>CAWUFW010004767.1:0-1468131 GCA_963921515.1 Calotriton arnoldi
AGTGCTGCAAAAAGAAAATTTAGTGCATGTTTTAAGTGAGATCTCAAATCCTCTTCTATTTCATTAGAAAATTCTGACATGCAGACTGAAACAATCACTTTCAATACCAGCAGTAGACTTCCAGTTAACTCCTTGGTGAGCAGTAGCTTTACTACAGTGATCTAATGAACAACTAGAGTAATAACATTCTGAATTTATGGCAAATGTGTGACACATCTGAATGCCTTCTTGATGGAATCAAAGTAAAAAACTGAAAGCATTTCCTACTGAGGAGACTGCAGTAAATGAGGAAATTAGGAAACTTCATAACAAAGAAGTCTTCCAAGATGGCCACCAGTGAAAAAGAGCCCAAATGTAGCACAAATATTACGGAGATGTAGCCCACATATAGCCCAATTACAAAAGTGTGCAAAACACTTTTTATTTTTAGTTTTTTTGCAGTTTTATGTAGTGCAGACTGGTCAGGTATTGGAGCGTTGCATCTTAAAACATGACCCCCTACACTACAAAAACACCACTGCACTACACTAAACCCTAAAACACTACCCCAGCACGACCCCTACACTACACAAGCACCACTGCACTATCCTAAACCCTAAAACACTACCCCCAGCATGACCCCCTACACTACACAAACACCACTGCACTACCCTAAACCCTAAAACACTACCCCAACACCACTGCACTAACCTAAATCCTAAAACACTACCCCCAGCACGACCCCCTACACTACCCAAACACCACTGCACTACCCTAAAACATGACCCCCTACACTACACAAACACCACTGCACTACCCTAAACCCTAAAACACTACCCCCAGCACGACCCCTACACTACACAAGCACCACTGCACTACCCTAAACCCTAAAACACTACCCCCAGCATGACCCCCTACACTACACAAACACCACTGCACTACCTTAAACCCTAAAACACTACCCCCAGCACGACCCCCTACACTACCCAAACACCACTGCACTAACCTAAATCCTAAAACACTACCCCCAGCACGACCCCCTACACTACCCAAACACCACTGCACTACCCTAAAACATGACCCCCTACACTACACAAACACCACTGCACTACCCTAAACCTAAAACACTACCCCAACACCACTGCACTAACCTAAATCCTAAAACACTACCCCCAGCACGACCCCTACACTGCCCGAACACCACTGCACTGCCCTAAACCCTGAAACACCAGCCCCAGCATGACCCCCTACACTGCCCGAACACCACTGCACTGCCCTAAACCCTAAAATACCAGCCCCAGCACGACCACCTACACTGCCCGAACACCACTGCACTGCCCTAAACCCTGAAACACCAGCCCCAGCACGACCCCCTACACTGCCCGAACACCACTGCACTGCCCTAAACCCTGAAACACCAGCCCCAGCACGACCCCCTACACTGCCCGAACACCACTATACTGCCCTAAATCCTGAAACACCAGCCCCAGCACGACCCCCTACACTGCCCGAACACCACTGCACTGCCCTAAACCCTGAAACACCACCCCTGCATGACCCCCTACACTGCCCGAACACCACTGCACTGCCCTAAACCCTGAAACACCACCCCCTGCAGCACCCCTACACTGCCCGAACACCACTGCACTGCCCTAAACCCTGAAACACCACCCCTGCACCGCCCCCTACACTGCCCGAACACCACTGCACTGCCCTAAACCCTGAAACACCACCCCCAGCATGACCCCCTTTACTGCTCGAACACCACTGCACTGCCCCAAACCCTGAAACACCACCCCCAGCACGACCCCCTACACTGCCCGAACACCACTGCCCTAAACCCTGAAACACCACCCCCTGCACGACCCCCTACACTGCCCGAACACCACTGCACTGCCCTAAACCCTGAAACACCACCCCCTACACTGCCCGAACACCACTGCACTGCCCTAAACCCTGAAACACTACCCCCAGCACGACCCCCTACACTGCCCAAACACCACTGCACTGCCCTAAACCCTAAAACACCACCCCCAGCATTACCCCCTACACTGCCCAAACACCCCTGCACTGCCCTAAACCCTAAAATACTACCCCCAGCACAACCCCCTACACTCCCCTAACACGACTGCACTGCCCTAAACCCTCAAACACTACCCCCAGCACGACCCCCTACACTACCCGAACACCACTGCACTGCCCTAAACCCTAAAACACTCCCCCAGCATGACCCCCTACACTACCCGAACACCACTGCACTGCCCTAAACCCTAAAACACTCCCCCAGCACGACCCCCTACACTACCCAAACACCACTGCACTGCCCTAAACCCTAAAACACTACCCCCGCATGACCCCCTACACTACCCAAACACCAATGCACTACCCTAATCCCTAAAACACTACCCCCGCATGACCCCCTACACTACCCTAAACCCTAAAACACTACCCCCACACGACTCCCTACACTACCCAAAGACCACTGCACTACCCTAAACCCTAAAACACGACCTCCTACACTACACAAACACCACTGCACTACCCTAAACCCTAAAACACTACCCCATACACTACACAAACACCACTGCACTACCCTAAACCCTAAAACACTACCCCCAGCAGTACCCCTACACTACCCAAACACCACTGCACTAACCTAAACCCTAAAACACTACCCCCAGCAGTACCCCCTACACTACCCAAACACCACTGCACTACCCTAAATCACTTCATCCAGCACGACCCCCTACACTACCCAAACACCACTGCACTACCCTAAACCCTAAAACACTACCCACAGCATGACCCCCTACACTACCCAAACACCACTGCACTACCCTAAACCCTAAAACACTCCCACCAGCACGACTCCCTACACTACCCAAACACCACTGCACTACCCTAAACCCTAAATCTACCCCCAGCATGACCCCCTACACTACACAAACACCACTGCACTACCCTAAACCCTAAAACACTACCCCCAGCACGACCCTCTTCACTACCTAAACACAACTGCACAATTTGTTACAGGCGTTGCAACGCAGGCCTGTGGTGCTTACTGGAAGTACCTAGTGGGCTAGTTGGGCCCCAGGGACCCTCAGGATTCAAGGTGACCTAATCCCCCAACTTAAAACGCACCACGGGGCGCGTTTGCACAGTGGTGAAGGGAGGGGCGGGGCCTCAGGTGACATGTGCGCAAACACGCCCTGTGGTGCGTTTTAAGTTGGGGAATTAATTCCCTTTGAATCCTGAGGGACCCTGGGGGCCAACTAGCCCACCAGGAACCTTCAGTAAGCACAACAGAGTTGCGTTGCAGAGAGGTGAAAAAAGGTGCGTGGCCTCGGAACGCCTCTCTGCAACTCAGCTCTGTGGTCCTAACTGTAGGTACCTGGGGGGCTAGTTGGGCCCCAGGGACCCTCAGAATTCAGGGGGACTTAATCCCGCAACTTAAAAAGCGCCACGGGGTGCGTTTGCACACATGTCACCTCAGGCCCCCTCCCTTCACCACTGTGCAAACGCGCCCTGTAGCGCGTTTAAAGAGGTAGTTTTAATCCCCTGCCCTATTATGTACTAGGGACTTGCAGAGGAGGTCATGCTAATCACAGGGGTACCCCAACGCATAGTGTTCCCTAGTGTATGTAGGTGTTTTCACTGTATTCTAAGTGTCTTTTAGCATAGCACTGGCTCTGGTTAGTCAGAGTCAGTTACCACCAGTACCCATCTGAAAAAGTTGTGGGCACAGGATGATTTTGCAACAAGGCCTCTTTCTGCTCCTCTGTTGGTTCTTTCTGCACATCTTTTGCTTCTTTCTGTGCGTTTTTTCTTCTTTCTTCACATGTCCTACCTCTGTAGGCATAGTTAGAAACTAGCATTTAAAAAAACCTTTGAAATTCACTTAAAAAATCATAGGTTTCAGGCACGTTATAGTTAGAAATTAGCATTTAAAAAACCTTTGAAATTCACTGAAAAAACCATAGGTTTCAGACACGTTATAGTTAGAAATTAGCATTTAAAAAACCTTTGAAATTCACTGAAAAAACCATAGGTTTTAGGGACAGTTATAGTTAGTTGGACATTTCACTCGTACAAAACCATAGAAATTCCCCGTTATAGTTAGTTCAGCTAACTATAACTCGCGCCCCACAATGCACTGCTGATGACGTCACATATTACATCACTCATGACATGGTCAGTGACATCACTGATGACATCACTGATGACATCTCAAATGACATCACTGATGACATCATCCATGTGATAATTTCATGCATCTTCTCACACCCTAATATAACTTTTGATACACCCACTCTAAATTACAGACTGCCATTCTCAAAACCATAGACACTCCAACACCAAAAACTACATACCCACTCACTGATTCTTAGGTCTACACACACATCCACTCACTCACCCGTACAGTCACTCATACTTAGTCACTCAGTACAGGACTATCATATGCACTCATACACCTATATAAACACTCACACACCGCCACTCATCCATAGAGGTACTCACACACCTAGTCAGTCATGCAAAAACTTAATCACACACCCATTTACTCACCTATACAGTTATACACACACCAGCTCACTTACTCATACAAATACTAGCACATTCTTACGCTCTTATACAATCACTGATACAAGTACACACTCATCCATACAGCCACTCTCACAATCACACACTCTCACGTATAGCCATTTATATACTCCAACACACATATATACTGCCTTTCACATATGTAGTTACTCACACATGTACCACTGAGATATACATTCAATCACTAACACACCCATACACACACTCACCCACCCATACAGTCCATCACAGATGCACTCTTGAAACCATGCACCCAGTGAATCACCAACTCACACATCTATGCACAGAGTCACACACACCCCACCCACACAAACACTCAGGCACCCATACAGATACTCAGACAATCAATCAATAACCCATGTAGACACTCATGTAGCTATTCAGAAAGCCATGCAGCCGCTTACAAACCAACAGACAGACGGATACAGACATTCACACAGTTTAGTCACTAACCCATGCATTCAGTAAGATACATTTAATCACTCACTTGTAGAGTCAGTCACTCACGTACTAAATCATCCATTCAGACACTTATACACCCACTCATTCTTCAATACACCTTTCCCTATATATATTAAACATATTTAAACTTTACAGAAACACACAGTCACTGGATGATGTCATCAGTGATGTCATCAGTGATGTCATTTGAGATGTCATCAGTGATGTCACTGACCATGTCATGAGTGATGTAATATGTGACGTCATCAGCAGTGCATTGCGGGGGCGCGAGTTATAGAGTTAGCTGAACTAACTATAACGGGGGAATTTCTATGGTTTTGTACGAGTGAAATGTCCAACTAACTATAACTGTCCCTAAAACCTTTGGTTTTTTCAGTGAATATATATATATATATATATATATATATTATCTACTGGCGGTCGCCAGTAGATAGTTATAGTTAGGACCTTTATCCATAGGAAATCCGCAACATTCTATTTGAAATAAATCTAGCGCCGGTTGAGGAATCTTCGCGAAAGCTTCCAACTTGTTGGGGCGTTCCGCTCCGCTCCTACCCTGAAAGTCTCGGGTTGATTCGTCAAGCGGGGGCCGAGAAAAAAGGGGGGTCCCAAAACGCGTTTTCTCCGTTTTAGGAAATTTTAGCCACGGCTACAGCCCGATCTGCTGAACGGAATTACACCAAATTTTGCAAAAAGGTAGCGCTTGGTTCAGAAAGCGACCTTTTTTTTAAATGGTGTCAATCCGTTCAGTAGTTGCGGAGAAATTCAAAAAATAAGAGTGAAAAAATCGATTTCCCATAGGAAACTTTATGCAAGGCTACAGCAAAAACTGCTGAACGGTATTACACCAAATTTGGCAAAAAGGTAGTGCTTGGTTCAGAAAGCACCCTTTTTAAAAATGGTGTAAATCCGTTCAGTAGTTGCTGAGAAAATCCAAAATAAAAGTTTCGATATTTAGAGGCACGGAGGATCCGCGCACCCTCCCGACCACGAGCTGCATGCTAATTGGCTGTCAACACTCCAAACCAGGAAGTGTTGGCAGTCATCTTGTTCCTCGGTAGAACCGAGGAACAAGAAAGCAGTAAAACAACTGCGTAAAACGCAAAAAGGGGGCAGGGTAGAAACACCCTGACCCCCTAGGCCTGCTCAGAGCAACAACAAATTTTTTTTTTTTAAATCGGCAAAAAACGCGCTGGGTGCACGGATCCTGCCGGGCTCCCGCGCTTCGTGGTTAATTGGCCCCCGGGTGGGCTAAGTCCCGGGGGCATGCGGGGTTAATGTATATTTATATGGGGGGCCTCTAAGGCCCCCCCAAGCCCCGGGGACCGCCACCCCCGGGGCTTTGTAAAACAAAATGGTGCGGGAGGGCTCTGGGCCCTCCCGCAGCCCCGAGGACCGCCACCCCCGGGGCTTCTTTTTTAAAATAAATTAACCTGTGTGGGGGGCTCGTGCCCCCACACGCCCGGGACCGCCACCTCCCCGGGGCACTAAATAAACAAATGTGGGGGTCCGTTTCGGACCCCAAAGCCCGGGGACCACCACTTCCCGGGGCTTTGCCAATGTTAGGAGGGGGCCGCGCGGCGCCCCTCCTGGAGCCTGTGATGGCCCTGGGGACCACCACCCCCAGGGCCGGCTCCTGCAGTGTCCCGGGGTGCCTACCCCCGGGACACTGCTGTTTGCAATGACAGGACGGGAGCCTCGTGGCTCCCGTCCTGTCATTGCAAACTGCTTTGGATATTGGAAGCGAGAGCAGGAAACCTGCTCTCTCTTCCAATATCCAAAGCACATTGCTTTTCCACACGGGGAGCTGCATGTCAGCAGCTCCCCATGTGGAAAAGCAATGCCGGCTCCCGCAGGAGGCGGGGAGCCGGCAGGGTCCGTGGGGGGGTTGGGGTCCCCCCACGGACCCCAACCAGTGGCCAGGCCCCGGGGGATGGGGTCCCCGGGGCTATTAGTGGCCTGGGAGGGGGGCCACGCAGCCCCCCTCCCCAAAACAAAATATATATATATTTTTTTTAAACGTAAAGGCCGGCCCCGGGGGATGGGGTCCCCGGGGCCTTAAATGGCCTGAGGAGGGGGGCCACGCAGCCCCCCTCCGAATATTTATAAAAAAAACAGTGGGCATGCCCCGGGGGATGGGGTCCCCGGGGCCAAAAGTGGCCCAGGGAAGGGGGGCCACACAGGCCCCCTCCCATAGAAAGAAAAAAAAAAAAGAAAAAAAAAGAACGGCATCGCGCCGGAGGCCCCGCCCCCTCCCTGCAGCAGTCTGCAAACGCGCCCCCTGGCGCGTTTGCAGAGGGGGAACGAATTCCCCTTGAATACTGGGGGTCCCTGAGGGCCAACTAGCCCACCAGGAACCTCCAGTATGCGCCAGGGGGCTGTATTGCAGAGAGGTGTACAGAGGCCACGCCCGTTTTTACACCTCTCTGCAACGCAGCTCTGTGGCGCTTACTGGAGGTACCTGGTGGGATAGTTGGACCCCAGGGACCCTCAGGATTCAAGGGGACTTAATCCCCCAACTTAAAACACGCCACGGGGCCCGTTTGCACAGTGGTGAATGGAGGGGGCGGGGCCTGAGGTGACATGTGTGCAAACAGGCCCCGTGGCGCGTTTTAAGATGGGGAATTAAATCCCCTTCAATCCTGAGGGTTCCTGGGGGCCAACTAGCCCACCAGGTACGTCCAGAAAGCGCCACAGAGCTGCGTTGCAGAGAGGTGTAAAAGGGGCGTGGCCTCTGAACACCTCTCTGCAACGCAGCTCCTGGCGCATACTGGAGGTACAGGGTGGGCTAGTTGGACCCCAGGGACCCTCATGATTCAAGGGGACTTAATACCCCAACTTAAAATGCGCCACGGGCGCGTTTGCACAGTGGTGAAGGGAGGGGCGGGGCTTCAGGTGACATGTGTGCAAACAGGCCCCGTGGCGCGTTTTAAGATGGGGAATTAAATCACCTTCAATCCTGAGGGTCCCTGGGGGCCAACTAGCCCACCAGGTACGTCCAGTAAGCGCCACAGAGCTGCGTTGCAGAGAGGTGCAAAAAGGGCGTGGCCTCTGAACACCTCTCTGCAACGCAGCTCTCTGGCGCATACTGGAGGTATCTGGTGGGCTAGTTGGCCCCTAGGGACCCTCGGGATTGAGGAGGAATTAATTCTCCAACTTAAAATGCGCCACAGGGCGTGTTTGCAGACATGTCACCTCAGGCCCCACCCCTTCCTTCACCATTGTGCAAATATTCCTCTAAAATCAGCCCGAACTTCGAATTCCGATTTACTCACCTGTTATCAGGAGAGACCTCAGTGCTGCATCTTTCAGCCCAGTACAGATCCTGAAAAGTAATTCTAACCGTACTTACCAGTAACTTGAATTTCCTTCCATAGGCTAACATTGACTGGTTTCACTTGGAAATTCTTCTAAGTGTTGAGTTTTGGAACTTTATAATATTCCTCTAAAATCAGCTGAACTACGAATTCCAATTTACTCACCTGTTATCAGGAGAGACCTTAGTGCTGCATCTTTCAGCCCAGTACAGATCCTGAAAAGTAATTCTAACCGTACTTACCAGTAACTTGAATTTCCTTCCATAGGCTAACATTGACTGGTTTCACTTGGAATATCTACTAAGTGTGGAGTTTTGGAACTTTATAATATTCCTTTAAAATCAGCCGAACTACGAATTCCGATTTACTCACCTGTTATCAGGAGAGAACCCAGTGCTGCATCTTTTAGCCCAGCACTGACCCTGAAAAGTAATTCTAACCGTACTTACCAGTAACTTGTATTTCCTTCCATAGGAATCCATTGTCTGGTTTTCAGCAGAAAAGTTTGTGTCGATTTTCACAAACTACAAATATTCCTTAAAAATCGCCTGTATGACTTAAACGCATTCTTTCAACTGAGATGCACCAGTGCTAGATCCAGGATCCACCACTGAGTAAGAAAAAGTAACGATAACACTACTTACCTGCTAAGTGAATTTCCTGCCATAGGATAACATTGGTGATTCTATGTGAAAAAGTTTCTGTCAACTTTTAAAATACAATAATATTCCTTAAAAATCAGTACTGTAACCAAAACGCTTTTACTCAACTGTTTACAGGAGATGTCCCTGGACTGAATCTAGGATCCAGTCCTGTGGTTAGAAAAGTAATCCATAAAGTAACTAATTGCATTTAACTAGAAATTCACATTGAGCTCAATGTTGCATTGTGTTTGAAATTGTGTTGCCCATTGCAACAACTGTAACTACTGTACTTAAAAGTCTATTGCCTATTTGCAAAGAATTTAAACTAAAGTAATTCATTCTGAGAAAGTATATTTTGTAATGTAATGTATAATGTAATTACAATGTAATTTAACAAATAAATAGTTTAAAAAAATGTAGTAAATCAGTATCAAAAAAATAAAGATAACAATTAATACATTTAAAAATTGTCATTTACAAAACCTTGGAAATTCACTGAAAAAAACCATAGGTTTCAGACATGTTATAGTTAGGAATTAGCATTTAAAAAACCTTTGAAATTCACTGAAAAAACCATAGGTTTCAGGCACGTTATAGTTAGAAATTAGCATTTAAAAAACCTTTGAAATTCACTGAAAAAACCATAGGTTTCAGGCACGTTATAGTTAGAAATTAGCATTTAAAAAACCTTTGAAATTGACTGAAAAAACCATAGGTTTCAGACAAGTTATAGTTAGAAATTAGCATTTAAAAAACCTTTGAAATTCACTGAAAAAACCATAGGTTTCAGGCACGTTATAGTTAGAAATTAGCATTTAAAAAACCTTTGAAATTCACTGAAAAAACCATAGGTTTCAGACACGTTATAGTTAGAAATTTGTATTTAAAAAACCTTTGAAATTCACTGAAAAAACCATAGGTTTTAGGGACAGTTATAGTTAGTTGGACATTGCACTCGTACAAAACCCGTGAAATTCCCCTGTTATAGTTAGTTCAGCTAACAATAACTCGCGCTCCCGCAATGCAGTGCTGATGACGTCACATATTACATCACTCATGACATGGTCAGTGACATCACTGATGACATCACTGATGACATCTCAAATGACATCACTGATGACATCATCCATGTGATAATTTCATGCATCTTCTCACACCCTAATATAACTTTTGATACACCCACTGTAAATTACAGACTGCCATTCTCAAAACCATAGACACTCCAACACCAATAACTACATACCCACTCACTGATTCTTAAGTCTACACACACATCCACTCACTCACCCGTACAGTCACTCATACTTACGGTCACTCAGTACAGGACTATCATATGCACTCATACACCTACATAGACACTCACACACCACCACTCATCCATAGAGGTACTCACACACCTAGTCAGTCATGCAAATAATTAATCACACTGCCATTTACTCACCTATACAGTCATACACACACCAGCTCACTTACTCATACAAATACTAGCACATTCTTACGCTCTTATACAATCACTGATACAAGCACACACTTATCCATACAGTCACTCTCACAATCACAATCACACACTCTCGCTTATAGCTATTTATATACTCCAACACACATATATACTGCCTTTCACATATGTAGTTACTCACACATGTACCACTGAGATATACATTCACTCACTAACACACCCATACACACACTCCCCCACCCATACAGTCCATCACAGATGCACTCTTGAAACCATGCACCCAGTGAATCACCCACTGATACATCTATGTGCAGTCACACACACCCCATCCACACAAACACTCAGGCACCCATACAGATACTCAGACAACCAATCAATAACTCATAGACACTCATGTAGCTATTTACAAACCCATGCAGCCACTTACACACCAACAGACAGACGGATAAAGACATTCACACAGTTTAGTCACTAACCCATGCATTTAGTAAGATACGTTTAATCACTCACTTATAGATCCAGTCACGCACCTACTAAATCATCCATCCAGACACTTATACACACACTCATTATTCAATACACCTTGGCATATATATTAAACATATTTAAACTTTATAGAAACACACAGTCACTGCATGATGTCATTTGAGATGTCATCAGTGATGTCATCAGTGATGTCACTGACCATGTCATGAGTGATGTAATATGTGACGTCATCAGCAGTGCATTGCGGGGGCGCGAGTTATAGTTAGCTGAACTAACTATAACGGGGGAATTTCACGGGTTTTGTACGAGTGCAATGTCCAACTAACTATAACTGTCCCTAAAACCTATTGTTTTTTCAGTGAATATATATATATATATATTATATATGTTCAAGTCTCTTAATTTAACAGTCATTTAAAACAATATAAGAAGTGCCCCAATCTATAAAAAAGACATTGAACACAATAAACACTTCGAATAAAACCTTTGGGCCCTGATTACGATGTCGGTCGGAGTTGCCTCCGACCGACATCGATGCTCATGGGGAACCGATCGACTTCAGGTCAGCGGTTCCAACACCGCAGTTAGGATGCGACCACAAATGGTGCGGTCACAAACTTCCATTTTACAATGGGAGCTTGCGAGGCGGGCCGAAACCGCCCGCAGCACAAGCTTCCATTGTAAAATGGAAGCTTTTAAACATCCCTGCACCGTGTAGCAGACACCTCACCGTGCCTGCAACACGGTGCAGGGATGTTAAGGGTGGCACCATAGGTGCTCCCCAGTTCCACTTGCGGAGGGCCAAGGGGTAAGGGGGCCCTTCTAGGGGCCTCGAAAGACACTCTCCGACAGCAGTTCCAAATCAGAAAGGCCGACATGGAACTGCTGTCGGAAAGTGCCATCATAATCCCGACAGCGGAAACACCGTCCTTAAGGGATTATGAGGCCTTTCCAACTGGCCGACGGGCTCCTTGAGTCCGTCAAAATGAGTCGGATTCCCAAGCCGGTTTAAACTCCGACCGCCGTCATTGTAATAAGGCGGTCGGAGTTTAAACTTACAATGTCAGTCGGAAAGGTCGGAGGCTTTTCGACCGACATTGTAATTAGGCCCTTGGGGTCCACACAATGAACGAAGTTGCTGCAACAGGTGATTATAATGTACTATTAATGCGAAATATTTTAGAGGAAGACTTACTCATTATGGAAGTTGTAGTTTCCGATTTTTTGAAGGTCCTCACAATTCTTTTTCATTAATTTCTGCCTCTCAGCAATCTTCTTTTTCATGAATTCATCCTATATAAAGACACATGCAAACATGATTCCAATGATGGTGAGAAGGACACGGAAACAGCTATTTTTTTAGACATCTGAGGCCAGTTTTATTATTGGCCTGGTCGCAGCTCAGATGTTGTGTTTGTGCACAGTCAGCGATGCAACCCAGCCACAACTTTGTGCTGTGCTGAAAGTACAAAAGAGCCATTTGCAAGCAGTTCTCTTCCTTAATGATCAGTTTATGCTTTTCAATACAAAAAAAAAAAAACTAATCTGCAGATTGGTACTCCATTTTTGGTGTGATGCAGTGGGCAAAAAACAACGATCTAGAAGATGGCACGAGCAATTGACCAGTGGCTAAGACTTTTGCAGATAGTCTACCCTTCACCTTTTGTTTTTTTAATCAATTCCACACCTTGTTGCAATGAAACATATAGGACACCTGTGTGCAAATTTTGCACTTCATTAGGGGCGGGATTCTTTTTTTCTGCTCCCAGCATGCAGAAGCTGCTCACTAGACAAATCCACCATTTAAGGGATCTGCTTCTGCACTGGTGGACAGAACAACCTGCTGTGTTGGGAATCATGATTGGATGCCCTCACACAATCTGAGCTAGTGCAGACTATAATAACTGTCCTCTCACAGAATTCTTTTATAGCCATGGGCACCCCTCGGTGCTGGGATTTTTTTAGGGACTGGAAAGGCAAAGACAGCCCACACATGAGTGTTTTTCCATGTTTAAGCACAGAATCCACCCTTACTTTTAGTCTGTTTAATGACAGGGTCAGACTGACCTATAGGGCAGTCAGTCAGTGCCTTATGGGTTGATCTGTTAGATCAGGGTGTTGATCGATTTAGCAAAAAAAGTTCAGCCTGTCCCTAATAATATCACCAGAGCAGTGGGTGCAGGGGATTATCACTTTGCCCTGTAAAGAGTAGCATGTCCTCCTGCAACATTCCACACATGCCTTTTTGTAACATTGTGTATGGTGCCCTCGTGCAATCTTTTGGGGATCATGTAGTTATCCAAGAGAGAAGTCATAATCCCCACTCACCAGCTGGGGATGCCCATGCTAATGCTTCAAAGGTTCCCTGGCCCAGTTCCAAGCTGTGCAATTCGGGCCATGCTATTGACATCTTCACCATGAACCATGAAGCTGACTTTGAGACCGGTCCTGGCACTCCTTCCTACCTTACATAAGCATACAGTCTCAACGATCTGTAAGTGTCTCCTAGCAATTTATCAGGGGTAGCTAGAAAATCCACGGCGGTACCTAGAAAATGGTTTCCTCTCATTGTGTGCTGCAAATTGGCACCGGTCTGCAGAGTTTGATCTCCAGTATCAGTGTTCCATAGTAGGTAGGAGCACATGCAGGAGCAAGGTGAATTCCCTTATTGCATAGAGAATGATTGCCCCTGTTCAAAGGAGATAATGGTTCTTCAATAATCATGACTGTGCATTCAATTGCTGACAGATTTGCAGTTTCAGCTGTCACTTTGTCTCAGTATAGGTGCAGGTGACATACATTTTGAGGGGGTACAAGGATAATAGCCACGACAGTGGATGATACAAAGTCACTCCCCCTGTGGGGCGCTCTGGCTCTCCTCCAATGGGGGGTGCAGGGTTTTCTACTTCAGACCAAGCCCTGCCATCCTGGTCATGCTCATGGGAGTCGGCAGGGGGGAGTTTAAGGGGAGACGCTTGCCCCCCCCCCCCACCCCCTGGATTTTCACTTGCCCTTTAATCACTACGCCCCTGCCCTTTGACATTGTCAAAAAGGGTCGGAGGATGGATGACAATAAAATAATGCCCCCCCCCCCTGAAACGAATTCTGCAGACGCCCATGGTCAAGCTACGAATCTCTGCACATTGGTCCCACAAACGTAGCAAAGGGTGTCTGACATTCTCCAATCTCCTACTCATAGCCCCGCTCATCGCATGGGAGGCCACAAAATGTCCTCCAAGCAAGAGAATAAGCAGGCATCATTCCAGAGCATGCACGTTTATGCATGACCTTATTGCAGAACAAGCACTATAAACAGGCTAAGAATGTCTGCCATTCGTGAAAAGTTAAATTACTGTCTGCCCTCTCGCAACAATTTTTATTTACCCCATGTTGTAATTTATGCATGCAATATAAATAACTATTTGTTTAGAGACAACTCTGTTGTCAATAAACACGTGCCAGACTCTACACACGTTTACATCTTAGAATAGGGGGGCATATTAGCAAGAACATGCGAAAAATATCGCATACCTTGCTTAGCGCGCCTTTTTTTATCGCCGGCTATCGCCGGATATTACCGCGGAAATAACATGCTATTAGCAAGGTTTATCTCCATTGCGATAAAATATCCAGCGAGAAATCCAGCGATAAAATCCTATCGCTAAATCTGGGGACTTAACCTTACAATCCACCTCCCATTGACTTTCATTGCTAAGTCAGGTTTTTATCAGTTCTTAAAAACAAGCGCTAATCGGGGTTAGCGCGCGTTTATTATCGCTTCGCGGGTATTGCTAATAGGCGATAGGTATGTAAGCGACTGTTTTCTGTCGCTTTTAGTTGGGAACGCCTACCTTGCATGTCATTAGCGATAATTATCGCTGACATGCAAGGCGATGTAAAACCCGGCCGCTATCGCCTGAAAGCTGTCGCTAACGCCTGTTAGCGACAGCTTGCTAATAGGGCGTTAAAAATATCGCCGCTTTAGCGGCAAAAAGTCCTGCTAAAGCGGCGATAAAGCCCTTGATAATATGCCCCAGTGTTTTTTGTCCTAAAACGAACAAATCTGAAAGCATCAGTGTGCTTCCTAAATTGCCCTGCAAGTTCTGCACCAGCCCATAAAGTTTGTATATTGTCCTATGTAATGAGGAATTGTATGAAATGCTAGGCATCTTGTGCATCCTGAATGCATTTAAAATCATGCGTCACCAACAGCCTAAATATTTCAGGTGGTGTGTGATGTCTTACCCTGGAATGCTCAATTCAGATTCAACAGTGTTCCTAACTGCAACATTTGAAGGGATTTTTTTTATATTAAATGTATTTTGCATTGTCATCTTGTTTGTGATACGTGTGCATTTTATTTCAAGGCAAAGCTGAAGTCCTAATTATCAAAGGCAAGGTTGTTGTTTTGCTTTCTTTCCTATTAGTGAAATGTTTTCTTTTCATGGGGATAACCATGGAATGTTATAAACAATTGCATAGTCAGGAAGACACCTGCAGAATACAGTGTGGTTCGTGTATCTCATTTAGCTGCAGATAATGTAATTTTGAAGGACACTAAGAATAGCTGTATTGTGGAAGATCTTAGGAAGCTAATGAGCCTGTAATTGTATCATTTCACCTTAACCTGATTGGATGATTTGATGAGAAATGTGTGTAGGAGTAGCAAATGTTAGAATTGGTTTGTTTAAGCTAGTGTAGAGTAGATTATAGTTCAGGTGAATTCTTTGTCCACTTTCGATGCAGTTTAGAGCAGAGTAGGAGATTTAGGTTACTTTATTTATGGTAGAACTGATTTTCAAAACCTTTCCCTTGAAGCAAATCTATGCTAGTTCTTCCTCTTTCTTTTATACGTTTGAATTGATTTGAACTTCATATTAATTGATGCATTTATATATTGATTATTGATACTAACTTGATGATTTTGTCTTCTGTAAACTTTTAGCCTTTAATGAACCTTTGTAGTTTGAAAACTTAATCATTATCTATCTTTCTTGTGGAGCATAATGTGTTTCACATTTATTGAATGTATTGATTTGCTGACCCGCCTTAGTTGCGAATTTCGATTATTCAGATAGCGCTTTATGGGCCTCAAAATTTACACCATGAAAAGCACTAACAGTATTAGGTGATACATGCTCCCCACAGGGAGACCCAAGTAGTTAACTGATGAACTGTTTTAAGGCAAAGGGTTAAAATCAGAAACCAAAGACTCTAAGAAACAGCAGCCATCATGATTCATGATGCCGGTATGGCCCAATATGCTTTCCTACAAAGCTGATCTGTGTCCCGATTTGCCAGGCCGATGCTCTGGGTGTTTATGTTGCTCCCCAGTCAGGTTCTACTCTCTGCTGGACTATAGCAGTTCAATTATAGTGCAAGTCATTTTAACATGTCAACCATGCTGTCAAAAATAAGATAAGAGTCAATAGGATTGCAGACATGGCATGGTGTTTTTTCCCTTTCAAACAGATTCTGCCATGGATGTAGAAACCAATTTTGGTGACAAATGGCTGCTGATATGGTGGATAACTCTAAAGTTGGGATGCCAAACTTTCAATTGTCCCAGTCCAGCAAGGCAGTAATCAAGCATTGACTATTCAACTTTGATGTCCCCATACACCTTAAAGCCCAAGATGGAGGTATTTGACAAATCCCTGTGTTCCAAGTATTGCCTCTTGTTCCTCTGGTTCCGTGGACAACAGGTAATCCTTATGACAAAAATGACCCAGTTGCCCTTGAGCTTTATACGTGCCAGAGAGTTGACCTGACCCTATATATTCTGCATTTATCACAAAGCATCTCTCTTGCTAATACATAGAGATCCCCAGAAAGAAAGGAACTTTCTCACCAAGTATTTCTGTATGCCTAACATCATAAATAATTGGGGCAATACTTGGATGAGCAACATGGTGGCCACCTAAACACAGCGCTCCGGGCTCTGGTCCCTAGACCTGCATCCATATGCCAAGGTGCACTGGCCTGGGCACCCAAGGGACCCTGCGGAAGGTCCCATCGGGCACTGGACACTTGCCCCGGCAAATGGGGAGGCACTCACTCGACCTTCCCAGTCTTGCTGCATGGGGCTGTCAGAGCTCAGCCACAGCGGGCCTTCGCCTGCTCCCACTGATTCTGCAGGAAGGTGGGACACCTTCCCAGAGGTGAGTGAGGGGTTCTCTCATGCCACATGATCTGGGTTCCCCGACAGAGAGAGGGGGCCTCCGGCGATGTAGATTACATGTGGTGCCTAAGGCACGCAAGGGAGCTGGGCCTCCACTCCATGGCCTAGGTGGCTGGGGCTGTGCTCCTGGATTCCTGGAGCATGCCTGGTGGGCCTGAAATGTTTACTGACTGACGTCGTACCCCAGGGGAAGAGCAGACTTGGACCCTGAGCCATCTGACCCCTTAGCTTCTCACGTGGCAGCATGACGGGGGGTTCCCAATGGTGGTGCCTGCAGGGAGGGCCCACATGCCAGTCCTCTCCGGTTTGTTCTGATGACAACCATAGGGAGCACCATAACAGATTGGATATTTTGACCTACCAGGGTCCCTATCGATGGCTGTCCGCTGTCCCCTGGCCATGTGACCAGTGCCACAGAGGGCTGCTTGTGCTGCCACGTCCTGTTGGTGCTGGCTGACGGTGGGGCAAGCGCCTCCCTCCGAGGACCATTGCGTCTGCTTTTCTTGACTCTCTCTGCCTGGCCAGGCTGCTTGTGCTGCCTTGCTCCCTTCCTGCAGACAGAGGAAGGGTAAGCGGGCCCAGACACAGGTTCCTACATCCTCACCAAGTGCTACAGAGCGCACAAAGCCGACCAAGGCGACCCCTTCACCAGTGGACCCCCCGATGTCGAACTCGGAGATGTGCGTGACCACAACCCCCCATGGGCCCCAACAAGCGGGATGCTATCCTGATGGTGAGTGAGACCTCATGGGCCCATTTGCGGGCGAAGGTGGATGCAGTCGTGGAGGATATAAATCTTCTTCACCAGGACCACCGGAAACTGGTGGAGTGGGTCACTCATGCAGAACGTTCCTTGGCAGACCTTCAACCCCAGGCATTGGATCTGCAGAAGAAAATTTGGGACTTGACGGAGCGGGTGCAGTTCTTGGAGGTGCGAGTGGAGGACGCACAGGGTCGTGCCCGGCTCAGTAACATAAGGATCATTGGCCTGCTGGAGGGCCATGCGGGCCCAGACATCATACACCACATGGAGCAGTGGTTCATGGAACTGGTGCCAGCCGCCAACCTTACCCGGTTCTTCTCCAATAAGAGGGCACAATATGGCCCTGCGAGACGCCCTCAATGGGCCCCTCGCGGCCCATCATCACCAAACTCGTACATTTTAAAGGCTGCAACACCATCCTCCGGGTGGCGCCCCAGGACTCTCCCTTTCTCCAAGACAATCGTCGCATACTTTTCTTTACGGACTTCACCCTGATGGTCCAGAGGAGATGGGTCTCCTTCCTGGATGTCAAGTGCAAAATCAATCAATCAGGGAATTGTAAGCGCGCTACTCACCTGTGGGGGTCTCAAGGCGCTGAGGGGGAAGGGGGGTACGCAGATCTGTTTAGCCGAAGAGCCAGGTCTTGAGAGTCTTCCTGAAGGTGTTCAGGGAGGGGGCGTGTCTGATGTCTGCTGGTAGGTCGTTCCAGGTCTTGGCTGCAATGTGAGAGAACGATCTTCCGCCTGCTCTGGCTCTGTGGATGTGCGAGGTTTCGGCCAGTGAGAGGTTGGAAGATCTGAGGTTTCTTTTGGGTACGTGGAAGTTGATTCTGTCGTGGAGGTATTTGGGTGCGTTGTTGTGTAGGCATTTGTAGGCGCGTGTGAGGACTTTGAAGGTGACTCTCTTCTCCACAGGGAGCCAGTGGAGTCTCCGTAGGTGTTGGCTGATGTGTTCGTGCCGGGGGATGCCGATGACGAGTCTGGCCGCGGTGTTCTGTATTGTCTGGAGTTTGCGGAGTAGGGACTTGTTGATGCCGGCGTAGAGTGCGTTTCCATAGTCCAGTCTGCTGGTGATGAGTGCATGGGTGACTGTCTTCCTTGACTCAGGGGGGATCCATTTGAAGGTCTTGCAAAGGATGCGGAGGGTGTTGAAGCAGCTGGAGGTGACGGCGTTGACCTGTCGGTTCATTGTGAGTGATGAGTCGAGTACGATGCCGAGGTTTTTGGTGTGGTCGGAGGGGGTGGGTGGGCTTCCGAGGGCGGTGGGCCACCAGGTGTTGTCCCATGCTGATGGGGTGGTTCCAATGATGAGGACTTCTGTCTTCTCTGCGTTGAGTTTGAGGCAGCTGTTGGTCATCCAGACTGCTACGTCTTGCATTCCTTTCTGGAAGTTGAGTTTTGCTGTGGTGGGGTCTCTGGTGAGGGAGAGGATGAGCAGGGTGTTGTCGGCGTAGGATACGATGTTGAGGCCGTGTTGTCGGACGATGGCTGCGAGGGGGGCCATGTAGATGTTGAAGAGGGTCGGGCTCAGAGATGACCCCTGTGGGACTCCGCAGGTGATTTTCGTGGGGGCGGAGAGGAAGGGTGGTAGTCTGATCCTTTGGCTTCTTCCTGTGAGGAACGATCGGATCCAGTCCAGGGCTGTTCCTTGTATGCCGGCGTCGTGTAGTCTGGTGACTAGTGTGTGGTGAGAGACGGTGTCGAAGGCTGCCGACAGGTAGAGTAGGATGAGGGCTGCGGAAAGGCCTTGGTCCAGGAGGGTGCGGATGTCGTCTGTGGCGGTGCGTAGGGCAGACTCGGTGCTGTGGTTGCTTCGGAATCCAGATTGGGACGGGTCTAGGATGGTGTTCTTTTTGATGAAAAATGTCAGTTCCTTGTTGACTGTTTTTTCTGCCACTTTGGCTGCGAAGGGGAGGAGCGAGATGGGCCGGTAGTTCTTGAGGTCGGTGGGGTCGGCCGTGGGCTTCTTGAGCAGGGGCCTGACTTCTCGCGCTTCCAGTCATCTGGGAAGGTGCCTGTTTTGAAGGTGGTGTTGATGGTGCGTTGTAATTCGGGTGCGATGGTGTCTGCTGCTCCGTCGTAGATGTGCAGGAGGCAGGGGTCGGTGGGGGCCCCCGAGTGGATGCCCCTCATGGTCGCGGCGGTGTCATCGTCGTGATCAGTGTCCAGTTGGAGAGGTGGGCTGACTGGTGTCTCTGGGGTGCGGGGGGGTGGCAGTGGCGTCTTGTGGGTGGTCGATGAAGTTGTCGTAGAGTGTTTTGATCTTGAGGTGGAAGTAGGTTCCAAGTTTGTCGCAGAGGTCTTGGGAAGGGGTAATGTCTGTGGCTTCGCTGCGTGGGTTGGTGAATTCCTGAATGACACTGAAGAGTTCCTTGGAGTTGGCGGGGTTAGCGAGGATTTTGTTGTGCATGAAGTTCCTCTTGATGGTTCTGATTAATGAGAGACCAAGGATAAAAGTATGCTCTCCTTTTTCCCTCCAAACTGAAGGTGATCCAGGACAATAAGTCTCACTTCTTCCTGGAGCCCTTAGAAGCTTAAGACTGGCTGGAGGCCACATTCTCTGACTCGACGGACCATGAACACAGGAGAGGGCCTCCCGGGGAGGGACCCAGGTACCACTGCCAATCTGGGCATGGTCAACCTGGCCGCCCTTTGGCCCCATGCATGCCGTTCCTGGTGCAAGTCCAGGACGGCTGTCTATCTGCTCTGGAAGTGGCAGCTTCCAGAGCGGCCACTTAGTTGGGACATGTTTTACAATGTATTCGGAAGTCCACCCTCACATTACGGATTTAGCACCCGCCCTGAGTTCAGCAAGTAAGGTGGAATTTTTTTAAACAAATGTATAGTGTCTTGCCAGAACTGCTACGTCGCATCTGGGCTGGCATACTTCTTACGTTTGGTGTCATCAATTGTTTAATTGGAGGATGTGATGGCCAATCGACCGACTCCCTGAGATGTCTTCTAAGCGATTTTCAACTGTGGCTGAGGCGAGGGGCACCATTCCTGAGGAACAACATGGCAAATACAATTACATGTTTTCTCTGGGGGACAGTGGGCAACCCATGCTGGGTATGAATTGCGAGAGAGGACTTGAAAAATGCCTTTGATATGGCGAAAAAAAAATATTTCTCTGGTTTTCATTTGCCTGTTGGTGGACTGATTGAGGCATTAAACTAGCGAGACTATGTTAATATGAAATGTGAAAACAGAGATGTTACCATTTGGACAAATTCACATCTGACCACACCGATATGGCTGCAAAAGACAAGGTATTTGACCGAAGAAGGCAGTCCTCTTTCTATTGCCACCACAATCCCCCTATAGGGATGTACGATGATATATATTTAAACGCCGTTTGTATTATGGTATCATTTGCACTGCTTGGCAAGGACTGAAAAAGGCTAACGCTGAAAAACGTCTCTATTTGCCAATAAAAGATGAAATGGTGATCCTGTGAGTGCTCCGTGTTGTCCGTTGGGACGTGCTTTACAATGTATTCAAGAGTCCACCCTCACGTTATGGATTTAGCACCCGCCCTGAGTTCGGCAATTAAGGTGGAACTTTGTGAAATGAATATATATATATATATACACACACATATTTATATATCTATATCTATATATATACAGAAAGATATATATATCTATATCTATATCTATATACATATAGATATGTATATATAGATATAGATATATGTATGAATGACCAATGTATATCCGATTTCACTGGTTGACATATTTCTTACTCTACAAAACTCCAAAAAAGAAATGTTTTTGAAAAAATAAATAAATAAATAATTTTTGTTGCATGCAAGAGAAGTGAAACCTACCCCTTTGGTAAAGCATTCACTAGAGTTCTCCTGACAGCATTGCACCACCAGCTCTTTGTAGTCTTCGTTGATTTCTTGAATGAATTGTGCAGAGAAATCTTGGTGCCTTCTTGAATACTTGTATGTAAATCTGCAAAACGAAGAAAAAAAAATGTGGTATCAAAGGATGAACGGTAAGTAAGTTACTGCACCTAGAAGGCTTAAATAACGCAAGGCTCTGAAAAGTGATATCAGAGTTATGCTCTTTGTTACCATTCAATAGAGTCCTAATGCCAGTGTGTGTGAGTTGGTTGATTTTCAATAATCTATTAGCAAGCAGACGTCATGTGTTCATAAAGGGACAGCAATGGCCACAACCTCTAAATGCTCTGGCAGAGAGGAAGAGGGTCATTTTGGATGACCTGTAAATCCAATTTTGACCCTCACTCTACTCCACACTCTAAAATTTCTGCCATTCTATGGATTGTTATAACCACCGCGAGTGCATTGAAATCTTCCTTCTTAAACCGATAGATTACAAAGTTTACACATGTTGTATATATTGCATTCTTGTTGCAATTTTGCAAAGACATTTACACTGGAATTTGGAGCCATTAGTGCAGAATGATACCTTTGCACGTATCAAGCAAGGCAAATGTCAGTTTAGAAATTGCTGCAAAGCAATCTATGAAATCTTGAAATGCTGGTGTAAAATCACTCTGGCAAAGAGCAATCTTTGTGATCAAACGCCATATGATTCCTAAATGTCTACTTATGTTAATTTATGTTACTTTGTTATTCATGTAGCACCTGTGTCACCAGAATGGCTGCAGGGTACCTAATGAATGACAAGAACTGTGTACATCATAACAATAATTAAAAAAGGCAGATCAATTATTGTTAAGATCACTAGTATCCAGATCGACTATAACCCGATATTTAACTCCTGGGCATTATGTCAGGCCCTAAACAACAGTAAATATCAGATCTGCATCAATGATCTGGCCTTGATTGTGGGAAAGAAACTTATTTCCCAGAATTGAAGTCTCTGGACCGGGCACTGACCTCGGCGGCACTGTGTTTAGAAATAACTTATGGGTTTAAAAGCAACAGCTGGAATGTTCCTTGTGTGTCAGACAGTTTTCAGGAAACAATACAAATAACAAGATGACTCTGGTCATTAATGCTCCTGCCGGGAAAAGATCAGTTTTGTCTGGTGGCAGTTCTGACTCAACATAAATTAGTACAGAGAGTTAACATGCCCTGCTGCAAAGAACTTGTACCATGCAGATCACATTATTGTATTTCATGTAGCTAGCTCAGTGGGTTACCTCTTTTGTCACAGAGATCCTTTTGTTACTTGCAGTTCTTAGGTGACAATTCTTTTTTCAGTTTAATAAAGCTTTAATAGGAGAAACAAATTGACACTATACAATTTGAGCAGTTAAAAACAATATTCCTAACATCATGACAACAGAAAACTATGATGAACATTAGAACAGAATAACAATAAGAAAGGTTACATTAAAGAAAGCTTAGTTAATTGATTGTAGAATATAAGCTTATTGATAAGGGTTGTTTAGATTTTCTAGGGAATGCAAGGATGGGGATGGAGGGAAGGGAGAGAAAGAGAAAAAGGTACAACATGAACCATAATCAAAAAGATCAGCATAACTTACAAGTGTGCATAAATAACAGTAATCAAATAAACATCAGACAAGAGTATATATCAGAAAAATTGAAAGTTGGCAAACAGAGAATACAATAATGTTCAGGGAGGTTTGAAAGCATTAAGGGGCCGATTCCGATCTCGGCCGGTAGGGCTCCGAATCGGATTCGGCTTAACCGGATCCGATTCGGAGCCCTATTTCCCGACCGATTCGTACGCGCGTCCGGGCGAGCGAGTACGATGCGAAATCGCCGACCGACTCGTCCGGGCATCCCGACCACTCCGACCGACTCGTACCCGGGTCTAACCGCACCGACCTACTCGCTCGGACTCGACTCGCACCGCGCAATGGAGACGTTCCCCGGCCGGGTAAGTACGATGCACGCCGCGAGCAGTCCGACCGAGCCGCGCACTCCGGCTCGAAAGAGCAGTCGGAGCCGTACTTTGGGGGTCCGTGTCGGACCCCCCTGTACGCGTAGCCGCGCGAGTCGCACACAGGGTCCCCCCTACCAATGCGTGTACGGCGCAAGTCGCTTCGCCGCGTACACGCTGTAGGGGGCACCCTTGTCCGCCTCGCACCCATTGAGTCAATGGGAGCCCGCGTACGCGTTGTACGACAGGCTCCCATTGACTTCAATGGGAGTCCGACCGACTCGAGTCCGATGGCATACGTGCGCATCGTACTCGTTCGGTCGGGCTGCACGGGTCCGATTCGGTCGGAAATCTCTCCGGGTCCGGCTCGGTCGGAGAGATTTCCGGCCCAAATCGGAATCGGCCCCTAAATGGTGAAAGTTGCATGGTGTTAGTGTGGACCTTAATGGTATCCATGAAGTTGGTAAGGGTGTCCATAGTAAATCACTTGTATGCAACAAAAAATGGATTCTGCATATCGTCTATTGAATCGATGATGATGGCATACTACATACCACCAGGCTTTAAAGAATATGTTAGATGTACACATCCTATTAATGGTAATCTAATGAAAAGCAATGGCAAGGAGAAGGTACAGCAGTTTAATATTAAAAAAGTAGACTGCCAATCGCTGTGTAGGCTACCGAGAAAAAGAGAGGAGGCAAAACTAGAAGGAATTAATTTGTTTCCAAACCTCATGCCAAAAAAGCAAAGTATTGAGGCATGAAAATAACGTGTTTTAGGTTCCTGTTTAAAAATGAACAGGACCAACATTTGAAATCAGCTACAATAACAAAATTAGATATGGAATGTGGAGTGAATTAAAGCCTATTATAAATAAAAAATAGCATCCGAATAAGATTGGCTGTTCTAGAAGTTTTGTGAATTTTAAGCCATACCTTGTTCCACAGAAAAGTTGGCCAAGTATGCCCTAACCCGGCTTCCCACAAGTATTCTAATGAAGTTGTAGGTTTTAAAGGAGAAGAATAATTTAACAGTTTATAGATGAGGGATGCTTTAGGTCTAATAGACAAACTTTGATGTAAAGAACAAGTAAAAGGATCTTCAGGATAGTTTTCAGGCAAAAATACCAGAATATCTAAAAGTAGATTCAATAAAATAGAAAATTTAGATTGAAAGGAATTAGGGCAATTGGGGAAAGGAGAGCAGAGTGTCACCACCATAGAGATCACCAGTCCAGCAAATTCCCTAATGTTTCCATGTTTTCCAGAAAAGCAGTCTATTATTAAGTTTAATTATATTATTGTACCAAATGGGCAGCTGAAAAAAGGTAACATGATTTAATGAAGTACAAGGAAAATCAGGAGGGAGTATTTGACACAGACGTCAAAAAATTGTAGAAGATAAATGTGGATGGTGAGAGTAATGTGAAAGATATTCCCTAAAACAAAAAGGAGAAAAAAGAGGTTTCTATAAAAATAAGCAAAGTGGTGAAAAAGTGAAAGAACTGTTGAGGAAACAAAAAGAAGCCTGATGAAGAGAGAAAGTTTTATGAAACTGTTGGAATCAGGAAAGTTGACTCCACCATTATGTTTGTTGCTTCTGAGTTGAAATAAAGAGACACAAGATTTCTTTTTAATCCATAATAACTTGGATAAAAGTGAGTAAATTAAAAAAAAAAATGGTTTGAGGATAGATCAAGCATAAAGAATAATAGAGGCAATCATCATCTTAATCAAATTTGAACTACCTCACCAAGATAAGAAAAGAGGGTTCACTTGGGAAGAAGAGTGTCATTTTTGATAAGAAGATCCGCAAGGTTAAGACAAACAGAAGAAGTATTTGAATTGGCGACGCACAATCCTAAATATTTATCTTTGACCGGAGCCCATGTAAAATCCAAAGAGGCGAAAAATTGTTTTTTGCAAAATATATTTAATGGAGGGAGTTAAGTTTTATTAAAATTAATTTGCAGCCTGAGACTTTTGAAAAATAAGACATTTCTTGGGAAAGAACTGGTAAAGAGGTCTCAGGATTCAAGATAAAAAAGAGAATATCACAAGCACATGTAGCTACTTTTAAATGTTGAGAATCACATTGGAAACTAGAAATCAGCGGGTTTTGTCAAACATTGTAAAGAAATGGTTCTAATGCCAGTATAAATAGGAGAGGAGATAAGGGACAGCCTTGTGGGATGCCTCTTTGAAGTGTGGAGAATGGAGAAGTTAGTCCATTAACCATAACAGCAGCTTTTGGAGAATCATATAGTGTGGATATGGGGAGCATTTTATGACCAAATCCATACCACCGTAAAAATTTAAACATGAAAGACCAATTAAGTCTATAAAAAGCTTTTTCTGAATTGATAGTAATGGCAGCCAGAGGGTAATTGAGATTAGAAGCTTTAGATAAAACATTAAAAAATAGTCTTGCATCGTCAGAACCCATGCAACTGTTAATAAAACCAGCTAATTTGGGTAAAAGGGATTCTAACCGTAAAGCAAGAATTTTAGCGAAAATATTTTAGCCCACATTGACTAAGGAAATAGGTAGATAATTTTGACATGAAGTAGGATCTTTGCCATCTTTCGCAATAAGACAGATAACTGCTTCTAAAAAGGTACCTTTGGGAGTGATCGATGGAAAAGAACAGAATAAGCTTAACAATTTGGGTAGTAGTATGGTGGCGAAATGGGAATACAATTCTACAGTAAAATTGCCAGGCCCAGGTGATTTGTCCTTCTTTAGGAGTTAAAGAGCAGAAGTTAAATCAGAAAGGGAAAAATCTTGTTCCAAACTGGATAAATTAGGCATTAAAGTAGTAGATTTGTCGAGAGTTTGGAGAAAAGAATCAATATCAGGTTGATGTTCCGGGGTATAAAGTGCACTATAACAAGTTGCAAATTCATGAAGAATATCACAGTCTTTATAGACTGGGTTGGATTGCAAAGTTCCACTTTTGCCTGATCTTTTCGTATTTTGAGATAATTGGCCAGGAGTTTACCTGATTTATTGCGTCCTCCATAATATCGAGCAGTGAATCATAGTAAATATGAGGAGACATCTTCAGAGGAGATTTAATTAAAGTGGGGTTTGGCTGTGTTGCGATCCCACTCACCTGAATCACAGGAACCGCGGAAACGAAGAGAGTCACCCCTCTCCCCTTCAGACCAATCCCCCAGACAGCATAGTACCGTAGGGGTGATGGGTCTCAAGGGGAAAGGGACGTGAGGTACTACCCACAAACGTCTCTGGGTGGGGGAAGACAGAAGGGTGTGGTTCTAATGGTGACAGGGTCGTGAAGGACGGGGATCGGTTTCACATCAGAGGAGGAGGAACAGCCCAAGATCTAGAACACAGGAAGAGAAAAGGAAATCATAAACAGAAGTGCAGGGCAAAGGGGGACAAGCAATCTTCTGAACCACGTTAAGCAGCTTCTTTCCTAGGAAGGCAGTCACTCACCCCAGATAAAAAGTCTCGTGGCGGCAGTTCCTCCCTGTTTGCTGGGACACTGGACCAAGGCGATGCTGCCGGCTCCTGCCGTGCGCCTGTGAGGGAACCAAGAGGAAATGACAGCTACTTTGGTAGGAGCACGGTTGTGGAAGCGCAGTCAGCTCCTGCCGCACTTTGGAACTAAAGGAATCTTGAAGGGATTCTGTAGCGATGTTCGGGGTTACGGAGTGACACCAGGAAAGATAATCTCCGGGAAAGTATTGAGGGCACCTTCCGCCTCGATTTGGAGGAAAGGGTTAAAAGGACGCCACTGTGCTCAACTGTCCAGAGCGTGTGTCCTCGAACCTCGTCCACCAAGGTAAAACAAACAAAAGGCTCAGTGCTCGACTCCTGCCGTGCGCACCAAACAGTGTAAAGAAAAATAAATTGTCTTCGTGGTAAGTATCACTTTAAATAAACAGAAAACGGCTCCTGCCGTGCTGCCGCCCAAAGAGGGTTTTATGATTAGCCAAACAACGCCCAGCTCCACCTGTGAGCGATAACTGCGGAGATGAAGTCAAGATACTTATCAAAGGACAAGAGGAGGCAGTGTCGATTCTCAAATCAGTCTCCGAGAATACTGCGGAATCGGAAAGAAGTAGAGACGCGCTCCTGTGCGCTCTCTGGCCTGGGATGATAGGATCCACGAACAAAATAAGCCAAGCCTTGAAGTCCAGGTGAGGGGGCTGTATATACTGGTCACCAGGGTCACCTGTTACTTGGTAGCCAATGAGATAAGGGGGGTGGAAACCAAACGAGAAAAGAAGTGGAACTCAGAGAGAGAGAGAGAGAGAGCACAGGTAGACATGAAAACGTGGAAAAGGAACGGAAACCGAAGAAAGTGGTAACATCACCTCCCTCTCACGGGCCTCCTGACAGGGCGAGGCTTGGAAGGGAAGCGAGCATGGAACTTCCGGACCAATAGGGGGCATGGACAAAGAGGCAGGTTCCCAAGATCTCTCCTCAGGTGAGTACCCTTTCCAGTCTATAAGGTAATAGAGCTCTCCGTTCCGTCTCCGTGAATCCATTACACGATTTATTTCGTATTCTTCGTGTTCTTGGACAAGTATAGGGGGGTGGTCTTATGGGTAGAGAAGAAGGAAGGAACGGTTTCAAAGGGAGGTGTGAAACACGGGATGGATGGAATATTCATCAGGCAGCTCCAACTTCATAGCCACTGGATTGATAATCTGTATGATGGGAAATGGTCCTATGAAGCGGGGCTGAAGCTTTTTGGCCCTGCCAAACGCAGGTTTTTGTTGCCAACCATACCTGATCGCCTAAAGCATAACAAGGGGCCGGGCGTCTATGTTTGTCTGCTCTTTGCTTCATGGTTTCTTTGGCAGCAACTAGCTGATTTTGTGCACTTTTCCATATCTCTTTAAAGTTGTTACACAGAGTATCAACTGCGGGTATTCTGTATGTGGGCTGTACAGGCACTGTTCTAGGATGAAAACCCATGGCACAATAAAAGGGAGACATGCCTAAGGCGGAGTGTATGCTATTGTTGTATGCAAATTCAGCCATTGGTAATGCCTTCACCCAACTGCTGGTTAGGGTCGCTAGAAGTCAACGGAGATACTGTTCCATTGTCTGATTAACCCGCTCTGTTTGTCCATCTGTCTGTGGGTGATAGGCGGATGAAAGCCGCAGGTCCATTTGTAACACAGCCCCTATCTCCTGCCAGAAGCGTGAAACAAACTGGGGACCTCGGTCGGAAATGATAATGGAGGGAATCCCGTGTAGACGAATAACGTTGTGTATGAAAACCTGCACTAATTCACTAGCTGAAGGGATCTTGGGAAGGGGTATGAAATGAGCAGTTTTCGTAAAGGAGTCTACCACCACTAGTATGGCGGTAAATCCCTCTTCCTTAGGGAGGTCTGTGATGAAATCTATGCTTATTGTGTGCCAGGGATATGGAGGAACAGGAAGGGGGAGCAATAACCCATCAGGCGGGGTATGTGGAACCTTCTGGGTGGCGCAAATCGGACAAGAAGACACAAACCCTTGTATATCTTTAGCCATGCTTTCCCACCAAAACCATCTACCACAGAGTTCTTGAGTTTTGTGGATGCCTGGGTGACTCACTAAGGCGGACGAGTGAACCCATTGTAGTACCTGGTCCCGGTGTTTTTCAGGGATATACATCTGTTCCTCATGAAATAACAAACCCCCTTCTAGATGATATAGGGGTTGAGTCACCAGTGCAGTGATATCTAGTGTTCGGAACGTTTCTTCCAAGTCATCACAGAATTGGTCAAAAGATGTGCACCCAATCACTTTGCTCGGGGAAATGAGAGATTCATGATCTGTGTCGGTTCTTCTATGGGGTAGCGACACACATAAACGAGACAGGGTATCTGCTTTAACTTGTTGGGAGGCTGGTCTATATGTAATCACGAAATCAAATTCGTTAAAAAACGATACCCATCGCATCTGTCTTGGGGTTAAGGCTCTTGCCGTCCGAAAGTACTCCAAATTTTTGTGATCTGAATATATCGTGATGGGGTGTCTGGCTCCCCAGAGATAATGCCTCCACTCCTGAAAGGCTTTTCTTATGGCCAATAATTCCCTCTCGGCTATGGTGTAGTTCTGCTCAGCCGGCAATAATTTATTCGAAAAAAAGGCTATGGGATGCATTTGACCATTGGTGTCCCTCTGCGATAATACCCCTCCTACTGCGTATTGGGAGGCATCCGCCTCCACAAAGAAGGGATCAGTCGGATCGGGGTGTATTAAGACTGGAGCGGAGGTGAACTTAGCTTTTAATATTTAGAAAGCCTTCTGGGATTCTGTAGACCATATAAAGGGCACCCCTTCTTGTTCAATCTAGTTATGGGCGTTACCACCTCCGAGAAATGAGGTATAAAACGCCGATAAAAGTTAGCGAAGCCTAACAGGGATTGTATCTCCTTGACGCAAGTAGGTGTAGGCCAGGATACGATAGCTGCTACTTTCTTTTGATCCATCTTTATTCCTGTCTTGGATATTACGAACCCCAAAAGTCTACCTGAGCGGCATGAAATGTACATTTCTCTACTTTGGAAAAAAGTCGGTGTGTTCTCAGTCTTTGCAACACCAATCTTACATGTTCTTCATGTTCAACATGGTTTTTTGAGAAGATTAAAATGTCGTCAATATAGACGACGAGAAACCGGTCCAGAAAGTCATGAAAGATTTCATTAATAAAAAACTGGAAAGCCGCAGGGGCATTACATAGCCCAAACGGCATAACACAGTATTCAAATAATCCGAATTTAGTCCGGAAAGCCGTTTTCCACTCATCCCCCTCACGTACCCTGATAAGATGGTACGCGCCACGTAGATCTAACTTCGTGAATACCGTGGCGTCTTTTACCTGATCTAGAAGTACGGGAATGAGTGGTAACGGATATTTGTTTTTTACTGTAACCTTGTTGAGGGATCTATAGTCGATGCACGCGCGAAGGCCCCCCTCCTTCTTAGATATGAAAAAAAGAGGGGATGAGACTGGTGAAGAGGAGTGCCGGATAAATCCGCACGCCAGCATGTCATCAATATACTCTTTCAAATGCGCATTTTCGGGTTCCGACAAGGCATAGATCCGACTACAGGGCAACACGGCTCCCGGCTCTAAGTCTATTCGGCAATCGAAACTACGATGAGGGGGTAATGCGGAAGCCTTTATTTTGTCGAAGACATCGGCGTATTCTTGATAAACCCGAGGGATGGTGTTATGTTCAGGAGCTACGCTAGATGCACACACCAATGGAGATGCCCACTCTATTGCTTCTTGGTAACAGTGTTGGATGCAGTAACAGGAGTCCAAGGTCACCGTTCTCCGTATCCAGTCTATCTTTGGGTTATGATGTTGTAACCAGGGGACTCCTAAGATCATACCAAATGCTGGGGTATCAATCAAATCAAAGGTGATTTCCTCTGAATGACCGTTATCACAAACCAGTACGATCGGAACGGTGTGTGTAGTAATGAGGCCGGACGTTAGTTCGGTTCCGTCCACTGCTAGTACGGGTTCTGGTTCCTTCTTCGGGATACACACTACCCCCAAGGATGAAGCCAATTTTTTATCTAAAAAATTACCCGTAGCCCCAGAATCTATCAGGACAGACAACGTGACTCGCTTGCTGGTACTGAGTATCAATGTTACTCTAATTGTGAAGTGTCTAGGCACCCTTGATACAGAGGTGCTCTGGGTTACTGCCACAAACTTCTTTGGCCCTGGAATCTTTGGTCGGGCAGGACATTCCCGAGCGTAATGCCCCCCTTTTCCGCAATACAGACATAGGTTGAGAAGCCGTCTTTTTTCTCTCTCTTCTCAGGTTAATGGACCTCGAACCCCTCCTATCTGCATAGGTTCCGAAGTTTGTAAGCGTGATTCATCTTTCTCTTTCCTTTCCTGTTTATACACCAAAACCCGGAGGTTCTCGGGTCTAACTTTCTCCCCGTGTCTTTCACGAAGGCGATGGTCCAATTTTACAACGAGATCTACGAAGTCAGCACAATCCTCAGGTGAATCGACTACTTGAGAGAGAATGTCCTTGAGATCTTCATTTAAACCTCGATAGAACAGGGACGTCCTCTTATCCGGAGGCCAACGAGTTTCCGCCATTAACCGATTGAATTCTGTTACATATGTGAGCAAGGTATTTTTTCCTTGTCTAAGGTTTAATAGTTCGGTGTCACTAGCTTGCATGAAAGTATGCTTATCAAATAACTTTCTCATCTGTTCCTTAAAGGCGGGAAAATCATGCAACAGCGGGTCATTAGTTTCTACTAACGGTATCGACCAGTTAGCAGCGACACCTATCATATAAGAAATGACAAAAGCCACTTTGGCCGAATCGTCGGGAAAGGCCGTGGGACGACACATGAATTGTAAATGGCACTGATTCATAAAGCTTCTAAATTTACCACTTTCCCCGTTAAACCTTTCAGGGGGGGCTAACGGAACCGGAACAGGCGTAACAATGGTGACTGTGGCGGGCACCTGTTCCCCACTAGGTTGGTTTTTCTCAAAATGGAAAGTGGCTGGGTGTAACACTGGTCGGGACGTTTTAGGAATAGCGCTAGCCTGGGGACCCCATGCAGTGTTTACTGGCCTATTGAGAACCTCGTTCCTCAGGGAATAATTTTCTTGTCTTAGTGCTTGTAATTCTGTCTGCATAACCATTAATGCAGCTGCTAAGTCCTGAACTGTGGTAATGGGAGTGGCCTCAGCGGGGTATCGCTCCTCACCATTCTCCCCCACGTCCATCTTCGCTTGGGCGGTATAAGTTTTTGTGGGCTTGGCTTATTTGTTGCGATCCCACTCACCTGAATCACAGGAACCGCGGAAAGGAAGAGAGTCACCCCTCTCCCCTTCAGACCAATCCCCCAGACAGCATAGTACCGTACGGGTGATGGGTCTCAAGGGGAAAGGGACGTGAGGTACTACCCACCATCGTCTCTGGGTGGGGGAAGACAGAAGGGTGTGGTTCTAATGGTGACAGGGTCGTGAAGGACGGGGATCAGTTTCACATCAGAGGAGGAGGAACAGCCCAAGATCTAGAACACAGGAAGAGAAAAGGAAATCATAAACAGAAGTGCAGGGCAAAGGGGGACAAGCAATCTTCTGAACCACGTTAAGCAGCTTCTTTCCTAGGAAGGCAGTCACTCACCCCAGATAAAAGTCTCGTGGCGGCAGTTCCTCCCTGTTTGCTGGGACACTGGACCAAGGCGATGCTGCCGGCTCCTGCCGTGCGCCTGTGAGGGAACCAAGAGGAAATGACAGCTACTTTGGTAGGAGCACGGTTGTGGAAGCGCAGTCAGCTCCTGCCGCACTTTGGAACTAAAGGAATCTTGAAGGGATTCTGTAGCGATGTTCGGGGTTACGGAGTGACACCAGGAAAGATAATCTCCGGGAAAGTATTGAGGGCACCTTCCGCCTCGATTTGGAGGAAAGGGTTAAAAGGACGCCACTGTGCTCAACTGTCCAGAGCGTGTGTCCTCGAACCTCGTCCACCAAGGTAAAACAAACAAAAGGCTCAGTGCTCGACTCCTGCCGTGCGCACCAAACAGTGTAAAGAAAAATAAATTGTCTTCGTGGTAAGTATCACTTTAAATAAACAGAAAACGGCTCCTGCCGTGCTGCCGCCCAAAGAGGGTTTTATGATTAGCCAAACAACGCCCAGCTCCACCTGTGAGCGATAACTGCGGAGATGAAGTCAAGATACTTATCAAAGGACAAGAGGAGGCAGTGTCGATTCTCAAATCAGTCTCCGAGAATACTGCGGAATCGGAAAGAAGTAGAGACGCGCTCCTGTGCGCTCTCTGGCCTGGGATGATAGGATCCACGAACAAAATAAGCCAAGCCTTGAAGTCCAGGTGAGGGGGCTGTATATACTGGTCACCAGGGTCACCTGTTACTTGGTAGCCAATGAGATAAGGGGGTGGAAACCAAACGAGAAAAGAAGTGGAACTCAGAGAGAGAGAGAGCACAGGTAGACATGAAAACGTGGAAAAGGAACGGAAACCGAAGAAAGTGGTAACAGGCTGCAACCAAATCACAACGCCCAGTGTTTGATTTAGAAGAAAAATATTAATGTTCTAATTGTTTAATAATAGTTAACAATTGAGTGTGTTGCTTAAGGAAAGATTTCTTTTTGTTAAATATAGTTAATAATAAATCCACATGCATTCGCCTTAAAAGTATCCTGCAATAACTGAGGAGGATAGAAGAGAGTGGTTGTGAAAAGCAAAGAAGTCGGAGGTGAATGCAATAAAAGAAGAGGAGAAGTGGAGAAGTGGGTGTCCAAAAATAAAGCATTATTAAATTGCCATCTATTAGACATTTTATGAATAGGTAACAAATCTAGATCAGCTATCACAGGAGCATGGTCTGAAATCACTATCGGAGCAATTTCTACCTTAATCAGGTGCTGAGAAAGGTCTTTACTTGTGAAGAAATCGTCTCGCCTGGTAAGGAAATTATGTGGTGGGGAAAAGAAAGTGCATTCGCGAGTAGTGGGGTTGCACAACCGCCAAGAATCTACTAAAGATCTACAAGAGATGAAAGAACAAAATGATGCATTGTATGAGTGATAAACCTAACTGTGATTGTCTTTGCAAAAAGGATCAAAAACGTGATTACAGTCTCCTGCTGAAAGAAAATATTCATCATGAAACTGAAGACTTTTTTTTCAATATCAGGTCGAAACAAATAAACATTCTGAGTAGGGCCATAAACAATAAAAATAGTTAAAGGAATTTTCTTAACAGCAAGTTTAGTAACAATTCATCTACTCTCATTATCAGTTTCTTGTGAAAGAACAGAAACATTTAAATGCTTATTACAGCGAATAATAACACAATTTTTCTTGTTTGGAGGGGTAGATACAAGAACAATACCTACCCAGGATCATTTCAATTTATGTGCTTCCAATTCAGGGAGTTTCATGAAGAACTACTATATTAGGATTACATTTAGTCGAATGTGAGAGAATTCTCAGTTGTTTAATGGGATTATTTAAACCATTGAAATTCCAAGTAATAACACTGAATTATAATAATGTGAAACAAATGAAAACAAAAAACTTACCCAAAAGATAAGTTACAATCCTAATATAGCACAGTGAGATATGAACTATCATCAAAGAGCTGCTCACAAACTGCAAGGCATAGGGTTGGAACCTTATGTTTTTCCTCAGTTTTTCATTATCCTAATGTTGCTAAAAAAAGGTTAGTTTGGATAGAAATACATTCTTATTAGTAAAACCAACCCCAATCACTGTGGTACATTTTAAAACCAGAGTTTCTGCTTCTCAAGACCAAACATATACTGCCTACTAGTGTGGATGAAATGTGATTTCTACACCTTGAAATCCTCATTGTCTTATGCAGCATTTCCTAGAGACTTATTTGCACACATATGATTCACTGTCTCTGTATAATGTGTGTGTGATGTAAAGTGCTCTGACACCCTTCACTGGTATGAGTAAGGCTATAAAACAAATGAAATGCATGTGACAGAGGGGCTATGGAGATATTAGGGGCACTGTTGGTGGTAGTGAGGGAATCCGTGGAGATGCAGGTCAAGTGTGGGGGTGCACCAAAAACGATTGTCTCACTGGGCGCCACCAGCGCTAAAGCTGGCCCTGGTAACTGTCAAACATATGTTTGAGATTCTACTTGGAAGGACAAGGTTGGAAAAATGAAATATTACAGAGATCTCTCAATCCACGACTTGGACAGCAGAGCTATTTATTAAATGAGAAGCATTTTATAGACTGAGACACTGATCATATGAGCTCAATCTACAGAACCAGTTCCTTCTGTCAATGAGGAAATTATACCATAACATCAGCAATACACACCTGAATTATAAGTGCAGTATCAGCTTAAAATAATTTACAGATGAATTCATATTGTCCCAAAATATCAGCTTTTGTTATTATGAAAACATAGGAATTGCCCACTAAATCCTAGCTTACATGTTAAGCGATTACATTTGCACCTAAACATCAGGTTGTCATTAGGTCAAAAGACTTCTTGTGGGCATTCTGAAAGCTTCCCCGGGAATGCATTCCATCCATTGCTTGCCATTGGTTTTGTGCTTCATAACTCACAGGAGCATATTTACTAGTAAAGTGGAGAAGCGTGTCGTAAAGCCAAGAAGGCTAACGACACGCTCCGTCACTTTAGAAATGCAGGGCTGCACCATATTTTCAAGAATATGGTGCGGCGCTGAGTTTCCACCTGCACTGGCGCTAAATTTAGCTGCCTAGTGCGAACGCAGGCACCCTTGCACCATGGTACAAAGGTGTCTGTGTTGCAGGGGAAGATTGTTTATGTGCAGGAAAGTGTCCCTTCCTGCACATAAACAATCTTTAAATGGCGTTTTATAACTTCTATGAGTGCTGCATTGAGCAGCACACATAGAAGTTGCAAAACGTAATTTTTTTTAAATGATTGTTTAGGTGCAGGAAGGGACACCTTCCTGCACATAAACAATCATTGGCGTTCTGCTGTTTCCATGTGTGCTGCACAACGCAGCACACATGGAAACAGCAAAAAGGAGGAGAAATTAAACATTTCTCCTCGCTTCGCCAGGGTAAGACCAGGTTTTCCCTGGTCTTAATTTTGTTGCTGCTCCATATTTACGCCACCCTTTTAAATACGGGGCAGCGTCAAAATCAATAGGTGTCGTGGTGGAACACCCACAGCAACACCCATTGCCCTTCCTTTTCACGCTAAGTATAGCATGAAAGGGTGCCTTATTTACAAGGCAGAGTTGCTGCCTTGTAAATAAGGCAAAGCCCCTATCGCCACCACAACGTCCTGAAAAGTGACGTTGTGGTGGTGATAGGGGCTTGTAAATATGCCCAACAGTTGCTTGCTTTCTATTTGCTGGCTTTATTTGTTTTAGGCTGTTGAGCTTGAGTTAGTCCTTCCTGTGGAGCATAGCCTACTTACTGTATTCTTCCACGAGTGCTCATTTTCTGTAAACAGGCCTTTAAATCTTGTTCTTATCTTGTCACGTTTGCTGAGCATTCAAAGACAGAGGTCAAATGTCAGGCTGTGTCTTTCAAGGGAGCTTTGAGTTTACTTTTCTTCCTCTAACTTCAAAATAAGAAACTCTCATAGTATCTGCTCATTCATTCAAAAACCAGGGAGACCTAATCCATGAGGACCAGACAGACCAAAGCCACAGAGAAATAATAACAAATGGACAAGGAGGAACAGGCCCAGGAGAAACATGACTAGGGTGACCAAGACCAAGGTGAGAAGGATCTGGAGAACCAGGAGGACCATGAGGATGTGGAACATGGGGATCAGCACCTAGTGGACCAGGGCCCAAAGAAACAGAAGGACCAGGGGTAGGAGGAGCATAAGGGCCTGGACCAGCAAGATGAAGAGTGCTAGGAGGGTCCAAGACCACTGACCAGGACCAGAAGAATAAGGAGGACCAGGGCCAGGAGTGGCAGTCCCAGGTGGACAAAAGCAAGAAGACCAGTACCAAGAGGACCAGAGACCAGATGACCACAGAGATGAGATCAAGGTGGACCAAGACACCAGAAGCAGATGGAAAAAGACCAGGAAGGATGGGAGCTAGAAGGACCAGAATGCCCTAGATCAGCAGGACCAGGAGGGAAGAATGACACAGACCAGGAGGAGAATGAGTGTGAGTGCCAGAACCCAGGAGAATCAGGACAAGAGGGCCAGGTGGAGAAGGACCCAGCAGACCATCAGAATGAAGGTGGAGAGAATGAGTAGGACTAGGACCTAGAGGTCAATACAAGGGAGGTCCAGGTCCAAGAAGTGCAGGAAGATCACTTTGAGGAAGCACTGGAACCAGGAGCACCAGATTCAGGAAACTAGTACTCTAGTGACCAAGCCTAAGGGTCCAGGGCAAGGATGAGGACCAGAAGGACCAAAACAACCAAGAAAAGGAGGATATGGAACAGGATCAGAAAGAGGACCAACACCAGAAGGCATAGAAGGGCCATGAGGAGAGGGAAGAGGAACAGTTCTTATTCATGCTATTTATGTTGTCAACCCCCGGAACCCACCACCTTTTCCGACCCATTTATAGAACTAATGGTAAGTATGTGCTAAAAAATCAGAGCAAACAAACTGAATAAAAAGCCAGGACTGTAATGCTGTGAGTAATAGCAGATGCTGTCTACTGCTGCACAGTAGTCTGAGGGTAAATCAGAAGGCAGAGGGACTGACTCGGTGCATAGGGTTCGAAAGCTGGATAGGTGAAAAGGACTGTGGTTTGTGAAGAATAGCAAAAACAAATTCTGAAACTCAGGGCTGAGGTCAGAAAAAATGGCTAATACCTAACAAAGAGGCTCAAAGGGCTATGACAATCCACAAAGCAGAGCTCAGGATCATAAGAAGACTCTGAGTAGCAGAAGAGGGGTCAGGGAGTTTGCAGATCGATTGGGTCTCTGAGTAACAATAGGCTCTGGATGCCAGATGTGATAACATTGAGAATCATGACCAGCAATGGTAATTTCAGCACTAGAGAGTGGTCTGTGAAGCTCTGAGGGCATGCTTAACGGTTGTGGAGGTTTGTGTGCACATGAACTACAGGACGCAGTAAATATATTTTTCTGCGGTTGATAACAATCTTTTACACATCCGTTTATGTTGATTATCAGGGCGTAATTATTTGCCTCTCCTAATTTAATCATGCACTTTGGGAAATTGCGGCTCCCACGATCCGGACCAGAGTCTATGGTAGTGACTACAATTCCCAGCGTTCATACAAACGGATGACGCATGGTTCATGCGTCCCTCTCACTGCTCGCGATCTTGGCCGCACCCAGAGGGCGGGGCATCTATCAGCTTCCCCGCGCTCTTGTGGTACATTTAAACTTCTTCCTCCACTTATTCCGAGCAAAAGCCCGGGGACCCGCACCGAGTAGGTTGCTGAGCGGGGCAGGACCCTTGATATCGTAAGTAGCGTTGGCCACTGGTTACCACCTACTCTAATACAGGTACGTGTGATTCCGCCACGACATGGACATTGCTGGTTTCTTTTAACTTCGCATTTGTTTTCGTTTTTGTTTTTCTTGCTGGGCCTCGTTTCTACCGCAATGCAGTGTGTAACTAAAGGGCTACCCCTTGAAGTCGTGAGGTGCCCGGAGATGATTTTCCTCTCCCGCAGTGGGGTAAGGGGTACAGTATGAATGAGTAGTAAGAATGGTTGAGCACGGCGACTGATATCAGCATTGTGCTGTTTGGTGTGAGTGACACGGTTTGTCTTCACTTTGATTGTGCACGCACAAGGATGTGGATAGCGACAGTATGCGATAATTGTCGCCACCACACTATATTTTGCCACCTACGTGAGCGTGGTAAAACTAAACAGTATCATAATCACATACCAAATAGGTGTGATCGATGATGTGTTCTTCATACCGTGTTGACAACACAGGTGCATTGGTAAGCACATCACCCATGGGAAGCAGTGACATTTATTCAATGAATGATACACTATGATCACCTTTCTTGTTTGTTTTTGTATTCACAGATGGAGTGAAAGAAAAATTAAAAAGATAAGTTATCTTTATATAAAGAATAAGGAGCAGCTACCTGCCCTTATATAAAAAGCAGTATAGGGAATCTCCTTCTGCATTTCCCAGGGAGGGTATCTTGTTACCCTGAAGAAAGTCCACGACTTATTAAGGCCCATATAGGACTGAAACATGTTGGCATTAGGGTCATAGGACCATAAATACTCCCACTGACCCTCTTTATGTACGCTTTTAATAACCCTAACAGACCCAAGAATAAAGGGATACTGGGATCTGTCTGCGGTTTTTTAATCTTTAATTCCCCCTGGCCATTTTTCCACCAAGAGCTCCCTGGAATACGGTCGAGCCCATCCTGACTTTTAGGCGTCAGGGTGACCCAATGATGAAGCATGACACCACTAGGGTGTGTGAGGGTAACTAAAACAAAAGGAATTGTTTCCTTCCCCACTCCCTAGTGGGTTACTTCGCATAGGGACTTCCCATTGGTACCTTATTAGGGTTTATCTTGGATAAGACGTGGATTTTGTCCACGCACTCAAGGAGTACTTTTCGTGATTCAGACCAAGTATTTGGAAAGCCAGAAAAGAGGCTGTGATTGTCGTGATTGATAGAGTAATCTGTGTGGATCTAAGACCTTTATGCTGACATTCCATGTGTGTGTCGAGTATGTGTATCTATGGTGGATGTGTATATCAAGCGTGTAATAGCAAGAGTGTGCATGGTGAATGTCTGAGTGTTGTAACCAGTGAGTTGTATTATGGATGGCCCCTAGTTTAGCATGACAAGTGATGGGGGGTAGATATAGCTTGCCCAGACAGTGGAAGTGTATTGACTATATTATTGTTGTGGCTGGAGTGTGGAAAACCAGATACTGAAGTGAGGGAGAAACGAACACAGAAATTCAGTGATGTTATTGTTAGCAAGGAGCTGCTGATTAGTTCTTCCTGAGCAATGACATTGGTAGATGGTAGGAGGAAACGGTAAGTCTTGCTAAAGATTTGAAAGTTTCTGAACAGGGCCTGCCCTTTTGTTTGTAACTGATGACTGCTTCAGGAAGGCTGACGGCAACCTGGTGCAAACATCTCACACATCATTGTGCCCTTCATCTGGAAATTCCTGTTTGGAGCAAACATCATTGCTATCAGCAGTGACAGCTATTAATTGGTTGTGTCTGAGCTTTGGCCAGCAAACGACATTCGAAAAAGAACCACCACAAATCAGTTCAGAAACCTTGAAGAGTGGATCCACAACCCCGTTCTGGAAAATGAGTATAAAGGTGTGACTGTAAAATGATCTATCCGTAAATCACAAGAATGGAGGGAACTAAAAGTGTCTGTTTAATCACAGTGTCTTATTTCCTAAAATATTTGCCAAAAAAAGCATAATTAAACATCTCTCTCTGATTCAGTTTTGTGTGTTTTTGATGCCTTTCTCTGATGTTCTGGGAATATTTCTTAATATTCCAATAACTTTCAGCTCAATTAGTTACAGTGCCATTCCTTGGCTAGTAAAGAAGACATTATCCCTAAGTTGACCATATCGTGGGGATTAGTTGATGCTTTTAGATCCTTTCCTGCTTAACTTTCTTCAGGAAATTCTTCCCTGTAGCGAAAGAAAGAAGAGGCAATTGTCATCTGATGTGTAGCCTGAATGCTTACTCTCCCCCTTAAGAATAAACTCCTGTTATTCCTTTGGCAATTTTTACCTGAGAGAAATAAAAAGGTAGTGGTCATGTCTGAAATATAGCCTGAATGTTCCTGGGTCTGCCATCTCTTTTTCTGTCTTTTATAAAGGGTGGAGATCAAAGAGGATAAGAAAGGGCCCAAAACTGCCAATTCCCTACTGGTGAATTTCCAGCTAAAGGGATTGGCCCTAACATTCCCAGGATTCTGATTTAGCCGCAAAAACCACTCAGAACCCTGCCTCTTTTAAAACTTGGCTCCTCTGTTTCTGCAGTCCCACTGTCACTGGTGAAGGGCTCCAGGAAAGGCAGTTTACTTGCAGAGTACTGCGATCCACTATGTCATCCCTTATGTAGCCTGGATTGGAATCAGGGTCGACTTTCTCTCCAACCTTCAGACACTGCCACCCTGTCCATGGGTGTCAACTGTAACAACCCAATTCTGGGTTGTTTCACCCAATCCATCAGCTGTGGATTCTGTTGGGTTCCACTGCAACACTGCTATTCCCCGACCCTGTGTTGCCTTTACCAGTTAAGACTCTTGTCGGGCAAGACCTGCTTTGACACTTGTCAGAGGTAGCCACACCACCCTATCTTGTTTAAGTTCCTCATGGCCATGGAAGGGAGGGCTCTCAGGGTAGATCCACCCAGTGAAGGGTTTTTGAGGTCAATAATGTTCAGATCTGATTTTGAAGCACAGGGGTACTTTGACTAGATTTCGAAAAGGAGGGTGAATATTCTTTGAAAGTCAGATATTAAATAACTTGAGGGAAAAGAGGCACAAGCTATTGATCACTTAGACTGCATAGCATCATGCAAGTAGTTAGAGAAATTGAGGAGTTTTGAGAAGGACATTCTCGTTGATTTGCTGAAACCCAATTTAGCAGTGTTTGTATAATTAGAGGAAAGGGAAAGGGTGGTTATTTTCCTTGTATCAGCGTCTGACTGCATTTTGGAGTATTCATCGCTGAAGTAAATGGACATGTAACATTGTACATTCTGTAACTGTTGGATTATTTGATTATATGTTTCTTCTAGTAGTTAATGGAAGAAGATAAGGGTTATAGATTAATCCTTTTTAGTTGCCTTCTTAGAGTGATGAAGTATTTAGGTTGGCCCTTGTAGCAGAACATCAAAGAGGGGGTACCAAAGAACATAGCAATCTGATCTGACCAGTCAACATTCAGCAGCCTGAGATGTTTTAGTAAGTTTGGAGGATAGAGATTAGTTCCAACATAATCCTGTTTTTTAGGATGGTTTGGAAAGAAGTATGCAAGGAACACATATTTCTTTGAGCTAAAAAATAGGGTTGGATGTATTATTCCACTGGACTCTAAAGTCTCTGTTGAAAACATAGAAGGGGTAGAGAAGGGTTCCAGAAGGCACCAAATGGTTGAAGAGACTTGGCAAAGCCAGTTTCATATCCAAGAGGTGGAAGCAAAGCGGCTTTTTCGAGAAGGGAAGATTTTAATGGGGATGGACATAAATTCAGAGAAAGGAGCACTACAAACCAAGCACCTATTAAAATACTGCAATCCCCTGCCTCATCAAGCTGATCTTTTTAGAACTAAGAAGCTGAAGACTCTCATTGATCGTTGAAACATCTCAGAGTTTGCGATAAACCGGAGATCCAACCTATGATCCCTGCTGAGATCACCAAATCGTAGCCAGTGTTGCTTGGCAGAAAAAGTATTTATGAGCATGCAGTTCAGAGAGGAATACAGATCCAGAGTCTTGACTGTGGAAGAAGATGGCATTTGAATACTGGTATTCTCAATTAGACCCTTGTAATATATTTGGGTAATATGTTGGGAGGCAACATTTGTTTTTCAATAGGTACATGGAGGCATAAATCAATTAAAAAAACACAAATTGAGTGTTCCCAAAGGGAAGGTAAAACAATTACTCTTTGTTAGGATATCAAAACTCACTTCTATCCATGCACCAATTCAGAGGTACTGGTAAAGGAGCGTAAAATTGTTGCAAAGTGAATGAATGATAGAACCACAGATTATAGTCAAAAGTGTTCTTGAATATGATGCAATAAAAGCTGTCCGACCACTGAGAAGTTGCAAAGCTGTCTCTTGGTGTTGGGATCATGAATCCAATAAAGTGAGGGGACTGAACATATGGGTAAAGAAACACGGAAGATGACTTGTACCATAGGCATTTGCTTGTACTAGATGAACTAGCTGTAGTGAGTTGGTGTGGCTAAGGAACAGAGAACAGTAGAAATTAGGCCAATAGATTGAACTGCTAACCTACCTGTATAGTAACTTCTGAGTTGGAGATCCATTTCTGGGGTAATTGGGACAGCCTGAGTATCTGAGATTGTTACAAGCATCAAGAAGCCACCTAGCACCATTCCATTTAGTTGTACAGCTTCCCACTACAATCTAGTTCTGCACCCAACTGCCCCTCCTTTATTTTTTACATTTTTCCCTTTTGGTTCACTTGGCTAGGGAAGGAAAATAGGCAGGATTTCCTATATTTGTGTTTGTTGTCAGAAATCATTCACTGGAATATTCTTTGCTCCTTGACGTCAATCGGTTTTCAGTTCAATACGTGGTTGATGTATGGAATCAGCTCAATCCACTTTGGACATCAATAAGTGCTGAAAAATGCGTACATTTTATAACATATATGTCACATGCTTACCAAACTTAGAACAATGTGTTGCTTTTTTTTGATCAAGAATATGTCTTGGTCTCGTGACTCATGCTGAAGTACTCGAAGCAGCGGAAACGTGGCACCCTCCCCTTTCTTTCACCCCTTGCCTCTTTCCCTGTGTGCTCTCTGTCTGGTTTGTATTTACTTAACCCATCAGCAGAGCGTGAGGCATGCATGGGATTCTCAACTGAACTATAACCCTTTGCTAAAGATTGACAGGGGTTAGCCTTAAAGGGCCAGCATGAAGTCTAGCATTTCAGAAAGTGCAATGTACACACCATGGAGAGAAAGAAAACAGGTGGGGAAAACAGATCAAGCAATCCTTCATGAGGGCACTCACTCTCTCAAGAGCCGTAATTCATCATCTTCCTACACCATTGCAATTGGTAAGGACAGTAAGTGCCTGTTTTTACTTCTGATTCACTATGCTTTGATCCAACAGCCTTGCTGTAAAACAACTCACATTTACACTATTCCTGGAAAAGTACTAAAAAATAACATGGCATTAAAATATGCATTCCCACCAGATAAAAGCACTCAGACGTACAATTTTTTTTAAATTGGGTAACCCCACAAATAAACAAAATCTAACCAACAAAAATAATACTCGAATTTGAATTACCTGGGATGAACTTCATTAAAAAAATTAAAAAAATCCAAAAAGACAAACACAGGGATGCTTTTTGGATTTCAGGTAAGCAGTCTGGCACAAAAATGTAAAAAAGCAGCTTTATTGAAGAGTCCATATCCAACAGTAAACTGAAACATGAAATTAAAAGAATAACAGCATTGGCATTTGCCCCACCGGACCAAGTAGAAAAACATTATACTACTCTGTGCCAAAGCAAATATATTGTTATAAGTGAGGGAACATTGGCCGACTTCCCTAACTACATTAAAGGCATATGCATAGATCACCTAAACAGGCCAGGTAAAAATGCCACTATGATTCCAAATAACACGGTATATGCACTCCAATCCAGAACAACTGATGTGCATACTTGCTGAATATTTCGTGCTATCTGGGGGTCGGCCCTTATTTCAGCAGTGCTAGGGTGTAATCATAGAACAGCTACGCCAGACCACAAAGGGGTTCCATCTTTTCTCAGCAGAAGTGACCTTATGTTCCAGATCTAATTTACTGACATAATACACAAACTCGAGTCAGTCTGACACCAATGGTGGGTCGGGGTTGATCCATCTCTTAAAGATTTCCCTTCATGCAAGCAAAATCAGGAAAAAGATCAGCCACTCATACTTCTTGCTCGACTCATCATGAGGTGATAATGGGTCAGTCCCAAATAAAATCAAGCACTGGCTTACCTTAAGTTCAAGGCCGATGATTTCCTTCAGGGCTTTACTTACATCTCGCCAGAAAGATTTTAGTGCTGGGCAATCTACTAACATATGCTTATCATCAGGTCCTGGCTAGCCACACCTCCAACACTTTGGAATCTCTTGTGCAAATTTGAACAGTTTTGTGGGGGTCCAGTAAACTCAATGGAGAGGGAACATATGATTCTTTTTTAATAATGCAAATTTTACTGTTAAATATAATAAATCCAGAAATACTTGCCATAGTTGTTCTTCCGCCAGCTCCAGGAGGTCTTTTTCCCACAACTGATACCATAGAGAGACTTCTTTCTTAAGTTGCTGCGTATCCCCCAACAGATCGAAGAGGTCTCCCTGAGCCCAATAGCTCACCTCTGAAAACTTTGGGATGCCCACCAAGAATATAGCTGCAGGTATTTGAATTTTGAGACTCCCCCTTTCGAAAGGTTGAAAAACTCCTTCCAGGCAATAGAAGCTGCTCCATCCCTTAGATCCCCGCAGGTACTACAATTCCCATTCCAGCGAGGAAGGTAAGCTTGTCCATGAGCCACTTGTGGGTCCCGGGAGAGTCCCAAATTGATGCCAGACCCGCATCATAATGCATCTCTAAGGTTTTCCACAGATATACCTACACCTTAAGAGCTGCAAGTCGTACCTTCGATTCATTCGTTTGATAAATTCCCAGTCCCCAACTTGAACAGGATGCTTTCAATTCCAGTGTGAGTAAGCATGGCCATGTACAATTGCCCCATGTAGGATTCATCTGGTTCCCTGGCTAGGGCCTGACACTTTTTAAACTGAATAGCATAGCAGTATATTTGAATATCTGGGAGAGACAAACTCCCATGTTTTAGCTCCCTCCTTATCTTTTTCCAGGAAATCCTGGCCTCCTTGGATGCCCAAATAAAACTGCTTACCCTCCCTTGCAGTTCTGAATACGTTTTTGGGGAAATGTCAGTGGCTTGGCTTTGAACAAAAAGGTTGCTTTGGGAAGAGCCGACATCTTAATGATATTAACCCTCCTAAAGATACATAATGGCAAAGTCTCCCATCTTCTGAGAAGGGCCTCTATATCTTTACAAACCTTGGATAGGTTAGTTCTCGGTAGGTCATACAGATTCTGTGTTATCTGAACCCCTAAGTATCTAATTTGCTGCTTGACTTGATACACTACATTCTCACTAGCCTACGTCATAATCTCAGTTTTCTCCCTATTTATTGCATAGCCAGATACTCTTCCAAACTCTTCAGAATGTTGTTCAAGTATGGGAATAGAATACTCTGGGTTAAAAGTATGCACATTTATGTTGTCTGTGTATAAACAGAGCCTCCAGGATTTCGCGATTTGAAAAAAATAGAGAAATCTGCAATTTTGTAAAAAGATAGCACTTTTTACAAACGTTCCCGCAAAATTCAGCGAATGCAACCCTCCTTGTACTGGTGCAGTGGCCTCCTTGCCACTGGGCCAATAGAAGGAGGGTCTCACAGCCCACAACTGCCCCCCCCGCCTGCCACGTGCCCCATGGGCAGCGGGCTCTAGATTTAAATATCTGAAGGTGGCAAGGCGTTGCATGGCTCCCGTCACCTGGCCTGCCCCTGCTCCCACTCACCGTGAGGAGCCACGCAAGGCTGGCACAGAAGAATATACAGCCATTACACTGACATCACCTTTCCAGTCAGTCAGAGCAATACATCCTGCATGCCAGATATGACCCGTTTTTAAACCCACAAGCACTGAGGGGATGAGGGGAAGCTTTCTCTTACTGCGTCAACAAAATAAAATGCCTTACAATCAAGTGAGAAAGTCGACCACTAGCTGCATTTTTATACAGTAGGTCTGGGACGGAATTACAAAAAATGGAAATACCAATTCAGAAGCTATGTTTATTCCCTTTAAAGTACAGTGTTCTTGGGAGACGAAAAAATAAATTACTGCCACAGAACCTCGCCAGTACAATCAATGCTTTGTCACTTACCTATTCAATTACCAACTCCAGACTTCAAACTCTTAACATACAAACAAATTACAATGTAGATAATGGGCACACACTCTAGAAAAGTGGCATACTCCGTTATCTACTATCCAATAAAAGTTCTGTTGTGTGGTGTTATATTTCTGTTACTGCACCATTAGAAGTCCGAGGCATGCTCTGTTTTTCCAGCTAAAGTGGTTATTAAGAATAGTATAAGATATATAAATGTCTGCCATGCTGTTTTGAATCTAGTTTCTTTTTTTGAAATCTCAAGCTGGAAAGCTTAATACTTTTTTCTGTTTTTGAAATGCACAACAGCTGCAGGACGAGTTGACGAGGGATGCAGACAGGCCAGCAGGGTTGGTACTAGGTCAGCTGCTTCTTCTCTCCTCTCTGCTTTTGCGGTTCTTTGGTGTCCTCTCCCTTCTTAGGTCATCAGGATCTGCTTCTCTAGTGCCAGGGACTCCCCTAAATACTGAATTTAGGGGAGTTAGGGGAGTGTAGGGTAGTACCCAATGGGCTTATGACCCTTGGGGTCACTATGCCACCTATATGACCACTTCCTGTAGGAAGAGGGCATGATCCTGTCCCCGAATTCCTAAGTATGCCAACACAAAGATGGCTACTTCTGAAAAATTGTGTCCACCTGAATAGCTAATTTTTCCATCTGTCCAGGTGCCAAGGGGGCACTGGACAAAGGGGGCGGCTTACTCTTGTATGAAGGGAGCCAGATTCACATTCCAAAGGCGGCAGCTCTTTGATGCTTGCCGGCCCAGGAAGGCTAATCAGCAGGTCATCCTGTGGGAGGTGGTGTTACATCCTGTTCCTGGACAGGCTTTTGTCATGGGCCTCCTGAGAGCAGAGGGTCTCACCCTAGGAGGTCAGAACAGTGCCTGGGGGCAGGCTGGCAGAAACCTGTCAGGGAGCACAACAGAGGCTAATAGGTTTTTAGGGGGCACCTCTACGGTGCCCTCTGAATGCATGTATTGGTAAATCCATCACTGGAATCAGTGTGGGTTTATCAATACGAGATGTTTGATACCAAACATCCCTATTTTCAGTGAAGCCATCATGTAACTGGGGAACTCTTTTCACCAGTGTCCAGCACATGTTTTAAAATGGCTCCCCTGTCCACTTGCACTGGCAGTAAGAGGACTGACCAGCACAGGGGCATGTCTGTTCATGCAGGAATGCCCTCACATGTAATGTTCAGCACCCTGCCTTAGGGCTGTCAGGCCTGCTGTAGGAGTGACTTACAAATATCACAGGCAGTGTTAGGAGACATGGCACACAGGGATGTGTGACATGTCGTGTTTTCACTTTCGTCTGCACCAAGACACGCAGCCTGCAATGGAAGCCTTGCATGTACTTGATGAGGGATCCCTAAGGGTGGCACAATTCATGCTGTTGCCCTTAGGGGCCCTCTTTAGTACCTCAGGCCTGAGGTACCATTTACTAGGGACTTACAAAGAGTGCTAGAGGTTTCGCCAGTTGGGGAAACAATTGTACAGTTTTGGGAAAGAGCTCTGGCACTGGGGACCTGGTTAGCAGGAACACAGTGCACTTCCAGTCAAAATCACATCAGTCACAAGGCAAAAAGTGTGGGTGACCATGTCAAAAATGGCTACTTTCATACAAAGTCTATTTCTAAAATCCTATCGGTAACTGATGAAAATATAAAGATGTAAGTGCACCATATGTGCATTTGACTTACCCACCTTTGTCACCAAATGTTTTTCCACCATTTTACCTTCAGGAAAACAGATGAGGGTCCTGTAATAGAGGGTCCGGGTGTTGGCAGGAAGAGCCATTTCTGGCAGGATGGGGGGTCGGAGCTGTCACCTACTACACTTGCACTTCAAAGGCGCTGGCCCAGCTCACACAGAAAGGACTCACAGTAGCCTATTGTGCCACCAGACTGGGAACAGGTCAGGGAGGCAGGAAATTTGAGACACCTCTGTTGGGTGAACGTCCAGAAGCTTTTCCCACTTCAGAGTGGGCACCACGTAGAAACGGTGACCATCGGACCCACTCTTCAGTAAGCTCCAGGACCTTTGGAAAGTACAGAAGAATGACGCCCTGCTGCCTTGTTGCTTGAGGCCTGCACTGCTTGATGAGAAGGAAGACTGGACCTGCTCCCTTCATCCCAGGCTGAGTGACTCCAAAGGACAGCTGACTGACCTCCTGTTCTGAACTACAGATACAACAAGCTCCAGAAGCCTTCCTGTAACTGCTCGGCTGACCTGCTGCACTGGACTTGCCTGGACCTGCTACTGGACTTACTTGTGCCCTATTGGCCTCTGCTGGACTGAGTTCCTGATGCCCAAGTGGTGCCTCTTCAGGTCCTGAGCCCTTGTTTGGCATCAGAGAGAGCTACTCCTGGCTTAACTGAAGGTTCCTGTTGGACTTGGCCCTTTTTGCAGGGTCATCCCAGAACTTTTGGCCTTCCTCCAGTATTTTTTCTGACCTGTTGTTGGTAATTTTAGGACTCCGGGCACTTTATCACTGCTGATCAGTGCTAAAGTGCATGTGCTCTCTATGGTAAACTTGGTAAGATTGGTCTACACCTGTTTGGCATATTTAATTTACCTGTCAGTCCCTTGTACAGTGGTATCTCATATACCCAGGGCCAGTAAATTAAATGCTACTGGTGTGCTTGCAGCGCAGCTTGCGCCACCCACCGAAGTAGCCCTATAAACCTGTCTCAGGCCTTTGCCACTGCAGGGCCTGCGCGCACAGTTTACTGCTGCTGTGACGTGGCACATAAAGTGGTTGCCACGTCTGTGACTCCCCTTTTACTACATATCAGTCACCCCTAAGGTAGGCCTTAGCTAGCACTATGGGCAAGGTGCGGTGTAGGTCAACGGTAGGACATGTGCCTTAACTGTGTGGCATGTCCTGGTAGTGACAAACAGCCTATTTGGCTTCTCACTGCTGTGAGGCTGCCCTCTCATAGGGATGCATTGGGGATTCCCTGATTTGTGCTTCAGTGGTAAATCCTGACATGAGAGGGGTAGCGTGATCAAGTTTGGTATGTTTGGAATAGTGGTGATAAATGCTGCATATTGGTGTTCGCGTATTTATTATCACTATTTTAGAAATGCCACTTTTCTGAACTCCTGACCGGTAGATTGCACGTTTCAAGAGCGTATGGATCAAGACTAGATTCCTTAAAGACGCCGCACAAAGCATTGCACTCGGCAGTCCATGTCTGCAAGTTTTAAGTGGATACTTGCTTGACAATAACGTTAACTTGGCTACAGATAGTCTTTTAATCATACGGAGAACGCGTTTGCCCGCCTTGACTCTATTGAGCGCGCCACTCCCTATAAGAAATCTGAGAAGGGTATGTTGTGGTTTCACATTCAACTTCACGTCCTGAAGAAGGTCTGACGGTCTCACTGCCAACACAGACCGAAACGTCGACAGCACATCTATTTCCTTTAACTTTTGTTGATTTCAAGGAACCGTTTTCTGTTTTGTCAGATCGTTTACCTTGGTTAATTTCTGGAATAGATGTCTACATATTTGTTTTGTAGGTTAAATTGTAATACCTTGAACAATATGTTTGGTTGATTCTAAATGCAATTCCCTTGTTTTCATTTGTGTATATATTAAATATATGTTTTTTGAAGAAAAGATTGCCCCGTTTGTTATACAATTCAAATCTGTATGAAAATTGATTTACTTAAAAGCAAAGTAATTCTCCTCTGGTGTGTTTCAATCACAAGTTCATCACTGACAAGGGTGAACAAAAATGATTGCGTTATAAAAATTTATTTAACTAAGATTGTGAATAAAATCCCTTGTAGGCACTCCCCAACTTATTCTTTACTTTTAGAAGTAGGCATTTCTGTGTGCTATGTGTCTTTGTGCCTGCCTGTTGTGTATTGACTGTCTGGCCTTGGAGTGACAGGAGCTGGGGAGGTGCAGTGGCTCCAGAGAATCTGGATGAGTCAGCGCTAGGCTGAATAGGCCTGGTCTGCATTTGGAGTGGTGGAAGGAGTAGCACCTGCATCTGAATAGGGCTGTGCCTGCCTTCCACAATGATGGCTCTGCCCCCCTGTGGTGTGTCTTGGGCTAGGGCTTACACCTACAATGGGGAGTGTTGTGCACAGTAAGGATAATTTTAAGTGCCCCCCAGAACTGGTTTGTACTGGGTCCAGGGCCCTGTACCAGGGCAGAACAAAGACTTTGTGGAGTATAAGTATTGCAGCTGTGACCCCATGTCTTTTGAACTGAACTTTTGGAACTTAACCGGAACGGAACTGCCACCCGCCAGGAGGAACCGCCGGGGGACTATTAGACAGGGCAGAGTGTCCCTCGTGCTGGCCTGCCTGCACCTAGCGGGGTACCCCAGTCGTCTGCATACAGCGCGTGGTGAGCGCTTTTTGTTGTGGCTCGTGGGTGAGTGCAGCTAGTGATCCTGCTGCCCACAAGTTGCTAGATAGGAGTGCTTTCCCCTGCCCTGCAGTTCGGGCTGTGCCGCACTCTCGCTACGTGGCCGGACGTCAGGTGGAGAAATAGAGATGAGGGATCAAAGTGCTCTCCCTCCCTCCTTCTCGCATTGTCGCTGCAGCTTGGGCTCAGCTGCGTGGCCCCAGACTGCCGCCCAATGCAGGAAGTAGTGAGGAGATCCCGAGTCAGGAACTCCTCGCCTGTGAGTGGTTTTCGCCTCCGGCATAGAGGGGTGGGGCTGAGGAAGCAGAGCCGACGGAGATATCACTCCGTACTCTGCCGGCCGTTTCACCCGAGGCAGAAAAGATTGGCTGCACTGCGTAGTTGCGGGCAGCCGCTGATCCTCGAGTCAGGTCGGAGGTCCCTGGCCCCAACGGAGGGTTTTTGCTGGTAGGAGAGGGTGGGTGAGGTCGTCCTCACCACCGGCCGCTGCTGGGACGGGATCCAGCGAGGTCTCCCCACCGGCCCAGGCAGCGCCGGATTCTGTGCAGTCATTGTCCCTTCGTACACCCGGAGGCAGCTGCCAATACGAGAATTAAACTTTCGCGGGGGACCCAGTGAGGTCTCCTCACCCTCTGGGGCATTTTTGTGAGGGGAATACAGCCTTAATTTTGCAAAGGGCACGGCCGGCCCCATTTGCCTGAGCCCTCACTTGTGGAAAGAGCATTGCGGGACGAGCCCAGGATGGGGCCCGAGGAGATTACTGCCTTTCATGGTGTAGGCAGGCATGTAGCCAAAGGAGCCTACGAGGGGGTCCATTCTTATGGTTGTCCTGACATATGATAAGTGTGCACACTAGTAATTTGCATGTCTTATGCCCTGATGAGCTACGGAAGTCTGTGGGCTAATGTGCATGTAATGTGTACCTGGTGCACTCTTGGCATGATGTGTTTATGAAATGTACACTACTGCAAGTGCTTACTTTGGTGCACTGTTGCTGAGGTTTATACCTAATGTGGTGTGCTAAGTGCACGCTTACCAGTAGTTACTGGTAGTCCTCACTAACTGTGATTTATGTGCTAATTATGATTATGCATAATGTGTTATGCTAAGTACAGTTCCTACCAGTAGTTACTGGTCGCCAGGATGATGTTATGACAGTGGCCCGATTGGCCTGGTGATTTATGTAATCCCTGTGAAGTCATGACGAGTGCCAGTGGCACAGTGTAATATATGTGATTGTGTTCTAATGTGTTTTTATGGATATTACAAAGGCTATTTTTATATAACCTTGTGTGGAGTTTCTTTTGTGGTGTGCCTAGTGTGTCGCTGCTGTGTGAGTGTGTTGCGCAAACGTGTTACACATTGCCTCAGGGATAAGCCTGACTGTTCTGCCAAGCTACCAAGGGGGTGAGCAGGGGTTATCTTCGTTGTGTAACTCCCTTGCCCTGACTAGAGTGGTGGTTTCTGCCTGGCTTAGGCGCATGCCCTGGCCAACCAGAAATCCCATTTCTAACAGTTCCACTAAATTTGGCGCAAAGTGACGTGAAGCCCTGCAAAGCCTCGCCGCACAGCTGCAAGCTTCATTGTAACCAACATCAAGCTACTCAGAGCCCCACAAAGCCTTGCTGCACATCACATCAGAACTGACGCAGAGCAACGCAAAGCCTCACCACACAGCTTCATTGGAACCAACATCAGAGGATGCAGAGCCATGCAAAGCAACTCTGCACAGACCTCTCACAAAGGACATAAGATACAATCTTGAGCAGACCAAAACTTGGTCCTGCACCCGACCTGCACTCCATGACGGTCTGCCTGACCTTGTGACTTGGTCCCAGTCCAGCGCGACCAGATACCATCAGTTGGCACTTTGCACCTTTTGGCGCTATTTTGATCTAAATCTTTAAAATTATTATCTCCAGTTCTCTAAGAATCACATTTTGGCGGGAAAGGGCATCATCCTCCTACTTGTATAACAGTGTCTGTGTCCATAAGGCTGTGTGAACATTGGCTGTTTGCATGTCTTAAAATACTGTATTTATTCTGATTGATTTGGTTCTCTGTTTAGTCTGTTCCAAGTATGTTAGAGCTTTGAGGGCATTATATAATGTTTACCAGTTTACCTGGTTTTATAAAGTTTGCGTTCACGAAGTACAGCAGTAAAGCTAGGACCATTGATTTTAGAACTGGGTCTCTCATGTGCAAGTAATCCCTTATGAGACCACCATTAACTCTGTGATATTACTGGTTCATTGTGCCATTATTATATATGAATTATTGTGTAATTTTTTTTGTACTTTCCATTTGATGACCCTTCATACTGTTGCTTGGATTAGTGTAATGTACTGCACGCAGATTCAACCCATGCGCACTTTCTTGAGATAAGCCTTAGACTGCTCACCTACTAAGACCCCCAGAGAGTCATAGACATTTAGATGGTGCCCACTTTCTGTTACTAATTGTATACCTAGAATGGTAAGTGTTAGGGACCCTGAGCTTTCTTTCAGTCAGAGAACTCCTTGGCCCCTGTTCTTACCCTCTCTGAAGAATCTGGTTAGAAATAAAGGTGAAAGTGGGCCAGGACCACACATCCAAATGCTTGGCTTCTGAATTGGACTGTCATGTGCATGCTGCCTGCTTCCAGGATCAGGAGCAGGGGATGGAAGGTATCCTGCTGTCACATTGGCAGGCAGATGAGCAGGGCATTTGCGATTTGCACTTGTCATTCTAACCATGAGCTGTGGAGAAGCCCTGTTTGTGTCTTCAAAAAGAGCGAGGCAGCAGCAGTGGGTGCATTATCAACACTTCTTGATGTCCACTTGACGTATCCTAAGTGCTAGTTGTCATCACACTCACAGGTAGACAGGTTGCCTCTTCTGCAAGTGTCTTGCCCACCACCTGAAATGCAACCAACCTGTTGCCTACTATCATATGGTGGGAGAAGTTAAGGTATGGAGCACTGCTGTTAATCATTTTATTATAGGTGCTGATGCAGATCCACTGTGCCTCTGGCTGCCTAGGCTAGACTTGCTCTTGTGTAGTTTTGATTTCTTCTGTAGCAAGAAACAGGGCATGACAAGCACAGGCGGTGTCCTCCCTACACACCCGACTCCAGATGTCCACAATGGTGCTGTGGGACTGGAGATATGAGAGAAGATAGGGAACTAAGTGGTACACTGGAACAGAGACACACAAGGAAGTCTAAAGGAACAGTACATTGACTTTTTGGAAACATTAGAGATACATTGAGGGTTGTATGTCAGAATATTGTTGACAAAAATAGTGTCCCAGTGAGAGTTCAGTTAATGAGAGGGGCAATACATACATATATTACACTATATTGATGATACAACATTTGTGGCACACTATATTTAGTCCTAAATATTCTGGTACCACACCAATAGGGGAGACAAAAGATTTAGTTGGCAGAAAATAAACACATGGGACACACCAAAGAGACACTAACATACACATTAAACTGATGAGAACCACATGTAGAATAAAAGGCCCATTGAATGAGACCCAAGAAAACACACCATAGCACGCAAGGCATATGGTGATACCACCTCCCATTTCTAAAGTTTGGCCAAAAAGGAGCTGTCAATCTGGGTATTGCCAGCTCTCACCTCTATTGTTTTACCCAAAAAAATAATCGGGCCAGGTGCTCGATCATGCACCTTAGAGGTTGATTAATTTATATTGGAGGAAAGCTTCATAGCTGCACTGAACTCTCTACAAAGACTACCAAATCAGCATCACCTCCAGCTCAAAGCATCTTTTGGATGGTTCCAATTAATTTCACTATATCCATTACATTGTTTTACTTATCTTTGCTGTTTTTTACCTTAATGTTTTCATTGGGAAGCTGGTATTTTTCTTTGTATTACATGAGCACACCCTCAGTACGCGCATATGATGGGTTTCATCACAAGGGTTCCATCTTGGCCTGCTCTTACTGATGTGGTCTACCTGTGCTCATCAGGTGACAATAAAGGATGCCAGAAATTGCCTTTTCCTTTGTTGTCCTCATTTCTCTTTGTCCTTTCTTATTATGATCATAGTTTTACCCAATTCCCCCTATGTCTTATCTCTTTTACGCAACCACCAGGACTCAATTCAATTCAAAATCTTTATTCGGCTATTAAAAATAAAACAGCCAGAAAAGTACACACAATACAGTACATTTAATTTTTTTTAACACATTTTAAAAATACCAATTAGTTAAAACAATTCATTTCCAATTTATAGCACAATGCTTTTTCTTGCATTAATCGATTTCAGAATGAACAGAGCAACATTATAGCATATTAGTGGATCCTCTAGAGTAACCAGAAGTTTCATTGCAATTTTGTGGGACCTAATATTATGGGCAACAAACAGAGGCTTAAGATAAAAACATCTAAAATTACAGTAAAATTTACAAAATAATAGAAAGTGCAGCGTGCTTTGTTTGCTCTTATTGTCACACGGACATGGACATGGTATCGAATCTGAGGGACGTGATTTCATTTTAGGAAATGTGACAAAATAGTGTGCAATACTGTTGTAATCTTCTCAGTTATAGGCTGTACTCTCGCTCTCTCTTCTCCTTGGTTTCTTCCCCTCCTTTCCTCCCCCTCCCTCTTTTCCCTTCATGGAACGTTCCGCTGGAGCTTACAATAGAATGTTGGCAATGAGTCAGTTAGGGGAGTGGATGATCAGAATAAAGAAGCTTTCAACTTACCTGTGGTGAATTCCCTTCATTTCCTAATTATAACATTGGCGACGATCCTGCGCAGGGGGCAGCTGGTCATCTCCCCTTTCAGTACTCTCTCCAACGAGATTCTTCAAGAGACTTTGCCTTTTCCATGTTGTGCTGACACCGGACTTCTCACTTCTCCCTGGTTTCTACTTCGCTAAAGCATTGGCACAACCCATTATGGTACAGAAGTTGGAGTCCTGCCTTACACTCCTTTGAACTTCGCTGTCCTGTGGTGTTCCCTCATCCACGAACTCCAGACTTAATTTCTATCGGGTCAGTGCCTACCAGCTGAGCAAGCCTGCCGCTCCGTCAACTACCCTCATCCCCGCGAGGATACGGGTCCACGTAGACTGTGTCAAGGCTGGGCTGTTTTTTTTCTTGCGAGTGCTGCCCTCAGTCCCTTGCCTGCGGTGCCTCCGGTCTCTTTGTGTGAATTTTCGTGCAGTTATCTGGCGCTCCAGCTTTCCACCGGCTGCTTCTTACATTGATGGTGTTCCCGTAACGACGCCTCATCGTCTCCTCAAAGCGGCGCCTTGGTATCCAGTCAGCGCACCAGCGCCTGTGAGGTTCAGGGTCGGCGCACCAGCCTCCTTTGAGCCGGTTCCTGTGACGACGCTGTCTCATATCAGTGCACCAGCGGTGTGAAATTTAGTCTTTGGCGCTCCAGCTTCCCCTCAGCCGGTCCTTTCATTGTCTCCTCACAGCGGCACCATTAGCTTCCCTCCAGCCGGTCCTGTCATTGTCTCCCCACAGCGGCACCATTCTCCCCAGATTCTGCTGCCGCCTTCCATGTGAGGGAAGGTTTGTGTTGATTACCGGCATCCTCGTCAGCACTCAACGCGTGTTGTGCAGATCCTTCAAGTAAGAGTTTAACCCTAATCTACTGTATACCTATTCCTACAATCACCGGTTTTGTGGTTGGGAACCTCAGTCATCGGTGACACACTCACCTTAAGCATTCCTCAGCAGTATATGTTCCCGTGTGTCATCCAACGGCGCTGATACACACACCATCTTCATTTGTGCACCTTTTCCCTAGCATTTGTTTCTTTCTATCATCGGTGACACACTCACCTCACAGCGTGTCATGTACTATTCATAATATCCTCGCCTCAAATTTTCTGCATTTTTATTGTGTGTCAGCCTTCTACGGTGATACACCCACCAACTCCATACTGCATTTTCCATACTGCTTGGCATCCCTTCTTGGTCCTACCACTTCTACATGCTTACGCCTTTTGTCATTTACCTCACCTCTCCCTCCTACACCATGGGCACCCCGGGTATAAGTCAACCACCATCCTTCCTAAATGATAGTGGAGACCCTGAAATTCACCGGAAGGATTGGACCAAATTATTTGAATCATATTTAATTGCCATGGGGGGAGAGAAATTTTCAGTAATGCGCAAACAACACATCCTGTTGCATAGCTTAGGAGTCCATGGTCGCAAAGTGTACGAAACACTGCCGGAACCAGATTTGGAAGATGATGATGACTCAGATGTATATGATATCACCCTCATGAAACTAGAGACACATTTTGGGGACAAAGTCAATGTAGTCCTCGAACGCCACAAGTTCTTTAGCAGAGTGCAAGGAAAAAATGAGTCTATCAACAACTACATTGCGGCTTTGAGAGGACTCACACAGTAATGTGAGTTCGGTGAACTCAATGATTCCCTCATAAGGGATCAACTAGTCAGGTGCATGAACAGTAACAGAGTACAAGAAAAGCTACTTGCAAAAAACCCCACACTGAGAGAGGCAATTACTTTAGCGCAGTCCATTGAACATACAGCTAAGTGCATAAAAGAAATTAAAGTTACGGAAGAAGTAGTTGCTTCTGTCCAAGTAGAAGATTCGCACAGTGAAGTGCTCAAAGTAAAAACCAAAGAAGTAACAAAAGATGTACCTGTCACTAAATCTACCAGAGAAGGGCAAGGTTTTAAGTGTTTTAGGTGTGGCAACAGTAATCATTTAGCCAACAGTCCCTTTTGTTCCGCTCGGGGTGTCACATGTAAGAGGTGTAACAGAAGAGGACACTTCGCCAGAGTTTGTAGAGATGGAGAAAATACTACAGTAAAAATGGTTAATGTGGAAAATGATCAACGCGCCCAAAAAAATTTCAGATAAAAAACGAAGATGGGTCTTCCAAACCTAACTATCCCAAATGCATAGTTCAAATAGACAATAAGTCAGTAGAAATGTATGCTGACTCCTGCTCCCCATTCACGCTACTTAATCTTGAGGACTTTGAGAAATCCCTGAGAGGTACAAGGTTAGAATCAAGCAAACCTGATATTTCGCCCGAAGGGTACACCAAAGACCCCATTCCCCTTGTAGGCATAATAAAGGCACACATAGGCTTCAAGGGTAGATCTACTGTGGGTAAGGTGTATGTGGTAGAGAGTGGAGCCAATCTGCTTGGCTGGCAACACCAGAAAGAGTTAGGTATTATACTTGACCCTAACAACAAAGACCAAGTCATTCTGGTGGAAACTACCAACAGCAACAGTGCTCTACGTGATGCCTTTCCTGATCTTTTTGTGGATAAGTTAGGAAGGTTGAGGGACTTCCAACACAAGATTACAGTCAGACAGGGAGCCAAACCTGTAGTTCACAGAACCCGCCCAGTCCCTCTCCTTATGAGAGAGCCCCTCAAGAAGGAATTAGATAAGTTATGCGAGATGGGGGTCATCCAACCCATAGAATCTTCAGAGTGGTTGGCGCCTTTAGTCATAGCATCTAAAGCTAATGGACAAGGTACCCGCCTCTGTGTGGACCTACGCAGCCTGAACGAAAACATATGGGTAGAGAGGTTACCCTTCCCAATATAAATGAGATGTTGAGCACAATGGGGAGGGCCAAGTTCTTTTCGGTCATCGACCTATCGATGGCTTACCACCAGGTGGAGTTGCACCCGAAGTCTAGACGGTTGACAGCATTTACTTCTCCCTTTGGAGCATACATGTTCGTCAGAATGCCGTTCGGTCTTGCCTCTGCGGCGGCAATTTTTCAAAAGATAATGCAACAAATCCTCAGCGGCATCACAAACACCCTATGCTTCCAAGATGATGTACTTATGTATGGGTCATCCGCTGAAGAACATGATACAATTCTTAACTCAGTGTGCAAGAGACTCACAGAGGCAGGGTTAACAGTGAAATTAGATAAGTGTAAGATCAAAGTAAGCTCGGTAGACTACCTGGGGCACACTATTTCTCAAGAAGGATTCAGACCTAAGTACAGTCTGATGCAAGCTGTCAAGGATGCTCCATAACCAACTAACAAAGAGGAACTCAAGTCCTTTTTAGGGTTGGTTGAGTACATGGCCAAGTTTGTAAAGAACTTTTCTGAAAAGTGTGATCGCCTACGTGAACTTCTAAAAAAAAAACAAGGAATTCGCTTGGGAAGAGAAACACAACAAATTGGTAGACACGGTTAAGAAAGAAATCATTGAATCGCCGGCCCTTGGATCTTTTGACCCCAAAAAGAAAACTATGCTAACCACATACGCATCCAATAAGGGTTAGGAGCGTCGTTATCTCAAAGAGGGGAGAATGGTGAAACTATCATAGCTTTTGCTTCCCGGTCCCTTAGTCCCTCGGAACGCAACTATTCGGTCATCGAGAGAGAGGCCTTAGCGTGCTTCTGGGCCGTGAATCACTTCAAAATATTTCTTATGGGGAATTAAATTCACTATACGCACAGACCACAAGCCCTTGACGTTCATGTTCTCGTCCAAAAATATTCAAAACAATTCTCCACGCATATCCAAATGGGTGCTGGGATTGGAGAACTATTGCTTCAGAGTAGAATACTTACCTGGTCCAGAGAATGTGGTGGCTGATTACTTGTCGAGGTCTCCCCTCAATGTCAGTCCCAGTGAAGACCAATTAGATGTCCCCATCTTAGCCGTACATCTTCCATCCCTTACCAAGGAAGAATGGGAAGAGAGCATGAGAAAAGACAGTGACATGAACATTCTTAAGGAGTTAATTGTCAGTGGCTGACCAGAGAACCGCTCTGAAGTCCCTGAAGCCATCAAAGACTTTTGGGAAGTAAGATTTGAACTAACTCTCATGGCGGATAAAGTATATCGCAATGGAAAAATCGTTCCACCAATAGACCTCAGAAATAAAATAATTGATCTGGCCCATGAAGGGCACTTAGGAAGGAGCCTCACAAAGAACAAGGTTAGAAGTTGCTTTTGGTTTCCCAAGATGGATTCAATGGTAGAGCTGAAAGTTAAAGAATGCACCAGCTGTGCCAAAAGTGACAAAAGCAAAATCCTACGTAAGGTTCCTCTATCGCCAGTCGAAGTTCCGGGGGTGCCATGGACTAAGTTAGCCATTGATATAATTGGGCCCATTGAAGTCTTGGGGCCCCAGAAGAGGTTCATGTTTGTCCTCATAGACTACACCTCCCACTGGATCAACTTCAAATGTACACCTTCCACCACGACAAGCAACCTCGTCTCTTTTCTAAAAAACATATTTTTCAACGAAGGTATACCAGCGATTTTAGTGACAGATAATGGAGTGCAGTTCACGTCTGAGGAGATGAGAGAGTTCCTAGAGGAGTTAAATATCAAACACGAGAAAACTGCACTCTATTGTCCAAAAGCCAATGGACTGGTGGAGAGAGCAAATCGCATGGTGTAGGAACACATCCAACTGGCCATCACCAATGGCCACAAAATTGAAGACTCACTTAAAGAATGCATCTGGGCATACCATACTACACCTAATCTCATCACAGGGATCTCTCCCCTTTGTGGCCCTAAGAGGGAGGGAACCCAGCACTAAGATGAATCCCCAGTGGTTGGAGGGAGGTAAGAGGGTTTCGCCCGACCAAGGGAAGGGTCAAAGGAAAATCCAACAACACCAAAGGAGATATAAGAGTCGGTATGACCAGAAACATGGGGTTAAGGATCACAACTTCAAGGCTAACACTCCTGTACTGGTAAGGAAACCCACCCATGTACAAATGGGACTGAGTAAATACCAACTTCCCCAATGAGTGGCAAAGGCAAGCCGGAACGTGGTCCGCCTGTAAAATTGACAGACATGGAGTGGTGATAGACTTGTTAACATAACATAAATTTCTTTCACCCCTATGTAAGGAGATGTGTTGTAATCTTCTCAGTTATAGGCTGTACTCTCTCTCTCTCTTCTCCTTGGTTTCTTCCCCTCCTATCCTCCCCCTCCCTCTTTTCCCTTCATGGAACGTTCCGCTGGAGCTTACAATAGAATGTTGGCAATGAGTCAGTTAGGAGAGTGGATGATCAGAATAAAGAAGCTTTCAACTTACCTGTGGTGAATTCCCTTCATTTCCGAATTATAACAAATACCACATCTCAATCTCATTAAAACGAAACAGTGCTGTGCATAAGTCACGTGTGGCAAATAGCTGTTAACCCCCTCTTCTAACATAAAAGATTTATATAAGACCACGGTCGGTTTATTTGAATCCGATTTTGCTCTGAGATTCTGTCTTTGTAGCAAGAAGGAATCTTTGATCTCTTTCTTTGTGATGGTCAATATTTTTTGGGGATCCGACCATACAGACATATTGAACAAGTTCCCCAATGTGGCATTGATATAAAACAACCAAGGAATTTTCAGAGCATCATCCAAATTTAAACCCTAAAAATTGCAGCCCCACCTCATGGTGTACGATGGTATTTGATACAGATGATGGTAAAAACAACAGGCGTTTTAAGAAGCAGTTTTCTCCTGTTTGCAGGGCCATACTATTGGTATAGCCCCAAAGACCCGCCCCATATGTGGCGGTACTCACTCCTTTAGCTTTATGAATAGTTACCATCTCCTTGGTTGGTCGATTACCTAATTTAGCAGCAAATTTAAAAATCCCTTGGTTGGCCCTACTCATTTTTGCTCTTGTATTTACTATGTGTTGGGTCCATGTACCATTTCCTGAGAATAGGATACCAAGATAGCAGAAGGAGTTTACTGTATATATTGGGGTTCTATCAATAAAAAAGGTTTTACATGATTTCTGTTTGGCCCCACAAATCATGGTGAATGTTTTCAGTTTATTAATTGCCATCCTCCTTTGTTTCGTAAAATCTGAAAAACCATCCATCAATCTTTGGAGGTCTACTGGAGTCCGTACCAATAGTACTGCATCGTCCGCATATAACAGTACGGGTAACGGACGACCGGCCACCCTCGGAGCATCAACCTGTATTTTTTGTAAATAATTGTCAACCTCATGAATAGAAAAGGGAGAATAAAATTGGTGCTAACACGCATCCTTGTCGTATACCCCGTCCTACTTTAAATTTGGGTGAGCATTCGGCCTGGGGACCAAAACGAACCTGACTAATTAATTTTTCGTATAGGCGAGCAAGGAAGCCGATAATCGCCCTAGGGGCTCCCAGGAAGGTCAGAGTTTGCCAAAGTAAATTGGGGTCAACTAAATCAAAAGCACTACTCAAATCGGCAAAGCATAAATATAAGGTACCTGTCTTTACCCTATTTATTTATTTATTTATTAATTTGTAAAGCGCCAGAATCGACCCCCGAAGGGGTATCTCTGCGCTCAGGACAGGGCACCTGAGAGGAGCTCACTGCTAAAAAAATCAGAAGCGGAAAAGAAAAGTCTTGAGCTGTTTCCTAAAGAGGGAATATTCCGTGCACTGTCTAAGCTGCACAGGAAGCTTATTCCAATAGCAGGGACCTAAATAAGAAAGAGACTTCCCACCTTGTCTGGACCGTTTGATTCTAGGCACTGCAAGGAAGGATTGAGATCCTGAACGGAGGGACCGCTGAGGTATATAGGGAATAAATTTATCTGCAAGATAGCTAGGGCCAGAATTGGACAAGGCCCTGTGTATGGTGCAGCAGATTTTAAACTGTACTCGTTCTCGTATAGGGAGCCAGTGAAGCTTAAAGAGCAAAGGCCGAGAGGCTGTCCTGGGTGGGGCGTTCAGGATCAAACATGCTGCCGTGTTCTGAACAACCTGCAATCTATTAAGAGCAGCCTCGTTAGCACTCAGCAATAGGCTGTTGCAATAATCCAGGCGACTTAGAATAAGCGCCTGGGTTAGCGTCTTCCTGGATGAATCAGGAAGCAAGGGAAGGATGCGACGCAGTAGGCCCAACACATGGAAACAGGAGCCAGCTGTCTGTGCAGCGTGCTCCTTCATGGTAAGGGTCTGCTCCAGACAAACACCCAGGTTTTTTACACAGGACTTAGGGGCGGGGGCGGTACCCAGATCTGTGGGCCACCAATTGGGGGTCCACAGAAGTTGAGCCTCCCTAAAAAGCATAATCTCCGTCTTTCCCACATTGCACTGAAGAAAGTTACTCCTCATCCACTGCGCGATGTTTGTCATTCCCAAAGAGAAAGCAGCCTGGACAGAGGGTGTAAATTTTGCGAATGGAAAGAGCAGCTGGGTATCGTCCGCATAGGAGACGGGAATAAACCTGCTACTCCTTAACAGATTGGCCAAGGGAGCCACATAGATGTTAAACAAAGTCGGGCTCAAACAAGAGCCCTGTGGTACTCCCTTGGACAATTCTGATACAGTGGAACGATACGGACCAAGGTTAACCGCCTGTGATCGGGATGAGAGAAAACTCGTCAACCACTGTAAAGCCAAGTCTCTGAGTCCAATCTCCCCCAATCTCCTGAGCAAAATCTTATGGGAAACTGTGTCGAATGCGGCGGAAAGGTCCAACAGCACCAGAATCATGGAGTGGCCTCTATCTAGGGTCATCCTGATGTTGTCGGTGACCACTAGTAGGGCCGATTCTGTGCTGTATTTGGGGCGAAAGCCTGATTGAGAAGAATCAAGACTACATGTCCGTTCGACATAGTTGGAAAGATGGATGTTAATATGTTTCTCCAATAGCTTGCCCAGGTGTATTTACTGATGAGCAGCTCCAAATTAAGGCATTGTTCAGTTGTCCCCAGGCATTTTCTAAACCCATACTGCACAGGCGTTAAGATAGAATACTCCTCGGCCCAATCCTCCAGCCTTTTTAGTAAGACCATACTCATAACTTTTAGAGAGGTATCTAGGAGAGAAATCGGGCGGAGGTGTTTTGGGTCGTTTTGTCCCCTTTCTTGTATATCGGGACAATAATAGACTTGCCCCATGTTTGTGGTGTTGTGTCCGTTACAGCTGAGTTAAACACTCTTGTTAAAATAGGTCCCCATAATTTTGGTTCAGATTTAAAAACATCAACTGAACTCCATCAGGACATGGTGCCCGTCCCCCCGCACTCTCCTGAATGGCCTGGAGAACTTCTTCACAGGTAATTTCTAGGACGTAGGACCTCCCTTCATGGAGCTCCTGATCTGATCCCCCCGCATCTCCTCATTGTTGCTAAAAATTCCAGTAAAATGTGCCACCCATTTGTCTGCCGAAATAAAGGAGCAAAACTCTGGGATTTCATCATTCTTTAAAAATGGGGAATTAACTGTATCCCAGAAAAGTTTATTGTTCCTAGTTTCTGAGGAGATGATCAAATTTTCCCATGCTTCTTCCTGTAATACCTTTTTCCGAGTGGCTAGGGCTAATTTATATTCTTGTCGTAGGGATTTAATCGCCAGTGTGTCTCGCGGTGTTTTGGACAGTGCATGCTTTAGCACCTGTAATGCTTTGGTGCAGGTACCGTCAAACCACCCCTTTTTATTTTGGGGTATTTTATCAATCTGCCTAGTTAGAAGTGATTTAATAAGCGTGGTGATATAATTAAAATTTCTGATTACTGTATTTGGGGAAATCTCATCCTGAAGACAGTAAGCTATTTCTCGCTGATTTATTTATTTATAAAGTTTTATATAGCGCGAACAAGATCCCGAGGGATATCAGAGCGCTTTACAAAGGACGGAAAGTAAGTCAACATTCAAATAATGACAACAAATATGGAAGCACACCCGGAGGTTATCGCCTTCATTCTAACCACCTAACCGAGTATTTCACAGACAAAAGAGACATGGATAGTAGTACAATAACCAGGTATGAAGCAGGGTTAGAGAGGAGATATGACCTGCGGTGAGGAAGGGCCTAATTCCAGTATCGGTCATAGGTAGGGATAAACAGACATAATATTCGCACACATCGGACCAATGAATCACGGGGAGTAATACACTATGCAAAGATAAGACAGGCTTCTAAATGCGGTGAGGAAGCATAACAACAAAAGAGTGAGCAATGGTTGCAGTCAAAATGTGGACGAGCACGTGATCATTGTCTACATTTAAGGTAAAAATTTGTTCATTAGGAATCTTTTGGCTTCCAGTTTGAAAGTAATCGTTGAAGAGATTGTGCGTACTTCCGGTGGAAGAGAGTTCCAAATCCTAGGGGCTGCTCCAGAGAAGGCTCGGACACCAGTTCTCTTTTTCGAAAAATGGGAGGTTTCAGGAGGAGGGTGATAGCACTTCTTGAGGCTCTACCACCGCAAGATAGTTCCAGATTTTGAGTTAGGTACTTTGGAGTTTTGAGATGCAGGGCTTTGTGCGCCAAAACGGCAATCTTTAGCTGAATTCGAGCTTCAAAGGGCAACCAATTGAGAGATTTTAAAATAGGAGATATGTGCTCTCTACGTTTGGTATCTGAAACCAGTCTGGCCGCTGTGTTCAGTGAAGCCCTTAGGGGAGCCAGCGTGTATTTGGGAAGGCCACAGAGCGTGGCGCTACCATAGTCCAGTCTCGGTAGGACCAGAGCCTGTACCACATGTTTAAAGTCTTTTTGTGGGAGAAATGGCTTTATGTTTCTGAGTGTCCTCATTAGGTGATTAGCTCCCTTACAGACATTGCTGATATGATTTTTCATGTTCAAGTGATTGTCAAGGGTGATTCCGAGAGATTTGGCTGAATCAATGATAAGAGGGGAGCAGTTGAAGGCAGTGAGGAGATTCAACCAAGGGTCTATCTTGGTGACATGGTTCGGGGGAGAGATGAGAAGAAATTCCGTTTTAGAAGTGTTTAGTAGTAGATGGTTCTCTGTTAACCAGTTTTGTGTAATATTTAGGGTAGTGTTGAGTGAGATTAGGTTGTCCGGGGATGAGATTTTCACATGAAGTTGTGTGTCGTCCGCGTACATATGGAAGAGAGTGTTCGTAGCGTTTAGAAGATTAGCTAATGGTTCCAAGAAAAGGTTAAAGAGGATAGGAGATAGGGCGGACCCTTGGGGTACACCCATGAGAACTGGGGAGGGCTGGGAGAGGGAGTGATTAGCTTTGATTCTTTGTGATCTGTGGTGAAGGAAGGATGAGAATCATTGGAACACCAGGCCCGAGAATCCCATCCTGTTCTTCAGAATGGAAAGAAGGTTGTCGTGATTGACCGTGTCGAAGGCGGAAGAGAGATCCAGGAGTATTAGGAGGCAGGCATCATTTTGGTCCAGCATTTTTAGGATGTCGTCCATAACGTGCGAAAGAGCCGATTCAGTACTGTGCCCCTTCCGAAAGCCGGATTGATGCTGGTCTAGGAGTTGGAACTTCTCTATGTAAGCACAGAGTTGAGACAGTACGCATTTTTCAAGTAGTTTGGCTAAGGTGGGGATGTTGGAGATAGGGCGGAAATTATTGAGGTCAGATTTATCTGCATTAGGTTTTTTTAGGATAGGCGACACTTGCGCTGCTTTTAGGCATTCTGGGATCATGCCTTGTGATAGGGACGCATTTACTATCCTTGTCCAAGTGGGAATGAGTACATTCTTAATTTCTTTGAAGATGGCCGGTGGCAGCGGGTCACTGAAGTGGTTAGAAGGATTGATGTTCTGGAGAATCTTGTTGATGTCGCTTTCACTGAATGGTGAAAAAGTGTCCCAAGTCGCATTGTTCTTGGTGGTCAATTTGTGCTTTTCTGAGGGATCAGAGGGTGGATCAGACCCTGGGGATGGTAATAGCGCCTTCTTAGTGGCGAGTTCAATGTTGATGAGCCTTGATTTCTCAGTAAAGAAAGCAGCAAGATCATCGCAAGAAGGTGGGCAGCTTTCCGAAACAGGGTTAATCGGGCCTACCGCTGACTGCTGTTTGATCAGCTCGAATAGTTTCTTGGGCCGGTTAGCAGCTTGTGAAAGTTGGAGTTTGAAGTAATCAACTTTGGCACTCTTTATTTGTTTGTTGTACGTGCTTCTAACGTCTCTAAGAAGTTTCAAATGATCCAGGGATGGATTGGATCTCCAGGCGCGTTCAGCTGCTCTAAGATTGCGGCGCTCCGTGTTTAGATTGACATTGAACCAAGGTTTAGATATTTTTGTTGAGGAGTTTCTTTGTTGGAGCGGAGCGATGTCATCCAAGATGTTGGAGATGGTCGAGTTGTAGGAATCCGTGAGTGACTGGACGTCAACCAAGTCTGCTTGGGATGAGAGGGCTGAATTAAAATGGATTGCTAGATCATCTGAGTTTATTGATCTGAGGTCTCTTTTCCAGATCTTTGATTTCGTTGGATGTGCCTTCCTCAGCGATACCTCCTTGTTAATGTAGAATAAGATGGAGTGGTGATCGGACCAATCGCAAGGCGTAATGTTCTCTAATGTGATGGTCTGCGCATTCGCGATGATCAGGTCTAAAGTTTCTCCTTTATTGTGAGTTGGTTGGTCACAGTGCTGAGTAAGTTCATGATCATTCAGGAATGCTTTGAGGCAAGAAACAGCTTGGTCGTTGGGGTTGGACCAGTGGAGGTTGAAATCACCAAGGAAAATTTGGGAAAAGGCTGAGTCGACATTGCCAGTGATGACTTCCATTAGATGCTCGATGAAAGGGAGATTTTCACCCGGGGGGTGGTAAAAAGTGTGGAGTTTGCAAACCGGCAGGTTATTCGAAGAGATGCTGAGACAAAGGTATTCACATGAGGGGGGTGAGGAGGAATCTGAGTGAGAAATCGAGAGAGTGTTCCTGTGAATACACGCTAAGCCACCCCCCAACTTCCGGGCTCTGTCAAGCCTAATTATGTCGTGAGTAGGAGGTACTAGCAGGTCAAGAATAGGAGTGGAGGAAGGATTTAGCCAGGTTTCAGTAAGGATGATAATGTCTAAATCATTGTGCTGGATGAGATCAAAGATGTCGGAGGCGTGTTTATTAGCAGACCTACAGTTGAGTAAAACACATTTGAGTCGTGGTGGATTGGAGTGGGAGGGAGACTGTTTGACTTTCACACTCAAGAGATTGTCCTTATTGATGACTCTATCAACTAATACAGCCACGTACGGGCAGCTAGCAGGTGGCAGGTTAACGGTGAGTATCTCTTGGGCGGACACATTGGTATTATAGGTTTCTTTGTTTATAGTTGACTGGTTTATGTTTGGTTCACAATTACTGGTAGATTTATTTAGGGGCTCTTGTGTATCCATATTCATCAACCCCTCTTGTCTCGGATGGTTTAAGGTTTCGACATCCGAAGTGCATAGGATGGGTAGTGCTGTACATATATCTTGTGTACAGCACTACCCATGCCAAATCAATTTCTTTGTTCAGAGCCCCAACTGCTCGTGCTAAAAAGGTGTCTATGGTAGTTCGTTTGGCGGGCTCTTCGGTCGATAGCTTCGCGCCCCCGCCTTCCGTTTACCCATAATGCTTATGATGTTATTATTGGATCTTATATGGGGAAATAGAGACCCGCCAAACACACAAGCCAAATCAAGAGGAAGGGAAACATAAACGGGCTTACTCCTCTCTCCGCTCGCTCTTTTCGTGGTGCCTCTTGGCTATTCTCAGACCACAGGTGCAAATATTAATGTTCCAGTGACCGTCCCTCACTAGAACATGGGGCCAAGGGACCTGGCCCAGCCCAGCCTCATCCGGCCTCGGACGGGCGTACACGGGCCCGCCCTTGGCCCGGGCACGCCCCCCGCGTCCCACGCTGCGGGAGACCGCGGCCGATTTTATAGCACCTCCTGGCGCAGTGTGGTGATGTGAGCGGCTGTGCGCCGCGAGGAATGCTGGAGCTTGTGGTGCTTGTGATGCTCCCCCCGGTCTCCGGTCCAGCAGGGGTGGAAAAGGCAAACAGGCAGAAAGCGGGTCCCACGCTGCGGGAGCCCGCAGACGATTTTATAGCGCCTCCTGTTGCAGTGCGGTGACATGAACGGCTGCGCGCCACGAGGAATGCTGGAGCTTGTGGTGCTTGTCATGCTCCCCCCGGTCTCCGGTCCAGCAGGGGTGGAAAAGGCAAACAGGCAGAAAGCGGGTCCCGCGCTGTGGGAGACCGCTGATGATTTTATAGCGCCTCCTGGCGCAGTGCAGTGACGTGAGCGGCTGCGCGCCGCGAGGAATGCTGGAGCTTGTGGTGCTTGTGATGCTACTCCCGGTCTCCGGTCCAGCAGGGGTGGAAAAGGCAAACAGGCAGAAAGCGGGTCCCGGGCTGCGGGAGCCCGCGGCCGATTTTATAGCGCCTCCTGTCGCAGTGCGGTGACGTGAGCGGCTGCGTGCCGCGAGGAATGCTGGAGCTTGTGGTGCTTGTGATGCTCCCCCCGGTCTCCGGTCCAGCAGGGGTGGAAAAGGCAAACAGGCAGAAAGAGGGTCCCCTTTCTCCACCTTTCTAATTAGCCTAATCCCGTCCTTCTAGCCACCTAAGTCATATCCTCTTGCCAAATATACCTCCCTCTTTTCCATCATACTCCCATGTCTGATCCTGATTGCCTCCTCTATGGTTCCACTACTTTCATCCTTCCCCACTGCCCCTGTCCCCCCATTGTCTAATATAGCCTTAGAGCCTGCCATGGACTCTACCGGCCAATAAGGGCCCGCTCAAGCATTCGGTTCAGGCCTTTCACAAGGGAGTGGGCCTTTAATGGCCAGTAGAGCCCACTACGGAGGGCTCTATGGCTATTAGAACATTCCCCCCCCCCCCCGGAGGGCAGAATGTTCTAATGTGTAAAACGAAGGCCTCATGGAGCCCGTGGGGGTTGAAATCCCCTCGGGCTCCGTGAGGCCTTTGTTCACAGCAACAGCTGTGAACAAACATTGGAATGTTGATGCTCCGGGCTTCTACCAGCCAGTAGAAGCCCAGAGCACTCCATTGTCTTCAATGGAGAACTCAACATTCCAATGTTCTAATTGTTCTTATTATACACAAAGAAGGTGTAAGGGAAGTGTTTACATGACCATTTGTGCATGGTTCTCAAAAACAAAATCCAATGCCCAAAAAGAAGCACAAGATCTGGGGAAGATCTGGGGAACTGATCATATTAGATTCTTCCTAAGTAAACTGTCTATGTAATTGTGGCAGATTCCTTTGTTTAGGACCAGAACCCTCACCTACCTTTAGGTGGCATGCTTCATCATAGGGTCCCTGCACACACCGGCCACCGAAGTTACTGGTGTGGGCTACGACTCCTTGCTGTGAAAGAGGAGCACTTTGAGTGTTTTTGGTGACATTTGTTACCCTATGTGAGCTGTATGTCGTACGCAGAGTGCGACCTCATTATTTGTTGTATTTCGTGGTTCAAGCTGTTTAAAGTGGCACTTGGCCTGCATCCTTCGGAAGGGTTAATGATTAACAAAAGACTGGTGAAAAGAGTACAGATGAAAGCAGAAGAAACATGCGCAGCTCAATACTAATAATACCTTTTTATATAGGGCTATATAATAAAGTTGCTCTTGCCATTTTAAATGCTGCTAAAAAAACTGGCGCTACTGTTGCCCAGTTAAACAGCAGCCAGTTTATCCACCTTGGTAAGTTGAAAGACTGAATTGTCCTCGATGGAATTTGACATCATGAACTACAAGTCACAGCATAATGCCAACCGAAAGCTCTTAACTGGCAGAGCCATTCTGCATGCTAAAATGATCATCACGTTTCTGGGCCCAATTCTCAAATAAAGTTAGAAATTGGCACCGACCGACTTACTCCTAATTTCTGGAGACAATTGCTAACTTCATTAGAATTCACAGTGGATTGCAGAGTGCACCTGACAAGCTGTGACAATTACAGTATACCTGCTTCCCTGCTGTAGTCCTAGAGTTTTTTGTAATTGCCTCGAATTTTTTTGAAAATTTATTTTGAAGGTTTAATATAGCGCGAACAAGACCCTTGCGGGTATCAGAGCACTTTACAAGGTAAATATAGAAGACACATAGGCATATAGTCAATAACATAAAGTTCCATACAGATCAAGAATCGTATAATCACAATACCCTGGCTCAAGTGAATTTAGCCATGAGAAGAGATTTCACTTCTATTTTGAAAGAAGCAGTAGAGGGATTCAGTCTAGTTTCTGGGGGCAGGGCATTCCAGATCCTGGGCGCCATCCCTGAGAAGGCTCGATTGTAAGATTTCTTCTTGATGAATCTTTTTGGTTTCAGTAGAAGGTTACTGGCACTTCTGGACGCTCTGTTGCCGCACGAAGGCACCAGTTTCTGTGCCAGATAGCTAGGAGTGTTGTGATGAATGGCTTTATGCGTCAGGCAAGCGATTTTTAGTTGAATTCTGGCTTCGAAAGGTAGCCAGTTAAGGGATCTGAGGTCCGGGGAGATGTGAGAGTTTCTTTTGGAGCCAGTAATAAGTCTGGCTGCTGCGTTGATTGAAGCTCTTAGAGGGGCCGTTGAGGATCTGGGAAGGCCGCAGAGAGAGATACTTCCATATTCCACTCTTGGGATAACTAGTGCTTGTACTGCCAGTTTGAAGTCCATTTCGGGCAGGAAAGGTTTTAGTTTTCTCAATGTGTTCATCTGAAAGTTTGCTCCTTTAGTTGCGGTGCTGAAGTGTTTCTGCATATTTAGATTTCTGTCCAGAGTTACTCCCAGTGATTTTGCTGAGTCTACAATAAGAGGTTGGCAGTTGAGTGCTGTTAGGTGTTTGATCCAATCTTGAATTATGGTTACTTGGGCGGGAGGAGCGATTAGGAGGAATTCGGATTTGAGGGTATTCAGTTTTAGATGGTTTTCGACCAGCCAGGTCTGAGTTTTTTCTAGCGTTGTGTTGAGAGATTTGATGTCTTCTAGTGAATGGATCTTTAGGTATAGTTGTATATCATCTGCGTACATATGATACTGTACGTTAGAGGAGTTGAGAATTTTGGTGAGTGGTTCCATGAATAAATTGAAAAGTGTCGGAGAGAGGGATGATCCTTGTGGGACTCCTAGGGTGACTGGGACGGGTTTGGACAGGGAATGATTAACCTTAAAACGTTGCGATCTGTTTTGGAGGAACGATGAGAACCAATTTAGAACGGATCCGGATAAACCCATTCTGTGTTTCAGAAGGTCAAGCAAGTTGTCGTGTTTGACGGTGTCAAAAGCCGAAGAAAGGTCGAGCAAGATAAGCAAGCAGGCTTCGTTTTGGTCTAGGATTTGTAGTGCATCATCTATTATGTGGGTCATAGCTGATTCAGTACTGTGTCCTGCACGGAAGCCGGATTGGTATTGGTTGAGAAGGTTGAAGTGGTCTATGTGTTTTCCAAGCTGAAGGTGTACACATTTTTCTAAGAGCTTGGCCAGGGTAGGAATGTTGGCTATTGGGCGGTAATTATTTAAGTCCGCGGGGTCAGCCGTTGGTTTCTTTAGGATGGGGGATACCTGTCCGGATTTAAGGATTTCAGGGATGATTCCTTGAAGGAGAGAGGAATTTATAATCTTGGCCCAAAGAGGCAGTAACAGTGGGATGAAGTCTTTTATGCAGATTGCGGGTAGAGGGTCTGTGAAGTGATTGGCGGGATTCAAGGCTATGAGCATTTTGAGTATAGCATCTTCACTATAAGTATTGAAGGAGGACCAAGATGCATTATTTTTGAGGTCGAGCTTTGGTGAGCTCCAGGGTGTGACTCTTGGAAGGGATGGTGAAGAGTCAATGTGTGTATCAGTATGTGTGATTAAATCGTTGAGTAGGTCCCTCTTTAAGTTTTCGGTCTTTAGAGTGAAGAAGGAGGCAATCGCTTCGCAGTTGGGTAGTGAACCTGTATTAGCTTGGGGGGGGGTGGATCCTTAGATTGTGTTTTGATTAGCTCGAATAGTTTTTGGGGACGATTCTTGGCTTGGCCTAATTGATAACTGAAAAAGTCTGCTTTAGATCTTCTGATCTTTCTGTAGTAGGCGTTTCTCTTCATTCTTAGCAGCTTGAGGTGGTTGGCGGATGGTGCAGATCTCCATCTTCGTTCGATTAATCTTAAGGATCGTCTGTCCTCATTGAGTCTGCCATCGTACCAGGGTTTTGAGTCTTTTATGGAGACTCTTGTAGTAAAGGATGATACAGAGTCCAGCTGTATAAATAGAGTAATCCTTTATTGTAGCTTGGTTCCAGGATAGGTGAGTAGGATAAGATAGAAGGTATAGATGCAGCCCCACCAGGAGCAGGCTCCTAGCCGCTCAGCCTGGGTTAACCAACTGACACTCTAAACACAGAGAGGCACTCAGGCATTCTATGATGTCATGGTGCATTCCAACAGAGCAGTACAGTGGGTAATGGTAGAGAAGTAGTTTACCACACATCCTCCTTCCTTGGGGAACAACAGCAGAAATAAGGAGAAGGACAAATGAGATACCTCAGAAATAACATGAGCATGAAATGAACACATTGAGATGCAAATATCTAATGGTGTAGTACATGAGGTATCGGGAATAACACAGGCATGAAAAGAAATGCATTAAAATGCAAAACATCATTGAATGTATTAAAATTGCAAATATCATTAATACACGCCCCATCCCCCTCCCTTAGGGAAAATAAAGCAAGGCTTAGATGAAACAACCAATGCAACAGAGAAGGGTGGTCACACCCACTACCTCCCCATACGCGGGTACACCACAGGGTAGTCACCCTGGTAAACAAATGTGGGTGTTGACACTGACCCTTGGGAGAAAAACAACATCCCCAAGAAAAGATACAACAGGGGAAATATTCACTCTAGATAACCAGAAGAGTGCAACCTCTACAAGAAAGATACACCAGAGAGAAAACGCTCTGAAAAGGACAAAAGTTCCCCTAATTAAGGTAGAAGGCATGCTGACACTTGAAAACTAGGATAAAAGGTCAGTTAAGGGTAGCGGAAGAGGTCTAAACACTAGAGAGAAGCTTCTCACTCAAAGTCCTACGAACATGAAACCCTTGGCCACGAGTTCCAAGCAGGTGGACTTCGACAAGAGCATAGTGTCAACATGAAATGATGCCCCATGAGTAGTAACCCTAGAAACTGACCAAACAACATCCACCAAAAATAGGGAACAACGCAGGGTACCGACCCTGGAAAATTACACAACCTCCCCTAGGTAGGGTACACCACAGAGTAATCACCTTAGAAAACAAAAGTTATGGTAATCACCTTAGAAACAAAAATTGGGCATAGACTGGCCCCACAACCTCCCCAATGAAGGGTACACCATAGGGTAAAACAACACCCCAGGAAGCAAAAATTGGGCATTGACTGGCCCAACAACCTCCCCAATGAAGGGTACACCATAGGGTAAAACAACACCCTAGGAAACAAAAACTGGGCATTGACTGGCCCAACAACCTCCCCAATAAAGGGTACACCATAGGGTAATATAACACCCTAGGAAACCAAAAACTGGGCATTGACTGGCCCTACAACCACCTCACCAAAAAAAACTAAAATTGGAGCATTTGACTGGCTCCGACAACCTCCCCATGGATGGGTACACTCTATAGATCTAAAAGTGAACTTGAGACTCAGAAAAACAGAGTTTGGGCACTGACCGCCCACTCAACCTCCCCATGACAGGGTACACCGCAGTGTATACATCCCCTTAGAGAACAAAATTAGGTCACTGGCTGTCCCCACAACCTCACACAAAAGGGAAAACCACTTCCCAATGAACCAGCCCTATACAACCACTCAAGGAGAAATACACACACCATTGCACGACATGTCAAGCATTACAATAAGTTGCAAAGGGAGAAAATAAAAACAAGAAAAGTCTTATACCCCGGTGAGCGATCTCTCACCCGAGGTCCTCATCCTAAAATGCATCTCTCAGCAAATAACGTTCCGCTCCTACACAGTAAACTTCAGGAGCATGGTCTTTTTCACGTGGTGACAGAATATTTACCAACACGAACACTGTACCTACAGTTAAGTAGTAGGAGAACCAACTCCCCGATGGCTCAAACAAAGTCTCTTGGATGACCAAAACTGAACACCGCAGAGCTTGAAGATGAAGAGAGAACTTGTAAAACCTTGTTGCTCCATTACGACGATGTTCGCATTTACTTTATTGAAACTAACAACCCCAAAAAAAAAATGTGGTTGGCAAAGCGTTTCAAAACGTGGTTGGTAAAGCTTGTGCCAGACTGGAACTGCCAAGAACACTGCCAATCGCAAGATGGTGGCACGCACCGGTGACGCCGTACCGGATGGCTCCCGGCATCACTGTGCTCTCCTAACGTCCATAGCAGCAGGAAACCTTGCAAGGCAGCAGACGTCAGGAAGATCGAATGGAGACATGCCATAAGAACTGGAATGAGGTAAGACTGCGCGCGCTCTGCCCTGTATGCGCAGGCTGTGCACAGCTCGTGACAAGTTTGAATAGTTGACAACGGTTCAACTGCCAAGGTGCAAGCGTAACATCTTAGGGCAACAAAATCGGCAAGAAAGTACTCACAGTTAGTGAATAATACCCCGATAGTAGTCTCTTACTGAAGTGTGTGTATGCGGTGCCGATTTTCCCCACAACGTGTCGCTCCCTTTCCTCTGGGGTGTTGAGAAGTAAACAATTCAGTATAAAAGAAAAAGTTACACGCACACTGACAGTTAACGGGGCTGAGAGACTGTTCTCATTACACAAAGTACTTTACCGCTTGAAGCCTCCGTAAAACTCCACAAATGCCGGTTTTGACATCCCGTGCATGATAAATGGTGCAGGAAATTGTCAAAATGATGCTGCCAGTTTTCTCCTGTTGCTAGTGTTATTCAGTATCCAACAGCAAGATGTAAATCCCCACACAAGTCGGTCTTGCCAAGTAATCCGGTATTCTCCACATTAAGCTGAATACCTTGGGACAACTCTCCAAGCTGCTTAACAGTCTTTGGCCACTGTTTTACGAGTGTAATGCCTCACAGTGGTGCCGGTTTTCCCAGCACACGTCGCTAGTGCTAATTCACAAGCACCAGTTGCTACTGCCAACCCAAATCAGTGGCCTGTCTCACGACTGTAGTAAGGACAGGAGGGTCACACTTCCCAGGCAGCAGGATGTCAGAAATGACCACAATAGCTGTTTGCAGACCGGTGGTAGAAGGTGAAACGCTCAGGTTGTAGGCTGTCCAGGTGGTAGAGGACACTGGTGGGGCTGACCAGAGCGTTTCCGCGAACTTTCAATGTCTTGGTTTCCTTTTCCTTAAAGCTTCAGACTGTTGGTTCCTTAGTTCCTTTGTGCAGGGCCTTCCTTACTCCACGCGTAGGTTCTTCAAGATCGTCGCCAAAATGTAGTAAAGGATGATACAGAGTCCAGCTGTATAAATAGAGTAATCCTTTATTGTAGCTTGGTTCCAGGATAGGTGAGTAGGATAAGATAGAAGGTATAGATGCAGCCCCACCAGGAGCAGGCTCCTAGCCGCTCAGCCTGGGTTAACCAACTGACACTCTAAACACAGAGAGGCACTCAGGCATTCTATGATGTCATGGTGCATTCCAACAGAGCAGTACAGTGGGTAATGGTAGAGAAGTAGTTTACCACAACTCTCTTCAGTTGTAGGGGGGCGACCTCGTCTAATACCATGTTCATGGAATTGAAGTAGTGGTTGGTGAGATCTTGAACATCGGATAGCCCTACTGGGGGAAGAAGGATGTTGGAGCTGGAGGTTGTGATTAGGTCAGGATCGATACTTTTCAGATCCCTCTTCCATATTTTGGTTCTAATGGGTTGAACAGAATTAAGTTTTACTGTTTCGTTGATGAAGAAGGTGATGATGTGATGGTCGGACCAATCACATGGATGGATCGTATCAAGCTGAATGGATTCGGCCTTAGAGATGACTAAGTCAAGGATTGCCCATTTATCATGTGTGGAGCTGTTACAGATTTGGGTGAGGTCGAGGTCCGAGAGGAAGGTTTTGAGACTATTGACCGCTGAATCATTAGGATCATTCCAGTGGAGATTGAGGTCTCCGAGAAATATATGGGTGTTTTGTTGTCCGGCATTAGTAGAAACAATGTCCATGAGATGCTCGATGAAGGTGAGGTTATCACCTGCTGGGTGATAGAGAATGTGAAGAGAGCAAACTGGTTTGTTATTGCTAGTTATGTCTAAGCATAGGTATTCGCAAGATGGGAATACTGGAGACTGGGATCGGTTCACTGAGAGATTGTTCCGGTGTATGCAGGCAATCCCACCCCCTGGCTTATCAATTCTGTCTAGTTTGATGATATCATGGTTTGGGGGAACCAGTATGTCGAGGATGGGCGTAGAAGATTCATTTAACCATGTTTCGGTTAGAATTAATAGGTCCGGTTCTTGCGTAAGTATGTGGTCAGCTAAATCAGCTGCATGTCTTGAGGCAGATCTACAATTTAGCAGTATGCATTTAAGACGGGGTTTGAATAGGGTTGAGTTGGGTTCTTGTATAAGGGGAACTTCTCTAAGGTTGATTTCAACTATACCTATGGGATTATGTTTTGTGAATCTGTGAGTATTGGAAGGGATAGTTTGGATTAGTGAATGTTTGTATAAGTTGTCTGAGAGCGCTGTGTTGAGGGTGGGTTGTGGGAGATCGTAGGAGCGTAGTAGGGAGAGTAAGTCTTTATCCGATAGAGGGTTGGTCCTTCGGATTAGGCGGGTTGAAGTATTGTGGTGAGGAACTGATCTCCACCTAGGGGGCAGTTGTTTTGAGGTGAGTTTGGAGTGGTTAGTGTGGAGGTTTGTCCTGTTTCTTGTTCAGATCTATTGGTCGGGGGTTGGTGAAGAAACAATTCGCATAGAGCTTGTAGGTCCTCTTTGACTTGCCGTAAAGAGAGTAGAATCTCGTCAAGTCTAGGGTCCGGTGTGGGTGGTAGCCTGCTTAATGATTGGATTGTGGGTATGGGAGGTGTGTTTGTGTCCAGTAGGTAGTTTGAGGGTAACACATAGTCTGGGTCATTGTGTTGTGTCCTGCCTGGTTGCTTATCTGGAGTGGTGGGGGGTGGACTGGTGGGGGGTGTCAAAGTAAGTATCATAGGGGTGTGAGGTGTAGTGGGGGGTGTCGATGTAAGTATCATAGGGGTGTGAGGTGTGGATGGAGCCGTGGGCATGTTGGTTTTGCAAGGGGAAGGGTTGGAATTGGGGGGATGTATGTTCTTTCCAGAGGTGACTGCTGAATCCGGCATGGGTGTAAATGCTGGTAGTGTAATGAGAGGGGAGTGTCTTGTAAGGGAGTTGGGAGGGGAGGAGGGGGTAGCAGTGGGATTGAGTGTGAATGTTGATGGTGTCATCCGATGAGGGTGACTAGACTGAGAAATAGGGGGGTTAGGAGGTGTGCTGGGGGTTGGAGCCGCATGGGAGGGGGTGGGGTTTTACCACTATTTCCTTGATGATAGGGAAGATGTTATCCAGCAGGTTTAAACTACGGTCCGATGATTGCATAAGGATGATCCCATTGTGATAAATGGTTATAGTTGCTGCGGCTTTGTAGATTGGGGAGGGGGAGATAGAAATTGTGAGACCATGTGCAGTTTTCCTGGTGGAGGAGATCGCAAACAGGGCGAGGAAAGCTTTCCTCCATTGCGCTCGTCTTTTGGTGTAGAAAAAAATATCAGTGGTTATGTACCCCTTGTTTGCTGAGAAGTAGGGGTCTGAGATAGGGGTTTCGGGGTGTGATTTTAACAAATTGTGTTTAAAGCGTTTGGCGGCTTTTTTTGAAAGGTTGGGGGGTAATTAATGGTGTAACTGTGTAGGCCTGTGCGTTCCATAGTGGGGTTGGCGCTTGTTCGTGGGGATAGAGTGATATGGGGCGGTATGCGTGGTTGTGGGGTTGGGCCAGTCAAGGGGGGCCCCTATGCTGTGAAGGGGGATGGGCTTGGATAGTTAGAAGGTAGGCGTGAGATGGGGAGGAAGGTGTTGGCACAACGGGGGTGTAGGTGTCGGCTTAGGGCAGAGGGGAAGGAGGGGGAGGGTGGATTAGAGGTTGTTTCAAGTCTGAGAGGCGAATGCCCAGCTGAAGGCGTGTAATGGATGAGGGACTAGGTCAGAATAAGCGTTCTCACCTGTGTACATGTGGAGGGTAGACCGAAGAGTGTTATCAGTGACGTCTAGGGGCTGATCCAATGTGAGGGAGTCAGTCCAAGATGGTCGCACCATTAGTATGGTATCGAATGCATGCACACATATTTTCAAGTAGTGCATTTTTAATTCCAACTCTTTTCTCTGTGAGCAAAACATTTTACCCCGTGGAGAAACCCCTTCCCTCACACCTCCACCAATTTTAGGGGTTCCTCATTCTCACCATGGATACACAATTATTCCTGCTCTTGACAGAAGCAAATCTCTGTAGGAATCCAGGGTGTGAATATGTCTGGCGAAGAGGTGAATATCCACACAGACTCACGTTTGTGGGGGTTCACATACTTTTAAAGGCGTCCGCCTTGATTGCTCAGGCGAGGTATTACCCCATACTGGTGCGATATTGTGTGAATTCCTTTGTGAATGTAAATTCACATTTTGTAAATATATAATGTGAATCTACACAAGCTATTTGCACACCTGAGTCAACTAAGGTGTGCAAATCACTTTGTGAATCGCGCCCTAGGGGGCTTATTTACAAGCCCCTTGCGCCACCCGTACGTCACTTTTCCCATGTTAAAAATGACGCAAAAGTGGCGCAAGAGGCTTGTAAATAAGCCCCTAGGTGTTCACGCACATCATATATTAACCATGATCTGCTGGTATGCAGAAAGTTGTATAAAATTCAGTGCGTTCCTTTGTCTTGCGCATTTTGTACAGTGAGTGCGTAACAACAAACCTGTTAGCCATTTGACCCAAATGATCCTCAAAGTGCTTGCAGACTTCTGGGTGCTCGATGAGTTCACGGACTTGTGGGGACAAGTCTGCCGGTTTCTCATCATTCTCCGTCTTTAGGATGCATTCCAGGCGCTCAGTCAGATCTCTCTCACAGCATTCTTTGAGCTTGCTAGAAATGTTGTCCTGATTCACACATATTCTGGAAACAACCTCTCTCTGTTGGAGACAAGAGCAAGGGCAATTAATTTCTGCTGCATTTTGAATAGAAATCCCTCTTGTTTTCTAATGTGAAGGAAAACAGACACGGAAGAGCCAATTAAGTACCATTGTATAAATGAGACTTTTGATGGACTTTTAAAGATTTGTTTGTGCAATTTCGAGCATTTCCATCTTAGCAATTGCCACCAGCATTTTGCTGGTGGTCGTGGCAATCGTTTTCATGGATATGTGACTTTATCACATTAATGATGTGGTAAACGCATGTCAGCCAGGCAAATTTACCACTGCAAAAGCAAATTTTATTTGGAAATAAAAATGCTTTTTATTAATTATGTCTAAAAGCCTATGTTTAAATCGCACATATAGAAAACGCAAACATTTTGTAGTAGGTAAAAGAACTTAAATGTTATAGGCCTAAAGGTGAAGTAAATATTTAAGCTAGCCTAGCTATAGATTAACTGGAAATAACGCATTAACATTCAAGGCCCTGTTTTCTCATTTAAATTGTTGTTTGCACAAGATGTTTTTTCACTTGTTTTGCATTAGACAACTGATAGGTTCTCACCTGGAGGAGAGGCAGCAACAGGAAGAATGAGTCATGAGAAGATTACTCTGGACCACAGAATGCGAACAATGTAACTTTTCATGGTCTAATGCCTAAAGAGTGTGAGAAGATGGAGTTTGCCTATTTCCTGGGATTTACTGAAACCCTACTGGATGAGGCAGGAGACAAAAGAAAATAATGCTGCAACATAGAATATTGTGTGTTTATATTAGTGTGTGTTCCTAGAGTAGCAGCCGGTTTCCTTCCCCAACTCTTTGACTAGACTCATCTTTGAGTTCCTAATACTCTCTATAAGGGAGGTTGCTTATCCTATATTCATTGATTGTTGATTTATAGCTGAGAATACTTTCCAGTTTGATATCCAGAGGCTTTATGCTTATGCATTGATTCTTTCATCAGAACTCTTTATTGAGTATCTGAACTGACACCTTACTCTATATATTAATCTTTCCACACTATTTAGATTAGGAAACTTCCTTTATGGAACAGGCTTTGTGTATTATTCAATTTGTACTGTTATTTTGACTAATATATTATTTTATCCTATGTTGAAATATCAATTATTAGATTAGGTTCATTATTAATGTTAATGCATAAAATACTAATTCCTAGTGTATAAAATAATTAAATACTGAAAGATCTGGGAATAAAACTCTTTAGCTCACTCAAAAATCTCTTTGTTGACTGTACTGAAAGCCATTAATGACTCACTATATTATTTGATTGAAGTAGATGTTTGGTCCTTTTAATTTCTCCTTGTCGACGAACGAAGGTCCATACGACCAGTGGCGTTGATTGTTTAATGATTACACCTGAAGATTAAGATAGAAAACTCCGCTATGTCACCACAAAATGCTAGTTCCAGGCAGTATGTTAAAGTAAGCAGAAGCTAGATTTCTGCTCCTCCGTCCCATTTGAATAGATTTGTAAATTATCCAGAAAGAATTGTAATAATTGAATAATATTTGCAAGCCTAACAAAGGACCTTAGCTGGAGTTTGGGGAATCGGGATATAACTCAAAAAGTGAGAGATGTCTAATCAGCCACACTCGTAATTACTGGACTCTGTTCAGATTTGGAGAAGCACCAAGTTTCTGACTGCAGAGCCTTCACTGTCTCCATCCGCAGAAATCAGTGGCCAATGGCTCGTCCACCACTGGGCAGTTTCTAAATGTATGTCAGAACGTGTGCCCTATTTAGGGCATTTGTTCCATCACACATTTTTCCTGTTCAGGACCTCCATGGAAAGATTGGTGTTCACAAACAGGAAGCCAAAACTATCGTTGACACTATTTTTTTATATAAATAGAGGTTAAAGTAGTAAATGTTAAATAAATGTATATATAATTTTAATATAATGTAAATTAAATATATTCCACGAATATTTAATACTATATATAAATATTCACTTATATAAACACACAAATACATATATATGTGTTTGTATTTTTATAAATATATATAGATATATACAGTGTAACATAATTAATTAAAATATTTTATTTACAATAGAATCATTTTTTACATTTTAAATGTATTATTATTAAAAAATGTATATAATTATTAAAACGTTTATTTTATATTATATTACGTTTTTATATTTTAAATGTATTATTTATGAAAACATATCTATGTAAATATTCATACTAATTAACATGATGCCAAATAAATATTTGTTTTAATTATGTGTATATATATATATATATATGAGGAAAACTCGATTGCACTTCATCAACATGCATACATAATAAAAGGATAACAAATGTAAAAAAAAAAATAAGAAAAATATTTTAATTAATATAGACAATAAATAGAATAACAACATTTTAAATTCCCCAAAAACACATTCACGCAAATACTATAAACTTTCAAATAAATTTAAAAATAAAAACGAATTATATAAAATATAAAAAAGAAAACAATTAATGCTATAAACTCTATTTAACCAACATTATGAAAAGTATCGGAGTCTAAGAATACTAAATATACTATTCCCTCTCTAGCTTATGCTAAGGTAGGAAAGTGTTGGATTCGGAGGGGTTAAATTTACTGTTCACACTCCTAACAGGGCAACAGTAGGGAAATCATTGGATTTCGGAGGGATAAAACTTACCATTCCCACTTCAATAGGGCAAAAGTAGGGAAGGCTTTGGATTGCAGAGGGATAAAGTTTATTATTCCCACTCTAAACTGTGCAACAGTAGAGAAAGTGTTGAACATTGGAGGGGCAAAATGTACTATTCCCATTCCAGTCTATGCAACAGTACTGAAAGCTTTGGATTTTGGAGGGGTAAACTTGACTATTCCCACTCCAGTCTGTGCAACAGTATGGAAGGTGTTGGATTTCAGAGGGGTGAAATTTACTATTCCCAATCCAGTCAGCACAACAGTAGGCAAAGTATTGGACTATGTAGGAGTAAAATTGACTATTCCCACTCCAGTCTGTGCAACAGTATGGAAGGTGTTGGATTTAGGAGGGGTGAAATTTACTATTCCCTCTCCAGTCACCGCAACAGTAGGTAAAGTGTTGGACTGTGGACGGGTACAATTAACTATTCCCACTTCAGTCTGTGAAACAGTAGGGCAAGCATTGGATTTCAGATGGGTGAGATTTACTATTTTCACTCCACACAGTCAATGGAAGGTAATGTGTTGAACTGCCAAGAAGTTAATTTTACTATTCCTACTGCAGTCTAAATAAGAGTAGGGAAAGAACTTCACTTCAAGCACAATACATATATAAGTAACACCATGAATGTAGGAAAAAAAATAAACTCTTTAGTGTAAAAATGATTAATTAACATAAATATATAGAAATACTACACCTCCACAAAGCTAGCAGCCCGCACTTAAAATGTAACTTAGCAAACTAAGCATTCCATAATTGACATATTTAAAATCAATTAAATAATTAATTAACAATTACGTTTTAATTAATTATTACTTCCCAGTCTAGACCCCTACAGACCTAGCAGCCCGCAACTAAAATATTATTAAAATAAATAAATATTCCATAAATTTAATTATTTAAAATTCAATTAAATAATTAATTTACAAATAATAATTAAATGTTTTTTACTTGATTAACTTCCCACCCTATCCCCCTACAAACCTAACATCTCACAACTAACATATCATTGAAATAAATCAGTATTCCATATTTTACATAATTAAAATGTATTAAATAATTAATTAAAAATTCTTAATACATTGTTAATTATTACATAATTAACTTCCCACCCTACAAACCTAGCAGCCCACAGCTAAAATAATTTTTTTTAAAGTAAAATCAATCAATCAATCAAAATATCTTTATTCGGTTTCATGTTGATAAAACCATAAAAGCACAATATGTAGGGGTCGATTCCGATTCGGGCCGGAAAAAGCACCGACCGACTCGGATCCGGAAAAAATACCGACCGACACGTACCCGTGGCGCACGACACGCCAAGTACGATGCAAGGCGCGAAAAATCCGACCGACACGTAACGAAACCAAGTCGACCGACCGAGCCGCACGGAAAACAGCAATCCGGCCGGAAAAACACGCGAATCCAACCGACCGACACGCACCCGGAACAAATCCGACCGAAACGTACACGCTAACTCCAAACCGCAAAGTACGATGCAAGGCGCGAAAACCACGAGCGAGTCGGACGGAGGACAAGCCGTACGACCGACACGCATACAAAACCGAGCCGAAGCAACACAATACACCGCGACCGACGCGTATGCAGCATAGAAAACTGCACAAACACAGCGTGAACGAAACGGAGAACACCGTACGAGACCAATGCAGGGTCCGACTCGGTCACACGAACGTTTCCAACATACACAAACAGCACAAAGGAAAAATCACCCAAAAAAGGCCAAACAAGCAATTACCAAGCCAATAAATACTGGGGGGTGGGGACAGAGAACAAAGACACACCCACAACTCCACCTATATAAAGGACACAAATCACTACCAGGAGCCTTTGCAAATGCCATTCCACTGCCAGCACCCAAGAGAAAGCAACCACACACCCACAGCTCATCCCTCACACAAGCCACACACCATCAGCACACCAACAAATACCTACCTCACATACACACAGCAAAACACACACTCACACACCCTCACCTGCACACCAACACACACATCACTCACCATCACCACCCATCACCATGCCCCCAAGAAGAATCACAAGTTCCTAGATTGTGAATTGGAAGTCCTGGTAGACGAGATCCTCAGGGTAGAGCCACAGCTGTTTGGCGCACTGGTCCAACAGACCCCCATCTCCCAGAAAACCAAGATGTGGGAGAGGATCATCAACAGGGTGAACGCACAATCACCATGTCTGCGCACAAAGACCGACATCCAGAACAGGTGGTATGACGTGCGCAGGAGGGTCCGGGAGCTGCTCAAGAAAGACTACCTCATCAGCCAATACACCGGCAGTGGCCCTCCTGCCAAGCCAGTATACCTCAGGCCCTGGGAGGAGAAGGTGCGGGCCATCCTTCCGCCAGTGAGCGTATATGGACTAGAGAACATTCCAGAGCCTGGTGAGTACACAACAAATGTACACAATATTCTGACACAAAACACACACACATCACTGTCAAGGGGAGAGTCAAACCATGCACTCATAGCAATTACACAGCAACCAGAACAGAATCATCCCAAAATGTGTATGTCAGTCAGATAAACACAACACATGCCATCAAAAAAGTTACATCCAACCGTGCCATCACATGTACAAACACAACTACAACTACAGCTAGGCAGTGGCACAAATAGAACTAACAAACACATCCAGACATGTAGCCACCACAACAACACCAACACACAGTGAAGACCACTCAAAGGAAGGAATTCTGTGTATGCTGGCCAAGTATGTAGCCAATAGCATCATGGGAGTTGCAGTCACACATATTGCCCCCCCACAACTGTCCCATCAACACCACCATGAACCATGCGCACATCACAGGGAGTGGAGAAGGACTCACAAGATGGCTGACACTGGCTACTGCTGTGGGGAGCACAAGGCCCTGCTGGCAACTGTGCACCAACAAACAGCAGGACACCACTGACTGACATCCTGAGAGACAACTTCCACTCCCTGCAATGCAAGCACGTTCCATGGTGGGATATCTGGCTGGCTGGGTGGGAAGGGGGACTTGCAGCACTGACTATAGTCACAAGCACCTCCCCTCACACACACCCCCAACACAAACTCCACAGTACCCACCTGGTAGAATGCAATGCCCTCCATCCTAACACAAGATCCCACAAAGAACCACCACCCTGGGTTATGTTGTGTGAAGCACAGGGACACTCTTGGGACTCTTAGCCAAACAACTGCCAGGACAACACTCCCTGCCATCCTGTCAGCACAGCCAGCCCACCCCACAGGGAAGCAGAGTCAAAAGGAAGGAAGCATGGGCATGCTGGGAAGGGGGGTGGAGGCAATAGCATGATGGGAGTCGTAGTCACTGATATTGGTCACCCCCACAACTGTCCCATCAACACCACCCTGAACCATGCTCACATCACAGAGAGTGGAGAAGGACTCACAAGATGGCTGACACTGGCTACTGCTGTGGGGAGCACAAGGCCCTGCTGGCAACTGTGCACCAACAAACAGCAGGACACCACTGACTGACATCCTGAGAGACAACTTCCACTCCCTGCAATGCAAGCACGTTCCATGGTGGGATATCTGGCTGGCTGGGTGGGAAGGGGGACTTGCAGCACTGACTATAGTCACAAGCACCTCCCCTCACACACACACCCCAACACAAACTCCACAGTACCCACCTGGTAGTATGCAATGCCCTCCATCCCAACACAAGATCCCACAAAGAACCACCACCCTGGGTTATGTTGTGTGAAGCACAGGGACACTCTTGGGACTCTTAGCCAAACAACTGCCAGGACAACACTCCCAGCCATCCTGTCAGCACAGCCAGCCCACCCCACAGGGAAGCAGAGTCAAAAGGAAGGAAGCATGGGCATGCTGGGAAGGGGGTGGAGGCAATAGCATGATGGGAGTCGTAGTCACTGATATTGGTCACCCCCACAACTGTCCCATCAACACCACCCTGAACCATGCTCACATCACAGGGAGTGGAGAAGGACTCACAAGATGGCTGACACTGGCTACTGCTGTGGGGAGCACAAGGCCCTGCTGGCAACTGTGCACCAACAAACAGCAGGACACCACTGACTGACATCCTGAGAGACAACTTCCACTCCCTGCAATGCAAGCACGTTCCATGGTGGGATATCTGGCTGGCTGGGTGGGAAGGGGGACTTGCAGCACTGTCTATAGTCACAAGCACCTCCCCTCACACACACACCCCAACACAAACTCCACAGTACCCACCTGGTAGTATGCAATGCCCTCCATCCCAACACAAGATCCCACAAAGAACCACCACCCTGGGTTATGTTGTGTGAAGCACAGGGACACTCTTGGGACTCTTAGCCAAACAACTGCCAGGACAACACTCCCAGCCATCCTGTCAGCACAGCCAGCCCACCCCACAGGGAAGCAGAGTCAAAAGGAAGGAAGCATGGGCATGCTGGGAAGGGGGTGGAGGCAATAGCATGATGGGAGTCGTAGTCACTGATATTGGTCACCCCCACAACTGTCCCATCAACACCACCCTGAACCATGCTCACATCACAGGGAGTGGAGAAGGACTCACAAGATGGCTGACACTGGCTACTGCTGTGGGGAGCACAAGGCCCTGCTGGCAAATGTGCACCAACAAACAGCAGGACACCACTGACTGACATCCTGAGAGACAACTTCCACTCCCTGCAATGCAAGCACGTCCCATGGTGGGATATCTGGCTGGCTGGGTGGGAAGGGGGACTTGCAGCACTGACTATAGTCACAAGCACCTCCCCTCACACACACCCCCCAACACAAACTCCACAGTACCCACCTGGTAGAATGCAATGCCCTCCATCCTAACACAAGATCCCACAAAGAACCACCACCCTGGGTTATGTTGTGTGAAGCACAGGGACACTCTTGGGACTCTTAGCCAAACAACTGCCAGGACAACACTCCCAGCCATCCTGTCAGCACAGCCAGCCCACCCCACAGGGAAGCAGAGTCAAAAGGAAGGAAGCATGGGCATGCTGGGAAGGGGGTGGAGGCAATAGCATGATGGGAGTTGTAGTCACTGATATTGGTCACCCCCACAACTGTCCCATCAACACCACCCTGAACCATGCTCACATCACAGGGAGTGGAGAAGGACTCACAAGATGGCTGACACTGGCTACTGCTGTGGGGAGCACAAGGCCCTGCTGGCAAATGTGCACCAACAAACAGCAGGACACCACTGACTGACATCCTGAGAGACAACTTCCACTCCCTGCAATGCAAGCACGTTCCATGGTGGGATATCTGGCTGGCTGGGTGGGAAGGGGGACTTGCAGCACTGACTATAGTCACAAGCACCTCCCCTCACACACACACCCCAACACAAACTCCACAGTACCCACCTGGTAGAATGCAATGCCCTCCATCCTAACACAAGATCCCACAAAGAACCACCACCCTGGGTTATGTTGTGTGAAGCACAGGGACACTCTTGGGACTCTTAGCCAAACAACTGCCAGGACAACACTCCCAGCCATCCTGTCAGCACAGCCAGCCCACCCCACAGGGAAGCAGAGTCAAAAGGAAGGAAGCATGGGCATGCTGGGAAGGGGGGTGGAGGCAATAGCATGATGGGAGTAGTAGTCACTGATATTGGTCACCCCCACAACTGTCCCATCAACACCACCCTGAACCATGCTCACATCACAGGGAGTGGAGAAGGACTCACAAAGTGGCGGACACTGGCTACTGCTGTGGGGAGCACAAGGCCCTGCTGGCAACTGTGCACCAACAAACAGCAGGACACCACTGACTGACATCCTGAGAGACAACTTACACTCCCTGCAACGCAAGCACGTTCCATGGTGGGATAACTGACTGGCTGGGTGGGTGGGAAGGAGGTCCGGCTGCCAACCAAACACAACCAATGCAGACCATGTTCACACCCCCGAAAATACATAGAAATGCCCAAATAATGCAGGACAATGTGCCACACCAATATCAACCCCTGACTGTGACGACTCAGGACAATGCAATGTACAGGCCCGCACCCAGAGGCACAGTCACAACTGTCATGTGTGTCAACCATTGATGCCTGCAGAAACATGACATACATTGTTTGTGTCTCCCAAAAACAGGTGATGATGGGGACACAGCAGCAGACGCTGAGGAGTCCCAGTCCCAGGCTCAAGAGGATGCCGAGCTCACTGGCGTTGTACAGCCTCTGTCCTCCTCGGACGATGAAGAACAACCTGGCACATCCGGTGCAAGTCAACATGCAGCACCAGCAGGACCACCAGCTGCAGCACCAGCAGGACCACCAGCTGCACCCCTGCACCCACCCCTCCAACGACTGTCACCACGAATACCATCCCTGCCGACATGGACAGAATAAGGAGCAACACCAGCACAGTGACCCTGGACCAACCTGGGGCCATGGCCACCACCACCACCACCAACCCCCAAGGTGGACCAGGGTTATCTGTGCGTGCCACTGCACACACTGCACATGTCAGCAGGGGTGGTGGGAGGGGTGGGAGACAGAGGTCGCTGCTTGCAGACGTTGCTGGTGTGCATGATGACCCACAACTGGTACGCATAGCTGATGCGTACCAGTCCAGCACCGGAGAGCTCAGCCAGGTAGTGGGGCTCCTCAGAGACATTAAACAGCAGCAGGCTGCCCATCATGCCCTCTTGGACTCCCACATGTCCCACGTGGAGTCACACATGTCCCGTGTGGACTCACACATGTCCGCGTGGAGTCCAAGTGGGATGCACTGCATGAGATGACGGCGGTGCACAGGGACATTTTACAATGCCTCCGCCAGATGAACAGCAACCAGTCCACACCTCCCTGTGTGCCAACAACATCTGGTGCCGAACAAACTGCAACTGCCACAGGGAGGGAGGAGGACTCTGGCGGAGAGTCCCCTGCACCGCAGCACCCTGCACTTGAGGGCCCCCCCAAGAAGAGGGGTCGTCCGAGGAGGGAAAAGTGAGAGGCCGATGGCCAAGCGCAACTCCCAGGAAGCCTGAACCTGTTCTGGATGTTCGCCTTTGTGCACAGACTGTTCACCCTGTTGACGGCAACACTACTCCCACACATTGCATGGGGAGTACAAGTTGGACCAATGTGTCAGACAACTGTGGCCCCGATACTGGGGATCCTGTCTACCCGGACTTTCAATTCACCTAGGAACTTGGGATTGCAAGATTCATGTACAGCACAACCCATCCTATGCACTATTAACACAAATGTATCACAATAAACACACTAATACACCATACTTGCCTCTGTCATGATTCCAACGTGGGTGCTGTTATGGGGATGATGAACTGCAAAATTACACTGTGTATGCGAACTGCAACAGCAAGGACAACACAGGCATGTGAGTACAGGAAACGTGACACACATGAGGGAGACACACCACCAGGGCTACACGACACATACACACCTAGGCCATCTGACTCATTGCCTACACTGATGTTGCCAGGGAAGACGGTGCAATGCACAGACACCACACCCATTCCCAGTTGTAGTCAAGTAGCCCACAGGTGCAGTAAGCAAATGGCAGTCAAATATGTGACCACAGACATCGCACATCACAAAGTGAAGCACAGGTTTATTACACAGTTGCAACATGCCGTAACCACTACAGATGCAAGGTAACCCCACCTGGCAGCGGGCACACAGTCAACAACTGTAGACGGAAGGAAGTCCATGGGTGTGGCGCACATCACCTGTAGGGACACAACAGCTACCAGCCTGGATGTGCAATCACGTCGTCGGTGGACACAGTTGACCAAACGAATCTGAAAGTACCCTGTGAAGGACAGAAATGACACACAGTCAAAAGCAATGGAGTACAGGACAGAACAGCAAAACACATGCACAATACATGTTACAAGATACCCACCCAGAACCAAGTTAGCATGTCAACACTGTTGGGGAGTACAGCCCACCTGTTAGCACACATCGCAACACACATCCAGTCAAGTGGCCCATGGACACACTCCCACAGCACCAGAGCACCACCCACACATCATGCCAACTCACATCATTGACATGACACCTCAGGATACTCACATTCAGCTAAAGAAGTTGGTGATGAGCTGTGTGCGGACATCACCATCACCATCATCATCATCATCATCGTCACTGGCATCGTGGTCCAGGCCAGGATCCTCCACAGGTGGCGGATGTTGGTCATTGTCATCCTGGATGAGAGGCAACTCCTTCCGCACTGCCAGGTTGTGGAGCATGCAGCAGACGATGATAATCTTGCACACTTTCGCAGGGGCATATGGGAGGGACCCTCCGGTCTTGTCCAGGCAGCGGAAGCGGCTCTTCAGGAGACCAAAGGTCCGCTCAATCACTCTCCTGGTCCGACCATGTGCCTCATTGTAGCGCATCTGGGCAGGTGTCACAGGGTTCCTGAGGGGTGTCAGCAACCACGGCATGTTGGGGTATCCCGAGTCACCTACGGACAGACAAGTGCACATTAGCTGACTTGGAACAGTGGGCGGAATACTACAGATCAGATCACACACAATGGCACAAAGTCAGTACACACCGACAAGCCAGGCACGCTGGTTCTGCATCTGTGCCATCATCCTGGGGATGCGACTACTCCTCATCACAAAGGCATCGTGTGCTGAACCAGGGAAACGGGCACACACGTGTGTGATGGTCATGTCTGCAAGACACACCACCAGTGCATTGACTGAGTGGTAGTGCTTGCGGTTCCTGTAGGCCTGCTCCTGGGCCTGTGGTGGTACCAAAGCCACATGTGTCCCATCAATGGAGCCAATTACATGCGGCATCCTCCCCAGGGCATAAAAGTCACTCTTCACGTCAGTGAGTCGTCGCAGTCTAGGGAAATAGATGTACCGGTTCAGGAAGAGCAACATTGCCGCCAAAACATCGCGGAGCACACGGCTGAACATGGTCTGTGACATCCCACCAGCAGTCGACACAGTATGTTGGAAGGTACCAGTGGCAAAGAAGTGTAGGGCTGCCATCACCTTCACCTTGGGGGTCAGCGCTGTAGGATACGGCCGGCCAGGCTGCAAATGTGGGGACAACTGCACTGCCAAATCCTCAATCAGCTGCCTGGTGAAGCGGTACCGTCGGATGCTGTCCCGTTCCACCATCGTTGCCAGGTCTGGGAATGGCCGATGGACAGCAGGAGCCCTGCAGTGCAGAGGAGAAGTAAGCAAGATTGTCAGTCACCCCACATATGCGGCATTGAACACACTCAAGATCCCAACATACATCATTATGAGGCACAACTACATGAAGTGTGCAGTACCGGAAGGACATGTATGGTACATACATGGCCAACATCTGTCAACACGGTCCAACAGGTGGCATCAATTAGTCCCAGGTTGGCCCATTGGATATCATGAGGCCGTGTCACAGTTCCCATCTCCTGCTGCCGTGTCACAATAACCCCCACAGGGACATGTGAGGACAGATGTGCCCCAGGCACCACAGCTCAACGACAGGTACATTCCCAGGGACCCTGTAATGCCACATGGACACTGGCATTACATGGAGTATCATGTATACACCACAGCAAAACAACCATGACCCCCACAGGTAGTGGCCCCACTTGCCACGGCAGGACAGACATGGACGTCTGTGACACACATGCACAACATCAGAGTCCATGCACACACAACGTGGATGTGGAGACTGTCTCCCATTGTGCACATGAAATCAGAGACATTGTAAACACCACATGCACAAAGACTGTGGAGGACCATCACTATTGTGCCACTGGGACACCCTGGCTCAAACATACCGTCCCACATGGGACTCACGGGGTATGTGACATGACATACACATACACCACTGTGAAATGTGACCATGGCACATGCACAGATATGAACAGTTGCACATCACAGTGGTCACGTACACGTAACACCCAGGATCCTGTCCCCATGAACACGTGCACAGCCTGGGGGTGGCTGCCCACAGGTGACACCCACAGGACAACATGTACACCAACATACACACAATAGGAAATGCAGCCTTACATGCCTTATGATAAAGTTTGGACAGGCTGTCGTGTGGTAGGTGTGCCCCTCACTCCCTGGGAGCTATCTGTGGCTGGCATATGTCCATCTGAGACAGGCATGCTGACATATGCCAGTCACATGTACAGTGATGCGTTGAACTGCAATGGACCGATCGGTGCCTCCGGCCGGCCCATTGCTTTCAATGTGTGCGGGTACGCGTTGTACCCCTGTGCGCGTTGAACAGCAATGGACCGATCGGTGCCTCCGGCCGGCCCATTGCTTTCAATGTGTGCGGGTACGCGTTGTACCCCTGTGCGCGTTGAACAGCAATGGACCGATCGGTGCCTCCGGCCGGCCCATTGCTTTCAATGTGTGCGGGTACGCGTTGTACCCCTGTGCGCGTTGAACAGCAATGGACCGATCGGTGCCTCCGGCCGGCCCATTGCTTTCAATGTGTGCGGGTACGCGTTGTACCCCTGTGCGCGTTGAACTGCAATGGACCGATCGGTGCCTCCGGCCGGCCCATTGCTTTCAATGTGTGCGGGTACGCGTTGTACCCCTGTGCGCGTTGAACAGCAATGGACCGATCGGTGCCTCCGGCCGGCCCATTGCTTTCAATGTGTGCGGGTACGCGTTGTACCCCTGTGCGTGTTGAACTGCAATGGACCGATCGGTGCCTCCGGCCGGCCCATTGCTTTCAATGTGTGCGGGTAAGCGTTGTACCCCTGTGCGCGTTGAACAGCAATGGACCGATCGGTGCCTCCGGCCGGCCCATTGCTTTCAATGTGTGTGGGTACGCGTTGTACCCCTGTGCGCGTTGAACTGCAATGGACCGATCGGTGCCTCCGGCCGGCCCATTGCTTTCAATGTGTGCGGGTACGCGTTGTACCCCTGTGCGCGTTGAACTGCAATGGACCGATCGGTGCCTCCGGCCGGCCCATTGCTTTCAATGTGTGCGGGTACGCGTTGTACCCCTGTGCGCGTTGAACTGCAATGGACCGATCGGTGCCTCCGGCCGGCCCATTGCTTTCAATGTGTGCGGGTACGCGTTGTACCCCTGTGCGCGTTGAACTGCAATGGACCGATCGGTGCCTCCGGCCGGCCCATTGCTTTCAATGTGTGCGGGTACGCGTTGTACCCCTGTGCGCGTTGAACTGCAATGGACCGATCGGTGCCTCCGGCCGGCCCATTGCTTTCAATGTGTGCGGGTACGCGTTGTACCCCTGTGCGCGTTGTACCGCAATGGACCGATCGGTGCGCACCCATTGACAATGGGCTTGCCTGGCAACGGACGCGTTTTCGAATTTCGAACGAGTCGGTTGCTGGAAAATCAGTTGGTCACCCACAACAATGTTGCAAAATCATGTATGTCATGAAGTTGAAGATTTGAAGGATGCTGTGGGCGTGTTTTGGTGCTGCTATTCCATGGTTTGGCCAGATTCAGAAGATGCAAACGACTTGGACCTATCACTTTGGACACAAGGGACAGTATCTGCCTCTCCAGCACATATATTTTGCTGGCTGTTCCCCTGAGAGCCCACTTGCCTGCACTACATGCTCCAGGACGACATCTGCCACTGCACTGCTGCTGTCTCTGCCCCTCTGGACCCTGCAATGGCACGTACTGTGGAGAGAGCCCCAGCCTTCAGCCTTGAAGAGAACCAGGCCCTGCTGGACAGCCTACTTCCACAGTACAGCAAGCTGTATGGGACACCAGGGGAGCAGGTGAGTGTTCTGTGCACTGCCTTTCTGAATGTGCATTTTGTCTGACTAGCAAGGCTGAGAGTCTGCACGCCACTGGCTAGCAGGCTCACTGAGTAGTTGTCACCCCCCATAGTGTGTAGTGACTTGCACTGGACAGGTATGGTGCAGTGACAGTGCATTTGAACATGGTTTTACTTCCCATGCAATGATACCATGTAGTGACGTCTGGCAAACTGTCCATGGTCAGCTTTGCACTGCCTGTGTACATCATGTGCCCCTGTGATTGAGAAATGTATATACAACTGTGTCATGTACGGATATGTTGCATGTGTGGTAATGGCCTTTTCACTTTGTCATCCTGACAGGTTAATGCCCATCGGAAGCAGGAAATCTGGAAGGACATCGTCCGGGCTGTCCGGTCCGTGGGGGTCTACAAGCGCCGGATCCGCAACTGCCAGAAGAGGTGGCAGGACCTTCGGGGCTGGACCCGGAGGATTGCACGGGTCCAGCTGAAGCTGTCGCCTCCTCGCAGGAGGGGCGGAACACGGACCCTGACCCCCCACATGCTCCAGATCCTGGCGGTGGTGTTTCCAGACCTGGATGGGCAGCTGAAGGCCAGACAGCAGCAAGGAGGGGGTGAGTCAAAGACTGCACTGTGAACTCTGTATTACATGCTTTGTGCCCTCCTCTGGCCTGGTTCAACTGCCACAGTGCAGCAGTCATGTTGTCCAGGAGCCATGTCCCTCTATTGTGCACTGCCCACTGCTCATCTGATACCCAGGTGTGGCCCTTACAGTCAGGGAATTGTGTCACTTGGGACTGTGTCCTTGCAGTTTGCTTCACTAAAGGTGGGGGACAGCATCTGTTTCCCTAACTCTGTTGTGGGCATCATGGGTGGGTCCATTGTTCACACAACGCCTGGGTTTGGACATGTGATCTGCGTGTTGCTTTGATATGCGGTCCACTTGCTGAGCTGAGCCACCACATGTGCCTGGGGTATGTGGCACACGCCCATGCAGCGGGTGGGAACAATGTTTGTGCCCCAGGAGTGTGCAGATTACGTGTGTCACACATACATAGCCAGCTATCCACTGTCCAGGGCACATCCCTCATTCATGTGGAGCAGGACAGTCATGCCTACTCCAGGCCATGCAATGCACTCTGTACTCCCACTCCCGTGTATCAGCTGACACATTGTGCACAGTGATTTGACCCCTCCGGTGTCTGCCTCTGTGTCAGTGTGCTGTGGATTAGTTGCCAGGACTGCTGGGGTGTTTCTTGGTAGGGGCTCAGCATGCCCCTGGAGATGTGACCATAGGAGACGATACTTGTGTGTCACATAGGTGTTTGATCAGCTGCCCGTGCAGACTGGGGTATGCAAATGTGATGTTCAGGCAGCTGTTCCCCATTCACAGCAAATTGTGAGGGGCTCAGGTTCAGAGGGTAGTGTCACAGGTCTCCCATATGTCCAATAGGTGTGACCTGGACAGATGAGGGTTGAGATGATGTGTTGTGTGGGGGATGTACATGTGCACTTGTGCAGCTCCAGGACTTGCATTCCCCATGACCTACTATTGTGACACAGTGCATAGTGTTGTTGTCTGGCTGCCAAGTCATACATCACTGAGACAGTGATGTATGACTTAACAGTCATGCCTCTGCCATGGCATGTGTCAACTTATTTGTGGTCCTGCAGGGGAGTGACATGTGCTACATGCACACCATAGTGGCGCTGGCTATCAGGACATGGGTGCATCATGGTGTCTGTCGCTGGTATGCATCACATGCATTTCCTATTTGACTCTGGGCATCCCTTTCATCCGGAAACCTGTACTGACTCAGTGGCAAGAGCTGTGATGTGTCCACACCGTGTCCTCTGCACTGTCCAACTACTGTGTACTTGGTGCATGTGTCCACACTGGGGTGTTGCAATCCAACAGACACCAGACAGATGGGTGCAAGGCCATGTGGGATGTGAGTGCCATGCTTGGCATCAGACTGACAATTGGCTTCTCCTGTTCAGTTAGGGCACTTTTAGCAATGTACAACTAATGATGCCAGGCCTTGCTCTGTGATGTGCTGTGCTCACAGTGGTGTGTGCGTTTGGTGCAGGTGACTGATGTCTGTCTGTTTCCCCATTGTTTGCAGATACATCCACGGCCACGGAAGGGGACAGCTCCACGGACCAGGAGGAGCCAGAGAGCCAGACTGGGTCAGCAGCCGAGGAGTGGTCGGAGGGACCCAGTGGCACGGAGGGCGAGGGGAGCCACACCGAGGAATCCTCAGCACCATCCACCTCAGCTGAGGACCAGAGCAACTCGGAGGATGACTCCCTTGTGGAGGCGGGTGTCAGCAGCCACCACACCCCAGCTAGTGTTGCTGTCCCCGCCACCACCAGCACCACCACCGCCCTCCCATCGGCTCCCATTCCCCAGGTCCGTGGAGGCTCCCATGTTCGGGAGCGTGTCTCCTTTGGCCCAGGCACCGCACCCCCTGCCCCTGTGTCCCCTGCTGCCCTGAGTGAGGAGTCTGTGTACCTCCTTCGCCAGCTCCATGTAGGGCAGACAGCCATGCTGAGTGTCCTCCATGCGCACACCACACTGTTGACTCAGCTGGTGTCGTTCATGGAGGGCATCTCATCGGGCATGTCTGACCTACAGAGGGGCAACAGGTCCATGGACTCCACCCTGACGGCAGCAGTGTCCCTCCTCAAACGGTCCCTCACCCCTCCTGCCTCTGCTCCATCCACACTCCCCAGCACCTTGCCCGTCCCAAGCACACGCACACCGGCACAGGCACACACCAGCACACACACATCCAGCACACAGACACACACGCCACAAACTAAACGCACGCACAGTCAGGGGACTGAAACCAGACTCACAGGGGATGGGGCCCTGGTACACACACACGCATCCACGGGCACTGCGCAGTCCTCACTTGCCTCTCCCTCCAAAGCACCCTCCCTTGCCTCACCTGCAACCCCAAAGACCCAGCGCCTCTTCCTCAGTGACCTCGGCCTCTTCCCCTCCGATCCAGCTGCCCCAGCATCCAGGGGGAAGAGGAAGCCCCCCACACGGAGCAGAGTGCCCCTCGCCCCCGGACACCCTCCCCCAGGCGCAGACAGACTGAGGCCCCCACCCGCAAGTCCCCCGGAGTGATAAGAGCAAGACCCGCCGCCGCCGCCCTGCAGCTCAAGCACCAGGTCACCTTCCTCCATCCCTCAGGCCCCCACTCCACAGGTGCCCCCGCCACACCCTGCCCCAGGTTCCCCCACCCACAGATATACCATCCCCAAGAGGCTCCGGCCTTCTCCCCTGCCACTTGCTCTCCCGGCACCACACCCCCGCTGCGCTTGTCTGTGCCACTGATGTGGTGAGGGTGTCCTCCCCCTCTGTCCAGCCCACCTTGCGCCTGTTCCCCATTCTCCTCCCCTGGTGGTAGGCACTGCAGTGGAGTCCACTACCACCCTGTCTGACTTGGGCACTGCAGTGGCGGACCTGTCCACTCCATCTGCAGGGTCCACTGCAGTCGTGCCGGCACCCACAACATCTGAGCCATGCCCCCCAGTTGTGCCGGCACACACCATGTCAGACACCTCCACTGCAGTTGTCAGTGGCTCTCCAGCACCCACCACCCCTTCCCTGCTTCCTCCTGGTGAGCCCTGATCCTGTCCCTGCGGTGCCTGGCCTACCCCCCGGTTGCCCCTCCTAGTGGATTGTCCCTGGTTTTGTGCAGGCATGTGTAGGGTGGCATCTGCCACTGTCACCCACTTGTGACTTTGTTGATGGACTGGCCATTGGCCTTTGTTTATGTTCTACCGGACTTCTACTTTTAATGCCACATATGCTGAATAAAGCAACTTTCTGTTCTCTAGTGCTTTTGCTTCTGATGTACATGATGTTGATGATGCTAACAATGCCCTTGCTGCAGTGATGGTGATATTTGGTCTCATGATAATGAAGTGTTACTGTGCAGGAACCCATGTGGTCCAGGGGTTATGTGTCCTAACCTGTGGTGTATCCATGTCATCCATAGCAGCATCTGAGGGTGTCATGTGTTCAGTATTTGGCAATGAGATTTCCTACTTAGATTGGCAACTTCACATCTGTGGCCTCCACCCCTACACATCTGTTGTGCCTGCCATTGTTCTATTCGTCTACTTCCCTGACCGTGTGGCCATCTCCAGTGAACATGCAGGTTTGGGCATCAATGGGGAAGGACTCATCTGTGTTGTCAGTGCAACATTGCTATACAAGTGTGTTGGATCTGTGCTGATGATTCCGTTGGCACTTCCATGACCAGGCTGATGGGACGGGAGCCCTCATTTGTTGCTAATTGTTGATTGTGTGTCCCATTGCTGCGATGGTATGGTATCTGTTCGCCTCACATCTGCAGTCTCCACAGGGTATCTGCATGTGTGTGCCCATTGGTGCAAATATGTGGGTCTGCATTCGGATGGTCACTTCTGTCATTGTGTCATTGATGATTGTTGACGGTGTCAGCCCCCATGGGTGTTGTTTGTCTGCACATGGCCAAAGTTATGTCTTATTTACACTGCAGGATTTGGCTCCCCCAATTTATGTTGCAATGGGACACATACACTACTTTGCCACTGATGTGTTTGTTGTTCTGTGACCAGGAATCATCCATGCAGTTTGGCAGTTGCACCTCTTACTTTGTCAACACTTGCCTTTTGGTCACTGTGATGATGGGGGTTTGGACCCCATTGCCACAATGTTCAAGATGTGCTGCAGCTATGGACCCCACACTTGCCTTTTGGTCACTGTGATGATGGGGGTTTGGACCCCATTGCCACAATGTTCAAAATGTGCTTCTGCTATGGACCCCACACTTACATTTTGGTCACTGTGATGATGGGGGTTTGGACCCCATTGCCACAATGTTCAAAATGTGCTTCAGCTATGGACCCCACACTTACCTTTTGGTCACTGTGATGATGGGGGTTTGGACCCCATTGCCACAATGTTCAAAATGTGCTTCTGCTATGGACCCCACACTTACATTTTGGTCACTGTGATGATGGGGGTTTGGACCCCATTGCCACAATGGTCATGGCCTGCTTGCATTGTGGGTGCCACACACATATATGTGTGGCACATGTGCTAGGGGGTCACATTGTATGTTCAAAGTCATGTTCGGTGTTGTAGGCATTTGACACAGTCTACACACGCTTGTCATGGTGTTGGGGGATGTCTTCTTCTTGCATTCCCTAGTTTGTGGTGTGCTGGTTGTGTCATGCATTGTCCATCCTATGAGTGGGGGTGGTAGTAGTGGTAGGCATCCTGCCCCCTGGCTAAGGGTGGTGGTAGGCATCCTGCCCCCCTGGGTGAGGGTGGTAGTAGTGGTAGGCATCCTGCCCCCCTGGGTGAGGGTGGTAGTAGTGGTGGGCATCCTGCTCCCCTGGCTAAGGGTGGTAGTAGTGGTAGGCATCCTGCCCCCCTGGGTGAGGGTGGTAGTAGTGGTAGGCATCCTGCCCCCCTGGGTGAGGGTGGTAGTAGTGGTGGGCATCCTGCCCCCTGGCTAAGGGTGGTAGTAGTGGTAGGCATCCTGCCCCCCTGGGTGAGGGTGGTAGTAGTGGTGGGCATCCTGCCCCCCTGGGTGAGGGTGGTAGTAGTGGTAGGCATCCTGCCCCCCTGGGTGAGGGTGGTAGTAGTGGTGGGCATCCTGCCCCCACTGGCTAAGGGTGGTAGTAGTGGTAGGCATCCTGCCCCCCTGGGTGAGGGTGGTAGTAGTGGTAGGCATCCTGCCCCCTGGGTGAGGGTGGTAGTAGTGGTGGGCATCCTGCCCCCCTGGCTAAGGGTGGTAGTAGTGGTAGGCATCCTGCCCCCTGGGTGAGGGTGGTAGTAGTGGTAGGCATCCTGCCCCCCTGGGTGAGGGTGGTAGTAGTGGTGGGCATCCTGCCCCCTGGCTAAGGGTGGTAGTAGTGGTAGGCATCCTGCCCCCCTGGGTGAGGGTGGTAGTAGTGGTAGGCATCCTGCCCCCCTGGGTGAGGGTGGTAGTAGTGGTGGGCATCCTGCCCCCTGGCTAAGGGTGGTAGTAGTGGTAGGCATCCTGCCCCCCTGGCTAAGGGTGGTAGTAGTGGTAGGCATCCTGCCCCCCTGGGTGAGGGTGGTAGTAGTGGTGGGCATCCTGCCCCCCTGGCTAAGGGTGGTAGTAGTGGTAGGCATCCTGCCCCCCTGGGTGATGGTGGTAGTAGTGGTAGGCATCCTGCCCCCCTGGGTGAGGGTGGTAGTAGTGGTAGGCATCCTGCCCCCCTGGGTGAGGGTGGTAGTAGTGGTGGGCATCCTGCCCCCTGGGTGAGGGTGGTAGTAGTGGTGGGCATCCTGCCCCCCTGGCTAAGGGTGGTAGTAGTGGTAGGCATCCTGCCCCCCTGGGTGATGGTGGTAGTAGTGGTAGGCATCCTGCCCCCCTGGGTGAGGGTGGTAGTAGTGGTAGGCATCCTGCCCCCCTGGGTGAGGGTGGTAGTAGTGGTGGGCATCCTGCCCCCCTGGCTAAGGGTGGTAGTAGTGGTAGGCATCCTGCCCCCTGGGTGAGGGTGGTAGTAGTGGTGGGCATCCTGCCCCCCTGGGTGAGGGTGGTAGTAGTGGTAGGCATCCTGCCCCCCTGGGTGAGGGTGGTAGTAGTGGTGGGCATCCTGCTCCCCCTGGCTAAGGGTGGTAGTAGTGGTAGGCATCCTGCCCCCCTGGGTGAGGGTGGTAGTAGTGGTAGGCATCCTGCCCCCCTGGGTGAGGGTGGTAGTAGTGGTGGGCATCCTGCCCCCCTGGCTAAGGGTGGTAGTAGTGGTAGGCATCCTGCCCCCCTGGGTAATGGTGGTAGTAGTGGTAGGCATCCTGCCCCCCTGGGTGAGGGTGGTAGTAGTGGTGGGCATCCTGCCCCCCTGGGTGAGGGTGGTAGTAGTGGTGGGCATCCTGCCCCCTGGGTGAGGGTGGTAGTAGTGGTGGGCATCCTGCCCCCCTGGCTAAGGGTGGTAGTAGTGGTAGGCATCCTGCCCCCCTGGGTGAGGGTGGTAGTAGTGGTGGGCATCCTGCCCCCTGGGTGAGGGTGGTAGTAGTGGTGGGCATCCTGCCCCCCTGGCTAAGGGTGGTAGTAGTGGTAGGCATCCTGCCCCCCTGGGTGATGGTGGTAGTAGTGGTAGGCATCCTGCCCCCCTGGGTGAGGGTGGTAGTAGTGGTAGGCATCCTGCCCCCTGGGTGAGGGTGGTAGTAGTGGTGGGCATCCTGCCCCCCTGGCTAAGGGTGGTAGTAGTGGTAGGCATCCTGCCCCCTGGGTGAGGGTGGTAGTAGTGGTGGGCATCCTGCCCCCCTGGGTGAGGGTGGTAGTAGTGGTAGGCTTCCTGCCCCCCTGGGTGAGGGTGGTAGTAGTGGTGGGCATCCTGCCCCCTGGCTAAGGGTGGTAGTAGTGGTAGGCATCCTGCCCCCTGGGTGAGGGTGGTAGTAGTGGTAGGCATCCTGCCCCCTGGGTGAGGGTGGTAGTAGTGGTGGGCATCCTGCCCCCCTGGCTAAGGGTGGTAGTAGTGGTAGGCATCCTGCCCCCCTGGGTGAGTGTGGTAGTAGTGGTAGGCATCCTGCCCCCCTGGGTGAGGGTGGTAGTAGTGGTGGGCATCCTGCCCCCCTGGCTAAGGGTGGTAGTAGTGGTAGGCATCCTGCCCCCTGGGTGAGGGTGGTAGTAGTGGTAGGCATCCTGCCCCCTGGGTGAGGGTGGTAGTAGTGGTGGGCATCCTGCCACCCCTGGCTAAGGGTGGTAGTAGTGGTAGGCATACTGCCCCCCTGGCTAAGGGTGGTAGTAGTGGTAGGCATCCTGCCCCCCTGGGTGAGGGTGGTAGTAGTGGTAGGCATCCTGCCCCCCTGGGTGAGGGTGGTAGTAGTGGTGGGCATCCTGCCCCCTGGCTAAGGGTGGTAGTAGTGGTAGGCATCCTGCCCCCTGGCTAAGGGTGGTAGTAGTGGTAGGCATCCTGCCCCCCTGGGTGAGGGTGGTAGTAGTGGTGGGCATCCTGCCCCCCTGGCTAAGGGTGGTAGTAGTGGTAGGCATCCTGCCCCCCTGGGTGATGGTGGTAGTAGTGGTAGGCATCCTGCCCCCCCTGGGTGAGGGTGGTAGTAGTGGTAGGCATCCTGCCCCCCCTGGGTGAGGGTGGTAGTAGTGGTGGGCATCCTGCCACCCCTGGGTAGGGGTGGTGGTGCGCATTCAGGCCCCTGTGTGCATATGTGGCATTGGTGATGGGCATCCCGCCCCTATGGTGCTGCTGTTGCTGGTGTAAGTATATTCAGCATCCCCGTGTGTGTGTGTGATGTGTCGTGTACGTGTTGTATGTGTTTTGTGGTTGGTGTCTGGCTTACCTTCTGCGCCGTACGCGTCCATGCCTGTTCCGGTAGTAAATGTAGAATATTGGTATGATCGGGACGAAGGGATTCATGGTTGGCTCGTGTCGTTCGTCCTTCTCGTTGCTTCGCGTCGTCCTCGTCGCTTCGCCTCGTCCTCGTCGCTTCGCCTCGTCCTCGTCGCTTCGCGTCGTCCTCGTCGCTGCCGTGTTCGTCTCGGAGCCGTGGATCGTGTTGTGGCGCGAATCGGAGCTTATGTGCGCCTCTCCCGGATGCTTTGACGTGCCGTGCGTAGCGACGGGTTCGGCGCGTACGGAAAGCGCATCGTACTTGTCCGGCCGGACGGGGCTGCATTTTTCCTTCCATGCGACTCGATTCGGCGTTTCCGGATTCGCCTCGGTTGGAGAACAGGACCTGGTTTGGGTGAGTACGGCTCGGCCGGATTTTTTGCTGTTGTGCGCATCGTACTTGCTCGTTCGGTGTACTGTACGGATCGGTCGGGAAACAGGCTTTCGCATGGCTTTTTTCCCGACCGAATGGTATTGGGTGCGCCTCCGACCGAGATCGGAATCGGCCCCGTAATGCGTCATAAAAAATTGGTATAGTACAATATATACAATCGCAAAGCAAACCGAATGTGGACAAATTGGCAATTCATTCTTAGGTGTTCATGGACAGCACAGGTCCAAAATTCATACAACTACAAATTACAACTGTTAAGAATACTAGATTAAAACATTATAAATAGCGCAATAAAACCATTAAGTGAATCTACAAGCTGTTAGCTAACCAAATACATGAAACCAAAGATAGTTATGAAAAAACGGCCAATTAGTCGCAACTCGCCCTGAGACTAATGGCGGATTTTAGAAAACTTAATACATGGAATACAACATTGCCCGTCAGCATCTGGAGGAATATATAAGCAGGCCGAACTTGGTTAAAATTGGCCTGTTTCAGAACGGGAATTAAAAAAAAAATTCTGGGGGTGTCATAAAATGGGCAAAACATTGTAAAATGAACCATGTCCTGCGGAGATGAACCATCGCAGCCGCAGGGCAAAAAGGATTGTCCTCTATTTTACCCCCTTGGATATGTGAGAAGTAGATAAAAGAGGTCAAGCCGGAATCTAGTCAGAAGGAACCAGTCATAGGAGTTCACGAGGCCCAGTAAGTACGGCTCTGCCTTCACTGTAGTCCTTAATATCACGAAGCGACGTACGCTGGGCTTCGTGAGCTCCCACGCTTCCCTTATCGTAGTCTGACGGATAATAAATGCGGTCTTGAGGAGCGCTAAATCTTCCTTTCGCGTTCCATCGGGGTTAGAAAAAAGATCTCTTCTTCCCAAAGCCCGAAAGATTGCTTTCGATGTAATTAAGCCATGGAACCTTAGATGCATAATCCAGGGCCAGGCAGTCTTTAAGGATTGCCTTATTTAGTGAGTCCCCTTCTTGACCCATATTTTTAACCAGAGAGACACCGGGCGAAAAGCTATCAGGTCTGTAATATATGGCATTCCTAGCTCTTCATGGACGACGAAAGATGGAGTACCCTGGGGAACAGATAGCATTCGTCTCATGAATTTATTTTCTGCTACCTGAATGTCCTTTGTGTCCACACATCCCCAGATTTTGCTACCATAGAGAGCCTTAGACAAAGACTTGGCCTTATAGAGCTCCAGAAGAACCCCCACTGGTATTTTCCCTAGTCTAACAGCAAAATTAAAAATTGCAGCGGTCTCCCTGTTGAGGTCATTTCTCTTGCGTATAAGTTGTGGGGCCCAATTCATTTTATCATCCATAAGTTCCCCCAAATAGGAGAACGTGGATGTTTTAGGGATCGCAGTAGTCCCTACCCTGAAAGTATAAGGTCTGCTAGACCGTACCCCCACCTGCATGACATATGACTTGGTGTTATTTATCCTCAAATCCAAATCTCCCATGAACTGAACAAAAGTGGTTAATAGAGTTTGCAAACCCCTCTCCGTCCTTGCCATCAGGACAGCGTCATCTGCATATAGCAGAACCGGGAGACCTCGCCTTCCTATACGGGGGTATTCAGCCTTAGGGGCCGATTCCGATCTCGGCCGGTAGGGCTCCGAATCGGATTCGGCTTAACCGGATCCGATTCGGAGCCCTATTTCCCGACCGATTCGTACGCGCGTCCGGGCGAGCGAGTACGATGCGAATTCGCCGACCGACTCGTCCGGGCGTCCCGACCGCTCCGACCGACTCGTTCCCGGGTCGAACCGCACCGACCGACTCGCTCGGACTCGACTCGCACCACGCAATGGAGACGTTCCCCGGCCGGGTAAGTACGATGCGCGCCGCGAGCAGTCCGACCGAGCCGCGCACTCCGGCTCGAAAGAGCAGTCGGAGCCGTACTTTGGGGGTCCGTGTCGGACCCTCCTGTACGCGTAGCCGCGCGAGTCGCACACAGGGGGGACCCATGGGTCCCCCCTACCTGTGCGTGTACGGCGCGAGTCGCTTTGCTGCGTACACGCTGTAGGGGCGCCCTTGTCCGCCTCGCACCCATTGAGTCAATGGGAGCCCGCGTACGCGTTGTACGACCGGCTCCCATTGACTTCAATGGGAGTCCGACCGACTCGAGTCCGATGGCATACGTGCGCATCGTACTCGTTCGGTCGGGCTGCACGGGTCCGATTCGGTCGGAAATCTCTCCGGGTCCGGCTCGGTCGGAGAGATTTCCGGCCCGAATCGTAATCGGCCCCTTAGTCTCCAGAAGAGTTTTCCCTAAGTTGTTTATATAAAGGTTAAAAAGGAACCGGGCCAGAATACAACCCTGTCGAACACCGGCCATGATAGGGAACGAGCGCGATACTTTCAAATTAGCCGAATAACGCACAACCGCCTTAGTATCGCAGTGGAGATCGTATAAGAAGGAGACTATTTACCTGTCCACCCCTAGGGATAAAAGGATCTGCCATAATTTACCTCTGTTCACGCAGTCGAATGTGGAAGACAGATCCATAAAGGCCAGGAAAATGGTTCCCCTTCAAGCTACTTCAAGCTACTGTATATCTATTAGTTATCAGTAGCAGATTCAAGGATTGGTCAATTGTAGAACTACCAGGGCGAAAACCATATTGGGCATCCGACAAGATATTGTTATCTGTGGCCCAGGTCGATAGCCTGCCCAACAGTATCCTCCCTACCACCTTTACCACTGAATCCAACAGGGAGATGGGTCTATAGCAGATGGCACTATCCCTATCCCCCTTTTTAAAAACTGGCCCGATGATGGAAGTCGCCCATGAGTCGGGGGCACCAGTCCTGGTGACTGCATTTATTACTGAAGCAAGCACTGCTGCCCAAAACGCTGCATCCGACAGGTAAAGATTGGGAGGAATTCCATCCGATCTGGGGTCTTGTTTCTTGTCATCCCAATAATACCTCGCCTCTCCTCCTCCACTGATACTGAAAGAGTTTTTGGAGTTCCGCCTAAATCAGGTAAAGGCGGAACAACCAAAGCTCCCTTGAACATGCCCTCGAAGTGGCTGACCCAATCGTTCTCTACAATATGTGCGTCAAGAACGTTCGCAGCCTCTACTCCTAAAAAAGGCTATTTACAATATTCCAAAACTTAACACTGCACTTGTAAGTTGATGCTTCCATGAGGCTTCCTCCTTCAGAGCATCCCTGTGCTTACAGAGGGCTAGTTTATACTGTTTCCTTCGCATTTTAACTAGTGTGATGTTTCTCGGGTTAGCATGCAGAGCTAGTTTCAACCTCCTAGCAGCAAGTGAGCATTCTGGGTTAAACCATCTGGGCGCCCTTTCCTTTTGAGCTCCCTTAGAGGGCGCTGTTATTAATTTGGCGACCGAACTAGATATAGATTCGAAGGCACGGATGATGGACTCATCCGACTCGTCCTTGCATTCTGACAAACCTGGAACTCACTCTGGCACGACTCCCGAAGGGACTCACACAAGTTATCTGAAGAAATCTGACCCCATCCAAGCCGTCTCCCACCATCTGTTACGCGCAAGGCCCCTCCTCCAGAACTCTGTTTTTTTAAATCAAATAAAGACCAGTGGGCTTGAATACACAAGGGGTTGTGATCAATGTAGTTACTGGGTAATATTAAAGAATCAGAGATTAGATAGTAAAGAGGAGTGGAAATTAAAATAAAGTCAATGATGGAGGGTTCCCGGCCTAACCCCTTAAAGGTCGGGATTAAATACCTGTTAGGGGGAGTCATCTTTCCCATGGAGGGTTGCAAATCCATGTCGCAGAGAAATGCATTTCATATCTCACCCTGTCTACTATGTGCGAAATGTACGCCATCTGCACGGTGACAGGCCGAATTCTCACTAGCCCCCGTACCCAACCGCCTTAGGTCCCCACATACATGCGTATTAAAGTCCCCTAACAGGACAATGTTACCAGACTTGCGTGGTGAGGCCACCCTGTTCTTCAAAAATGCACATAAACGTGTAACGTTACACATCTCAGGAAGAGACGAAGTGGCATTATAAAAATTCAATAGCAGTAAGCTGTGCGCCCCTGATGAAAATGTTAGCGCCTGAAGACACGGGTTAGCCGTGTTCAGTTCCACTATGCCACCTCTTAGACTGAGTGACACATAAACAACGAGACCTCCTTTCGGTCGACCCGCCCTTGAAGGGGTTGCAGGTATTTTGAAAAGCTTAAATCCCTCCAAAAAGTAATTATTATCAACAGACCAGGCCTCCTGCAAACAAATAATGTCATAATTTTTGATAAACATGAGCCACTCCGGGTCCTTAAACTTGCTCGCCAGACCGGCTATGTTCCAAGAGATGATGTTTCCAAAGTTTGTATCCAGCAAGTGACTACAAGCGGCCCCCTGTGCCAATTGGACCTTAGAGACAGGCTGTAAAGGCACCTTCAAAATCCCAAGGGCTGGCCCAGCTAGTCAGTCGCAGTTGTCAAGTTGACCCAATGGCTCAAAAGAATTAAATAGAGGGACCGATGAAGATACTTGAAGCCAGGCAAATGGGATCAAGGGCGCTGGTTTACTAAACTGCAAAGCCACAAATGGAGGTTGGTAGACATAGCCCAATGGCAGAGCCCTAATGGAAGAAAAAGGGCCGGTACCATTGCGCTGGTTAGCTACATGGACAATCCTATCTGCCAAGTGAGGTTGATTAAAGTTAATAATTACACAATCACCACCGCTGCTCTTTCTCGAGCCCCCTATCCAGGCTACCCTTCGGACCATGATAATGTGCCTTTCCACTCTAAGGCCCAAGGGAGTGTTATTATTAAGCCAATGAAGGACCTTGTTCTTCAATTGGTGAAAGTCCTCTGTAACACCCGGCTTTAGAACTGGCACATTTCCTAAGATCACTATGTATGAGGTTGCTTCCGGGGGAAGGTGGATGGAATTAGGACCCTGTGGCAATATGTCCTGGGCACTGGGTGCAATGGTAGAAGCTTCCACGCCTGCCGCCCTCGTGTCAGTAACCAACTCCTTAGGGTGATTGCCCGTTGATCTAGGTAGGGCCGGTTGACACGCCCTCACCTGTAATCCGCCTGTGGACGGTAAATTTTGACTGGTACTTATAAGAGGGCCAGTCAAGGGAAGAGCATTTCCTAAATGTGAGATTTTAGCTTTTTGCACCTTACTTGTGACTGATGAAACAGGGGCTGGGACAGCAGATGCATCGGCTGCGTTGCAAGAGCGAGAAATAAGGTTGTAGTTTGTGAGGAGTTGTGACAAGTTTGAAACGTCTCTCTCAATAAGGGAAAGTCTTTGCTTTATCGGTTCCAGTTTGGAATCTAGACGATCAAGAAGGGAAGACAGTCCGGCTTCAAGCATGGCCGCCAGATCATCTTTTGATACCGGAACTGCACCCTGGGTACTAGACGTTGGCACATCCACTTTTGGTCGTTTTGCCTTTGTCCCAGGGGTGGAATATTTGCGCTTAGCCCCAGGTCCAACCCCACCATGAGACCGCCCCTCCTGTGCAACTGCACGAGAGGCATGAATTTGAGCCGGTGACCTGCTACCAGGTGAAGACCCCCCGATTAACTGTTCACTCCCGGACTGTGACTCAATAACGATGGGGTGTACAGAGATAGCTGCTGACTCAGCTCCCACCATGGAGCACTGCGACCCACCTGTAAGAGTGCAGTTTGAGGGTGTAAATGATTTGCCGGAGATCGGGAGAGTCGACGGGTCACCAATTCAATTTCTTTTTCAAGGACCCCCGCTGCTCTTTGTAGAAAGCAATCCATGGTGTTAGTGGTTGGGGTAGCATAAATCACTGCAGCGGTTTTGCGTCTACCCATAGCTCCCAGATCTTACGCTTCAGTGTTTTGTAAATGTCAATACACAATTTCGTAGCTACAGGTCACGGACCTTCTCAAGACCTTTCCCTCAGAGGTCAGTTAACGGGTATCAATAAAAATGACGGATTAACAGAAAAGTCCAGATCGAAGGGAATGTAATGGGCCCCCAGGGGCTTACCTTGCTACTCCAGAAGATTGCTGAGCCCATGACTAGATCGAGCATACAAGTAGAAATGATCGGTGAAATGCCGACCTTCAGGCCTCAATACGATGTCCTTCGTGTAATTCCTGAGTTATCGAAGTCCCGGATGAACAGCCAGAAAGACGGCCCAGTCCGGCCTCATTCGGGCTCTGACGGGCGCAGACGGGCCCGCCCATGGTGCTGCAGGAGCCCTGGCCGATGTTTATGCGCCTCCTGGCGCGAAGAGTGACATGAGCGGCGAATGCGCCGGTTGGCGGGCTGGGAGTTGTAGTCCCTACTCCCCCCGTGGAACAAACAGGCAGGCAACCGGGCAGGCAGGCAGCAACACGCAACAAGGAAAACGGGTTCCCACGCTGCGGGAGCCCTGGCCGATGTTTATGCGCCTCCTGGCGCGAAGAGTGACGTGGGCGGCGAATGCGCCGGTTGGCAGGCTGGGAGTTGTAGTCCCTACTCCCCCCGCGGAAGAAACAGGCAGGCAACCGGGTGGGCAGGCAGGCAGCAACAGGCAACAAGGAAAACGGGCTCCATAAAAAGTAAAAGAAATAAGCATTCCATAAATTACATAATTAAAAATCTATTAAATAATTAATTAACAATTAATAATTAATTATTAATTAATTATTAATTAATGAACTTCCCACCCCATACCCCTACAAACCTAACAGCCCACAAAATACACATAACGAAAATGTACATAACTATCAAGCATATAATTAAATGTTTATTAAATTATTCCTAATTAATTATTAACTAATTACTTTCCCACCCTATCCACTGCGCTGGGTGCAGGTCAGAGGATAGTAATCTGGCTTGTGTGCAGGTCAGAGGGTAGTAATCTGGCTCATGTACTGTTAAACATCACATAAATGTAAGTCCCACTGCCCAGTTACATGTTGCACAGCTCAGTCAAGTTCCTTCACGTTTCTGCCTTCAATGTGTGAAGTCTAGCACCAGTCCAGGTTCACCTTTGTATACTGCTACTTGTAGTGGAATGTACATCATGAATCAGCAGAACTGCAAGTCCCAGAATACAAATCAAAAGAACATGAGCCATCATTTACAAAATGTTGCAGTGGGGCAGCACCGCAAGCCTTCTTGCTGCGCTGCCCTACAGCAAAAGAAAAGGGCAGGAATGCATGCATCTATCAGATACGGCGCATTCTGTCCTTTTCCCCTGTGCTGGTGCACAATGGGCTGCCATGCGCCAGCGCAGGCACCCTTGCACCATGGTGCAAGGGTGCCTGCATTGCAGGGATGATTGTTTTTGTGTAGGAAGGGACGTCTTCCTGCACAAAAACAATCACAAGAGGCTTCTTCCTCTTTCTATGTGTGCTGCAGAATGCGGCATACATAGAAAAAGGAGAAACGAGGAGAAATGAAGGTATTTCTCCTCGTTGCGCCCTTTCTTACACCTCCCCTGGGGAGGTTAAGGCTTTTGACGCATTCTCAGGTTTATGAAATCTCGTAAATCTGGGACTATGTCAAATGCCATGGGTGTTACGTGGGAATACCCACCATAATGCCCAAGGCATGCCTCCTTATCGCAGGGTAAGGCAACGCATCGATTTGCGCTGCATTGCCTCAGACCATATCTACAAGGCCATGAAAAGCCACGCAGGATGGTTTTACGTGGCCTTGTAGATATGGCCATGCAGTGAGCGCCGCCGTAGCGTCACTACAAGTGGCGTTTTGGCGGCGCAGAGGACCTTGTAAATGAGGCCCATGGACTGGAACAATACTTCAATCCTGACGAATCTGACTGTGACAATGCAGGCCACCTTGCACCATGAGGTCACTGTGTCAGTATTGTAAAGCTATGGAATAAACTGGGCTTGTCAGAGAAAATCTCCACTTATGAGAAGGGGGTCAGCAGTGGACAATGGGATGCAGCAACACATAGGAACATCCCAAGGGACACATGTATAGGAACCAGCATGGGACAACATTGATTCCAGCAGTACCATTGTACTGTTTGAGAGCACACAGATGACAGTCGCCATAGTATGGTCTGTCTGAACTTCTGTCAACTACTCAGTCTCACTGGGCGGGGGGATTAGAATGGAGGCTAATTTTTGGAACATGTGTGTTGCCAACAAGGATGGAGTGTGACCCAGCAGGGAATCTTGTACTGTAGAGCATTGTAGGTGTTTGCTATTTGCGCAGAACTGCCACTGTGTCCCAAAGGTCAGACATTGCATGGCAAGGAGGGGAGAAGGGAAAAGTGTACTGCAAGGTAGTTTGACCAATATATAAATGCTGCTGCCTCTGACTGTGTCACACTTGTGTTGCAGCTAGGAAGGGGTGACAGAGAACATCCTGTTGGGGACTACACATCATTGTAACATCAAGGCCTGGGTGAACATGTAGCATGTGACAGGAGAGAGACTGTGGGAAATATGTTTCACCATGCCGCATAGGTTAAAGTCTGAGGAAGTGAAACAGGTTCTGTCAATGGATAGGAAGAACTACCATGTCCCTACAAATGGCACAAGTCAGGGATGGTTGCTGGCTGATGTGGATGGGCCTAGTTGTGTGTAGTGGTGGGTGGTGAACTCCGTTCCGCTGGCAGAGTTCACAGAGTTTTGGGCATTCCGCTTGGAGCATGAAGTTCGGAAAAAAACTCAGACTCCACCGCATGGCGGAGTTTACTGTCTACTTGCCTTCTGCTGCTCTGCTGGGCTTTAATCCTAACTCCCTGCTGGGGAATGTTCGACTCTAACTTTTGCCTGCCCTGGTCATGACTGCCGTTACAACACTGACAGTGCGGATGTCCTGCCCCAAGTGATCTTAACAATTGGCAGATTGGATGGCCTGACGTCAAACTCCTCTCTGTCTCTATGAATGGTGGAATGTACAATACAGTCATCGCACTGACCAGAGTGATGGGGGTCTAATCAGCAGCAGAGAGGGGGTCGGCCAGCGGGAAACGAGGAGAAGGGGCTGTGCGCAGCCAGCAGGGAGGAAAGGAAGACCCCGGATGCCCAGACTAACTGGTAAGCCCCCATTCGGTACATTAATCCAAGCTGTCCATTGGCTTCGCTCTGGCTCAGCTCTCCCTGTTTTTTTTTGGCTCACTTTATAAGCTATCGAGGCCTGGTGCTTTAGTTAGCTTGCCTCAATTCAAGTGAAAAAACGACTACCATATTAGTTTCCTTAATGAATGGTCAGGCCTGGAAGCAGGCTGTCCTGGAGTCAACTCAACATGCAGTCATATGCTCAGCTCACCCTACCGGGAGGCCAAGGCACCCTGCCACTGGCGCTAATGGACTAGCCCAGCATGAGAGAAAGCGATGAGGCCTGATGGACATCTGACCTTCACTGAACAAACCCCAGGCATGTTGCACTCAGTGCACGTGCCTGCTCACAGTGTCACAAATGTCCAGTCATCGTTCACTGGGCGCGCATCTATCGCTTTGTTCTCAAATGCAGGCATGCGCAAAAGGAATAATTAATGGATGCCTGCTGAATTTTTCATACACATTTGTTATGAGGTTTATTCCAGCTCAGCTGCTCCCATTGGTATGCCAGCCAGGTCTGGTGCTTCCAGCATCCGAGTTGTTCCTGTCTCATCATATATTTCGATAGGAGGTGCACCTGGCCACAAAGTACACGCTCTCAGCGACAACACACCGGAATCAAAGACATGCACCCTGTCTAGTGAGTCAGCTGCCCGCTGGCCACAGAACTATTACCACGACTCTGCAGGTGGGTGGAACTCTGCGGAATTCCACTGAGTTTTTAGCTAACTACGCAGAATTCCACGGAGTTGAACTCCGCGAGCTCCGCCCACCCCTAGTTGTGTGTCCAACCAAGGAATGGACATGTACCCACATCCAGCTCCACTTCCAGGTGGGTTACTGTCTGACCCATAGTTCGCAAATAAATGCTGCCTCTGCAGTCCTTTGGGTACTGTCATGCATAGTGTTGTGGATGGAGTCATGTGACAGAGAATGTTTGATCTGGGTACCCACACTGTGTGTCAGTAATTTGCGTACCTGGGTCAAAAAGCAGAGGAGGCACATATATGCCCAAGTCTGTGCCCTGGATCCAAAGAAGTGGTCACAGGTTGCATATAACCAACTCAGGGAATGACGACATGTGCTGAATGTCAGTGCAAGTCAACTACCTAGTTGGAATGGGCCTTTCTCAGCAGAATATTTCCATAGTGGTCATGTAACAATGTAGAGATACTACCATCAGAAAGGCCAATACGTGGAAAGTAGCCCTCAATACCTATGAGTAACAGAGATCACATGCATACCTGTTGAATGTAAAGGAATGAATTGGAAAGCCTGATTGTAAGTCAGGTAAGTCATGCCAAAATCCTTCAGCAATCACCAGTAACATATCTCTATCTCTTTGCAGAGGACGTACCCATACCTCCTGGCCAGCTGCCTGTCCCAGTGGAATTCCCTGATGTGGATGACAGCCTTGATCAGGACACCATCCACCAAATCCTGGACTCTATATGGACACCTTCTCCGGTCACAGTTAGGGTCACCAGCGTCACGGCGTCTCCAGATGAACCGCCCACCATCCCACAAAACAGCACCTGCCAGCACTCAACCACCCCTGGACTCTGAGGACTCACAACTCATTTTCCAACAGCGCGCTGTAGGACTCCAGCGTGAGCTGGTAGATGAGGTGCATGCGGTGATGGGGACCAAGGCACTCACCTTAGAGGCAGTCCAAATGTGGAGGCTATATGAGGCACACACACTCTGCTCCATGGCCTTGACCAGTCCCCGGCTGATATTGCTGTTGTCATGAGGCAGAGGCATGAGCAAATGCCCTGCCAAAGTGGTGCCAGTGAGGTTGCCAAACAGCTGGGGGCTATACGTAACATCCTAGATTCCATGGAGCGGAAGGAGCACACATAAATCGCTACAATGGCTGCCTACCACTGCAATGTTGTTGCTTTGTTGAAAAATCAGCAGACCCTCATCAATGCTGTGCTGCCTTACATGTTGGCACAGGGAAATGCTGCTGCAGGCATGGGGTCCTCATACTACGGCACCTACAACAGCCCCCACATGGGAGGGGCCAGACACATCAGAGGAAGAATATGTGGACAACATCTAATCCACTGTAAGAGTGGCCCATAGCATTTCTCTGTGTCACATGCCCCGTTTCTACTTTGGACTGTGCTTGTGACCATGCCAGTGTTTTAACAACTGGTACTGTCCTCTATTTGCTTTTTCTATATTATGAACTTCATCATTGATGGAACATCTCCTCTCCTCCACATGTATCATCACATGTTTCCCCCCTGGACTGTGCCTGGACATCCAATGGCTCACCTAATACATTGGGGTTGTTGTTGCAAGGACTGCCACTTGCTCCTTGGAAAACGTGTAAATAAATATAGTCACCTGTACCAGCATGTGGAATGTCTGAATATGTGTCCAGCAAGTACTTCTTTGTGTATGCGCCAACACCATGTACATCACCTGCCATGTAAAGGGAAGACCATAACGTGCCCACATTACAACATAGCCACAGTGAAAGAAAGCTATCATCTGAATCCTTGGATCATGCAAAGTAGTAAGTAGTGACCCCAGATCTCATTCACGCCCTGCAAAATTGACTAAACAGTCAATGGTAAGAATGATTGAAGTTACTGTCCATGTGGTGGATCCTTCCATGGAGAGCAGGCAGCAAATCTAAATGATGTCACCATAGAATGGTGCAATGTAGAGTGTGTAAGTGGTTGGCATGAGTGTATGAGCCTATACATCATTGATTCTCCTCAACGGTCTAAATCAATCATCCATATGAGACCTGTTGCAACACGTACGTATGTACTAACAACTGTAGGGGAATAACTGTATTGGGGTGTGTGTACATTCACCCCAAGAGTATGATCTACATTATACAGTCAAATTTGGGGATACCACAAGTAACTTGATAGCATATGCCCTAGGATCCACTCCTAATATGCCACAGCTAGTCACACATGTACACAAACACTCACTAGAAATAACACAGCATGTGCCCGACCCATCACAAGCATATGCAACAACTGTCATGCTGCCCAAAAGTAACCAATCATGTAAGTGAGAAAACCTTATTTTAATATGAGAACAAGAAAAAATATATAGCAGCCATATCACCTGAGGAGCACTGAGTGCAGACCAGGCACGAGACCCGGCCTAGCTTGCTACATGGGTCAAGGATGTCAGACTTTCTGGTCTGTGTGGGCAGTCCATTTGGACGTGGCAGCCTTCAGCATTGTAAGCCAATGGTACATTCTCAAGTCGTTGTATGTGCTCTCATGTGCAACAGTTCCCTTAATTTGTGACATATGCAATCTAATGGTCTATGGACACTCTAGGCACATAGTGGCTCAGTGACTCATCATGTTCCATATTTACACATTGTTAATATATGTGTGAGGGGAGTGGTCATCAACACACCCTGTCCAAACTGTGTCCCCATCAATTGTGAGTGTACTCCCCTCCAACATACATGAAGAGGAGCCCACACAGTTCTGAGTCAGAAATGACCTAGTATGCCCGCTGACATTACTCGATGCATCATTTCACAAAATACTTGTAAATATCCCTTTGTCAGTTTTGCAACAAAACTTGCGCAGGACCGCTCACCTTGCATATATCAAAACTTACGTGGCACAGCCGGTTCTGGTGCAGATCCATTCCAATGCAGGTCTCTCATAAGTGATGCATCTCCTTAGATGCGTCACTTTGAAAATAAGGAGCAAAACAAGCCGCTGGTGCGTAAAAAAATAAGACGCATCAGTGGCGTAAGGGACTTGTAAATAAGCCCCTATGTATTTAGTTTTAGGTTTCACATTAGCTAGTTGCTAAGAATCAGTAATGGGTTTAGGGAATTAGTACTTTGCAGATCACATTCACCATCTTTGTGATTTTATATGTTCTCTGTTCCATCTCCCCCTCATTCTGTATTTCTCCTGTCCTATAATTCCTATTATTTAGCATATGTACTTTCATTTCATTTCATTTCCTCTCGCTCTCTTCTACTCTAAAGGTTCCTTTTATCCCACTTTTCATCTTGATTTATCTCTACTTGTGTCTATTCCATTCTCCTAACTTATTCCTAAACTATTCTCTTTTTAGCCTCTTCCACTATTCCCCCTTTTGCATGTCCTCTGTCTGCTTCCTTTTCACTCTGTCCTCAGCTCTTTGTTTTCACATTTCTATTCACTAACCTAGTCTTTCTTGATTAAACAATATAAGACATGATCATATCATACAACAAGATCATATCATCAAGTGACCACATTATTAGCAATGCATTTTTCACTTATGTTCCTTCGGTACGGTTTTGGCCAGACTGAGAATGATTTCATCATAAATGCATGTATCAGATTTGCAAGTGTTTGGTCCCTGTCTATAATCACAACAACAGGTAAAAATTTTGGACAATGGAAGAGTAATTACCAGTGGTTTTGAAATACTCAAAGTTATCAATCCATTGCTTTCGTGATAACTAAAGGCCTGATTTAGATCTTGGCGGATGGGTTACTCCATCACAACGGTGAACGATATCCTGTACACCGAAATATAAATTCCATTATATGGTACAGGGTTTATATTTTGCTGGACAGGCTATCCGTCACTGTTGTGATGGAGTAACCCATTCGCCAAGATCTAAATCAGACCCTAAGTCCCTCAACATATGTTTTATAGGGAAAGTGATGCTTGGCTCCCAAGATTGATGTGCCTTAGGGAGCAAAGCTGTGTCCCACTGATGAGTTCCAATAAGGATGAAGTACATCTGGTATCACTTGTGTTCACCTTCAGACAAGACATGGTCTAGCAGTTTAGCATTGGCACAATATTTTGGGTGATGCATTTCTACATCTCAGATTGCAGTTGCAGCTTTGCAAATGTCCTCATTAGGTCTGAAGTCACTTTATGTATATGCAATAGAAAACAACTTGTAACATCTGCATGCCTGTGTGCAGTGCATATATTTATAATAAAATATTCAGGGCCTCATCTATGAGGTTTTGGTGCAGGGCAGCGCTGCAAGGAATCTTTATGCGCTGCCCTGTGTCAAAAGTAAAGGGCAGGAATTCACTGTATCTATGAGATACAGCACATCCCTGTCCTTTTCCCCTGCGCTGGCGCACAATGGGCTGCCATGCGCCAACGCAGGCACCTTGTGGAGCTTATTGGTTTTGTGCAGGACTTCACACCTTTCTGCACAAAATCAATCAATTCAGGTGATTTCCTCTTTCTGCAGCACACATAGAAAAGGGAAAAAATGAGGAGAAATAAAACATTTCTCCTCATTGCGCCTTCCAAACGCCTCCCCTGGGGTGGCGTTAGATTCTGATGCATTCCCAGGTTTACGATTTCTCGTAAATCCGGGAATGTGTCAGATTCCATGGGTGTTGCATGGGAACAGCCACACCCATGGAACACCCCTTTCACGCAGTGTTCTGCGTGAAAGCGGCACATATTTACAAGGCCGTGAAAAGCCACGTAAAGTGGCTTTGCGTGGCCTTGTATATATGCCATGGCACATTGCGCCATCAGAACGTAAAAAAAGTGACGTCTGGTCACGCAAAAGTGCCACAAGGGGCCTCATAAATGAGGCCCTCATTCTCTTCCTGATTCTGTTAGGAAAATGGAGTGATTATCACCACCCAATCCAGAAGTTTCTTCCTCAAATATGTATTCATATGTTCTCAGTATTAGCTCAAAGATGTAATGTATCATGTGAAATCCTTATTAAGGTTTCTTTACAGTTAATTGGAAATAGATCACTATTTAAATAATATGTTTAATTATATACAAAATGCTTGCAATCACAAAAATGAAAAGCACACTGAAAGACAGTAAGCTACCTCAAAGAGTTGCACTCCTTCTACAGTTATGTGTTCATAAATAAGAATTCCAGCAGGATTCACTCATTCTTTTTACCATAACTTGATAAAATATGCCTTATTGAATTGTGTCATATACCATCTGGAGCCAGATGCACAAAAGAGGCTGGTCACACACAGTGTTTTACACTGCCCTGTAACCAGCCTCCTCTTTGAGCTGAGAGGGTCGCTAAGAAATTTCACTACACAAAGGGACTGTTTACAAAATATTACAAAATGCCATCTCATTAATATTAATGGAGCAAGACTCGTCTTACAAAAACTTACAAATGCTGGGATGGAAGACTGCAAGTGACAGCAGACCTCCTTTCCAGGATTTGCAGTGTTCCAGAGTTGTTCTCTGGCTTTGCATTTTTTGTATGTTTCAATTGTGATTCACAAAGTGGTTTTGCTTTCGCTATCGACATTACACTTTTTGCAAGTGAGTTGCAGGGCATACTTTCATTAACTTTGCACTTCAGCACTTATTCCGAATTTGCACTCCTTTGTAAACTGTGAAATGAGACTATGCATTCACAAAGTCATTTGTACTGACTTTGCAAATGCAAAGTCTTTTGTAGATTAAGCCCTAAATGTTTTATTTAATCAAAGAGGTGAAGAGATTTGTCAAAACCAACTTTATGTTAAATATAGCTATGAATTTGTCATCAGAAGGTATCAGATACATGATAAATCTTTGCATAGCTTTATATTATCAACAAACAAATACTCTTCACAATCTGTTGGGAAATTAGATGATGCGATTGAAACGTCTAAATCTAATTTGCAAGAAAATATAGATGAATGGTCTAAGGATAATAGTGAAAGAATTGAGAGTTGAGGAAAGGACACTGAACAAAGAAACACAGAGAAACTGAAGTGAGTTAATGCAGATTATAAAGAGTATGCATGCAACATTAGGGAGGAAATACATCCCAAAAGGAAAGCAAGAATAGGCATGCAAACAATTCAGCAGCACAGACGTTTAGACTTGAATCAAGTACCATTATAGATGTTAGTACAATAAAATCTTTGAGATAGAAGAAAGTCTTTTCAAAAAGGAAGGCATAGTAGTGAAACCTGAAGTAGCTCTCAGAAAGAAAGGAAGGCAGCTTTTGAAAAGCCAGAAAATTCAGACAAAAAGGCTGTCTTTTTCACCAATAAAGCAGACACAGTGTTTGTGGTGAAAATGAAACATTTCAAGATATGGGTAAAATTATTTTTTTTAAATCCTTTTGGAACAACTATAAGGGAGTAATGTCAAAAAAGCATTACCAGAAGGCATTGAAAATAAACCAAAACTAACATTAACACCTACTGTTGATAATACAACTTTAAATGTATTTGAAAGTATTGTATTGACTGATCTGTTAGAAGTACCTCATAACAAATTTAAAATATCACTTTTTTTATCAAAGAGAAGATGATAACATAAAGCTTATATGAAAATTAAGAAATCACATTAACACTTTTGGGCCAGAGAGAGCCCTTGCGATTTTGAACATAGAGCTTTAATAGAATACAATAACGGAACATTTCAACAACAGGGATACCAGCCACATTTTATCACATGGCTCTACTAAAGGAGAGCTGGAATGATTAAAAACACTCATTATCAGGCAAAGATACTTTATTACATTACTGACAATTCACAGATATTTAGTGCAGGAGCATACATTGTTGCCAGTGAAATATGCTTCCAAGGGAACATATGAGCCTGATGACCTTTTGTATTTGATATAAATTTGATATTCCACCACTAACAGAAAACACAAATGTTTTCTGCAACCTTTGGTTAAACCAATGAATATTTATAGAGAAGCCTTAACTGATTTTTTGAGAAAGAAATAGAAGTCTGGATACACAATGTGAACATTTTTTGTTTTGTACAATAAATGTTATGGGTTTGTATGCTTTCAACATTCATAAATAAAGGATAGAGTCCGAATGGCTCATTTTGAAAACAAAAGAAACAGCTGGAGTGAAAGAAGTCTTCACATTACATTTACTACATGTGATATTGTATTTTAATTATTTTCAGCGGAAAATATCTGTTTTTCATATTTCAGGAACATCAATGGTTCCCAACAGTTTACTAACCTATGTGAACATCTTTATGTATGAAAATGAATTCTTTTTCAAGAACAAAGATGGTAAAGTGACCTAAAAATATGGTTGATATACATATATGATATTTTTCTAATGTGGACATGAACTGAAGAATTACAACTGAACTGAATTCATGTTGCAGCATGCACAGGAAAGGATCTAATAATTTTTGGGATTTAGAACTAAGCAATGCAGAGCTTGAATGAAAAATTATTTTGAACATGGGACGGCAGAAACAATCTCTTACTTATATTAAACTGTCATTCAGAAGAATTTAAAAGAGGTCTCAAATGTAGGTAGCTTTTATGATTGAAAGCAACCATAACAAACATAAGGAAGATTTTAATATAAAGGAGCAAGTACTTTGTGAAAAATATGCAGCAAAAAAATATAGTAGATTTTTTCGTGCAGAAATAATTTGACAACTCACAAGAAATAACTAGAGAACATCTTTTTCAAATTAGGGAAATAAATACTTATTATGGATTGATTTATGTGTGAACGTATTTCATTCAGAGCTTAAAGATGAATGCAAAATATAACAATGGCAACTGATTGAAGATGATGATTATTTGAAGAGTTGTTTTATGAAAACATGAATTTCCTTATTAAAGTACTGATAATTTAAAACAGTGATTTCAAAATCTGAAGGAAGTCATCAATCTTGCAACAAAAATATTTGGCTTCACAGAAAACATGGATGTCACCTTGTTAGAACTGTTCGAACTGTACGAGCTGTAATAATGCAACAGCAAACAATTCATATTGAAATACTCTGCAACATGACAATATTTTGTATATTGCCATTCAATGTCCATGCTGTCTCTACTTTACTGGGAATGCCTTAGGAAAAGATAAGACAGACTGAACAAAAAAGGAACAGTGTTAAAATTGGAAATCCCTGGTGGTAAAACATTTTGCTGAAGGAAATAATAACAACAGTCAGATTTGTTTCCAAATTTTGGAGGACATTTTCGAGTTATCATATGTAGGCGAAATGAGGGATAGATTTTTAGATTGTGTTTGTTCTGAGAAATTCTCTGGCTGTTCAACCAGCTTGACTAACAAATTAGGTGAGGTAGCCTCATCCCTAGAGCTATGAAATAGATTCTACATATGTAGTTTATTAAATCATATTGATGCTGTAGACTCGAGTCTTATGTGTGTTGTCATTTCTTCATGACTGAGGCATGATGCCCCTCTATGATCACTTTACTATAACCCATCATACAAAAGGCATGTTTCAGTTAAAAGAAGGACAAGAACAGAGGAACAGACGTCCATTGAAATCACCCACCAACCTCTTCTTATCCTCAAGCTACTTCTGAGATAGTACTAATGGTTGGAAGCTCTATCCACTAGGACTGTTGTTAAGCGCACTTCTTTCTCACAAACCATAATGCTAAATGTTGTCTCACACAAAACATATACACAATGAAAGAGGTTAAATGCGAACAGAGACAAGTGTCAAGGGTGTGAAGGGTTGAGAGTGGATCCAGGGTTCACTAGCTGTGATGTCTTAAATTATAGAAGGAGTCAGTGAACCACTTGAGGAAAAAACACGTCACTTACTTGCATGGATGTAAATTGATAAAAATTCCAAAGTTGAATTGTTGTCCCACCATTATACTATCAGTAGCCTCCTATTTGCTGGTAAGGGGTTAGCAAAAGGCCAAGGAGGGATAATTAAAAAGAGAAAGCAAGGCTTTTATAGCCTTGCTGCTGCCCTCAGCCACCCCCCATGATGCCAGGTGCAGCAGGAGCAGCAGCAAACCTCGACCTTTGCAATAAATTAATAAAGCCTTATTGTCCACTGATGAGGGCTATACCAATTGTTAAAGGCTCTGAACTCAAGAGGGCCTATAACGAGGGAGAGGTCCTGTCACACCTGGTGTACCCTGATGCAGAAGTGCTAAAGGCTATTAGAAAATTCCACCCACTGAGGGTTGAATCTTGAAAATAAAAAATGGAAAATCAGAAAGAAAAACAATGGAAGGATGGAACAGAAGACTTATACCAGCCATTATTAACTTAGAGGAACTTTATTGTCATCAATGGATCTCCCAGCAGTCCAATGTTCAAATTATTATTACTTTCTGGTTCATGTGTCATTTGTTTCTCGAGATAGACCCATCAGAGTACCTGCTAGATTTTTCTATAATGCGCTTTATAGACACTTTATTCACAGAGCAACTACGCATGGTGACCATTGTAGTCCTACCAGTGGGCTGCATTCGAATAGTGCCTTTAATGGGTTTGCTGTTCTTGCATGGCTTCCTCAAAGTGTATACAGAGGGGTAAAAGTGCAAGTGAAAGTCATGGTCTCCAAAAACACGTGCATCTTTAGAGTGGACTTGCAAAGACTTGCCACGTTTTCGAATGACCATACAATGCCTTCAGATCTACTCTGCATCAATGTATAACATGCAGATTCCTGTCAGTGGCATTTATCAATAACACATTGGCGATCATTCCGCAAGTCTGAAAATTTGTAGAGTATGCTTCACACCCTTCTCCGGAGCACAATATAAAAATATGATAACTCCTAATTCTGACCCTTTGGATTGGATTATGATACATATTTCTTTAAAGCAACTTAAAGCCGTAGCAATTAAGACAAGAATAGATGGAAAAGCAATGCTCCAATTCTGAAAGCTATTTACATACTTGAAAATCTTTTTTAAAAAGTGCTTACCATATCAATCCAGCACTGCATTGTGTCCCCGTGGCAGCAGTCTAGGTATTTATGTGCAATGTCCTGCACCATGTCAAGCACATCTTCAAATGAAGCCTTTGGAAATCGTTGGCTCAAATGGATAGCTACTCTGGAAAACATTTGCAAAATATATTTTGTATCAAAGTATGAACTTAAGACAGGGGCATGGCTATCAGTGGAGCAGGAGATACTCTGGTAGTGAGGCATAGGACTGGGACGGGCCCACTTTGCCCAAATATGGATGTCTTCTGCTACCGCACAGAGTTCGGATGCTCATTTAGATTGTTTGAACTAGGGTCCATGGCACTGTTGCTATGCCACTGATTTAAGAACATCATTCTTTAAAGTTACAGTGGCACTTATTCAATTTTTATGCTATTTCTAATGCTGCTCTTCTTGATACAAGTGGACTCAGTTGTAAAGTTCTGTAAACTCTGCAAAAATTCTGCTTCAGGTGAAAATGTTTGCAAAATGATTTTGTGGACACATTTTTTAACCATTTTTTTTACTAGAGAATTCTACTGGAAGTGTTTTTGCAATTATGTTAAATTTACTTTGACACAACATTCTTCTTTCATTACAAACACTACAAATTTTGCAATTATTTGATAAGGGGTATGCAGAATTTGTGTACTAGATGGTTTTCCTTTTTTGTGTTTTCTACCTCTAGGGAATCGTGAACTTGCATCAGGCCTTAAACATAGTTTGTATGAACCATATTTTAGAGCAGAGGTCTTCAAACTTTTGTAGGTTGAGCACCCACAGCTGAGTTTTTTTAGATGTCGGGCCCCACCACCACCTGTCAGAAATTTCTGGAATCTGATACACTACATAATCGACCGCCACGCGCATATCCCGGGCCATATGCGGCAAATAATATTCAACACAATAAGAGTGTTGTATGCCATCCTCAGGTTGTGCTCCACATCCAGTCTTGAACGGTACTTAGTCTTTAATACCGCAAGTGTTGAGAACCCAATCTCACATAAATAGGACGAGCTGAAAGGCAAGAGAGTTTTGATAGCAGTTTCTATCAAAGCTGAATATTCTGCAGACATTTTCAGCCAAAACAGTGACTCTAAGGGAGACAGTGTTATCAGATTTTTCGAGCACTCCCTAGCTCAGAGCTGGTACACAAGGAACAATTCTTCTCTAGAAGTCATTAACCAGCGTTTTAGGCAGCATTATAATGGGATAATTGCCCACCAACCAGGTACGGATCCAAAGACAAAGGTGAAAGTCCACAGAGAGGGCGCTGAACGAACACCTCATTGAGAATTTCTTAGTAGTACGATAAGTTGCTTGCCTGAAGCAGTGGGGGTTTAGGACACGTCGGGCTTATGTTTAAAAAAATAGAACTAATAATAAATTAATGATGTTGCCTATTTTACTTCAGAGCAATGTTGTCTGACAGATTTTGTGGTGGCAGGGACAAGTTAAGGATTTTGGGGGCCCTGGGCTAAAACTATTTTGGGGGCCCGTGTTCAGAACAGCTTTGAGCTTATGATTCACTTTCAGCTCTGCCATACCCTCTTTAGCCAGGCTACTAACAGTGCACAGGCACTATGGTTGAAATTCTAAAAGTGTTTACTTCTAATATTCAGAGATAGTGATGTGTGTTTTCACTCTTGTAACACAGCAGCAGCCCACTAATTTTACAGCGAATAATATCTGTGATATCCTCCAATTTCTCATATGTGAGGACTCGTTTTGATCTAAAATAAACTTTTTTGGGGGGTTTTTGCATGAAACAAACATTTCTCTGCAAATAGTAATAGATTTACAAGAATCTGTTTAGGAATTATTCCAGGCCATCAGGGCAAAAACAGAGCTGTCTATCAAGGGGCCCCCTGAAAGGATGGATTGCAGTGCATGTAAATGTGTACTTTTGTAATTTAGGATGAAAACCTTGATGGGGTACGACATGCCCATACTTGTGTACAGGGGCGCAACTAGACCCGAACCTCGGATGGGGGCTAACGCTCCCAGCCAGGGCTGGCCCTAGCAATGGTCGCACACTGCGCAACAGTCTTTTTTGGCGTCTCCTCCCCATTTCCTTCTTCTCCATGAATTCCCTCACTACCACTCACCAACAATGCTCCTCATCTCTCTATAGCACCTTTCTGACAAACATTTCATTTTTTTATAGCGCTACTAATAGTTTACTCACACTCAGTTTTTTGATCTGCATGGTACACGTTCTTTGTAGCAGGCATATTCAACCTTTGCGCTGTGTGGGTGGCAGGAGTGCCCATGTGAGTGCATGGTGAGCCATGCGACTGTGTGAGAGTAGGGTAAGAGGAGTGACTGCAGGGTGAGTGAGGTGACCATATATATTTGCGTGCGGATTTGAGTGCAGAGTGGGGCGAATTAATGTATGGTTACTGATGGGCTTATTTGAGTGAGATTGCAGATTGAGCAGTGAGGGGGACAGGTGAGTGAAGTGTCACATGAGTGCAGGTTGTGTAGTGTGCTTGTGTGACTGCAGGGCGAGGTACAGGGTGAACAGCGCAAGTGCATTGTGAGTGCAGAGTGATCACTGAGTACAGGTTGAGCAGGTGAATGGTGTGAGTGCATGGTGATCAGTGTGAGTGCATTGTGATCGCTGTGAGTGCAGGGTGAGCGTGAAAGTGAAGGGCGAGAATGAGGAGTGAGTTGTCTGAATGCAGTGTGCATTCCCAGACACTTGAAGTAACTCAGGATGTTATTGATGGCAGCGTAAGATTTCAGTTATGTTAAACTATTGCTATTATTGCATTAACCAGGAATCGAGGGTGGAGGAAATAAATGCTGATCTTGCAACAAGCTTCCAGTTTTATGATTAGGGTTGCCAGCTCATTATTTTGATGTCCCAGGTGGTACAAAAATAAAGAATCACCTAAAGCTGTATTTTCAGCACTTATCTGTGCATACTTTGAACAGCAAATATAAATAGAAAGCACTTTTAATTGTGTTGTCGGGCTGCCTGAACAATACATGACTGATAATAAAAGGGAACAAAGATAGAAAAGTCACATTACAAATGAATACATACGTCTTTATTTATAACCCTATTTAGTGTCAAGACAAGCAATTTGCAGGCTGTTTAAACAACACATGGCTGGCATTTTTCTTTTGGCAACTTGAAGCCCTTTTAGCCCTGTGGGCTTTGGGCGCCTGCCTGTGCAATTTTAAAAGAAACTTTGTCTCCTTTCTGGGAAGAGCTAACCCTCCCAGGACAGGGTTAAAATCCTAGAGCTGAAATGCTTCAGCTGCAGTGGGAGGCAGGGAGTCGCCTCTGCTAAAACTGAAAGCAATGAACAGACAGTCATTTCAGCAGCAGTGGGAGGCAAGGAGTCTCCTCTGCTATGAAATCCAACGCGAAGGAATAGACAGCTGTCTGTTTGTTCGCTTTTGGTTTTAGCAGAGGAGACTCCCTGCCTCCCACTGCAGCTGAAGCATTTCAGCTCTACGAATTAACCCCCTCCTGGGACAATTAGCTCCTTAGCTTGACAAAAGTAAGATTTTAGGGTGGAGTGCGCGCCCCCCCTGAGATGGTGTCACGCCCCCCTGGGGGGGCGCGCCCCACAGATTGAAGAACTCTGTTTTAGAGGGAACTATACTGTTTCCTTGTAAACCAGAGCAGGTGTTTGGACAAAATATTGAGTTTTTAATGTCGGAGACAGAAAAATCAGACAAAAAATTCTTTTGATACAAAAATATCATGCTGCAGAAGTATGGTTGTCAAGAATATAGATTTTTAGGTAGGTAATATTGTTAAGAATATTGTATTTTGATTATTTCAATGTATTTTAGTGCTATATTAAGTTTATGTATTATTATTGTTTGTATGATTGTTATTTTTTTTTTAATATAGCGCCAGATACATCAAAGGGTTTTCCCCATTCTGGGGCCGATTCCGATCTCGGCCGGTAGGGCTCCGAATCGGATTCGGCTTTACCGGATCCGATTCGGAGCCCTGTTTCCCGACCGAACCGTACGCGGGTCCGGCCGAGCGAGTACGATGCGAATTCGCCGACCGACTCGTCCGGGCGTCCCGACCGCTCCGACCGACTCGCTCCCGGCTCGAACCGCTCCGACCGACTCGCTCGGACTCGACTCGCACCGCGCAATGGAGACGTTCCCCGGCCGGGTAAGTACGATGCGCGCCGCGAGCAGTCCGACCGAGCCGCGCACTCCGGCTCGAAAGAGCTGTCGGAGCCGTACTTTGGGGGTCCGTGTCGGACCCCCTGTACGCGTAGCCGCGCGAGTCGCACACAGGGGGACCCATGGGTCCCCCTACCTGTGCGTGTACGGCGCGAATCGCTTCGCCGCGTACCCGCTGTAGGGGGCGCCCTTGTCCGACTCGCACCCATTGAGTCAATGGGAGCCCGCGTACGCGTTGTACGACCGGCTCCCATTGACTTCAATGGGAGTCCGACCGACTCGAGTCCGATAACATACGGACGCATCGTACTCGTTCGGTCGGACTGCACGGGTCCGATTCGGTCGGAAATCTCTCCGGGTCCGGCTCGGTCGGAGAAATTTCCGGCCCGAATCGGAATCGACCCCTCTGTGTTTATGGGAAAATGTATTCGTACATACGGCCCAGAGTTTGTAACTTGAACTGATTTAGAGTTTTTTATTTAATTGATAATAGTAATTTTTTGTATTGTAGCAGGTTCTTAGGTTTGTAGGGGGATAAGGTGGGAAGTTAATTAAATAATAATTAATTAATAATTAACTCATATCTCTTAAGTAAGTATGTCATTTTATTTTAGGTGTGGGTTGCTAGGTTTGTAGGGGTACAGGGTGGGAAATTAATTGAGTAATAATTCAATATAATTAGTTAACAATTGTTTTTAATATTTTAATTAATTATATATATTGTGTAATAATTATATATTTTAGTTGTATTTTAGGTGTGGGCTGTTGAGTTTGCAGGGTTACAGGGTGGAAAGTTTATTAAGTAATTAATTGCTAATTAATTATTTCATTGATAACTAATTATGTAAATTCTTTATACTTATTTGTTTGTTATATTTTAGATGTGGACTGCTAGGTTTATAGGGGTATAGGATGGGAAGTTAGGTAATAATTAAATAATAATTATTTTATAATTGAGAATCAATTATTTATTATTTATGCAAGTGTCATTGTGTTCTATTTTTTATATATATTTGTTGTAATATATATTGTTTATATTGATAGTTTTATATATGGTATTATGAATTATTAGGTTTATTCAAATATGTAATGTGTTTGAAGTGAAGTACTTTACCTACTGTTGCACAGATTGGGGTGGAAATAGTAAATGTAACCCTTCTGATGTCCAACACTTTCCCTACTGTGGCACATATTGAAGTAGGAATAGTAAACCTTAGCCCTCCGAAGTCCAACACTTTTCCTACTGTAGCACAGACTGAAGTGGGAATAGTAAATCTTACCCCTCCGAAGTCCAACGCTTTCCTTACTGTTGTACAGACTGGAGTGGGAATAGTAAATGTAACCCCTCCGAAGTCCAACGCTTTCCCGACTGTTGCATAGACTAGAGTGGGTCTAGTACATCTTCCCCTCTCCGAAGTCTAACGCTTTCCCTACTGTTGCACAGACTGGAGTGAGAATAGTAAATTTTATCCTTCTGAACACCAATGCTTTCCCTACCATTGCACAAACTGGAGTGAGAAAAGTAAATCTTAGCTCTACGAACTCCAATGTTTTTCCTACTTTCGCATAGCCTAGAGTGGTAAAAGTAAATTTAACCCTTCCAAAGTCCAACACTTTCCCTACTGTTGCACAGATTGGAGTGGGAATAGTAAATTTAACACTTCCAGAAGTCCAACACTTTCCCTCCTGTAGCACAGACTAGAGTAGGAATTGTAAATCTTACACCTCCGAAGTCCAGCACTTTCCCTACTGTAGCACAGACTGAAGTGGGACTAGTAAATCTTACCCCGCCGACGTCCAACGCTTTCCTTACTGTTGTACAGACTGCAGTGGGACTAGTAGATTCAACCCCTCTGAAGTCCAATGCTTTCCCTACAATTGCATAGACCGGAGTGGGAATGGTAAATCTTTCCCTCTCCCAAGACTAATGCTTTCCCTACTGTTGCACAGACTGGAGTGGGAATAGTAAATGTTATCCCTCTGAACTCCAATGCTCTCCCTACAGTTGCACAAACTGGAGTGAGAAAAGTAAATCTTAGCTCTATGAAGTCCAACGCTTTTCCTACTGTTGCATCGCCTGAAACGAGGATAGTGAATTTAACCCCTCCGAAGTCCAACACTTTCCCTACTGTTGCACAGATGGGAGTGGGAATAATAAATCTAACACCTCTGAAGTCCAACACTTTCCTACTTTTGCACAGACAGGAATGAGACTAGTAAATCTGCCCACCTTCGAAGTCCAAAGCTTTCCCTACTGTTGCACAGACTGGAGTGGGAATAGTAAATGTTTCCGCCTGAAGTCCAACACTTTCCCTACAGTTATAGAGACTGGAGTGGAAATAGTAAATTCAACCCCTCTGAAGTCCAACACTTTCCCTACTGCTTCATAGACTGGAGTAGTAATAGTAAATCTTCACCCCTCAGAAGTCCAATGCTTTCCCTACTGTTGCACAGACTGAATTTAGACTAGTAAATTGTATCACTCTGAAGTCCAACGCTTTTCCTACTGTTGTCCAGACTGAAGTTGGAATACTAAGTTTTACCCCTCCAAAGTACAAAGGTTTTCCTATTGTTGCATACACTGGAGTGGGATTAGTAAATGCAACCCCTCTGAAGTCCAAAACTTTTCCTACTTTTGCACAGACTGGAGTGGGAATAGTAAATCTTACCACTCCGAATTCCAACGCTTTCACTACTGTTGCATAGACTGGAGTGGGAACAGTAAATGTTTCCCCCTGAATACCAACACTTTCCCTACTGTTGCACAGACTAGAGTGGGAATAGTAAATGTTTCCCCCTGAAGTCCAACGCTTTTCCTACTGTTGCACATGTTGGAGTAGAAATAGCAAATTTAACCCCTCTGAAGTCCCACACTTTCCCTACTGTAGCACAGACGGGAGTGGAATAGTAAATCTTACCCCTCCGAATTCCAACGCTTTCCCTAATGTTTTACAGACTGGACTGGGAATAGTAAATTTAACCTCTTTGAAGTCCAACACTTTCCTACTTTTGCACAGACTGGAGTGAGAATAGTAAATTTTACCACCTTCGAACTCCAACGCTTTCCCTACTTTTGCACAGACTGGAGTGGGAATAGTAAATGTTTCCCCTGAAATCCAACGTTTTTCCTACTGTTGCACAGATTGGAGTATGAATAGTAAATTTAACCCCTCCGAAATCCAACGATTTCCCTACTATAGCACAGACTGGAGTAGGGATAGTAAATCTTACCCCCCGAAGTCCAACGCTTTCCCTACTGTTGTACAGACTGGAATTGAAATAGTAAATTCCTCTGAAGTCTAACGCATTTCCTACTTTTAAAGTATTTTTAGTAAAAGTGTTTTTTGAGGTTTTAAATTTCTAATATTCAATTTGTTGTCTAAATTAGAATAATATGTTTTTGTTGTTGAATTGTTTAATATATATATATATATATATATTCACTGAAAAAACCATAGGTTTTAGGGACAGTTATAGTTAGTTGGACATTGCACTCGTACAAAACCCGTGAAATCCCCCGTTATAGTTAGTTCAGCTAACTATAACTCGCGCCCCTCAATGCACTGCTGATGACGTCACATATTACATCACTCATGACATGGTCAGGGACATCACTGATGACATCTCAAATGACATCACTGATGACATCATCCAGTGACTGTGTGTTTCTGTAAAGTTTAAATATTTTTAATATATATAGGGAAAGGCGTATTGAAGAATGAGTGGGTGTATAAGTGTCTGTATGGATGATTTAGTAGGTGCGTGACTAACTCTATAAGTGAGTGATTAAACGTATCTTACTGAATGCATGGGTTAGTGACTAAACTGGGTGAATGTCTGTATCCGTCTGTCTGTTGCTGTGTAAGTGGCTGCATGGGTTTGTGAATAGCTACATGAGTGTCTATATGAGTTATTGATTGGTTGTCTGAGTATCTGTATGGGTGCCTGAGTGTTTGTGTGGGTGGGGTGGGTGCGACTCTGTGCATAGATGTGTGAGTGGGTGATTCACTGGGTGGATGGTTTCAAGAGTGCATCTTTGATAGACTGTATGGGTGGGTAAGTGTGTGTAAGAGTGTATTAGTGAGTGAATGTATCTCCCAGTGGTACATGTGTGAGTAACTACATATGTGAAAGGCAGTATATATGTGTGTTGGAGTATATAAATAGCTATAAGCGAGAGTGTGTGATTGTGAGAGTGACTGTATGGATGAGTGTGTGCTTGCATCAGTGATTGTATAAGAGCGTAAGAATGTGCTAGTATTTGTATGAGTAAGTGAGCTGGTGTGTGTATAACTGTATAGGTGAGTAAATGGCAGTGTGTTTAATTATTTGCATGACTGACTAGGTGTGTGAGTACCTCTATGGATGAGTGGCGGTGTTTGAGTGTCTATATAGGAGTATGAGTGCATATGATAGTCCTGTACTGAGTGACCGTAAGTATGAGTGACTGTCCAGGTGAGTGAGTGGATGTGTGTGTAGACCCAAGAATCAATGAGTGGGTATGTAGTTATTGGTGTTGGAGTGTCTATGGTTTTGCGAATGGCAGTCTGTAATTTAGAGTGGGTGTATCAAAGGTTATATTAGGGTGTGAGGAGGTGCATCAGATTATCACGTGGATGATGTCATCAGTGATGTCATCAGTGATGTCATTTGAGATGTCATCAGTGATGTCACTGACCATGTCATGAGTGATGTAATATGTGACGTCATCAGCAGTGCATTGTGGGGCGCGAGTTATAGTTAGCTGAACTAACTATAACGGGGGAATTTCACGGGTTTTGTACGAGTGCAATGTCCAACTAACTATAACTGTCCCTAAAACCTATGGTTTTTTCAGTGAATTTTTAAGGTTTTTTAAATGCAAATTTCTAACTATAACGTGTCTGAAACCTATGGTTTTTTCAGTGAATTTCTAAGGTTTTTAAATGCTAATTTCTAACTATAACGTGCTTGAAACCTATGGTTTTTTCTGTGAATTTCAAAGGTTCTTTAAATGCTAATTCCTAACTATAACATGTCTGAAACCTATGGTTTTTTTCAGTGAATTTCAAGGTTTTGTAAATGACAATTTTTAAATGTATTAATTGTTATCTTTATTTTTTGATACTGATTTACTACATTTTTTTAAACTATTTATTTTTTAAATTACATTGTAATTACATTATACATTACATTACAAAATATACTTTCTCAGAATGAATTACTTTAGTTTAAATTCTTTGCAAATAGGCAATAGAGTTTTAAGTACAGTAGTTACAGTTGTTGCAATGGGCAACACAATTTCAAACACAATGCAACATTGAGCTCAATGTGAATTTCTAGTTAAATGCAATTAGTTACTTTATGGATTACTTTTCTAACCACAGGACTGGATCCTAGATTCAGTCCTGGGACATCTCCTGTAAACAGTTGAGTAAAAGCGTTTTGGTTACAGTAGTGATTTTTAAGGAATATTATTGTATTTTAAAAGTTGACAGAAACTTTTTCACATAGAATCACCAATGTTATCCTATGGGAGGAAATTCACTTAGCAGGTAAGTAGTGTTATTGTTACTTTTTCTTACTCAGTGGTGGATCCTGGATCCAGCACTGGTGCATCTCCTGTAAACAGTTGAAAGAATGTGTTTAAGTCATACAGGCGATTTTTAAGGAATATTTGTAGTTTGTGAAAAACGGCACTTTGAAACTTTTCTGCGGAAAACCAGACAATGGATTCCTATGGAAGGAAATACAAGTTACTGGTAAGTACGGTTAGAATTACTTATCAGGGTCAGTGCTGGGCTAAAAGATGCAGCACTGGGTTCTCTCCTGATAACAGGTGAGTAAATCGGAATTCGTAGTTCGGCTGATTTTAGAGGAATATTATAAAGTTCCAAAACTCCACACTTAGAAGAATTTCCAAGAGAAACCAGTCAATGTTAGCCTATGGAAGGAAATTCAAGTTACTGGTAAGTACAGTTAGAATTACTTATCAGGGTCAGTGCTGGGCTGAAAGATGCAGCACTGGGTTCTCTCCTGATAACAGGTGAGTAAATCGGAATTCGTAGTACTGCTGATTTTAGAGGAATATTTGTATGTTTCAAAAATCGACACTTAGAAACTTTTTCAGCAAAAAGCAGGCAATGATATCCTATGGAAGGAAATTCAAGTTACTGGTAAGTACGGTTAAAATTACTTTTCAGGATCAGTACTGGGCTCAAAGATGCAGCAATGAGGTCTCTCCTGATAACAGGTGAGTAAATCGGAATTCGTAGTTCAGCTGATTTTAGAGGAATATTTGCACAATGGTGAAGGAAGGGGGTGGGGCCTGAGGTGACATGTCTGCAAACACGCCCTGTGGCGCGTTTTAAGTTGGAGAATTAATTCCTCCTCAATCCCGAGGGTCCCTAGGGGCCAACTGGCCCACCAGATACCTCCAGTATGCGCCAGAGAGCTGCGTTGCAGGGAGGTGTTCAGAGGCCACGCCCCTTTTACAACACTCTGCAACGCAGCTCCGTGGCGCTTACTGGAGGTACCTGGTGGGCTAGTTGGCCCCAGGGACCCTCAGGATTGAAGGGGATTTAATTCCCCATCTTAAAACGCGCCACAGGGCCTGTTTGCACACATGTCACCTGAAGCCCCGCCCCCTCCCTTCACCACTGTGCAAACGCGCCCGTGGCGCGTTTTAAGTTGGGGGATTAAGTCCCCTTGAATCCTGAGGGTCCCTGGGGTCCAACTATCCCACCAGGTACCTCCAGTAAGCGCCACAGAGCTGCGTTGCAGAGAGGTGTAAAAAGGGCGTGGCCTCTGTACACCTCTCTGCAACGCAGCCCTAGCGCATACTGGAGGTTCCTGGTGGGCTAGTTGGCCCCAGAGACCCCAGTATTCAAGGGGATCGTTCCCCCTCTGCAAACGCGCCAGGGGCGCGTTTGCAGAGTGGTAAAGGAAGGGCGGGGCCTGCGGCCTGATCGTTTTTTATTTTTTTTCCGGAAGGGGGGCTGTGTGGCCCCCCTTCCTTTTTCCTTTTTTTGGGCCCTGGGGACCCCATCCCCCAGAGCCTTACCCCTTTTTTTAATTTATTTTTTTATTAAAAAAACGGGAAGGGGGCCACGTGGCCCCCTCCCGTGGCCGATTCCGGCCCCGGGGACCCCATCCCCGGGGCATGGCCACTCTTTTATTATTTTTTTAAGGAGGGGGCTGCGTGGCCCCCTCCTCAGGCCTCCTTTTGCCCCGGGGACCCCTTCCCCGGGGCAGGCCTTTATTTATTTTATTTTTTTCCTTTTTGGGGGGAGGGGGCCGCGTGGCCCCTCTCCTGGCCACTACTTGCCCCGGGACCCCATCCCCGGGGCTGGCCCTCTCCGTTGGGGACCGTGGGGGGTCCCCAATCCCCCACGGTCCCAGCCGGCTCCCGCGTCACTCGGGAGCCGGCATTGCTTTCCACATGGGGAGCTGCTGACATGCAGCTCCCCATGTGGAAAGCAATCTGCTGCTTCATTGAAGCGAGAGCAGGTTTCCTGCTCTCGCTTCAATGAAGCAAAGCAGTTTGCAATGACAGGACGGGAGCCGCGAGGCTCCCGTTCTGTCATTGCAAGCTACAGTGTCCCGGGGTGAGCACCGGGACACTGCAGGAGCCGGCCCTGGGGGTGGCGGTCCCCAGGGGCATCAATGGCTCCAGGAGGGGCCGCGTGGCCCCCTCCCCACTTCTGCAAAGCCCCGGGAGGTGGTGGTACCCGGGGCTTCGGGGTCCAAAACGGACCCCCATTTTAAATTTGTTAGTGCCCCGGGAGTTGGCAGGCCCGGGCGTGTGAGGGCTGGAGCCCCCACACAGGTTATTTAATTTTAAAAAAGAAGCCCCGGGGGTGGCGGTCCCGGGGCTGCGGGAGGGCTCAGAGCCCTCCCGCACCATTTGTTTAAAGCCCGGGGGTGGCGGTCCCCGGGGCTTGGGGCCTTAGAGGCCCCCATATAATTAATAATAAAGCCCCGCATGCCCCCGGGACTTGGCCCACCCGGGGGCCAATTAACCACGAAGCGCGGGAGTCCGCGCTTCGTTTTTTTTTTTTATCGGCAGGATCCGCGCACCCAGCGCGTTTTCTGCCGATTGTAGGACCCCCTGAGCAGGGCTAGGGGGTCAGGGTGTTTCTACCCTGCCCCCTTTTTGCGTTTTGCGCCCTTGTTTTTGTCTTTTCTTGTCCCTCGGTTCTACCGAGGAACAAGATGGCTGCCAACACTTCCTGGTTTGGAGTGTTGACAGCCAATTAGCATGCAGCTCGTGGTCGGGAGGGTGCGCGGATCCTCCGTGCCTCTAAATATCGAAACTTTTATTTTGGATTTTCTCAGCAACTACTGAACGGATTTACACCATTTTTAAAAGGGTGCTTTCTGAACCAAGCACTACCTTTTTGCCAAATTTGGTGTAATTCCGTTCAGCAGTTTTTGCTGTAGCCTTGCATAAAGTTTCCTATGGGAAATCGATTTTGTCACTCTTATTTTTTGAATTTCTCCATAACTACTGAACGGATTTACACCATTTAAAAAAAGGTCGCTTTCTGAACCAAGCGCTACCTTTTTGCAAAATTTGGTGTAATTCCGTTCAACAGTTCGGGCTGTAGCCGTGGCTAAAATTTCCTATGGGAATTAACATGGAGAAAACGGAGAAAACGCGTTTTGGGACCCCCTTTTTCTCGGCCGCTGCTTGATGAATCACCCGAAACTTTCAAGACAGGAGCGGACCGGAGCGCCCCACTAGTTTTGAAAATTTCGCGATGATTCGTCAAACGACGCCAAACTTATTGGGAATAGAATGTTGCGGATTTCCTATGGATAAAGGTCCTAACTATAACTATCTACTGGCGACCGCCAGTAGATAATATATATTATCTACTGGCGGTCGCCAGTAGATAGTTATAGTTACAACCTATTATCCATAGGAAATCCGCGACATTCTATTTGAAATAACTCTCTTGCCGGTTGACGTATCTTCGCAAAATTTTCAAACTTTGTGGCCCGCTCCGGTCCGCTCCTACCCTGAAAGTCTCGGGGGATTCGTCAAGCGGGGGCCGAGAAAAGGGGGTCCCAAAACGCGTTTTCCCATGCAATTTTCCATAGGAAACTTTAGACACGGCTACAGCCCGAACTGCTGAACGGAATTACACCAAATTTGGCAAAGAGGTAGTTCTTGGTTCAGAAAGAACCCTTTTGTTAAATGGTGTAAATCCGTTCAGTAGTTGCTGAGAAAATCAAAAGAAAAAAGATAGGTATATCTAGGGCCGCGGATCCTCCCGAGCACGAGCTTTATGTTAATTGGCTGTCAACACTCCAAATCAGGAAGTGTTGGCAGCCATTTTGTCCCTCGGTAGAACCGAGGGACAGAAACAAGTGCGCAAGCGCACAAAGGGGGCAGGGTAGAAACACCTGACCCCTAGGTCTGCTCAGGGGGTCCCACAAGGACCCCTGGGCAAAAAATTTTTTTTTTTTTTAAATCGGCAGGATGCGCTCAGGGAGCGCGAACCCTGCCGAAAAATCGAAGCGCGGTCTCCGCGCTTCGATGTTAATGGCCCCCGGGTGGGCCAAGTCCCGGGGCATTCTGGGGGGTTCATTTTATGTGTGGGGGGCCTCTAAGGGCCCCCAAGCCCCGGGGACCACCACCCCCGGGGCTTTATGGATAATGGTGCGGGAGGGCTCTGAGCCCTCCACAGCCCCGAGGACCACCACCTCCCGGGGCTTCTTTTTATATTTGAAAAACCTGTGTGGGGGGCTCCAGCCCCCACACGCCCGGGGACCACCACCTCCCGGGGCACTAAGAAAAATGAAAATGGGGGTCCGTTTTGGACCCCCAAGCCCCGAGGACCACCACCTCCCGGGGCTTTCGATGTAGGGAGGGGGCCGCGCGGCCCCTCCTGGAGCCCTTGATGGCCCTGGGGACCACCACCCCCAGGGCCGGCTCCTGCAGTGTCCCGGGGTGCCTACCCCCGGGACACTGCTGCTTGCAATGACAGGACGGAGCCTCGCGGCTCCCGTCCTGTCATTGCAAACTGCTTTGGATATTGGATGAGAGAGCAGGAAACCTGCTCTCTCTTCCAATATCCAAGCACATTGCTTTTCCACACGGGGAGCAGCATGTTAGCTGCTCCCCATGTGTAAAGCAATGCCGGCTCCCGTAGGACACGGGGAGCCGGCGGGACTGTGGGGGCTTGGGGACCCCCACAGTCCCCAACGAGAGGCCAGGCCCCGGGGGATGGGGTCCCCGGGACCATAAGTGGCCACGGAGGGGGCCACGCAGCCCCCTCCCCAAAGTAAAAAAAAAAAAAAAAGTGCAAGGCCGGCCCGGGGATGGGGTCCCCGGGGCCTTAAATGGCCTGAGGAGGGGGCCACGCAGCCCCCTCCAAATAAAAACAAAAGAGGCCATGCCCCGGGGGATGGGGTCCCCGGGGCCAATACAGGCCCAGGGAAGGGGGGCCACGCGGCACCCTTCCCGTTTTTTTTTTTTATTTTAATTTAAAAAAAAGGGGTAAGGCCCTGGGGGATGGGGTCCCCAGGGCCTAAAAATAGGAAAAAGGAAGGGGGCCACACGGCCCCCTTCAGGGAAAAAAAAAAACGATCGGGCCCGCAGGCCCCGCCCCTTCTTTCACCACTCTGCAAACGCGCCCCCTGCCGCGTTTGCAGAGGGAGAACAATCCCCTTGAATACTGGGGGTCCCTGGGGGCCAACTAGCCCACCAGGAACCTCCAGTATGCGCCAGGGGCTGCCTTGCAGAGAGGTTGTCAGAGGCCACGCCCCTTTTACACCTCTCTGCAACGCAGCTCTGTGGCGCTTTTGGAGGAACATGGTGGGCTAGTTGGACTCCAGGGACCCTCAGGATTCAAGGGAGTTAATCCCCCGACTTAAAACGCCACACGGGGCGCGTTTGCACAGTGGTGAAGGGAGGGGGCGGGGCTTCAGGTGACATGTGTGCAAACAGGCCCCGTGGCGCGTTTTAAGATGGGGAATTAAATCCTCTTCAATCCTGAGGGTCCCTGGGGGCCAACTAGCCCAACAGGTACGTCCAGAAAGCGCCACAGAGCTGCGTTGCAGAGAGGTGTAAAAAGGGGTGTGGCCTCTGTACATGTCTGTGCAACGCAGCCCCCTGGCGCATACTGGAGGTTCCTGGTGGGCTAGTTGGCCCGTAGGGACCCTCATGATTCAAGGGGACTTAATCCCCCAACTTAAAACGAGCCACGGGCGCGTTTGCACAGATGTCACCTCAGGCCCCGCCCCCTCCCTTCACCATTGTGCAAATATTCCTCTAAAATCAGCCGAAATACGAATTCCGATTTACTCACCTGTTATCAGGAGAGACCTCAGTGCTGCATCTTTCAGCCCAGTACTGATCCTCAAAAGTAATTTTAACCGTACTTACCGGTAACTTGAATTTCCTTCATAGGCTAACATTGACTGGTTTCACTTGGAAATTCTTCTAAGTGTGGAGTTTTGGAACTTTAAAATATTCCTCTAAAATCTGCCGAAATACGAATTCCGATTTACTCACCTGTTATCAGGAGAGACCTCAGTGCTGCATCTTTCAGCCCAGTACTGGTCCTGAAAAGTAATTTTAACCGTACTTACCAGTAACTTGAATTTCCTTCCATAGGCTAACATTGACTGGTTTCACTTGGAAATTCTTCTAAGTGTGGAGTTTTGGAACTTTAAAATATTCCTCTAAAATCAGCCGAAATACGAATTCCGATTTACTCACCTGTTATCAGGAGAGACCTCAGTGCTGCATCTTTCAGCCCAGTACTGATCCTCAAAAGTAATTTTAACCGTACTTACCAGTAACTTGAATTTCCTTCCATAGGATATCATTGACTGCTTTTGCTGAAAAAGTTTCTAAGTGTTGATTTTTGAAACATACAAATATTCCTCTAAAATCAGCCGAAATCCGAATTCTGATTTACTCACCTGTTATCAGGAGAGACCTCAGTGCTGCATCTTTCAGCCCAGTACTGGTCCTGAAAAGTAATTTTAACCGTACTTACCGGTAACTTGAATTTCCTTCATAGGCTAACATTGACTGGTTTCACTTGGAAATTCTTCTAAGTGTGGAGTTTTGGAACTTTAAAATATTCCTCTAAAATCAGCCGAAATACGAATTCCGATTTACTCACCTGTTATCAGGAGAGACCTCAGTGCTGCATCTTTCAGCCCAGTACTGATCCTCAAAAGTAATTTTAAACGTACTTACCAGTAACTTGAATTTCCTTCCATAGGATATCATTGCCTGCTTTTTGCTGAAAAAGTTTCTAAGTGTTGATTTTTGAAACATACAAATATTCCTCTAAAATCAGCCGAAATCCGAATTCTGATTTACTCACCTGTTATCAGGAGAGACCTCAGTGCTGCATCTTTCAGCCCAGTACTGGTCCTGAAAAGTAATTTTAACCGTACTTACCAGTAACTTGAATTTCCTTCCATAGGCTAACATTGACTGGTTTCACTTGGAAATTCTTCTAAGTGTGGAGTTTTGGAACTTTAAAATAGTCCTCTAAAATCAGCCGAAATACGAATTCCGATTTACTCACCTGTTATCAGGAGAGACCTCAGTGCTGCATCTTTCAGCCCAGTACTGATCCTCAAAAGTAATTTTAACCGTACTTACCGGTAACTTGAATTTCCTTCATAGGCTAACATTGACTAGTTTCACTTGGAAATTCTACTAAGTGTGGAGTTTTGGAACTTTAAAATATTCCTCTAAAATCAGCCGAAATACGAATTCCGATTTACTCACCTGTTATCAGGAGAGACCTCAGTGCTGCATCTTTCAGCCCAGCACTGGTCCTGAAAAGTAATTTTAACCGTACTTACCGGTAACTTGAATTTCCTTCATAGGCTAACATTGACTGGTTTCACTTGGAAATTCTTCTAAGTGTGGAGTTTTGGAACTTTAAAATATTCCTCTAAAATCAGCCGAAATACGAATTCCGATTTACTCACCTGTTATCAGGAGAGACCTCAGTGCTGCATCTTTCAGCCCAGTACTGATCCTCAAAAGTAATTTTAACCGTACTTACCGGTAACTTGAATTTCCTTCATAGGCTAACATTGACTGGTTTCACTTGGAAATTCTTCTAAGTGTGGAGTTTTGGAACTTTAAAATATTCCTCTAAAATCAGCCGAACTACGAATTCCGATTTACTCACCTGTTATCAGGAGAGACCTCAGTGCTGCATCTTTCAGCCCAGTACTGATCCTCAAAAGTAATTTTAACCGTACTTACCAGTAACTTGAATTTCCTTCCATAGGATATCATTGCCTGCTTTTTGCTGAAAAGTTTCTAAGTGTTGATTTTTGAAACATACAAATATTCCTCTAAAATCAGCCGAAATCCGAATTCTGATTTACTCACCTGTTATCAGGAGAGACCTCAGTGCTGCATCTTTCAGCCCAGTACTGGTCCTGAAAAGTAATTTTAACCGTACTTACCGGTAACTTGAATTTCCTTCATAGGCTAACATTGACTGGTTTCACTTGGAAATTCTTCTAAGTGTGGAGTTTTGGAACTTTAAAATAGTCCTCTAAAATCAGCCGAAATACGAATTCCGATTTACTCACCTGTTATCAGGAGAGACCTCAGTGCTGCATCTTTCAGCCCAGTACTGATCCTCAAAAGTAATTTTAACCGTACTTACCGGTAACTTGAATTTCCTTCATAGGCTAACATTGACTAGTTTCACTTGGAAATTCTACTAAGTGTGGAGTTTTGGAACTTTAAAATATTCCTCTAAAATCAGCCGAAATACGAATTCCGATTTACTCACCTGTTATCAGGAGAGACCTCAGTGCTGCATCTTTCAGCCCAGCACTGGTCCTGAAAAGTAATTTTAACCGTACTTACCGGTAACTTGAATTTCCTTCGTAGGCTAACATTGACTGGTTTCACTTGGAAATTCTTCTAAGTGTGGAGTTTTGGAACTTTAAAATATTCCTCTAAAATCAGCCGAACTACGAATTCCGATTTACTCACCTGTTATCAGGAGAGACCTCAGTGCTGCATCTTTCAGCCCAGTACTGATCCTCAAAAGTAATTTTAACCGTACTTACCAGTAACTTGAATTTCCTTCCATAGGATATCATTGCCTGCTTTTGCTGAAAAAGTTTCTAAGTGTTGATTTTTGAAACATACAAATATTCCTCTAAAATCAGCCGAAATCCGAATTCTGATTTACTCACCTGTTATCAGGAGAGACCTCAGTGCTGCATCTTTCAGCCCAGTACTGGTCCTGAAAAGTAATTTTAACCGTACTTACCGGTAACTTGAATTTCCTTCATAGGCTAACATTGACTGGTTTCACTTGGAAATTCTTCTAAGTGTGGAGTTTTGGAACTTTAAAATAGTCCTCTAAAATCAGCCGAAATACGAATTCCGATTTACTCACCTGTTATCAGGAGAGACCTCAGTGCTGCATCTTTCAGCCCAGTACTGATCCTCAAAAGTAATTTTAACCGTACTTACCGGTAACTTGAATTTCCTTCATAGGCTAACATTGACTAGTTTCACTTGGAAATTCTACTAAGTGTGGAGTTTTGGAACTTTAAAATATTCCTCTAAAATCAGCCGAAATACGAATTCCGATTTACTCACCTGTTATCAGGAGAGACCTCAGTGCTGCATCTTTCAGCCCAGCACTGGTCCTGAAAAGTAATTTTAACCGTACTTACCGGTAACTTGAATTTCCTTCGTAGGCTAACATTGACTGGTTTCACTTGGAAATTCTTCTAAGTGTGGAGTTTTGGAACTTTAAAATATTCCTCTAAAATCAGCCGAACTACGAATTCCGATTTACTCACCTGTTATCAGGAGAGACCTCAGTGCTGCATCTTTCAGCCCAGTACTGATCCTCAAAAGTAATTTTAACCGTACTTACCAGTAACTTGAATTTCCTTCCATAGGATATCATTGCCTGCTTTTTGCTGAAAAAGTTTCTAAGTGTTGATTTTTGAAACATACAAATATTCCTCTAAAATCAGCCGAAATCCGAATTCTGATTTACTCACCTGTTATCAGGAGAGACCTCAGTGCTGCATCTTTCAGCCCAGTACTGGTCCTGAAAAGTAATTTTAACCGTACTTACCGGTAACTTGAATTTCCTTCATAGGCTAACATTGACTGGTTTCACTTGGAAATTCTTCTAAGTGTTGATTTTTGAAACATACAAATATTCCTCTAAAATCAGCCGAAATCCGAATTCTGATTTACTCACCTGTTATCAGGAGAGACCTCAGTGCTGCATCTTTCAGCCCAGTACTGGTCCTGAAAAGTAATTTTAACCGTACTTACCGGTAACTTGAATTTCCTTCATAGGCTAACATTGACTGGTTTCACTTGGAAATTCTTCTAAGTGTGGAGTTTTGGAACTTTAAAATATTCCTCTAAAATCAGCCGAAATACGAATTCCGATTTACTCACCTGTTATCAGGAGAGACCTCAGTGCTGCATCTTTCAGCCCAGTACTGATCCTCAAAAGTAATTTTAACCGTACTTACCAGTAACTTGAATTTCCTTCCATAGGATATCATTGCCTGCTTTTGCTGAAAAGTCTTCTAAGTGTTGATTTTTGAAACATACAAATATTCCTCTAAAATCAGCCGAAATCCGAATTCTGATTTACTCACCTGTTATCAGGAGAGACCTCAGTGCTGCATCTTTCAGCCCAGTACTGGTCCTGAAAAGTAATTTTAACCGTACTTACCAGTAACTTGAATTTCCTTCCATAGGCTAACATTGACTGGTTTCACTTGGAAATTCTTCTAAGTGTGGAGTTTTGGAACTTTAAAATAGTCCTCTAAAATCAGCCGAAATACGAATTCCGATTTACTCACCTGTTATCAGGAGAGACCTCAGTGCTGCATCTTTCAGCCCAGTACTGATCCTCAAAAGTAATTTTAACCGTACTTACCGGTAACTTGAATTTCCTTCATAGGCTAACATTGACTAGTTTCACTTGGAAATTCTACTAAGTGTGGAGTTTTGGAACTTTAAAATATTCCTCTAAAATCAGCCGAAATACGAATTCCGATTTACTCACCTGTTATCAGGAGAGACCTCAGTGCTGCATCTTTCAGCCCAGTACTGGTCCTGAAAAGTAATTTTAACCGTACTTACCGGTAACTTGAATTTCCTTCGTAGGCTAACATTGACTGGTTTCACTTGGAAATTCTTCTAAGTGTGGAGTTTTGGAACTTTAAAATATTCCTCTAAAATGAGCCGAAATACGAATTCCGATTTACTCACCTGTTATCAGGAGAGACCTCAGTGCTGCATCTTTCAGCCCAGTACTGATCCTCAAAAGTAATTTTAACCGTACTTACCGGTAACTTGAATTTCCTTCATAGGCTAACATTGACTGGTTTCACTTGGAAATTCTTCTAAGTGTGGAGTTTTGGAACTTTAAAATATTCCTCTAAAATCAGCCGAACTACGAATTCCGATTTACTCACCTGTTATCAGGAGAGACCTCAGTGCTGCATCTTTCAGCCCAGTACTGATCCTCAAAAGTAATTTTAACCGTACTTACCAGTAACTTGAATTTCCTTCCATAGGATATCATTGCCTGCTTTTTGCTGAAAAAGTTTCTAAGTGTTGATTTTTGAAACATACAAATATTCCTCTAAAATCAGCCGAAATCCGAATTCTGATTTACTCACCTGTTATCAGGAGAGACCTCAGTGCTGCATCTTTCAGCCCAGTACTGGTCCTGAAAAGTAATTTTAACCGTACTTACCGGTAACTTGAATTTCCTTCATAGGCTAACATTGACTGGTTTCACTTGGAAATTCTTCTAAGTGTGGAGTTTTGGAACTTTAAAATATTCCTCTAAAATCAGCCGAAATCCGAATTCTGATTTACTCACCTGTTATCAGGAGAGACCTCTGTGCTGCATCTTTCAGCCCAGTACTGGTCCTGAAAAGTAATTTTAACCGTACTTACCAGTAACTTGAATTTCCTTCCATAGGCTAACATTGACTGGTTTCACTTGGAAATTCTTCTAAGTGTGGAGTTTTGGAACTTTAAAATATTCCTCTAAAATCAGCCGAACTACGAATTCCGATTTACTCACCTGTTATCAGGAGAGACCTCAGTGCTGCATCTTTCAGCCCAGTACTGATCCTCAAAAGTAATTTTAACCGTACTTACCAGTAACTTGAATTTCCTTCCATAGGATATCATTGCCTGCTTTTGCTGAAAAAGTTTCTAAGTGTTGATTTTTGAAACATACAAATATTCCTCTAAAATCAGCCGAAATCCGAATTCTGATTTACTCACCTGTTATCAGGAGAGACCTCAGTGCTGCATCTTTCAGCCCAGTACTGGTCCTGAAAAGTAATTTTAACCGTACTTACCGGTAACTTGAATTTCCTTCATAGGCTAACATTGACTGGTTTCACTTGGAAATTCTTCTAAGTGTGGAGTTTTGGAACTTTAAAATATTCCTCTAAAATCAGCCGAAATCCGAATTCTGATTTACTCACCTGTTATCAGGAGAGACCTCTGTGCTGCATCTTTCAGCCCAGTACTGGTCCTGAAAAGTAATTTTAACCGTACTTACCAGTAACTTGAATTTCCTTCCATAGGCTAACATTGACTGGTTTCACTTGGAAATTCTTCTAAGTGTGGAGTTTTGGAACTTTAAAATATTCCTCTAAAATCAGCCGAAATACGAATTCCGATTTACTCACCTGTTATCAGGAGAGACCTCAGTGCTGCATCTTTCAGCCCAGTACTGATCCTCAAAAGTAATTTTAACCGTACTTACCAGTAACTTGAATTTCCTTCCATAGGATATCATTGCCTGCTTTTTGCTGAAAAAGTTTCTAAGTGTTGATTTTTGAAACATACAAATATTCCTCTAAAATCAGCCGAAATCCGAATTCTGATTTACTCACCTGTTATCAGGAGAGACCTCAGTGCTGCATCTTTCAGCCCAGTACTGGTCCTGAAAAGTAATTTTAACCGTACTTACCGGTAACTTGAATTTCCTTCATAGGCTAACATTGACTGGTTTCACTTGGAAATTCTTCTAAGTGTGGAGTTTTGGAACTTTAAAATATTCCTCTAAAATCAGCCGAAATCCGAATTCTGATTTACTCACCTGTTATCAGGAGAGACCTCTGTGCTGCATCTTTCAGCCCAGTACTGGTCCTGAAAAGTAATTTTAACCGTACTTACCAGTAACTTGAATTTCCTTCCATAGGCTAACATTGACTGGTTTCACTTGGAAATTCTTCTAAGTGTGGAGTTTTGGAACTTTAAAATATTCCTCTAAAATCAGCCGAAATACGAATTCCGATTTACTCACCTGTTATCAGGAGAGACCTCAGTGCTGCATCTTTCAGCCCAGTACTGATCCTCAAAAGTAATTTTAACCGTACTTACCAGTAACTTGAATTTCCTTCCATAGGATATCATTGCCTGCTTTTTGCTGAAAAAGTTTCTAAGTGTTGATTTTTGAAACATACAAATATTCCTCTAAAATCAGCCGAAATCCGAATTCCGATTTACTCACCTGTTATCAGGAGAGACCTCAGTGCTGCATCTTTCAGCCCAGTACTGATCCTCAAAAGTAATTTTAACCGTACTTACCGGTAACTTGAATTTCCTTCATAGGCTAACATTGACTAGTTTCACTTGGAAATTCTTCTAAGTGTGGAGTTTTGGAACTTTAAAATATTCCTCTAAAATCAGCCGAAATCCGAATTCTGATTTACTCACCTGTTATCAGGAGAGACCTCAGTGCTGCATCTTTCATCCCAGTACTGGTCCTGAAAAGTAATTTTAACCGTACTTACCAGTAACTTGAATTTCCTTCCATAGGCTAACATTGACTGGTTTCACTTGGAAATTCTTCAAAGTGTGGAGTTTTGGAACTTTAAAATAGTCCTCTAAAATCAGCCGAACTACGAATTCCGATTTACTCACCTGTTATCAGGAGAGACCTCAGTGCTGCATCTTTCAGCCCAGTACTGATCCTCAAAAGTAATTTTAACCGTACTTACCAGTAACTTGAATTTCCTTCCATAGGATATCATTGCCTGCTTTTGCTGAAAAAGTTTCTAAGTGTTGATTTTTGAAACATACAAATATTCCTCTAAAATCAGCCGAAATCCGAATTCTGATTTACTCACCTGTTATCAGGAGAGACCTCAGTGCTGCATCTTTCAGCCCAGTACTGGTCCTGAAAAGTAATTTTAACCGTACTTACCGGTAACTTGAATTTCCTTCATAGGCTAACATTGACTGGTTTCACTTGGAAATTCTTCTAAGTGTGGAGTTTTGGAACTTTAAAATATTCCTCTAAAATCAGCCGAAATCCGAATTCTGATTTACTCACCTGTTATCAGGAGAGACCTCTGTGCTGCATCTTTCAGCCCAGTACTGGTCCTGAAAAGTAATTTTAACCGTACTTACCAGTAACTTGAATTTCCTTCCATAGGCTAACATTGACTGGTTTCACTTGGAAATTCTTCTAAGTGTGGAGTTTTGGAACTTTAAAATAGTCCTCTAAAATCAGCCGAAATACGAATTCCGATTTACTCACCTGTTATCAGGAGAGACCTCAGTGCTGCATCTTTCAGCCCAGTACTGATCCTCAAAAGTAATTTTAACCGTACTTACCAGTAACTTGAATTTCCTTCCATAGGAATCCATTGTCTGGTTTTCAGCAGAAAAGTTTCAAAGTGTCGATTTTCACAAACTACAAATATTCCTAAAAAATCGCCTGTATGACTTAAACGCATTCTTTCAACTGTTTACAGGAGATGCACCAGTGCTGGATCCAGGATCCAACACTGAGTAAGAAAAAGTAACGATAACAGTTTTTAACTTCTAAGTGAATTTCCTTCCATAGGATAACATTGGTGATTCTATGAGAAAAAGTTTCTAAGTGTGAACTTTTAAAGTACAATAATATTCCTTAAAAATCACGACTGTAACCAAAACGCTTTTACTCAACTGTTTACAGGAGATGTCCCAGGACTGAATCTAGGATCCAGTAATGTGGTTAGAAAAGTAATCCATAAAGTAACTAATTGCATTTAACTAGAAATTCACATTGAGCTGAATGTTGCATTGTGTTTGAAAATGTGTTGCCCATTGCAACAACTGTAACTACTGTACTTAAAAGTCTATTGCCTATGTGCAAAGTAATTAAACTAAAGTAATTCATTCTGAGAAAGTATTTTTTGTAATGTAATGTATAATGTAATTACAATGTAATTTAAAAATAAAATATGTAAAAAAAATTGTTTCTAAAAATTTGGAAATCAGTATGAAAAAAATGTATATAACAATTAATACATTTAAAAATTGTCATTTACAAAACCTTTGAAATTCACTGAAAAAACTGTAGGTTTCAGACATGTTACAGTTACAAATTAGCATTTAAAAAACCTTTGAAATTCACTGAAAAAAACATAGGTTTCAGGGACGTTATAGTTACAAATTAGCATTTAAAAAACCTTTGAAATTCACTGAAAAAACCATAGGTTTTAGGGACAGTTATAGTAGTTGGACATTGCACTCGTACAAAACCCGTGAAATTCCCCCGTTATAGTTAGTCCAGCTAACTATAACTCGCGCCCGCAATGCACTGCTGATGACGTCACATAATACATCACTCATGACATGGTCAGTGACATCACTGATGACATCACTGATGACATCTCAAATGACATCACTGATGACATCATCCACGTGATAATCTGATGCACCTCCTCACACTCTAATATAACCTTTGATACACCCACTCTAAATTACAGACTGCCATTCGCAAAACCATAGACACTCCAACACCAATAACTACATACCCACTCACTGATTCTTAGGTCTACGCACACATCCACTCACTCACCCGTACAGTCACTCATACTTACGGTCACTCAGTACAGGACTATCATATGCACTCATACTCCTATATAGACACTCAAACACCGCCACTCATCCATAGAGGTACTCACACACCTAGTCAGTCATGCAAATAATTAAACACACTACCATTTACTCACCTATACAGTTATACACACACCAGCTCACTTACTCATACAAATAGTAGCACATTCTTACGCTCTTATACAATCACTGATACAAGCACACACTCATCCATACAGCCACTATCACAATCACTCACTCTCGCTTATAGCTATTTATATACTCCAACACACATATATACTGACTTTCACATATGTAGTTACTCACACATGTACCACTGGGACATACATTCACTCACTAACACACTCTTACACACACTTACCCACCCATACAGTCTATCACAGTTGCACTCTTGAAACCATCCACCCAGTGAATCACCCACTCACACATCTATGCACAGAGTTGCACACACCCCACCCACACAAACACTCAGGCACCCATACAGATACTCAGACAACCAATCAATAACTCATATAGACACTCATGTAGCTATTCACAAACCCATGCAGCCACTTACACAGCAACAGACAGACGGATACAGACATTCACCCAGTTTAGTCACTAACCCATGCATTCAGTAAGATACGTTAAATCACTCACTTATAGAGTCAGTCACGCACCTACTAAATCATCCATACAGACACTTACACACCCACTCATTCTTCAATACGTCTTTTCCTATATATATTAAAAATATTTAAACTTTACAGAAACACACAGTCACTGGATGATGTCATCAGTGATGTCATCAGTGATGTCATTTGAGATGTCATCAGTGATGTCATCAGTGATGTCACTGACCATGTCATGAGTGATGTAATATGTGACGTCATCAGCAGTGCATTGCGGGGCGCGAGTTATAGTTAGCTGGACTAACTATAACGGGGAATTTCACTGGTTTTGTACGAGTGCAATGTCCAACTACTATAACTGTCCCTAAAACCTATGGTTTTTTCAGTGAATTTCAAAGGTTTTTTAAATGCTAATTTGTAACTATAACGTCCCTGAAACCTATGGTTTTTTCAGTGAATATATATATATATACACCTGTTTTATTTTCACAGTAATACATTTTGAATGTGAACAAAAATTAATATAATCTCAAATAAATAACTTTATTAATTATGTTACACTATTTATATATTTATATAAAAACAAACAAATATGTAGTTGTTTGTTTATATACTTATATATTTATATATGGTATTAAACATTAGTGGAATTTAATTTACATTATATTAAATGTATATATCAATACATTTCACATTTACTGCTTTAAACTCAATTTATATTAAAAATCTATATTTTTTTAAATATGTTTGACTATATTAGTGTCCACTATATATTTTTTCTGATACTTTTGTACTTATTATAAGTATAAGGACAGAATTTTTTGGTAAACAATATTTTTGACACAATATTTGTGTCAAACAAAATTGTTTACCTCAATATTGTGTCAGTGATCCACAGAGCATCGAGTTGTTTTTATTGGAAATCATATCTTTTCTACTTATAAAGATGTGACAGAGCATGTTGATGAGACTCTTGGGTACATTTACATCTCTTAAAAACTTCCCTATATGAAGATTTTAGAGAAGTTTACTTCCTCTTTAGCAATTTTGAGTCTCCTTCTTTGGAGATTATAAATGTAGGAAGGTACTACACTCCATTTAGCATCAACAAGCCTTCGAGCCTTCTAGTCACTAATAGCTGACATGGCCATTACCTCCTCAGAGAAAACTCCACCCTAAGGCCTTCCAGAAGTCTGGAACTGTCATAACGTTCATTGATCCAGAGATGAAACATTCCAAGTGCAAGTAAATAAATTAACTATCAAAAAGAAAATGAATTTACAGCCAGTGTTCACATTTCTCATTGCTTAAGTAGGGGAATACATTTGTAACTAAAGGAGTACTCTCAATTCTGGTTGCAAAGATGGTATTAAACACAGCCTTGCCAAAAGCTATGCATCAAGATCTCTGGAATAAGTAATGTTGCATTTAAAATGGTGACTAGGCACAAAGTATTGCAATGTTTGAGAATCAGAAATTAAGGGAATGTAATATATCATTTCATGGGGTGTTCATGCAAGGTCAGGTAGCACTATAACACAGGAATACAGGAAGTTCATGCCAGATTTATGACATGGTTCTGGGGCCATCTTGGATCTATAAGAAATATTGAGGCATATTTACAGTAAATGGCGAAGCGTGGCGTTAAGCAAAAATTGCTAACGCCATGCTCCACCATTCTGAAAACCCAGGGATGCGCCGTATTTACAATGGTACGTGTGAGAGGCTGGCTTGGTATATGATGCACACTTATGTAAGTGGGCACCCTGCACCAATCCAGACAACCCTTATGGTGATTTTAGTGGTTTTAGACATCCTTAAAAAGCTCTCTAGGTGGTAGCTCTGGAGAGCAGTCTTCAGGCTTAGTCCAGAAGGAGTGTAAAGCAGCTTGTTTTACCAGAACATAATCTTATAGGTATAGATTAAGTGAAAAAGAACCACACAGTGTATTTATAAAAATATGTATTAATTATATAACACTCACTTACACATATAGGTATCTCCTAGCCGGAGATACACACAATGCACAAAATACTTTTCAATAGAAACAGGTAAGTAGCACGTAATACACAGTGGTCACCAGGGGGAGACCAAACCATATACTAAAATAGTGGTATGCGAACCACGACTCGAGCCAAGGCTATACCCTGAAGAGGTAGAAGTGCCGGGGACCCAAGGAACCACCCGAAGTAAGTAACCAGGAGCCCCACAGAGGCCGTGTGCAGAGTGGGAACATGACCGAGGGTTCAATGCAAGTCAAAGGGTAAGTCGCAGTTGCAATTTTGAAGAAGAAGGACCCTTCCCAGTGGACCCTGAAGAAACCCCATGAGAGACAGAAGGTTGGAGAGCCACCCCACTCGTGGATAGCTTAGGAACCAGGTTACCCATCCCAGGGAATCTGGGTGCATAGGTGTGAAGTGGTGTCGGAAACCGCCGTTGAACTCAATGGAGGACTTCAGGAAGATGCTGCTGCTGGAGAAGGTGAAAGTGTCCGGTGGAACCCATAGGTGGATTCAAGCCGAGAAGTACCTGCAAGCAGAGGGGACAGAGTCTATGCCACTCAGGAGTGACCAGGAGGCACGGAAGACGAATGCCCACCGATGTCGGGTGTTGCAGGCGAGGTGACCGTGACCTTGGAGCTGCAGCTGTGAGGACCAGGCGATGCTGTGGAAGACAAGGGGCTGTTCACAAGCTGTCCCATGTTGGATGTCGAGAATTGAGGGGTCGGTGTCTGTGGAGAGCACCAACAAACCTTGGGAACTGCAAAGAACGTGGAAAGCGAAGAAGGTGCAGTGTCGGGAATAGCAAGGTCCAGGTGACTCACCACAAGCAGAGGAGTCAGGGCAGGCCTGGAGCAATCAGGGGAGTCCACAGAATTCAAAAGTGACCCTCAAAAGGACCCACAGGCCGGAGGCACTGGAGTTGCAAGAGGACCTCGAGCAGCCCACCAAAGAAGCAAGCCCACGATGCAAGTGTTGCGGTGAGGACAAAGATCCTGGTTACTGGAGGTGCTTGAGGTGAGGGCTACTTGTAGCCTGAAGATCTTGATGGAAGAAAGCCAACAAGCCTTGGCAATGGCAAGTCGATGTGGCACACAGGGGTTCGGTTCCTGTGGCTCCGATGAGGGATACTGGCCTCAAACTTGGTGAGAGGACAGGGCAGGCCTTGAGGGTTGTGAAGAACTACCACCTGTGTTGCTGAGCCTTTCAAAGTCTGTGGGAGACCAGGATCAACAGACTGGTCAACTTAGTTGACGTGCCTGCAGATACTGGGTAGTGACTCCTTCACTTCAAGGGAGATTCCTTCAGGGGTCTTGGAGGCCCACAGGCCTTGGAAGGTTCCTGTATGGAGCACAGGCACGGACATTGTAGCAGATGAGCAGGGCGACGAGATCAAGAGAAGCCGGAGTCTTCCCAGTTGCTGCCTTGATGCCCAGAACGAAGTCCAGCGAAGTCCAGAGTGCCCAGATGGTTGAAGAAGAAGTGTTATCTTGAAATGAATCTTGTCCCATGACGAATCTAGGGACCCACCCTCAGGTAAGCCTTTAAGTACCCTAAGGAAAGGGTTGGGACAATTCAGGGTTCCCTCCCAGGAGAGGGGGTTGGACAGTGGGGAGGATACTCCCCTGACCTTTGTCCAGTTTTATGCCAGAGCGGGATCCAACGGCTCCCTGAACTGATTCAGACTGGACTATGCAAGGAGGGTACCAAATGTGCCCTACAAGCAGGGGCGGTTTCTCCCTGAGGGCGTCAGGGCTCCGCCCCTGTTACATTCAACAAAAGAAGTGCTCAGCTCAATGCTCATATTTTATTAAATAAAAAAATACCCGTTTTTTGTAGTCTTCTAAATTATACTCTGCCAGTAGCGAACACAGGGCACTGTCTGCCCCACTCATCGATACTGCTGCCGTGGCCCGTGACAGTGGCTGTTTTGAAGTCTGGATGTATGTCACGTGACACTCTCCTTGAATGCTCCCTGGGCGGGCCTCAAGAAGCCTAAGTGTTTGCCGGCTGACAACCTCACAGCCCTGAAGGCTGTGATGTCATCAGCTCGGCAAAGACCTAGCTTCAGGGCCCAGTCTCCACCCCCTAATGGCGAGGAGGTTAAGTTAGCCACAGGCGTTTTAATACCAAGCCCGATATCGCTAACCCTCCACGTCAATCAGGGAGTGGAGAGCTTGTCACCACACCCCTTTCCCAACTCATTACAGGGCGTGCTGGGACCCACCCTGTGACGAGTTGGGAAAGGGGTGTGGCAGGCGGGAAGCTGAGGAATCGAGTCTGCGCAGGCTCGACCTCAGACTGCTTCGCACATGTGTCTGCATGCACTCTCCACTGTGGTGGAACTCACTGGAAGGATTGGAAGCCATTTGATTAACTGGGTCATAGTTCGACTCCAGCGAGAGGGACACGGACTGCATTTAGAGCTGACTCCGAGAGTCCCAAGACAGTCCATCATTTCTGCAGTGCACCGCTGGCAGCAGCTAGTCCCAATGGTTGCTGCTTGCTGCTGCCACAGCACTGACCGGACTGCAGGTTGCTGGACTAAAGTGAACTCAGGAGTCAGCAGTTCACCAGCGCAGGTAAGGCCCAGGCGGGCATTTTTTAAAGTTATATTTTGGCTTTGTTTTTTTTGGTTTGTCCTGTTCGGGGAATTTGCTCTTAGTTTTAAACATTTTAGGCCTCTCTCTATCCACCATCTGCAGCCCTCTAATTAGGTCCATCCATGGGCTCCGTGGCGTGTGCTGACTCGGAGCTTTATTAATGTATTTTGTAACACAGAGGTCGAGGTATTAAAATGCACAGATTATGAGGCCGTTGCCTGGCTCGCACGGCTTCGAAACCAGCTTTAAGGCGGACAAAGGAGGGAGGGGGGCTCTTTTCTGCTTCCAGGGGTCACGGACACACGACAGTCTGCCAGGTGCCCTCTGAGTTGATGTTCTACGTGAATATGGGTGCAATTCGAAGTAAAGTGCCATGAGGAGCAAAGCATCGGGTCACATAAAAAAAAACGGGTCAAATCAACCCGAATTGTAGTGGCAAGTAAGGGGGAAACAACATTATCACGACAAAAGACAAACAGATGAACATGAAATATTGTTTGTGTGTGTTTCGGTTAGTGTGTGAATACTTGAGTGTGTTGTGTACCTGTGTATGTGAAGTAGTGTGCATATTGTGTGTGTATGTAGTTGGTGTTGATGCACAAAGGGTTTGTGTGGTTGCTATCGATGTGTGCGTGTGTGGTGTATTTTTGCCTATTTCTCTATTGTTTATTTTGCTCTTTATTTCAGGGCAGGTTTTGTGATTCCTGCATATTCGTGTCATTTTGCATCTTTGCGAGTTTGTAATGTATATATACGCCTGTCCTTTGTGCAGTACTTAAGTTATTCCAATACCTATATGTTTTAATAATATTCGCCTGTGCCTGGCACCTACACCCGTGGCATGCATGCAGGTTTCATTCATAGATTGTATTTGTTATGACGTATTCCTCCCATCACTCTCTCCTATAGATGCATGCAACTCTTACAAACAAGCTGTTTGCTGGTGTAGGGCGTGCTGCTACAGCCTGTGTTGAGAAAAGTTGGGTAGGAGGGGGCTATGGGGGATTGTGGTGATTTTGTTGAGCAGCTCCTGTCAGAAGGAAGGGGGGGTTTAATGACATGATCGCTGCCCCCCCCTGCACACATGCCAACAATAGGGGTCGCGTTACATGCAATGAGCAGGCTCCAAGCCTAGAACTCCATCATCGTGTCGTTCACCTTCTGATTCAGGAGCTAAGCATCTTTCCCGGGTATCCCAGGCCCAGCAACGCCATCATCGGATCTGTGTACCACCTCCTACTGCAGAGTCCTAAACAAACACCGAGCCCTGCACCACGGTGTTACAACGCTCTCTGTCACACCATCCTTGTCAGCACTTGTCTGCACTGTCACACCATCCTTGTGTGGATAGCTGTCTTGACACTGCACGGGAATGGCATATTAATGATAGCACTAGGGTGACACTAAACATTGGTTCCACTACACTATGGTGATACATTGGGAGGGATAGACTATGTGGTGGTGACAACAGGTTGGTACATTGCACGACGGTGACACTGCACAGTAGTGACAGAACAGGGATAGCACTGCATGCCGGTTACACTGCGCGGTAGTGACAGCACAGTGGACAACATTGCACCAGGGTAAAATTTGCTTGAAAATGCAACATTTGCACACTCTTTTAAAAAAAGTTCTCAGGGGGAGAACCCCCTCCCCCTCCCGAATATCCCTTATGGCGGTCGGGCTCGCCACAGTGCACTCACAGCAGCTTATACGCCTCACCACTTTCAAATGTCACCAGCCGCCACTGCCTACAAGCAGACTGAGTGGCGCTAGCAAGCGCTCCCACCCGGCCCAAATACACTAAACCCTGTCTGGGAGGGATCACACTTCCCTGTGACAGGATACCTATTGTTCTGGCTTCCCATTCTCGCGCTTGACTCCTCAGCAGGAGGGCTGAATCGTGTCTCTGGTCGGCAGCAGCCATGTTGTGCTGTCCGGGTCTAGAAGCCTGGTACCGGGAGCACTGAGGGCCTCCTGGAGGAGCTTTACAGTGCTTGGAATCATACCTCCCACACCGTTTACGGTGTGTGGGTATGATTCCAACATGTTTGATACCAAACACAATAGGGTTAGTTACAGACAGTTTCGAGATGGTCATCGCGTAATGACGCGGTGCCCCTCTATATGTTATATGGCTGTCGCACTTACAACCCGGGAGAATTGACTCCGTAGGCTGTAGGGCTGTCCTGCTCATGCAGGAGCACCCTCACACTTAGAACCGAGCGCCCTACCTTCAGGATTGAAAGGCCTGCTGTAGGGGTGACTTATAGGTTTTAAGTGCAGTGACCTTAGATATGGGGAACCTGTTGGACTTGGCGAACCTATATCTTTCGTAAGTGGTGCTAGCACCAGCTTACACAGGCTGCCATGGCAGGCCTGTAGTTACAGTTTGAGTGGTCTCCCATGGGTGGAATAATACATGCTTCAGCCCATGGGTGACCCCTGGTGTACCTATGCCATGGGTACCTTAGTACCATATACTAGGGACTGATAAGGTCACACCAGTATCCAATCTGGGAGGTGCCTATGTACTTACCATAACCAATTTAGGGGAGAAAGCACAGAGACTGGGTTCCTGATTAGCAGGATCCCAGTCAGACTAGTCAGAAACAGCAGAGCACCAGGCAAAAAGTGGGGGTAACCATAAGAGCAGATCCTACTTTCCTACAGTACGGCACATCCCTGTGTTTTCCCTAGCGCTGGCGCTAAACTCAGTTGCCTAGAGCCAATGCAGGCACACTTGCACCATAGTGCAAGGGTGCCTGCGTTGAGGGAATGATTGTTTATGTGCAGGAAGGTGTCCCTTCCTGCACATAAACAATCACTAACAGTGATGTGCAGCACACATAGAAGTTGCAAATCTTCATTTTTTAATGATTATTTATGTGCAGGAAGGGACAATTTCCTTCACATAAACAATCATTCATGGTGATTTGCTGTTTCTATGTGTGCTGCACAATGCAGCACACATAGAAACAGCAAAAACGAGGAGAAATTAAACATTTCTCCTCGTTTTGCCATGTTAAGACCAGGTTTTCCCTTGTCTTAATTTTGGCTCTGCCCCATATTTACTCCACCCTTGCAAATAGGGGGCAGCGTCAAAATCAATGGGTGTTGCGGCAGAATGCGCACCGCAACACCCATTGCCCGCCCCTTTCACGCTAAGTGTAGCGTGAAAGGGTGCCTTATTTACAAGGCAACCTTGTAAATACAGCGAGGGGCTTATCGCCACAGGGATGTCGCAAAAAGTGACGTTAATGTAGCGTTAAGCCCTTGTAAATATGCCCCATTGTTCCAAGATGGCCAGATGTTATATTTTATAGTTTTAAGATAGCTGATACGCTGCCTCAACACACAACGTGACAACCATTGTGTTGTTTTATGTTGATTGAATAACACACAGAGAACCAACAGGTCCCAGCACACACCTATGCATACTATATCCAGGAAAAAAAGCGTCATTTTAAATCAACAGTATCATGTTTTTGGGAAAAACAATGATTTACAAGGGGACGAAAGAGTGATGTTAATTTGAAGACAAGCATCGGCTAAAGCAGTGATAATGGTAAAGAACCAACACAAAACTGTGTATTTAATCTTAAAGAGTACTTAGTAACAAGCTGCCAGCATTCCATGTGGTCTAAGCCAATCCAATACAACATATGTGCAACAGTTTTAGCACTAAATAAAAACACGCTTCAAATGTATACGTGGATAAGACTCATGTGTGGCATATAAAGGTCACGTGAGACAAATTTGGCTGCGGTGGAAAATATCCTACTCAACAGTCATAAAACTCAGTACATATGTAATTGAACAAGGGTGGAATGTTTAACACCTCCCAGCCAGTGGCGGCTGGTGACATTTGAAAGTGGTGTGGCGTAAAATTATTTTCATACTGCACCCCAGCGAGCGAGCCGGAACAACCTAGGGGGGGTTCTGGGGGGTTCCCCCCTCGAGAAAATTTTGAAAAAAGAGTGGACAAATGGTGCATTTTCAAGCAAATTTGAGAAAGCAGGAAGGTTAATAAAGCAATGGTAAAGTGCAGTTATTACATTAATAAAGATCCCTTCTTAGTAAGGAATTTCCACTACTGTAACTTAGAATGACAGGACCACCTACGCTTGTTAGCATCACCGACTGCGCTTGCTTACCTTGTGACACTGCATTTGAGCACAGAAAGCAATTTTTTTACTTTGCTTTCTCGCTGATGCGAGAAGAAACATCAGATCAAGTGCATTCATTTAAAGTTTGATGCATTTCCACTTTTCTCTGCCTATGATAGCATTCCCCTAATGGCCCGCCGCCTCTCTCTGGAGAAGCAAGCAGCCGTCAGCGTCAGAAGACGTCAGAAGACTGACTGTCATGTGAACAGTATACAGCTGCAACACCGCTCAGTGTCTCCTTTGAAAAACGATGCATGCCACAATTCAGAACTGCCATACCCATGCGCAGAAAAAGTTGAATGGCACCAGATCTCGAGGTACATGGTATTACCCCTTTACAGAGCCAGCCAGAAGAAACTAAAATGTCACTCGATAATACAGTAAGCAATATTTAAGCATGCTTGTCGTGTGACCATTCATATATACACCCAGTAAAAGAAGGCAGCAGGGTCTTAATGTACAGCACCTCCCACCTCCAAACCAGCGAGCACTAAACCAACTTCCATTACCTGGACTCTGTGTAAAATAATGGCCTAATGTCACACAGCAGAGATTCTCTGACATGGTTTTTTGTTTAAAATAATCATTTCCCCTGTTTTCCCCCCTCTGATTCTCACACCACGACCGACCCAGACAGCTACAGAACAGGAACAGAATAAAAAAAAACACATTGTCTCATCCATCAAACAAAAAACGAAATTCCACCGTGCGATTTATATTAAAAAAATTACAACACACACACATGGTGAAACATTTGTTAGATTCTAAAGAAAGCCAAATCATGGTACGCATATTCATTGAGAACAAAGCAAAGCATCAATCAAAGGGGCAAGGCACGGACTCGTGCATCTGAGACACTTTCCTCTGTTACCCCCTGCACATACGTATGTACATGTAGCTTCCCCTCTTTTAAATCCTAATTTCCCTTACAAACGGTGCTTACTTGCCCTTCTCACACAATTATCCTCCACTACACCGTGCCTTCTCTTGTTCATGGTATTTGTTTCTCATCTCCTGTTTCTCACAGACACTTTCACCTCTTCTTTCCCTAATACACATACAAACGCAAGGAGGGCCGTATTTCAGAAACACAGGTGCCTAGTGTTTCTAAAAGGTTTCGAATGTAAGCACACTGGACGCAGTGCAATACCAGCCTCTGTGGCCCACCTGTTCAAAATGCTGAAAGCCGGCCATTAGTACAAACACACACCGTTGTGTATTAAAACGCAATTTTTATAGTTGTTGTTGGTCTGTTTTATGACCAATCTATGCAATGTAAACTCACTGAACAATGTTAAGCCATCCGAATGTTCTCTTCCTGTTTCAGGGAAGGCATAGAGTGCTAATGCTCGTTTAATATTGTTAAAGTGGATTTTAAGGTTGTGTTCTTTGTAAATATTGGCATATAAACACTGTTGTATCCAGTTGCTCGTTGGCTTCATTTCTATAGCAATGCAATGCACCGTTACACACATCACTGGTGTCTTTCTGTAGCTGTTTCAATTGCCTTTTTACAACCTGCACTTTGGATAATTTTGGGCAGAATGTCCGTGGTGCTGTCCGTGGATGTCTCCACATAATCGACCAACAAGCTTGTTTATTCGATCTTTAAGGCTCAGGGCAGAAATGCGATCGAACACAGGTAATCCTGCACTGTTGCTCACATCTATCAAGCAGGGCTTCAATAATTCAGATCCTTATCAGGTGTTCCCGCTCGCTGGCCTCGGCCTGTGCTGCTAAGTTTCAGTGTGATGGCTACAGTGCTCTTGGGAATGATGAGTGCACCACTGCTAAGTCACTTCTACATTTCACACTGGTGCGCTGCACGCGACCGACACTCGCATATTTTGGAAAGTCACAGTTTGGCTCCTGAGTCCTGACCCACTGTCACCGGCATCTTCATCTTGGTTCATGTCTACACTGACATGCCTATTAAATCTGCTCCATGCCCACCATTATCTCCCCCTTACCACCCATTTCATTGAGTCAAGTTTCACACGTTCCGTTACAATTAAACTTCTGGTGTCCACTTCCTCAACCCTTACACTCCTTTCCACCACTGCAAACTGGGCTAACCTCGGCACCTAGCGCCCCATTATGTCACTGACCCTGCACGTGGCCTACTCGCTAAGGGCTTTTTGCAGGGGGTGTGAACATTCTGTGGGAAAAGAGTAAACATGGCATCGGTAACTAATACATTTGCAAAAAGTGGAACATGAAAAAAGGAGAAAGCGGGCAAAATGACAGATGCTATGGAACACATCAAGAGTGACCCTTGATAATCACGGTAGGTGCGATCCACTTAGTAAGTGGCACTTTTGCAGTCGTGGCTCGCAATACTCGCGGGGAGGGGGTAGCGCGGAGGTGTGGGGGGTAAAAATAAAGTTTTAAAAACTCACCTGACCGGGTCGCGCCGCCTCTGCTGTCTGCTCCTGGGCCTGCGTTGGCGGAATGGCGCCTTCAACGTCTTCTGTTCTGCGATAGTGGCTGGGGGCAACCCTCTCAGCCAATCCAGACGCTGCTCCAGCAGTGCCAGGATTGGCTCGAGCAGGGACTGTCCCCGCCCATAGGAGACCGGGGGCTGCGGCCACTGGCCAGTGGCAGCCCTCGCACGCTCTTCTAATGTGTAGCAGCAGCACTGCAGGCTAGTACAAGTGGCACAGTGCGCATGTTCGGGCTGGTCAGAAAAATGACCAACCCGAACATGCGCACTGGGCCTGCCTGCTGTCAGTGTCAGTCAAACACTGCACAAACCCAACCCTGAGCCCCACCCCCTTCAGCGTCCTGACTGACAGACTCGGGCGTGGATTTCGAGTCAGGTCAGGACAATGAAGTAAGTGACGTGACGAGGAAATGTGGCCATGCTGTCCATGTGGCATTAGTGGCGCAACGCCCCAACGCCCCCAATGGACGCACCGCCACTGCTCCCAGCATCAACCTCGTGAGTTTATTTTGTTTTTTTTACCCCCAGATTGAGATTGAGCTCATGAAACACCTAAGCAATTTAGGGTCTTGGTCTGATGTAGAAACCTACAACATGCCATGAAGCCTGCCTCGTTATCCTGAAGATGCCTTCATCTGAAGTTTCCTGGAATGGGCAACCTTCTGGCCATTTTCATATATCTTATTTAACTGGCAGAGTACTGAAAGTATTTTCTAGACCTGTTGCCTATTTGTGGGAACCAACCCCACACACAATTATCCAGGCTTCATTGGAGGCAGTCATAAAGATTTAGCATATAATCTCTGATGATAGAAGTGCAACACCACCACAGAGAAAGAGCATGTGTCAAAAACGTTATCACAACAGCCTCACCAACCTCTGTGTGGGCTGATCCCGCCTAGTTAATATTCTCATGAGATGTTGTTCTCTACTTACATTTTTGATATGAGATTATTTAAATTGCTGGTTTTTTTAACCTTACCATCTAAATGCTAGGTAAATGGTTGGGAAACGCTTATGCCAAAAGTACTATCTTCTGTTGTTGCTTTTGATCATTTTTAATTAGCCAGTTTGTTGCCAAATTCTTTAAGGGATATTTATTAGGAGAGGGGATATTTTTTATTATTACAAAGTCAGCCAAAGTTGGAAAATTGAGACCTCATGAAGTTAGACAATGTTTCCCCGTTACACCGTATTCATTTGAGGCATAGTAAAACTCCAGTCAGTCTTCCTATGGCAATTTTGTGCTCCGGGATACCCTGTGGGTGGGACACCCTATATTGTCAGAGATGATCAAATACTGTATCCCTCCTGCGACCACCAAGTAAGAGGTGCTGGGCAGGGCCTTAGATGATGAAGAGAGAGAAGTGGCGAAGCCAGATTAAGGTGGTGGGGCAGGGGCAAAGAATTAGAGGAAGGGATTGAACTTTGCCCCGTGAATGGGGCTCAGTGTAGGGTTTGAGGGATGAGTAAGAAGCTTCACCAGTCGATTCATTTCCATGAGCAGCCCCTTGTAAAAGCAGTAACATTTCAAGCTGCCACGAAGCGATATTGAAGCGGCACATAAAAATAACTCCAGGATCTTCAGACTGTGAAAGCTCTAGGAGTTATGAAAAATAATCAGCAAAGTTGTGAGTTGTCTGCCATTGTAACTTCGCTAACACTTAACATTTAACCCTGAATTGACTATTTTTCTACACTTTTCGATTTCCTTCAATGTTGTGGCATTCAGCTTATTTAGATCTAAACTTTTTGGCTCCTTTAAGTTCTTCATTTCTCCAACTATATTTTAGCCTGGGTTGTTTCGTAACAAACACACACCTCTTAAATATTTCTTTAGAAGTTTGCCTTATAGCTCAAAGCAAACCATCAAAGGTGACCCAATGTTAACCTTGGGGGACACTGGTTGTACTCTTGTGGGCCCTGCAGTTTAGGCTCTGTGGGAGCACTTTCTAAGCTCACACCTATACAGTGTTCGCTCCCTCGAAGCCTGCCAATTGGAATCCTTATCGTCTGAGCCTAACAAATTAATTTCCATTTAATGGAGGTATATGAGGAATTTAGAGGCTCATTATGATGGCGGAGGGACCGCCACCGCCGGGCCGGCGGTGGCGGTCCTTCCGCATTCATAATGAAAATTCCCACCTCCAAATTAGGATGGCAGTGGGAATCATAATGGCACCGCGGCGGACGGAAAGTCCGTCCGCCATGGTTCCACAAGGCGGTCCTTTTCCGCCCACCTTGCGGAACCCAGAACCAGGGCAACATTGCGGCGGTGCCGTGCAGGCACTGCCGTAGTGATTAGGATATGCCCTTCTGCCTGTCTTTTTGCAGCGGATATCCTGCCGCAAAAAGACAGGCGGAGACTGGCTTTGGGGGCCCGTTGCGGGCCCCCTCTGTGTGTGTGGGGGGTGCACTGGGGGGTACCCAAGGTACCCCCCTGCAGTTCCATGCACCAAGTGGCAGGCACCGCGTGGTGCCTGCCACGTGGTGCAGGGAAATGCTGTGCATGCTCTTTTGACATTGCGGATGGTGCTGCAGCCAGCAGCACCGTCCGCAATGTTAAAAGGCCAGGATGCGCCCGCCAGTATGGCGGGCGCATCCTAATTGCACTGGTGGGACCGCCGCACGTCTGGGGGGCGGTCCCAAAACCGTTATGATGGCGGGCGGACTGATGTCCGCCCGCCATCATAATGAGCCCCTTAGTTTGTCTTTTGATGTCAATTTAGCCCCTTCTTAACCCCACTATATCTTGCTTCTGTCCTGATTTGTTTTCTTTGCTCTGATGTTTGGGCCACTGTTTTCTGAATTCTAGTTTATGCTTTTGTTGCATTTTCGACAGTTGTCTTTCCTGTATATTTAGAAATGTATCTCTTTCTCAGATCCTTGGCACCCATGGTTTTTGTCAACGGAATTCTTAGCTTTTTTTGGTTTGAACACCTCCATTTAAAACGGAGATGATATTTGCGGAGCTATTTTTCACCTTCTACAAAGTGTTACCCTTTACTGCATGGCAAGAAGAATGGTCAATCACCACGTAATACCTGTTATTGTGATATCCGAGCCCAATGTTTGCATGGATAGACTCTGACACTGGTTTTTAGTTTGAACATCACAAAGTACTCGTCACTAAACTAAAGGCATGCCCTGTGTAATTGGTGAAAAAAATAATAGTGCAGAGTCCCACAGTTCCTCCAAGGAGCCGGCCACTGATGTTCCCAAATACTAAGGCTACCAAGTTTTAATTCCACTTCATGATTCTTTCTTTAACTACTTTAAAGCCCCTGTTTCTTTATCTTATGCTTGCAAATTATTTTTCGTCTCCTCTTTTCCTATTTGTCACTGATTTCCTATCATTCTCCTGCTCCTTTCTCCCTTCTCTGCTTTTGTCTCTATAGCTCTGAGTTAAAATCTGTGATGAAAAATATGTCCTGGTCTCCAAAAATGAGTGCCCATGCCCGACACCTGCAGCCACCTGCACAAATTAATCACTGACCTTCTCAAATTCTATCTATGTTTTCGAGAAATAGCCATAATAATAATATACCATCACAAGTGACTCCTGTTAAAAGATCAGAGGGACCCTTCTTGTAGGGAGTTCAGTATATATTAAAAGTTAGATGTCACTTGGATGAAACAATCTGCCTCGCCCAGGTATAAATAATCCACAAGCAGTACCATGCCTTAACAGCTACAATATATGTTAGCATTACTGTGTGAACGTGTCCTCGATACAACACAATCCAAAACCCCAGATTTACTAAGAAGTCACACAGCACAGCAAGTAAAGTTGCTGTGTTAGAATAAAAATGTCCTGGCTGTGTTGCTTATGTATTGTACGTCCTAATTTAGCATTCACTGCACCATTTTATGTTTGGTCGCCATTTTGAGCCATGATCGAAACTAATTCTCTCTCTGTCTCTGCGAGAAGCAGCTTTGGTATTTTTCGTTTCCTTCAAGGTTGGGCCTTGCTGTACTAATGAATACACTGTTCTTATTAGCGCATACCTATCCCACTAGATAGAAGCCTGCTCCCACTAGTCAAGCGATGGGTGCAGGCAGAACAACCTTGGCATAGAGATAGTGTGTGTCCGGTCCCAGGATCGAAACTTATCCTTCTGTACCTCCTTTGTGTAGCTGCCTCCATCTTGAAATTTCCAATCTGGGAGTGCCTTCATTGGTTCTGAATCGTACATAATGTATCACCATGCTTGCTGATGTCAGTCCCTCTGCAGCAATCCACAGGGACTGGGCAGACTGGGCTCCGCTCGAGTGTACCTGAATAAATATACTTGGTTTGTATTCTCTACTGTCTGAGCGACTCTTCATTTGTATGGAAGGCTGAGAGGTGGTTACGAGTGACCCGGGTGGTCCTAATCGGGTCACTTCCTTCAGTTGGCGCCCGAACAGGGACTCCATCGGGTGACCCATCCCCTCCCATGGGCGGGTGGGGAGGCCGGGGCCATCGTCAGGTCGGACGGACGGATCAGGGATCCCTGTACGAGGAGCATTGTTTGCTCGCAGCTGCCCCTTCTGTCCCACCAGATGGTGCCTCGCCCAGCGGTCATCCCGACTGGGGTCCTGAATGGCGAAACCCTTGGATCTGACCGTTTGGTAACCCTGGGCGGAGTTCGCGGAGTTGTGCTACGCGAAACTCCGCCAAGTGGAAACAAAACTCCGCCGCGCTACGCGGAGGTCCGCAAGCGACGGAGTGCGATAGAAAAATGCTGTTCGCGGTGATTTCCAGTGCCGGATGCTTGTCTGCACTGTGCAATCATCGCGAACGGCACCATGCACAGCGCAAGCGGGCACTGCTTTCCTTTCTGCCGCTCGAGTAGATTTTTACTCGAGCAGCAGCTTTCTCAACGCAAACGGGCAGTTTCTCAATGCGAGCGGTCGCGAGCATACGCGACCACTCGCAATGAGAAACCTGACCCCCCAGCGTTGGGAAATCTCGCCGGGAGGTGGATTTTCCTCGCTCGCGCTCGCCAACTTGACGTTGACGAACGCGAGCGAGGAAAAAACCTCTGCTACGCTACGCGGGCGGAGTTTTTGGGATCTCCGCCAGCTCCGCGTAACGCGGAGTTCTGAAAACTCTGCAAACTCCGCAAGCGGAGTTCACCGCCCAGGCCTACCGTTTGGTCCGAAGAGTCGGCAGTAGAGAATAAATTCGTTTGACCTGTGTGCACCAGGTGAGTTTATTTTGGTCCTTTGTGGATATGGTACCATTTTGGTTTGTATTTGGTACGGTCTGAGGACCGATTTTGGTACAAAGTGTTTGTGAACACTTTGCCAGGCAACATAACGAATTTGGCCCACTTTTGAAAATGCCTGGATTTAGTAGGTTTTTGGATTCTTGTTGTCGTTGTTGCTCTGCAGATGCTCAATTGGAAGAAAGTCAGCCGGCACCTCCAGAAGGCACTCCGAACTTTGATATGTATGTGAAGCATGGCCTTGGCCCTATTATGTTTAGTACGCTATGGCACAAATATACGAGGGACAATGCCGAATTGCAGTGGGCGTTAACGGGCACTTTTGATGAACAAAAAATTGGGTTTTTACAGGAGAAGTTGTTTGCAAAAAGAAGTAGACAGTCTATGTTTGATTCTCTTCGAACATGGCAAAAGGAGGCTAAACAGAGGAGAATGAAAGCAGAGAAAGAGGCCCGGAAGGGGAGAATGCAAACATCGACTCAGAAAGCTGTAGCACATGATAGAGAGAAACAAGAGATAGGAATTGAACGTGAAGATAGGAGGTTTCGATTGAATATTGATAAATCTTATGTGACCCAAGAAGAAAATGATACGTTTGTGGAACAATTGTTAGATACTCGACCCCCACCCCCATATGCCCCGCAGAGGATATATCCTGCTCTTCCCTCCCAGGCTCAACTGCCCGGTTCTTCTGTCTCTGCTGTTTCTGCTTCTGTTACTGTTGATCGGACTGCCTTGGCCACGGCACCTCCTGTCCTTTCTTTGTCCTTGCTGTCTGTGGCAACTATGACTGTTAGTACTCCTGCAACACCTATTGCTTCGGCGTCTCTTTTGCCAGCTCTTACACCTGCGACGCAGCCGCAAGCGACATTAGTGCCTGCTACCTCTGTTGCTACTCCCACTGTGTTCTTCCATCCTCTGACTTTATTGAGTAGTGGGACGCCAGTACGTGGATTCGAGGATGGAGACTGGTCGAAGTTTAAAGAGCGAATGGGTCCGTATGTGCGATCGGAGATGGGAGATGCAGAGAAAAAGGTAGTGGCTAATCAGGCTGCGCAGTGGGCCCGAAACCCCATTTATGGTGTGGAAGATGTGTGGAGTGTGATGAAAGATTATGAGCCTTTTGTACAACAGCATGCCCTCAAGCATATGTCTGCTAATTTGATCGGTCTTTGGGAGCAGTGTTTCAATGACGCAGCACCGCAGATTCTATATGATATTAAGGATCATGTATACGTTACTGACATGGCGCCTGGTTAGGTTTTTGGTAATGTTGGGATGCTGGTTGCTTATCGGGGTAGACTGCTAGAGAAGAGCCCCACCCCGGTATCTCAGTTTCCAATGCGGGAGGTTCATCCTATCTATCACCCCAAAATACCACAGCTAAGGGACCAGCACAATGTTGTTATTAGGCCAGGGGCAGCGGCACATTTCCAAGAACAATGGGTTTATACTCCGTGGAAAAGGAGTGAAGTCTTGTCTCTTAAGACTCAGTTACCTGATCCTAGAAAGAATCCAACGGCCTATTATAAGGAATTGACTGAAGCTGCCTCTTCTACAGTGATGACACTTGCTGATATTGAAATGTTCTTTGGCTTATTAGTTCTGGTTGATATTTGGAGACAGGTATATACACAGGCTCATGCTGCGGAATTGGGTGGTACCTGGGATCAGATTAAAGTATGGGATCAGGAGTGGAAGCCAGGTGATAAGCCTAGACCAGAGATACTTGCTTTGCCCGGTCGTATCATTACGTATATGCATTCTCTTATCCCTCAGAGAAAAGTTGATTGGAATAAGTTGTTGACTTGCCGTCAAAAGAAAGATGAGAGTGCGTCTGATTTTTTCACTCGGTTTGAAGGTGTGTTTCTAGATTATAGTGGGCAGGATTTGTCGATCGAAGGTGGTGTTCGATTGTTTGTTAATAGATTTGTTTCCAATTTGCTTCCTGAGATTGCGACCCGATTGCAGGCTTCCGAGAGCACCTGGTCCACATCTTCCCCTTCTGTTATTTTGAATATGGCGCAGTATTATGAGCACAGGGAAAATGACGATAGGGAGAGGACGGAGAAAAAGCACAATGATTTAAAGACAAAGGTGTTGTTACAGCAGGCTTCTAGGGGGAATAGTAGAGGACGTGGTGGTTCGGCCCGACAACTTCCATGCACTAGCAGGTCTACAAATACCACGCCTTTAGGGCGAATCAGTGTGCATATTGTAAAGAGGAGGGACACTGGCGTAGCGAGTGTCCGGTGCTTTTGCAGAAGGTGGTGATCCCGAGAGGACGAGATTCTCGTGGAGCAGGTTTCAGAATGCTGTGGCCTCGCAGGGTCATTATGATCAAAATTATTTTGATGACCCTCGGGGAGGACAGTATTATCATGGTGATTATGACACGGATGAGGTGACAGGGATGTCTTACAGCTAGGACAGCCAGGGACAGACCAGTTCTGATACCTGTAGATCAACGCTGTCTGTATGTTAGTGCGGACGTGCATGGTTCAGCTAAGGAGTTTTTGGTGGATACAGGTGCAACGAACAGTTCTATTTCTCGTTCTTGGTCCCTGGGGCGGCTCTCTCTGGCCATATTTATGTTTTGGTAGGTTTTTCTGGTGTACCGGTTGTGAGCCCCCATTTCAAAACCCCTTGCGTTGACTATTGGTCCTTTCACTGTGGATTTGTCATTCTTGTTGACGTCTAATTGTGGAGAAAATTTGATGGGTTTGGACTTGTTGAAAAAATTGCATGCCACGATTGACTGCTCTCTGGCGTGTTTTTATATGACAATGGGTCCGGATATTGTGCGCGCTACGCAGTGCCTGTCCAAAGATGCGCCTCTTCCTGCGGAGTTTAAAGATGTACCATCCACTCTCTGGACGACAGGTGACACAGATGTGGGACTGTTACAGATACCGCCAGTTTCGATCCGAGTTAAAGACAATGCTATTTTACCTCGCATCCCTCAGTATAAAATACTGCAGGCAAGTGAGCGAGCTTTATCGCAAATTATACAGGACTTGATTGAGAAAGGAGTGGTTGAGGAGACAACTGCTAATGTTTGTAATAGCCCTATTCTTCCCATTCTCAAAAGGACACCTTCGGGTTCCTCTGATGATCATGCAGATGTTTATCGCTTTGTGATTGGCTGGTGGGAAGTTAATAAAATAGTGATTCCCCAGTTTCCGGTGGTCCCTGACATTACGACTCTTTTGACAATGATTCCTTCTTCTGCTGCATACTTTTCTGTCATTGACTTGAAAAATGCGTTCTTCAGTATTACAATTCATCCTGACAGCAGGTATCTGTTTGGGTTCATCCCAGCTGGTAGAAGCTTTAGATTCTGTCGCACTCCTCAAGGCTATACAGAGAGTCTGATTATCTATAGTCAGGCATTGAAAGGTCAGCTGGATTCCTTGTCGCACCCTACAGGTATGTATTGCTTCAGTATGTCGATGCCTTGCTCATCGCCTCGGATACAGAACAAGGTTGCAGAGACAGTACGGTTAAATTGTTGTTACATTTAGCTCACCATGGCCATAAAGTATCTCTTTCCAAATTTCAGTATTGTCGACATTAGGTTACCTACTTAGGTCACCTACTGTCGAAGGAGGGTAGGAGATTGACCCCTGAGTGTATCAGTACCATTGTTAAAATGCCCATTCCGCAAACTCAGAAAGATGTGCGTGCTTTCATAGGTATCACTTCCTATTGCAGGCAGTGGATACCTAGCTATTCGCTGTTAATCAAACCCCTGCTTGCTTTAACACTAAAAGATGTGCATGAACCCCTGCCCTGGACGCCTGAATGTCAGCAGTCTTTTGAGCAATTGAAAACTGCGCTTTGTTCGGCTCCAGTACTCGGCACCCCCGATTATGCTAAGCAGTTTGTGTTGTACGTCCACAAGATGGCTGGTTGCGCGCTTTCTGTTTTAACAGAAAAATTTGGAGACAAGCAACGGCCGTGTGCTTATTTCTCTGCTGTGCTTGACCCTGTCGCACGAGCCCTCCAGAGCTGTCTAAGAGTGGTCGCGGCCATGGCTCTCTCTATAAAGCAATCAGCTGGACTCATACTTGATACTGATCTCGCAGTCATGGTACCCCATGCTGTGGATACACTTTTGAATACGACAAAGACACAGCACCTCACCAGTGCCCGTCTGACAGGTTACGAGTTAACGATGTTCGCCAAACATATTACGATCAAACGATGTGCCACTCTGAATCCAGCCACATTGCTACCCCTCCCTTCTGAGAATAAGGAGATTGATATACATGAGAGACGAAAAGACGGGTAGACCTGACTGATGTTCCCTTATCTGACCCTCAAGGGGAACTATATGTCGATGGCTCTTGCTTTAAATTACCAGATGGCACCACAACTGCTGCATACGCTATTACTACGCTGCATACCGTAGTTGAGACATCACGAGTTACCTATCAGTCGGCCCAAGCTGCAGGGCTCGTTGCCCTTATTCAAGCCTGTGAATTGAGTGAGAGACTGGTTGTCAATATTTATACTGACTGCCAGTACGCTTTTGGAGTCACCCATAATTTTGGGCGACTCTGGGCAGAGAGAGGGCTCCTTACTTCCCAGCATGGTCATCTTATATATAGGCTTCTGCTCGCTCTGACACGCCCTAAAAAATTGGCAATGGTGAAGTGTAGCGCCCATAGGAAAGTTACTGGCGATGTAGGGAAAGGGAACGCCTTTGCAGATCAGACAGCTAAGGAAACAGCCCGGACTAGGATGAAAAGAATGTTCGGAGCAGGTCCCGCTAGGTGGGTGCCCGAGGTCACCATGTTTGAAGAAACACTTGAGAATGTGAAGGAAATACAGAGTGAGGCCACAGTGGAGGAATTAGCAGTGTGCCAAGAAAGTACAGCACAATTGAACGATGAAGGATGTTGGATTGACAAGTCAGGAAAGCAGAGATGGATGTTGCCAGATGCATATGTTCTTCCTGTAGTCACGATGGCCCATGGCCCAGCCCATATCAGTGCTAAGGGTATTTGCAAGTTGTTAGACCCTGTATGGCAGAATGACAACATCTTGAAAACTGATGGTCATTTAGTGAAGTACTGCATGGTGTGCATGATGCACAATCCTGGGAAAGGTACCCCTACACCACCCAGCAATTTTGCACCACCTACTTTCCCTTTTGAGGTCCTTCAACTAGATTATATTGAATTGGGCAGGGTCATTAACTTGAAGTACGTGTTGGTGGTTGTCTGTGCATTCAGTAAATGGGTTGAGGCTTACCCCACTAAAGACAATACAGCCATTGCGACTGCAAAGGTACTCCTGAAGGAGTTCTTTCCTAATTTCAGCTTGCCCCGTTTGATCTGGAGTGATAACGGAAGTCACTTTAATGCCAAGGTCATACAGTTAATTTGTGATGGTTTGCACATAAAACAGAAGTTCCATGCTGCAAACCACCCACAGTCAGCAGGTTTGGTTGAGAAGTACAATGGTACTCTCAAACTGAAGTTGGCAAAGATTCAGGAGACAACAGGGTTACAGTGGCCAAATGCTTTACCATTAGCTCTTTTGTCGACAAGAACAACAGCACATTCTAGAACAGGATTGACACCCTACGAGGTCGTGTTTGGACACCTGGCAAATGTCTGGGGCGTCCCAAGCCCTCGCAGATTTTCTGATATTGAGTATCCATTGTTGACAGACTATCTTTACCAGTTAACTTAAAATTTGCGTTCTATTCACCAACCGGTCAGCGAGTCCCTTCCACCCATACCCGAGGGGCCCGGACATGATATTCGGCCTGGAGACTTCGTTCTGGTGAAGAACTTCCAGCGGAAGAAGAGTTTGGAGCCCCGCTGGAAGGGACCTGACCAGGTCTTCCTTGCCACTCGAACCGCTGTAAAGGTCACCGGCTGAAAGAACTGGGTGCATGCCAGTCACTGCCGCAGGATACCCTTACCCTTGCCCTATAACCAGTGGGTGAGGGACGGCATTGGGGATGCTGAGTGTGAAAAGGTGCCTCAGTTCGTCCCCTTTAGTGATGCAAAATTAACGTGGACCCAAACGGATGCAGAGAATGATAACGCGCTAAATGCAGCAGTCCCTCCAGAAATTCGAGCCATTAAGGAGCCGCTGTTTGTTGACCCCTCTGTGCCTGGAGTCACCAGGTACAATTTGCGTCCTCGGCTGAGGAATAGTGCACCAAAGGAGAAGTCAGATTAGTCAGGGATGGACTGTATAAGTTAGGGTGTACTTTGCTATAGTACCAACGGTGTTAGTTCAGGGTGTCGTGAGATTGGTGCACTGTTCTGACATTGGACAGGATAGATCGAACGTGCTCCCCAGGAGGGGGGGTACATTATCCTGTGCGACGTGGGATTCATCGTGAGCTTAGGACTGAGCAAGCTCCACCGCCGGTGCTCAAGAGCGCCAACGTTGATGAACAATAGGAGCCTGTACCAGTGAGGCTCTGACGGTAACTGGGAACACTTACCTTTGCTATCAGTTTATTGCATTCCTTTTCTTGTTTCATAATGCATCCGTTTGGTCGACCTATTGAGGAGGAGGAACAGCCGTTTGCATCACTGCGTTTAGTGCGGGGTTGGTCAACAAAGAGTAAAATAGTTTGCATATTAATTGTTGTGATTACGCTAATAACAATACTTGGAATATCCTGGTTTCTAGAGGAGAAATATCCTGTACATTCATTGGTTGGTACAACGCCCACTCCCCCTGAGCACATTTTTGTTACTTTGGCTCCACACAAGACAGCGCATAGGTTGTCCTGCACCGATAATGTTTTTATACAAATGTTGCATCAAGCTTATAATGTGTCCGATACAATTAATTGTTGGGTTTGTGGATTGCTCCCCTCAGTTACTCATAAGAGCGACAATTTGTTGTCCATGCCGTTGTCATATATTGGTAGCTGTGAAGGTTGGTTTGAATTGTTCGTTATGATGCACTACCATTTCCAACTCTCTACTCTGGTTATGAAACCTGCTGATTCTCGCACTGTGGTAGAGTATATACGTTTTCATCACGGGTTTACTCCGATAGGACCGGCAGGACAAGGGACCTTCGGTACATTGTCCCCAAAATCCTGTATGAGCACATATGAAAAAGTGAAGAATGAAACATGGCTTTGAATGGAAATGGCTGATTTCCAAAGGTTCAGCACCTCTGAGTATTTTCAATCTTTCCAAGCTCGCAATATTACTAAGGATAAACCGATGCTGGTGTCTGTGGTCAACACAACATCTAGTTTCTGTGTCCAGGGGACTGGGGAGGTAAAAGTGGGGGAGAGTAAATGCAATTTCACCTACAGACTGAGAACGATTAATAGTCCGCCTTTGATCCTACCCCATAATGTCTATTTTGACTGTGGATCCCAAGCTCATGTCTGGTTTCCGAGGGGATGGTCAGGCAGATGTTATCTCTCTTTCCTCCTTCCCCCTGTGTATGTTGCTCCATCCAGTTATCATAAAGATCATCAGCTGCAGTGTAGGAGTACATACTTGTCCCGAGTCAGAAGGGTTGTTGACACAAAGGATATAGATCAGACAGATACTACTGCCCAACAGTTTGAGGATGCCATAAAGGGTCTCCTACCTTTTTGGGGTCCCATGGATAATAGTCTTCAACTTCGTCGGTTAACAAGAGTTGTGGAGTGGGTTGATAATACAACAGCTGGAATAATGACAAATATCACTGCTGAGCTCCAGGCTACGAGATTAGAGGAGCTTGCCTGGCCTGAAGATGGCCGCGTATTGAGTGAGCTCCTTCGGCCACGCTCAGTATCCTTAATTTATCCTGCACTAAACTGACCTCCATAAACTTTAAATAGTACCTCCCAGCCTGGAGAAACTATCGACATCAGGGGTGACCGAAAACAACGGCCGTCATCGCAGCACGGAGCAGAAGTGAAGTTGCGGCCTGTGCAGAACGGAAGAGCGCGGGGTGGCTCGGGGTACCGACGTCAAGTATTGGCGTGGCTGCGCTGAGCGCTGGTAGGAGCGGACACCGCAGAAGGAAATCGGGCGGTGCTCAGGGAGGCCTGGAAGAACGAGACTGGCGCCTGCAGAGTGAAGTGCAACATAGCGGCCGCAAAGCTGATAACGCGCCGACAACCAGAGAGGCACGTAGAACAGCAGGTGAGCATTGTAAGGTGCAGTGATACGCGAGGCCGCATGAGTAAGGAAAAGGGGCCCTAGTCGCAAAATAGACAATAGCGCGGCCCGCGGGTGCGGCAAGCAGATAATGAACAGAGTTCACAGCAGGAACACGCAGCTGCCAGCCATAGCAAGCACATCTTTCCCTTAATAATAAAGGAGAGGGAAGGAACGGACAGGCAGTGAATCCTCAGAATAAAAACGAACTGCTGATGTGCTGTGGTGACAAGGACAGGGTATGCCCAGACGTGGGTCCCTTGCTCACTTTGCCACTGGATTCAAGCTAGCCTGGCTGATGACGGCTGAATAGCCAGAAACCGGTCCCAGGATGCTCGTTTCTGGTCCAGGGAAGACATGGCTTGGCAGTTCGGGCAGGACTGTTCCCATGAGGCACAGGGTCAGACTGATTTGCATATGGCCATGTCTGAACTGGGGTGGTGGAGTGAGCTAAAGAATGATGATGGATTAAACCCAGATCAGTTGACTGGGGGTGAGTGTTTGATTTGCTCTAACGCTCCGTCCATCATCCCCTTTGGTATCGCTTGTTCGCCCTAAGTTGGCAGGGTATGCCCAGACGTGGGTCCCTTGCTCACTTTGCCACTGGATTCAAGCTAGCCTGGCTGATGACGGCTGAATAGCCAGAAACCGGTCCCAGGATGCTTGTTTCCGGTCCAGGGAACACATGGCTTGGCAGTTCGGGCTGGACTGTTCCCATGAGGCACAGGGTCAGACTGATTTGCATATGGCCATGTCTGAACTGGGGTGGTGGAGTGAGCTAAAGAATGATGATGGATTAAACCCAGATCAGTTGCCTGGGGGTGAGTGTTTGATTTGCTCTAACGCTCCGTCCATCATCCCCTTTGGTATCGCTTTGTTCGCCCTAAGTTGGCAGGGTATGCCCAGACGTGGATCCCTTGCTCACCTTGCCACTGGATTCAAGCTAGCCTGGCTGATGACGGCTGAATAGCCAGAAACCGGTCCCAGGATGCTTGTTTCCGGTCCAGGGAAGACATGGCTTGGCAGTTCGGGCTGGACTGTTCCCATGAGGCACAGGGTCAGACTGATTTGCATATGGCCATGTCTGAACGGGTGGTGGAGTGAGCTAAAGAATGATGATGGATTAAACCCAGATCAGTTGACTGGGGGTGAGTGTTTGATTTGCTCTAACGCTCCGTCCATCATCCCCTTTGGTATCGCTTTTATTTCCAAAGGTTCAGCACCTCTGAGTATTTTCAATCTTTCCAAGCTCGCAATATTACTAAGGACAAACCGATGCCGGTGTCTGTGGTCAACACAACAGCTAGTTTCTGTGGCCAGGGGACTGGGGAGGTAAAAGTGGGGGAGAGTAAATGCAATTTCACCTACAGACTGAGAACGATTAATAGTCCGCCTTTGATCCTACCCCATAATGTCTATTTTGACTGTGGATCCCAAACTCATGTCTGGCTTCCGAGGGGATGGTCAGGCAGATGTTATCTCTCTTTCCTCCTTCCCCCTGTGTATGTTGCTCCATCCAGTTATCATAAAGATCATCAGCTGCACTGTAGGAGTACATACTTGTCCCAAGTCAGAAGGGTTGTTGACACAAAGGATATAGATCAGACAGATACCACTGCCCAACAGTTTGAGGATGCCATAAAGGGTCTCCTACCTTTTTGGGGCCGCATGGATAATAGTCTTCAACTTCGTCGGTTAACAAGAGTTGTGGATTGGGTTGATAATACAACAGCTGGAATAATGACAAATATCACTGCTGAGCTCCAGGCTACGAGATTAGCGGAGCTTGCCTGGCCTGAAGATGGCCGCGTATTGAGTGAGCTCCTTCGGCCACGCTCAGTATCCTTAATTTATCCTGCACTAAACTGACCTCCATAAACTTTAAATAGTACCTCCCAGCCTGGAGAAACTATCGACATCAGGGGTGACCGAAAACAACGGCCGTCATCGCAGCACGGAGCAGAAGTGAAGTTGCGGCCTGTGCAGAACGGAAGAGCGCGGGGTGGCTCGGGGTACCGACGTCAAGTATTGGCGTGGCTGCGCTGAGCGCTGATAGGAGCGGACACCGCAGAAGGAAATCGGGCGGTGCTCAGGGAGGCCTGGAAGAACGAGACTGGCGCCTGCAGAGTGAAGTGCAACATAGCGGCCGCAAAGCTGATAACGCGCCGACAACCAGAGAGGCACGTAGAACAGCAGGTGAGCATTGTAAGGTGCAGTGATACGCGAGGCCGCATGGTTAAGGAAAAGGGGCCCTAGTCGCAAAATAGACAATAGCGCGGCCCACGGGTGCGGCAAGCAGATAATGAACAGAGTTCACAGCAGGAACACGCAGCTGCCAGCCATAGCAAGCACATCTTTCCCTTAATAATAAAGGAGAGGGAAGGAACGGACAGGCAGTGAATCCTCAGAATAAAAACGAACTGCTGATGTGCTGTCGTGACAAGGACAAAGGACGCCCGAGCTCACTACCTCCACGCCAGCCTTCTTCCTGCCGGGACCAGGGGGCCAGGACTTACAGCCCCAGGCTGCACCGCGCAACCAGCGTCACCCACAACGCCAGGAGGTGCAAGATAAGAGCCGTCGCGGGCTCCCACAGCGCGGGACGCCCAAGCTCACTACCTCCACGCCAGCCTTCTTCCTGCCGGGACCAGGGGGCCAGGACTTACAGCCCCAGGCTGCACCGCGCAACCAGCATCACCTGCAGCGCCAGGAGGCGCAAGATAAGAGCCGTCACGGGCTCCCACAGCACAGGACGCATGCGGGTGGCGCCCGGGCGAAGGGCGGGCCCGTCCTTGCCCGTCATCGGCCGGCAGAGGCTGGGCTGGGCCACCCCCCTAACATTTCCAGCTTAAGGACCTGGGTTGTGAATTATAAAGGTACTGTTTGTCATCTTGATCCCTATCTACTAATAGCCCCATATTTGTGTTGCTTTTTACCCTGTATTACCCCCTACAGATTCGACCTGCTGACCTATTGCCTGTTCTATGGCCTATTTGCCATGGGGAAAATGAAGGGGATTGAGGCCGGGTTGGGTGGTGCAACTAAGAAGAGATCTAAGAAACGGTCCCACCTTTCAGGGCATGAAACTGGGGAAGGGGTGTTGGGGGAGAAAGTGTTAGACCGTATTGAGACCATTGTTGCTGATTGCGAGGGGTTGCTCACGTCACCTGCTCTAGCTCTAGATACCCGTACCCTTGAAACCATCCCCAAGCCTTCCCCCCCACACACGTCGTTGGGTCTAATAGTTCTGGGTATGGGAACATTCCCACTTTATTTAAGAAAGTGGCTAATAAAACTTTGCCAACACTAATTCCAACGCCAGCTCTAGAAATCCCAACAGATCATAACCCCTTGTGTCCCTCGAGTGAAGTGAGTGAGGTGTGCCCTTCCGTGATTGCTACATTGGCCGACCTCCCCCTGAGTAATCGTTTTGCCCCTTTTGCAGATAATCCGGCCATAAGCGATTCACATAATGATAAGGATCTGGATTATACAAGCATATCCGATACAAGGTTAAATATGCATCCTTCTTAGGGACCAAGGGAGGCTGCCAATGAATCCACATCTTCTCACTCCGATCTCCAAAGGGAAATAGCTGCCTTAAAAAGTTTCATTGAGACCTTGACTACTCTAGTGTCAAAAATCTTTCTTAAATTAGAAGAATGTACCAGACTTCAGCCCTCCCCACGTGCGCCAACCTCACTCAACCACGCTAAATTGAGGATGGGGTCTGTATCGTCCCTCCCCAAGCAAACCGGCCACAATGCCCCGATTAAGAACACAGCCCCCCAGTTTAGCCTATTTGATTGTAATGACAGGGCCCCTGACACCCCACCATTTGTCAATTGTAGGCCTCAGGAGGACCAGGGTGGGAAATATAGGGGTGCATCTCAGGATTTAGTTGGGCATGGGACGCTGATAAAGCAAGCACCCCAGAGTATGAATAGAAGCTGTAGTAAGGCGACTCTTCCCTCCCATTTTCCCCAACCACCTCACCATATGTATACCACTCTCCCGCCTACTCCTATTTACTTGAGCAATATTCCTAAGGTGGCAAACAACAGCTCTAGATATGAGAATGGAGATACCCTTAAAAACAAAGCTATACATTGGCTGAGGCATACCAGGGGCTGTAGATCCATAAAATGGGACGATATTGTCCAGGCCAAAAGATGTGTCCTCGAACACAGCTCAACCGATGCTATAGAGCTCATTTTAGTTAGTGATCACTTGGTACATAACCTAGTGGCCTTGGAAGCTCGATCTTATCCCCCACTTTTTACAAATATTCGGCTGAAGCTAAACATCCCTTCCATAACCGAACGAGTCAAAACTGCTCCCTTGCTTCTTGGGGATTCACCTATTTCAACACTATCTCAGAATGATTGACTTCTTTTTCCACCTCCTGCCAGGGATTCCATGTGCATGCCTAGCATAGACTCTGAGCGTACTTCCCCCTTAGCACACACTTATCAAGAGGGCCCCTCCCAAGAGATCGTGAACATGTCCTTAAATTCAGTCCTAGATATGGTCACAGTGCCAGGGTCTTGCAATCACGTGCAGGCTAGTGGCCCAGCCACTCCTAGCTATTCTCTAATTAATTTGTCTCATCAAAATATCCCACTACCTCCTCAGGTTCACTATTTAACGTCTAATGGCAGGACACTGAAATAGCGAAATGGAATGTGGCGGGCATAAGGGGGAAACTTGATAGCCCCCACTGGCTCGACTTCATCAACCAACATGAAATCTGCCTTCTGCAGGAAACATGGAGCCAGACCCCCACATACATTACTGGGTTTATGACTTTTCATAGACCATCCATTCCATCTAAACATGACCGGCCGTCAGGTGGGCTGCTTACCCTACTTAACATCACATTAAACTGTGATATTAAGGAGTTGGACACAAACAGCCCAGATATTCTAGGGATTAGGATCAATAGTGGCAAGGGCAAGTCCATTGATATCTACAATGTGTATGCTAGAAGCACTAGAGGAGGCAACTCCCCAACTCTGCACGCCCTGGATAACCTTTTGGAAGCTAGGCACGACGGCCAACCCCTAATAGTTGGCGGCGATTTCAATGTCACCTTTGAGCCACTCGATAGGGTTGAGTCTCACGATGTGAGTGAGGAGGATAATGCATGGATGGTAGCACCTTTGGAGCTCAGCCCCATTAAAAAATGGTCGCAAGCAGCTTTGCAGCTGAATGCTATATCTCTAGAACATAGGCTGAGGGCCGCCAATGGGAGAACCATCTCCGACAAAAGAGGGGGATGACCTTTTGTGGACCGAACGGGGCTAGTAGGATAGACTACTTACTAGTGGACCTGACCTTATGGCCTCTGGTACATAATATGGTCATCATCCCATCTTGTGAAAGCAACCATAACCCCCTTAGCCTGACCATCGAACACCCATGGGGCGAAAGGGGGAGGGTTACTCTCTTCCCACTGAGTACTAAGGAGGTAATCCCTACTAATGACAAACGTCGGCTCAAATGGCCTGCTATTATGGCAGATGAATCCAAGACTAAACTAATTAAAAATGATTTAGAAAAGCAACTGGAGATTCTGTCAGCAGCAACCGATGACACAGCTATACAGATTAGCTACAGTATCCGGCATAGTGACTTTTTTGACCATCTGGCCAGTTACTTTTATGTTCACGAGCATAAGACCAGGCCAAAACAGGGGAGACCATTAGGCTCAAACTTGTGGTTCAATAGAGAGTGCAGGGTGCTGAGAGGGAGACTCTCGGCAGCTACTAGAAATAGGGACGCACTCAGGATACGAGAAGTCAGAAAGGAATATAAACAGGCTCAATCTAAAGCGAAGAGAGAATGGGACGAAAGGAGATGGGAGGAACTAGGGAAGGCTATCCTGCACCCTGATGGCAGGATGTTCTGGTCCCTTCTATCTAAGGGCAACTTCGAAAGATCGCCCCCTTTGGCCAACAACATCTCAGCTGTTGAGTGGCACAAGCACTTTAGTAGCCTGTATTCCCTTATCAACACTCATGACAGACCCCAGGTGCTTTATGATATAGGTCACCCAGTATGTAACCTTTCTTTTACCAAAGAGGAAATTCTGTCCTCTATAGAAGCAATTATACCTGTGAAAGCCCCAGGCCCGGATGGTATCCGTGGCGACCTTTTCCATGAGGATAGGGACAACTGGGCAATATACTTTATGACACTGGCCAATGACATTGCTGGCGGGGGGAGGATCCCAGATTCATGGAAAGGGGCCGAAGTAATACCTATCTTTAAGAAAGGGGACAGGTCAATGCCCTCCAACTACCATCCGATCAGCTTGATCGATTGTGCCCAAAAGGTCTTCTCCCGCTCCCTCCTGGCCAAGATCCAGGACTGGATGGATGAGAATGACATCCTCTCTCAACTCCAGGCAGGATTTCGGCGGAAGACTAGCACAATCGATCAAGTATTTCGTCTTGTTACGTTATACTGGAAGGAAGTTGTGTTGGGCAAGGGTAGCCTGTACCTTGCCTTTATAGATTTAAAAACAGCCTTCGACCTCGTGCCCAGGGATTTACTTTGGCGGGTGCTTAGGGACATGGGAATGCCTCCGGCAATCCTGGAAATCTTAATTAGGTTGCATGAAGAAAATGTTGCCCGGGTGAGATGGGGGAACCAGGGACAGACCACTGAGCCTTTTAAGATCCAGCGGGGGGTCCGTCAGGGATGTGTTTTAGCCCCAACCCTTTTCTCCCTGTATGTCAACCAGGTAGCTGACCTCCTGTGCTCCATACCTGCTGATGATCCATCCTTGGCGAACCACAAAATTCCCACTCTATTATTCGCCGACGATACCCTACTGATCTCCAAAACTCCCCTGGGCCTCCAGAAATTACTAAACCAATTTAAGGCCTTTTGTGAGGAGAGGGGCTTGGTCATTAACACCACTAAAACCAAGCTAATGATGCTGAACCCTCACAAATCCTTCAAGGGTACCTTGTTGTTGGACAACGTTCAGCTTGAGAGGGTCAGCTCATTCGATTATTTGGGTATTAAGCTGTCTGAGGGAATGTCTTGGAAGAATCATCTAGGAAAGGCTTTTTTGAAACTTTCGCAGCTAACCGGGGCTTTGAGGCGGGAGCATTGCCTATCATATACCAAGCCAGTGGCTCCTGCTCTCAAATTGTACAGCTGTAAGGCCGTGAGCAGTGCTCTTTATGGGGCACAGTTGTGGGGCACAGTAACTGCAAACGACCTCGCAGTGGTGGAAAATAAGTTCCTCAGGAATTTGGTATCCCTTCCTCAAAGTACTCCCCTCCTTCCTCTCAAGCTTGATCTGGGTATCAAGTCCATTAATGACCTTGCGAGGCTTCGCCCACTGTTGTTTTGGCACAGATTGGACGCCACATCTGATCTGGCACCTTATGCTGCAGCCCTTAGTGAGGTCTCAAACTTGGATATTACCCAAAAAATTGGCTGGATTAAACATGTACATGTTCTCTTGTCTAGCATTGGTTTGCCAAATCAGGCTATCGGCCACCCACCACCCTATTCCAGGGGCCATTTAAAACTTATGTATTGGGCATGGGTTGACCAGAATAATCTTCAGAAAAGACAACATGGCAGCCTAACAGATGCATTCATTGATTTGAAAATTAATTGTTACTTGGAGAGCTATTTTGACATCATCAAGGTGCCAGCTGACAGGAAACTGTATACACAGTTTAGGCATGGTAGCCTACCAATTAACGCCTTTACTAATTCTTGGCAGAATAATAAATCTCAACCTAAGGGCTGTCCTTCCTGCTCATGTCCACAGGAATCTATAGGCCATGTCTTTTTCGCCTGCACAGCCTATGTAAAACCAAGGAGTAAATGGTTAACTCCTGTGTGCAGGCAATTAGGGACCCGAAGCTCTAAAGACGCCTTACGCATATTAAAGTCAGATGCTGGTCCCCTTTTTGCCTGCGCCACTGCGAAATTCCTGGGCCACTTTTGGGCGATTAGAAGAAGGGCGCAGCTATCACCGTTGTCTGGCCCTGATTGAAAAATGGAGACTGTATTGACCAGACAAGTGCGTCTTAATCCCCAATGAGTTATTTTTATATTGTAAATAGCTGATTTTAAATTTTGTCTATTGTCGATTCAGAACAAGGGCATTTTCCAGGTATAAGGGGTAACTAACCCTAGTTGTTCAATGTATGGGCTGTAACTCTGGTAATTGATTCATAGAATATTTGCTAATGCACCAGCACTTTAGCTTTTTTAACCACTGTGGCCTTACAGCCCTGGCTCGATTTCTAAGAGTGTTCTCTGTAGGAGAGTAGGATCTGATTCTTATAGTTACCCCCACTTTTTGCTGATGTCTCACTGTTTTGGCCTAGTCTGACTGGGATCCTGCTATTCAGGACCCCAGTCTATCTGCTTTCTCCTGTAAATTGCAATACATGTACTTTAGGTACACTCCAGATTGGATACTGGGGTACCCTTATAAGACCCTAGTATATGGTACACCATGTACCCTGGGCATAGGTACCCCAGAGGCCTCCCATGGTCTGGAGCATGTATTATGCCACCCATGAGAGGCCATTCAAAATGACACAACAGGTCTGCTACAGCAGCCTGTGTAAGCAGTCACCCCTATGGCAGGCCTTATCAATCCTGAAGGCAGGGTGCTGGGTTTTACGTGAGAGGGTGCCCCTGCATGAGCAGAGCCCCTCTGAAGCCTTCGGAGACCATTCTCTGGGGTTGTCTGTGATGCAGCCAGACATATAGGTCTAAGTGCATTATAACCTTGCGGTAAATGCTAACTTTAAAACGGCTGCTTAGAAACATGTCGTGTTTGGTGTCAAACACCTTGGAATCATACCTCCACACCAGTAACTGGTGTGGGAGGTATGATTCCACCCTTGTAGAACCACTACTGTGGGTCACCGGCCTACCCGGTACCAGCTTTCTCGACCTGGGTAGCACAAAATGGATGTTGCCAGCCACAGACACGAGTCTGCCCTCCTCCTGCTGAGCCAAGCTCGAGCAGAGGAAGGCCTGACAATAGGTTTCCTGTCACAGGGAGGTGTTACCACCTCCCAGACAGGATTTAGTGTATTGGGGCTGAGTGGGTGCACTCTCAGAGTGCCAGAAAGTCTGCACTGGGGGCACATTTGGTGTCCCTGTGCATAGTCCAGCTAGAACCAGTTCTGGGAGCCGTTGGCTCCTGCTCTGGTGCGAAACTGGACAAAGGACATGGGTGTAGCCACCCCTCTGTCCTGCCCCTCCCCTAGGAGTGTCCCCAGAGTCCATCCAACTCCTTCCCATGGGTATAAAGTGGGAAACCTGATTCCAGGACTTTAGATTATACCTGGACAAGACTCTGCAAAGAAACCAAGTACTTCGACGGTCTACACTTCGCTGGACGACAGAAGAATCTCCCTTGGAGTAAAGGAGTAAAGGAGTTACTCCCCTGCAGCAGCAGGCACCTAAGCGCATCTGACCGGCTTGCATCTCCAGAAATCCTGCGGACTCCGAAGATTTCTGCAACACAGGAGGTGGGTTCCCAAAGGTCCCTGAGGTAGATCTGACCTCTCAGCGATTCTGAGACCAGTATCCCTTGTGGGGGCCGTGCATCCCGTACCCCTGTGCACCGTGTCTATTTGCAAGTGCATTTGCTTGTTGGCTATCCCTGAGCTTGTGCATTGGACTACGTGTAGTCCCGACTCCGAGCAACATTTGCACCGAAGATATCCGGCCTCCACTCCACGAGTGCTCTGTGGGCTGGTCCTTTGTGAATTCGCTCGAGGTCTCCTTGCGATCCCTGGTCTGTTGGCCTGTGGGTCCTGGCGAGGGTCATCTTGTTTGTTCTTGGGCTTCCCTGGTTGCTCCAGATGTACCCAGACTCTCCATTGCTTGGAGAGTCCCCTGGACCTTGCTGGTCCACAGCGTAACCTGTTTCCTCTGCCTGTGTGGGTTGCCGTTGCCAAGGTTTGTTGGTGCTCCAGCCGGACACTAACCCCTCAGCTCTCGACATCATTCGTGGGACAGCTCACCTCCGGACCCTGGTCATCGTCGGCATCTCCTGGTCCCCGTGGCTGCAGAGACAAACATCCTTTCTCTTCACCTGAAGCACCCAACATCGGTGGGCATTCGACTACCGAGCCCCTGGTCACCTGAAGTGACCCAGACTCTGTCCCCTCTGCTTTCAGGTTCTTCTCACCTCGAATCTAGGCTTGGATTCCATCAGACACTCTTCGCCTTCCTGGCAGCAGTACCTTCTTGCAGCTCTCCATTGAAAACTCTTATGTTCCAAAGGGTTTGCTTGAAGTCCTCGCAGAAGTGTCCTTAAACTGTAATTTTCCAAGCGCGACTTTCCCATAGAGTTGCACAAAGCACGCGGTCATGTTTCCTCACTGCACCCGTCCTCCGTGGGTGCCCTGTGTCACTGCCTTGGGTGGTTCCTTGGGGTCCCAGCGATTCTACGTGCTCTAGACCCTGTGTCTAGTGAAGTCGTTGTTGTTATACAATTTTTTTAGTATATGGTTTGGTCTCCCCCTGGAGCCCGTTGTATATTTTGCTACCTATGTATGTTCTATTGATTAAGTATTGTGTGCTTTATGTTCTAATCTCGTGTAGAGATTAGTAGAGAGTGTTTTAGTAATAAATACATATTTTTACATAACACTTGTGTGGTTCTCCTTTCATTTAGTCATTCAGGAGGTGATATTCTGGTAAAACAAGCTGCTTTACATTCCTTCAAGATTAAGCCAGAAGGCTGCTCTCCACAGCTACCACTAGGATAGCTTTCTAAAGGTTATCTTTGACCTCATACATCATAAGGGTCGTTTGGACTGGTGCAATGTGCCCACTTTAATTAGTGGACAGCATATACCAGGCCAACTTCTCACATAGGTGTGCAGCGGTTGGGATTCAAGCTTGCTATTGTTTTACCAGAAAAAATTCATTGATTGATTAACTGAAAACCACTAAAGTATTAGGTACATATAATACATCAAGATTGAATAAGTAAGTTCTACTGAACTTGGAGTTGGGTAAGTCAAGGGCCTAGCAAACCCTTTCTCCAACTCAAGAGAGTTTAGTCTCCACTAGGTTAGGTAGGTGCCTACATCACATTACACTAGTATGTCTTCTAGAGGAGAAGCCAGTGGCTCTCTGTCAACGAGGTATGACCATTTCTCATTCCAAGAATTGAGAAACATGTGTACATCTAGGAAGCTGAGGACAGGGAGAAGTGCAAGCACCCAACGTCTCATAGAGATGTTGCTCTTAGATGACCTCAGAAAGACCCCAGGGTCTGATGAAGTAGAAAGAGTGGGTGGGACAGGAGATGAGGAAAGACCAGGAAGTGAAACCTTCTTTGAGCTGGACTCAAACCCTGGCCAGGAGGATCAAAATGATTCTAACCTGGAAAATCCAACTCTTCCTTCAGGTGGGGGAGAAGGCCCCAGTGGCCCTCTCTTTACGCCACCAGGAAGAGTACAGAGTTTGCCTAGGAGATCCAGAACTCCCTCTGTGGAGTCTAATCACTCAGGAACTTCTGTAGGGACTTCCATATCACATAAGAGGGAATCCTCTTATGATAGACAGTGCCAACTTCTGGAGCTTGAGAAAATCAAGCTTAGGCTCAAGAAGGAGCAGTTGGCCCTAGATAGGGAATCCCTAGAGCTCCAAAGAGCTACAAAAAGATTGGGACTAGAGTCCCATGGTGGCAGCAACAGTGTTCCTAGAAGTAGGGAGTATACTCATGAACATAGGAACCTGAACAAGATAGTCCCTCCCTACCAGAGTGGGGATGACATCCACAAATGGATAACTGCACTGGAAAGGGCCTGTAAAGTACAGAAGGTCCCTAAGGGGCAGTGGGCAGCTATCTTGTGGCTCTCCTTTGCTGACAAAGGTAGAGATAAGCTCCTCACTGCTACAGAAGAGGATGCTGACAACTACTCAGTCTTGAAGAGTGCTCTCATTGATGGGTTTGGCTTAACCACTGAGCAATACAGGATTAAGTTCAGAGACACCCAGAAGACACAGACTCAGGACTGGGTAGACTTTGCAGATTGTGCTACTAAGGCTCTGGAAGGCTGGTTACTTGGCAGCAAAGTGAATGATTTTAAAGGATTGTACAATTTAATTATGAGGGAGCAGATCCTTAATAATTGCCAAAATCAGTTGTTGCATCAGTACCTGGTGGACTCTGATCTGACCTCTCCCCAAGAATTGGGAAAGAAGGCAGACAAATGGGCAGAACCAGGGTGAAGCAGAAAGCTCAGAACCAAGGTGGTGACTCTAAAAAGCAAGATGCTAAGACCACAGATAAGGGTGGGGAGAAGGGTAAAGACCAGAAGTCTTCACAAGGGCCCCAAAAACCTGCATCTGGGGGGGAGACACAATCAAACATGGGTAAAGGCAAAAAGAAACCTTGATGTCATATCTGTAAAGAGAAGACCCATTGGACAAAGGATGCCAATTGTCCAAGGGCCAAGGATTCTACTCCTACCACCACTGCCCCTAAGGCAACTATTCCCCCTAGCTCAGTTCCAAGTGGTAGTACACAGAACAAGGGTATAGAATGGTTAACCTTGGGATCTGAGATGGATTCTGGCCTAGTCAGAATTCCAACTCAGGCTGTGTTAGTCTGTGATGGAGGCATGGATATTGCCTCCTTATTTGTAAGTCCCACTAACTTGGGCAAGTACAGACAACAGCCTTTAATCAATGGTAAGGAGGCCATGGCATACAGGGACACAGGTGCAAGTGTCACAATGGTGACAAAAGAACTTGTGGGCCCTGACCAGATCATACTTGGTGAGATGTACCAAGTGACCAATGCAAGCAATGTCAGGACAGACCATTCCTTGGCAGTTGTGAATTTCACCTGGGGAGGGGTAACTGGCCCTAAGAATGTTGTGGTAAGTTCAGACCTCCCTGTAGAGTGCTTATTGGGCAATGATTTGGAAACTTCAGCTTGGGCTGAAGTGGAACTCAGGACACATGCAGAAATGCTGGGCATCCCTGTAGATGTGTTTGCCATGACTAGGTCACAGGCAAAAATGTCTTCCACTGAACAGGCCCTGGATCCTGGAATAATGGACCAGGTGCCTTCCAAGAGAAGGAGCAGTAGGGGTAAGGCAGTGTCTTCCCCCTGCCTCAGAGGGAGGATCAGACTCTTGAGGGAGCTGATCTTAGTCCTAAAGAAGTAACTGTCTCAGAGGAACTTGAACCTGACCAGGTTGAGTTCTTGGGGACAGGGGGCCCTTCCAGGGAAGATCTGAGCCACGAGCAGCTGAGCTGCCCCTCTCTTGAACCCCTCAGACAGCAAGCTGCTGCTGAGGCTGCTGGGAGTGCCAGTGGGTCCCATAGGATCTACTGGGATGATGGACTTTTATACTCAGAGGGTAGAGACCCCAAGCCTGGTGCTACCAGGAGGTTGGTTATACCTCTGAAGTTTAGAGGCTTCCTATTAACACTGGCACATGATATCCCATTAGCAGGACACTTAGGCCAAAACAAGACCTGGGACAGAATTGTCCCTCACTTTCATTGGCCTCACATGTCAGAAGACACAAAGGAGTTTTGTCGCTTCTGTATCACTTGCCAAGCCAGTGGTAAGGCAGGTGGTACTACAAAGGCCCCCCTGATACCACTACCTGTGGTGGGGGTTCCATTTGAGAGGGTTGGGATTGACATTGTTGGTCCCTTGGATCCTCAAACTGCATCTGGGCACAGATTTATACTAGTGGTGGTAGACCATGCCACTAGGTATCCAGAAGCAATACCCCTAAGGACTACCACAGCTCCTGTTGTGGCTAGAGCCCTCCTGGGAATCTTTTCCAGAGTGGGTTTCCCTAAGGAGGTAGTATCGGACCATGATGAAAACTTTATGTCTGGTTACTTGACTGCAATGTGGAAAGAGTGTGGGGGGAATTACAAATTCACCACCCCTTATCACCCACAGTGCAATGGGTTAGTTGAGAGATTCAACAAAACCATCAAGGGCATGATAAAAAGGTCTCCCTGAAAAGCTTAGGCGTAGATGGGACATCCTTTTGCCCTGCCTTCTCTTTGCCTACAGAGAGGTTCCTCAGAAGGGGATTGGCTACAGCCCTTTTGAACTTCTGTTTGGACATCCAGTTAGGGGTCCCTTATGTTTAGTGAAGGAGGGATGGGAGTTACCTCTCAAACCACCTAAACAGGACATAGTGGACTATGTACTTGGTCTCCGCTCCAGGATGGCTGAGTATATGAAGAAGGCATCCAAAAACCTTGAGGCTAGCCAGGAATTGCAAAAGGCCTGGCATGACCAAAAGGCTGTTTTGACTGTGTATCAGCCAGGACAGAAAGTATGGGTGTTGGAGCCTGTGGCCCCAGCAGCTCTCCAGGACAAGTGGAGTGGGCCCCATACTATTCTTGAGCAGAAGGGAGAGGTTACCTACCTGTTGGACCTTGGTACTCCCAGGAGCCCCCACAGGGTGCTCCATGTGTACAGGCTCAAGCCATATGTTGACAGGGCAGACATGGGCTTGCTCATGGCTACTGATGAGGGACAGGAGGAAGAGAGTGATCCACTCCCTGACCTGCTCTCACAGAACCCTGATGATGGTTCAGTTGATGGTGTAGCCTTGGCAGGCAGCCTCACTGACCAGCAGCAAACTGATTGCAGGAAGGTCCTCAATCAGTATAGACACATGTTTTCACTGACTCCAAGTCAGACTACCTGGTGCACCCATGAGGTGGACACAGGTGACAGTCTGCCTATTAAAAATAAGATTTACAGCCAAGCTGATCATGTCAGGGACTGTATCAGGACTGAAGTCCAGAAAATGTTGGAATTAGGAGTTATTGAGCCCTCAGATAGCCCTTGGGCTAGTCCAGTAGTCTTGGTACCAAAACCTCACACCCAGGGTGGTAAGAGAGAGATGAAGTTCTGTGTTGACTACAGGGGTCTCAATGCAGTCACTAGGACTGATGCTCACCCTATTCCAAGGGCAGATGAGCTGATTGATACTTTGGCCTCAGCCAAGTTCTTAAGCACATTTGACCTGACAGCTGGTTACTGGCAAATCAGAATAGCTGATGAAGCAAAACCAAAAACATCATTCTCACCCCCTAGTGGGCACTACCAATTTGTGGTGATGCCTTTTGGCTTGAAGAATGCCCCTGCCACTTTTCAAAGGTTGGTGAACAAAGTCCTTACAGGTCTGGAAGCCTATAGTGCAGCTTATCTAGATGATATTGCTGCTTTAGTTCCACCTGGGAGGATCACCTGGTCCACCGGAGAAATGTTTTAGAGGCCCTGAAAAAAGCAAGCCTCACTATCAAGGCCACCAAGTGCCAGATAGGGCAGAGTAAGGTTGTGTACCTGGGCAACCTTGTAGGTGGACGCCAGGTTCAACCATTGCAGAGCAAAATCCAGACCATCATGGACTGGGTTGCTCCAACTACCCAGACTCAGGTCAGAGCTTTCTTGGGCCTGACTGGGTACTACAGGAGGTTTGTCAAAGGATATGGATCCATAGTGACCCCTTTAAATGACTTAACTTCCAAAAGAATGCCTAAGAAAGTTCAGTGGACAGTTAGCTGTGAAAAGGCAATTGATGACCTGAAGCAGGCCATGTGCACTGCTCCCATTCTGCAAAGTCCTGATTATTCCAAACAATTCATTGTTCAAACTGATGCATCTGAATTGGGGGTAGGGGCTGTGTTATCACAATTGAATGAAGAGGGTCAGGATCAGCCAGTAGCTTTCATAAGCAGAAGGCTGACCCCCAGAGAGAAACTTTGGTCAGCTATTGAGAGGGAACCCTTTGCTGTGGTTTGGGCTCTGAAGAAGCTGAGGCCATACTTGTTTGGCACTCACTTCATTGTTCAGACAGACCATAAGCCCCTCTTATGGCTAAAACAGATGAAGGGTGAAAACCCCAAACTTTTGAGGTGGTCCATTTCCCTACAGGGGATGGACTATACAGTGGAACATAGACCTGGGAGTAACCATGCCAATGCAGATGGACTCTCCAGATATTTCCACTTAGAACATGAAGACTCAACTGGTCAAGGTTAGTTTAATGTCCTTACGTTTGGGGGGGTTGTGTAGGAGAGTAGGATCTGCTTCTTATAGTTACCCCCACTTTTTGCTGATGTCTCACTGTTTTGGTCTAGTCTGACTGGGATCCTGCTATTCCGGACCCCAGTCTATCTGCTTTCTCCTGTAAATTGCAATACATGTACACTCCAGATTGGATACTGGGGTACCCTTATAAGTCCCTAGTAAATGGTACACCATGTACCCTGGGCATAGGTACTCCAGAGGCCTCCCATGGGCTGGAGCATGCATTATGCCACCCATGAGAGGCCATTCAAAATTACACAACAGGTCTGCTACAGCAGCCTGTGTATGCTGGTGCTTGCACCACTTACTTATAAATAGGTTCACTATATCTATCTAAATCACTGCACTTAAAAACTTATCAGTCACCCCTATGGCAGGCCTTATCAATCCTGAAGGCATGGTGCTGGGTTTTACGTGAGAGGGTGCCCCTGCATGAGCAGAGCCGCTCTGCAGCCTTCGGAGACCATTCCCTGGGGTTGTCTGTGATGCAGCCAGACATATAGGTCTAAGTGCATTATAACCTCACGGTAAATGCTAACTTTAAAATGGCTGCTTAGAAACATGTCGTGTTTGGTGTCAAACACCTTGGAATCATACGATTCCACCCTTGTAGATTCACTACTGTGGGTCACCGGTCTACCCGGTACCAGCTTTCTCGACCTGGGCAGCACAAAATGGATGCTGCCAGCCAAAGACACGAGTCTGCCCTCCTGCTGCTGAGCCAAGCTCGAGCAGAGGAAGGCCTGACAATGGGTTTCCTGTCACAGGGAGGTGTTACCACCTCCCAGACAGGATTTAGTGTATTGGACTGGGTTGGTGCACTCTCAGAGTGCCAGAATGTCTGCACTGGGGGGCATATTTGGTGTCCCTGTGCATAGTCCAGCTAGAACCAGTTTTGGGAGCCGTTGGCTCCTGCTCTGGCGCGAAACTGGACAAAGGACATGGGTGTAGCCACCCCTCTGTCCTGCCCCTCCCCTAGGAGGGTCCCCAGAGTCCGTCCAACCCCTTCCCATGGGTATAAAGTGGGAAACCTGATTCCAGGACTTTAGATTATACCTGGACAAGACTCTGCAAAGAAACCAAGTACTTCGATGGTCTACACTTCGCTGGACGACAGAAGAATCTCCCTAGGAGTAAAGGAGTTACTCCCCTGCAGCAGCAGGCACCTAAGCGCATCTGACCGGCTTGCATCTCCAGAGCTCCTGTGGACCCCGAAGATTTCTGCAACACAGGAGGTGGGTTCCCAAAGGTCCCCGAGGTAGATCTGACCTCTCAGCGATTCTGAGACCAGTATCCCTCGTGGGGGCCGTGCATCCCGTACCCCTGTGCACCGCGTCTATTTGCAAGTGCATATGCTTGTTGGCGATCCCTGAGCTTGTACATTGGACTACGTGTAGTCCCAACTCTGTGCAACATTTGCACTGAAGATATCCGGCCTCCACTCCACGAGTGCTCTGTGGGCTGGTCCTTTGTGGATTCACTTGAGGTCTCCTCGCGATCCCTGGTCCGTTGGCCTGTGGGTCCTGGCGAGGGTCATCTTGTTTGTTCTTGGGCTTCCCTGGTTGCTCCAGATGTGCCCTGACTCTCCATTGCCTGGAGAGTCCCCTGAACCTTGCTGGTCCACACGTAACCTGTTTCCTCTGCCTGCGTGGGTTGCCGTTGCCAAGGATGGTGGTGCTCCAGCCAGACACTGATCCCTCAGCTCTCGACATCCTTCGTGGGACAGCTCACCTCCAGGCCCTGGTCATCATCGGCGTCTCCTGGTCCCCGTGGCTGCAGAGACAAACATCCTTTCTCTTCACCTGAAGCACCCGACATCGGTGGGCATTCGACTACCGAGCCCCTAGTCACTGAAGTGACCCAGACTCTGTCCCCTCTGCTTTCAGTTTCTTCTCACCTCAAATCCAGGTTTGGATTCCACTGGACACTCTTCGCCTTCTTGGCAGCAGTACCTTCTTGCAGCTCTCCATTGAAAACGACGGAGGTTTCCGACACCACTTGACCCCTATGCACCCGGCTCCTCTGGGAAGGTAACACGGGTACCTCGGTACTCACAAGGGTGCTGGCCTTAAAACCTCTTATGTTCCAAAGGGTTTGCTTGAAGTCCTCGTAGAAGTGTCCTTAAACTGTAATTTTCCAACTGCGACTTTCCCATAGAGTTGCACGGGGTCGTCTTTCCTCACTGCACCCGTCCTCCGTGGGCGCCCTGTGTCACTGCCTTGGGTGGTTCCTTGGGGTCCCAGCGATTCTACGTGCTCTAGGCCCTGTGTCTATTCAAGTCGTTGTTGTTATACCATTTTTTTAGTATATGGTTCGGTCTCCTCCTGGAGCCCGTTGTATATTTTGCTACTTAAGCATGTTCTATTGATTAAGTATTGTGTGCTTTATGTTCTAATCTCATGTAGAGATTAGTAGAGAGTGTTTTAGTAATAAATACATATTTGTACATAACACTTGTGTGGTTCTCCTTTCATTTAGTAATTCAGGAGGTGATATTCTGGTAAAAAAAGCTACTTTACAATACTTCAAGATTAAGCCTGAAGGCTGCTCTCCACAGCTACCACTAGGATAGCTTTCTAAAGGTTATCTTTGACCTCATACATCATAAAGGTCGTTTGGACTGGTGCAAGGTGCACACTTTAATTAGTGGACAGCATATACCAGGCCAACTTCTCACATTGGTGTGCAGTGGTTGGGATTCAAGCTTGCTATTGTTTTACCAGAAAAATCTCATTGATTGATTAACTGAAAACCACTAAAGTATTAGGTGCATATAATACATCAAGATTGAATAAGTAAGTTCTTCTGAACTTGGAGTTGGGTAAGTCAAGGGCCTAGCAAACCCTTTCTCCAACTCAAGAGAGTTTAGTCTCCACTAGGTTATGTAGGTGGCTACACCATAAAACACTAGTATGTTTTCTAGAGGAGAAGCCAGTGGCTCTCTGTCAACGAGGTATGACCATCTCTCATTCCAAGAATTGAGAAACATGTGTACATTTAGGAAGCGGAGGACAGGGAGAAGTGCAAGCACCCAACGTCTCATAGAGATGTTGCTCTTAGATGACCTCAGAAAGACCCCAGGGTCTGATGAAGTAGAAAGAGTGGGTGGGACAGGAGATGAGGAAAGACCAGGAAGTGAAACCTTGTTTGAGCTGGACTCAAACCCTGGCCAGGAGGATCAAAATGATTCTAACCTGGAAAATCCAACTGTTCCTTCAGGTGGGGGAGAAGGCCCCAGTGGCCCTCTCTTTACTCCACCAGGAAGAGTACAGAGTTTGCCTAGGAGATCCAGAACTCCCTCTGTGGAGTCTAATAACTCACAAAATTCTGTAGGGACTTCCATATCACATAGGAGGGAATCCTTTTATGATAGACAGTGCCAACTTCTGGAGCTTGAGAAAATCAAGCTAAGGCTCAAGAAGGAGCAGTTGGCCCTAGATAGGGAATCCCTAGAGCTCCAAAGAGCTACAAAAAGATTGGGACTAGAGTCCCATGGTGGCAGCAACAGTGTTCCTAGAAGTAGGGAGTATACTCATGAACATAGGAACCTGAACAAGATAGTCCCTCCCTACCAGAGTGGGGATGACATCCACAAATGGATAACTGCAGTGGAAAGGGCCTGTAAAGTACAGAAGGTCCCTCAGGGGCAGTGGGCAGCTATCTTGTGGCTCTCCTTTGCTGACAAAGGTAGAGATAAGCTCCTCACTGTTAGAGAAGAGGATGCTGACAACTACTCAGTCTTGAAGAGTGCTCTCATTGATGGGTTTGGCTTAACCACTGAGCAATACAGGATTAAGTTCAGAGACACCCAGAAGACACAGACTCAGGACTGGGTAGACTTTGTAGATTGTGCTACTAAGGCTCTGGAAAGCTGGTTACTTGGCAGTAAAGTGAATGATTTTAAAGGATTGTACAATTTAACTATGAGGGAGCAGATCCTTAATAATTGCCAAAATCAGTTGTTGCATCAGTACCTGGTGGACTCTGATCTGACCTCTCCCCAAGAATTGGGAAAGAAGGCAGACAAATGGGTCAGAACCAGGGTGAAGCAGAAAGCTCAGAACCAAGGTGGTGACTCTAAGAAGCAAGATGCTAAGACCACAGATAAGGGTGGGGAGAAGGGTAAAGACCAGAAGTCTTCACAAGGGCCCCAAAAACCTGCATCTGGCGGGGAGTCAGAATCAAACAAGGGTAAAGGCAAAAAGAAACCTTGGTGTCATATCTGTAAAGAGAAAACCCATTGGACAAAGGATGCCAATTGTCCAAGGGCCAAGGATTCTACTCGTACCACCACTGCCCCTAAGGCAACTGTTCCCCCTAGCTCAGTTCCAAGTGGTGGTACACAGAACAAGGGTATAGTAGGGTTAACCTTGGGATCTGAGATGGATTCTGGCCTAGTCAGAATTCCAACTCAGGCTGTGTTAGTCTGTGATGGAGGCATGGATATTGCCTCCTTATTTGTAAGTCCCACTAACTTGGGCAAGTACAGACAACAGCCTTTAATCAATGGTAAGGAGGTCATGGCATACAGGGACGCAGGTGCAAGTGTCACAATGGTGACAAAAGAACTTGTGGGCTCTGACCAGATCATACTTGGTGAGATGTACCAAGTGACCAATGCAAGCAATGTCAGGACAGACCATTCCTTGGCAGTTGTGAATTTCACCTGGGGAGGGGTAACTGGCCCTAAGAAGGTTGTGGTAAATTCAGACCTCCCTGTAGAGTGCTTATTGGGCAATGATTTGGAAACTTCAGCTTGGGCTGAAGTGGAACTCAGGACACATGCAGAAATGCTGGGCATCCCTGTAGATGTGTTTGCCATGACTAGGTCACAGGCAAAAATGTCTTCCACTGAACAGGCCCTGGATCCTGGAATAATGGACCAGGTGCCTTCCAAGAGAAGGAGCAGTAGGGGTAAGGCAGTGTCTTCCCCCTGCCTCAGAGGGAGGATCAGACTCTTGAGGGAGCTGATCTTAGTCCTAAAGAAGTAACTGTCTCAGAGGAACTTGAACCTGACCAGGTTGAGTTCTTGGGGACAGGGGGCCCTTCCAGGGAAGATCTGAGCCACGAGCAGCTGAGCTGCCCCTCTCTTGAACCCCTCAGACAGCAAGCTGCTGCTGAGGCTGCTGGGAGTGCCAGTGGGTCCCATAGGATCTACTGGGATGATGGACTTTTATACTCAGAGGGTAGAGACCCCAAGCCTGGTGCTACCAGGAGGTTGGTTATACCTCTGAAGTTTAGAGGCTTCCTATTAACACTGGCACATGATATCCCATTAGCAGGACACTTAGGCCAAAACAAGACCTGGGACAGAATTGTCCCTCACTTTCATTGGCCTCACATGTCAGAGGACACAAAGGAGTTTTTTCGCTCCTGTATCACTTGCCAAGCCAGTGGTAAGGCAGGTGGTACTACAAAGGCCCCCCTGATACCACTACCTGTGGTAGGGGTTCCCTTTGAGAGGGTTGGGATTGACATTGTTGGTCCCATGGATCCTCAAACTGCATCTGGGCACAGAGTTATACTAGTGGTGGTGGACCATGCCACTAGGTATCCAGAAGCAATACCCCTAAGGACTACCACAGCTCCTGTTGTGGCTAGAGCCCTCCTGGGAATCTTTTCCAGAGTGGGTTTCCCTAAGGAGGTAGAATCAGACCGTGGTGAAAACTTTATGTCTGGTTACTTGACTGCAATGTGGAAAGAGTGTGGTGTGAATTACAAATTCACCACCCCTTATCACCCACAATGCAATGGGTTAGTTGAGAGATTCAACAAAACCCTCAAGGGCATGATAAAAGGTCTCCCTGAAAAGCTTAGGCGTAGATGGGCCATCCTTTTGTCCTGCCTTCTCTTTGCCTACAGAGAGGTTCCTCAGAAGGGGGTTGGCTACAGCCCTCTTGAACTTCTGTTTGGACATCCAGTTAGGGGTCCCTTGTGTTTAGTGAAGGAGGGATGGGAGTTGCCTTTCAAACCACCTAAACAGGACATAGTGGACTATGTACTTGGTCTCCGCTCCAGGATGGCTGAGTATATGAAGAAGGCATCCAAAAACCTTGAGGCTAGCCAGGAATTGCAAAAGGCCTGGCATGACCAAAAGGCTGTTTTGACTGTGTATCAGCCAGGACAGAAAGTATGGGTGTTGGAGCCTGTGGCCCCAGCAGCTCTCCAGGACAAGTGGAGTGGGCCCCATACTATTCTTGAGCAGAAGGGAGAGGTTACCTACCTGTTGGACCTTGGTACTCCCAGGAGCCCCCACAGGGTGCTCCATGTGAACAGGCTCAAGCCATATGTGGACAGGGCAGACATGGGCTTGCTCATGGCTACTGATGAGGGACAGGAGGAAGAGAGTGATCCACTCCCTGACTTGCTCTCACAGAACCCTGATGATGGTTCAGTTGATGGTGTAGCCTTGGCAGGCAGCCTCACTGACCAGCAGCAAACTGATTGCAGGAAGGTCCTCAATCAGTATAGACACATGTTTTCACTGACTCCAAGTCAGACTACCTGGTGCACCCATGAGGTGGACACAGGTGACAGTCTGCCTGTTAAAAATAAGATTTACAGGCAACCTGATCATGTCAGGGACTGTATCAGGACTGAAGTCCAGAAAATGTTGGAATTAGGAGTTATTGAACCCTCAGATAGCCCTTGAGCTAGTCCAGTAGTCTTGGTACCAAAACCTCACACCCAGGGTGGTAAGAGAGAGATGAGGTTCTCTGTTGACTACAGGGGTCTCAATGCAGTCACTAGGACTGATGCTCACCATATTCCAAGGGCAGATGAGCTGATTGATACTTTGGCCTCAGCCAAGTTCTTAAGCACATTTGACTTGACAGCTGGTTACTGGCAAATCAGATTAGCTGATGAAGCAAAACCAAAAACAGCATTCTCAACCCCTAGTGGGCACTACCAATTTGTGGTGATGCCTTTTGGCTTGAAGAATGCCCCTGACACTATTCAAAGGTTGGTGAACAAAGTCCTAACAGGTCTGGAAGCCTATAGTGCAGCTTATCTAGATGATATTGCTGTCTTTAGCTCCACCTGGGAGGATCACCTGGTCCACCTGAGAAATGTTTTAGAGGCCCTGCAAAAAGCAGGCCTCACTATCAAGGCCACCAAGTGCCAGATAGGGCAGAGTAAGGTTGTGTACCTGGGTCACCTTGTGGGTGGAGGCCAGATTCAACCATTGCAGAGCAAAATCCAGATCATCATGGACTGGGTTGCTCCAACTACCCAGACTCAGGTCAGAGCTTTCTTGACCCTGACTGGGTACTACAGGAGCTTTGTCAAAGGTTATGGATCCATAGTGACCCCTTTAAATGACTTAACTTCCAAAAGAATGCCTAAGAAAGTTCAGTGGACATTAGCTGTCAAAAGGCATTTGATGACCTGAAGCAGGCCATGTGCACTGCTCCCATTCGGCAAAGTCCTGATTATTCCAAACAATTCATTGTTCAAACTGATGCATCTGAATTGGTGGTAGGGGCTGTGTTATCACAATTGAATGAAGAGGGTCAGGATCAGCCAGTAGCTTTCATAAGCAGAAGGCTGACCCCCAGAGAGAAACGTTGGTCAGCTATTGAGAGGGAAGCCTTTGCTGTGGTTTGGGCTCTGAAGAAGCTGAGGCCATAATTGTTTGGCACTCACTTCATTGTTCAGACAGACCATAAGCCCCTCTTATGGCTAAAACAGATGAAGGGTGAAAACCAGGGGTGGGCGGAATTTGCGGAGTTGCGTTCCGCAAAATTCCGCGAAACGGCAAGAAATCTCCGCGAGCACGCGGAATTTCGCGTGCTCGCAGAGATTTTGCTGCGCCCGTTTATATCTGTAAGTGCTTCCTTTTGAGGTTTAATTTTTGTGACAGGAGCATCGTAGCATCGTGCCAGAATGAATCCTGCCCTGCATATTTATCCACGAAGATGCCACCGTTTTGTGCACTACCTCTACTCAACTGGAGTACTTTCTACTGGCTAATCAGTAAGTGCTACCTCGCTGGGTAAATGTATAGTGCCTTTCCTACACTGCAGCTGCGTAAAGGACCGGAAGAATTGTCTCCTGTGACCTCGTGTGTCTGTAACTTTGCCACCGCGCCGGAAAGGCGCTGGGGTCCTTTGAGTAAGCTGTCCATCATAGTGGGGAAAGGGCGGGAAGACGTTGCATACCGCTAGTGTATGTGGGGTGGGGCAAAACGGGCGGGGCATCCATGCGAGTTCACATGCATCTTGTTTATAAAGGGTCAGAGCACGATCTGAGCAGCAGATGAGAAAGAACCTCCTGGCCACTGGACCTACACGGGGATTGCGCTCGAGAAAATCAAGGATGCAAAGACCTCCATCAGGGATTACAGCTAATGTTTGGCGGTAGATCTGGGCAGAAAGCACTCCTGCTTAGCCTCGACCTTGCTCACGAATGTTTTGTGCTGAATAATGCGTTACAGAATTTGAGCTTCAACTCGGGCACCTGCTTTATTTATATCTGTAAGTGCTTCCTGTTGAGGTTTAAATTTTGTGGCAGGAGCATCGTAGCATCGTGCCAGAATGAATCCTGCCCTGCATATTTATCCACGAAGATGCCACCGTTTTGTGCACTACCTCTACTCAACTGGAGTACTTTCTACTGGCTAATCAGTAAGTGCTACCTCGTTGGGTAAATGTATAGTGCTTTTCCTACACTGCAGCTGCGTAAAGGACCAGAAGAATTGTCTCCAGTGACCTCGTGTGTCTGTAACTTTGCCACCGCGCCAGAAAGGCGCCGGGGTCCTTTGAGTAAGCTGTCCATCATAGTGAGGAAAGGGCGGCAAGACGTTGCATACCGCTAGTGTATGTGGGGCGGGGCAAAATGGGCGGGGCATCCATGCGAGTTCACATGCATCTTGTTTATAAAGGGTCAGAGCACGATCTGAGCAGCAGATGAGGAGAAAGAACCTCCTGGCCACTGGACCTACACGGGGATTGCGCTCGAGAAAATCAAGGATGCAAAGACCTCCATCAGGGTTTACAGCTAATGTTTGGCGGTAGATCTGGGCAGAAAGCACTCCTGCTTAGCCTCGACCTTGCTCACAAATTTTTTGTGCTGATTAATGCGTTACAGAATTTGAGCTTCAACTCGGGCACCTGCTTTATTTATATCTGTAAGTGCTTCATGCACCTGAATTCCGTTCCGCCGCGGATCGCGGAAGTTTCGACATTTCCGCGTTCCGCGCGGAACGCGGAAATGCCGAAATTTCGCAAGTTCCGCGAGCGGAACGGAATTTGCCGCCCACCCCTAGTGAAAACCCCAAACTTTTGAGCTGGTCCATTTCCCTACAGGGGATGGACTATACAGTGGAACATAGACCTGGGAGTAACCATACCAATGCAGATGGACTCTCCAGATATTTCCACTTAGAACATGAAGACTCAACTGGTCAAGGTTAGTTTAATGTCCTTACGTTTGGGTGGGTTGTGTAGGAGAGTAGGATCTGCTTCTTATAGTTACCCCCACTTTTTGCTGATGTCTCACTGTTTTGGCCTAGTCTGACTGGGATCCTGCTATTCAGGACCCCAGTCTATCTGCTTTCTCCTGTAAATTGCAATACATGTACTTTAGGTGCACTCCAGATTGGATACTGGGGTACCCTTATAAGTCCCTAGTATATGGTACACCATGTACCCTGGGCATAGGTACTCCAGAGGCCTCCCATGGGCTGGAGCATGTATTATGCCACCCATGTGAGGCCATTCAAAATGACACAACAGGTCTGCTACAGCAGCCTGTGTAAGCTGGTGCTTGCACCATTTACTTAGATATAGGTTCACTATATCTATCTAAATCACTGCACTTAAAAACCTATCAGTCACCCCTATGGCAGGCCTTATCAACCCTGAAGGCACGGTGCTGGGTTTTACGTGAGAGGGTGCCCCTGCATGAGCAGAGCCCCTCTGCAGCCTTCGGAGACCATTCTCTGGGGTTGTCTGTGATGCAGCCAGACATATAGGTCTAAGTGAATTATAACCTCGCGGTAAATGCTAACTTTAAAACGGCTGCTTAGAAACATGTCATGTTTGGTGTCAAACACCTTGGAATCATACCTCCACACCAGTAACTGGTGTGGGAGGTATGATTCCACCCTTGTAGAACCACTACTGTTGGTCACCGGTCTAACCGGTACCAGCTTTCTCGACCTGGGCAGCACAAAATGGATGCTGCCAGCCACAGACACGAGTCTGCCCTCCTGCTGCTGAGCCAAGCTCGAGCAGAGGAAGGCCTGACAATGGGTTTCCTGTCACAGGGAGGTGTTACCACCTCCCAGACAGGATTTAGTGTATTGGAGCTGGGTGGGTGCACTCTCAGAGTGCCAGAAAGTCTGCACTGGGGGCTCATTTGGTGTCCCTCTGCATAGTCCAGCTAGAACCAGTTCTGGGAGCCTTTGGCTCCTGCTCTGGCGCGAAACTGGACAAAGGACATGGGTGTAGCCACCCCTCTGTCCTGCCCCTCCCCTAGGAGGGTCCCCAGAGTCCGTCCAACCCCTTCCCATGGGTATAAAGTGGGAAACCTGATTCCAGGACTTTAGATTATACCTGGACAAAGACTCTGCAAAGGAACCAAGTACTTCGACGGTGTACACTTCGCTGGACGACAGAAGAATCTCCCTTGGAGTAAAGGAGTAAAGGAGTTACTCCCCTGCAGCAGCAGGCACCTAAGCGCATCTGACCGGCTTGCATCTCCAGAGCTCCTGCGGACTCCGAAGATTTCTGCAACACAGGAGGTGGGTTCCCAAAGGTCCCCGAGGTAGATCTGACCTCTCAGTGATTCTGAGACCAGTATCCCTCGTGGGGGCCGTGCATCCCGTTCCCCTGTGCACCGCGTCTATTTGCAAGTGCATATGCTTGTTGGCGATCCCTGAGCTTGTGCATTGGACTACTTGTAGTCCCGACTCCGAGCAACCTTTGCACCTAAGATATCCGGCCTCCACTCCACGAGTGCTCTGTGGGCTGGTCCTTTGTGAATTCGCTCGAGGTCTCCTTGCGATCCCTGGTCCATTGGCCTGTGGGTCCTGGTGAGGGTCATCTTGTTTGTTCTTGGGCTTCCCTGGTTGCTCCAGATGTGCCCTCACTCTCCATTGCTTGGAGAGTCCCCTGGACCTTGCTGGTCCACACCGTAACCTGTTTCCTCTGCCTGCATGGGTTGCCGTTGCCAAGGCTTGTCGGTGCTCCAGCCGGACACTGACCCCTCAGCTCTCGACATCCTTTGTGGGACAGCTCACCTCCAGACCCTGGTCATCATCAGCATCTCCTGGTCCCCGTGGCTGCAGAGACAAACATCCTTTCTCTTCACCTGAAGCACCCGACATCGGTGGGCATTCGACTACTGAGCCCCTGGTCACCTGAAGTGACCCAGACTCTGTCCCCTCTGCTTTCAGGTTCTTCTCACTTCGAATCCAGGCTTGGATTCCACCGGACACTCTTCGCCTTCCTGGCAGCAGTACCTTCTTGCAGCTCTCCATTGAAAACGACGGAGGTTTCCGACACCACTTGACCCCTATGCACCCGGCTCCTCTGGGATAGGTAACACGGGTACCTCGGTACTCACAAGGGTGCTGGCCTTAGAACCTCTTATGTTCCAAAGGGTTTGCTTGAAGTCCTCGTAGAAGTGTCCTTAAACTGTAATTTTCCACCCGCGACTTTCCCATAGAGTTGCACGGAGCACGCAGTCGTGTTTCCTCACTGCACCCGTCCTCCGTGGGTGCCCTGTGTCACTGCCTTGGGTGGTTACTTGGGGTCCCAGCGATTCTACATGCTCTCATTACCCTGTGGGCCGTTTTCAGCCTTTGGGCAGTGCCTTCTTGCATGAACTTTGGTCCCTGCCTTTCATGTACAGGTGCATTAGGGACGGAAAAGAGGTTTTTCTCACAGGAGAGTCTTGCAATTCTGCAGTGGGTCATTCCCTCATTTGTAAAAACATTAAATTGCACGGAGCTTGTAACGTTTCGGCACCGAATCTTGCTTGTGTTTTAAAGGGCATTCCTGCTCCTGCTATATCACCTACTTTCACTGTGCTTGCAAATGGTAGCTATCTCCTTCTGAATAATCAGGACTGCTGTGGAATGCTTGCCGGCATCCCCTATATTGTAACAGTTTCCCACCGGGTTGTGTGCTGCAAAAATGTGCTTTTTCCTCCCCCACACAACATAATAGATAGTTCCATTGAGCCTTCCATTCCAACTTTGAAGGCAGATTTCAATAAATTGAGCAGAATAAAGGCGCTATTATTGAACCAGGAGGTTATGCTCACATCCGCACGGGAGACCTTCATCCTCCAGGTGGCTAGTACCCACAGTGAGATACAGGCCCTTTTGAACACGAACCTCCCCCAACATTTCGGTGAGCTGATTCACCGCATTTTCAATGCATCTCGCACCGAAGGTCTTGTGCACTTTTTTAAAGTTGTGGGCTCTGGCCTTGTTTCCTCCTTTCAAGCTATATTTGGTGTAATACCGGCTTTTATTCATTCTATTTTTTCCAGCGTCTTTGGCGGCTTTCCGTTGATCCTAGCGTTAGCTGCTGGAGTACTACTTTTAATTTGTTTGCTGCGCAATGGCTGCACCTCCTGGGGGCCTACTCGAACAAGGTCGGCTCCGGCTGCTCCGTGAACGAATGCTCCTCAGCTTCGGCATCCTGCCATTGGCGACACTCAGTGTGTCCTATCGACTTTCCTTTCGCTTTGCGTATTTCACTTGGGTGCAACCTGTGATGTCTTGCTTAAGATGTCCATTCTCATGTTCCTTGGATGTTTGCCTCTCCAAAGTGTCTCTGTCGGACCTGGATTTTGCCCAGTTGATGGGTCCCTTAGAGGCCCATGAACAGGACTGTTCCGGAACTGGCTTGATGGCGCATGCGGCTGCACTTGGAATTCTGGCGCAATGGGATATCTGGGCGGCTGCTCAGAATCTCCTACAACACAGTTATATTGAGTATCACGCAAGTTGTCCCGCAATGCTGATCACTGCTCCCTGTTATGAGGAACATGAGTGCAGTTTTGATTTGTTGAACTGGATGGCATCTCTTTTTTCAGACAATACCAATGATGTCCTCTTGGAAGGTGTGGTGTTTTTCTGCACTTACACTCTCTTGGATTAGAGAACTTTGCGTCCTGCTTTTCTGGATTTTCCTTTTTTTGCCCTATAAATATATTCGTTTCTCATTCGATGTCCTTCATGGGAACGTTTGACTAATAGACGTTTACATTCTGCTCCATCTATTTGAACTCTGTTTTCGTCCTATGTCTTGGCCTATGGACTGACCAGGGGAGGGTGTAGTGTGGTTTGTGGCCTCATTGGCTACATTGCTAAGTTAGCTTAGGCCCTGCTGCCATGATGCCCTTTTTGCACACGTTACTCTGTGACTTTGTTTTCCAGCCTCTGCTTGTGCCCGGCTATTTTAGAACTGTCTGCCTTTTTTGCCTTTCACCTATACTCATGTTCCCTGTGGGTTTCGTCTACACACCATGTACAAGGTCGAAAAACAACGTCCCTTGTTCTTGCTGATCTGGTCAGCCCCTCGCTCTTAGACATAACACATAATGCAGCTGCACTGGAAGAATTCGGGTGCCTTTAATATTGTGATCTCGCTATTTGGGGCACTTGGAGAAAAACCTTTCCAGAGAGAAGAGCTGTGCTTGTCTGATGATGTAAACCTTGCATCTAGATATTGAGGTATGGGGGTCCATCCGACAAAGCCCAGAGGTCTTCTGTTTTTATCATACACTAGTTGTTAGCACGGGGAGGGTGGTAAGGCCATTTAGTCCTATATCCACTGTCTTTATAAAATGCTTTCCCCGTTTGTATTCTATGGAATTGTAACCATGCTTATTATTTTATCCTTATGCATTATGCTGATAGTACTGGCACGTGTACTGTATCTTAGAGCACGATAGTTGAAATAAACATTTTAAACTATACAGTGTCTCTTATTACGCACGTTGTGGACAAGTATGAGTGAGTTATGAAAGGGTGTTCTTGCTCCCGCGAGTCCTGAGAGAGACCGTGTTCTGGGTTGTCTAATCATTGGTAGCTGCGCTGCCAATGAGACGCTAAAGCTAGTCAGATTGGGATTGTGGGTACTAAGGGGCATAGTTGGCTCACCACTATACTCTGAGGTCCTATTGTCCTGTGCATAGCTCTGTGTATGTGCAGAATCCCTACAACAGGAGATGCGATAATTATCGCAAATCGCGCTTAGCACGATTTACTCTATCGCTGGATTACATCGCCGTGTTAGCGACGTATTATCAACGTTTTGCTAACAGACGATGTAATTCCAGCGATAGAGGCCGATTCCCAGGAATAGCGTGTGAAATCCAGCGATGATTTCACAGCGCTAAGGAGAGGCTTGCTGATAGGGGAGTGTGGACCTAACCTGGCAATCCACTTCCCATTATCAGTATGCCTAAGTCACTTTTAAAGCAGGCGTAACATTACTGCGATAACCGCGGTTAGCGCAGTTATTTTTATCGCTTCGCGGGTCTGCTGCATGGCTTGCTAATATCGCGAAGCCGTGTTAGCGTGGATTCCCATGTTGTTGTACTCGGGAAAGCCTACTTTGCATGTCATTAGCGATATTGATCGCTGACATGCAAAGTCGCAAGGAAACACGCGCTAACGCTTGTTAGCGTGTCCTTGATGATATTGAGATAAAAAAAATCGCTGCTTTTTCGGCGCTATGTGCCGAAAAAGCGGTGATATATCTCTTGATAATATGCCCCTCAGTGTTTACAAATCAGGGCCACAGTGTATCCATCAATCACATTTATTATCTCAAATATAGCCAAAGAACTGCTTCTTAATCATGTATTCCCTGTAGGCTTGTTGATTACTTTCATCTGTTACAGACATGAAATATAAACATGGCAAATCTTACATTGGTTTGAAGGTCCTTTCTCCATATTTGTCGATGACCCGACAATAGTTCTTATATATCGAATTCATTTGTTGCAACTCTTTGGCGAGGGCTGTCATCTAGATTTCAAGAAAGACAAGCAAAATATACACATTTAATTTTAGATTATGGTCAGCTATTCACTGAAATAAAGTTCTGTCCTCACCCTTCTCCGAATTAAAACCAAACATCAAAAACATCAACAGTAAAGCCCAGACTGATTCAGTGACTCAATTCATTCATTTGAGCAACATGTAAGTTGAGCGTTGAAATTCTTGAGCACATAGGGGCATATTAGCAAGAAGAGGCGATAATCATCGCTAACCCTGCTTAGCGTGATTTTTTTTATCGCCGGCTATCGCTGGAATATATCGCCATGCTAACGCTGTATTAGCAACGATTAGCGCTATGGCGATGAATATTCCAGCGATATCGGGGGAAATGGGCCAACATCGCTGAAAAACCAGCGATGTTGCATGGAGAAGGGAGAACACCTTGCTGATACGACCCTGTGGTCGTATCAGCATAATCCACCCCCCCATGTTAGGTATGGCTAACACCTGCTAATTGCAGGTGTTAAATAAATGGCGATGACCCCGGTTAGCGCGACTTTTCACGTCGCTAACTGGGGCCATGGCCACCTTGCTAATAGGCGATAGGCCTGTTAGCGAGTGTTTCCCAGGTTTGTTCGTCGGGAACGCCCACTTTGCATCTCATTAGCGATAAATATCGCTGACATGCAAAGCGGTAAAAAAAACGGGCGCTAATGCCCGCAAACTGTCGCTAACTGCTGTTAGAGACAGTTTGCTGATAGGGCGATATAAATATCGCCGCTTTAGCAGCAAAAATTGCCGCTAAAGCGGCGATAGTGCCCTTGCTAATATGCCCCATAATTTTTCACAAATTTCTATCCACAGACAGCAGAGAGGGCAGGTAGGGAAACTTCGCCTCCAGGGACAGGACAGGCAGGAACACTTTGGCCCTAATTCTAATTCGGTTGGTAAATTCCGATACTGGGTAAACCAAACGGTATAGGGATCAAATTCCAAGTAATGCACTAAGCACGACACCTCCACAATTTTCTTCGCAGGAGGGCAAATTTGCTGAAATGGACCAGGTGAAAATAATTTCGTAAATTCGCAAAAAGCACCAAATTCTGCAAGTAATTTCTCATTTTTCCTAATGAAAACTCAAAATTGGTGTTATTTATAGTATAATAGTCACAAGGTGCTGCAATTACTTCCTTTGGAATAAAGGCCTTTCTCTTCTCCCCCTAACCCACAGCAACATCAAATGGTAATCCTGGGTAGCATTGCTCAGAGTTCCTGAACATTCCAAACGGCTGCAAACGAAAGTCAGGGCATCAGCGCTAAGGTAGTTGTATGTCTAAATGCTTTTGTATTTTTCAGTTAATTGTACATGTCCTCCAGAGACACTGGGCAATCAGTAAAAATCAAGTGACGCATGATTTGACAGCCATTTTATTGGAAATACATAGTTTTATTGTGTTGGTCCTACTCTGATGATGGAGTATGCAGCACCTCTGGTTTTACTTCCTTCATGCAGAGTTTCTTGTGGGACTTTGGATGATCCAATGATATTTGAAGTTACCTTTGAATTCAAATCCTGCTCAGGGTTTTTATTGATTGACAGAGCTTTTTAATCGGACACAACTTCAAAGCGAAGCAGGTTCTTAGAGAGTTTGAAATTGCATAAATTTCTCTGAGTCATCAGCTATGATTTGGGAAGGTGCGGCCGGCACAGGTAAGAGCGATGGGGCGGGGGCGGAGCAGGGTGGTGGGGTTGAAGTCGACAGACGATAGGATGGGTAAAATAAAACCACTTACCTTGTGCTTGCTGCATCGCTGAGTCGGCGATGAGGCGAGCACAAGGTAAGTGGTTTTATTTTATTTTTTAATTTAATTTAATCTATCCCGTAGTCTGTCGACTCACCTCCCAAACCCTGCCCCACCCTACCCCACCGCTCTTACCTGTGCCGGCTGCGCCTGGCATTAGGGGTGTTGTGTCGGTGGTGCCTTCAGACACAATAATTGTGTGCTTGTGGATTGTCAGCTTCTGTTTGAACACAATCTTGACATGTATGTATTCCTCTGTCTGGTGGGGTGGCCAGTGGCACAAATGCAAAAGGGTTTAATCTGCTAATAGGTCTTCGGCATCCTCAGCAGGGACTAAGAAGAGAATATGATATGCAGTAGAAAATGCGATTAATCAGGACTACCTATTCTATCATGAGAGATCCTCACATAAATGACAACCTGGGAAAAATTGATTTTGTATATGTTCACAATAATTGATCATCAAGACAATGAGGTGGCACTTGGGTGGCGGGAGAAAGTTTAATTTGCTTTATCAAGTAACGATTATGTCTGTTTTGACTTAAGGTATGTGTACCCAGAGAAAGTGTTTTTTGGATTTGTTTTTTTAAAAGAATAGTAAAGAATACAGGTGACCTGAAAAGTATATCTATGTGTTGGTTTTCAGTTTAAAAGAGAAATAGCAATTTATGTCAGAGGGGAGACACTTTATATAAATGCAAAAGCAGCACATCTTCTTAAAAAGACATTTCAGGTTGAATTATGGAGGATTTAAGAAATGTAGGCTCTGAATTACCGCCTTCTTTCTGGTTTAAGAATGGAAGGTAAAGTTTCAACTACTTTCAAACTACTGGCTCAGTTGGTGGTGAGAGAGCTTGAACTACTTGTGAAACTCATGCAGCCATCTATAATAAATGTAGCAGGGGCCTCAATTCAAGAAAGCCTTTTGAGCATCGGCCAACAAGCCTAGAAATCTCATACAACAGATCACCACAAAGATAAAATCATAGGAGAGAAAAGTTCATACTTCATGAGCAGTGAACCATCACCACAGATGCAATGTTGGTGGCATTGTCAGAAAATAAAAGCCAAGATCCAGTTGTTTTATCATTTTTTTAAAAATATTTTGCATTTATATTGAACATTGCTACAGTGATGTGGCCCTGAAACTCTGTGCAGCATACCTACAGTTTAGGCAAGCAAGGTTTATATGAGTGTTTGTTATATTGTGACCAATGTGAGAAGCACTGGGTATTGTGTGTGAGATCCAGACAGGTGCTCCAGTGTGGCAGCTGCAGACTTGGAGCCTTGTTTACAGTTATGCGGCCAGGAGGCTAAACCATTTGGAAAGTGGAGGCCGCTCCTTCCACCCCAGAGGAAGACAGTGTGCTTAATAGTGAGCTCCCTGCCTTGTCTGCAGGAAATATTCACAGACAGTGTTCCTGTTGATACAGTAGATACTTTTGATGGAAATATAATATCAATTTGGCTAACATGTTATGGCAGCCCAATCGGCATTATTTTTGTTTTTCAGAAACAACACCTCTAAAGGAGGGGTTCATTATGAAAAACAAGAAACAGATGTCCGTGGGGTCTTGGGAGTTTTCGATATGCGACAGGTACTTTACAAAAATTTCCTGAGTAGGATGATCATGCTTCCCATGAGTGAACTTGGACAGGAAAATTCAGTGCCAGAAGGCAACCTGCAGAGGACAGGCCTTCCAACATACTGAGCCCAGCAGCCCTCTGGCAAATGGGCTACCTGCTAGGGTTTTCCGATGGTGGAACAGGCTAATGCTCTACCATCATAAACTCGACCATTCCCCTATTCTAAATGAAATGGGGAACACAACTTTAGCAGAATGGATCATCTGCAAATTTCCAAGTGCCTTTCTGTCTCACTCAAAATGACCAATGGGCAATATGCATTGGCAACGTGTCTAGGATGCAGATCCTTGTCAGATTAACAAGGAAGTACCTCATTAATGGGTGGATATTGGGCCTATGGTTTTCTGGTATAGACCCTTACTCTGCATCAGGTAGATGATTTACCTGGTATTGGCCCTCCTATAGAGTTTTGCCAGTATAGGCAAGTTGCTGGTTCACCTCCTGAAGTGACGTTTATACTGATGTGGGAATAGTAATATCTTCATTTCTCTTTGGAATTCTAGGTGATGTGAAAAGGGTCTTATTCATTTTAGGGGAGAGTTGCAGAGATTGTTGATCTGTACCTTCAATAAAGCCTGAAGGTAGTCAGAAGAGGTGCCACACTTGAGCTGTGGTTTCTTTGAGGATATATTTGCAGCTTGTTTTGCTGAAAAGCAAAACAAGACGCACCATGAATTGTTTGCTGCTCAATAACCAGAACGTTGACGTAGATTCTTCAGGCAATCGGAAAACAGTGAAATGCTTGAGGTGCTGTGTGATCACTTGTTGAGAGACACATTTTGGGTTTAGAGGCAGATCCATTAAAGCCTGCAATCGTTAATTTGTAAGACCTGGTTGACTTCTTACGAGTCTAAAAGCTCTTCCTCTTGGGAGAATAGTTTAACCAATGGATTTAGTTGTAGGGGGGATTCTTGGACCTCTCTACTTGACTTAAAATGGGGCAGAACTTACATCTATTTCCTTGCTTTGTTAATTTCATGTTTGTGTAAGCCTTCTTTCTTCTTGATAATGTAAAGCTGAACTATCCGTAGGAGAGGATTCTGGGCCAGATGTACGACCCGTTTTTGCATGCGCAAACGGGTTTGCGACCCGTTTGCGCATGCAAAAACCTCATGGGCCATGTACAAAGCCTATTTAGCGTGTCGCAATTTATTCGCGACTCGCTAAATAGGTTTTGCGACTCGCTATTAGGAAGGGGCGTTCCCTTCCTGATAGCAACCGCAAAGCTATGTACCAATGTTTTGCGACCGCAATTGCGGTCGCAAAACACTTGCAAGTTACCACCCTCTTCAAGAGGTTGGTAATGGAGTCGCAAATGGGAAGGGGTCCCCAGGGGACCCCTTCCCCTTTGTGACAGGCTCTGAAAATATTTTTTAAGGGCAGGCAGTGGTCCCAGGGACCACTACCTGCCCTTAAAAAATGAAACGAAAACGTTTCATTTTTTTTTTTTTTTAAATGCATCCCGTTTTCCTTTAAGGAAAACGGACTGCATTAAAAAAAAACTGCTTTATTTAAAAGCAGTCCCAGACATGGTGGTCTGCTGATCCCAGCAGGCCACCATACCTGGGAGGGCCTGCCATTCCCAATGGGGTCGCAAATTGCGAGTGGCTCATTAATATTCATGAGTTTCGCAATTTGCGACCCCATTGGGAATCGCAAACAGTGTCTCTGACACTGTTGTACATCCCATTTTGCGACTCGCAAATTGCGACTCGCTATTGCGACGCAATTTGCGAGTCACAAATTTGTTGGTCGTACATCTGGCCCATAATTCCTTAACCATTACTCAGCAGGGCGGTATAGCATTCAAATGGCTATTTAAGACAGACATCAACCATTATTGAAGCAAGATCTTATTTTTCTCTAACCAGCTTGTGTTGCTTCTGAACCAATGGAGACTCCTACAGAATGCCAGCTGTACCCTATGCAGCCACATCTAGTGAAGTCATATTAAGTTATGGTTACATTCCATAGTCAGAAGAATTTCTAAGCAATGCAGGTGTGTCTGCAGACAATAACTCACAATGACATAGGGGCTTATTTACAAGCCCCTTTTGCCGCTGGTACGTCACTTTTTCCCATATTAAAAGTGACACATCGGTGGCGTAAGGGGCTTGTAAATAAGCCACATAATCTATAGTAAAAATTGCCAATGCCATTCACCTTGTGGGTTGCCCTCTAGAATGCCCCTTCAATCGCCCATTAACAAGGGTTAAATGCAATAATTCAGCACCTCTTTTTTCTGACTTGCTGTTATGCAACTGGTGAGGAGTGAGACCTCACACCTCACCATGGTGCATAGATTCACATTCACTGTATAGGATACTGTAATATGGGCATTAAAGTCACCCATTAACATTTCTGAGTAATCTGGAAAGCCAGCTATTTTTTCTTTAATCGACTGTAACAGTTCATCTCTTTTCCACTGCTGCCTAAACCTGGAAAAAAGTAGTAAATGACTAGAATTATCTTCAACCCTTTGCCATCCTATCATGGCCATATGTGACCTTACAATGGTGACGATATAGCACTAAAGTTGGGAAAATTAAATGGCCCAGTCAACCCGGGTTCCTGGACTACAACTATTTTACAATTTCGAAACAACTCGTTTTAATGGAGGCTTTGCAAACTGGGTATGACCAGCTACTTTACAAATTGCCAGTGATTAGGCTATTTGTAAGCATTCCCCCTATAATCTTTTGTGTGTTTAATATAATGCTCTAGGCAGTCAAGGGTATGCCCAGAAGTGGGTCTTGCACTCACTGTGTCATTGGACGCAAGCTGCTTCCAACTGTACAGGCCCAAAAAGGCCAAAGCCAGTGAATGGTTGCTTGTGTTCTGCTTCAGAGAGGACCTCGCTTGGCAGTCCAGGCTCGACTGCTCTGACAGGAGCAGGACGAAGACTGATTTGCATATAGCTGGGTCTACTCTTAGGTGGCATGGTGGGTAAAAAAAACGATGGGTTGGAATGCCACCCTTGTGATTGCCAGTGGTTAGGCTTTTCTCCCATCACCTTTTGTGTGTTTGATGTAATGCCCTAAGTGATCATGGGTATGCCCAGACACCGGTCCTCAGCTCATTGTGCCATTAGAACCAAGCTGCACATGATTGAAGAGGCCCAAATAGGCTGATACCAGTCTCCAGTTGCTCATGTTCTGGCTCAGACAAGACCTCGCTTGGCAGTTCGGGCTGGACTTCTCCTACTAAAGCAACAACAAGTCTGATTTGCATATTGCTGGGTCTAATCTAAGGAATCATCATGGGCAAAAAACTGATGGGTTGGAGTGCTACCCCAAGCGACTGCCAGTGGTTAGACTATTTGCATGCATTCCTCCCATCACCTTTTGTGTGTTTGATATAATTCCCTAATTGGTCAAGGGTATGCCCAGATGTGGGTTCCGTGCTCACTGTGCTATTGGAGCCAGTTTGTACCTCACTGTCGAGACCCAAATAGGTCAAACCAAGTCATGGGTTGCTTGTGTTCTGCTTCAGAAAGGACCTCACTTAACAGTTCATGCTGGATTGTTCCTACTGGAGCAGGGCCAAGACTGGTTTGCTTGCTTGTGGCTGGGTCTACTCTGAGGTGACATGATTGGTAAACAAACAATAGACTGGAATGCTGCCCTTAGTGATTGCCAGTGGTTGTACTATTTTCAAGCATTCCTCCCATCACCTTTTGTGTGTTTGATGTAAACTCCTAAGTGGCCAACTGTATGCCAGACGTTGGTCCCATGCTCATGTTGCCTTTGGAACCAAGCTGCACTAGACTGAAAAGGCCAAAATAGACTGAAAGTGCAAAAACGATCTTAGGTTGCTTGGGGTCTGGTTCAGAGAGAACTTGGTTTGGCAGTTCAGGTTGAACTGTTTCTACAGGAGACAATGCTGATTTGCATAAATGTTGCTTTAGTCGAATCTGAGGTGGCATGGTGGGCAAAGAAGCAATTGATTGAAATGTTACCCCGGATGATTACCAGTGGAATATTTGCAAGCATTCCTCAGATCAACTTTTGTTACTTTGCTAAAGTTAGACCATCCTTTCATCTTCATTATATTTGGAGATCACATAAACACAAAATGCTCTTGCCCGACATGCTTGTAGGCACAGGAATGCCACCTGCATTGGGGGACACTCACGTTCCCTTGCACTGAATGCCTTACTGCAAGTATCTGCTATTTTTTTCCAGCCTCACACTAATCCAGTGGTGCAGGAAGGCCTAGGCTGGTCCCTTGACATGAGTGAGTTTCTGGGTCTGGTCTGGAGGGCTGCACCAAGTGTGCCCTCATTTGTATGACAGTGTACTACCATCCAAGTCATACTGTTAGCATGTAAAGCAGTGGTGGCAGTGTACTGCGTTTTGTCAATCAGTAGTTGTGACCAGACCTTTTCATCAGTTTCAACAGAGTAGAGGCCTAGAGACCCACTCATCTAAAGTTCCACTTCTATGTGCTAACCAGAACCTCCCGAGTACAGGTTATGTGTGTGTTTGTGTGTCTATGTATTCTGTGTGGTACCTGCTTTGTGTTTGTAACAGAACCAGAATAATGGAGGCCTCCGGGTTTCATTTTGGAAGGTCCTGATGTGTACCTGTGGATAAGATGAAGGTGAGGTTGTTTTCCCAGACAGTGAAAGTGTATGGATAATATTCCTTTAGCAGGCGGGAAGAGACCTAGTCATTGAGGTGGGGAAAGAGGGGACAAGGCTACTTCAGAAATTCTTCCTGAGCCCTGCCATTTGGTAGTTGATGAGGTGAAGGGTGGTAATGTAGAATCTGTTGTTCAGTGTGAGAATGGTCACTTAGTTGAGGACAGCCTTTTGTCTCTTTGCTGATCACTATTCAGTGTGGATGATGACAGCCAGGTGCAGATAGATCACACCTCTTTGTGCCTCTGTTGTGGATTCTCCAGGCTGCAGATTAGCCTGCAGTGAGAAGCACCACTCTACACAAAGGATTTGCCTGAAAGTGCATAAAGAGAATCCACATTCCTTGTCTGTTTTGACTGTATAAAAATAGAGACCACTGACCCACTTGATGTTCCAGTTCCAAAATCTCTTTCACCAAGGAAGGGAGTGCTCCACAGAGAACTGCTGAGCAACCAGAGCTGATATCCAAAGGTGAGGGGACATCACCTGGAGGCTTACCTAGAAGGAAAAAGTTCTTCCCTGTCCTGAAGGGCCTGGAAGCGAACATGCTAGCTGAGCGAGTGAAGGGTCTACCAACCCCTTCAGCTGGAGTGATAGTCCACAGACAGCCAGAAGTATCTTGACCCTGAAAGCTTGAGAGCCCCTCAGTATAGTTGGACACAGTATGACGGGCCCCTGGACATCAGAGGCAAATGACCGCAGGCTCTACGGCTGAGGCTTAGTAGCCCCTGCTTTCCCATGGCCCCCTCTGAAAGGGGGACGGCAACGCTTGTATTGGCCTTTTTGGAATAGGATTGTACAAATGTGCAGAACATTAATAACACCCAAATGTCGTACTTCTGGAGTACTGCCAAGGAAGGCATGACTGATATTCCATTGTACCAAGCTAGACTGTTTTTAGTTCACAGAGTGACATTCCCACCAATTTCTCTACACAGCACAAGGATATTACAGATTTATGCTGCCATTGTAAGGAAGAACTACCCAACTTGTTGCATATGATTCATGACTGCCCTTTCATTAGACCCTCCAAGTATGATGAAATGGAATTGGTCTGGCCACTGTAATTAGACAAGGATTGCTGTCTTGTTTGTCAACATGTGTTTATAGGGGTGCTACTTCAATTCCTGAATCGACTTTGACTCAGTAATGGTAATTGACTGAAATTATGCTTAGGGTTACATGTAAAATGGTAACCAGTTACTCTAAAGTCGCAGGTAGGATTTTGTGGCTCTTCTATTGAAGATCTATATGCTACGTATACACATTTTGTAAACTAATTTTTAAGAAACATATGGTTAATCATAAGAACACTGCTATCTGAACATTACTTGATGCATTTTTGACCAAAGGGAAATACCTAAATACATAGCTTTAAATATCTAAATATTACTTTTAAAACATTGCCCGTTGACTTGGGTTTCTGTCTTCATAATTTAGTTATAAAGTTTGAAGAAACCTGAACGTTTTTGATGGGTTTTCCTGTTTCTTTAAAGTGCATTGTATTCATTCCACATGGACAGATACAATGGTTATTCGAATGACACATACATGATGGTGGGACTTCTATATAGCTGTAGTGGGGATAAAATGAAATGTAATTGTTTGTCCCTTGGCTCCTGCACTATGAGCACTGACTTCTTTACACCTATTTGAAATAAACACCCTCTGAGTGGCAATCTAGAACAACAATAAAACAGCATACTCACCATCAATGAAGACCCCCTTTAAGGTCAGGTAGATTAGGTGTGGGTCACTGCCCACTACATTCCTCTTCTGAGCCATCCAGGCCCATGTTGTTCCTGTACAGAGTGGCTAATGCATTACAAAATAATTCTCTCTTGCAGTCTCAAACAAAACTCCTTCTGTGTATATAGAAAATGAATACCTTCTCTGGGAAGCATTGACCTCTGACAACTGTATCTTTGCAGCAATCCATAACCATTTTCTCAAATCGATCAGCAAAGGCTAGGATTCTTGAAGAAAACAAAGATGAAAAACTCCTCGCCACTTCATACAGGTGTCTGAAAAAAATTAAAGTTCATCCATCACCTAAATTGCTGCATCCTTAAGAGATGGCTAGTTACCACTTTCTAATAAATTTCCCAAGTGAAAACCAATGGATATATTGGCAAGATTATGTACCTGTAATATCCATTACATGTTGCCCAGCTCTTCTTTCATCACAGTCATTATCGTTTGAGGATGAGCCCAAATCAAGGATACTAGCCTTAAAACATGTTTCAGTTCCACCTTATCCCACCAGTTACAGGGATATAAAAGCTGTAGCTTGCTAATCGTGACTGAGTGGGGAAATATCAAAAGAGCAACTTCTTCAATCAACAATCATCTCATTTAGATATCACAAGGAGACAAATGTGTGATCTGACAATTGTGAACTTTTCCAACAGATTGTCATGAATCAAGACAGATGTTACAGAGATTCTGGGCATTTTTTTGAAGTTCTGAGGATAGTATGATCTGTGAAAACATGACGGACATCCCATCTGCCGAATTGCCATAGGCAACGATGCTTTTGTAATATGGCAGCTGGAACATGCAACACATTTGTGACCCTTCCACCAAATTTTACCTAAGGCCCTCTGACTGAGTCTAAAACTATCAGAAGGAAGACCTAAAGGATACTGTGGTTTCATCCAATTGTGTTATCAATAGATCCTGTCTAAATCTACTCTTTGTGCCTGTACACAAACTGTAACGGGTCAATAAAGACTAGGTATGCATTTGCTTAAGACAAGGATCTTTCCCCATACCTGTCTGCTGATTTTCTCCATTGCATGTTGATTTTGCAGAGCCAAGCAACTCTGTGACCAAGACCCTCATGTCACTTCCGCATCACACCTGTGATCCAGCCCTTTCATTAGTCCACAGTTAAACCCAGGATTACATTCTAGGCATTCAACCACTGAGCAATTTTTGTAAAACTATTTAAAGAGACAAGTTAAGCTGTATAAACTTAGTGGACTTCCTCACTCCTAGGATCAAGTAATCTAGCTGCCCGCAAGTTTAAGACGTGCTGAAAAGAATTGCCTTAGAGGCACTGGATAAGGAGCCAATGGTACACGGTGTGAATACAGTCAATAGATCAAATAAGTCAAGTAAAATTTGAACAACAAAGCTATAATTCTGAGTACCTTACTTCCCTTTCATGGCCAAAGTGCTGCCTGAAATTCATCACAAAGCCGTTCTAATGCCTCACTATAATATTGATGTTTTTCTGTAATTTCACATAATTTTTAAGGGTGTGTGTAATTTGCATAATTTGCTTTTGAGTTATGGGAAATTTGGGGAAAATTACGCAAAATTACAGCTAATTTACACACAATGCAAATCCATCATTTAGTGCTATGTTATAGCACAACATGTGTTGCGAGGACACATTTTGTGCAAAAAATATGTTCATGCTATAATTTTGGCAGTAACTGCGGCATAATTACGTGATGTGACATAATGGTGTAAATTTAGGAAGGTGTCAAACCAAACATAATGCAAAATTCCAAAAATGACACTAAATACTCTAGTGTAATTTAAATATAGCCCGTGCCTAGTAATTTTACAGGATAGGGCAACATTGAAATCAATAGGAATTGAGAAGGCTTTTTACCATTAAGTAATTACTTTTTGCAGAAGTGTCAAAGTATTCCTTCCTTCAGACCAAAAAGCACAAGTGAGAGTTATCTAGGTGTTTACGATGTGCAAATAAATTTATGGTGTATTAACTTTAATAGAGGCTGCCAGGCCATGGCCTCTGCTCCCCTGTGGATGTGTACTATTTCTGCCATCGTTTTGTATATTAAGAATTACATATGTTCAATGAAAAACACTTTTTGTTAACAATAATATTAGTGTTGTAATAGTGACCACATCAGACAAGATTGTATTAGAGGGCACCATATGCAAAATTACTAGCAGTGATCCCCTCAGTGTATCAGAGAGGGTTGCCAGCAGTAATGTAAAAAAGGCTTTGTCAATTTGGAATGACTCTACATGGGTAATGCATACCCAGCCAATGCTGCAATGCCTTTGGCATGAAAGTAATACATTAGCTGTAAGTCTTTTCACATGATTTAGCGCTAAAAAATTAGCTGTATATGTATTTTGGAAATTCAGCCATTTTTCTCCAACTATCAGCATCTAAGTTCTGATAATAGACATACAGCCTGTAGAATACAGTATGTGGTACAGTCTTATCTTTTACCAATAAAGTCATCACAAATGTTCTTCATCTTATCATGAAAAGAGTTATTAAGTTTATCAACCAAAGCTTGAGATGATACAACCTCATTAGACATTGCTCTTGGATTAACTAAATTCTCATTTGTTGTGCTGATGTGCAGCCCTGGACTTCCGCACCTGCGCCGGGGAGGGAGACTACACTCCCCAGCATTCCTGGCCTGGAAGCGGCCAAGAAGCACTCCTCTCAAGCACCGGAGCGCCTTAAATTTAAAGAGGCGTCCCGCAGCAATGGACCCTCATTCGTTGTGCGGCTGTGCTGCCCGGGACTTTGCACCTGCGCTACGGAGGGATACTTTACTTCCCAGCGTTCCTGGCCTGGAGGGGGCCCCGACGCTGCTCTCAGGTGCTGGAGTGCCTTAAATTCATCAGAGGCGTCCCGCAGCATGGGACCCTCATTCGTTGTGCTGCTGTGCTGTCCGGGACTTCTGTACCTGTGCTGGTGAGGGAGACTACACTCCACAGCATTCCTGGCCTGGAGAGGGTCGCAACACTGCTCTCAGGTGGTGGAGCATCTTAAATTCATCAGAGGTGTCTAGCAGCCAAGAGCGGGCCCGTCGACGCCCTTCAGCAGTAGGAAGAGGCGGGGCCATCCCCCTTGGCTCATATTTTAATTTTGACCACAGTGGAGAAGAGGGTGACTGCTTCGCTGTACTTCAGCATAACAAGCTACTTTCTATTGCCCCACTCTAGTTTGACTGTCATGTTCGATTGCCGTTATTGGACACTTGTTTTGTGATCTTTCTTTGGAAATAGTGTCCTGGCTTCAATTTGCTCAGGGGACAAATGGTACTTAAAGGGGCCACAAGTATGGGAAAGAAGAAAGGACCATCTACTAAGATTCTGCCTCTACCTGCTGTCCCTCGTGTTTCCACCATAGATGGCTTTCTTCATCCAGCGGTGGGAGTCGTGACCAAGAATATAGAGCTGGCTGAGTGGAGGCTTTCTCTGGATAGGGACTGTCCCCTCTCACTCCCCCATGGGTCACCAGCCGGTAATGGATTGGAGGGACCGCCTTTCGGTTTATGTCAAGAAGGTCGTCAGGGAGAAGATCGGGGGATACCCATGACAAAGGGTATTCTATAACCCCTACTATACCGGTTATCAGCCCGAGGTGCAAGCATAAATGGAAAACTTGCGCCTCTGCCCAGCCTTCTGATGAGGCCAAGCGGGTCGGTCGACCCATTACTAACCCAACTTCCAGGAATGTGTCGCTCAGGGATTTTGAGACACTGCTAAACAACAAATTGGATCCAATCTGGGCGAGGATCTCCCATATTAAAGACAGGGTTTCAGAGATATTATCCTTGTGAATAAGGGGAGCAGAGGGTGTGGGAATTGTCAGGAGCTGGGTTCCTCACATGACCATAGGAGTCCAATTGTTTCCATCAGCTCTGGGAGGGACCGCGTTTCAAATCATGCTACTGCCGATGCTGGCCTTATCCCGGGTGTTTCAAGGCCAGGGTTTGTAATAGAAAGTCAGGGAGCAGTTGTCCGCCCGTGCCCTGAGTGATATAGGGAGTCACCTGCACCCTGTGTGTCCTCCCAATGCTGGGGAAGTGCTTAATTTGCCTCTTGAAGTGGCTCCCCATGTCATTGTTTTGGGGAATGTCCCCTCCCACTCTAATTCGACTGGTGAATCATTTCAAGAACTCAAGAATAAGGTGGTTTAGCACACATTTGTCTCGTAGTGGGGGGTTAGAGGACTCTATCATTATGGTTTGTAGAGTAAGCTGGATAGGCAAGGATAGGAAACCTTGGGTGGTGAATTTTAATAACCCTTTGCAAGTGGGTGAACTCCTTGCAGCTGCCCCGACCCACATTAGGCACTCCAGGAATAGTTGCCCTCCCTCTGGGTTTCTTCTACAGACCGGGTAGTTCAGCTTGTTCATTAGTGCCTCAACTGTTATTTAGGGTTTTTTCCAGTTAATGAGTGCCCAGTATTTATGCTGCCCCCCATTGTGTCCACCTTTAACAGATTTCTTCCCTTGAGTGGTTTGAAGTCCTGTGATTGACTGTATCCATTTGACTCTTCTCAGTCTTGTGTGGCCTCCGCTGTCCCTGCACCTGTGGTAGCCCTTTCTCAACCTTTTAAAGGCTATACTTTGTTGTCAAGGAATATTGCAGGTCTTTCCTTTAAGTTTACTGATCCCAGATGGGTGCAAGTTATTAAATCTTTTCACATAATTTGTCTCCAAGAAACATGGCAAACTAAAAATAGTTTTTTTCTTGAGGGTAATATGACTTACTTCGAACCCGCAGCACCTTCAGTGGCGGGCAGGGCAAGGGGGGGGCTTAATTATGTTTTTTACAGTGGAATTGAGTGGGTATATTTGTGACCTCCGTTGGCAGGTGCACACTATGCAGGGGCTACGGCTTTGACTCCCAGGTTGTTTATCGTTGGTATTAATTAACTTTTAAAACAGCAAGGGGGTTAGTTTTAAGGCATGTGGAGTTTCCCAATTGGACAGTATTCTGAGCTCGATGTCAGCTAAGGGTGATGGGCAAGATCTAATAGTGCTTGCTGATGATTTTAATTGTCATTTATGTCAACCCCCTCAAAATTGTGACACCTTAAATCATAGCTGTTTGCTGAAAGAAGGGTTACACTTTATGCACTCATACCAAGGCCAGGAGCTCAACGAGTTCCTAGATACTCATAATTTGGTTTTTACCATTTAGAAACTAGTGAACTCTCTGAACCCTGAAATTTGTCTGACTTTTAAAGGGCGGGATGTAGGTCATTTATTGATTTTATATTTGTTTCAGCCCCATTATACTTGCTGATCTCCCATTTTAACATCATTTTAGTCCTTTTAGTGACCATAATCCTTTTTTTTTATTAGCCATACGTATAATACAATACATTACAGGCAAGCACTGAGTAAGTACCATTTAACCAAATCCATAAAAGAACACAAAATCACAGAGGAGAGAGCTTGCATTGTATAATTGAAAATGGATATTAGAATACCTTGGTAAGTATAATTAAATAGCAATAACTAATACAAACAAAATTCATACATAACACAAGTTCTAGTCCCACTGAACACTGGACCACACCCGTTTAAATTTTAGCCAGGAGCGTGGGCCTCTAACTTTAGAAAGCGCCAACTCCATTTCATAAATTTCTCTAAAGAGGACCCAAAATTATTTAATACTTGGACTTGTCTTTTGGATCCAAGCTCGAGCAATACAAAGACGGGCACATACAATTGCAATAGAGACAAATAATCTCGTAAGACAACCCTGATCTTGTATTGCCCCCAAGACTATATCCTTCTCCGTCATTCGAATATCATATCCAGCCAGTACTGAGAGGGCAAAATTTACATCAGACCAAAATAAGCTCAGCCTTGGACACGAAATAAGCATGTGTCTTAAATCAGCAGCGTACTCTTGACATTTTGGACAGTATGATCTGGATGAGGGCGGTTGATTCACAGCCCATTTAGAAATGAGCTCAGGAGTATAGTACAGCATAAATATGACCCTATGCTGCTGCAGTTTCAAGTTCACAGATGCTACCGCTGAATCTATAGTTTCCAAAGATCCCTGTACTTCTTCTTTAGTTATAACTGTATTAAAAGTTTGGCTTAATTTTACTGCAATCTGTATGCCATCGTCACTAGCAGTAGCTAAGAGTTGCTGATATACTTTACCTATTAGCCCTCGACCTGGACTCTGGAAAAATACAGATAGCACCGCTGATGGACTAGGCATCTGTAGTAAACCCAAACCACGAGTAAAATAGTCCCTAATTTGTAAATATTTAAAGAATGAGTTCTGCAACAACCCATACTCTTCTTATAAAGCAGCAAATGGCCGGAACCCTTATCCATCATACAGCTGGCCAAGCTGTAGTATCCCCTTACTTAGCCACCCTCTCCTTACAGAGTCGTGAAATATGTCAGGTAATGTGGGGTTTCCCCATAACGTAGTATATACATGTACTTTTGGAAGAACGTATGCCTTACAAATATCGTGCCATATCCTTACAATGTCTCTAACTACCTTAAATCGAACCCTCTTGTAGTAATTTGGATCAGCAGTTTTGTATAACAAAAACCCCGTATCGGGGCTACAGGCCAGTTGGTATGAAAACCAGACTGTTCCAGTATCGGGTCCCTTAAGCAGGCTTTGAATTCGACCAGCGAATGTAGCCCAGAAGTATAATTTAAAATCTGGAAGCTTAAAGCCACCTTGATTATATGGCAACTTAATATACCGAAGGGCTCTCCTGGCACGCCGATAACTCCATACAAAGCTACCTATAGCACTGTCTAGGCACTTAAAAAACGCCAGCGGTACCCTTAGTGGAATTGTACGATATAGGTACAGAAACTTTGGCAGGACATTCATTTTTACAATATTACACCTCCCAACTATACTAAGAGGGAGTCGGTGCCAGCTACGAAAGTTTGCCACTACCCTCTTAAGCAAAGGTTCATAGTTTATTGTAATCACCTCCTCTATTTGACTACTAATACAGACTCCTAAGTACGTTGCAGTTCGTGTTATCCCCAATACAACCGGAGCCGTGTTGGATCGCTTATTTAATATTGTCTGCGTTTTGTCTAAATTGAGTTTATACCCGGAAAAAGACCCAAAGCGCTGAACTTCAATTGTGATTTCAGGTATAGCATCTTCCGGTCTGGTGGAAAAGACTGCTATATCGTCTGCATATGCAGTTAATTTAAGTTCTAGGCCATTGAGACGTACCGGGAGGATCCTAACATTATGCAACAAATGTTTTATATAGGGCTCAATGTATAGAGCGAACAGTAGCGGGGACAAAGGGCATCCCTGTAGCGTACCCCTTTGAACAGAAAAATAAGGTGAGTAGAGGCCGTTAAGCTTATCAGACACTGTCAGATTAGTGTACAGTTTCTGGACTGCCGATATAAACCTACGACCGAGACCAAGTGCAGTCATTGTTGACCATAAAGATCCCCAAACCACCCGGTTGAAGGCCTTCTCGGCATCCAGCATCAGCATCCCAACGCGCTGATTTAGTTGGCCGGAAACATCAAATGCGGCAATAGCTGTATTTATGTGGGCCGCCGTGTCTCTCCCAGGGACAAAACCATGCTGTTGCTCTGAAACTAAAACATGAATAACTGAAGCCAAGCGGGAGGCGAGAATTTTAGAGAAAATGTTAGCATCGGCATTAATCAATGATATTGGCCGATATGAACTAATTTCCTCTACCGACTTCCCCTTTTTGGAAACATTATAATATTGGTAATATTCAGGAGGACGGGGCATCATCCCCCTGCATAATTTTGTTACAAAGTACGTGAAAGACAGGCGCTAATAATTCTTTAAAGATCTTGTAAAATTCCAATGGGATTGTATCTTCTCCAACAGCTTTGCCTGTAGGCAAAGCATTAATCGCCTCCTCAATTTCCCCGATATCAATGTCTCTTTGAAGGGGCTCAGAAAGACGTGGATTCAGAACGGGCATTGCACTCTCCTGAATGTAATCCATAGCAACTTGCTGATTAAAAGAAGTAATTTTGCCATACAGATCAGCATAAAATAACTTAAATTGATCCACTATATCTTCAGATCTGGTATACGCTAAACCACCTGCCCCTTTAATTAATTTAACACTAGATCTAGCCCTTAGATCAGCAATCTGGTTAGCCAACAGTCGCCCAACCCTTTCCCCATACTCATACTGTTTTGATTTAAACTTGTGATAATTATTGGCTACCTTGTCCCTTAGCCTTCTCTTAAGTTTGGCTCTTACTTCAATGACCTGCTGATAAACCTGATGTTCACAGGGGTCCTTTGTAACAATGGCTCTAGCGTGCTTTTGCTCCAAATCTAGATAAAGCTTATGTTCCTGTTCCATAGGATAGGATAGGATAGGATAGGATAGGATTAAAGTTTATAGAGCGCTCGAATGCTGAGGCGTCTTGGCGCTAAGTGAGAAAAGAGAGGGAATGCAAACAGCTGTACCGTTTTATGCCCTGGGGAACAGCCACGTTTTTATCAACTTCCTGAACATTAGCCTGTTTGGTTGGAGTCTCACAGTGGTAGGCAGTTGGTTCCATAGCCTAACTGCACAGTGCGATAGACTCTTCCCTCCCCATCTGGCTCTACAGACTTTGGTGGTGCAGATGCGGCCCGTGTTTGAGGATCTGAGGCTTCTTGTAGGAATGTACCAGTGGAAAAATTTACGGAGGTCGGCTGCCCCTCCACCATATAGTGTCTTGTGAACCAAGCATAAAGCCTTGAATTCAAACGCTGCTGTTTCTGTTTAAAGATATATTGTAGTGTGACCCCTCTTACAAAAGCCTTCAAACAATCCCAAACAAGTGCAGCTGAGGCCGTGCCCCTATTTTTCTCAAAATACTCCCCCAAAGTTCCTTGCATAAATTTCACATAATTTGGGTTGCTAAGAAGGTGTCTAGGAAAAGAAAATTGCCTCCCTGACCGCTTGTCCCCCGGCTGAAGCCGTACTGTCAGCATCACAGGATTGTGTTCGGAGGTAATTTTAGGACATACCTCAAAAAATGCATTCTCTAAAATCGCATTATGAGTAAAAATCATATCTATTCTTGAGTATGTTTTATGCGGATGCGAAAAGAAAGTGTATCCTGGCATCGTAGGATTTAGTCTTCTCCAAACATCCTCCAATTGATGTATGTGGAGAAATTCCAAAATAGCTGCCCTGGTCCTGCCCATTCTGGCACGAGTTGAGGTATTAGTAGTATCTATCTTGCTATCTAGAATACAATTAAAATCTCCCATGACAATCAGCTCCCCTGCCCATTCCAATAATTCAGAGCATAGAAATAAAAAAACATCTGGACAATCAGTATTAGGACCATATACCGTACAAACCGTAACCTTGTGCCCGTAAATCAATAACTGAACAATTGCCCATCTCCCTTTAGAATCAGCCAGTGTACAAAGCACGGTACCCTGGCAATTCTTAGATTTCAAAATAGCCACCCCTCGAAATGAAATTGATTGCGTGGTACTAACAAGCGTATCGTATCCAAGCTGCTTTAAGTATGCTCTATCTTTAAAAGCCAAATGTGTTCAGAGAGCCAAAGTATGTGAGGTTTGAAAGCCCGCAGTTCCTCCATTACAAGGCGGCGCTTTCCAGCATTATTGAGCCCAGCTACATTCCAACAGATATACTTAAGGTCCAACATTTAATCCACCTTTGTACAGCCAATCCAATAACTCCCCCCTCATTACATGTCTCTTTCCCTTGTGCTTTATAAGTGCTGCTTTAACTAAACTATGGCTACTTAAACCCCCCCTCCCTGACCCCCTCCCCAACTGCCGCTCAGAAAGTTTGACCAATGACTGCCAGCTCCTGTCGTCTTTTCCTCCCCCACCCACCTAACCCACCCCCCGTGCCTACGGAAAGGAATCGCCCCCTTCTCTGCTGTCCCAGAATGACAGCATAAATGAAAACGCTCCCTCCCCTCCCTCCACAGACCCTGGGTCTCCGCCCTGGCCCACCAGCTCCTCCCAAAGTGCACATACAATACCAACCAAATATCAAAAAGCAATGAAAGGATTGTGCAGCAAATTACATAAGCAATAACAAATTATTCCTGTCTGTTAGCCCAGGAAACAAAAAAAAACAACAACAAAAAATCATAATCCTTTATGTTTAACTCTGGATGTTGCCAAGGGGAGCTCTAACGAGGCTCTCAATTGTGGACCAGGGGAAAAGGCTGAAATGGTCCCAGATGGACCATCAGTGGTTTCAAGCCTCCCTTTTTGCAATTTTTCTCGAGAGATCGAAATTTGTCTAGATAGCAACACAGGGGGTGGAGGGGCCTTGGAAGCTTTTAAAGGTTGCTTCGGGGGTTCTTAAGTTAATGACGGTAACAGTCTCTAGCAGCCGGGCACCGCAAAACCCTAAGGGGGATATTCTCAAGGACTCATCGCCGATTTATCGACACTTTACCGCCACGAAAGTGGCGATAGATTTATCGCCCTATTCACAAGCCTGCACTAACAGCCGACATCGTCAGTTTTCCTGAGATAGCTGCCGCTAAAAACATCGCCAAGGCTGACAGCGACAAATAACGCTAATCATATGCAGAGTAGGCGTTCCCGTGCAAAAACTCACGATAACACCACTTCGCGATATTCTCAATGACCAGCCAGATCGGCGATTCGGGCCAAAAACAGGCGATAAGGCACGTTAGCAGCAGGGACTTAAGACCTGCTTTTTTCTGGTCTTAAGTAGGACGAAAACCTGCAGTAGAAAGGGAGCCCATCCCAGAGGCACATCTGAAGACCAACAGATGCCATGGAGCTACTAATCATGCAGCCTGAGACCCAAGAGGGCCACAACACCCACCGCCATCACCCCCAGGACCACCCCCACCCCAAGGACCCCCCCCGGACTACCACCGGGGCAGCGCAGAACAAGACAGCGGACCTTCCCAAAACGCACCAGCCTCAGAGTCTTAACGCCAGAGGATGTCATTGCCCACTACAGTCTCAAAAGGACAACCATCCCCCGCATCCTGACCCACATTGCCCACAGGCTGACGGTACCAACACAGTGGACAACCAACATCCCTCCGCAGACAAAGCTGCTGGCTGTGCTGCACCGGTTGGCCTCTGGTACCTTCCAACCAACAACTGCCAGAGTCGGAGGAGTCTCACAGCCAGCCCTATCAAAGTTCCTCACACCTGTCTTGGATACCATCATCAGCTTCATACCCCAGCACCTTCACTTCCCCCACACTGCGCAGGAACAGCTGGAGACCAAGCAAGGCTTCTACGCCATAGCTGGCTTCCTGCACGTGTTGGGGGCAATTGACTGCACACATGTCCTACTTGTGCCCCCTGCCGACACTGCATACAATTACCGCAACAGAAAGCACACGCATTCCATCAATGTGCAGGCAATAGTGGACCACCGGGGACTGTTCACCAATGTCGTCGCCAACTTCCCAGGCAGTGTGCATGATTCCTACATCTTCCGACAGTCCATCATCAACCAGCGCTTTCAGGATGGCACCTATGGAAATGGAGTGCCCGTTGGTAAGTACCAACGGAACACACCACACACCTCAACTTCACAATCATACAACTCACAACTGTGGGAATGCACACGTAACAAAATCACATACAACATGCCAATCAACATGCCCACCTACCAGACACGACAACACAAGTAACTGTGGTAACAGGGGCCAGACATGTAGACAAAACATCCACAAAGGCATAGCCCCTCTGCCACACAATTGCAGAATGTGGGGAGAGGTGGGAACCAAGAATGTGCGAAGGAGGCAAGTGACCCATGAATAAGAATGTACACAATGCCAAGTGTAGCGGTGATGTGCCGGACAGTCTTGAGTATGCAGAGCACAGACATGTCCATGTGGACATATACTGCTGGTGTTTGTAGTGTTGTGGACAGTGGACGCAACCATGTTACCTCAGGCAGTGGGGAAGAACTTGGACATGTAGCTATGTCGCCCCCCCCTGTAAGCGTAAGCGTAGTGGGCTGGGCCGGCGTACGCCAGTCCAGCGTAGGAGTGTGAATAAATAGCCCGGGGCTCTGGGCGTGGTTCAGTTCTGGGCTCTGGGTGTGGTTCAGTTCTGGGCTGGCCACAAAAGTAACTATGGCGTGTGTCTCTGTTGTAGTGTCGGCGCCACCCGGCCCTTAATCGACAATGTTGCAATGTAGCATGCACCCGGAGGGCGGACTCACCCGAATGGATAAATAAAGGAGCGCAAGACCGCTCGGGGTCTTGGCTCATACATGCCAACTGTTGTGTGTGTATCTTCATTGCCACAGCATAAGCCAAAGGCCTAGCCTCAATCGCAGCGCGAGTTCAGCCAGGCCTGAACTCTACATCTGTGTCCGCCCTATCCTTACCATAGGCCTACACACACGTGGCCGCCCACCTTCAACGGCCAACATTACAGTGTTGTTGTCAGGCTTGCGGACATGCGCAGACAAGCATGACAATGGTGTGCCGTAGGAGTGCAAGTGATGCAACTGCGCAGCGCACACAAGTAAATAGGCTCGGGGGAGGGAGGAGCAGCTGTGAGGCTACGTAATACACATTGATCCCGCACATTTGCCAGAAGCAATACATGGCAAACATGAATCCCAAAGTCGAACAAATCACACACCACAAAACTTGTAAGTCTGCCAACACAGCATGCAGAACCACCAATTTACACTAATCTCACTTACCTCTCACAGGTGATCAAGGATATGCACTCTGCCCGTGGATGATGACACCCCTCCGAGCCCCGAACACCCCGGGCCAGAGGCAGTACAATGTGGGCCACAAACGCACCAGGGGTATTGTTGAGCGCACATTTGGCGTGTTAAAGTCACGTTTCAGGTGCCTGGACATCACAGGTGGAAGACTCCTGTACGGCCCAGAAATAGTGTGCAAGATGATCGTTGCATGTTGTGTATTGCACAACATATGTGTACGTACCAATGCCCCATGGATCCAAGTGCCAGATGCACCGGACAATGATGAGGAAGATGAGGCAGGTGGACCACACCCCACTGCAGCTGCAGCAGGAATAGCCTGAAGGAATACAATCATTAACAATTTCTTCTCATGAGCACGTCACATTGTGACTGTCCTTAGCAATCATGGAACAGTACAAAATGACAACATGAACAGCATGTGCAAATAAATTCATTGCAACACACATTCCCCGTGTGCATGTCAGTCCTCTGCATTAGCACATCACTCTGACAAGTGTAAGTGCAACATTAAGTGCTAACAATCTCACAAATAGAAAATAGATGGTGGGTATGTCACCTCTGTACAGAGAGGCTGTTTAGGGTGTCACGTATTCGAAATGTCATTTCAGGTTGTCAAATGTAGTACGTAATCCCACTTATCAGCGTATCACATGTGTACAAAAACATGACATGAAGGCTGTCATTGGTGTTCATAAAAAGACAACAGGGTGTCATTTGGGCTCAAATATGAAATTGCGGGTGTCATTTGGGGTCAAATATGGAATTGCGGGTGTCTTTTGGGGTCAAATATGAAATTGCGGGTGTCTTTTGGGGTCAAATATGAAATTGCGGCTGTAATTTGGGGTCAAATATGAAATTGCGGGTGTCTTCTGGGGTCAAATATGAATTTGCGGGTGGCTTTTGGGGTCAAATATGAAATTGCGGGTGTCATTTGGGGTCAAATATGAGATTGCGGGTGTCATTTGGGGTCAAATATGACCCACCCTGATGCAGAGATGCACCCTGTGACTCAAGTCCCACAACATGAGCAACATGGACATAAGGGGGATGGGGGCACAGTGAACACCTCAGCAACATGGGAGATGCACACCAGCCAAAAAGCCAGCAGGAATACCTTGCGTGGAACACACCAAGGTGTCCCCTGGACATGTGTGCCATGTACAGATCACATGTGTACACGGACGTCATCCATCAATAGTAGTGAACAGTGTCAGCTAATAGGTGCAAGGTGAGAAGTCACGCGCCTCCTCACAGCTACCTGTACCCATCACTGTCAGACTGCAGCAATTGTGCCCATCTCCCCCCGTCCCCCCAGTCCCTGGTCGTTACTCACCCTGTTGCTGTTGGGTCAGGTCATGTTGAGCAGTGTCCGGTCCCCCAACTCCTGCCACCGTCTCCCCACTGATGACTGTGGACACCATTTCCTCCATCTCATCCAGCTCCTGCTGTGGCGCTGGACTCCCACCTCCAGTCTGCATTGCTGCTTTCCGGTTGTTAGCGAGTTTCAGCTTGGTTTTGCGCTTCACATCATTCCAGCGCTTCTTGCAGTCGTCCACTTCCCTTCTCTTCACTCCGACTGCATTCACCTTGGCCAAGATGAACTGCCATATTGCATTTTTAGTTGCCAATGACACAGTGGAGGTGATGAACAGTTGTTGGTGGTGTTCTATCACCGGACAACACACAAGGTAATAGGGGGTCTCAGGGAAAACTTTAAAGACCTGCGCGGACACAATCCCCACTTCAATACTATTATAAACAAATTAAGTCCGCAGGTCTACTCCACTCCTTCAAGGAGCGTTGATCCCAGATGATGAAGCATGCCACTTCGGTGGGTGATGGGATTCCGTCCTCTTAAATAGGACTTTCTCTATGTTTAACATTAGATCACTCGTTTGTACTTTATGTGTTTCTGACCGCTCCTTGAAGGTGTTCTATCACCTCCTTTATCAGGATCTTGTTTTCCTGCGGACTGAATCGCGGGTTCCTCTTCTTCTTCTCCTTGCCCTTCTCCTTCCCCGAGGTCCCTGGCTGGTCCTCCGGGGGGTTTGTGGGGTTCTGGTTGGCCTCTGTAGTTGCTCCAGCTTCCTCCATGGTGCTTCTCAGTTGTTTGGGTTTTGTTTTTATTTTATTTTTTGTTTACAGCTTTTATGGTGATTTTCCCCGCCTGACGTGGGAATAGCAAGCCTGGCGCTGCTTATTGCTGCTATTTTTATCGTTGTTGGGCCCATCACCACTTTTTTCATGTTCGGGTTTCCCTTTTTATCGGCGTCCTGGTAATTTTAACACAGACATTTGACGCGTTATCGGGAAACTATCGCCTGTTGCCGGCGTGTTGAAAATACGGCGTTAACACAGCGTTAGTTTCCCACGAAAGACGGCGTTATGTAAAATTGCGTTAACCTAATTTGGCGATAATTATCGCCCGTTCTTGAGAATATGGCCCTAAATGTTTTGATAGGGACTGTTGAGAGAACTCTGCTTCAGCTGAAGGCTGCTCTGAAGCAGTCCCCGAGGGATGGGCAATTGGTCAAAGACCGCAAATGGGCCTATAAGCAGGCTCAAATTATTTGCAAACATAATTTGCGGGAATTAGCATGGTTGGAGCTCTGCCAAGCGTGTGACACACAGGATAATTCTCTCTTCTCGAAAATAGTCAACAGGCCTTGCTTTACAGAGGGCTCTGGCCCGCTCTTATGTCATCACATCTCGGAACAGCAGTTTGTCAGTCATTTTGAAGGTGTTTATAATCACAAATTTCCTGCTGAAGTAGCCACAGCTTATAACTCAGTGGTCTTCACCTTAGATGAAGTTACACAAGGTATACTGGCCTTGTCAAGCAATAAGGCCCCAGGACCTGATAGTATTCCCCCAGATCTGTTTAAAGCCAACTTAGAGGTCTGGGCTCCACTTTTGACCCAGGTCCTGAATGTGGCTGCCCGGGAGGGGATTGTTGCCCTCCTGGTCTACAGCCGTGATAGTTCCTATTTTCAAGAAGGGGGATAAAGTCAATCCACAATGCTATCCCCTATATCTTTATTGGATGCAACGGTCAAGGTACTGGGGAAGGTGATTTTAAATAGGTTGGGAGACTGAGCAGAGGGAAATAAAATTCTGACTGTTTAATATGGTTTTAGGGCGGAGATGTCCATTTAATTATAAATAAATATATGTTTGCCTGATCTGATCTGAGTTAGCATTTATGGACTTTACGTCTGCATTTGATAGGGTGAACCGGGTTAAACTCTGGGCCTTGCTCAGTGAGAAGGGGTTGATACTAGTATTGTGGCCTTTTAGCCAAACTTCACTCAAAGGCTTCTACTTTGGTGCGTTTCTCTCAGGGCGCCGCCTGTACTCACCCATTCCCTACCAGCTTTGGCATTCATCAAGTGTGCATACTGGCCCCTTTTTTGTATACCCTTGATGCGAATGGGCTTGAGTCTGCGCTGTTATCAGTTTCTGCGGATTTCCCTAAGGTTGGTAATAAATCTCTCCTGTACTATCATATGCGGATGACGTGGTCCCCATGGCTCGGAGCGCACATGGGCTGGATCTACTCTTGGCCAGGTATGTGTCTTTTATGGGAAACCTTGATCTGTCAGTCAACTTCTCGAAGTCGTATGTGATGGTAGTGGGCCCTAAATCTACAAGCAGCAAGACCTTTAAGGTTGCTAATTCTACTCTGGGCAAAGTCATGTTGTACCCTTACCTGGGTGTTTTATTTGATGTTAAAATTGTTGGAAGTCATTGGTTGAGGCAAAAAGATCAGAGTTCGTTAAAACAATGAGGGCGATTTCTAGTTTTGCACATAGATTAGGCTCCAGGGTGCCAAGGGACCTCCTAAAAATCTATCAGGCCAAACGTATTTCACAACTTCGATATGGCAGTGAGGTATGGGGGTATGCCAAGTTGGATAGGATTCAATCGGTGGAGAATAAACTTCTTCGCCAGATGGTACAGGTTCCTCATTCTTTTTCGGTGCAGGTGGAGCTTGGGCTTGTACAAGTGTCAGACCTGATATCCCTTTTGTGCTGGATTAAGATCTGGAGTAGGGCTGAGTTGAAGTTAAATCGGTTGATCCTTGCAGACTGTTTGGCACTTGATCAGGCCCATAGAATACAGTGGATAGCCTAAAGGACATGCTGCATTTCATAATGTTTTGCTCATTTTTTAGTTGGCCGAGGAAGCGTTTTTTAATTCCCCTGCTGAAATCTTTGAATTTTAACCAAGTTAGGCCAGCTTTGATGTATCTTCAGATGCTTCCCACCGATTATGTTATTTTTACTGTTTTATTCTTCTTGCGAGCTGCCTTGGTGTCCAGGAGATCGAGACCTGATTAATTAATGTGGTGACTAATCAAAACAGGCAAGTGACTGATCTCTTCCAGCAATGGTTGGGGCATGTGAGAGTTTGCAACCCTCTTCGATGGCTGTCCACTGAATTGGAGCACTTATAGACTTATCAAAAACAGGCAAGTGGGGGGGCGTGGCTGGCTGCCGAACAAAATGGCCACCGACTAGAATAGCTCTGTCTCGCCCCAAACTGTTCCCTTGTCAATCCGTTCGCTACTCCGACAGCGGTTCCCAGAAAGTGTTGGAAGGGAAATCGGAACCTGCAGGGACTAAAATGGCATGAAAGCATACCTGAAATAGCGAAGGAAAATCCGTACGCGCCGCCTTCAAGATCGCGGCCTACACGTCAGCACAAAGCCGGGGCCTCAAGTTAAGGCGGGGCCATAACGAAGACTGGCGTGTAATGCCTCCACATACGCCGGTGTCGGAGATGAAGTGAGGATCGGTGGCGAATGCCGCCCGCTGTGCCCAACTACGCCCGGAGGAGTCAGTGACCGCACTCGGAAGAGCAGAGACAACGCCGGAGCAGGGACGGGTGTACACGGCCTACTCCTCTGGCCGCGAAACTAACGACTCCACCCAGACCGGAGCTAATGCCCAGACCGCCGCCGGCAGCCTCCTGAAATTGGACGTATGGGGAGTGAAGAGTGGGCGGCTCTCCCTAATCGCATTCAAACAGTGGGAGGGCAGCGGAGAGATCCATAATTTACGGAGGAGGTGAGGCAGGGGAGAAAATTACGTCCCCTTCGACATCAATACATCAGGAGACCCGGGAAGGAAATAAGAGCATACCGCGATACATGCGGTGGGGGGCCCCTTCGCAGTGACCCACACTGGATGGGCTGGGCAAATAAACCGGCAAAAGCAGCAAGTACAGGAGGGAAGCACAGGACTGTGGTGATAGCAGGCAGAGAAGGACAAAACCTAATCGGAAATCCCCCCTGTGTCTATGTGTGACCACCCTCCCAACGGGCCCATTCTCTGACAATTGTGACAGGAGGTATACAGGGTGCCCCACCACCAACCCATACTGGGCGAAGGATCCCCCGCCTCCACTTACCACCTGATGCATACACGCAAGAGACAATCAGAGGTAGGAAAACCGAAAGGCCGCATGGGGTTGTCTCTCCCACAGGCAGGCAGTGGTGATTACTACCAAGCAGTCGCATAAGAATCAAGAAAGACACAGGCCCCAGAATGACAGGGGGCAGAGGACCACGCAATGTGCACCAAACCAAAATCGATAAATACGCATGGACCAAAGATCAGTCAGACTCAGCTGACCCATCAACTACCCAAGCAGAAGATTGCACCGCAGCGGAGGCGAAAAAAATTACATTGCAAGATATTATGTCCACACTGTACAGGGTGCACACATCCCTAGAAGCTCGCATAGACTCTTTGTGGAGATTTCACTGGTACAAGCTGATCTTAAAAACATGAGCGCTAGAGTGGCAGAGGTGGAGACCACAACTGTTGCCCTCCGTGAAGACTCTGACAATCTCAAACGCCAAGTTCGGCAGCTACAGGAAGCAAGCAAGACGCTAACCACCAAACTAGATGAGTATGAAGGCAGCTCTAGGCACAACAACGTGAGGATTATTGGGGTCCTGGAAAAAGCAGAGGGATCAGCCACTGACCTGTTTGTGGAGAACCTCATCCAAAACGATCTGCAGCCAAGAGGGCTGTCAACTTACTTCTCGGTGGAACGTGTCCACCGAGTACCTGGAGGCAGACCTAAACTAGGAGCCCTGCCAAGGCCGATCCTGGCTCGAATCTTCAATTTCAGAGACCGGGACATAATCCTACATTACATACGTGTTGCCCCTCCGTTGAGATACGCCCAAAGTACAATAACAGTGACAAAACAGTGACAAAACAAAGGCGCAGTGTCCTTGAGGTAAAAAAGGAACTGAGAAGGCATGAACTCAAATATTCCATGCTGTTCCCCGCAAAACTCAGAATCGATGCGGAGGGGAAAGCATGGTTCTTCGAAACACCGGAAGAGGCTCAGGAGTGGCTTGAAGGTTGGCGCCAAGTCACCAATCACTGTAGAAATGGGAGGAAATACAGCGGACACCCATCAACAACAACTCAACCTGAGGCCGAAGAAAACGCCTGAGAACTCAACAGAATAGAAGCCCCCAAGGTTCGCAGGATATACATGAGTCACCGGCAGATCTGATGAACCTCACCAGAGACAAAATTGCTAAAATGACAGAGGATTGAAAGTTTCACCTGCAGAGAACTGGAACATACCCTGCAAAATGTGGAGGACAGCTACTAACCCTGCGATGCAGACGGTAGGGCCCCAGATGGAACACTTGAGCGCTGGATATTTTTCTTTTTCTAGTTCTTTCCTTTCTTTATCTCTTTATGCAGGAAGAAAGTTTGACACCGCTTGAATGTACTTGGAAAAGGGAATGGACATGGGGAGATAACAGGAATTGTTAGAACAAAAATGTTTTTGCTGTGTTGCTCATGTATTGTTCTATGTAAATTAGCATTTGCGGCACTATTTTCTGTTTGGCCACCATTTTGAACCATGATCGAAACAAATTTTTCCTTTCTGTAAAACACAGCTTTTGGTAGCTCTCGTTTCTCCAAGGTTGGGCCTTGTTTCTTTTTCTCTATGAATACACTGTTCTCATTAGCGCATACCTTTCCCACTAGATAGAGGCCTTCTCCCACTAGTCTAGCGGTGGGCAAAGACAGAACGAACTTGACTAAGAGATAGTGTGTGCCCGGTCTCAGGATCAAAACTTATCCTTCTGTACTCCTTTGTTTAGTGGCATCAGCCTGGAAAATTCCATTCTGGGCATCCCTTCGTTGGTTCTGAATTGTACATAATGTATCTCCGTGTTTGCTGATGTCAGTCCCTCTGCAGCAATCCTAGAGACTAGGCAGACTGGGCTCCACTCGAGTGTGTCTGAATAAATATACTTGGTTTGTATTCTCTTCTGTCTGACCGACTCTTCATTTGCATGGAAGGCTGAGAGGTGGTCGCGAGTGACCTGGGTGACCCTAATCAGTTCACTTCCTTCAGAATGCTCCCCCCAAACAGGTATCGAGCTGTGGTTGACAGGCACTCTGCACTGTTGGGGAGGCGGGTAGTTTTAAATCCGTCATGCAGGGAGGCAGGGAGGGAGAGGGATGGAGGGTAGGGGTACATAGATATTGTATTAGTAGTTCTAACAGTTTGACGCAGATAGTAGCGGAACACGACAGGCATCACTTGGCATTACAGCTCCGACAATCCGACAAAGGTGCAACCACCGAGGGGGAAGGGGATACAGATAATCATACCACCATCCCCACGCTTCCCACAGACATGCACCACCCATTAGGTAGACTACACGTCCACCTTTCCTGGAATGTGAATGGAGTGAAGGAAAAACTGAAGAGAGGGCTAGTACTACACTATATTAAACGGCACACACCGGATGTGGTCCTGCTCCAAGAGACCCACCTGGTGGGTACTTCATGTAAGGCTCTCGATAGATGGGGCTTTAAATTAATGGTACATTCTGGCTTTACATCGGGCTCGAGAGGGGTTGGGATCCTCGTAAAGAAACAGTTTCCCCTAATCATTCAACAGACGTTGACGGATGAACAGGGATGATTCGCGGCAGTGTCCAGCCAATGGGAGGGGCGCCCATCAATATCGTAACAGTGTATATCCCCCTGGCACTTCATACGATAGCTCTGCCCGCACTGAGTACCTTTCTGCTCAAACTATCGGAAGGTGAGTTGATAGTTGGGGGGGATTTTAATACAACCCTGAGTGACCAGATGGATCGACTGCACCCCAGAAAGCAACACTGAACCACATCCAGATTTTTTGACTTTTTAGACGCCATGGGACTGGAAGATGTCTGGCGTGCACAATATCCACAACTTCCACAATACACATTTCACTCTGGGGCACACAATAGCCTGTCGCATATTGGATTCGTGCTCACATTAGCAGACAAAGTGACCAGGTTTAATGACATACAACACTTGGTGAGAGGCATCTCTGACCATTCTCCTATCTTAGCCAAATATGCTGTGGATGCTCAGTGTCAGCCCCGTATGTTCCCTATATACCCAGGGTACTTGAAAACCCCCAAAATTTTGGAGGGTCGATCCAAGGCCTCACAACAATATTTTGAAGAAAATGAACACTCAGTCACTTCCCCAGTCACCCTGTGGGAAGCTTACAAACCAGTCATCAGGGGACAAGCGATTGCCCTTATCTCAGGCCACAAAAAAGAGAAGACACAAGTGACAGAGGCCTTAGACTAGGAGGTGCGCGACCTAGAAGCCCTACACTCCCAAGACCCCTCTGACACTAACACATATCGACTGAATGCTAAAAAAGAGGACTATAAGGAACACATGTGGGAGGAAGCCAGGGCCAAACTGGCAACCGCCCGATACAAGATTTACAAAGTAGGGGACAAAGCAGGTAAACTGCTTGCCTGGTTAGATAGACGGGAGTGGGCTGATAGATGGGTGGCGGGCTCTAGACCGATACAGGGGATCTAGTCAAAGACTCAAAACAAATTGTAGATACATTCGCACAACATTATGCCAAAATCTATACCCCATTAGCCACAGCAACAGTAACTGAAGCAGCCAAATTCCTCAGAGACATCTGTACTGCCAAACTCACGGCAGAAGAAACACAACAGCTTGAGAGTGATCTCACAGAGGATGAAATAATAGCAGCTATAAGTGGTATGCAGTTTGGTAATGTAGTGTAGTTCCTATTTCCCTAATAGGCTCTGCGCATTGGAATAATATAACCTATAGGCTTGACATAGGACTAAGGTCGGTATGTCCCTATCGAGTATATTAAACTTAATTACTTGTGCCAGCTAGCTCAGAGGCCACTAGAAACTCCTTGAGAACAAGAAGGGAGTAGTTTCTGGCAGCCGAAAAACATGACAACTTTTGTTTCCCTTTAGAATCGGAACACGTCTCAGAATCGTGGAAACAATAGATAACAGTTTCACTCAGTCAATCGTGCATGCTTAGTTTCTACAGAGTTACACAGAAAGGAAAGACGGGCGTTTCAATAAAAAGGGTTTTATTGAACAGTCTTGTTTCTCGTGTAAGAGATATGTGCTGTTATGATCACAAGACAGTATGCAAGATAAATAATGTACAGTGTAAGCAGTAGAAATAAATAATACTGCAATAGCATTATCTTTTAGCATATATTCACGTACATAAATAACATGAGCTAAAAATGCGAGTACTCATACGATGCGTCCCTAAACTAGTTCTACCCCAATGTACCTAACCTGGTCTAGGTGTAGGGAAAGGTAGAAGTAGGCGGAGTATTCTCTAGTCTGGTATACTAAGAGTATGTTTAAGTCTAGTATGCCAAGTATGATATGCCAAGAGTCCCTCTAGGTTCTAGTCAGCTCCATACCTTTAGAATGAGAGAGGTGGGAATCTCTAGCCAGATCTGGAACTCTAACACCCCGCGAAGGGAGTCAGAACACTGGAAGCTGGATTCGTCTGCATGCAGGAATGACAGCGTCTTCTCAGTGCGTCAGGCGGGGGTACGGGCTCCTCTGAAGTCGAGGTCTCCTCTAACTTGCTTGGGCAAGGGAAGGTATATTTATACCTGGTAGGTGTCTTGGAATGTTGGCATTGACGTGAAGTCGGACAGAGGAAGACGTCAGGAATGAACCCTTAAGGTATAACGGTTCATACATAATAGATGAGTTCTTGGAGAAATCAATAGTCCTGTGCTAGGGGAACTCCCGAAGCTTAAGGGTCTGGTTTCTAAGAACTCGTTGTGACGTTAGGGTGGACGGATGTCGGTGACCATGCCTGTATTTGGAGTGCACGGTTAATGCCTAAATAAGGACAGGGATTCTATGCCTATATAAGGGCAATGCGAATTGTGCCTGTATAAGGACATGATTCAGGAAAACCTAAATACGGATCCCTAAAGCGGAATACAACACCCACTCCATCTTCGATTGAATGATAATACTAAATGCTAAACATTTAAATGCTAAACATAAAATCGAATACCACATATTGCTAAAAACATTTCTAAAAGCATTTTAAAAGAAGCTCAAAACTGTTGAAATGCAATAGGTACTGTACATTTAAAGCATCGTTTCCATTCTAAGCATATAACGGAAGTAAAAATGCAACTTAAATGAAAACAGAAATATATACATATGACGAAATGGTTGATAAGTTCTCAAAATCAAAACCATTGTATATCATAGAATTAAATGAAATGTTAGACAAGTAAGGTGACAATGTGTCCCTGGAAGTATTCAAAGAAGTCCGTTTTATAAGACTAGTTCTACTGTAAGCAGATTGTTCATTTGCCATGTTTTTCCTTATCGAGAAAAAATTTGTTTTAAAAGAAAAAGTTCAATTTCTGGGAATAGTTCCAAGTTTTGAAAATATGAAGGCCAAATTTCAATGGTGCCCTGGTAGACTGTGAGCTGAATTAAAGTCAGTGTATGGGTCTGGTGTAAACATTAGATCATCTATGTCCGTAGCCAAAATATCGTCCACCGAAGTTGGTGACATTTGGAACACCTCGTTCAGAAGGTTAATTGCACAGAGATGAGAAACATCGCCTTCAGCAGAAGATGCAATGTTCGCGTCCGTTGTTACTTGTGTGCCTGTTGATCCATCTCGTACCTCAGCAGCAGCCGGAAGCGTCTGTGAGATCTCAATGAATGCCGTCATCAGGATTGGAAGCCTCTGGGGACAACACACAGCATGGACCGTTATCGGGTCCAGCAGAGTATCGATATCCATTGGCATGACTGATGGAAGTGTTAGACAGGTGTCTAGCACGCATTCCTCACCGCAAAACAGGCAGCGTAGAACAGGTAAGATGCAATCTTGCCAGATTGGTCTGAATGACAGGAACCACGTTGTATTAAGTTCCCGTAGACGAGGCATGCCCTAAAGCTGTACTATTCGCTCACGGCATTTCCGTTTAAGGAGGGCTCTCTCCACATCGCTCGGAGTGATGTTGGCGAAGAGGCTTGCCATAGCGTAGTAGGAGGAATAGAAACAGAATTCCTGCAACAAGTGCTAGAATTAACGGCACACCACCAAACACCGAATGTGCGAAGTTTGGGATGATTCCGAGGACAGCCTGGAAAGGTGCTAATAGTCCGGAACAGATGGTCTTAAATACATGTACAATTCCGCTTGTATCTGACATGTTAAAGATACGTCCTATCATTTCTACGAAATGTATAGGGCAGTTTGTACGAATTAAATTCTGTATCTCAGCCGAAGTCCTTGCAACTTGTAGATCATAGGTTTCTTTGGCCGAGGTCAAAGGCACTGATTGTTGTATAAGCATGGCTTTCATTCTGCTTAAAGTATCAAATCGTATAAAAGAAACATTCAACGAAAGCCATAAAGGCGACTCCCTGACTGTGTCTATTGGGGCAAACAATACTTGCATACAGCAAGTGACCCTGGAGTTGACCGTTACTAGATATGGGATGCCTGGCAACATGCCACAGCAACTCTGATCATTCAACATGCGGTAACTCCCATAAGACAGTTGGCCAAACGTTGGATTAATCACAGCAGCTGGTGTACCCTGCTTGTGGCAGGACAAATTTGCCACAGAACCATTACAAGCCCCGTGTAAAGATATGTCCTGACAAATCAGTGAACCGCTTAGTGCATTTTCACAGTGTGTACCGCTTAGAAACACTTCACGATCCCCTCTCCAACATCTATATGTGTATGGTAAATTCCAGGATGTCTTAATGTATTCTTTACCCAACCTTTCATATTTGCCTGCTTGCATCTGTTTAAGGCAATACTGAAACTGGAAAGTAGTCACAGGTAGAATAATTTTGCCATGAATAAGCCATCCTGTAGCTGGTTTTTCTGCCACTGTGAATGGTAATTTTTCAAGTTTTTCAATGCTCAGTACTGTATACCTTGCTCCCCTTTGTGCCAGTTCGATCTGTTTATCATTTAGATTGTATTCTGCAAACAGAGCCGTTGTGTTGATAAAACGCCAAGGCACATAGCCCGCACGCAAAGATTGCAGCGTCCAGCTTAATAACATAATAGAACGTAATTGAGATTGGCCTTGCTGTAACATGGCTAAATCTTGTTCCAGTATGTCGATAGCAGAGGATACAATACTGTCCAATGAATAAATTCTGGAGGACAAAGTTGTTAACCCATTGTTGACCACAGTGAGTGTTTTCTCTAAGTTAATACGATCAAGTTCACGTATTCGTTCTGCGGCCTCCATCTGTGACACCTTCCATGCTTCATTATAAGCAGCATAAATGCCGGCATATATGAAACATTTTTGACGCGGTTTTCTTGGTCCAAGCAAGAATTCCCTACGGTCTGCGTCTTCTTTAAGTAAAGATAAGTGTTGTTTCACATCCTTAAGTGTAGATTTTTGCAGCCAATCGAGGCATAATTTTCCTACACTGTATGTTGTTACTACCCCCGGATGCTGTCTTTGGACGTATCGTGGTCTGGCCTATAAATAGTAAACCCCTGTGTTTTATTCAGGAATCTCTCTTGACAGTTGTTTGTGTCTGTGGGCCAGATCAACCATTTTCTCCAATCAGGATTTGTTCTGTTGAGTTGTAGTATGGTGTCAACTGTAACCGCTGCCTGTGTATTATTATCACTTGCAGGTGTTGGTACAGAGGTGTTTTCATGTCTTTAATCTTGGTTAACCCAAGGCAAGACGTTTGTTGCACAGTGTCATTCAAATACATTATTTGTTGAGGGACGATTCAGGCTCTAAACAAAGCTTATATCCCCTGCACTTGCCAATCTTTAGTACCCCAGACAGATGTTGTGTCTATTGTCTCTTTCCACAAGTCGAAACCATGTCTAGACAGTTGGGCAATAAATTTTGCAGAGTAAATCTGTTTTGTATTAGTTAACATAATTTTCAGTACTGTTTTGTTCACATTTTTATAGTAAAATGTTTCTGGATCAGATGTATTGTATCCTGAAAAATATGGAAACTTTTTAGCAAATGTTTTTGAACTACTTTTTGGTGGTATAGGACAATGTTCCCATTGGTTAAACATAAACACATTTCTAGGTGTTGCAGATTTATGCAAAAAATGATGATCACAGTGGTTATAGCAATACAGCTGTTCATAGTCTGATGAACCCTCTAAATATTCATTATTAGAAAATGCAGCAGATTTTTCTAGGTCAAACATCATGTTATTTACAGTTTCAAAGTCCCAATCATCAGAATAGGTACTGGATGAAACAAAATCACTTAGTGAAATCTTAAATAAATGTGGAATGTTCAAATGTTCCGTCGGGCCAAAAATATCGAAGTCTGTTTTGTCCCACACTATACCATCCTGTATAGGAACAGCTGTGATGTTCACTGCAGACAAGTCTCTTGTTTCACGATGGGATGATTTGTGAGGTTTTAAAAGTAAGTTCACTTCTTTTCTTTCAGTGTCCAAATGGATGTATCTGCCACTTATAAGCACGCTCATAGTCATAACCAAAGTTAGCCAAAGCAGGAAGAAAAATATTCCAGAAATAACCCAAAGTTCAATCCATGGTGAAACCAGATAAGTCTTTTTAAAAAAATGTAAAAAGTCTTGTACTTGCTGTTTAAAAGTTTTTGATGCTGGCGACGTCTCGGGCTTACTCAGATCCTCAGAAAACGTATCAAAATTAATGAAATAGCCAGAAGCAGTTCTGTCAATTGTTGGAATTGCATCAGGATTTGTATAAATCGCTGGAACCAGTTGATCACTTGTTACATTGGTGTAGACAGGTGTATTTGGACGAACTGTTACTTGAGTTTCAAGAGGGATGAGTTCCATAGCATTGTTGCTCAGTCCTTCATCTGTTACTGCTGAATTCTCGATGGTTATCAGTCTTTCAGTCTGAACCTCTTGGATAGTAGCGAGAGGAGTGTGTCTGCTACTAGGTCGGAGTCCACGAGGCCTACTATTTAGTATTGGCCACATACTGTGGTTTGATGAGGTCGATGGACACAAATCTTTTCTCCTTTTTTCCAGCAAGGGGCGGCAGAAGTACTGTTCTTGTTCCGTGTATGGCTAGGACAGGTACTGGTTGTCTGTAAGAAGGTCCAAATTCCTTCTTGTCCGCAATTTTCTCTCTGACTAGATCCCCAACTTTTGGAATCCAGACAGGCCTTGCTGGGACCGCCGGTTTTTCCCCAGTGGTGGTTGGCTGTAGGAATACGTTGCTTTGTTTCGATCTTAGTTCATTTAGATCCTGTAAAACAGCCAAACGATCTTTGATATCAAAGGGTTTATTTTCCACCACTGTGCCACTACATTCTAGATAGGGCACCCACATTCTTGTCCCAAATAGGACCTCATATGGAGAGACCCCCCCTAGAGAACTTCTTGGCAAATTGTTTAATGAGCGTTGGACCCCATAAAGATGTTTGACCCACCCATCACCCGAACCTAATACCCTAGCTGTTATAGACTGCTTTATGTCCCGGTTTTTCCTTTCCACAACAGAATTTCCCTCAGGATGAAACAGAGAGGAGTACCGCAATGCAACGCCCAGACTGGCCATGGCTTCTTTGTAAGCTCGAGAGCTAAACGCAGGGCCCTGGTCAGAATGTAGCGTGCCTATTGTGTATGTGCCGATAAAGACTCGCAAATCTTTTATAACAGTTCAAGCGTCAGCCGAGCGCTGAGGCCAAATCCATAGGAACTTTGACTTAGTATTTGTGGGATTGCAGTTGTCCACAAGGACGCCTGTGCATAGATAGTCTAATGCTGTCTAACAATGGTGTCTGTCCCTGGCAGGCTACTTCGTAGCATGGTGTCTGGTGGCGTACTGCATCTCGCTGTACCTTACAATCTATGCAGTCATTGATGAAGATGTGAATTTGTGTATTCATTCCCGGCCACCAGTACATCTCTTTTAATGTCAATATTGTTTTAGAGATCCCTTGATGTGACAGACCCTCCCCCAGATGTGTTTCATAAATCAAAGCTGCTCTACGTTCCATGTTTGGAATTACCCTATCCCCCACTCCAGGGATTCGAGTAAAAGGAACGTTGTTCACATCAATTACATAAGAGTACTTGAGTGGAAACTTTTTTGGTAACGCTGCACCACTGCCTTTGCTCGTAGCATTGACAGCCAACATTATCTCACTGTCTATTCTCGTTTTTGAACGAGTGATCGCAGCTACGGAAGCCGTTTGAACAGCCCCCTTTGCGGCTTCGTCAGCCAATGAATTCCCTGCAACGTGAACCCCATCACGTTGATGACTCAGTGTATGGATCACGTGAGCCTTTGGTAGTTCGTTTTTTAACTGAACTACTTGTTCCCAAAGCGTTTTATGCTTTATTGTGCCACCTTTTGCATCTTTGAACCCATTTTCAAGCCAAGTTTGTATATATTCATTATACGACTGCACACAGTAGAAAGAATCGCACACTATTAGTGTGGGGAATTCTCAATCTGTACTTTCAAGTGCCAGTTTGAATGCTTGTAGTTCAGCTCGCTGAGCTGTGCAATCTCCTAGAGATTGAGTTTTAGTGACCATAGGTCTGAAGTTGCCATCGCGCATGCGACCTTTAACGATTGCGCACGCTGCACTGTAAGCTTGCTTACTCCCTGTTGCGGGGTGTGCGGATCCGTCAGTGTAAATTATGAATTCGTACTGATCGAGAGGCAGAATCTCAGTGGGCAGAGGACATTCATGTTCATACTGCAGGAACGCTTGTGTTTTTAAATCAGGATCAAAAACATATTCAACATCTGTTGCAGCAAGAGAATTAACCCATTGTATCCATCTCGGATGTAATGCTTTCGCATTTGGAATGCTCGCTTTAGTTACCGCCTCTAAGGCCGGAACTGGGGTTACGACAATAATGCTTTTCCCTTGGGCTAGAGCTCTTTCTTTTGCTACTGCAGTTTGAACTGCCGTCAGTATTTTTTCAGTTGAAGTGAAGCGCATTTCTGCTTGTGTATACAAATGTGATTTGTATGCAATTGGTATTTTCTCACCCTCATTAAATGTTAAGTAGGTGAATCCGCATTGACCCGAAATTATTCGGATCACTAAATTGCGTTGACTTACGCGTGTTTGTAAGTGATTTGTTGCTAACATGTTAGCTTGGAGAGAACGCAAGATTTCTGTGTGTTCCTGTGTCCAATTTTTGATTGAAAAATCAGGTTTGATTAATGCATAGAGAGGTTTAACCCTTTCTGCGTAATTTAGAATGTATGTTCTTCCAAAATTTAGGAAACCCAGGATGGATTGTAAATTTTTCAGCGTTTTTGGAGGTTGGAGCAGCGCACACCTTTCTAAAAAGTTGGCTGCCAACCCCTTCCTTCACTTGAAAGCTCAAATCCTAGAAAAAGGACATTGAGATGGGCAATTCTGGACTTTTTGAAGTTGAATTTGTAGCCCTCAGAGGCGAAGCCCAGTATAATGGTGCTCACCCTGTTCAAGTGCCTATCCAGGTCATCGTCTGTCAGATAGATGTCATCGACATATGACAATGCCTCATTATCATAAATTTGTAGTAACTCCATTACTCTCGCTGAGAATAACCCCGGGCTGTTCTTGAACCCTTGTGGGAGTCGACAAAATTGACGCTGGGTCCCCATTATTGAGAAAGCTGTTAAGTACCTGCTTCCAGGTGCTATATTTTGACAAAAGAAACCATTTGAGATGTCCAATGTGGTTTTATATTTTTTACGCACAATGTTATTCATTAATGCTGTACTATGTGCATTTTGCACTGCAAATGTTTTAGAACAAGTGTTTAAGTGTCTGTAATCCAAAACTAGATGATATGTATTGTCTGGTTTGGAGACAGGAAACAAAGGATTGTTCATTGAAGAGGTGCATGTTTCAATCACCCCTTGGTATTCAAGTTGATCTAAGATCTCCCTGACCTGTTTTTTAGCTTCTTGCTTTATTGGATACTGCCTCTGTGCAGTAGGTTCATTTTTTAAATGTATTTTATGGTGAGGTGAGTCCTCATCCCATCCTACATGATTTTTGTATAATGCTGGGGCCTGGGCAACTGCCCATTTCCTGGCATAAGTATATTTTAGATGAATTGGAATATGGTTGGAGAAGGCAGGCATAATGAAGTCCTCACCATGTGGGCACTCCCTGACAAATTGTGGTGGCCAGTCTTTTTCTGCTAGATTTATGTCATAGCCCCTTGAAAGTTTTTCCCAAAAGAGTGCTTTCACCTGTCTAGGTATGTCTCCCTCCATCCGGAGTGTTATTTCATATAACTTTTGTGGAGTACTAACCCTGGTGTCTACAGTCTCAACTGTAATGTACTCATTCAAGTCCACTATCTCCAGAAGTTCCTTCAGGTTCTGGCGAGCTATTGTGACTTCTGCTGCACTGTCCAGCATTGTCTGAGCCCATTCTCCGTTCTTGAGTTGTGTTCTCAGTATCCTCAGCATGTCTGACCTTCAGACCTGCTACCTTCTTCTTTGAGAATTGAGGTTTGGATTTATTTTTTGGAACGTGTTTGTCGTCTTTCGATTTCACGCATTCTTCTCTATGTTCTGACCGTCCTCTTCTTTCCGATGTCTGTGACGAGATCTGAAAGGTACGAGAGAAACGTGTATCAGTATCTTGATACCTGTCAGGCTTTTTCAAATTATCCCTATTCCTGAGGTTATACCTCCTTTCAGAGGGCTCCTTTTGAGGAGACTTACCTCGGGATTGAGAACGTTTTTCGTTTGAATTTTGATTATTAGTTTCCCACTTCTTTTTAGAAGATGTAGGAATTTGTTTAATAGAGTCCTTCTCAGGACTTTCAGATAGTTTTGGCTTTAATGGTCTTCCACCCAAACTATCTCTGCCTAATTCTGCATAAGATTGTTCTATTATTCTGGGTAGTTCTGTTTGATGTTCTGTAACATCGAATTCCCTTAATCGTTGGCGGATCGCCACTGCTGCTGCCTCCCCTTTAATATTAGATAATATTATTGTTGAGACCTGGTCGAAATTTTTCAGTAATTTCATACCTAAATTCAGAGCAGGCTCTGCCCCGTATTCGTTTTGAATTTGTTTCAGGACATCAGGTATTACTGCAATTGACGGAATACCATGTGTTTTAGTATAGATGGCAGCAAAGACTGAGCCCCAAGTGGTGCAGTCTTCCAGTTGTGGTGTGATCCCCATTGGTAAACAGATAGTTAGTATTCTGTGTTTCTCATAAGGGCTAGTATTAGGAAATACTGCTTCAATTTGAGTAATTTTTTTAGCTATCCAGAATGCTCACGTTTTGTGGACATTTTACCCATGACTGCGTATAGAGTCTGTGGTGTAATTTTTAGTGTATTCCCCTGTTGAGGAGTTTGATTTGGAATGGTTAATGGTGGTTGGACTGTAAAAGTCTGCATGACATATTGGACTAATTGTCTGTAAATTTTTATTAACTCTGTAAGTTGAGTAAGTAGTTCCTCGTCTGACATTATTTCGATGTCAGGATGTCAGGATGAGGAGTGTAGCCGGCTAGAATCGGCCATGTTGCTCCTGGTCTACCTAGTGGACCGAGCCTGGTAATGTTTTTGTGATGTTTTAGGGCGCCTTTAAACCAGAGCTGATGCTCCTGGTATGTTAGTGGAATTTCAATATCCTCGAAAGCAATATATTCCTCTGGTGGTTCATCTTCTTTGTAGAAGTGAAACAGTCTTGTTACTGAATTTGATTCAGGAAATATTACCCATGAATAGAATACCTCTGTCTGTAAGGATTCGTGTGCCTCTATCACGAAAACTGCTCTACCGCCTCTTGGTGGTAGGCCATGTTTTATAAGTTTTAGAGTGATGGCTCTTCTTAAGTTTGGATTGATGTCTATAACACCCTCCTCAGGATCATTTAGACCTGTAAAGTTAAAAACTGTTGCTATGGCTGGGTCAGCCGCAGCTCCACCGTTCCCGGTGTTATTGTCCCCGTTGGTGGACATTTTGTTTTTTGAAAAATGTAGAACAAGTTTCAAGGAAACAAAAAAAAGATAAGGTGCACCATATTTTGGAACACTGTATCCTTCAACGTTGAACAAACCAAACAACTAATATATAGGGTGCTTCCCTATTTTAGTTATGGCGGATATTTAACCCTACCCACTCCAGACGTCTTATGGAGTATGTGAGATGGGGTCTCTGAGAAAAGCACGACTGAATTACTCAGTATCTAGCGTTAAATTACTGCCTTACCAAACGTTTGGGCGCCATGTAGTGTAGTTCCTATTTCCCTAATAGGCTCTGCGCATTGGAATAATATAACCTATAGGCTTGACATAGGACTAAAGTCGGTATGTCCCTATCGAGTATATTAAACTTAATTACTTGTGCCAGCTAGCTCAGAGGCCACTAGAAACTCCTTGAGAACAAGAAGGGAGTAGTTTCTGGCAACCGAAAAACATGACAACTTTTGTTTCTCTTTAGAATCGGAACACGTCTCAGAATCGTGGAAACAATAGATAACAGTTTCACTCAGTCAATCGTGCATGCTTAGTTATGATCACAAGACAGTATGCAAGATAAATAATGTACAGTGTAAGCAGTAGAAATAAATAATACTGCGATAGCATTATCTTTTAGCATATATTCACGTACATAAATATAATGAGCTAAAAATGCGAGTACTCATACGATGCGTCCCTAAACTAGTTCTACCCCAATGTACCTAACCTGGTCTAGGTGTAGGGAAAGGTAGAAGTAGGCGGAGTATTCTCTATTCTGGTATACTAAGAGTATGTTTAAGTCTAGTATGCCAAGTATGATATGCCAAGAGTCCCTCTAGGTTCTAGTCAGCTCCATACCTTTAGAATGAGAGAGGTGGAAATCTCTAGCCGGATCTGGAGCTCTAACAACCCGCGAAGGGAGTCAGAACACTGGAAGCTGGATTCGTCTGCGTGCAGGAATGACAGCGTCTTCTCAGTGCGTCAGGCCGGGATACGGGCTCCTCTGAAGTCGAGGTCTCCTCTAACTTGCTTGGGCAAGGGAAGGTATATTTATACCTGGTAGGTGTCTTGGAATGTTAGCATTGACGTGAAGTCGGACAGAGGAAGACGTCAGGAATGAACCCTTGAGGTATAACGGTTCATACATAATAGATGAGTTCTTGGAGAAATCAATAGTCCTGTGCTAGGGGAACTCCCGAAGCTTAAGGGTCTGGTTTCTAAGAACTCGTTGTGACGTTAGGGTGGACGGATGTCGGTGACCATGCCTGTATTTGGAGTGCACGGTTAATGTCTAAATAAGGACAGGGATTCTATGCCTATATAAGGGCAATGCGAATTGTGCCTATATAAGGACATGATTCAGGAAAACCTATATACGGACCCCTAAAGCCGAATACAACAGTAAGGCCGTAGGACCAAATGGTATCCCAATCGAACTGTTTAAGAGGGCAGCAACAAAGTTAACACCACGCCTGAAAGCAATGTACCAGGCTAGCTTAAGGGAAGGGGAGCTCCCAAGGGATCAACGGATGGCAACAATAGTGGCAATCCGTAAGCCAGGTAAGCCAGCGCAGGAATGTGCCACTTACCGTCCCATCTCACTGCTTAATCCAGAAGCCAAAATATTGGCAAAAGCACTCGCAAATAGACTGACTCCATATTTGCCCAAACTTGTGCAACCAGATCAATCCAGCTTTATGCCCGGCAGAAACACTGCTCTTAATTTGCGTCGTCTCAATGGGGTACTGGGCCGTAGACACACCATCCATGAAGAAACAGTCATCCTTTCCTTGAACGCTCAATAGGCATTCCACATGATTGAATAGCCATTCCTTTTTGCAGTCCTAGAACACATGGGGTTCGGCCCCAAATTCAGGTCCTGGATCCAGCTGTTGTACACGAAGCCACTAGCGCAAGTGGTGGTAAATGCTAGATTGTCCGAAGCATTCACCCTGGGGCCCTCTGTCCCCCTTCCTTTTCGCCTTAGTACTGGAACCACTAGCGGTATGGGTGAGAGGGGACCCCCCTTATTCGGGAACTCCGATGGGCGGAGGGATGGGAGGACAGGATATCATTATATGCAGATGACATTCTTCTATACATGGCCTCACCAACGCGCTCCCTGGCCAGAATAATGAATATCTTCGTGAACATCGGGAAGTATTCCGGGTACATGATAAACTGAAATAAATCAATTCTGTATGTTCTTACTGGCCCGCCCCCAAAACTGCCCAGGGGATGCGAGGTAAAAGTGGTGGAGGACGGCTTCCGCTACTTGGGAATTTTCATTACAGCAGATTCGGAGGAATTTATGGAGAGGAACCTCCAAGAACCCCTAAGACGTCTCCGAAGTGATGTGAAACACTGGCGGTCCATCCTATTAACACTACTAGGGCGTGTAGCACTCTTTAAAATGATGCATTACCCAAATTTCTCTACGCCCTTCAGAACACGCCATTCCGTGTCCCGCAGACCTATTTCAAAGCAATAGAGACGGAAGTGCGTAATCTGCTATGGGATGGGAAACCTCCCCGCAGCACCCTTTCCATTTATTTCAGATATTCCCCAGATGAAGGCCAATATGGCCGAAATGCATTGGGATATTTGAAAGTCGCATACAAAATGGTGTACAATTGATGCATTATGGGAGATGAAGTATAATTTCCCTAGGATGAAAATCTAAAATAAAAACAAACTCGGAAACTACCAAAGAAAAGTGTATGAAACTTTATTGAACTTGATAAAATCTCATATGAGAGACACGAATCTGTGCCCAGGGGACATACCCCACGTTTATGGGGATGCGATTTAGTTCATTTAAACCTCCCCGCATTGCCACTAATAAATTGATCAGAGGATGGTGGGATGGCAGTATTGCACTTCCCCACATACAGGCGTACTACTGGGCCTCACAACTCATAGTTCTTAACCACTGGATACACTCCCCCCAGACAGATCCCGCATTCTGCATGGGTCGACACATCCTAGGTGAGGGATGTGTCTTACGAGCACTAAACAACAGAACTAATTATACGTGTCTCTCGGGACCCACAGCACACACGGTCCGTCTATGGCACACAGTAGACAGGAAACTGGGTTGGAACAACAGAATGACACAATTCACCCCACTCTGGGAAACCGAGAAACTGGGCAGATTGATTAGTTGCAAAGGATTCCAAAAGTGGGCCCTAATAGGAATCTCAAGGGTGGGAAATCTATGGGACAAAGGGAAAGTTATCCCATTTCAAAATCTACTACAACAATATAACATGGCCCCAACGGAAACGTTCTGTTATCTACAGATTAGACACGCACTCATGGCTGTTATCCCAGTAGACACAAACCTCCCAGAGATGTCACCACTAGAGGACAGGTTACTCACGGACAGGATGGACCGGAAGGCAATCTCCCTAACGTATCAAAAATGAATTAATAATTTGACAGATCCAACACAGTGCCTTCGGGAGAAATGGCAAAAGGACATAGGGGAGCTAGACGACACCGACTGGCAGGAAGTGTTGGAATCCCCGCGGGAGGTAGCAATACCCGCTAGATTGCGACTGGTACAACTCAAAGTGCTCCATAGAACATACTTACCTAGGAGTACGCTAGTAAAAATGGGGAACGCCGACTCCCAGCTGTGTCTGCGACGGTGTGGGGAAGCAGGTACATTCTATCATATTATATGGGAGTGTCCCGAAATCAGAAACTACTTGTGAACAATTATGGAGACAATTACACAGATTTGCAGGGCCCCTGTACCACTGGAACCCAAAAGATATCTCCTCAATATTTTCGAGGCCACAGATCTCAATCGCAAAAACCAAGACTGGGCAACATTGGGTATGATGATCGCAACGTAAAATTGTTAAACACTGGGGAGTGCAACATATGTTGAATGGTGCAAAGATATGGACTGGGCCATGGTAGCTGAAAAGGCAGTATACATTAATAGAGGATGCCCCAAGAAGTGGGAGCAGGTGTGGGGAAGGTGGAATACGTACGGGGGACATATGTACTCCATCACCTCGGGGCCAGTCACCGGAGGAAAGCTGAGGAATACGCCAAGACGAGATGCGGACCTAAGTCTAAAGTCAAAATAGCCCAAATAATAGACGGGAGCGGCATAGTATGTAAAAGTCAAGTTGATGCAATTTTGCTAATGATTGTCTGTAATCTACTGATAATCTGCTATTTGTTCAATAAAAAGAGTTTTAGCAATGGTTGTTCGCCCGTCTTTCCTGTTGGCGCCAGTCTAACATATAGCTGCCAAGTTTCCAATTTTGGTCATGTTATGTTATGTTATGTTACAACAACTTTTATAGCGCGCTAATACCCATAGGTGTCTAGGCGCTTAAGGACCGCATACTGTAGGGAGAGTTAGTTTTTAAAAAGCCATGTCTTAAGATTCTTCCTAAACTCAATCAAAGAAGATATCTTCCTAAGAGCGAGCGGAAGGGAGTTCCATAGCCTAATAGCACCATGTCTGAAACTCCTCCCTCCCCAGTTCATCGTCCTGACTCTGGAGGTGAGCATCAGGAAGGCATTAGCCGATCGTAGTTGTCTGCTGGGGGAGTACCAACTAAAGGCATGCCATAGAAATCGTGGACCTACTCTATAAAGTGCCTTATGCACTATACAAAGTGTCTTAAATTTCACGCGCTGGGCAACTGGCAGCCAATGCAACTTCTGTATCCCGGCCCTAATTGACTGATGCTTAGGGACATCTAGCACCAGTCTGGCAGCAGCATTCTGTGCCGCTTGTAATCTTCTAAGTTGATTAGACTGTAAATTTATGTATAGGGCATTACAGTAATCCAATTTAGATAAGACCAAGGAAGTTAAAACAATTTTCCTCGTGTTTATCGGAATGAAAGGAAGAATCTTGCGCACGGTTTTAATGGTGAAGAAAGCAGAAGATACCACCTTAGAGACCTCCGATTTAAAATTCAACTTCTCGTCTATTATGACCCCCAGATTTTTAGCTTTAGCTACTGGTGTAGGAAGGGGGCCCAGTGTACTTGGCCACCAAATTGGTGACCAAAGGGGAGCAAGGTTTCCAAAAAGCACCACCTCGGTTTTGCTCGAATTGAGCTTCAGACATTATGTGACATTATCAAGGTTTAAGTGTGCATTTGTGTGACATTCTGCGCCTTATGAGTGATACTGTGAGTGAAACCAAATTGAGATTGAAACCAATCAATAGACATGCAATATATATGGTGCCACATGTTCAGTGGTTCAAATTAGCACCACATATGCATTTTATTCACAACTCCAGAGCAAGGTCTTCCTTGCACTTTCAAGGCTCTCCGTTCTCATTGGTACACTATTTAAAATATATACATTTATTTATATATCATTAGGAAAAGTGTGCATTAATTATAACTTTGTGGGATATATATTGAAGTACAAAGACACAGACTTAAAGGCTTTGCATGTAACTTAGAATGAGTACTTTTCCTCTATGAAATGTTTTGATGGCGTTCGGATGTTAATAAAGTAGAAGGTGGGAAATAGGGTTAGATTTCTGTGCCTAACAGCTTATAATATGGGCTTGTTTGGTTAAATAGCAGTATTTAGCTTTAAGAGCATGCACTGCTCAAGCTCTCTGTGGGTGCATAGGGCCTTTCTATTGACACTGGTACGCCCGGTGCTGTGCTGGAACTCTGCAGCTGTGTGTGTGTGTGCGTGTGTGTGTGTGTGTGTGAGTGTGACTACTACAGGATTGGGGTGAAATCGCAAGCTCTCGACAAATGCTCATTGAGATTGATTAAAAGTGGGCCTTTGGCCTTTTTATTTCGAAAGTATATGCATAGTTTTTTACTCTTATTGCTCCTTTCCCATGTCTTGGTTTTTATTCTTTTTTGAATTTGTAATATTTCTGGTATGATCCTTATGAAGTTGCTGTGGTTCTCACCACTGGCGGCCTTGAGCACAGCTAGGCAGGCATAGGCTCTCTCTCCGCTCAGTGCACACCTAGACAGGCAGAGGCTCTCTCAACGCTCAATGCAGTGCGGCTGTTAGTTCGACAACTGCACCTGAGTGGATGAAAAACAAAGCTGCTCTAAATCGGGTCACAGGGTCAGGTTAGGTGCCTTGCCGGAAAACAACAATAGGCAAGACGCTGCTCCCTATCCACTTCTGTGCACTGCTGGGTCCAAATTGTATAATGTTTATGAACATGAGCACGTACTATGCTTAGAGCCATGCTCGGCTTAATTGTGAGTGACAATTATTCCCCGTGCAGGGCGACTAACAGACTTCTTAACTGATGATGTGCGATGGTGACTCAGGGGCCGATTCACAGAACTAATCTGAGACAAAATCCTAAACTTACTTTTGGTATTCACAGAAGGCATTTAGTAGTAGTAAAGTTAGGATTTTGTCTTAAGTTTGACTTTAGACAGACTTAAGACAGACTTAAGACAGACTTAAGACAAACTTAAGACAAACTTAAGACAAACTTAAGACAGACTTAAGACAGACTTAAGACAAACTTAAGACAAACTTAGGACAGACTTAAGACAGACTTAAGACAGACTTAAGACAGACTTAAGACAAAATCCTAACTTTACTAATTTACTTTACTTCTGTGAATACCAAAAGTAGTAAGTTTAGGATTTTGTCTCAGATTACTTCTGTGAATCGGGCCCATACTGAATAAAAGGAAATATGATCGAGGCAAGCCATTGTATTTTGACAGAGCGCACTCACTGTCAGCACAGCTCGCTAATGCTCGTTGTAGAGTGCCAGTGCGCCTCGAGGGTGGTCACAGGGCGCTATAATATGTGTGAATAATACATTTGAGTGCAGTGATGCAGACACCAGCACTAAAATGTGTTAGTTTAACCCCTGATGTGTGGCACTTGGCAGGGCTGCTAACAGACCTTATGCTTTACCAAATGCTGTTTTATTTCAATAGGTGTATTCAAGAGAAATAGTTCCCTGGCAATGCCTTGCAGCCCCAAATTCTGCTTCCCTAATTTAATATGCATTAAGTCAAGTCAGCAAACATCCATTAAACCTCCCATTCAGCCTCCATTAAACTTCTCCTGTCCTTCACTTCCTAGTAGCCGTCTCATAAAGTCACCTTTATTGTTAAGAGTTCCTTCTGGAACCACCAAGTCACAAGTTCCTATACTGGAATAGTAAGTAGTTCAATGGCTTATATGCTTGCTGCAAATATCTGCTTGTGACCAATAAGGCATACATTTGAGTAACTTCTAGTCCTTATTTGAATCCTAATAATATAGCGCAGTGGCTTTCAAAATGTTTTCAAAGAGCGCAAACTGAAGGTGAAAGATTCAGTCCTCGCAGGCCGTCTGACTCGAAGACTCTTCGCTTGGAGTGGGATAAAATGAGTACCATTGGTTAGGGCAGGAATTAATGCATTGCTTTTTTTTAATCACAGTTAATAACTGGGGTTTCTGTTACTCAATTTACTGCTACATAATTTATCACACATATGCCACATTACTGTGAATGTGCTTTAAATTGGCATGTTAATTTTTCTTATAAAGACAGGATGTGGCATAATTTGCAGCAAGCAATTGGAGTAAAGTGACCATCTCAGTCCAGGTTATTCCAGACACTCTCTCCAACCCTGTCTGTCCTTTCTACCAACAAATCATTGTTTTCAGGTGTCTTACTTTAATTTGTCCAATGGGAGGAAAGCAAGAGTACAACACCCCGAATACATGGTCATCACTGAAAGTTTAGGACTAGAAACAGTGGGGCAGATTTACAAGCCCCTTGCGCCACTTTTGCGCCATTTTTAACATGGGAAAAGTGACGCAAAAGTGTCGCAAGGGGCTTGTAAATCTGCCCCATGGTCCCTAGTGACTCGGAAAGAGGGGTTGCCCTAACTTGCTGCTGTCTCTCCTTGTTCTTCTGATGTCATCACACACTGATTTAGGAAGTCCTTTGCATTTGTTGAGAGAGTGCGCACGTGAAGAGTACATATTTGTTCATGTCTTGGTCAGTTTGATAGCAGAGTGAACCAAGGCCTGCTAAGTATGGAGGCGTAATGTGTGAGGATCCAGCGGTGCTGATTCAACCCTTGACGAAAGACATCCCTGATTCATCCTTTGACTGGAGCATGCCTCCGGCTCTAATGTTCGAAAATAGGCTGCACGAGCCACCTTTTGAGGTTCTTTGCACAGACTTTATGTTCCTAATTAATCCAAGCCGTAGGGCGGTCCACTTCATTTATAATATCAACGCACCGTTTCCATTCACTTTCTACTTGCCTGTTTCACGTTAACAGTATTACCCAATTTTAGATTCCACTATTTGTTCTTAATCCAATACATTGTAATGTGCGTTATGTTCGTCTACACTAATTCTCTTGTCCCAACTGGAAACCTGGTGAGCACTGACTCAGATGCTTAAAGGGCAGGCTTTTAAAAAAGATATCGCCATTTTTAAAGACCCTTGGATGTAACCCTGTAAGAGTTGCAAATCCTAAATTAAATGTGTACTTAACCTTGGAACAGTACATCACACTACTATAAACTGCATAAATATCCTGCAGCTGATACTGGGCAGTTTGTTGTAGTCAAGATAATCTAAATTTCTAGAGATGCTTTTCATTGTTGGGCTGGCCCAGGATGTTTGTATCTAGCACGTAGACGAGCAACCTGGTGTGATTTGGATTTGCCCAGTTAAAAATTATTTCTAAAGGATCCCATTGGAACATATGCCCTGCACAATTGTCTCTTTAATTTTTTATCTCACTGAAAGTAAGAATTTAGCCCCTTAAAGTAAAATTGTCTGTGGCATCTGTGTGCACTGTCTTTTTGTCTTACCACAAACTTCAGTTGTTGCTTATGTATTTTTTTAATTTGGAGTATACATGTGCATTAAAAAACGATAACGGAAATCCTGCGCTTATAATAAAATGCCAGCTGATGACAATGGGCACTATTTGACATTACAAAGTCATCTAAAGATGTAGTCGGGGCAAGCATGTATTTCTGTATCAGAGCATGACCCACTGTGTAGTAATTGTATAGCTATTCAATCCCTGGCGGCACAGCACCCAGAATAATATACTGCACTTACAACGCCAATAACTCCAACTTCCGCAAATGCGAGACCTATTTCATTGCAAATGCTTGTGTATACTGCTGACACGGCTTACTAAACCATGCAGCTCCTGTGTTCCAAGTAGCTTTGAGGAAGGTAAGCAAACAGTGCTCTACAAACAGTTGTATAATTGAGGTATCTGAGTGTCAGACTCCATACTATAGGTGTTGCACCGTTTCCCCGCGCATAAATAGCTCGGAGTCCATTGATGTTGTCATGCTTTTCTTCATCACCCCATTGCTTACTTTTTATTTAGTCAACTGACATGAACGACTGGCTGGTTCTCAGTCAGGGACATTAGTTCATTGTCACGTCAATGACATTTGTGCTAATAACTTTCAGGTTTTTGTGATGTAATGTCTCTTCACTCAGCCAAAGATTTTCTTTCATTCGGTGATATGTTTTCTTATCTCTCTAATATTATCTAAAGAGTAGGGTGGGCATGTAGTGTTACCTTCACCAATGAATTCAAGTGGAGTCTGGAACCTTTGCCCTGGAAGTTTAAGCTACGTTTCCCACTTTTGCCAAAACTTCAGCTAAGAAAAGTTAAAAAAATTCCCTGCAGTTGGATGTGCTGCCGAATGATTGTTGAATGTCAGCCAGAATTTTATGCTCAGTTTTTCCCGCTACCAAATATTGCTGATCTTCACCTTAGGTAGCAGAGGGGAAATGCTGGAGCATCCATTATTCTCTCAGCCGCGGTCCATGCAGGTAACAGCGGTGGGGCGGTGGGGCCGGGTAAGGGGGGATTTCGAGGGACGATGCCCAGGGAAAATTAATTATTTATTTAATTTTCCCTCGGCACCGTCCCTCGAAATCCCCCCTTACCCGGCCCCACTGCTGTTACCTGCACGGACCGCGGCTGCATTCTCTGCCCTCAAGACTTCAAGCCCTAATATGCTGGTATCTTGCATGTGGGGGAATCCTGACAGCCATTCTTCCACAAAGAGAAACAAAAAGGTGATCAGTTGCATGGGCTGTGTATAATGTTCCTCCTTAAAGATGAAAACGAGGAGGGTAGAGTAAAATAAAGATGTTTATTTGAGCTGAAGTAGCAAGCAGCTCGCTTCAAGAAAAGCCTGGGCCAACTGCCCTAAACTGGAATCTGGCCATTACAAAGTTCTAGCCCAAGATTCCATCGGTCAGCATTGGTCAGGATACAACACATCCCTTATCGTTAACACATTTACAAATAAACAAAATGATAAAAAGATTACACAAATGGCTGCAATTAAGAAGATAACAACATTTCCAGAAACAATGAAATGACATGGGTGAAATGATGTGCAAACAATAACATATGTACAATGACCGAGATGAGTAATACAATCAGGTACGGTGTGTTCAACATGAGGCATGAACACATGGTTTACATTTATAGACTATGACATGACATAATCTTTACACCAAGCTGGTTTAGATTTCAACCTTGAAGTAGATGTCTTATTTGACTCTTCGCTGTTTTGCTGTTTAATCACAACATCTCTTGGTCCAGAAAACTTATCTACATTAGGCCATAAACACTTAGGCACTTTAACCACTTTGCTCATGCTCCACACATTTCCATCAGACAACTCTACTACTTGGTGCCCCACTCTGACTATTTTCATGGGAACAGAAAATTTGGATTCTCCAGATTTAATTAATCTTCCCTTCTTCACGCGAACCCATTCACCAATGTGAAATTGAAGCATGGGACTCCTATGCATTTGAGAAGACACTTGTTTATCATTTGATAGCCATCGACAATTACCTTTGGAACCACCAGACACTTTGGAACGATCAACTTTGTTTCTCATTTCCGTCATCCACATCTGGTTCAGGTCACACACAGCCTTCCTTCCCCTCATTTTCTCAAACGAAAATAAGTCACCTACCGTTCTAGGGGTAACTCTATAATTCCACATTAGATCCTTGAGTGCTTGAGAACAATTCTTCCCACTGGCTAAAGCCAATTGTATACCTTCCTTCAGAACTCTTATCCATCTTTCTACAATTCCGTTGCTTTGTGGATAATATACTGATGTTCGTAAATGGCTAATGCCATGTTTATCCAAATAATCCTTCATCTCAGTTGATCGTAACTGCACACCATTATCAGTAACCAAACATTTAGGAAACCCTTCCTTTTCAAATATTTCATTTAAAAATTGAATTACTGTGTGTGAATCAACATGATGGACCAATTTCATTTCTGGCCACTGGGATAATTGATCAATAAGAACAATAACATACACCTGACTTTTGGATAAACACATTGGACCGGCAATGTCAAGAGAGATTCTCTCCCATACCTTTTCTGGTCTAGAAACAGGAGCTTTCTCATAGCTGATAACCTTTTGTGATTTATCACTGATGGCACACTCAACACAAGATCTAACCTTAGTCTCAATACACCTGACAATGGCCGGCCACCAAAACTCAGAACATAATCTGTTTTTCATACTAGACATGCCAGGATGGCCTACATGAGCCATGTCTAACACTTGTTCCCGCAAATCTTTAGGTACCACCAACTGTACACCACGAAATAACACGTCATCTATGACCGATAATTCATTAGCAACATAGAAATAAGATAACAATTCCTTATCCAAATCTTTCTTAATCGGCCATTGAGAACGGTTATATTTGATGACTTCTTGGATTTCCTCATCATTATTGCAGGCATTCTTCCACTCATCTTGTTCAATGCATCCATTTGATACTACACAAATGGATACAACTCTCTCCATGTCCTCATCAGACACAGACTGGTCACAACCCTCTTTAATTGGTAAGCGAGATAGGCAATCTGCTAAAATATTCCTGGCACCAGGAATGTATTCCACACTGAAATGAAAATCTTGCAATTTGTACTGCCATCTGGCAATCCTTGGTGTTGCCTTTCCACAACCTTTGGTAGTAAATAGCTCTACCAATGGACGATGATCTGACCTAACTTTAAATGGGGTACCATATACATATTTACGAAAGTATTCTATGCCCCACCAACATGCAAGTGTTTCTTTTTCCAAAGTCGAATATTTAACTTCAGCATCCCTAAGTGGTCTTGATGCCAATGCAATGGTGACAAGATTTCCATTCTGATTCTGCATTAAAACCGCACCAATACCAACATTACTGGCATCAGTCACAATGACAGAACTACAACGCGTGTCAAACGTTGCCAAAGCAGAAGTGGAAGATAATTCCTTTTTAAGATTTATAAACTCTGTGGCACATTCCTTACACCAAACAAATTGTTGATTTTTTTTCATTAAGTTTCTCATGTGGTTGGTCTTATCCGAAAACCAAGGAATAAATCTGGCGTAATATTCAGCGAGACCAAGAAAAGACCTAAGCTGATCTTTAGATTGGGGTTCTGGAGCTTCCTCAATTGCCTTTACCAAATTTTGTTTTGGTGATATTCCTTTACAACTGATATTATGCCCTAAATAGTCCACAGAATTCATTTCAAATTTGAATTTTTCTTTAGTCAATGTCATTCCATAGTTTTGCAAAATACTAAGAACCTTGCACAAAGTCTCTGCCTGTTCTTGCTTATTGTTCCCGAACACTAAAATGTCATCCTGAAAATATAAAGTATTTTTAATATCTTTAAACAGTTTATGCATAACTCTCTGAAATACCGCAGAGGCTGATATCAAACCAAAAGGCATCCTCTTGTATCTAAAAGCCCCTTCAGGAGTTATGAAGGAGGTGTAAGGTTTGCTATCCTCATGCAAAGCAATTTGGTGATAAGCATTGGATAGATCCAATGTTGAAAATACAGCGGCCCCATTTAAAGCTGAGAACATTTCATTTATATTCGGCAATGGCTGCCGATCCACCCACACACACTCGTTTAAATCTCTCAAATCAATACATAATCAAATTTTTCCATTAGGCTTGTGGACCACTACAACAGGAGACAACCACTCAGAAGATTCAATTTCTTCAATTATGTCTTGCTTACATAATCTGTCTAATTCTTCTTTTAGAGCTTGTCTCATAGATAAAGGAATATTCCTAACTTTGTGAACTTTAGGAATTGTATTACGTTTTAAAATTATTTTATGAACAAAATTCTTCAACAATCCTAGATTTTTTTTTTTTTTTTTTATTAAACTTTGTTTATTGGTTTCAATCACAGCCATTTATCGCATAATTGGACGACATATTCGAGGTTATCGACAACATATGTAAGCAGACAGTGTTTTGGTTACATATTAAACATCTCCTACAAGACTTGCAATTCTATGCATCTCCATTTCAACCGTAGGCGACACACAGGCCCCCCCTCGATATTTATTCCAGTGTGCCCATTTCCTATCCCACTTCTTGGGACACCCCCGAGCCTTAAACACCTCAGTCTCCGCCAACATACATCTATCCATTTCTTTGGCCCACAGGATGACGAGTGGGGGTTCACTCCCCCACCCTCTAGCCAGCTCCCGTTTCACCAGCGTGTATCCCAGTGTCGTAAATTGCTGTTCAACCTCCGTGATATCAGTCGCTTCCCATATGTTCAACAGTCCCAGTTGTGGTGTTAATATTATGTCCTTCCCCAGAGCTGTACGCATGTGGTCTGAGGCTCCCTCCCAAAGGGCACGTATCCTCGGGCAGGCCCACAGGGTATGATAAAATGTGGCCTGCTGTCCACACCCCTCATACAACGGTCGTCAGGTCTGGTTCCTATTCTTGCCAAAACTGTCCCGGATATGTATGATCGGTGCAATATCCTAAGCTGGATCAGCCGAAATCTCTGTGTGATAGCCGCTTCTCGAGGGGACATGAGTGCCGTCTGCCAGTCCTCGTCATCTATAGGACCGATATCATCCTGCCACCACTCCCTGAGCTTCTGGAAAGCATCTGGCAGGTTATTACTCAATTTCCTGTAGGTCAAAGATATTGCCCTTGAAGTGAGGGGCCCATCCATCAAGCGGTCTTCCAGAGGTGATGACTCTGGTATATCTTTCAGAGATGGAAACGCCGCTTGTAGCGCATGTCTGATCTGTAAATACCTATACATTTCTCCCTGCGCTAGGTGATATTGTTTCTGGAGCTCACTGAAAGTAAGCACTGCTCCCTTTTTAACCAGATCTCTCACCGCTGATATCCCAATGAGGTCCCATTTGGCAAACCCGGGCTGATTACACAGCATGCCCAGTTTCTGGGAGAACCACAATGGCGTAGCTTGCGAGAGGACGCCCTTCCATCCCAGCCGGGAAGTAGCCACCCGCCAGATTTCCAACGTATGTTGGGTGGGCCCAAAGAACCTCCCCTTATTTTTCCGATCAGTAGTGTATAGGGCCCCCAAATATCCAGAGCGGTCAGTTTGGTAGCGATCGAGGGCATACGCTGGGTCATCCGGGGGGCGGTACATCCAGTGATTGACGGTCACCAATTGCGCCGACCAGTAATAACGCTGTAGGTCCGGAAGGGCTATGCCCCCATCGCACCAGCCTTTTGTTAATTTTTGCATTGCAATTCTAGGGGCCTTGCCATCCCAGAGCAGTGTGCGAATCTCCCCTTCAACCGCTTTAAAATATGAGTCCGGGACCCTGTGGGGACAGTTGTGCAGTATATAGAGAAAACGGGGAAGGGCTAGCATTTTAAATAGTGCCGCCCTCCCCACCAGTGTTAAGGGCAGGGACCTCCAATGTTTTACGTCCGCTCGTAATCGGGCCAAAGGGGGGGCCAAATTGGAGCTGTAGAAACAAGCCGGATCTGAAGTGACAAAGATCCCCAAATACCGGAACCCCTCCGTCACGACCGCTATAGCGCAGTCCGCCGGAAGGCGGGAACTGCGCCTCTCAACATAAACAGTACAGACTTGTGCCAATTTATCGCATATCCCGAAAATATTTACCAAAATTCGTGAATATATCCAACACCACCCTGATCGATTTATACGGGGATGCCAGGTATAGCAGTATATCGTCTGCATATAGGGATATTCGATCTTCCACGTCTGCTGCCCAGCGCAATCCTCGCACCCTCACGTCTCTACGCACCCAGGCCGCGAGAGGCTCTAGCATAAGAGAGAAGATCAGCGGGAGAGCGGGCATCCCTGCCTAGTACCTCGTCGTAGCTCGAACGTCCTAGATGTAAAACCATTAACTCTCACCTGTCCCAGCACACCAGTGTATAGCAGCTTTACCCATGCCACAAATTTAGGGCCCAGTCCCACCTTCCCTAGGACCTCGAACAGATACGGCCATTCAATGGAGTCGAATGCCATGGAGGCATCGAGAGATAGCACCGCCGCATCTTCTTCCACGTACTTCCTACGAGCCATCACATTGTGTAAGCGCCGTATATTAAGGGACGTATTTCTACCTGGCATAAAACCAGATTGGTCTGGGTGAACCAGTGATGAAATAACTGACACCAATCTATTCGCCAAGACTTTTGCCAACACCTTCGCCTCCACGTTGATCAGCGAGATTGGCCTATATGAGCCACATTTGTCCGCTGGCTTACCCTGCTTATAGATGACTACAATGGTGGCTAGCCGCTGATCTACTGGTAGCCCACCAACTTCTAAACTTTCTTCATACATGGCTTTCAAGTGTGGCACAGTCAGAGAAGCAGTAGCCTTCAAAAACTCTACTGGAATACAATCCTAGATTTGATGAGAAGACATTCGGAAATAATTTCTCCCATTCAGTCATTTTATCTTCATCAACCTGGGCTATGAAATCACTGTATCCTAGTACTTGTTCAGGATGATTGGGATTTAGAGTGATGAGCAAATCCCTTTGTTGTGGCCATCCTAATAAGCAAGATTCTTCTTTAGCTACATACACATTAGCAGAAATGGTCTTACCATTAAAACTGATTTTTGCAACAAAATATCCCAAAACATCAATAGGTCTATTGCCATAACCAACCAATTTTATGTCAGATGGCAACAGTTGTGTATTGGGAAATTTCTTTAGAAATTGATCACCAATTAAAGTATGGCGGGCTCCAGAGTCAGCCATCACTTCAATATCTATACCATCAATGTTAACTACACAGAATGGAGAATCTTTTTCTTATCGTTGACTTCATGAATGCAAAGCATAAATTCTTCATCTAAATCACCTGGTTCTTGGCAAATTTCTTTGATATGAGCAGGTTTATTCATAAATTTGTTTTTATTCCTACACATTCTAGAGTAATGACCTTTATTTTTACAATACCTACACATCTGTCCAATAGCTGGACAAGATTTGTCATTCGCTAAATGACCAGGTATCCCACATTTGAAACAAATGTAATTGTTTCTTTTAGCATTTTGAGTACTAATCTTTGTTATTTCCTTACCACTATCTTTTAATATTTTGTCTTCTAAATTATCATCACTCAGCTTTTTCTTTACAACTTGAACTTCAGAAGTGGGTTTTGCAGCTAATTCTTTCATACCTAATTTCATATCTTCGAATCTATGACTAATGTCAATAGCTTTCTCTAAAGTAAGGTCCTTAGGAGCTAATAACTTCTCTTGTAATTTAGTGTCTCCAATTTTGTGTACCAATTGATCACGCAACATTTGATCATGAATATCTCCATACTTACATTTTGCAGCAAGAATTCTTAAACCATTGACAAATGAATCAACAGATTCATTTGGTAATTGGGCTCTACTTAAAAATGTATGTCTAGCAACCACTTCATTAATTTTTTTGATATACAATGTATCTAATTGAGAAATTGCCATATCATATATATCAACATCCACATCATCATCTTCCTCAAGAAGAATAGGTGGTAGAAGACTTAAAACACGTCTCCCTTCTGCACCTAAACAATGTTTAAGTATAGCAAGTTTACGCTTATCAGTATAATCTTCTCCTCCAATAGCCTCTAAATACGCTTCAAAACCATCTTTCCACTGTTTCCATTCTAACACAGGATCACCTGGATTAGGTAAGAAAGATAACGGTGCAACAATACCATCCATAGTAATGCTTATACAGTATAGTATGTTGTCCAGGGTTATTTAAAGAAACACAATGTTGAGTGTCTGCAAACACAAAAAAAATAGAGTTAAATATGAAGACTGTAGTTGGTGTGCAGATCACCGCAAAATTAATGAATTTCCAGTAGAGATGGTAGACTATGTTGTGGATTCTATTTTGAAAACCACCGCAAGCTTTTCATTTATTTAGAAATGGCCTCCGATATCCTTAGGGCTTGTTTCTGTGTCAAGTTGACCTTTTTCAGCAAGAATAGATCAGGAAACGCTTGAGCCAATCGCGTGACTGCACACGGAGCATGCTCAGGGTGAGTCTCTCTTCATTCAATTGTCAGACACAGCACAAAGAAGATGAAGCAGAATGCGTGGAAGCATGACGGTGGCAAACACGTGAAACAATGGGGCAGACTCGCGCTGTAAAGCCTGAGGGGAATGACACAAAACAGGTAAGCGCTCGAGCCTCAGCGCACGCAGACAGATGTCGGTAGGCGCTTGAGCCAGCACGCACTCATCAAATCACAGTGCCACAGCGCGCGCACTCACCAAATCATTGTCTAAATTGAATAAAACCAAGTGGTTCGCAGGTACTCACGACCGGAACCAATCGCCGGGTTTCCCTCTAGCAAACAGCTTCCAAATTGAGCGCTGAGTTCACCCACTTGTCATGACAACATTGGAGACTCGTTTTAAACGCTGGTTTTCCTCTCGAAAACAGCGTAGGCCCGTTTTTGCAGTTCTCCGCTTGACGTGTCAAAACGGAGACTCGTTTCTTCGCACACGCCGAAATTTGCAGTGCGTGTCACGAACCTCTTGATCTGCCACGATGTACTCTCGTAGGCAGCGCTCCAGGCTTTTCAATGGGTTGCCCCGCTCGTCGCCAGTATAATGTTGCTCCTTAAAGATGAAAACGAGGAGGGTAGAGTAAAATAAAGATGTTTATTTGAGCTGAAGTAGAAAGCAGCTCGCTTCAAGAAAAGCCTGGGCCAACTGCCCTAAACTGGAATCTGGCCATTACAAAGTTCTAGCCCAAGATTCCATCGGTCAGCATTGGTCAGGATACAACACTGTGGTGGGGGGAGAGAAGACCTCAGACGTAGTGGGAACATGGTTCTGCTGCCGCACAAGGCTTCCTTAATTCCCCCCCTAAAAAACCTTTCCAGATTTGCAGTTCACAAAACTGACAAAGCTTTAGAAAATGTACATACAGGCATAAAAGCTTGTGGTTTTGCATCTTCGCCCCACCTGTTAAGCACTTAATTTCAACTGTGTGCCTGATTCGAGCAAAAATGAGCATTTGCACCAAATGAAAGATTGCACAGGGTGCAATATCACCACTACAAGGGGGAGATTTACTATTTGTTCACGCAGTGCACTGCAGCAGTCGCAAATGCTGCGCTGTGTGAAAAGGAGAGAGGAGGAGAGCGCCAAATTTACTAAAATAAGGCATTTTCCTCCCCTCTCCCTAGCGCCGGCGCTGAAATCAGCTGCTGTGCGCCACGGAGACAAGTTTGCACCATGGTGCAAGCGGTGTCTCCATGAGTCTAGGATAGGTTTTGTAATGGAAGGGAACCCTTCCAGTACAAAATACTATGCTTAGACTAACTTGAAGCCATTTTCCGCTTTGTATGTGTGCTGTACAGTGCAACACACATGCAAAGTTGGAAAATGAAGGAGAAATGAAAGCATTTCTCCTTCCTTATGCTTACTTTAAAAGGGTGCAGATTGCTGACGCTAAACCCTATCTACTTTATTTAATAAATTGGGTTTAGCATCAGAAACATTGGGTGGTTGCATGGGAACGCCCATGCTCCACCATGGGTACACCCCCATGGCACTAAGTAACGAAAAGAAGCGCTATGTGCTGCTTTGCGTTACTTTTCCGTTATCTCCAGCGTTAAACAAGTTGAAAGTAAATTGGAAAAAAACGATTTTGTGACGCAAACACGGGTTAAATTCTTAGTCAATCTCCCCCCAAGTGTTTTTTCCTCCCACACAAATTTTGCCAGGCAAAGCCTTTCAGCATTTATGTGGCGAAAACTGCAACAGTTCTTTTTCCATACCTCTTAATAGGGAACTACATGCTGTATTACTCCATTGTACTGTATTCCTTTTCAGAATATGTAGGTAATACTGCTCCCACCTGCACACCTGTACTATGTTGAATAGTATTGGTGTATACTGGGTGTGGTATTACCATCCGAGAATAATGGTCAACTTCAAATGAGGTCTTAAATAGTTCACCGTTGAATGCTTCTTTAGCACCCTGTAAGGAGTGCTGAGAATACAAGCACTAGTTCCTCTTTGGGATATAAAACAGACAGAGACAGTTGTTTGTGCCTGCATTCTTAAGTTCAGCTACAGCTTAAAGCAGCGAACTCAAGCAGAGATGGTTGATGTCTTTCTCATACTGTGTGGGATTGGAGTTAGGGGGATGAGTGCTACCAGCCTCACTGCCCACATTCTGTCAGACGCTAACACCGCATGCTTAGAATGCCAGGTTTTAACTACTTTTTGCTTACATCTTAAGTTCAGTGAGAGTGTGAACCAGGAGCAAGAAGCAGACACAGACCGTTGTTTTGCCTCACTGCGTTGGTTGAGATTACAGGATGAGTACAACTAGCCTCAATATTCACCTGCTGTCAGGAGTTAACAACTTGTAACAAGTTGCCCATGCTGTTCTAATAAATTTAGAAACAAGAAAAGTGCATCAAGAGTGATCTGTAGAATACCATAACTGAATCCCACCAATGTCTCATCTAGCCTTAAATAATGTATACAAGAGACCATACTTTTCTTTGCAGTCTTAATAATGAACAAAATAAATATGTTATCATTACACATATAGGAACCAGGCAAAGTTCATTCTCCAACCAGTGTATCTATAAATACATTTTTCAGCTGGAGTAGGGGGCCCTGAAAAGCGTGGGACCTAGGTCACCCATGCTTCTGCTCTTCCCTCGTGATGGCCGTGCTACTTGAGCTTAGAACCAATAACCAGTCCTTCCTCAATCAATCAATCAATCAATCAACCAGGGTTCTTGTAAAGCGTTCCTAATCACCCATAAGTGTCTCAAGGCGCTGAGGGGGTGGTTCTGCAGTTCAGTCGAAGAGCCAGGTCTTGAAGACCTTCCTGAATTGAGGCACCTCAAGACCTGACTCTTCGGCTGAACTGCAGAACCCCTCCTTCCCCCCCACTCCCTAAGCGCCTTGAGACGCTTACAGGTGATTAGCAGTGCTTTACAAGAACCCTTATCAAAGAACCCTTTTTGAAAATGAGTGTCTCAAAGTTTAAAAACTCAAACCTGGTTTATCAATCTTTGGTATGATTTGAATTTGAGTGCAGTGAATTCTCTAAGTGTGGTTTCGAAGTGCACATGAGTTGACAATCAGTCTGTGATGTCAATAATGGAGGCAGGCTCTTCAGTCATCCCATTTATCAGATTGGGATGAAACATTTTATGTAGTGGGGCTATCTGGAAAGCTTTAAGATGGTTAAGTATGAGTACATGCTTGATCCTTGGAGCATATTCTCAGAGTTCTAGCTCACTTAACCCCTCATTGCAAGAGGACCTCAATTCCCGAAGATGCCAGTAATGGATGTTAGTTGCCTCATCTGGGATCACTAGTGATGCTGTACTAGTGTGGACAAATACTCCAGGTCATACTTGGCGGACTCTGTCCTGGTAAATGCAATGGGATTATGGGTTTGGAAGCACCAAATTCTGAATGTTATTATTCCCCCTTGTCTAGAGTATATGAGAACGCTAATTAACATATTAAAAATGTATTTGATAGAGTGCGTGGCTACGAGCGTCAAGATGGTGGTCGCACCTTAGGTGTGCTCCGGACCCCTCCGTCATCCGCTCTGCCATCCATTGCCATCGGGATCGCCTGACACCTGGCGCCACGTACCTGGCTGCCTGGGGACCTCCGGAGCTCCGTTTGGGGCCCTGGGCGCCGACTTGGGACTGTGTTGGCTGCCCTGGTCTCCTGGACCCGCCGCGCGGCACCCCTCAAAATGGCGGCTGCTGTCGCGGTGATCCCGGTCCCGTCGTCGGCCCGCTGCCCATCGTTGGCGACACTTGACTGAGCGACGGGGCTCCTGTTGTGGCTGGTGCCCCCCCCGTATCGCTAGACCTGGCCGATCTCCCCTCCTGAAGGACCTGGCCGCCCTGAGAGACGGCAGCGACGTCGGCCGCAGAGTGAGTGGTGGAGGATTGGTGGTGCTTGGCGCCTTTGTCCTGGCCTTGCCTGCCCTTCCGAGGCCCTTCCGAGGCGGGCCCTGTTCTGCGACGCGGCTCGGCGGGGTGCCCCTGTGCCCGCCGGCCGCATGCAGTGATCCTGTTGGACCTGTGGGGGGGGCCCCGAGGACGACGGAGCCTTCTCTGCAGCCACTGAGGCCTGGCCTGACTTCGCCGGCGCGGTGGTCCTGTGTTCCTGGTACAGCCCACTGGGGGCGAAGATCCATGGTTGCTCCCTGAGGCCCGGGTCGGCGTGGCCGGCGCCGCGGGCCCCCATTGGCGGTGTGCGCGACTGAGGGCGAGGCCCCCCCCTGCTGCCCCCCGAGGCCCGGACTGACGGCATTGGCGCCGCGGGCCCCATTGCTGGCGCGGCCTGCTGCTGTGGGGTTCCCTGGTCGGCCCGGGGCTTGGTTTGGCGGTGCAGGTGCTGTGGGCCTGCTGTGCTGTTGGGAGCGGCATCTCATCGTTGCCCCCGGAGGGCCTGGACGGACACCATCGGCGCCGTGGGCCTTCGCTTGCTGCGTGAGTTGCTGGAGCTGTGATCTTGCGTCACCCCTGAGGCCTGGGCGGACATCCCCAGTGTCGTGGGCTGCCACTGCATTCACGAGCCTTCATCAGCACTGGGGCCCACTGGGAGTGGAGAACCTGGGGTATCTGCGTGGGAGAGGCCTGCACACGACCTGAACACTCCTGCTGAGCCCGAGGCCTGAGCCGCTGCTGCGGTGGGTGGTCTGCGGCGGACGGAGCGCTCCGGTGAACTGACCTGGAGGTGAGGAGTGGGGGTGCGGTGGCATCTGGGATGGGGTGAGGATTCGGCTGTCGATCGGGCAGCAGGCGGGGTGCGGGGGGGCCCCTGGTCAGCACGGCTCCTCCTCACCCTCCCCCCCCACTCCTGATGTGCCCCCCCTGTGACTTGCGGCGGAGGTGAACCCATCCCTTGAGGTGGTTTCGGCGGCGCGGCCTGCTGGGCCTCCCCTCTCTGGGCCTGGGGTGTGGACGGAATTGCTCGGCCGCCACTTCGGGCGGCGGTGACCCCCCTATAGGGCGTCCCTGAACTGGGCATGGTGGTCTGATGGCTCCCTGGGGGCCCCGGTCATAGCTTCGTGTGGTGGCGCTTGTGTGGCCTCCAAATCCTCTCCCTGGGCTTGTCCTGGGTCACTGGTCACTATTGCATTCCTGGGATCACCTGCCTGCACGGCCCTTCAGCCCTGGACCCGCAGTGCCCCGGACCTCTATAGATACTCTGTGTTGCCGCCCCGGTGGAGTGCCTGGTGGCCCTGGGGTGGGGGGACCTGTGCGTGGCTCCTTCTCCCTCTACTTCGGCCGCACATTTCGGGCGGCGGCAGGTTGATTCGCACCGAGTCTTAACGTCTGCTGCTTGCCTCCGCTGACCCTCGGCCACCAGTGTTAGCCTGTCAACTTCCCACTGTGGGGTCTATTTGTGGGGACTTTGAGCCCGTGATTTCCTCGGGTCGCCATGGGCAGAACGGACCGGTCGGCGAAGACCCCTGCCACCCAGACGAAAATGGACCGCTTCACCACCTTGGAGGCGGGGGCTACCGGGGGTGTGACTGAACAGGAGGCTCCTCCGGCTGCGGATTTGACCACCATCCTCCAGGCTATCCATGCCTCACAGACCTCGGTGGAGGACAAGATTGCAGAAGTGCGAGTAGATATGACTCTCATTCGACAGGACCTCCAAAACGCCACTGCTCGGATTACAGAGACTGAGACCCATATCTCCACTGTGGAGGATGACGTCCAGCAACTTAAGGGGCAGGTGGCCCGTCTCCAGTCGCACACTCAGGAGATGCACCGTCGGGCGGAGGATGCCGAAAACAGATCCCGACGCAATAACCTCTGCCTGGTGGGCTTTCCGGAGGGAGCGGAGCAGGGCCGAGCGGTGGACTTCCTGGTGAGGTGGCTACGGTCGTGGATCCCGGAGGGCTCTCTCGCTCCCTGGTTCGCGATTGAGCAGGCCCACCGGTCTTTGGCTCCCAGGCCGGCGCCGGGTGCGCCTCCTCGACCATTCATAATGCGGGTCCTCAACTTCAAAGACCGCGACGTCATCCTGTCTGAAGCTCGCAAACAACAGCGGCTACGCTACGAAAACGGGGCAATCATGATCTTCCCAGATTACACCCGCGAGGTCCAGGGCCAGCGCCGCTCCTTTGGGGAGGTCAAGTAAAAGCTGAGGGCACTTAACATTCAGTATCGGCTCCTCTTCCCGGCTCGCCTGCGAGTGGTGTTCGCAAACAAAATGCTGTTCTTCGACAACCCGACGAAGGCATGGGCCTGGGCAACGGAGGAGCGCCCTCTGCGGGCCGACGACCGGGCCCTGGGCTTGGAGGGAGCGGAGAGCGGACCTGGCCGCCTCGCCCCCTTCGCTCCTCAACCTCAGCGTAACCGCTCCCGCAGGCGCCGTGGGCGGAGGAGGGCCCGCTCGGATTCCCCACCGGGCCACTCACGACAACCAATATCGCTCTCCGAGGGACCCTTGACCGGGAGGTGCTCTGGCTCCTCCGGCCATCTGGATGGCAGTGGTGCTTCGCCCGGGCCTGCGGCGATTGACCTCCCAGAATCGGACCTCTCCCGTAGCCCAATACTTCTGAAAGACCCTGCTTGAACTGGTCTCTGCCCACCGGGCCTGGCTCCGCGGCCGGAGACGGTGCTTTAGCTCTGAACATTTCTTTCCTTCCCGATGGACTCGTAAACACAGATCCGGACATGAGGAGGGGTCCTCCACGCTTCCCCATTCCCAAGCGTTTTAGTTTGGTTGTTTACTCATTGGTTTATTGTTAGGGCGACAGATGCTTCCGTTCTCGAAGTGTAGGGTGGGGGGTGGGAGAGGGGTTGGGGGGTGGGACCGTTGTCCCATGTTTCGATCTTACTTTTGGTTGTTTTATTTTTTAGCTCCGCTGCACCAGTTTTCACACGACACCCTAATTTGTATCTCAAGAGACACGCAGACCTCCTTTCAGACACCTTAATGGACCTGCTGATATCCAGCTGGGAAGCCTTATCCCCAGCGGAACCCACAATCACACTGTTATATACACCACTACGCCTGACACACCCCTGCGGGGTACTTCTCTGCATTTCACCAATACTCATATCATGCCCGGACTTGCATCCGGTGGCGTACATAGACTTCCCTTTGGACACTACACTACACCCTCACGCGCTCCTTTTTGATGTGGGCCCCCTTCTGGGACCCAATTGCCATGCCATCCCACCATGCCACCATGCCAGATATACCTCTATTGAGCACTTCTCTAAGCATCTTATCTTGGAACGTTAATGGCCTCCTGGACCGTTTCAAGCGGATGGCTGCCCTGCGCTACGCGCACCGCCTAGGGGTGGACATATTACTATTGCAAGAGACGCATTTGCTGGGTAACCATTGCCCCTTCCTAGCGCGCTATGGATATGATAGGGCGTGGCACTCGGGGTTCACTCGGGGATCCCGAGGGGTGGCGATCCTGGTGAAGCGCTCTCTTCCCCTTGTCATTGTGCAGACAGCCCTCGATGCCCAGGGTACGTTTGTGGCCGTCAGCGGTAAGTTACATGGGAGTCCCATTAACCTTGTATCGCTCTATTCTCCTCCTTCAATGCTGGCGGCGACATTAGCTAAATCTACAGATCTCCTGGCGTTCTTACCATTGGGCCCCACTTATCTCGGGGGGGATGTCAACGCGGTCTCCTCACCCGACCTTGATACGTCTGGTCCTCCTTCCTCCAGTAGAATTGCTCAGGCAAAGCAATTGAAGACCTGGTCTGAGTCCCTGGGCTTGTGTGATGCCTGGCGTACATGGCACCCACATTCTAAGCAGTTCACACACACTTCGGCAGCGCACCATACGCAAGCACGTATTGACGCCATTTTCGTTCCAGCAACAGATTGCCTCACGGTCCAGGTCGTCGCCATCCTCCCACGTGGTATCTCGGACCACTCTGCGGTGGTGATTCGCACGGGCCCTCCTCCCACCTGCATGCGGCAGACATGGAGATTTAATGCCTGGTTTCTCCAAGACAGGGAGTTCCGGAAGGCGGTGGGTCAGGAACTTAAGCAATATTTCCTCTCCAACGACGGATCCGTCTCCTCCCCGGGTGTTCTGTGGGAGGCGGGCAAGGCCACGATTAGGGGGTTCGCTAAGGGCCAGCTAAAGCGTCAGCGACAGGCCCAGGCAGAACAAATTACCAGTCGTGAGGCGCAAGCCTTACACCTCGAGCAGGCCTCTGCTCAGTCTCCAGACACCCCTGAAGCCAGACTCCTTGCCCGGCTCCGGTCGGAAATCAAGCAGTTGTCGCTGGAGGCAGCCAAACTCCTTTGGCGTTCATCCGTGGCCAGGGTGAATGGCTGGGGCGACAAGAACGGTTCGCTCCTCCATCGCCTTGCCACATACCCTAGGGCAAATCGCATAATTCCAGAGGTCATAGCGCAGGATGGCTCGTTGTGTCGGTCCCCAGACAGGATGGCCCGTGCCTTTGCGTCCTACTATCAGCAATTATACATGGCCAGATCCCCATCCCTTTCACTCGCTGGTATGTTGGAGGTCGAGGGTGGCCCCCTCCCCAGCCTAGATCCCATTACCCAGAAAGACCTTGAGCGCCCCATCACACGTGAGGAGATAGAGGGAGCGATTGCCCTCGTTTCCTCCGGTAAGACGCCGGGCCCAGACGGCTTCCCTCAAGAGTACTACATGCATTATCGGGACAGTCTCACTCCGCATTTGGCGGCGCTGTTTCGGGAAGCTGTTGAAAAAGGCTCCTTTCCGCAGGAGGTGGATCTGGCCACCATCGTGGTTCTTCCCAAGTCTCAACCACCCTCACCACGGTGTGCGGACTACCGTCCCATCTCCCTCATCAATACTGAGATTAAACTGTTCGCCACGATCCTTGCCCAACGACTCAAACCCCACTTGTCCACGCTGGTCCACCCCGACCAATGCGGATTTATGCCCTCACGTGGCACTAGGCATTGTCTTCGTAGACTGCACGTCACCCTGGCACACCGTCATCTTCTTACTCCCTATCTCGCGATTCTTCTGGTGGACTTTGAAAAGGCCTTCGATTCGGTGGACTGGGGGTTCTTAGCGGACGTCCTTGCTAGGATGGGACTCGGTCCCCGTTTTTGTGCCATGGTAAAAGTTCTTTATGCCTCCCCGCGCCCGTGTCTTGGTGAACGGGGTTCTGTCGGAGCCCTTCCCGGTTCGTAGAGGAACAAGACAGGGTTGTCCCCTATCCCCACTGCTGTTCGCCTTGGTGATGGAGCCCCTGGCGTCCATGATGCGGTCGTGCGAGAGTATGCGGGGATGGGAGTGGCCCAACACCGAACCAGACAAAATTGCACTCTATGCAGATGACGTCCTCATCTATTTGGCAGACCCCGCCAGATCAGGCCCCCTTAGCCTCCGCATCCTACACCTCTTCGAACGGGCTTCGGGCCTCAGGCTTAACCCGGATAAGTCGGCCTTGGTTCCCCTACACCTGTCCCGCGAATGTTTCGACTGGCAATCCAACATTCCTCTTCGCCGTCAATCCTTCAAATACTTGGGGATATGGATGACCTTGCTCCCTGAGCTCAGTTGGGCCCTCAACGTGGCCCCACTGGTGAAGCGGGTTAAGGCAGACCTCCAGAAGTGGCAGTCATTGCCCCTGAATCCCATGGGGAGGGTCGCCCTATTTAAAATGATGGTGCTCCCCCGGTTCCTCTATGTACTGCAAAATACCCCCATCGGCTTTCCCAGAGCCTGGTTTCGTGAACTTGATAGCATTGCCAGCAAGTTTTTATGGGGAAAAGGTAGGGCCCGGTTGGCACTCACAGTGTGTAGGATCCCCTCATTCGACGGGGGATTGGGGATGACCCACCTCTATTTATATTATTTGGCCGCGCAGCTCCTCTCCATACATGATTGGTTCAATGGGGGTTGGTCGGACCCGGCGTACAGGCTCGAGGTCGGAGAGTTGGGTTTCGCCAAGATCCAGGCTATGCTATATGGGGCCCCTATTCCCTCCCGCTTGCCAGAGGTGACACGCTCTGTGCTGTTGGCCTGGCGAGCTGCACTGCGACATACCAAATGGACACGTACGTTAACCTAATGCACACCCATGTGGCAAGGGACCTGGCTCAAAGAAGTCAACGCACTACAGGGGTTTAGAGCCTGGGATTTGATAGGCATTTCGCAGCTAGGCGATGTGTGGGTGGGGGATCACATGCGGTCCTTCGACGACCTTCAAAGCAGGTATTCCTTACACCAGTCACAATTCTATAGGTATTTGCAGTTACGCCACGCCCTTCACACCCACCTAACGACTGGCACGCGCCTTCATGACCACAGTCCGCCTGAGGCCCAGATAATGTTTGGTGTATTTGTTTTTACCATTGTCTGTAAACCTTGTGGTGCTGCTTTCCTTTCCAGGTCCTGGAAATTTATGGTGTTGGACTGTAAGGCTGGTGTTTTTTTTTTTGTGTTTTTTTTTCTTCCTCTTCATTTTATTAATCAATAAACATAAAAATGTGTTTATCAAAAAAAAATGTATTTGATAATTTTTGTTGTTGCTAAAACTGTACCCCTTTTAAATCTGTACGACAAATATATGTGCATCGTTTCTCTGTAAAATAAGAAAAATAGTGTGAATTAGTTTTCATCTGCCTTGCTTGTTGGTCTGTTGTGTCTTTCCTTAGCTTACAAAGTGAAATGTTTTCAAGGATAAAGTCTACAGCGCTGTTTGGCTAAAGTAATTGCTTTTATTGTCTTAGTATGTGAAGCTTACTTTCAGCATGATGCATGCTGGAAGAACGATGTGCAAAGAAATTAATGAATGCTTTGTATTTTTAAGTCAATATTTTACTTCCGGTGGAAAGATTACATTAGTCTTACTTGCTTGTCTCTCCCACCACCAAGATTCGCATTCAAACGTGCAAAAAACTTGAAGGACATGTTAATACACACATGTCCACGAGAGATGAAGGTGTCAGACCAAAGACCATTGTGGGTTCTTCCACCGGTGGTAGGTCATTTTCCTTGTGGTTCATGTGTAGCTTGTGCGTCCACGATCACCAGCAGAGAAATGCAGCTCAGGACGGACGGACGGACAAAAAACTGTGCCTATCTTATCACCTGTCCATGTGAAAAACAGTATGTAGGAATGACCACAAGTCCTATTAAACTGAGAACGAACGAACATCGCAGCACTATCCGCTGCAAAAAGTCCAACACAAAAATGAGTATGCACTTCCTGACTAGGGGTCGCACACCAGATGATCTATGCTGGATCATACTAGAAACACATCCTAATATGAATAAGCAAGTATTGTTCAGAAAAGAACAACAATGGATCTTCCGCCTTTCCTCTAACACCATTGGGTTGAACGATGACATTCCGTGGCATGAGATATAGGTACTCCATTTATCGGTGAGACTAGATCAGACCAGGAAGGGACACATGCGATGAACTTACATCGTAACGTAATTTGAGGTGCTCCACCCTGTCTTCCTCACAAAGAACCAACAGCGGTTCTGAATAAAAACACCTAACGAAGGGAGTAACATTTTGTACTGAACAGTCCACATAGACATTGTTCCGTTAGCGAGACCTATTTCCACACTGCTGAACAGAACTACCTGATCATACATAGCTAATCCTCCTCTTAATACTCCTAATATCTTGTAAATATCTTGTTACTTTCAGGATGACATAGTATAATATGGATAGAGAGCTGAAAAACACACACAGAGGCCATTCCTCATCAACAATAATTTAATCGTTTTGATCACTACAGTTCCAAGACCAGCGGAATTCCCGCCGGGCACAGCTTAGTCTTATAAATTGAGAATAAGCTGTTAACAACCCCCGTTGGTAATGGTTAATAAGCAGAAGCTTTAGTCTAATATGGATATTGACAATTGGTTTAATTATAGTGTTAAGATGGCCACCATGTGAGCAACCTTTTCCTCCCAATGGAGATAAATAACAGACTAAACCATCCTAGTTAATCCCTGCTCGAGCGTTTGAACTCAGGACGGGTCCAATACCGGCAACACCTGGTCCTTGTTAATCCATCAGGAACAGGTTAAATACTCCCAACTTACCCGTGAGCCGACACTTCCGAGTCAGCACATGAGGGTAGGTCGTCCAGAGAGCCGGTCCTCACCAAACTGTAAGTACGGCATAGCCGCCAATGCTCCATAGAACGGAACTCTTTCTAGACTATGAATCAAACAGGGCCAAATTGACCCAAACATTGATTACCTTTCTCAGCACGCAAATGACGTGCTATTGTGCACAAGTCAAGGAGGTATGAATGTTTACCCAATTTGGGTAAGTTATCAACTGTGATGGACTTTTAATTTATGTTGCGCATGTCTTGTGGTGTTTTTTTATATGTACAGGTGACATACTTTGGCACAAAGCATGCGATTGATGCAAACAAATAAGCATGCGTTTGGTGTAACAAAATAAGCATGTGTTTCACGATTTGTGAATCAGAATCAACATTGGAAATAATGATTTGGAAATATTGAATTGTATTTTTACTGTGTACTATGTGTCTTTGTACTACAGGTCATTGCTAAATAAATCACAAATCAATACCGAAATCAAGGTATGTGTCATTGTGAGAAAATCAATGAATCCATATATTAAAATTCCAATCACTAAGTAGATTAGGTTGATACTGGTCCTGATGAATAGCTACTAGATCATTGTTATGACTACACGGAAGCTAGAAACATGTTGACCTATAGCTATCTAAGATAACTAAAGTCTAATAGATAGCACCACACAGTTTTAATATAGATAAGAGAACTTGTTCATTAAAGTTTTTCCTAAAAAGTACCTCGTTCCCTATTTTTAACCTGACACCTTCACACCTCAACACCAATCAACTCCTTCAGCACCCACACTTCGCCAAATGGCGGAAAAGAAGATCTCTGGCAAAGAGCGCCCATTGAGGGTGCCCGTCGGGCATTGCAGCGCTGGCCCGACGAGGAGCAAACGCCCTATGATGAATCATGGCACCTATCCAGGTGTGTGAGAACATTTGAATCTTGCAGGGTCACGCCCACTGCGTACCCTACAGAATAGTTGTTGACCCACATTGATACTCATTCTTCTTTAGGAGCTGCATACCCCACATACATTTATTAGATTATTTGGAGCACGTATGCTGTACCTTGATGCGTTCTAAGTCCCTCCCTTTGTTAGACATGCCTAATTTGTGCACATATTTTTATGGGCTCTGTAAGCACACTTTGATCGTGTAGTGCAACATCCACTGAGCTTAATATTATTAATTTTACTACTTGAATATATATTTTTAATTTGGCGTACTTATTGTTTTCTTAGGCAATATATGCGCTGTGAGCATAAAATGCATTTAATGATTTGTGCTATTTTAACTTGTGACATTACTGCTGCTGTGCCAATTATATTTACTAACTAAATCTAATAATAAAAATACCAAGTGAGAGCCTTTTTGGAATTTTTAATGAGAGAGTTTCTGAATCCACTTTGCCTCCTCTGGTTCTGCAGATCGAACCTTTTTGATAGAATAAATTATCTGTTTGGGATCAACTTGGGACACTCTTGTAATACCAGACCGGATATATATGAAACAGAATGCGTGCATCTGTGTGTATTTTTTATGGCAACGTTCTGTTTTTGCTCTAGTACTTTCAGCAACTTTCTGCTTTTGCTCACAGTTGTCATGTTTGATGTGTGTTCCAGGCCTGTTCCAGTTCCAACACTCTTCCACATTTTGATGCATCACAAAAAATATTACTTTCATTTCTACTTCCTTTGCCATGATCTTAGAATGCAGACAGTTCATTTTCTTACTTCTCTACATATGTGGCTGGGTCCTCTTTGTAACCTTTGCAGACTTGCTCTGGCTCCGGTTTTTCATAGGGCGGCAGTGCATCTAGATCTGCGATTTTATGTGATAGAAAGCAAACATTTCTGTCCGGGTCCAGCTCAGCGCAGCACTGAGTATGCGCCGGATACATCCCAGGATTTGGAGGGGTTGTACACATTACATCAAGCGCAACTGTAATCTGTGAGGAAATGTAATGAAATACAGTTTACACACCTTCCATTCTTGACACACCTTTTTGAGATTGTATTTTGATATGCACAATACTTAGAAAGAACAAAAAACAAGTCATGCAGTGGACCTTTAAAGGGTAAAACCTAGTTAGCCATAAACATCAGGCATATAATTGTAAGAATGTGTGCCATGTACCACAACTCAGAGACAGACAGCCCACATCAGAAAAAAAAGTCACACAATGTCTAACCAGCCCCACCTACTTGTCCTAACGGTTCCCTTTGGTGCAGGGGCGCAGCTATCAATAGTCCAATAGGTTTAGTGGCACGGGGCCCAGAGGCCTGATTGGTCCACTGAAACCTAATTACTGTTGTATTTTACATTCAATACAGCAGTCATACAGGCCATTTTACTTGACTGCAATAGGGTCCTTGATACCCTCGCTAACCATTGCTTCGGCGGCAGCTGTGAGGTCAGCTACCATGGTAGGTAAGGCAGTGTGGAAAGGAAGAGTAGGGAACCAACCATCATGATGGGCAGACTCTCACTGCTCATGGCAGTGACCAAGACAGACAGCAAAAGGACGCTTGCTGGAACAATGCAGGACTCAAAACACTTTGTCATCCTCTATGGCCCCAGTGTCTTTCCAGGAACAAGAAAGAAGGCATTGCTTTGTGTATGGGAGGGGCCAGGATGAAAATACAGGCTCATCCTTCATGGATGAGGAGGTCCACCCGGGATGGGACTTTCAGAAAAGGAGTAGGAGAGGGAGAACTAGAACTATATAACTTCCAACTTCAGGACAGTCAGGAGCAATGTTACCTGTAATTTTTCTCCTCTGTGTGCGGCAATAAAGGATCTATGTGCACTGCAACCAAACTTGTATGCGCTGAAGACATGCAACAACTCACTATGCAAGTGATTGCAGCAGGCAAGCTAACAAAATCATTGTTGTTTGTCACTCCAACTAAGGCCAGTGAGGAATGGTCACTGGCAGTGCAACCACTCCATCAAAGATTCTTCATATGCAAATACAAAACAAGTAAGATGCTTCAAATAGTTTTCAGCAGCTCTCCTACGTGGCGGCCTACACTGCATTGGTATGTCCGAGACAACCCTTCCCAGAGAGCCCACCTGTGCAATCTACTGTGCAGGAAACAGTACAAAAAATACTTGTACACCCAGTCCTTTAACAGCTGTGCATCTCACGTGACTGCCCGACTCCTAACATATACCCTTAAATTCCAGAACGGATCAAGTTCTGGCATGCCAAGGCACACATACGAAGCACTTTCAACACTTCATGAGACACCATGCATATCTTTCCAAAAGACTCTGGAACTGTGTTATCTCTAACATTACTATGAACATTGAAAGCCTCACACACTGACATTTAGATCAAAGCAACTACTTTCTGTTCTAAACACATCTTTACATGGCCATAAGGTGACATACTTGGCAGAGGTGGCAATCAGGTAAATCTCTCCTTTGTTCTACCGGCAGTAGCTAGGTACATATCTACTAACTTTTTAAAGGTAAATCCCTCCATATGGGAAATCCTTTTGACTTGAGCACTTTGCAGGATGCCAAACTCCGGCCCAAATCTTTGGAAACCTATCCTACATCGTTCTGACAGTCAGGACTTTTGTAGTCTTTGTTGACTCTGGTCTCCCCACTCTCTCTTTTGCATTGAATTCTGTTGTTTTTTAGGTTTTTCTCATTGTGGACTTGCAGAATGACAATACTACAGAAATTATATGTTTCAGGACCTTAAAGCACCTTTCAACACATTTTAAAATCTTAAGCATTCCAAGCACCTGTTTTCCTCAAAAACAGAGCACTATTGAGCAACTCCTACCCCAACTACTTATGAGTGTTTTGTAATGCTTCCTAGCATGGAGACTGATTTGGGAAGCAGGGAAATAGAAAGGATAAGGCAACATGGTTAACAGCCACATTTCATGGTTTTCTTAACCAGGCCTGATTTTTCTGGTCATTCCATCCATTCATCCATCCATCCATCCGTCCATCCATCCATCCGCTTATATCCACCATTTCGCCATTCCATTCTGTCATCCAATCATTCATTCTTTCAATCTTTTTATTCCATCAATCCACTGGCAGTTCGATCTATACACATTCACATCCAACTATGCTTCATCCATCCATATATCCATCTACCCATACATATATTCCTTTGACTTACACATTCATGAATAAAGCCTTTCATCCAATTTGATCCTTTTGTCCATTCATCCAGATTTCCATTTACTTTGCCATCTATGCACCTGTCTATTCACTTAGCCATTCACCCAGCCATGCATACACCCGCTAATCCATCCACATTTATCCACCTTCTTCTGCATCCATACTTCCTATCACCCTTCCTTTACCCTTACTTACTTTCAGCCTTCTATCCTTCTTTCTTTTTCTCTCAATCCTTCTTTCCTTCTCATTCTAACTATGAAATATTGTCCTTCCTTCCCCACTGTAGCTGCAAAAGCAAAGGGGCGGGGAGGGTTCACGATGCCCACGCTCACTACCACTTCAGTAATAGGAGTCTATAACAAGCATTGGCATAGCCAATATGTCTCGCCTTATGGTTTGCCAATATGTTAGTCATGTTGTACATTAGTGTGGCTGTTCCTGGCATTTAAAAAAGGAGCATATGTAGTTAAAGCATAAAAAATTGCTTCCCATAGGCTAGATAGCCTCTGAGCGCTTTTTAAAGATATTATTTATTGGCTTGTATGCCTTTGTTAAACAAAAAATTTAATCGTGGTCCGTTGTTAGAGAAACCTTCAATTTGGGTTCTTGTACACTTTTGCGCTTTGATGTTGAAGCTTTATCTGTAAAACAACCTACAGGCACACTAAGGGGGATATTCACAAGGACTTATCTCCGAGTTATCGCCACTTTAACGCAACAAAAGTGGAGATAGATTTAACCCCCCATTCACAAGCGGGTGCAAACTGCAGACAACGCAAGTATTCCCGCGATAACTGCCGCAAAATTTACCTCCACGGGTGACACCACCAACTAACCCTAATGAGATGCAGAGTAGGGGTTCCCCTGCAAAAACACACGAAAACACCACTACACCACATTCACAACGAACTTCCAGATCTGCGATGTGAACCAAAACCACGCGATAAGCCGCGGTAGCAGCAGCTATTTAACACCTGCCTCTTGCTGGTGATAAGCAGGACGACTACCTGCAGTAGGCAACGGAGCCCCTCACACAGCCACCCCCGAAGAACAACCAAAGCCATGGAACTACTCATCATGCAGCTTGGGGCCCCAACAGGGCCACAACACCCACCGCCACCACCCCCAGGACCGCCACCACCCCCAGGACCGGGACCGGCACCCACCACCCGGACCGGGACCGGCACCCACCACCCGGACCACCACAGAGGCAGCGCAGAGTGAGACAGCAGACCTACCGAAAACGCACTAGTCTCACAGACCTAACGCCCGAGGAAGTCATTGCCCACGACAGGCTCCAAAGGACAACCATCCTCCGCATCATGACCCACATTGGCCCCAGGCTGACGGTCCCAACACAGCGGACAACCAACATCCCTCCGCAGACAAAGCTGCTGGCTGTGCTGCACACGTTGGCCTCTGGTACCTTCCAACCAACAACAGCCAGAGTCGGAGGAGTCTCACAGCCAGCCCTATCAAAGTTCCTCACACCTGTCCTGGATGCCATCATCAGCTTCATACCCCAGTACCTTCACTTCCCCAACACTGCGCAGGAGCAGCTGGAGACCAAGCAAGGCTTCTACGCCATTTCTAGCTTCCCACACGTGCTGGGGGCCATTGACTGCACACATGTCCCACTTGTGCCCCTTGTGGACACTGCACACATCTACCGCAACAGAAAGCACACGCATTCCATCAATGTGCAGGCAATAGTGGACCACCGGGGAATGTTCACCAATGTCGTCGCAAACTACCCAGGCAGTGTGCACGATTCCTACATCTTCCGACAGTCCATCATCAACCAGCGCTTCCAGGATGGCATCTATGGAACTGGACTGCTCGTTTGTAAGTACCAAATCAACACACCACACACCTCAAACCCACCATCACACAACGCACAACTGAGGGAATGCACACGTGACCAAACCACATACAACATGTCAGTCAACATGCCCACCTACCAGACATGACAACACAACTCCATTGGGATACTGGGCTTCCCATGTACACAAGCCAGCTATATCATGGCACCACAGCCTCACAACAGCTGAACGTGTGGAGAGGCGGGAAGCAGGCATGTGCGAAGGATGCAAGTGACCCATGAATGGGAATGTACACACCGACAAGTGTGGCGTGAATGTGCTGGACAGACCTGGGTATGCAAACCACAGATATGTCCATGCAGACATTAACTGCTGGTGTCTGGGGAGTAGTGAACAGTGGATGCAACCATGTCACCTCAGGCTGTGGGGTAGATCGCGGAAATGTCGCTCGCTGCATCCACCCCTGTGTGCGTGAGCGTAGTGGGTTGGCCTGGCTTACGCCAGGCCTGCGCAGGGGTGTGGATGAAAACACCGTTGCGCTGAGCGTGGTGCACTCCCGGAATGGCCAACGTCACTGCCAGGGCGGCGCCTCTCAGCCCGCCACGAGGCCGACGCCGTGAGCAGCGGGGCCTGCGAGCCTGTGCGCCTGCTGCACCCCAGGCCGCTGATGCCCAGACCCGGCTTGCCTACCCCAGCGCTCCAAGGCCGCACTGCTCACCTGCCGACACCGTCGTGTGTCAAAGAGGGCCCACCACGTGCCGGCGCTAGCTCCAAGACCCATGCCCGCGAGCTTGGCAGCCTCCTCAGACCATCGCTGTCCTCCGTGACACAGGCCCCCAGGAGTCCACATTCGTTGACATACCCCACCGCTGCAGCCGGCCTACACTGCAGCCCAGTATGTCCCACATCTAGTACTGAGTCCTCATTCATCAATGGCAGAGTTCATGCCAGTGGACGCAGGGAGAGGAGTGAGAGACAGATGCGTTTCAGTCCGGTGGGAACACGGATCACCATTACGGAGGAGGTCAACCACTCGCAAGGACTGACCTGGTGCCACTTACCCTGTGCGCCGTGAGACACCGTCAGCCTCCGGCGGAACATTGTTGGTGTCTGAGCCTGTGGCCTGGGGGTTGTCATCAGCAACTGGCAGGTACGGACTTGGTGTTTGGCATGAGTCTGTGGCATTCATATCTGCCATGTGGCCGGACACAGCTGGTATGTGCCCTCTGCACCATGCCCTGGGGGTACACCTCCCACTCTCCCCCGGGACACTCCGCGCAAACCACCCTTGATACATACGAGAGCCTGCTCTGCCTTCATGACCCTACCCCAGTGTCCCGCAAGTCAGCGTCCCGTGGCGGTAGGCCCGTGTCGGCCGCTGTGCATCCGGGGCCACTAACTCTGTGCAACTCAAGTCATGCTCCCTTGCTGTTCGTACATTGCATTCCTGAGTGCCTGATGACTGTTGAAGTTGTTGCCAGCACCAGCTACTCCCTGAGGGCTGGCCTACACACACCCCACACACAGCCAGCACAGGCGTCACTGGACTAGTGGGCCTGCCAACACATCATGCCGAACCAAGTATTGACTCTAATCTCTCTGCACTGTCACAGGTGATCAAGGATATGCACTCTGCCCTTGGATGATGACACCCCTTCAAGATCCGAACACCCCCCCCAGAGGCAGTACAATGCGGCCCACATATGCACCAGGGGCATCGTGGATCGCACATTTGGCGTGTTGAAGTCACGTTTCAGGTGCCTGGACGTCACAGGTGGAAGGCTCCTGTACAGCCCAGACATCGTGTGCAAGATGATCGTTGCATGTTGTGTGTTGCACAACATCTGTGTACGCACCAATGCACCATGGATCCCGGTTCCAGAGGTACCTGACGATGATGAGGATGATGGGGCAGGTGGCCCACATGCCACTGCAGCTGCAGCAGGAATAGCCCGTAGGAACACCCTCATTGCCAATTTCTTCTCCTGAGCACGTCACATTGTGGCCGTCCTTGGCAATCATGGGACAGTACTAAATGTCCACAAGCACGGCATGTGTGAATAATAAATATTTGCAGGTTACAGGTTGTACTTGTACATTAGTAAAACATCAAGATCCACCATATGGGCAGTAATCTAAATGATGAGCAAAGGAACCAATAATGGATGGGGATAGTAAAGTTGTAAGCCTACTCCATGATAGGACATACACAAAGGTTGTTTAAATACCCCTCACACACCAAAAGGGCCCTTGATGTCATGCTTCATCATTGGGGTCTTCCCATCCCACTGTGGGATGGGGCGTGCTACGACCAGCGGCTACGCGGGAGCACTAATCTAATAACTATGTGTGGTGCAAGGGTAGTGAGAAGAAGGGTCAAAAGTGAAGTTAAAAAGGAACTGGCCTCATAGACATAAGACAATTTAATAGGTCGTTGAGGCTGGACCTAATAAAAACTGTGGTATGGAATGGTCATGCGTATAATGAGCTGACGTTCCTAAAAAGTCAACATGTTTCGAAGCTCAAGGCTTCTTCATCAGGACTGACACGATCCCTTCAGTACTCACTTGATCTAAAAGTGAAGATAGTTATATACAAATGAAAAATTATGAAAAATTATGCAAATATTCATGCAATGTGAAGTACCTGTTTGTACTTCTATACGTTAAACTTTTTGTACTACTATGTGATAATCTGCAAAAAGAAAGAAAAAGAAAAATGAAGGGTATTAGTTGCGCCACACACGGCGGTGTCTCACGTAGACCTGAAAAACAGCATATGTGTCAAAGTGACTGATTATAGAAAATAATGCTATCGTGGTACATGGACCTGTGAAAGAAATGGGGAAAAGGAGGGAAAACATACAAAGACATACTACATGTAACAAAAACACACACTCTATTTGTGGCTATTGTAATTAAAAAGGCGGTGTGTAAAACAATGTATACACACAATACATACTATGTATGAATGGGTGTATTGCCCCATGAGCCTCAGGTACAGATGAGGAGGAAGAAGTCACTAGTTACTGCAGGAGAAAAAGCATTTAAAATAAAGAGAAACGGTTAGGTGGTAATCGTCCGCTTTCTCGAGTGATTAACGAGGATCTCAGACTGTGACGGCTAAGCCGTACTTACGTGTTACTCGTCAAAATTTTGCCCCATACTGCTCACCCGTGGCTCCGTTGCATGACTAAGGAGCGCGGGAGCAGCTATTTATACAAAACCATCGAGTGGGAATTGGGTTCACCTGCGAAGCTAACGCCGTGAGCAGAACCCAAAACCGGAAGAGAGCTTTCATGCCAGATTGTCATAGCGCACTGGAGCGCTAACTCCCAAGTGCGCCGGAAATGAGTATTCAGACCGTATTAGAGCTTTCATGCCAGATTGTTATTGCGCACTGGAGCGCTAACTCCAAGGCGCGGCGGAAATGAGAGAGGAGCTTAGTCCTCTTCCCCTAAATTCTGCAGCATTGAGACTGTAATGGTGCTACAAGAAAACCAAAACGGAAGAGAAACTTCCAGGTTTAGTTGTAATATCGCACTAGAGCGCTGACTCCAGTGCACTCTGAAACGGAGTGTTCCGTGCACGTTATGGATATGTGAACAAACCGGGATCATGAAAAACAGCATGATTATTGCCCAATGCTGCGTGAGGTAATCTAAAGAAACGTGAGCGGTCAATTCATAGGACATCAGAATAGGAATACGAATAAAAATAAAGGTTCTTAAGGAGGCGAAAAAGGGGGGTTTACAAGTGGTACATAATCACATGCGATATCTAACATTATGAGGATCCGGGGACAGAATAATAATAATGCATGGTACGTCTAACAATATCATGCCAAATGTAAATAAGATGTGAGGAGGTCGCCTGTGTGTTATATAGACCTCGATACATAGGGGCCGAACACTCTGATATAGTATGTACCCAGTATATAGTAATGAGGGCAATGGACAAGTGTGGTGACTACTTCTAGTTTGTTAATTGTGCCCACGGAATTTCATCGTTCAGACCCTTATCGTATGTCCCCAAACGGAACACCCAACGTTGTTCCTTTTCCAAAAGGTCTCTCTCATGGTTGAGTTGTTCAATCACTGTCCATCTTATATCGTCCACGTTGTGGTTGGTTGATAGGTAATGGGTTGCCATTTTGGTGGTACTCTTCTTACATCTCACATTGCTTTTGTGTTCACCAATCCGTATCTTAATTGGTCTGGACGTCATCCCGATGTACTCCAAATTGCACGGACAAGTGATCATGTAAATTACATTTTTGCTGTTACAATTAGTAAATCGTCTTTGTTCCCAAACTGAGCCGTTGGAAAATGTGATTTTTTTACTTTTCTTGGTAAGGGCACACGAGCTGCAATTTCCACAGGGATGGTGACCCTGAATAGGTTGAAAATTGAAAGGGGCCGGGTTTGTTTCCCGTGTGGTATGTGGCCTAGTATGTACAAGAATATCTCTGAGATTTTTGCCTCTTTTATGGGAAAACATAGGTTTGGGAAAAGAAAGTTTTCCACAGTTCAGTATTTTCCAGTGTTTGTTGATTATCTTGGATACTTCATTCGAATGGGTATTATACGTGGTAACACAGATTGGTCTTGTCTCTCTTTCTTTTGGGGGATTGTTGTCCAACAAAGCCTCTCTATTGTTATGCCTGGCTCTTTTCCACCCCTGTTTGATAATCCTGGGTGGATATTCACGTGACAATAGTTTTCTCTCAAGATCAGTGGCTTGATTTTTAAAATCCGTTATTTCCGAACAGTTCCTTCTAAGACGTAGGAACTGTCCAAACGGAAGATTATCTCGCAGATGTCGTGGATGAAAACTGCTGTAAAGGAGAAGGCAATTTTTTGCAGTTGGTTTAAAGTGAGTAGTTGTCTTAAGTTTGCCATTCTCAGGGTAGATATTGAGATCAAGGAACACTAAATCCGTGTTGGATGTTATATGTGTGAATTTCAGAAACTGGTTTTGTTGGTTTAGCCATAACATAAAGGTCTCAACTGAGTGAGTATCACCTTTCCATACCACTAGGATATCATCAATGTATCTCTTCCATGTAATGATGTGCTCATGGAATGGATTGTCTTGATGCAATATCTTGGTTGTCTCCAGATGGTGCACGTAAAGGCCTGCCAGACTGGGAGCGAAGGTGCTACCCATGCTAGTCCCATGCTTTTGTAGGTAGTGTACATCTTCATAGAGAAAGAAATTTTCTTTTAATGCTAAGGAAATGCACTCCATGACCATGCTACGTGGTGTGTGGTATTCCCATGTGGTTGCATATAGAACTTCTTCTATGATATTTATGGTTTCATCATGGGGAAGACTAGTGTAAAGACTCTCAACGTCTAAACCTAGTAAGAGATGTTGACTGGTGTCAAAATCCTGCGTTGCAAGTAATTGTAACACTGCTTTCGTATCTTGCAGGTAAGTACCTGTTTTCTGGACTAAGGGTCGCAAAAAGGCATCCGAGAACTTGGACAGAGGTTCTAGTATGGAGCCGATCCCTGAGACGATAGGACGTCCAGGAGGATCATCCAAGTTCTTATGAATCTTAGGAATGGTGTAAAAGTAGGGTGTTCTAGGTGATTTCTGGATCAGAAATTCTGATTCTTTTTGATATCCAGTTGTGACAGATAGCTTCCTCCACCATTGCTCCTATCCGTATCCGAATCCTTTCTGTTGGATCTTCTTGGATTATTTCGTAGTTGCGAGAGTCACCCAATAGTCTCCTGCACTCGATATCGTACTTGAGAGTGGTCTGTAACACAATGGCTCCGCCTTTATCCGCTGGTTTTATAATAAGATCCTTGTTATTAGCCAAAGTTCGTAAGGCCTCTTTTTCTTCTCGTGTTGTGTTATGGAAGGTTTTCTTGTCATCATTAGACAATTTCATAATCTCACCCATAACAGCTCTCTCAAAAGTAAGCAACTCTACTGGAAGGGTAGGATCTGGAGGGGTGAACGTAGACTTAGGTCGTAATCCGGTATCGGAAAACTGTTCCTCAGTGGTTACTGTGATATCCTTGTTATCAAAGTAAGCCCGTAGTTTAAGTTTCCTCAAGAATTCTTTAACCTCCAAGCATAACTTGAAATTATCCATTTTGTTGGTGGGCACAAAACCAAGACCTTTACTTAAGGCCTGTTTCTGTGGTTCAGTAAGAACCAGGGATGTAAGATTCACCACTAAGTGTTCTACTTGCTGGTTGATGGCTGGTTTATGGTTCCGGTCATGCTTCTTGTTGATACTCTGATTGGATCGTCTGGGTCGTTCCTCCAGTGGACTTGATTGCCTCGTCGATTCCTTCCTCTTTGTGGTCCTGGGCGTGTACCTAAAAAGGAGGTGGTCCATAGTAATTATACTCCTGTGGTGTCGGGGCCCAGTGTTGGAATGGTCCTCCCATTGGTGGTGGGCCATATGGGTAGTGGGCAAAGATTGGTTGGTTAGGGTAGTGGTTCCATCTCTCTCTAGGTTGGAACGGTCTCTGTTTCCATGTTCCTCCTCTCTGATTTCTCGGGTTGCTCCCCGGCTGGAATACGAATCATTAGAGCCAGTGTCTGATATATCGCTGTCAGATCCCTGTTCACTATTAGATTTTCTTGTTACATAGTTCTCGCATATATAGGGGTATACGCGTTCATGGCTGAAGGCTGCAGTGTCTTTCTTTAGTTTTTGAATTTGCTCTGTTTCAGAGTAATTTCATATTCGCTCATCTCTTGGTTTAGTTCATCCAGTCTCTTTTTCAATGCTGTATGGGATTGGTAACTCTTCAGTTGCACCTCCAACTTCTGTATGTCAACTTTTAGTTCTTGTGCCAGACGGGTTGCTGTTTTTATTATAAGGACCAGCCAGTCCCTGGTGCAATGCCAGGATATGAGTGACCAATCCTTTTTGAAAGCCTTGTCATGCTGAAATATGAATGGTTCGTTGCGGACAATCAGGCCATTTGGTGCCGCATTTGCCCTTAAGTACTCAGTCATCAATAGACCGTGCAGGGCTGTTTTTATCTGGGTTCTTCTGAGATTAGCCATTTCATCCCAATCTGAGCTACTTGGCCCTGGATCCGAGTTGCTTAGCCCTTCAAAGGGATTAAGGGCAGCTAAGATCCTGTCGATCTCATCTTCATTGAACGTGAGACCTACTGTTTCGGCCATATTTGTGAATGTTCGTGTGAGTGTGTGTATAAATAGTGTATGTGAAATAATAAATCAAAAAAGGTAAAAGGCAAAAAATCGGTGCACTGATCGATTATTGCCTGAATCCCAGAAATACTGGATGACTCCCACAGCTGTACGCTGTCCAAAAGGCTTCAGAAAAACAAAATAAGGGAGTGAAGAGGTAGCGTCCCGAGGGACACTGACGGTGGATACGTCCTCCTCAAATCAGTAGTCAGTAAAACATCAAGATCCACCATATGGGCAGTAATCTAAATGATGAGCAAAGGAACCAATAATGGATGGGGATAGTAAAGTTGTAAGCCTACTCCATGATAGGACATACACAAAGGTTGTTTAAATACCCCTCACACACCAAAAGGGCCCTTGATGTCATGCTTCATCATTGGGGTCTTCCCATCCCACTGTGGGATGGGGCGTGCTACGACCAGCGGCTACGCGGGAGCACTAATCTAATAACTATGTGTGGTGCAAGGGTAGTGAGAAGAAGGGTCAAAAGTGAAGTTAAAAAGGAACTGGCCTCATAGACATAAGACAATTTAATAGGTCGTTGAGGCTGGACCTAATAAAAACTGTGGTATGGAATGGTCATGCGTATAATGAGCTGACGTTCCTAAAAAGTCAACATGTTTCGAAGCTCAAGGCTTCTTCATCAGGACTGACACGATCCCTTCAGTACTCACTTGATCTAAAAGTGAAGATAGTTATATACAAATGAAAAATTATGAAAAATTATGCAAATATTCATGCAATGTGAAGTACCTGTTTGTACTTCTATACGTTAAACTTTTTGTACTACTATGTGATAATCTGCAAAAAGAAAGAAAAAGAAAAAATGAAGGGTATTAGTTGCGCCACACACGGCGGTGTCTCACGTAGACCTGAAAAACAGCATATGTGTCAAAGTGACTGATTATAGAAAATAATGCTATCGTGGTACATGGACCTGTGAAAGAAATGGGGAAAAGGAGGGAAAACATACAAAGACATAAAACATGTAACAAAAAACACACACTCTATTCGTGGCTATTGTAATTAAAAAGGCGGTGTGTAAAACAATGTATACACACAATACATACTATGTATGAATGGGTGTATTGCCCCATGAGCCTCAGGTACAGATGAGCAGGAAGAAGTCACTAGTTACTGCAGGAGAAAAAGCATTTAAAATAAAGAGAAACGGTTAGGTGGTAATCGTCCGCTTTCTCGAGTGATTAACGAGGATCTCAGACTGTGACGGCTAAGCCGTACTTACGTGTTACTCGACAAAATTTTGCCCCATACTGCTCACCCGTGGCTCCGTTGCATGACTAAGGAGCGCGGGGAGCAGCTATTTATACAAAACCATCGAGTGGGAATTGGGTTCACCTGCGAAGCTAACGCCGTGAGCAGAACCCAAAACCGGAAGAGAGCTTTCATGCCAGATTGTCATAGCGCACTGGAGCGCTAACTCCCAAGTGCGCCGGAAATGAGTATTCAGACCGTATTAGAGCTTTCATGCCAGATTGTTATTGCGCACTGGAGCGCTAACTCCAAGGCGCGGCGGAAATGAGAGAGGAGCTTAGTCCTCTTCCCCTAAATTCTGCAGCATTGAGACTGTAATGGTGCTACAAGAAAACCAAAACGGAAGAGAAACTTCCAGGTTTAGTTGTAATATCGCACTAGAGCAATGACTCCAGTGCACTCTGAAACGGAGTGTTCCGTGCACGTTATGGATATGTGAACAAACCGGGATCATGAAAAACAGCATGATTATTGCCCAATGCTGCGTGAGGTAATCTAAAGAAACGTGAGCGGTCAATTCATAGGACATCAGAATAGGAATACGAATAAAAATAAAGGTTCTTAAGGAGGCGAAAAAGGGGGGGTTTACAAGTGGTACATAATCACATGCGATATCTAACATTATGAGGATCCGGGGACAGAATAATAATAATGCATGGTACGTCTAACAATATCATGCCAAATGTAAATAAGATGTGAGGAGGTCGCCTGTGTGTTATATAGACCTCGATACATAGGGGCCGAACACTCTGATATAGTATGTACCCAGTATATCAATCAATCACAAGCTTTATTTCGACGTAAAAGTCATAAAAGCATCATGAAACAACAACAACATGACTAATAAAATAAAATTGATATAGATATAAAAATACATTAATAAATATACACTCAATTATCCTTGATTTGATTTGATTTTGGTTAAAAACTGGCAGCATTTCATCATTTTGTTTATAAACAATTCAATACAAGGGGAGAGTTCATTAATTAAAAAGACTAAAAAGCTCGTGCATAGAAATTTTAACAAAAATACTATTAAAACATTATCAATTCATCAATTCATAAAGGCTATGGCTTTCTTGCAAGCGCTTTCCACCGAATTTGCCATGCCTGCCCCAAATACTTCGCTATACAACAAGATAAAAAAGGTCCGGAATCTGCCTTAAGAATGCGGAGTGCAACTTGGTGCTCCCGTGTACCAAGTTGTCGACAAATCGGACTCAGCCATTTTCTCCGTGGGGTTTTGTAGGCTGGACAAACGAACAATAAATGGGCAATGCTTTCCACAGGGGCTTGGCAGCTGGGGCAATGTTTTCCATTGACGGCGGACCATTTTGCTATCACTTCGCCCACCGGTAAAGAGCCAAACCTAAAATGCATGTAGAGAATTCTGTCTCTGGGAACTGTAATCTGATCAAGGTAAGGCTCGTAATATCTACATTGTTTATGGTAATAAAACTCAGTTGACAATCTACCCGCGTCAGATCTGCTGATTGCACATTGGTCCACCCATTCCCAATACAGACGATTGAGATCTTCTCTCCTTGGGGGATCCTGGCTGGTCCAGCAATCACAAAGCCCAATTGCAGATAACATTTTCTTTATGTCGCGTAGCCAACCTATTTTCCCCCAGTATCGAGCCTAATAACCTCAGTGAGGGCCTCTGCATAGTGAGAAAGCTCGGGGTCCTCCTAATGCGGGCCCAAAAGAGGAGAGGACGCAGCCTAGCTACGTCACTAATTGACCGCCTACCCATATCCATTAGTAGTGGTGTGAGAGGAATATATTTTGGTGCTGTGACTAGATCTCTTAAAAATTTATATTCCGATCTCCGGAGCTCATCAAGATTGTCAAACCCCCAAACCTCAGCTCCGTAGAGAGCGGCACTGACAGCCTTGGAGTCATATATCTGGAGGGCTGGAGCAACAGGCCTAGTGTGGGAGAGACGATGTTCTCTTGCTATTGCACCAGCCAGACGTTTATGGGCCACCAACATCTTGCCTAGATGGGGTTTCCATGACATTTTATCAGAGAATCTTACGCCAAGGTAGTCAAAAGAAGCAACCTTTTCAAGGGGAATCCCACCCAAGAGAGGGCCATTCCTACATGTTCTATGGGGGTTGAAGGCCATAAATTTTGTTTTATTGGCGTTTATGACCAGACCTCGGTTCTCACAAAATAAATGGAATCTATCAGTTAGGCGCTGCAACCCAACTTGGGTCTTGGATATCAATAACGTGTCGTCTGCAAACAACAGGGTCGGTATCTTTTTGCCCCCAAAACGGGAAAGTCGGCCGGCTCTTCCAAGAGAAAATCCACGACTCCATTCATATATAGGGAAAAGAGTGTTGGAGCCAAGACGCATCCCTGCCTTACTCCTCTCTTGACAGGGATGCGCTCTGTAAGTTGACCCTGCTCACCCCACCTGACCTGGGCGAAATTTCCCTCGTGCAGCCGAACTAATAAGTTAAGAACAAAGTGAGGTATACCCATCTCGCCAAGCAGGACCCATAGCTTGGATCTGGGAACCAAATCAAAGGCAGTCTTTAAATCGATGAATGCTAAATACAGACTGCCTCTGCCTATTATCACAACCTTCCAGTATATTAAGAGGAATCTAAATACCTGGTCCATTGTCCCTGTCTTTGTCCTGAAGCCTGCCTGAAATTGTGAAAGGATATCCCCATCCTCAGTCCAAGTCTGTATCCTGTGCAGTAGCATCCGACCAAGGACCTTGGCTCTAATGATTCGTATTCCAGCCGGGGGAGCAACCCGAGAAATCAGAGAGGAGGAACATGGAAACAGAGACCGTTCCAACCTAGAGAGAGATGGAACCACTACCCTAACCAACCAATCTTTGCCCACTACCCATATGGCCCACCACCAATGGGAGGACCATTCCAACACTGGGCCCCGACACCACAGGAGTATAATTACTATGGACCACCTCCTTTTTTAGGTACACGCCCAGGACCACAAAGAGGAAGGAATCGACGAGGCAATCAAGTCCACTGGAGGAACGATCCAGACGATCCAATCAGAGTATCAACAAAAAGCATGACCGGAACCATAAACCAGCCATCAACCAGCAAGTAGAACACTTAGTGGTGAATCTTACATCCCTGGTTCTTACTGAACCCCAGAAACAGGCCTTAAGTAAAGGTCTTGGTTTTGTGCCCACCAACAAAATGGATAATTTCAAGTTATGCTTGGAGGTTAAAGAATTCTTGAGGAAACTTAAACTACGGGCTTACTTTGATAACAAGGATATCACAGTAACCACTGAGGAACAGTTTTCCGATACCGGATTACGACCTAAGTCTACGTTCACCCCTCCAGATCCTACCCTTCCAGTAGAGTTGCTTACTTTTGAGGGAGCTGTTATGGGTGAGATTATGAAATTGTCTAATGATGACAAGAAAACCTTCCATAACACAACACGAGAAGAAAAGAGGCCTTACGAACTTTGGCTAATAACAAGGATCTTATTATAAAACCAGCGGATAAAGGCGGAGCCATTGTGTTACAGACCACTCTCAAGTACGATATCGAGTGCAGGAGACTATTGGGTGACTCTCGCACCTACGAAATAATCCAAGAAGATCCAACAGAAAGGATTCGGATACGGATAGGAGCAATGGTGGAGGAAGCTATCTGTCACAACTGGATATCAAAAAAGAATCAGAATTTCTGATCCAGAAATCACCTAGAACACCCTACTTTTACACCATTCCTAAGATTCATAAGAACTTGGATGATCCTCCTGGACGTCCTATCGTCTCAGGGATCGGCTCCATACTAGAACCTCTGTCCAAGTTCTCGGATGCCTTTTGCGACCCTTAGTCCAGAAAACAGGTACTTACCTGCAAGATACGAAAGCAGTGTTACAATTACTTGCAACGCAGGATTTTGACACCAGTCAACATCTCTTACTAGGTTTAGACGTTGAGAGTCTTTACACTAGTCTTCCCCATGATGAAACCATAAATATCATAGAAGAAGTTCTATATGCAACCACATGGGAATACCACACACCACGTAGCATGGTCATGGAGTGCATTTCCTTAGCATTAAAAGAAAATTTCTTTCTCTATGAAGATGTACACTACCTACAAAAGCATGGGACTAGCATGGGTAGCACCTTCGCTCCCAGTCTGGCAGGCCTTTACGTGCACCATCTGGAGACAACCAAGATATTGCATCAAGACAATCCATTCCATGAGCACATCATTACATGGAAGAGATACATTGATGATATCCTAGTGGTATGGAAAGGTGATACTCACTCAGTTGAGACCTTTATGTTATGGCTAAACCAACAAAACCAGTTTCTGAAATTCACACATATAACATCCAACACGGATTTAGTGTTCCTTGATCTCAATATCTACCCTGAGAATGGCAAACTTAAGACAACTACTCACTTTAAACCAACTGCAAAAAATTTCCTTCTCCGATACAGCAGTTTTCATCCACGACATCTGCGAGATAATCTTCCGTTTGGACAGTTCCTACGTCTTAGAAGGAACTGTTCGGAAATAACGGATTTTAAAAATCAAGCCACTGATCTTGAGAGAAAACTATTGTCACGTGAATATCCACCCAGGATTATCAAACAGGGGTGGAAAAGAGCCAGGCATAACAATAGAGAGGCTTTGTTGGACAACAATCCCCCAAAAGAAAGAGAGACAAGACCAATCTGTGTTACCACGTATAATACCCATTCGAATGAAGTATCCAAGATAATCAACAAACACTGGAAAATACTGAACTGTGGAAAACTTTCTTTTCCCAAACCTATGTTTTCCCATAAAAGAGGCAAAAATCTCAGAGATATTCTTGTACATACTAGGCCACGTACCACACGGGAAACAAACCCGGCCCCTTTCAATTTTCAACCTATTCAGGGTCACCATCCCTGTGGAAATTGCAGCTCGTGTGCCCTTACCAAGAAAAGTAAAAAAATCACATTTTCCAACGGCTCAGTTTGGGAACAAAGACGATTTACTAATTGTAACAGCAAAAATGTAATTTACATGATCACTTGTCCGTGCAATTTGGAGTACATCGGGATGACGTCCAGACCAATTAAGATACGGATTGGTGAACACAAAAGCAATGTGAGATGTAAGAAGAGTACCACCAAAATGGCAACCCATTACCTATCAACCAACCACAACGTGGACGATATAAGATGGACAGTGATTGAACAACTCAACCATGAGAGAGACCTTTGGAAAAGGAACAACGTTGGGTGTTCCGTTTGGGGACATACAATAAGGGTCTGAACGATGAAATTCCGTGGGCACAATTAACAAACTAGAAGTAGTCACCACACTTGTCCATTGCCCTCATTACTATATACTGGGTACATACTATATCAGAGTGTTCGGCCCCTATGTATCGAGGTCTATATAACACACAGGCGACCTCCTCACATCTTATTTACATTTGGTATGATATTGTTAGACGTACCATGCATTATTATTATTCTGTCCCCGGATCCTCATAATGTTAGATATCGCATGTGATTATGTACCACTTGTAAACCCCCCCCCCTTTTTTCGCCTCCTTAAGAACCTTTATTTTTATTCGTATTCCTATTCTGATGTCCTATGAATTGACCGCTCACGTTTCTTTAGATTACCTCACGCAGCATTGGGCAATAATCATGCTGTTTTTCATGATCCCGGTTTGTTCACATATCCATAACGTGCACGGAACACTCCGTTTCAGAGTGCACTGGAGTCATTGCTCTAGTGCGATATTACAACTAAACCTGGAAGTTTCTCTTCCGTTTTGGTTTTCTTGTAGCACCATTACAGTCTCAATGCTGCAGAATTTAGGGGAAGAGGACTAAGCTCCTCTCTCATTTCCGCCGCGCTTGGAGTTAGCGCTCCAGTGCGCAATAACAATCTGGCATGAAAGCTCTAATACGGTCTGAATACTCATTTCCGGCGCACTTGGGAGTTAGCGCTCCAGTGCGCTATGACAATCTGGCATGAAAGCTCTCTTCCGGTTTTGGGTTCTGCTCACGGCGTTAGCTTCGCAGGTGAACCCAATTCCCACTCGATGGTTTTGTATAAATAGCTGCTCCCCGCGCTCCTTAGTCATGCAACGGAGCCACGGGTGAGCAGTATGGGGCAAAATTTTGTCGAGTAACACGTAAGTACGGCTTAGCCGTCACAGTCTGAGATCCTCGTTAATCACTCGAGAAAGCGGACGATTACCACCTAACCGTTTCTCTTTATTTTAAATGCTTTTTCTCCTGCAGTAACTAGTGACTTCTTCCTGCTCATCTGTACCTGAGGCTCATGGGGCAATACACCCATTCATACATAGTATGTATTGTGTGTATACATTGTTTTACACACCGCCTTTTTAATTACAATAGCCACAAATAGAGTGTGTGTTTTTTGTTACATGTAGTATGTCTTTGTATGTTTTCCCTCCTTTTCCCCATTTCTTTCACAGGTCCATGTACCACGATAGCATTATTTTCTATAATCAGTCACTTTGACACATATGCTGTTTTTCAGGTCTACGTGAGACACCGCCGTGTGTGGCGCAACTAATACCCTTCATTTTTCTTTTTCTTTCTTTTTGCAGATTATCACATAGTAGTACAAAAAGTTTAACGTATAGAAGTACAAACAGGTACTTCACATTGCATGAATATTTGCATAATTTTTCATAATTTTTCATTTGTATATAACTATCTTCACTTTTAGATCAAGTGAGTACTGAAGGGATCGTGTCAGTCCTGATGAAGAAGCCTTGAGCTTCGAAACATGTTGACTTTTTAGGAACGTCAGCTCATTATACGCATGACCATTCCATACCACAGTTTTTATTAGGTCCAGCCTCAACGACCTATTAAATTGTCTTATGTCTATGAGGCCAGTTCCTTTTTAACTTCACTTTTGACCCTTCTTCTCACTACCCTTGCACCACACATAGTTATTAGATTAGTGCTCCCGCGTAGCCGCTGGTCGTAGCACGCCCCATCCCACAGTGGGATGGGAAGACCCCAATGATGAAGCATGACATCAAGGGCCCTTTTGGTGTGTGAGGGGTATTTAAACAACCTTTGTGTATGTCCTATCATGGAGTAGGCTTACAACTTTACTATCCCCATCCATTATTGGTTCCTTTGCTCATCATTTAGATTACTGCCCATATGGTGGATCTTGATGTTTTACTGACTACTGATTTGAGGAGGACGTATCCACCGTCAGTGTCCCTCGGGACGCTACCTCTTCACTCCCTTATTTTGTTTTTCTGAAGCCTTTTGGACAGCGTACAGCTGTGGGAGTCATCCAGTATTTCTGGGATTCAGGCAATAATCGATCAGTGCACCGATTTTTTGCCTTTTACCTTTTTGATTTATTATTTCACATACACTATTTATACACACACTCACACGAACATTCACAAATATGGCCGAAACAGTAGGTCTCACATTCAATGAAGATGAGATCGACAGGATCTTAGCTGCCCTTAATCCCTTTGAAGGGCTAAGCAACTCGGATCCAGGGCCAAGTAGCTCAGATTGGGATGAAATGGCTAATCTCAGAAGAACCCAGATAAAAACAGCCCTGCACGGTCTATTGATGACTGAGTACTTAAGGGCAAATGCGGCACCAAATGGCCTGATTGTCCGCAACGAACCATTCATATTTCAGCATGACAAGGCTTTCAAAAAGGATTGGTCACTCATATCCTGGCATTGCACCAGGGACTGGCTGGTCCTTATAATAAAAACAGCAACCCGTCTGGCACAAGAACTAAAAGTTGACATACAGAAGTTGGAGGTGCAACTGAAGAGTTACCAATCCCATACAGCATTGAAAAAGAGACTGGATGAACTAAACCAAGAGATGAGCGAATATGAAATTACTCTGAAACAGAGCAAATTCAAAAAACTAAAGAAAGACACTGCAGCCTTCAGCCATGAACGCGTATACCCCTATATATGCGAGAACTATGTAACAAGAAAATCTAATAGTGAACAGGGATCTGACAGCGATATATCAGACACTGGCTCTAATGATTCGTATTCCAGCCGGGGAGCAACCCGAGAAATCAGAGAGGAGGAACATGGAAACAGAGACCGTTCCAACCTAGAGAGAGATGGAACCACTACCCTAACCAACCAATCTTTGCCCACTACCCATATGGCCCACCACCAATGGGAGGACCATTCCAACACTGGGCCCCGACACCACAGGAGTATAATTACTATGGACCACCTCCTTTTTAGGTACACGCCCAGGACCACAAAGAGGAAGGAATCGACGAGGCAATCAAGTCCACTGGAGGAACGACCCAGACGATCCAATCAGAGTATCAACAAGAAGCATGACCGGAACCATAAACCAGCCATCAACCAGCAAGTAGAACACTTAGTGGTGAATCTTACATCCCTGGTTCTTACTGAACCACAGAAACAGGCCTTAAGTAAAGGTCTTGGTTTTGTGCCCACCAACAAAATGGATAATTTCAAGTTATGCTTGGAGGTTAAAGAATTCTTGAGGAAACTTAAACTACGGGCTTACTTTGATAACAAGGATATCACAGTAACCACGGAGGAACAGTTTTCCGATACCGGATTACGACCTAAGTCTATGTTCACCCCTCCAGATCCTACCCTTCCAGTAGAGTTGCTTACTTTTGAGAGAGCTGTTATGGGTGAGATTATGAAATTGTCTAATGATGACAAGAAAACCTTCCATAACACAACACGAGAAGAAAAAGAGGCCTTACGAACTTTGGCTAATAACAAGGATCTTATTATAAAACCAGCGGATAAAGGCGGAGCCATTGTGTTACAGACCACTCTCAAGTACGATATCGAGTGCAGGAGACTATTGGGTGACTCTCGCAACTACTGAAATAATCCAAGAAGATCCAACAGAAAGGATTCGGATACGGATAGGAGCAATGGTGGAGGAAGCTATCTGTCACAACTGGATATCAAAAAGAATCAGAATTTCTGATCCAGAAATCACCTAGAACACCCTACTTTTACACCATTCCTAAGATTCATAAGAACTTGGATGATCCTCCTGGATGTCCTATCGTCTCAGGGATCGGCTCCATACTAGAACCTCTGTCCAAGTTCTCGGATGCCTTTTTGCGACCCTTAGTCCAGAAAACAGGTACTTACCTGCAAGATACGAAAGCAGTGTTACAATTACTTGCAACGCAGGATTTTGACACCAGTCAACATCTCTTACTAGGTTTAGACGTTGAGAGTCTTTACACTAGTCTTCCCCATGATGAAACCATAAATATCATAGAAGAAGTTCTATATGCAACCACATGGGAATACCACACACCACGTAGCATGGTCATGGAGTGCATTTCCTTAGCATTAAAAGAAAATTTCTTTCTCTATGAAGATGTACACTACCTACAAAAGCATGGGACTAGCATGGGTAGCACCTTCGCTCCCAGTTGGCAGGCCTTTACGTGCACCATCTGGAGACAACCAAGATATTGCATCAAGACAATCCATTCCATGAGCACATCATTACATGGAAGAGATACATTGATGATATCCTAGTGGTATGGAAAGGTGATACTCACTCAGTTGAGACCTTTATGTTATGGCTAAACCAACAAAACCAGTTTCTGAAATTCACACATATAACATCCAACACGGATTTAGTGTTCCTTGATCTCAATATCTACCCTGAGAATGGCAAACTTAAGACAACTACTCACTTTAAACCAACTGCAAAAAATTGCCTTCTCCTTTACAGCAGTTTTCATCCACGACATCTGCGAGATAATCTTCCGTTTGGACAGTTCCTACGTCTTAGAAGGAACTGTTCGGAAATAACGGATTTTAAAAATCAAGCCACTGATCTTGAGAGAAAACTATTGTCACGTGAATATCCACCCAGGATTATCAAACAGGGGTGGAAAAGAGCCAGGCATAACAATAGAGAGGCTTTGTTGGACAACAACCCCCAAAAGAAAGAGAGACAAGACCAATCTGTGTTACCACGTATAATACCCATTCGAATGAAGTATCCAAGATAATCAACAAACACTGGAAAATACTGAACTGTGGAAAACTTTCTTTTCCCAAACCTATGTTTTCCCATAAAAGAGGCAAAAATCTCAGAGATATTCTTGTACATACTAGGCCACGTACCACACGGGAAACAAACCCGGCCCCTTTCAATTTTCAACCTATTCAGGGTCACCATCCCTGTGGAAATTGCAGCTCGTGTGCCCTTACCAAGAAAAGTAAAAAAATCACATTTTCCAACGGCTCAGTTTGGGAACAAAGACGATTTACTAATTGTAACAGCAAAAATGTAATTTACATGATCACTTGTCCGTGCAATTTGGAGTACATCGGGATGACGTCCAGACCAATTAAGATACGGATTGGTGAACACAAAAGCAATGTGAGATGTAAGAAGAGTACCACCAAAATGGCAACCCATTACCTATCAACCAACCACAACGTGGACGATATAAGATGGACAGTGATTGAACAACTCAACCATGAGAGAGACCTTTTGGAAAAGGAACAACGTTGGGTGTTCCGTTTGGGGACATACGATAAGGGTCTGAACGATGAAATTCCGTGGGCACAATTAACAAACTAGAAGTAGTCACCACACTTGTCCATTGCCCTCATTACTATATACTGGGTACATACTATATCAGAGTGTTCGGCCCCTATGTATCGAGGTCTATATAACACACAGGCGACCTCCTCACATCTTATTTACATTTGGCATGATATTGTTAGACGTACCATGCATTATTATTATTCTGTCCCTGGATCCTCATAATGTTAGATATCGCATGTGATTATGTACCACTTGTAAACCCCCCCCACCCCCCCTTTTTTCGCCTCCTTAAGAACCTTTATTTTTATTCGTATTCCTATTCTGATGTCCTATGAATTGACCGCTCACGTTTCTTTAGATTACCTCACGCAGCATTGGGCAATAATCATGCTGTTTTTCATGATCCCGGTTTGTTCACATATCCATAACGTGCACGGAACACTCCGTTTCAGAGTGCACTGGAGTCAGCGCTCTAGTGCGATATTACAACTAAACCTGGAAGTTTCTCTTCCGTTTTGGTTTTCTTGTAGCACCATTACAGTCTCATTGCTGCAGAATTTAGGGGAAGAGGACTAAGCTCCTCTCTCATTTCCGCCGCGCCTTGGAGTTAGCGCTCCAGTGCGCAATAACAATCTGGCATGAAAGCTCTAATACGGTCTGAATACTCATTTCCGGCGCACTTGGGAGTTAGCGCTCCAGTGCGCTATGACAATCTGGCATGAAAGCTCTCTTCCGGTTTTGGGTTCTGCTCACGGCGTTAGCTTCGCAGGTGAACCCAATTCCCACTCGATGGTTTTGTATAAATAGCTGCTCCCCGCGCTCCTTAGTCATGCAACGGAGCCACGGGTGAGCAGTATGGGGCAAAATTTTGTCGAGTAACACGTAAGTACGGCTTAGCCGTCACAGTCTGAGATCCTCGTTAATCACTCGAGAAAGCGGACGATTACCACCTAACCGTTTCTCTTTATTTTAAATGCTTTTTCTCCTGCAGTAACTAGTGACTTCTTCCTGCTCATCTGTACCTGAGGCTCATGGGGCAATACACCCATTCATACATAGTATGTATTGTGTGTATACATTGTTTTACACACCGCCTTTTTAATTACAATAGCCACAAATAGAGTGTGTGTTTTTTGTTACATGTAGTATGTCTTTGTATGTTTTCCCTCCTTTTCCCCATTTCTTTCACAGGTCCATGTACCACGATAGCATTATTTTCTATAATCAGTCACTTTGACACATATGCTGTTTTTCAGGTCTACTTGAGACACCGCCGTGTGTGGCGCAACTAATACCCTTCATTTTTTCTTTTTCTTTCTTTTTGCAGATTATCACATAGTAGTACAAAAAGTTTAACGTGTAGAAGTACAAACAGGTACTTCACATTGCATGAATATTTGCATAATTTTTCATAATTTTTCATTTGTATATAACTATCTTCACTTTTAGATCAAGTGAGTACTGAAGGGATCGTGTCAGTCCTGATGAAGAAGCCTTGAGCTTCGAAACATGTTGACTTTTTAGGAACGTCAGCTCATTATACGCATGACCATTCCATACCACAGTTTTTATTAGGTCCAGCCTCAACGACCTATTAAATTGTCTTATGTCTATGAGGCCAGTTCCTTTTTAACTTCACTTTTGACCCTTCTTCTCACTACCCTTGCACCACACATAGTTATTAGATTAGTGCTCCCGCGTAGCCGCTGGTCGTAGCACGCCCCATCCCACAGTGGGATGGGAAGACCCCAATGATGAAGCATGACATCAAGGGCCCTTTTGGTGTGTGAGGGGTATTTAAACAACCTTTGTGTATGTCCTATCATGGAGTAGGCTTACAACTTTACTATCCCCATCCATTATTGGTTCCTTTGCTCATCATTTAGATTACTGCCCATATGGTGGATCTTGATGTTTTACTGACTACTGATTTGAGGAGGACGTATCCACCGTCAGTGTCCCTCGGGACGCTACCTCTTCACTCCCTTATTTTGTTTTTCTGTACTTGTACATTGTCATGTCACAGTTTCCTGCTGTGTCAGACGTGATTGGCCATTTGGTGCACATATGCGGCACCAGTTGTTTCCTGTGTTCTGTTGTGGTGGTGTTGCTGTTTGTACCAGGATGTTGTCAATGTCGAGGTGCACTTATTCTTCTGTGCGTATGCTGCACGGTGGGTGAGGCGCTCCGGCGGCTCTGATATGGCTGCCACCTCTCCCTTTCATGCGGTGTGCCTTTCAGTTCTGTGCTTCCACAGTGCTGAGATGTTGCAGACTTGGGTAACTTGTGCTCTTTGTCGAGTTGTGACTCTTGGACATGGGTTGTCCGCAGATGTGTCGTTGACGTCAGGGGTTGTTTGTGCAGGTGGTTGTGTCCGAGTGTGACCTGCTCATTTCCGGTTGTGGTCCGCACTCAGCCACCTCAGTGTCGTGCCGTGTACATTGTCATGATGATTGGACTGCAGCCATGCTACTCGTCATGTGGTGTCTCTTGCATGGTCAGTGTGGCTGATGTATATGCATGTTTGCTGTGTTTCGCACATGTGCATGTGTTGGTTGTGTGATTGTTGATGTGTTGGGTGGATGCCCCTTTGGGCACATGGTGTACGTGGGACTACTTGGTGTTTGTGTGTGTGCTGAAGTGTTCCCGTGGGATCAGGGACATGATCCTGAGTCATTGTGGGTGTGCAGTGTGCTCTGCTTAATTGTGCATGTGTGCCATTGTGCCCAGTTCCCCCTTCCCCCCAATCCCTGGTCGGTACGCGCCCTGTTGCTGTGGTGTCAGGTCATGTTGGGCAGTGTCCGGATCCCCAACTCCTGTCACCGTCTCCAGACTGATGGCTGTGGCCACCGTCTTCCCCATGTCATTCAGCTCCTGGTATCCTGCTGGCCCCCCTCCTCCGAAGTGCGTTGCTGCTTTCGTGTTGGCAGCGTGTTTCTGCTTGGTTTTGCCATTCACATCAATCCGGCGCCTCTTGTCCTCTTCCATTGTCCTCCTCGGCGCTGCAACGGCATTCACATGGTCCGAGGTGGTGTGCCATCTTTGCCTCTTTGTTGCCAATGACACGTTGGAGGTGACGTGCAGTTGGTGGTGGTGTTCTATCTCATCCGTGCCGATGATCGTGTTTTCATGCAGCCTGTAGCCCGTCTTCCTCTTCCTCTTCTCATTGCCCTTCCACGTGCCCTGGATTCCTGGGTGTTCCTCCGTGGGGATTGTGGGGTTCATGTTGTCCTCTGCAGTCGGTCAGGGTGCATCCGTGGTACTCCGCAGTTCATTTCCTTTTTGGTGGCATTTTCCGTGGGCTGTTCTTGTGCTTTTTCCCACATTACGCATGGGTATTGCTGGCCTCTTGCCGGTTACCACTGTTTTCTTGTCGCGTTTGGGGCCATCGCGTCTTTTTACGCGTTGGGGTTTGTGTTTTTATCGCCGTCGCAGTGGTTGTATCGCGGACATTGGCCACGTTTTCGGAAGACTATCGCATGGTACCGCCGTGTTGTGAATTCCAGGTTAACACGGGGTTATTTTCCCGCGATAGACTGCGATGTGGAAAGTTGCGTTAACATTTTTTGGAGATGTTTAGCGCACGTTCTTGTGAATATCCCCCTAAATGAATAGTTTAGCAAACAACAAATAACTAAAAAACTGAAAAATAATCAAGTGCCAATGATACATAAGCCAATAAACAAATAACATTCAGAAACGAACAAACACTACCTCGCCAATATTAAGTGTTTTGAATCTTTACTTACACACACTCCCTTTGGGACATAAAGAAGAAACACGCAGCCTTTTACTAAAAAGAAGAAGCTTTCTACTGATTGCAATTCAAAAACACAGTCCGTTTGAAGTTGAAAGTGGGGACAAACTTTTGCTATACGTGATTCAAAAGCACTATAATGTGACTTTTAGCCTCTAGAGTATCAAACCGGCGCCAGGATGGTGTCACACGTGGCCTATTAAGTAAGAATACTTGCAGGCTATGTTTTCAATGGGGTCTGCTTGAATATATGAGCCAATACATTACAGTGGCGGCTCCTCCATGGGGGCGTCGCCCCACTAGCTCTCGCAGTGCGAGAAGCAGAAACATAAAATGGTAAAACTACCATTTTATGTTTCTGCTTCTCGCACTGCGAGAAAGCACAAGTGCCTGGTTGGGGGCGGGCGGGTGGGCGGTCCTGCTCGAGGGCAGGGGGGAGTGGCTTGCCCAATGCTATGGGCCCTGACTGTTTGGTCAGCCCCAGGGCCGAACAAAGCAGTCATGCGCACTCTGCCTTTTTCTCTATGTAGGCTGCATGCAGCCTACATAGAGAAAATGGCCCCCCTACAGGCACCCGGCTGGGGCGCTCTCCGCTGCCATTGCAGCATTGTGTTTGGCTTAGGGGATGGGAGGGAGGCTGCCTATGTTAAACGCGGCCAAGAGCAGCAGGAGCTGAGGCGGCGGAGCATGATCCGGAGGAAGACAAAGTAAGTTTTTTTATTTTATTTTAATTACCGTTCCCCCACCTGCGACTGATGAATACAACTCCCAGGTGTGAAAGGGAAGACTAGGCCGCCGTGGGTTTTCGGACGCTAGAGCCAGGCAGGGCGCACTCACCGTTCCTCAGGAGGCAGCAGGCCCGGCCGCACTGCTGGGCCGTGCTCTCCCTGTACAGCCGCAGCACCTGCGCGCCCCTCCGCTGGGACTCCTGCAGGTCGAGGAGGAGGCCGGGGAAGTGCCGGATCCGCAGTTGTGGTAGAAGGCGATCGGGGAGCAGAGACGGTCCGACCGCCACACCAGGCTCAGGGCCCCCAGCAGGGCGGCCGCTGCCACGGGCAGGATCATGTCCCCGGCATGCTGCGGCTGCACTGCTCTCATGGACGCTGCCGGCAGGGAGGGCCGGGTACCCCGAAGTGACACGGAAAGTGACAACAGGTTAGAGGGGCAGGACTCACGACGGTGTGAGGGTCACCCCCGCCATAGTGCCAAGGAGGAGAGACACTGGCTGGGACGTGTGCCTAGCTCGGTGGGCTGCATTTTACTTTTAAATCTAGCGAGCCTCTCCTCGGGCATCCAGTCAGAGCCCCCCTTCCTTCTCCACCCTATGTCCCACCCCTTACCTGCATGTTCCCAGTCACAGCTCGTATCTCATGATCTTATCCCGCTCTCCCACCCCGACTCCAATTTACGTCCCAGCTACAGGAAGGGCCATCCACGCTCTATAATTTTGCATAAAAGCACCAAGAATGCGACTCCCAATAGAGCAAAACAATACACTTCTCTGTGGTATTCCGAAGTAAGCCTGACCAGCCGGGAGGCTTTTCGATACGGAGGACTCGGGTGACTCTAGGGGAAAAAGGGGGGTCTGACTCGCCTCCGCCTGTCCAGTGTTCTCTTTCCGTGGCACATCTGTGGGCTCCCTGTGAAGTTACCCTACCCTCCTGCCACCGTCGGAGGGGTGACAGTGGGTGTCAAGCTCTTAGTTTAAAGAGGCGGGGTAGTTGCAGCTTTATGAGTTTGCATTCGCGAGGAGGGATTATTAGTGGAGTCGGTTTTGCGGCAAGGTCTGTAATGCTGCGGCGTTGCAGACAGCTGAAAAGCATGGGCTGGATCCTGCAAGGTCTTTGTATCACCGGTGCTACAGCCCGGAGGAGCCATGGAAGCAGTAGCAGTGCACAGCATATATCTAAGCCAGGTGCCCTCACTCACTGTCTACAGCAAGATGGCATCAGGTCAGCGTACTACAGCCTTAGCGGAGGGAGGGCCCCGACTTCTTGACCGTCCCTCGGCCTCACCTGAAACTAAAATGAATAACTTCCAGATTTGTGAAATATGTTTAGTTCAACCCAAACCGGCTTTGTGATGTCAAGAGGCTAACAAGAGTAAATAAATGTGGCAACAGCAGTTCTGCTTGCAGCTGCCATAGTGTTAGGTGATTGTTCATAGACACGTAGAAATCATGTGATGGCAGCAGTTCTACCAATCGAAGGTGTGCAAAACAGTGTTGTAACAACTCTAGTATGTATGGTAGTGGCAGCACTGCCTTTAAGTTGTACATTAATAGTAAAGCATTCGTATCTTCCAAGTATATAGTACAGTAGTGCCAGCATGCTTTGTACGAAGAGCATGTGGCAGAGCACCGCCACCTGCACTAGGTGTAAAGAAACATTGTGGTGGTAGGTGTACTACTACCATAATGTTTACATAAACAGTATAGTAGCATCGCTACCTGCGAAGCGTGTAATGGTAGCAGTTGTACAGAAACAGTGATAGTAAAAGTAGTACCTGTATAAAGCGCACTTAAGCTTGTGGCAGTGACTGTACTTACTGCCTGTGTGAGTTTTACATAAACGGTCCAGTAGTACCATCTACCAGCATTGTTACCCGCATGTGCTGTAGAAATGTCTACACGAGAGTCACATAAACCGTTGACAGCAGCAGTACACCACGTGCACAAGGTGTATAAAAGTGTGTGCTCTCTCCAGGTGTACAGTCAGCAGTGGGATTGCCTCCACAAGGCTCTGGCTGATGAAATACTGGTAACAGGAGCATTAAGAACTGCGCTAGGTGTATAGAAGCAGTTTGATGGTGCACACTTTGAGTACATAAAGTGTAAGCAAGGGGTTGATAAAGAGTGCTCGCTGTGAGTTCTAGCTGCCTAAGGTGTTGATATACATTACGGCAACAGCAGTACTAGCTGCACGTTGCTTACATAAAAAACATGATCTCGGTATGTCTGACGTTTCATGCAGAAACAGGAGTGCAACAGCAGCATTGACTACTCCACATGTGCATAATCAGTGTCAGAGAAGCCCTACTTATATATACAGGGTTTGAAAAAGTTGTGCTACCTGCACAGTAGTCCTTCCTGTACAATGTATATAGAAAATATGACAGATGCGCTACTTCTTGCACAGTGTACAGAAGCAATCAACAAAGCTGCACTGTTGTTTGCTAAGGGGTACAGAAAAAGTCTAATGGGCACTACTGCATTCGCCAGAAGCAACTTCGCATAGGTGTTCTTGCGTTGTCACTTTTAACTGGAAATGGGGATTTTGAAAGTTGATGCAGAGAGATGTTTCAGAGAGACACCCAAGCTAAGAAGGGGCCAGAGAGATGCATGCTTTGAGGAAGGTGGACTGGTTGCACGAAAAGAAATGTTTCTGAAGGTTTCAATATCGACCAAAACATCTTTCTTGCCTGACAATAAAACGGCTGAGTACTGCAGAAAACCCACACAGAGAACTATTGGGTTTGAGGTTGGACATATACGTGCACTGCTTAGGCAAGCTCGCTAAATGCGCTTCTTACATTTTCCATTTCACGGCCGAGTCTGGCTAGATCAGCAATAAATTTAGTAGAAGCGCCTCCCAACACCTTTTCACTGTCGTGCACCTAAAACCCATGCTGTAATTTATTTTACATGTTTTAAGGTCTACTTCTCATTGCTACTTCTAATTACTTAATTCCAACTTGACTTCATGTGTTTGGTCATTTAAATGTATTATTATTATTTTAATTTCTCAAATTTGCTTGAAAATGCACCATTTGTCCACTCTTTTTTCAAAATTTTCTCAGGGGGAGAACCCCCTTGATCCACCCGTAGGGTGTTTGGGCTCGCTCGCTATGCTCACTCGCCACAGTACAGTACGACAATTATTTTATGCCCCACGACTTTCAAATGTCACCAGCCACCACTGATACATTAGGATGCCTGTAAAGATTGTTGTGGCGTTTGCAGTCTGTATTTGTGTTCTTTTTAGGCACAAAGAAATAGAGTACATTTCCATAAATCACAGAATTTTAATCCTCCCACCGAGCCAAGACCCTGAAGTCAGTCGCAGTAGCAATAAAGCCACATCTGCAGTTTTTAGCGTGATTATCCCCTTCAAAGAAATAAACTAAAAGTTCTCAAAAGTATAAATCGTCAAGTTAGCGCCTGGACTATTTAAAAAGCTATTTGTTTACTTCTTTAAAAGGGACAAGCACAATGCACCTCACTTCCGGAGTACTAAAAAGTATCAACTTCCTTTATTATTTCTCGGAACATGATCCTAATGAACAGTGGTGTTTGTTTATCGCAAATAGAACAGAAAATATTAGTTGTATTGCGCGACTAAATGTTGATGGTTTTTTATTTACAACCGCTCACATTTGCTTGTTTTGAGAGGGTTTATAAAGCACAAAGTACACAAACAGATATAGGAGCGCTTTATATGACTGGTAGCTGTCTTTTAGACAAAAAGTACGTTACAAATTATGTTAAGCCTCTGCCAAACTCAAACCCGTGTAAGGGCGTGTTAGCCAACCTATAAACACGTTTGTTTCTATTCAAAAATTGCATCTGTGCGCATTTAAAATATAGTTTATTTGCTTGAAATGCTTCGCACTTATCTCCTTTCAACTATAACAATAATTAAAGCTCTGTTCACAGAAAGGGAATGCTGAGAGATAAAGCACAGTGGTCGTGAAGCAGGCGCTGCGCTGAGCCAGGGAAACAAAATACACACAGAGTTCACGCTATATAAAACTACAAAAAAACAACGCTTGACCTGCAATAGCCACATGGGAGGAGGGAAGAGAGGCCATCACACACTGTACTGTGTGATGGCCAACTAAAATGTTCTCTGAGTGAAATCCTCAGAAGGAGAACTAAACACACAAAGGAGGGACTTTTACAGAAATGCACCAATAAGAAGCCAGCATTTCTGAATGCCACAGATAGTAACCAATGGCAATCAGTGGGTTTGCCAAACCCCACAAAAGAGATACAACAGGTCGATCGAAGCTCAACCTAAAAATACAATAGCTGCTCTGCATGGGCCTATTTATGCAGAGCAGCAGGATCTCAGCAGAAGACTCAGTCTGGATCCATGTGCCCTGCTGGCCTCACCACCTACAGTTTCGGTGTAAATAAAGGTGAGAGCCACTCCTCGCTGATAATCTGATCCATAAAGTTTCCAACATTGAATGTTTTCACTTTTCCATAAAGCTAGTCATCATGGCTCTCTTCTGCTCTTAGCAACTGAAAAATAAGAGTTTTTTCTACAAATAAACTGTAGAGCAGGGAGAATTGGATGGCTGTTCCAGTCCTCACACACCTCACTGATTGGCCCCACACTTCTGAGACTAAATGTGAAGCAGAGGGCCCTGTAAAAAAAAACCTGCTTCCAGCCCCCGCAAATCCCATTGAGTGCCTCTGATCACAAGCCGGTCTCTTCGGTCTCCTTTTCTGAGCAGTGCCACGCAGCAAGAGGGTCACTAGTTTAAATGCTAACGTTTCTCTCCTGGTAACTAGATTGGCCTGCGTGCTCACAAAATGATTTTGGGCGCTAAGAGAAAGAATGGTGCGCGCACATGCGCAAGCACACAACCTACAGGGAATATAGGTCAGAAGTAGTTGGCTGTTGTGAGAATGGATTTCTTATTCCCTCATTTTCGTCTACTCAGGGATGCAATCAGTTCACCAAGGAACATAAGCAATCCTTGTCACGCTCTCTTAAAAGAGAGACGAGGACCTGGATTTAAAATACTTGCAGACATGTATGAAGTAATACCTGGACTGGAGTTTGAACGATTGTCCATAGCAGTATTCAGTAATACCGGGATTGAAATTAGGGCACTTATGCATGGAGGAATTATGTGTTACCCATACTAGATAAATATCCTTACACGAGAGAAAGTAAATACCAAACTCAACTGTATGCAGACCATCAATAAAACAAATTGGAGTGGAGACCTAAATAGATTACTGTAGCTACTGCAGACTTGCTACACTAATATTATAATAACAAAAATAATAGTTAAACAAAATGCTAAGGGAGTGAATTTAAAAGCATCTTCTATTATCCCTTCCCTATAAATGTAAAGCATTTTTCCTAACCTGTAATTTACAAATCCATAGTGCTTCCCTCACCACTCATATATGTAGGCTTCACATTCAAGGCTTGCAAAAAAGTGCGTTATTAGTTAGGAGGGATATGAGTCAAGTAATAGTCCGCAACCTTCCACCTTCTGGGAACCAAGTACCACATTGTAGAACTAGACTCTCTCAAGGTAGAGAGGCAGAGTGGTTCAAACCCTACTCAAGGGAGGTGTTGCATCTAGTACCCCAGTCCTTAGGCATGCTGCCAATAGCAACCACAAAATCATCGTCCAGTCAGTGCTTTTACTTATGAAAAGGAACATATTTTATTACACACAAACTACTCAATAATACGCATTAATTTACAAATACACACATGACAGCAGTTGCAAATACCTACTTGATACCCTCCTAACAGTTCACACCGGAACCCTAAAACCAAAATATTTCCCACCTATGCTAGACACAATACAATGTAGTCATCAAAAAGCAGGCCTACTGTCTTTGTCAGGGTGTCACCACATTAATAAAAACAGAAGTATATCATTATAAAGCAATGCAACACCCTTGTGGTATCATATTTCAATGACATTCATTAGGGCATGAAAGGATTCACAGTTAACCTTGTGATTATCAATCAAGCCTTTCAAAACTGTTGTATGTGATTTCATAGAAAAACAATCTCAATAAATACCAATATTGAGAAACCATTTCACCTAAACTGTTTACTGGAATGTGGAGGATGAATGGTGCTTATCATTTCATAGACACCAATTCATAGGATGTATTTTTTTCGGCTTTTGCATGCTTATTTTTTATTCAATGGTTGTAGGTCTTACTTCAAGAAACATTTTTGTCGGAGGTATTTATTTCAGTAGGTTACTTCAGGGGACATTATTGCAAATTTATATTTTTTACATTGTCAAATAATTACTTTGGATGCGTTTAATTCATTTATACTGAACCACCACTAAACACCATCTATCCATGACCCTCTCACAACCCATAAACACCATCCATCCCCGCCCCCTAAAAATCCTCACTACGCCTAAACTACACCCATCCTCGACCCTTACATTCCACCCATCCCTGAACCCTAAAAGCCCTTTCTACCCATAAACTCCATCCATCCCTGAACCCTAAAAACCTCTCACTACACCTAAACTCCACCCATCCCTGAACCCTGAACGAAATTCCTACCCTCACACTCCACCCACCTTAAACCCTAAAATCTTTCACAACTCCTATACTCCACACATTCCTGAACCATAAAACCCATTTTCCACACATAAACCTCACCCATTCCTGAGCCATTAAAACCCCTCAACTCCACCCATCGCTGAACCGTAGAAAAAACCCTCACCACCCCTAAACACCACCCAGCCCAGATCTCTAAAAACCCTCACCATTTCTAAACTCCACCAATCCCTAAATGCTTAAAATCCCTCACTCCTCTACCCTCCACTTAATCCTGAACCCTAAAAGCTTTTCTGCCAATAAACTCCACCCATCCATACCCCCTAAACCCCTCACCACCCCTAAACTTCACCCATTTCTGACCATTAAAAACCCCTTCACCATCTCTAACCCATACCCATCACTAAGCCTTAAAAACGCTAAACAGCCCTAAACATCACCCATCACTGAACCCTGAAAAACCCTCACTACCTCTAAACTCCACCCGTTCCTGAGCCCTGAAAAATCCATTACACTCCTGAACTCCACCCATCTCTGACCCCTTGTTGGGCGTGGCCCTTTCTGCAGGGTCATCTCCAAGTGTTTTGTCTTCCTCCTCCCTTTTTATGACCTCGTTTTTGTTGGCTTTAGGATTTTGAGCACTTTACCACTGCTAACCAGTGCCAAAGTGCATATGCTCTGTACTCTAAACATGGTATCATTGGCATATCCGCAATTGGCATATTTAATTTACTTGTAAGTCCATAGTAAAGTGCAATATATATTCCCAGGGCTCTCAATTTAAATGCTACTAGTGGACCTGCAGCACTGATTGTGCCGCCCACTCAGTAGCCCTTTAAACATGGCTCAGGCCTGCCATTGCAAAGCTTTTGTGTGCCGTTTTAAACTGCCAGTTTGACCTGGCAAGTTAAACTACTTGTATGCAAACCAGAGATGGTAGAATGCACTCATATTTGCTCAAACTTTTGAAGATGCTCAGTGGCTTTAAGGCGTGCAATCTTGATGCACGCTCTGTCCGTGCGCGTTTTCCAAACTTGAAATGAAATGGAGCCTCGTCAGGTCCCCAGACAAGATCCACAGCCACATGAATAAATGAAGACTTTGGATTCATTTATTAATGTGGCTGTGCATCTTGTCTGGGGACCAGGCGAGGCTCCATTTCTTTCAAGTTAAACTACTCGCCAGGCCCAAGCCTTCCTTTTTAGTTCGAGCCTAGAGAGCGATTGCGCTGTCAGGATGATCTGTTGTATGTACTTTGTGGGCTTGAACTCCTACCATCGCTTTTCATTTGTCTAATCAGTTGTCTTTTAAAATGCCAGTGGTCCCTCCTTTTTGCAAGTCGTTCAGCTCCCTGGAATATCGCCACAGGACTTGTAGGGTTCTGCTTTTTTCTACTTTACTTTCTATTCTGGAACTTTTTTTAAAAATTCGAACAAGCGTTTCCCTGGCTCAGCGCGGCCCCCACGAGGTTGCGTTACATGCCTCTTTGAATGTTACTGTTTGCCTGTGCGGAGCCCGTAGCTGCTTGAGTGCTGTGCTCCCACCACATATGGTATGGGTGACCCGAGATGGAAAAATCTCTTACACTTTGCTTGCTGTTTGGTGAAGTTGAGGTATCCTGCTGGTGAAGTCAGCGGGATTTGTAGCTGTGCACTTGTTCTCTCGCAACTTTGTTTCCAGCCGATATGGCCACTGCTGTTGTGATGTTACTGTGTGCCTGAAAAAACTAGATCTGGGAGGCATTCCGCACCAATGGTTTCTTTGGTTGTAACGTCCCTATTGATGCGTCCAAGTCCCATGCCGCCTGCTTCCTCCACGTCTTGGGAAGAACATTCCCCGGTCTGTGGCACCGATCATGGTGAGCACGGCCCCACCCCGCTCACTCGACCCCCTACAGCCAGAGACAGGCCACTTCATAAGAGAGGTTGACTGCGAAGGCGTGCAAGTTCCATGCAGTGGCCTATGATTGTCTGGGTCTGGTTACTTGGGCCCCTCCTCCTTCTCTCAGCTCTGCCTCTCGCAGTGTCAATGGCTCCTCCTACCATGGAGAATTGGGACTGAGAGTGGAGATTAAGGTGAGCTGCTCCTGTGTTTGCGGCAGCTAGGCCCCAGCATCTCAGGGTGGGCTGACCTCTCGAACCCCGGGCCTTTCGGAGCACCCCCATGCACAGCACCCCCTCCCGGCTCTCCCTCCCCTTGCCTTCAGCTATCTTGCCAGGCCGGCAAATTAACTCTGTCAGAGCCGCCAACAGGAGACCTAGGCGAGGGCCGAGGCCACACCCGGTGCAGCAGGAGAGGAACAACAGCAGGGAGAGGGGTAAGAGTGCAGATCCAATGCACCCTGGCACAAGGGAAGGGTTTTGCTCTGTCTGTAATGCCAAGCTGATGGTATAGCGTTGCTTTGCTCCCAAGTAACCGCAGGTCATCACATTTTCAGCCAAATCCAGACTTTGTTGTTGTCCAACAGCACTTGTTGTTATTGCCTTTGTCCATACCAGCTGAAAGCTAGCCTAGTTTATGTATAGTTTACCATTACATTTTCATGAGTGTTGCTTGTAAATAATATGTTTGCCGTTTTGTTACTATGATTGTGCACAAAACTGCACTGTAAACTCGGTATCAGTGTGTATTCACAACCTTCTTTGGATACGCTCTAGCAACGTGTGGATGAGTAAAACATTGCATTCATTAGTGTGAGGAAATGCCAAGTATGCAGCGGCTTGTGCACAGCTTGCATAGTATAGTTATTAGCTCTCTGCACTCCCCACTGTGTATTCACTATTGTGCACACCATTTTTATATGGGTGCTACCATTATGTGTTATGTAAAGATATTGAATGTGCTCTTACTAGTGTGATCAAAACCTGTAGGCAATAGCATATACTCACGGTGTGAGCTTTAACCTTCAGTGTACACTACCTACACTGTGATCACACTTTAGATATGTATTCACTAGCACTGTGTGTACTCAGTGGATACTTCACATGTGTGGAGAAATCTTAGTGTATATATGCTATACGGGTGTCATCTTGTGTGCACCAGTACAATGCATGCACTGTATGGGTGAGGGCAGCCTGCGCGTACTTAATATCGGTGTGCACACATTCTGTAGGCATTCTCAATTACCAGCATGTTCGTTCTCAATCATCACAGTTATATATACTCACTATCAATATGGAACAGTCTGCAGTTTAAGTTCACTATCAAATGCAGAAATCGTCAAACACCTATACCAGAATTCCTAACTTTTATTTCACCAAAGACTCAGGTGGCTACACCTTTATAAAGAGATGCAGGGATAGTTCACGAGGCAAGCACACAAAGACGAACACAAACTCACACACGTCACTCCACTGAGAGGATGGAGATGTGTGCTCATGCACCCAATGGTTTGGAGTGGAAGGCTTCATCCTTTCTCGTCTGATTACGAGTGTCTCTAGAATCACAATTTAAAAACACTCACAAAAAGGGAGCTGGGGTGTGGCATTTGTAGCCTGATGGCCCATCACCAGGCTGATGGGCCATCCTGAGGTAGATTGTGAGCGAGGAGCTGACACTTGCTCCTGAATAGAGCTGTGCCTATCCCCACAAAAAGAGCTGCATATCCCCCTGCAGTGTGTCTAGAGCCAGGGCAGGAAAGGCAGGGGCCTTATCTTCAAAGGCCTCCTTGATGTCTCCCCCACTTCACAGGTACATTTGGGTATAATTCAGTGGTGGCTGGTGACATTTGAAAGTCGTGGGGCGTAAAATAATTGTCGTACTGTACTGTGGCGAGTGAGCGTAGCGAGCGAGCCCGAACACCCCCCGAGAAAATTTTGAAAAAAGAGTGGACAAATGGTGCATTTTCAAGCAAATTTGAGAAATTAAAATAATAATAATACATTTAAATGACCTAGCACATGAAGTCAAGTTGGAATTAAGTAATTAGAAGTAGCAATGAGAAGTAGACCTTAAAACATGTAAAATAAATTACAGCATGGGTTTTAGGTGCAAGACAGTGAAAAGGTGTTGGGAGGCGCTTCTACTAAACTTATTGCTGATCTAGCCAGACGCGGCCGTGAAATGGAAAATGTAAGAAGTGCATTTAGCGAGCTTGCCTGAGCAGTGCACGTATATGTCCAACATGAACACAACCTCAAACCCAATAGTTCTCTGTGTGGGTTTTCTGCAGTACTCAGCCGTTTTATTGTCAGGCAAGAAAGATGTTTTGGTCGATATTGAAACCTTCAGAAACATTTCTTTTCATGCAACCAGTCCACCTTCCTCAAAGCATGCATCTCTCTGGCCCCTTCTTAGCTTGGGTGTCTCTCTGAAACATCTTCCTGCATCAACTTTCAAAATCCCCATTTCCAGTTAAAAGTGACAACGCAAGAACACCTATGCGAAGTTGCTTCTGCCGAATGCAGTAGTGCCCATTAGACTTTTTCTGTACCCCTTAGCAAACAACAGTGCAGCTGTGTTAATTGCTTCTGTACACTGTGCAAGAAGTAGCGCATCTGTCATATTTTCTATATACATTGTACAGAAAGGACTCCTGTGCAGGTAGCACACCTTTTTCAAACCCTGTATATATAAGTAGGGCTTCTCTGACACTGATTATGCACATGTGCAGTAGTCAATGCTGCTGTTGCACTGCTGTTTCTGCATGACACGCCAGACATACCGAGATCATGTTTTTTATGTAAGCAGCGTACAGCTAGTACTGCTGTTGCCATAATGTATATAAACACCTTAGTCAGCTAGAACTCACAGTGAGCACTCTTTATCAACATCTTGCTTACACTTTATGTACTCAAAGCGTGCACCATCAAACTGCTTCTATACACCTGGCGCAGTTCTTAATTCTCCTGTTACCAGTATTTCATCAGCCAGAGCCTTGTGGAGGCATGCCTGCTGCTGACTGTACACCTGGAGAGAGCACACACTTTTATACACCTTGTGCACGTGGTCTACTGCTGCTGTCAACGGTTTATGTGACTCTCGTGTAGACATTTCTACAGCACATTCGGGTAACAATGCTGGTAGATGGTACTGCTGGACCGTTTATGTAAAACTCACACAGGCAGTAAGTACAGTCACTGCCACAAGCTTATGTGCGCTTTATACAGGTACTACTTTTACTATCACTGTTTCTGTACAACTGCTACCATTACACGCTTCGCAGGTAGCGATGCTACCATACTGTTTATGTAAACATTATGGTAGTAGTACACCTACCACCACAATGTTTCTTTACACCTAGTGCAGGTGGCGGTGCTCTGCCACATGCTCTTCGTACAAAGCATGCTGGCACTACTGTACTATATACTTGGAAGATACGAATGCTTTACTATTAATGTACAACTTAAAGGCAGTGCTGCCACTACCATACATACTAGAGTTGTTACAACACTGTTTTGCACACTTTCGATTGGTAGAACTGCTGCCATCACATGATTTCTACGTGTCTATGAACAATCACCTAACACTATGGCAGCTGCAAGCAGAACTGCTGTTGCCACATTTATTTTCTCTTGTTAGCCTCTTGACATCACAAAGCCAGTTTGGGTTGAACTAAACATATTTCACAAATCTGGAAGTTATTCATTTTAGTTTCAGGTGAGGCCGAGGGACGGTCAAGAAGTCGGGGCCCTCCCTCCGCTAAGGCTGTAGTAGGCTGACCTGATGCCATCTTGCTGTAGACAGTGGGTGAGGGCACCTGGCTTAGATAGCTGCTGTGCACTGCTACTGCTTCCATGGCTCCTCCGGGGTGTAGCGCCGGTGATACAAAGACCTTGCAGGATCCAGCCCACGCTTTTCAGCTGTCTGCATCGCCGCAGCATTACAGACCTTGCCGCGAAACCAACTCCACTAATAATCCCTCCTCGCGAATGCAAACTCATAAAGCTGCAACTACCACGCCCCTTTAAATTAAGAGCTCGACACCCACTGTCACCCCTCCGACGGTGGCAGGAGGGTAGGGTAACTTCACAGGGAGCCCACAGACGTGCCACGGAAAGAGAACACTGGAAAGGCGGAGGCGAGCCAGACCCCCCTTTTTCCCCTAGAGTCACCCGAGTCCTCTGTATCGAAAAGCCTCCCGGCTGGTCAGGCTTCCTTCGGAATACCACGGAGAAGTGTATTGTTTTGCTCTATTGGGAGTCGCATTCTTGGTGCTTTTATGCAAAATTATAGAGCGTGGATGGCCCTTCCTGTAGCTAGAACGTAAATGGGAGTCGGGGTGAGAGAGCGGGGTAAGATCATGAGATACGAGCTGTGACTTTAAGCGTGCAGGTAAGGGGTGGGACATAGGGTGGAGAAGGAAGGGGGCTCTGACTGGATGCCCGAAGAGAGCCTCGCTAGATTTAAAAGTAAAATGCAGCCCACCGAGCTAGGCGCGCGTCCCAGCCAGTGTCTCTCCTCCTTGGCACTATGGCGGGGGTGACCCTCACACCGTCGTGAGTCCTGCCCCTCTAACCTGTTGTCACTTTCCGCTTCCCCGGCCTCCTCCTCGACCTGCAGGAGTCCCAGCGGAGGGGCGCGCAGGTCCTGCGGCTGAACTGGGAGAGCACGGCCCAGCAGTGCGGCCGGGCCTGCTGCCTCCTGAGGAACGGTGAGTGCGCCCTGCCCGGCTCTAGCGTTTGAAAACTTGCGGCGGCCTAGTCTTCCCTTTCATACCTGGGAGTTGTATTCATCAGTCGCAGGTGGGGGGGACGGTAATTAAAATAAAATAAAAAAAATTACCTTGGCTTTCTCCGGATCACGCGCCGCCGCCTCAGCTCCTGCTGCTCCTGGCCGCGTTTAACGTAGGCACCCTCCCTCTCCTCCGCCAATCACAACGCTGCAATGGAAGCGTTGTGATTGGTGCGGCGCAGCGGAGAGCGCCCCAGCCGGGCGACTGTAGCAGGGCCATTTTCTCTATGTAGGCTGCATGCAGCCTACATAGAGAAAAAGGCAGAGTGCGCATGACTGCTTTGTTCGGCCCTGGGGTTGACCAAACAGTCAGGGCCCATAACATTTTGCAAGCCACTCCCCCCTGCCCTTGAGTAGGACCGCCCACCCGCCCGCCCGCCCCCAACCAGGCCCTTCTGCTTTCTCGCAGTGCGAGAAGCAGAAACATAAAATGGTAGTTTTACCATTTTATGTTTCTGCTTCTCGCACTGAGAGAAAGCAGTGGGCGACGCCCCACGCCTCCATGGAGGAGCCACCACTGGTATAATTGCTTGACCCCTGACACCACCAAATCAGAACTCTACTGAAACCAAGGACATTCTGCCTGGAAGAAGAGCTGCTGTGCTGCAGGAGGGACTGCCATTTTGCTACAGCATTGCTGTGTTGGCCTGCTGTCTGCTGTTTGCTTAGCTGTAGGAGGCACTGCCACTTTGCTACCTGCTCTGTTGTGTTGGCCTGCTGCCAACTGCTTCTTGCCTGGGAATGAGAGAGGAGAGAGACTGGAGCTTCTCTCCAAGGGCTTGTTGGCTTTTCTCCTGTTCTCCAAAGTCTCTTCTTACAACTCTGCTGGTGCTGCTGGACTCCTTCTGTAAGTCCTATCCTTTCCTGAGGTGCCTCTTCAGTTCTGGGTCTTAAAAGTGCATTTCCCTCATTACAGCCCCTTTAAATCAAGCTTTTGGGCTCTTTGTGACCGCTCAAAGGATCAGAACAAGCAGGCACTAGTTCGTCTCTTCGCACAGCAGCAGTGCCGCTCACAACTGTGAGGCCCCAGCATGTCTGTCTGAGATGCCTGGAGGCTCTTACCATCCCGCCGACCACCACCAACGATGCTCATCGTGCTCCCGCACACTCCTTCCCCGCGAACGGAAATATTGGCTCAACTTGAGAAGGTAAAACTTCACTGGGACCTGTTTAGAGTTGTATCCGACCCGTGCTCCATCGCGGTATGCTTGACTTTTCAGGTTTGGCCCGGTCTAGGGCTGTGGTGTTCTCCACATAAAGAAGACTCAGGAACACTTCAGGTAAGACACAGGTCCAATTTATTCACCCCAGCCATCAACTGCTCGCATCTAACTGCCAGCGACAGAATCTTATTGTCATTAAGATTCTACAACAAACAATGATGTCACGGCTAGAGAAGTTCCATTTGGAACACAGATTGAAGTGCAATGTCACACACCTTCCCTTTTTACAACAAAGGAAAATGATAAAAGAAGAAAACAAGAGAACAAGCAAAGAAGAAAACAATGTAGAAACAGAAAAACAACCAAAATGAGAAACTAGTAAACTTAACAAACATAGTCTTTCATATACAGAGGTTGTCTTCGTATTCTCTGACTCGATTGATAAGAGCGGTTGTGATCCTTTCCATCCAACTCCGATTTTGTTTGAAAATCTAAAACCGGCTCATCAGTGGAACTGACCACAACAACTCTACTCTTATTCCATATTCTACCATCTTTGGTTTTCACAGCATTCTTGAAAATCTTAACAACTTCTCTAACATCCGTATACTTTGACCAAGGCTGACAACCAACAGGTGCTTTAATTTTTACAAAGTCACCCTCTTTTACATCATTTTTCTGAACACACTTTTTCTTGTCAAAATAGACTTTCCTTGCCCATTGTTTATCAATTTCCCTGAGCCTCCAATCACCTGCCTGGTTGTCTCTCAAACCTTTGTTAAGCCTCATCCATCCTGGACACAACTTAGAATTAGAGGCTCTACCCTTGAATAATTCAAAGGGAGATCTCCCGGTGGAAGTGTGAGGAGACATGCAATAAGCCGTGATCCTATCTTGCAGGACAATTTTCCAATTTAAATTACTCGCCCTGGCCAACTGAATGCTTTCCTTGAGAGTTTTATTAACTCTCTCGACAGCCCCATTGGTTTCGGGATGATAAACAGAGCTCCTTTTGTGGGCTATGCCACATTCTCTCAAATATAACTGCATTTCAGTGGAACAAAACTGTGGCCCATTGTCTGAAAGAATACTATTGGGATAACTTTCTCTCTTGAATATTTCTTCCAAGAACTTAATCACACTTGCCGAAGAGATATCTCTTACGGATTTCACTTCAACCCATCTTGAGTACAGATCCAGGACAACAATTAAATAGGGAGTATCACTCACACCATGCAGGGGACCCACAATATCGATAGAAATCTCATCCCAAGGATGTATAGGTAATTCTCTACACACCATGGGTAACTGCTTTGTTTTTAGAATCTTGTCACTGGCACAACACTCCATGCAATCACGAACCATCCTTTCAACTTCCTTGTCCATCCCTGGCCACCAGAATTGCATTCTTAAGTATTCCTTTGTTTTTACAATACCTAAGTGACCAACGTGCGCAAGGTTGAGCAGTTTAGTACGAACACCACTTGGTGGAATAAGTCTAGTCCCACGGACAAGCAGGCCATCCATCACAGATAACTCGTCACTGACTGATAGCCAAGGTTTACCAAGAAGTTTATTCCTGCCTGACTCCAGTAAATCAATAACAATTTTAATTTCTTGATCCTTGGCAAGTTCCGATTTCCATTCAGTCTCATCAATCGCACCTAGCGTAACCTCACAGACATTCACATCATCATCCAACAGACAACCCTCCTCCATGTCAATTTCTTTGCAGTCTACTAACCGTGATAGACAATCCGCAGAGTGATTGATGGCACCTGGGATATAATCTACATCAAAATCAAACTCTTGTAAAGAAATTATCCACTTCCTTATTCTAGATGAGATGGCATCAAGTCCTTTTTTGAAAAAACTTCCTTCAAAGGTTTATGGTCTGAGAGAACCTTTACCTTCGTACCCCATATCAAATTCTTAAATTTCCTCAAAGCCCAAAAGGTGGCCAATGACTCCTTCTCGATAACCGAGTAGTTCAGTTCAGAGCCCCTCAAACACCTTGAAGCACAGGCAATCAATCGTTCTACTGCACAATCTTTTTGAAGAAGAACCGCTCCCAATCCTTTTGCGCTGGCATCCGTCAAAATGTATGTCTGATGACCCGGCACAAATGCCTGCAAAGACGGAGCTTTCCTCAAATCCTCCTTGATGGAGATAAACTCTCTAGCACACTCATCACTCCACTCAAAAACCACATTTTTGCCTGTTAACTTTCTTAAATTCTGCGTCTTGTCTGAATATCCAGAAATAAACTTGCAGTAAAACTCAACCATGCCTAAGAAAGACAACAACTCCTCCTTGTTGCAAGGTTCACTTATATTCACAATGGTATTGACCAGTTCTTTTTAGGAAATACACCCTGACCAGTGATACTATGACCTAGATAATTAACCTCCTCTACTGCAAACTTACACTTGTCTTTTTTAAGAGTCAGACCAGCTTTCCTTAAACTTTCTAAGACTGCACACACTCTCGAGAAATGTTCAGCCTTGTTACTACCGTAAATTAAAAGATCATCTTGATAACACCTAACACCTGGAAGCCCCTTGAGTACATTAAACATGATCCGTTGGAAAACAGAGGCTGCTGAAACCAGACCAAAAGGCATTCTAAGAAATTTAAACGTACCTATGGGGGTTACAAAGGCCGTTAAGTCCTGAGAGGTCTTGTCTAGCTCCACCTGATGATAGGCGGACGCTAGATCAAGAGTGGTGAAGTATTTGGCACCCGCCAAAGTGCTGACAATTTCATCAATATTGGGCAAGGGAAACCTGTCAACAATTACCTCCTTATTGAGAGCACGCAAATCAATGCAAAGTCTCATCTCTCCACTAGCCTTCTTAGCAACGACAATGGGGACAACCACTCAGTTGCCTCTACCGCTTCAATAACCCCTACATCAATCAAACGTTGGATCTCTTTCTCTACACTGGGTTGCTCGTTCAAAGGCACCCTCCTGACCTTGGCAACAACGGGTACCGCACCCTCCTTTAATTTTATGCGGTGTTTATAACCTCTCAGACATCCCAACTTGTCATCAAACACATCAGAGAAACGTTCAGCTAGAACTTCTGCAGGGTTATCAACAACCTGTACCTGTACTTGAGGTACAGCATTTGGATTCAGGGAGACACTCAACAAACGTTGATGAGGCCACCCCAAAAGTGCATCCCCTTTTTGGCAACATATATCTTCCCTGCTGTTATTCGTCCACTCAACTCAATAGAGGCTACAAAATATCCTAAAATGTTTATGGGCCTACCACCATAACCCATAGGAGAGACATCACTTTTCAAAAGGGTAACCTTGGCATTAAAGTGTTTTTCAAAGATGTCTTTACTGAGCATAGTAAGATGTGAGCAAGAGTCAAACTTCATCTCAAGCTCAACTCCTTCAATCACAACCACATGTGAGGGATGTTTTCCTTTAGAGTCATCAATTTGATATATAATCTCCCTTACCTGAGGTTGTTCTTTGACCATGGAATTGTCTCTCCTTTTAACCCTATTTTTGCAAAACTTTGCGAAATGACCCTTGCTCCCACATGCATTACATGAAAATTGAAGAGCTGGACAGAAAGAAGCGTTTGCTCTGTGACCCGATCTGCCACACCTAAAACATGTAGACCTTCCATCTTGAGCGAAATTGCTTTCTACAGGTCGTGTAAACTTCCCATTATCTGTGTCATTGGAAGACTTACTCTTTACCAAACAAACAACCTCATCTACATTCGTATTCGTTGAATTTGCTTTGTTTTTAGCACTACTTAATTCATTTACACATTTCATCATGTGTTCAACACGTTTAGCGATACCCAAAACCTCATCCAAAGGAGGTTCATCCTTTAACCATAACTCCTCCCTAATTTTGTCATGTGCACATTTTAAAACAAATTGGTCTCTTATCCTTTCTTCCAGAGCACCACCAAACTTGCAGGATGCCGCAAGTTTTCTTAAAGCAGTAACAAACTCCTCCACCGACTCATCTGTTTTTTGTTCTCGTAAACCAAAATGATACCTCTCCATAATGGTGCTTAACCTGGGCAGATAGTGTCTGTCCAACTGAAGTATGCAAATTTCGTATTCATTTAACGTTCTCTGATCAGCGGTACTGAGTTCCGGCAAATGCTCAAGAACCTCTTGCCCTTCACCTCCAAGACAATGAAGCAATAAAGAAAGCTTGCGTTCCGCACTCAAATTGGTGCCACAAACTCTTGCGTAGTTAGTGAAAATTTTCTTCCATTTCATCCACTTTACCGTGGGTTCACCTGGACTTGTTAAAAAAACGGTGGTTGTGTGACGTTCTGCATAGTAATTTTGCTAGTAACACTTCTCCTCAAAAAAAACAAAAAAAATAATTACTGTATAAAACAGACTATAAATAGCCACTTAGAATCTCAAATAACATGGTGTACTAAACATGCTTCACCATTTTCCATTAACTACCTAAACACAATAATGAGCTGTGTTAATTACCATCAAATCAAAACATTGACTGTGACTGTCAATATCAATTACCAGAGGTGTGCCAACCATAGAAGACTTTAGAAGTAGAAACACAATCTTAAGGTGTGTTAATCACCGTTGAATCAACACGTTGACTGTGACTGCCAATATCGAATACCAGGGGTGTGCCAACCACCGAAGACCTTTGAATTGGAGCCACTAGGGTGTGTTAATCACCGTCGAATCAACACACTGGCTGAGACTAACACACAATAAACAGAGGTGTGCCAATCACCGAAGACCTAATCTTCTTTTCTCGGACTGGTACAGATGATCGCTTTTCTTCACGTGCCTTAAAACGCTCCTCTCATTGTTGCTAAGCAACGCCAAATGCGGAACTCTCAGCCTTCCTCGCTGAATTTAGAGACAGCCAAACCTCGCGGAGCCGCAGCAACAAAGAACATGTGTAAGTTTTTTTTTTTTTCTTACTTTATTGTTCGTGCTGGATACAGCACGAGTCCGTTACTCCAGGTAAATCCTCTGGCTCACCTCCCAATTTAAGATGGCCACCTCGGCGTCACGACGTAAAACGTCTCGTCAGATGACCCGCAAGTGCGTTCCAAACCTCACTCACGCTGGGTAGAGGCCTGGTCACGTAACTGAAACGCGAGCGCGTTTCACTCTTCGCCCTCCCTCCAAACTCCTCACCGGCACAGGAGTGAGGGAATTCACGATACCTCACAACTTTTACTTGTCAGCCGCTGGAGAAGCACGGGGAAGCTTCTCAACACCTATCCAATCCTTAGTCGTACTGCCGCTGGAGAAGTGTAGGACTCTACTTCTCTCTTTTCGAAAGTGATGGTACGGAGGGAGGCTTCTTCAGATGTTGGGGTGAGACCACGCTCGTCGCCAAGTAAATGTGGTGTTCTCCACATAAAGAAGACTCAGGAACACTTCAGGTAAAACACAGGTCCAATTTATTCACCCCAGCCATCAACTGCTCGCATCTAACTGCCAGCGACAGAATCTTATTGTCATTAAGATTCTACAACAAACAATGATGTCACGGCTAGAGAAGTTCCATTTGGAACACAGATTGAAGTGCAATGTCACAAGGGCGACCTCAAGTAACACTTTAGCTCTATAGACTTCTGAGCACTGTTTTTGAATTTAATCTTTAAAAATTCTTATCTCGACTTCTACTGATTTAAATTTTGTCATTTTGGTCTTGTTTTTTTTAGATAAATATTCTCAATTTTCCTAAACTGGCGTGGAGTCTTTTTGTGGTGTTTTCACTGTGCTACTGTAATTATTGTGTTCCACATTGCCTCTTAAGTTAAGCCTGACTGCTCTGTGCCAAGCTACCAGAGCGTGAGTGCAGGTTAATTTAGTATCTGTATCTGACTTACCCTGACTAGAGTGGTGGTCCTTACTTGGACAGGATGCATATCTATGCCAACTAGAAACCCCATTTCTAACATTGGTGGTAGCGGTGGGATAGGACTTGTGTTTGTGCAGTGCCTTACAATAATTTGGTGTATACTACCTTCCACATCTAAGACAATTACATGTTTTCCTTTTTTCTCTCAATTGGTCATTTTTCTAAATGTACTCTGGCTTTAGTTTCATCAACTTGGAACTCTGTTTGGTAGCTGAACCTGTGAGACCTTGTCAGAATGGAAATACATTTCCGGCACCTATCATACTACACTATGAAGGAGCTGAAGGATTTCTGCAAGGAGAGGGGGCTGGCTGTGAAGAGAAGATCCACAAGCCATGGTCTTCTGATAGCCCTGTTTGCTTGCAAGGAAACATGCTGGCCAGCAGCACCAACAGATGACTCTGGGGAAGACTCTGAGGGGGAGGACCCCTCTGGAAGTCTAAAGGATGAAAAGCCTTGGAACCTTCTTGAGGATCCTAAGCAGAACCCCATGAGGGCAGTAGCCCTAAGAAGGAAGCAGAGGAGATGAAAAATGATTTTGCAGAGTCCCTGGAGGAGAGAAAGGAGCCCACAAAGAGGGAGTCCCCTGCTGGATCTACTGCTGGGAGCAGTGTCTCCTCACACACCCTATCCCCTGAGGAGTTCAAGGACAGACAGGATGAGAGGGGCCTGCAGCTGGCTTAACTGGCTGCAGAGGAGAAAAGAGCTGAGTCTGACAAAACCCTGGCGGAGGAGAGGAGGGTGGAGGCTTAGAGAGCATTAGCCAAGGAAAAACTTGCCATGGGGCAGCTAAGGCTGAAAGAGCCATGGAAAGAAGAAAGATCTTGGCAAAATCGGAGGGTAGTTTGACCCAGGATTTTTTAAATTTTAATGTGTTTCTTGTTATGAGGATACCATTTATGAAATTGTTCCCCCTCTGGCACGTAAACCTTTTTTGTAATTCCGTTATAAGACTCTACCCACCAAACTGTTTTGTAATTAGTGGCGCTGTAATGCTCTTACTGATGATCTCTGCCCATCCTGCAAAGCCAGTCCAGAATCCATTGTGCATTCATTATTTTTTGTCCTAACTACACAACCCTGAGGGCAAAGTGGATAATCCCATTATGTAAATTGGTTGGCCCTGAATAACAACACATACTTCTCCCTAATACATACTTTTAGAAATGGTAGTACATCCAAAAATATACAAGTCCCATAGACCAGTTATTTATCAAAATGTATTATCACAAAATATATAGATCATTTTTATAACATCATTTTTAAATATCACAAATATGTATAAAAATATCATGAATACTTTAACATTGGAAGAGCCCCAAAGAATAGATGAGGAACAGTGAAGTACGATGTACACATCAACAAGAAAAAGAAAGAAATGAAACACAAGAAAAACAGTACAAATGCCAAGACTGGACACAAAATCATGAAAATACACAATTACATACATACAAGCAATATACAATACAAAATTCTCAATATAAAATACATAAGAACAAGAAATGCGCCGACGCGCGTTTCGGAAATGTGTTGTACACAACAGATTCCTTCATCAGGGCGCTGAGGGGACCAATCAGTCAGTGGCCACAGGCCATCTGTATATCGTACACTGGAGATAAATGTACGGTGTAAGGGTCTCGATATCAATTAAGATTTTTTTTTAAACGGTTTTCTACAAAGAAGCATAGGATGCTGGTTACACTGGACACGATATCACAATGTAGAAAAGAAGAGAATAACATCCGAAGCACAACGCAAATAGCTGTGAAGCAAGTAGCGAATGATAAAAAACGGGCCAATTCCTGCGTATGAATTAAGCTGCTTAGTCTCGTGGAGAGCACAGTAATGTATGCCCCAGCCGGGGCTTACAATGACCCCATGTGGTCAAGGTACCGTAAAGTTCAAAGACTCAGTGGCAATAAGTATTCGGCCTTAATTATTTAGACTCGAATCGACGTTTTCTTCTCAGTGACGCCAACCAAAGGGCCCGTCTACGATGTATATGATGTGTTTCACTTGCTTCACAGCTATTCGCGTTGTGCTTCGGATGTTATTCTCTTCTTTTCTACATTGTGATATCGTGTCCAGTGTAACCAGCATCCTATGCTTCTTTATAGAAAACCGTTTAAAAAAAATTCTTAATTGATATTGAGCCCCTTACACCGTACATTCATCTCCAGTGTACGATATACAGATGGCCTGTGGCCACTGACTGATTGGTCCCCTCAGCGCCCTGATGAAGGAATCTGTTGTGTACATCACATTTCCGAAACGCACGTCGGCGCATTTCTTGTTCTTATGTATTTTATGTTGAGAATTTTGTATTGTATATTGCTTGTATGTATGTAATTGTGTGTTTTCATGATTTTGTGTCCAGTCTTGGCATTTGTACTGTTTTTTCTTGTGTTTCATTTCTTTCTTTTTCTTGTTGATGTGTACATCGTACTTCACTGTTCCTCATCTATTCTTTGGGGCTCTTCCAATGTTAAAGTATTCATGATATTTTTATACATATTTGTGATATTTAAAAATGATGTTATAAAAATGATCTATATATTTTGTGATAATAAATTTTGATAAATAACTGGTCTATGGGACTTGTATATTTTTGGATGTACTACCATTTCTAAAAGTATGTATTAGGGAGAAGTATGTGTTGTTATTTAGTGTGTTTTCCCTGCTTTCTTCTCCCTATTATCTGCACAATCAGGGACCCTCTTGTATTTCTTGTGATTGGTTGGCCCTGGCCACTACCTGGAGGTGTTAAGAACTTTGTTTACTGACACACGCAGGGTAGTAGTTTTTGGCTTGGCCAAATATTGGCATGCACTATGGATTAAGTGTTCCCAATGCATTGTATGAATTACTTTTTTTCCTCATTTTTATCATTTTTACTTTTAAACTGTATTTTATGGTAGCCATTTGTTTTTAAAAATGCCTTTTATATTCTTCTTAACTAGTCTTGTGCTGTGTACTTTTTAAGATCTTTGTGATCGAAATAAAGTTATATATGATGATGATGATGAAAGGTCTTGTGGGATCATGAACTGAGTCTAAAAGAACTGGACTTAAAAAAAAAGCAAGTAGAGTCCAATGGTGGCCTGTGCTGAAGGAAAGCTCCACACACCCAGAGATTTGGTGCCTGTAGTAGCGCACAGGATCCCTGAGGAGGATTGGGGGCTGTCCTATGGAGGCATATGCATGGTGATGGGAAGGATGCCCAATTGGCTCTAGATGGGAGAGACCACCGTGAAGGAGACTCTTGTCAAGAGATATAGCTTCACCCCAGAAGAGTGCAGGTTAATATTCAGGGGCAGTAGGACACTGTTTCACCAGTCCTGGGAGGATGTTGTGGGTCACTTTTTCAGGGCACCGGATGGTTGGGTGAAGGGTAGTATTGTGAACACACTTGAGGTGCTGTACAATCTGATTGCTAGAGAGCATATGTTCAGTCACTGTTTTCCAGAGCTACGCCAACACCTGGGAATTGTAAGTTCTCTGACCCCAGGGAGCTTGTGCGAGGAGGCAGACCTCTGGGTGAGTACCAGAGTGTCTGATGTGCCATTGGGGAGTGATCCCAAGGAGGGTAGCTCAGGTTTTACCCATCAGAGTGAGGGGGAGGGTCACAGTGACCCAAACAGGTCCCACTGTAGTAAGGGGGAAAAGGGTCCCATGTTCCTTCCAAGAGAAAGAAAAGGGGTGGGGTGGGCAGAAGCCTAGGGTGAACTATTTCCAGCCTCAGTGCTTGGATTGCTCTCAGAGGGGGCACAAGCAGGGGGAATTGCTCTGTACCAGGCTACCATCCACCGATTAGAGTCAGACATCATCAGGAGAGCCGAGGGGGGTGTCTGCCACAAGCGCCCTACCAGTCCAGGTTTCTGGGGATACCACTCCACAGCAGAGGGTAGAGAGGCCCAGATGGAGGGGCAGGAGGTGGAAACAGTCCACAGTGGGAGGACCCATGGGTCAGGGGTTGCCAATTCTGAGACCAGAACACTCCAAGACTGACCCTGGTGAGGCCACTTCTGGCCTGGTGGGGCTCCATGCATTGTCACTGGGACAGAGGGCTGGGGACCTGCACCAGGCAGACTTTTGCACAACACACCTAGAGGATGTTTCTCTTGAGGGAGGTGGTTGTACTCCCCTGGAAGTCCTGGCATGACAGGCACATGTTCAGATTAAGGGTAGTGACCCTGGGTTGAAGGACCAGTGATACCACCCCTGAACTGGTGGGAGGGAGCGTGCAAGAAGGGTGCCAGTCACCTTGGGCTACTGCACCCCACTCTGATAAACCACAGAGGTTAGAGACCCCGGGATGGCCTGGGGCCTGGCTCTAGACACTGACAGGTGTCAATGACCTCTGTTGGTTGTTGTCCTTGTGGTCAGAGTTTTCCCTGGGTTGGAGACAGAAGTCAGACCCAAGGGGCAGAATGGGACACAGCACACTATTGGCCATGGTAACACTGTCTGCCTACTGGGATGCATCTGTGAAAAAAGTAAGGTTAGGTGCTGCACAGATGGGTACCACAGGTGAGGAAAAGGATTCCCCATGGGTCAGTTCAGTGGGCCCTAAGAGTATAGACAAAGGGATCCAACTGGGTTCCGAGGGGCGTAGAGCTGGCAGGTGCCCCTGCAGTAGTGGTCAATTGCCCGTGCTCTATCCCCTAAGCAGGGAAGTCCAACAAGGTATTGATTAGGCTACTCTGGGTTTAGGCTGAAGGGGGGTGCATTGGACCTGGCCAAATCTGAAAAGTCAAGCTGACCACGATGGAGAGCAGATCATATACAGTTCCAAACAGGTGCCTCTGAAGATAGGTGGTCCCTACTTGGACAGGGTGCATACCTCTGCCAACTATAGACCCCATTTCTAACACCCCAAATTACCCCTCATCACCCCTAAACATCTCCCATACCTAAACCCCAAAACCCCTCACTACCCCTAAACTCCACCCAAGTTTAATGTGATTTTGGATTTTTCTTAAAATTATATTTCCTTTAAAAAGTTTTCTTTAAATTTTGATTTATTTGTATTTCCTTAAAAGTGTCTTTCCTTAAAATTGGTTTTCCATGACTTTTTTTCCTCCAGTGTGGTTACTCAGCTTGCATTTTTCCATTAACTCACATACATCATTTCAAAACATTTCTGTGACCTTTATTAAGACATGTATTAGCCCACTTTTAACTTTGCGATTGGCAATAAAGCATTTCCATAATTTATTTAGAACCTGAAGCAATTCACTCTAACGTTGTCATTGTCAATAAAGCATTTCAATTTTTCATAAATTATGAGCATGAGTATTTCTTCAACTTTGAACCATGCTGCAACACAGGCTTAGGGCACACCAACAGATGTCCCTGCACCCTAGAGCCTTTGAGCAGAAGCCAAAGCTCCAGGAGTGGTGGAAATCATTAGAAAGATCACCAATTCTGACCCTGGGAACCTTAGGGTCACTTTTAACCAGAAACTTTTTTGAGCACTAAAGTGGGGCTGCTGTATTCGTGTATTCATGGCAGCCACCCCCACCGACCATTGCATAAGGAATTGGTGATGCCCCTGACCTTCCCGGAGCACCATTGAAGTCCATATATACATTTTGCTCAGCACCCAAGACAATTCTCGGTCCTCTTTTAGCCTGAGGTTATTAGGTTTACAATGTTGCCTTGCACCTCAATAATTGCTTTTATGGTTTTATTTGGAGAGGCAGCTTTTCTTTATTTCCAGGTTACCCGCCCACAACCGGGCATCCTTATCTGGGCATGTTGAGGGGCATCAGGTAAGCCCCGATGGCCCCTTTGTCTCCCCACACACTTGTCACTGTTCCTGGGTGCCGGAGCAGGAGCCAGCTTCTTTCACACCTCCCTCACCTGCTGCAACCAGCACAGGTGGGAGCAGGCATTCATCTCTCTTGCCATTCACATTCAGCAGAGGGAGCAGGCTCTGTGTTGGGTGTGCCTACCCTTCCTAACATGGGCACAGGAGGGGAGGAGCACCTGCCTCAGTCCTCTATGCCTTGTGTCCCCAGGGACCTGGGGGCCCCCAGGGTCACTGGTGTTGGCTCCTGAGATGATAGAGGCCCTTTATGGGCATCTTGACTAACCCAAAGAGGGGGAACCAGATGCACCCCCTAGCCATTTGTGTCTGCTTCTCCCTTCAGGGAGATGGGCCCCTCTGGAACATTCACTAAGGGATGTCTAATCCCAGTCCGTCCCCCAGGGGACCAAACGTCTTCCTTCTCCCTCTTTTCTTGGGACAGATGGGACATTTTTTAAGGTTCTGATGTTGTTTTCCTCCTGGTGGTTACCCCTTAGCCATATACATGTTTTAATTCTTGGGGAGCTTGATTCCTTTTTATGTTACTTCTGTCCCTACTCAGGACTATCCTCTTTCCAGGACCTGGTGTTCTGCTCAGTTTTGAGCTGCCTCCACCTGCACCCCACAGCCCCCAAGACAGATTCTTACCATGTCTGCACTCTTCAGGTCCCAGAGCCCCTGTGGCAACATGAAGGGCACCCGTGTGATAGTAAAATTCAGGGGTCTACCCCTCTGCAGGCCCAGGTCCTCAGACGTTCCAGGGGAATCCTTTCCTGCAGGGTTCTCCAGCAGCCCCATCTCTCTACTGCCCCTCAGATGGCTTGAGGGTCAGTGCCACTGACCCTGGAGATGTGAATCCACACAGTCCCGTACAGGCTTAGTTCAGGGTGCTCCAGAGCCCCAGACATCAGTCTGGTCTTCTTCAGGGTCCTTCAAAATCCATCTTCTTTTTCTCCTTCTCTTACCTGTGCAGAGGTTTTTATGTGGGAGTGGACAGTTACAGCAGATAGATGCATCTATCCAATCATAAGAATGCACATTCTACCCCTGTCTCAACCTTCTGCACAGCATTTTGGGGCATTTCTATACTGCCACTTTAAGTGGTCTGTTGAAAGACCTTCTCTAAGAGTCTACACCCTGACCCTAAATGCCACAGCTGCCTGGTCCCTCCCTGCAAAATTTCAAAGGGCAGCCCTTCCTTTCATTAGGTCCAAAGGTCTGGACTTTCCCCTTTGTCCTCCTTGGGGTGACCCTTCCCAAGTCTGTTGCAATTTGAAAAGTAACTATGCCATTCCCTTTTGTTTCCCAGGAACAGACCAACTTGCAAGTGTCTGTTTTTTGTGGTGAGGCCTTTGGTCTCTGTTAGACCTGACAGCATTAGGCTGGTCTTCCCCCAATGTTTTGCCTTCCTCCTCCACTTTTCTGACCTCGTTTTTGCTGGTATTAGGACTCTGCGCACATTACCACTACTATCCAGTGCTAAAGTACTTCTGCTCTCTCCCCATAACATTTCAATATTGGTGCATCCCCAATTGGCATATTTAATTTACCGATAAGTCCCTAGTAAAGTGGTAATACATGTACCTAGGGCCTGTAAATTAATTGCTACTAGTGGGCCTGCAGTGCTGATTGTGCCATGCACTTTAGTAGCCCTTTAACCATGTCTCAGGCCTCCCATTGCAAAGCCTGCGTGTGCAGTTTGCGCTGCTATGTTGATCTGGCAAAATAAACCTTTTGCCGGGCCCAAACCTTCCCTTTTTATACATTTAAGTCTCCCCTAAGGTAGGCCGTGGACAAACCAGAGGGCAGGGTACAATGTATTAAAAAGGCGGGACATGTACTTTTAAGTTTTACATGTCCTGGTAGTGAAAAGCTCTCAAATTTGTTTTTCACTACTGCAAGGCCTGTCTCTCCCATAGGATAACATTGAGATTACTTTATTACATATTATAAGTGTGATTTCCAATTGGCAAGAGCTAAACCCTTCAATTCTGATGTCTCTGGAATCACAATTTAAAATCCAAACTTATGGTGAAGTCCGATTTTAAATTGCAATTCTGAAAATGACACTTTTAGAAAGTTGGCTTTTTCTTGCTTTAGCCATTTGGTGTCTATAGCCTGTCTCTAATCACATGATGGAGTGTACTTGGCAGGGGGGCTTGGTGTATTCCTCCTAGACAGCCACACATAATGGGAACTTAGGTGTCTCTCAATGGGCCATCTCTGGCAGGATGGGAGGGAGGAGCTGAGCACAGCCTCACTTACACTTGAATAGGCTGTGTCCTGTCCACACACAAAGGGCTGCATACCCCCACCCTCCGTAGTGAGTCTGGTGCCAGGTAAGGAATGGAGGACATCTGTACACTTCAAAGGAATTTCTTTGAAGTCTCGCCCACTTCAAAGCACCACTGGGTATAAGTACTGGACCTTAGACACCACCACTTCAGTACACTTCTGGACCTGTGGATACTCTGCCAGGAAGAAGGACTCCTGTGCTGCTGAAAGACTGCCACTCTGCTGGACTGCACTCTGCTGGACTCCTGCTTTGCTGTGCTGTACTGCTGCCTGCTGCCTTCTTGCCTGGGTGAGAAGCATTGGACCTGAATCACATGACCCCAGAACTGAAAGTGACTCCAAAGGCTAGCTGGGTGGCCTCATGGTCTGAAACCTCAGGGACATAACAGGCTTCCAAACTCTGCACCTGGACTCTGCCATATGTTAGTTTAACCTGTCAAATGGTGCTAACCCAGTCCTGGACCCTTGGAAGTGGGCCTAAGGTGCTTGCCAGAGGAACCCAACCCATCTTCCCTGCTGAGCGATGCATCCCGAGCAGAACTGATGCATTGCCTTCAGAACCACCGCTGCACAATGCTTTTCCTGGTGCAAACTCCTCACAACCCTCATTGACAGCAGCCTCAACGATGAAGCCAAAACTCCGCATCGCAGCTTCATCGCTCATGGAAGCCGTCGCATCGCCTCTGCCACACCTCACATCCTTGACACCAGACTTCGCATTGCATGCCCCGTCAACCGCATCCTTGACATTGACGCACCTGGACCTTGCACCGCAGCATCGCTACATCCCAGAACCGACGTGTCTCCTCGACTGCTCAAAGCATCTTTGATGTGGATCCACGCAACGGTCCTCAACCAGGATTTAAGGTACTCTGTTCAGCAGGCCTAACTGGGTTCCTGTAGCCGGCTCATGGTCCATCGCGGTTGGACTGAACATGTGACTTTGTCCTGGTCCAGCATGAACAGATATCCCCCAATAGTGCTGTAAGAAAACAGGGCTTTTTGCAGAAGTCCCCCACTTTTTGCCCCCATTTAGACTTCTAGATGCTGATTTTCAACTCTGACAGTGCTCTGAAGCCTGCTAACCAGGCTCCAGTTCCAGGGCACTTTCCCTAAAATTGTTTTGTGTTAATTCACAATCCCAATTGGCAGAGAGTTTACCCCCTTAAAAGTCCCTAGTATATGGTACCAGTGGTACTCAGGGCATAGTTGGTAAAGAGGTCCCCAGGGCCGCAGCACTGTTTTCTGCCACCCTGGGTGACCCAAGCAAACTACTGACAGCAGGCCTGCCACTGCAGACTGTAGGAGCAGTGAAAACTGTTCAAACTCAGCTGTGCTCTCACCATGTGTGACACAGTTAAATGCACTGCTTTTTTAGTATATGTCAGTCACCCCTAGAGAAGGCCTATTGTACCCAGTAGACAGGGTGCAGTATATTAAGAGTGTAGACATGTAAGTGTAAGCCTAAATGTCTCTATAGTGTCTTTACCTTTAAAGTGCACTATAAGTGATATGCGGTCCATTGGATAACATAGGACGTGCACCAGGGCAGACCTGGGTTGCTAGCTTCATTATGGTGGCACCTAAATATGTTGAGTTTGGTGTCAAACAACATGCCTTCTCTCCTCTGACACAAATCTGTTGTCAAGGGAAGCTAGCATGCACTCAGGTGGCTCCCTAATGGTTGCCCACCTGGTTCCCCTAGCTGACGTGCTTTGTCTGGCAGGCCCAGACTTTCTCGCCTCAGCTGCTGCCAAGACAGGCTTTTGACCTCCTGCCAGGCAGTGTGAGCACTCCCAGGAGTCAGAACAAAGGTTTGGGCAGGAAGGAGGTCACACCTCCCTCTTCCCAAGTGGGCTATTGAAGTGACACATCAGTGCGGTGAGCTTCAAAGGTTTCACCGTCTCTGATATGCATCTGGGCCGTCTCCCTTGAGGAGGACACTGCCCTCCCCCTGGACCCAGGCAAGGCGGGAAATTAGGTATTCAGAAGGTGTACACATCCAGGAAGGCTGGCCACACCACCAGGGTAAGCAGCCTGATCGGTACACCTAATGTTGATTTATGTCATCTTTAGGAGGGCAGATATAGTGGGCTCTGGATAGAAAAGGTGACCTACACCACTGGAGGTGGTTACCCATGGGTGGATTAGCTGTAAGTGACTAGCTACCCATTGGTTACTGTGAGAAGTTGGCCTGGTATAGGATGTACACTTATGTGAGTGGACACCTTGCACCAGTCCAGACAACCCTTATGGTGATTTAAGAGGTCTTAGACAACCTTAGAAAGCTCTCTAAGTGGTAGCTGTGGAGAGCAGCCTTCAGGCTTAGTCCAGAAGGAGTGTAAAGCAGCTTGTTTTACCAGAATCCAATCTTATAGTATAGATTAAGTGAAAAAGAACCACACAAAGTATTTATAAAAATATGTATTTATCATATACTACTCTCTAACACATAGAAATAACTCCTACCCGGAGATATGCACAATGCACACAATACTTTAGCAAAGAAACACAGTAAATAGCACGAAATACACAGTGGCCCCAGGGGGGGACAAAACCATATACTAAGAAAGTGGTATAAGAACCATGACTCGGGTCAAGACAATGTCGAGAGGACGTAGAAGTGCTGGGACCCCAAGAAACCACCCAAGGTGAGTAGATAGGGACCCCACGGAGAGCGTGTGCAGTGTGGGAACATGACCGCGTGCTCCATACAACTCTACGTGTAAGTCGCGGTTGGATTTTTGAAGATTAAGGACCCTTCCCAGTGGACCCTGAAGAAACCCCGTGGAAGACAGAAGTTTGGAGAGCCACCCCACAGGTGAATACCCTAGTACCCACGTTACCTACACCAGGAAAGCCGGGTGCATACATGTGAAGTGGTGTCGGAAACCGCAGTCGAACCCAATGGAGGACTTCAGGAAAGGGTCGCTGTTGAAGAAGGGGAAAGTGTCCAGTGGAATCCAAGGATGGATTCTAGATGAGAGGTACCAGCAAGCAGAGGGGAACGAGTCTATGTCACTCAGGGGTGACCAGGACACTTGGAAGACGAATGCCCTCTGATGTCGGGTGTTGCAGGATGGATGACGATGACCTTGACTCTGCAGCTGTGAGGACCAGGCGACGCTGAGGAGGACCAGGAGCCATGCACGAGCTGTTCCACGAAGGATGTCAAGTGCTAAGGGGTCGGTGTCCGGCAGGAGGACCAACAAACCTTGGCAAAGGGAAGCATCGCAGGAATCAAAGAAGGAGCAATGTCGGGACCAGCAAGGTCCAGGGGACTCACCAAAGGCAGGGGAGTCAGGGCAGGCCACGAGCAATCAGGGGAGCCCAAAAGAAACAACGGTGACCCTCAAGTGGACCCACAGGCCGGAGGCACTGGAGTCGCAAGAGGACCTCAAGCAGCTCACCAAAAGATGCAGACCACGATGCACACAATGCAGTGTTGCTGAAGATTCTGGTCACTGGAGGTGTTCGAGGTTGGGGCTACTTGTTGGAAAGAAGCCAACAAGTCTTTGCAACTGCAAGTTGGACACGGTGAACAGGGGTTCGGTTATTGCAACCCCCACATGGGATACTGGCCTCAAACTTGTGAGAGGGCAAGGCAGGCCTCAGAAGCTGTGGAAAACCACCACCTGTGTTGCAGAGCCCACGGAGTCTGGAGGAGCTCAGGATCTGCAGACCAGTCAACTTAGTTGCAGTGCCTGCGAATGCAGGAGAGTGACTCCTTCACTCCAAGGGAGATTTCTTCAAGTGTCTTTGATGCTTCACAGGCCTTGGAAGGTTCTGGTATGATGCACAGGCACAGACGATGCAGCAGACAGGAAGGGAAACGAAGTCAGGCCCAACGAAGTCCAGCAAAGTCCAGAGTGCCCAGACAGTAGAAGTAGAAGTGGTGTCTGATCTGAATCTTATCCCATGACGAATCTAGGGACCTACACCCAGGTAAGCCCTTAAGTACCGTAGGGAAGGGGTTGGGATGATTATGGGGACCCTCCCAGGGGAGGGTCTGGACAGGGAGGAGGTTACTCCCATGTCCTTTGTCCAGTTTTGTGCCAGAGCGGGAGCCAATTGCTCCCAGGACTGGTTTGAACTGGACTATGCATGGGGACACCAAATGTGCCCCTCATGCAGACTTAATGGCGCTAGCAAGCACACCCACCCAGTCCCAATACACTAAATCCTGTCTGGGAGGTGGTCACACCTCCCTGTGACAGGATGCCTATTGTTCTGCCTTCCCCTGCTCGAGCTTTGCTCAGCAGCAGGAAGGCAGAAATGTGTCTCGTGTTGGCAGCAACCATTTTGTGCTGTCCGGGTCTAGAAGGTTGGCACCGGGAACACTGAGAGCCTAATGGAGGGCTCTTCCAGTGGTTGGAATCATACCTCCTTCACCGTTTACGCTGTGGGGGTATGATTTCAACATGTTTGATATCAAACATGATAGGATTCGTTGCAGCCGTTTTGGAGATGGTCATCGTGTAATTACGCGGTGCCCCTCTATATGGTATATGGCTGCTTCACTGAAAACCCGGGAGAATGGATACCGTAGGCTGTAGGGTTGTCCTGCTCATGCAGGGGCACCCTCTCACTTAGAACCAATCACCCTGCCTTCAGGATTGCTAAGGCCTGCTATAGGGGTGACTTATAGGTTTTAAGTGCAGTGGCTGTCGATATAGGAAACCTATAGCTTTAGTAAGTGGTGCTAGCTCCAGTTTACACAGGCTGCAATGGTAGGGCTGTAGTTCCATTTTGAATGGTCTCCCATGGATGACATAATGCATGCTTCAGGCCTTGGGGGTCCTCTGGGGTACCTATGCCCTGGGTACCTTGGTACCATATACTAGGGACTTATAAGGGTACCCCAGTATCCAATCTGGGATGTACCTAAGTTCTTGTCATAACAATTTAAGGGAGAAAGCAGATAGACTGTGGTCCTGATTAGCAGGATCCCAGTCAGACTAGTCAAAAACAGCTCAGCACTATGCAAAAAATGGGGGTAACCATGCAGAAGGATCCTTCCTTTTTATAGTTACTAGCTCCCACACCCCTAACTGCCCTAAAGCCAGGATTTAAGTGACCCCCTGACATCAGAACCTCAGATCTGATTGACTTACTTCAAAGAAGGACCAAGAAGAGACCCTTTTCACCGACAACAGGATTTTGCCCACCAGCACAAAGCAAAAGAGGGATATTGTGTCCCTTAGACAATAGACTTGGAACTGAGTTAATTACCCTCTTTCTTGGCTAAAACTCAGCACTCCCAAAGAGGGGGACCCTTGCGCAAAAGCACCCTCAGACTCCCCTGGACTGGTGGGACCAGTCCCCTGCAAAGTGCAGGTAAAACGACGCTCAGGATCTAAAAAATGGCTGGCCATTGGGCCCTCCCAGGGTTCGCCCAAAGTTAAATGGTGTAGTGCATTCAGGGAGTTGTAGTCTGGCTTTCACTAAAGTTTCAATCCTCTAACGTAGTCCCCTGGACCTTCAGACGTCGAAGATCCTTTAAGTTACATTTACTGCTACCAAGACTTCTTTGTCACCTGTCTGGTGACCAACCCCTTAACTCGACGTTGCATTAAGAGGGCATTCCACAACACCTGTGACCGATGTCGGCAACGACCCTGCTCTTGTGATTTTGCATCCCCATTCTGGCAGCATTGTCTCTGTGGGAAAAGCGGCTTTACCACTTATCCAGTTTAGGACCACTGGCAGCCAAGTCAACCACTGCAACCGGGCTCCACAGGCCAGGTAAAATTGAACTGACTGTTGTGGCCTGATCCTGGGATACCCCCACTACCTCTACCCCACAAGGGTAGAACGCAAACTGACCCCTAAGTGATTGATTGTAACTAGTAGTTTTTGCCATTGAACGCAATGTTAAATGACAGCTAAATTTAATCCACTTATTTTCCATTGCCTTGAAAATTCATAATCCCAGTTATATGTATGTTAAAAGGATCATTTTGGTGAATAAACTTATATTTTTAAAAAGCTCTATTTTTATAAATTGGTGTTGTATTTCTATCGAGTTGTCTCAATTACTTATGAACCATATTGGGACTGTAAAATGCTTAACACATGTTCCTCCAGTAAAGTCTGACTGCTCTTTGCCACCCTACCAAGACTGAGCTAAGGATTTATTGTTGTGAATCCAAGGATCATCTTTGAGGCATTGTGATAATATTGCATTGTAAGGTTACCCAGCCATACCACATTATATTCCACTTTCCTACAAAGTGCTTTGTGCTTTTGGTACTAATATTCACTATAAAATTTGAAAATCAATATCTCCCATTCCACTAATTGGATTTTTTCATTTTTGGTCTTGTGTATTAAAATCAGAGCTATTTTTCTAACCTGGTGTGGAATCGTTTTGTGTGATGTATTCACTGTTTTACTGCTTGAAATGTTGCACAAATACTTCACACACAGGCTCTAAGTTAAGGCTGACTGCTCGGTAGCAAGCTACCAGGGGATGAGCACAAGTTAGTTTAGGGTTTGCCTGCCTCTTACCCTGACTAGGATTGTGGTTGCTGCTTGACCAGGGCTCATACCCCAGTCAACCAGCAGCCCAATTTCTAACATCCTCCCTCTGACGAGCAGAGTAATTAACTTAGCCTAGCAGGGGGAACAAACGCCTGGAAACTAATTAGAAGGTGATTCCGAGAAATATTGCAAATCCAGAAGTAGTGCATATATGGCAAACGTCACATAGAATCTGCACCCGGGGTCCTTTTTTACCATAGCATCAATGCATCACATTGGTCTCTAGGCCTAACTATGACAAACCTGAACTTTGATGCAGATTTCGCCCATAACGTATACTGAAGTACGCACACACTCTTAGTTAACCACTACCAATTTACACTATGAATGCTCACTCGTGTTATAAGACCTACATCAAATCAGCACCAATCCTTGAAGGGTCTCTTCTGTGACAGGTTACAAGTGCGCGGGTACCAGGCTGCGTGGGACAGTAATGCCACTCGCTCGGCCTGCAGACTTGTGCATACTTGTGTGCAAATGTATTCATGGGCAGCACCCCAAAATCTCTTACCCGATTTTCGAAACAGTGGACCTTGTCTTTAAAGGCAGAGACTGGCAGCTAGCATTCGCAATCCATTATAGCAGAGTTTACAGTGAGTGAGACTCAGTTAGTGAGTCTCACTCACAATAAAAGAACTGGTTAGTCCAAATAGCAAAGATGCAGGGAGCTAAATGGGTCAGAACCCATTTTCCTGCAAATTTGATCATCTATAGTCAGGCAAATAGCTTGATGCTTATGTGCCTATAGTAGAGCAGAGAATTATCTGTAGTGCAGGTTCAGCCATTCATCCAGTAGAGGTCAATTAATTAGTGTTCATGATCCATGATCACTTACTCACTTCTTCTGATCAGAAACAGAGGTCCTCATGTGGGGGTACAGTAAATTAGGAGTAATTCTGCAATGTGTCAATTACGTTACTACATTTGAGATCAGGAGTATGGTGGTCAATTTAGGCTTTTTTGTGCCAAACAATTTTACCACAACTGTTCTACATCCATATGCAGTGCAGTAATCATCTTCATTTTACTGCTGATAAGGGGGTTATTTATTCTCTTGGCATGGAATTTTCACAAAAAGTGCTCCTGACTTGAGCTCTTTCGGTGAAAATGTAGTCCAGGCAACCATCATGCCATTGCTGCTCAGTATGCGATTATTGTTTTTGCTTTACAGGAGCAGCCACTTAAAATAGCAATGACTAATACGTTTTCTCCCAGTAAGTGTGGGGCATTACTGACTTTTTCTGTTTGTGACCTCCATGCCTTTCAGGATGGTTCTGAACAGGAAACAACAGTGCCAAAATACTAGCCATATGTAGGATGGGCCTTCTGACACTGTTATGCCAATGGTTCAGTGGCAAATTGGCCACAGCAAAGAATTGCTGATGGTAGAACCAGTCGACACTTCACCATTGGAAACCAAGCTGTTCCCCCATATCTAAATGAGGCAAACAGCCAGTGGGGTGCTCGTTGCTCCTTCCTTCTAGGATAATGTTGTGAAACGTGTGCTCTGTTCTCTGTTCTCTGTCTGTGACTGAGCAAGTCTTCAAAAGCGGACATCTGTACCCTTGCCCCTCTGCATTCAGCGCACCCATGACTTTCTTTTGCTGGAATTATGTAACTTTGTTCCCGGACTCTGGTCAGTCTCTCCTCCTCACCGGGGTGCTGGTGTAGTTTAAAATGTGGTGACCGAAGGGGCTTGAGCCAGATCTTGGCTCTGATCTTCTGTGTTTTGCCGCACCAGAGTGAAGGTGGCACCGGTACTGCTTGTAGGCTAAGGGTGAGTTTGAGATAAGTCAATGTGGGATCGGGAGGCTTGCTAATTATTGTGAAGTGCTAAACCGTGAGAGCTCAAAGGGCATGCCAGTCCAGTCTGACACTGTCAAAGAATGACCATGGAAAACAAAGGCTTCAGAATGTCGAAACCAATTTCAGAATGCCACGCGGCACAGAGGAGCTACTGGGCAAAACCATGGTGGTTGAAGACTTTTACTTTTGATGCGCTGGGGCCCAACCTACTATTGATCCTGAGCAACTGGGCTGAGCACCCATTCTGCACTTGACTCTCAGTGGTAGCTGTGGATGAACAGTCACAGGCTTCCTCGGGGGCAATCTAGATACAGATTAGTGAACACGGCTCATAAAACAAAGTGCACACAGTAATGTCAATAATTAAATGTCCACTCATATACTTAGCTGGAGCTCTCATTGGGAGCATTCCACTGGTGTAAGTTGGTTGGTACCTGAGAGTACTTGACAGCGGTGGCTTTGTTGTATGCACCTCGTGATCAATAAGCATATTTCCAACTCACCTATGTACCTCTTTCCTGCATCACGACATTACTTTCATATGAAAAAGAAGTATTTTATTTCTAACTCTACACGTGAAAAGGAATAAAGACATTCAAATGCAACAACACAATCCCTTTGAGGACGGGGATCTAGTGTTTGTCAGGCAAATCCCTGTCCCACCCTCTTCCTTGTAATGTGGTTGGGGTTATTCCCCATTTACTGGTGGCCACCTCCAGGGGATGCTCACTAGTAGGCCATACTCAAGAGTTCCCCTTTGATTCTAAGGAATTAGTCAAAGTGTCTATTGTGCAGCAACACCTTCAGCAGTGAGTCCCCAGAGGCCCAGCAGGTCTGATTAAAGTCTTACCCACTCCTGCAGCACAGAAGCATTTAGCGAGTCAGCAGGTGCCCTGACCGCAAGCCCTGGTCTTGTTCGGCGACGTCGGGCTGCTGGTGGTACACGCAGCAGCACCGGGCAGGCACCAGCTCTCTCCTGAGCAGCGCTGCCAGCTTTCCCCAGCAATTGTAGATGCTCCTAGTCTGCATAGAAGCGCTAAATCAGGGCCTGATTTAGATGTTGGCAGTACTACAGTTATGCTGCTGCGGCTGCAGTTCCAAGTACTTCGTGAAGCTGATGGCAGTCCGACCGTTGTATTTAGATTTTGCAGCAATAGACAGGGTCCTGCCACGGAGGCAGTCTTCTCAGCTGGCTAGCAGTACTCCATCGCCGTCAGGCCGGCGGGTTTGCGCCGAGCCTATTAAGATGTTCCCATTGTGTTGGCAGTGTCGTGGTGGCAGAGTCCTGATGGAGTGATCCTATGGTAGTATGGAGATAGGTAAGTACTGCTCATCATTAGTTTACTACACACATACGTTGTGAATCTGTCAATATGTATATGGGGGTAATGTGTAATGCCATTTTTTTCATACATATTGCATTGCACACCAACAGCATACACACACTATTATATTTACACCCACAGTTCCCACAAGCACAACATCCACACCGCACCACTCACAAAAACCTTTTTTCATGTGTGAATACACGTGTGTTCATTTTACCACAATAAGTTGTAAGATGAATTCTTATGCATGGCACATAAAAAATTGCATGTGAGAGCAACGTTATTATACATGCGGCAATAGCAAATGTTAACACACGATTGACAGTGAGACAAATGAAACAGAAGCCTACCTTAGATTCCGGCAAAATGGGGTTGCTGAGGCTCATGGTGAGGTAGCAGCACCACAGAAAGGACCTGGACAATGGGGTTCAAGACAGAATCCAAAGTGGGAACCCGAAAAAAGATACGTTTTCACCTTTTGTTCTTTGTTTCCACCAACCCGGGTTTGGTGGCTTTTCTGCCACAGTTGCCTGAAGGGAAAGGCACATCTTAATCAACTCAGTGGCATTCTTGGCTAGACTCTCTCCGACAGCCGCTTATGCCTCTTCCATAGACTAGCCAACATTAAATACATCGGGCGGACTGCCAAGTCAGCAGGTGGGAAGACCGTTGAAAAAGCAACGATGGGACCAGATCCGCCAACATCTAAATCAGGCCCTAAGTCTTGCCCACATGCAAGGGGTCTTGGTATTCCTGGGCATCCTCCAAGGTCCTCTGGTGTCGATCAGAGGCAGATCTCGATGAGTGGGGCTCGACCCACTGGTTGCAGCCTCACTCTTGTCCTGGGCAGCGGCCTGAACTGTTTGGCAACTTAGTGCTCCTCCTGGCATACGGAGTTACAGTTTTACCTATGAATACAATGCAGACTCCTTCAGTTCAGGTGCCCACACCACGGCAGCTTGACATACAGGGTTGCCTCTAAGGCGTTCATGAGTTCTGTCATGCTGGTCACACAATTACTTCAACAGGGGCCCCCTCTGACATACAGGATTACTGCTATGATGCAGTACAGACTTGCCATTCCCCGCACAGCGCTTAGTGCACGGCTCAGTCCACTGTGGCCCTCTTCTGGCATAAGGGTTTGCCGAATCAGTTCTGCATATGGGCAGTGACCTGATCAGTTCATAGCCATATCTTCACACCTCGCACAGGGAGTGCTCTTGGTAGGGCTTCCCAGTGGACCTCACTCCCTCCAACGCTCTCTTCTTCCTCACAGGGCTCACTGGTCTTGACAAGCAGGCAGGCGCTGCTGCCCTAGGCTCTAAGGAAGGGGGTCTTGGCTTCCCTTGGTATACCCTCACCCAGGACGGAGACTAACAGGCTTTAGTCCCCAGTCCTGGTCACAGGCAGACGTCTTGCAGAGCTTCCCCTTCTCACACAGCCCATCTTGCTGCTTGGCAGATGACAATTTTTGGGGTCTCAAGCTCTTCTTTCGATTGTCCATTTCCAGACACCAAAATGTGATTTAGGGTCTTAGTCTGTGAAGTTTTATGTTAGGGTTCTGCTTCCTTTAAGGTGTACACATTTCTTTCTCTTCTTTCCTCTTGAAAGTCTGTCTGCCACAGCAGGAGAGATTCTGAAGTGGATAGTCCCACAACACAGGCCATGGGAGTGACTAGAGTTCACTTCCGGATGTCAGCCACAGTGATATGTGCATCAAAAGGTTAATCCTGGGATCCCAGCCCCACTCTTTATGATTCCCTTACCAGCCCTATCTCCTTCCCAAGATGTGCCCAGTCCCCTTCCTTCTATCACTGAATCAAAGAGCACCTTTTTGAAGTGTAAGGGGGGGGGGGGCTCTTTCTCCCTTCCTCCAGTGTGTTTCACCCAGCTCACAGGAATGCAGCAATATACAAATCTGTTTGGGGGGGAGGGATTCCTCTACTCCTATTGTTTTCACCAGCCAGGCCTTGGCTTCCCAAAATAGAACCCAGTGCTCTCCATGTAATGTACCATTGCAGGCACACTTGTGCTCAGTGTACATACACAGCACACATACTGTCCAGCACTGTTACCGCCATGTATTGTGCCATTACAGACACACATACATACATACAGCACACACATTCAGTCCATGTACACTGTTCAGAACTGTAGCTTTTCTGTATTGTACCATGGTGTACTACTATATGCAAACACACACACTGTCAGCACACACACTCACGGTTGGACTTGGCCCTTTCTACAGGTTCACCCCCAGTCTTTTTGCCTTCACTCCTCCTGTTTTGTGAACCCATTGTTGTTGGCTTTTATGACTCTGTGCACTTTACCACTGCTAACGAGTACTAAAGTGCTTGTGCTTGCTCCTTTTAAAAATTGTAACATTGGCTTACACCCAATTTGCACATTTAATTTACCTATATGTCCCTAGCAAAGTGGGACTACAGGTACCCAGGGCCCGTAAATTAAATGCTCCTAGTTGGCCTGCAGCACTGATTGTGCCACCCACTTAAGTAGCCTTTTAAACATGTCTCAGGCCTGCCACTGTGGTCTATGTGTGCTGTTTTAAACTGCCTTTTCGACCAAAATAACCGTTTTGCCTGTCCTAAACCTTCTTTTTTGATGTTTATAAGTCACCCCTAGGGTAGGCCCTTAACAGACCATAGGGCAGGGTGCAGTGTATTTAAAAGGTTGGACATGCACTATTAACTTTTACATGTCCTTGTAGTGAAACACTCTTAGATTGGTTTTTCGCTACTGCAAGGCCTGTCTATTCCATAGGATAACATTGGGTTACCTTATTACATTTAATCAGGGATAACTTTCAATTGGAAGCAGGTAGGAAAGTTGAGTTTGGTCTCTAAAACATGTAATTTTAAACCCTCTTTAATGGTAAAGTTGGACTTTAAGTCACAATTCTGAAAATGGCACTTTTAGAAAGTTAACTCAAGGAGATGATGGACGGAGCTCTGAAACTTTTCAGACGCTCATCCCCATTCACAGATCTGGGTTGAATCCATCATCGTTCTTTAGCTGACTCCGCCACCCCAGTTCACACCCAGCCATATGCAAATCAGTCTTGACCCTGTTCCTCATGGGAACAGTACAGCCCGAACTGCAAAGCCAGGTCTTCCCTGGACCGGAAACAAGCATCCTGGGCCCGGTTTCGGGGAAACACCCCTCATCAGCCAGACTAGCTTGAATCCAGTGGCAAAGTGAGCAAGGGACCCACATCTGGGCATACCCTGCCAACCTAGGCCGAACAAAGCAAGCACAGGGAGATAATGGATGGAGCGCTGAAACTTTTCAGACACTCACCCCCAGTCACAGATCTGGGTTGAATCCATCATCGTACTTTAGCTCACTCGGCCACCCCAGTTCAGACCAGCCATATGCAAATCAGTCTTGGCCCTGTTCCTCATGAGAACAGTCCTGCCCGAACTGCCAAGCCAGGTCCTCCCTGGACTGGAAACAAGCATCCTGGGACCGGTTTCGGGGTAACACCCCTCATCAGCCAGGCTAGCGTGAATCCAGTGGCAAAGAGAGCAAGGGGCCCATGTCTGGGCATACCCCGCCAACCTAGGCATTTTCTCGTCCTAACCAATTGGCACTGTAGCCTGTATCCTGCGTCACATGACTAGGTGTAGCTGGCAGTTGGCCTTTGTGTATTACTCCCAGACGGTGAGACAAGTCGGGAATAGGTGCTGGCAAGATAGGTCATCTCTGTCAAGATGAGGGAGGAGCGGTCACCTACCACACTTGCACATCACAAGGACTATGCTTCAGCACACTCACAAAGGGTTTCCCACTAGTCTTTTGTGCCTCCAGATAAGCTGGGGCCGAAGAAGGGAGGAAAAAATTCCAAACAACTCTGTAGGGGAGGGGACTCTATAAGCTTCTCCCACTTCAAAGTGGGCACTAGGTGTAAATAGTGGACCCTCAGACCCAACTCTTCAGATCACTTCCAGACCAGTGGATGATACCATGAAGAAGGACCGCCAGCTGTGAAGTCTGCCCTGCTGACCAAGCTCTACTTTGCTGAGCAAGGACTGCTTTGCTGCCGAAGGCCTGCTATTGCGGCACTAGGACTCTTCTGCTGCTGTGAGCTTCCCTGCTGGATCCAGCCTGCCTTGTGAACCCAGGACTCCAAGAAATCTCCAAAGGTCAGTCTGCTCGTCCCCTGTTCAAAGCCATAGGAACATAAGAGACTTCTTTGATACTGATGCAACTGCTCACATCTTGATGCAGCGTGACACAGCTCACCACTGTCACTGGCCCCGAGTGGAGCATCTTGTCTTTGATGCTGATGCATTGTAGCACAAGACCCTACCAGCCCAGAGGCTTCTTTAATGGAGATGCAGCTCGACGCTAACACTGATCCATCATGACACACCTCGTTCTCGGTGCCAATGCATCCCAGTGCAAGCTCCCGTCGATGGCTTCCTTGACTCCGCCACTGCGTGACGTATCTCAATGCCGGATCTTGCACTGCAGCGCCTCGTCGATGACTCCTTGGTGCTGGCTCACACAGCTCGATGCAAGGACTACACAGATCGATCCCCAGGCCACAAGGTACTTTCTCAGCAGACTGAACTCAGTCCTGTATCCAGCCCGTGCTCCATCACTGTCGGCCTGAACTTGAGACTTGGACCCGGTCCACCGCGACAAGATAACCGCAGTTCATGCTTTTCGCTTCTTAACACTTGATTTCTTCAAAGCCCTTAACATTTCATGACTCCGGTTCTACTGATTAGATTTTGGTCATTTTGGTGTCAAATAATTTATTACCATTTGCTCTATTTTCCTAAATCGGTGAGGCATATTCCTTGTGTCGTGTTTGCACTTTATTACTGTTTTAAGTGCTGCATAAATACTTTATACATTGCCTCTTCGTTAAGCCTAACTCCTTTTGTGGTGAGCTACGAGTTAAGCACAAGTTAATTTGGGTTTTGCTTGTGTTTCATCCTGACAAGAATTGTGATTGATGCATCAGTAGGGTTTCACCCCCTGGACCAATAACCCAATATCTCACACTCACTATGTATGCGCTGCACAACACTTCACCCTACATGTATTTCATTTCTTGCAATCACACATACACTTGGCACATGCTTTCATGGTGCACACACTGCACAGCACTACATCTCTCATGTACTCTATTCCTTGCCGGCATACATACACTGCACAGCACTGCTCTATCCCTGTACTGTACCCTTCCCAGGCACACATGCATCCAGTGCAGGGGCACTACTCCTGCGCTGCGCAACACTCTACATGTTTATGATGAAGGAGAAAGGTGAGTTAAGCGCACAGCAGCAGTACTTCAAAAGGGTGAGTGAGCCTGTAGTCCTCACTGCAGTAACACTGGGTAAAAAATACCTTTTGTCTCATACTGATCAATACACAATATTCTGACACCTCCACGCTCATGCTACTTAACTCTTTGGTGAAGAAAGTAGCCTTGTACCACTATGAGGGTAGCTCTTTTCGTGCCTCTCCCGGTTCAACAAGACTGCATTCCGTGAGGCAATTCTGTCATGGCGCACACGCATGATTTATGTTTACCTTTGACAACAAAAATCAAGGATCCAGACAACAGTACAGTTGGGCACTCAGGGCAGGGGTACACATCTTTTACCATGCAGAGGACTTTTCCATCCCAACACAGAGTTTGCCAACTATTTAGTAAATGCCATATCAAAAATCTCTCGCTGTCAACGGTGTGCTTAGCGCAAAACATTGGACAAAATTATAATTAACAATTCTTCTTTACAGCAGCATCTCCCATACTATGAACAACATCAGTGACAGCAGGAAGAAAGATAACTAGATCGTAGATGCAATTCCACTGTGTACAGTGAAATACTGTAGAGCTGGATAAACTTTGCACTAACCATGGACCCAACTACAACGAACAAAAATCCTGTGCACTTCGTCAACTCAACTAACTCCATGGAGGAAATACAACTGGATATTTTTGGTCACGGTATGGTTTCTATAGTACTAACAGAACTATGGGCATCACAATCTCATGATCTTGCCACTTAAAATACTGAAACAGTGTGTTAACAAGGTTACAAAAATCGGCTAACATAAAAGTTGGCCACAGTGGTACCAAGGACGCAATTGCAACGGCTAAGGACATACAACCGACTGAAGCCAGTGATAAAACCTACAAACAGCAAACAATGTCAGCGTGCTTCTTAACAGCTAGCTTTGACATCCTATTTAGTTTAATCAGAGGACTCAATCAAGCCATGCCAATTTAATCACTAAGGGCTAGATGTATCAAGCATTTTTTTGGTCACAAACGGCCCGATTCACAGAATTGGGCTGTTTGCTACCAGAAAAATGTATTTTGGTATGTATCTTTTCCAAATTGCGATTCGGAAACATGCTGCTGAATTGCAGTTTTGAATTGTGAGTACATATCGATTCAGTATTAGAAAGGGGTGTGTTTAGGGCGTCCCTTCCTAATACCAAACCGCAGTGGTATGTAAGAATGTTTAGCGACCGAAATGCGGTCACTAAACATTCGCATTTTACCACCGACTCCAAGTAGGTGATAACCGATTCGCAAAAACGTTTTTTAAGAGCAGGCTGTGGTCCCATGGACCACCATCTGTTCTTAAAAAAATAAAAATAAAACGTTTCATTTTTCTTTTTCTAACGCAATCCGTTTTCCTTTAAGGAAAACGGGCTGCATTTAAAAAAAATATATATTGCTTTATTTAAAAGCAATCACAGACATGGTGGTCTGTTGACTACGCAGGCAACCAGCCCTGTGAGTTTAGCGATTCCTAATAGGTAGAAAATTGGAACCTACCTCATTAATATTCAGGGTGTAGGCCGATTTGCGACCCACTAGGAATCGCTACATGAAACTCAGTTTACCTCCTTCTCCTCCGATGCATGATTAAAGTTTTCTTGACACATATTCCATGGTAATGGTTTTCTTTGTTTTGAATTCAAAATAACTCATCAGAACGTTTATATTATGACATGCACTGAAAATGGTACATAATAGCCAATCAGCCGCTGCGGAAAATAGGCTGTCAATCCAAGTCTACCAATCACAAACAGCAAGCAAATCAACTGCAAAGTCCCAAAAGAATTGGAAAGAAAATGATGATGTATCATACCGCTGATTTTCTACAATCCGCAGTCTTGGTGCCTGTAGAACACTTCTGTGCAAGTTCAGTGAAATCTTTGGCACGCTCCACTTGCTTCTCGTAAGAGCACTTTTGAAGATACTGGGAAAACATAATAATGCCCCTGAAATAGAATCAAGCTCTAATCAAAATCTAAACAAACCAAATATAAATTAGAACATGAATGCCCTGCAGGGTAAATTATTCTCACCATCAAACACCCATTAACCTGTAAAATTCCATAAAAAGGATGAATCAATCGATGATGCATAGCGTTGAACTTTAAAACCACTCAGTACCAAATGCTTCAATACAGCACCTTACTAAGAGCCAAGGTCAGTTCTAAAAGCAACATCAGCTCTTTGGTGGAATTTCCCTAATCATTTACAAACTGTTTTTAAAGAGAGTCCTAGACAAGGTATTTTGGAAAGGTTTTCAACCTCAATGAGAGTGAACAAACAAAACAAAAAGCAGTGGCATGTTACAGAGAAAGTAGTGCAAGCATGTGAAGAAGTCGTGAACTTATGCGGTATAAAGCAAATAAATGCTTGGTGGTGGGAATAATGCAGTAAAAAAGGTTGATCCGCCATAATAACTACAGTATCCTCGTCTCTGAAAGAGGTTCAGCAATCACAGGGATGTTTCACCCTATCTGTGGCTCACAAGTGAGAAGAAGTTGATATATTTGAGGTATAATGATGCACAAGAGATATCTGATAGTTAATATTGAAAGCTACAGCGAGGGCAGTATATAAGAAAGCCATCAACGTCTACTGTACTGTGAAGTGAAACATATTAATTCACAATATTAAGGGACCCCCTTAAAAAAACCATAGAGCAAACTGTTAATACAGTAGATGAGAGCTGGAGAAACTGGCCCAATAGCAGATGAATTGTGAGAACACAATGAAAGAAGAACCCAGGTGACTAGTGGTTGGAAGTAATTTTCTGTTTTTGTTGCCCATGGCATGACATACATAACCACGTGGCCTTCTAGAGTCCAAATGGCTGGTTATGTACATATTGGCCATCTACTGTAGGAGAGGTGAGATACCTATATACTTAGGGCCCAATTCCAAACGTCACGTGCTCATAAATCAAGTTTAAGAATGGAAACGGCAGGATTTACCGCTATTTGGCATTCACAAAGGTGACCTAAAAGAGGTAAAGGCATTTACTCTTGCAAAATTGTATGTTTCAACTGGATGCAAATATGCAGGGAGAGGTTTAGTGCAACAGAGGGAGGAAGGGGATGATATAGGAGTGGTAAGCCTTGTAGGTTCTTTAATGCCCACAAACATGTGAATTTGTGACCATGTACAAACTTCTCTCTGATCATTTCCCACCATGAAAATGGCCAGACAGCAATCAGGGCCGGCTTTAGAGCGGTGCAACCGGAGCAGCTGCACCTGGCGCTGATCTTGGAGGCGCTGTGTTTAGAAATAATGTATGGGTTTTAAAGTACCTGCTGCAGAGTTCCTTTTATGTGGAGCAGTTTTCAGGCAACGATAAAAGTGTAAAGCTAACTCTAGTGATAAATGTTCCTGCTACACAAGGATAGGAGTTTTGCTTGTGGTTGTTCTGATTCATCATAAAGTAGCGCAGAGGTTTAATATGCCTGCTGCAAAAACACCATGCAGATCACAGAACTGTGTTTTATGTGGATAGCTTGAACTATCATCAAAGAGCTGCATGCAAACTGCATGGTATAGGTTAGAGCAGTATATTTTTTTCCAAGTCTTTCATTATCCTAGTGTTGCTAAAAAGGGTTTTCTTGGGTAGAAATACATTCATATCAGTAAAGCCAACTACAACCAGCGTGGTATGTTTCAAATCCTGAGTTTGCGTCTCCAGACCAAACACTCTTAAAATATGCCCACTAGCATGGATGACATGCGCTTCCTACATATTGAAACGTCGTTGTTTTATGGAACATTTCCTGTACACTGATTTACACATGTATAATGTGTGTGTGATGTAAAGTACTGTTATACACTATACTAGCATGAGTAGCACATTAATACAAATGAAATGCATGTGAGAGAGGGCACAAAGAGGAACATGCCTCTTTTTCCCGCTGCCCGTCACCCCGCATGTTGTTACAACGCGGTCGTTACAACGACCGCGTTGTAACAACGCATACCATTACCATGCAAGTCGTAACCACGAGTTGCGGAGGGGGGCGCTGGATGTTGGAATAGTATAATTTACTATTCCAACTCCAGTCTGTGCGGACAGTAGGGAAGGTGTTGGATTTTAAATCCAACACCTTCTACCCCCTCCGCAAGTCGTGTGTACGACTTGCATGGTAATGGTATGCGTTGTTACAACGAGGTCGTTGTAACGACCACATTGGAACAACATGCGGGGTGACGGTTTCGTGGTCAGGGTTGTTTACCGACAAAGAGTAATGAGTGGCACTACTGGAGGGTGGTAGTGAGGGAATCCGTGGAGAAGAAGGTAATTGAGGGGTTTCCAAATAAAGATTGTTGCCATGATAGCCACAAGGGCTAAAGCCAACTCTGCCATCAATGAGCTGAAATGAATGACTTTCCAGGGCCAGAAGAGGAGAGAAACACACTTAAACTTGTTGGGGTAGTGCAGTTTCCACTGTGGATAAAATAAATAAAATAAGCAATTGTACATCAGGTCTTCCCCTCCTCAATGCAGAATTGTACACAGTGCATGATAGGGAAGAGTTCTAAATCTGCACTTATGTGAAGGGATATTTCTGTTGGTTCATTCTTACGATTTCCTTTCTAAACAAGTACCTCAGACTTTACCTGTGCTCTTTAATAAAGGTAAACGTTTGATTAAACCTAGTAGCCAAATGAATTTTGGGGGGAATATCTGTGCGAGCACAAAGAAGAATCTGGTACTTCAGTCTATGCCATCAAATATGTTTTTTACCACTGTTGTATTGATTTATATTGATTGTTGTTGATTTTTGCCAACATCTCTACAAATACAAAAAACCATAAGCAATAAAGATATTGCAGAATATCACCTGGCTATGCAGAAAGCTTAATGAAAAATGTACTGTCATTTCCAAGCACTCAAACGCTTACTTAGGGTGCAGCGGGAAATCAGTGCAAAGGATCCCACTGTCCATGATCGATGAACAGAACACATTACCTCTTCATAGTTTGTAAAGGGGGCTCTGGAATATTTTTAACCTCCTTCAAATTCTGTTGCCTTAATGGCAGATTTAAAGGTGATAGGTCTGCAGCCAAAGAATGTACTAATATTTTAAGCCAAACGTGTTTTTATAGTAGAAAGTTTCCATCTGCGCTCTTTTTTTTTTTTTACTTTGTTTATTGAGTTTTGCAGAACAACAATACCAACCAAAGGCAGTGGATTCAGATCATAGTAAAATAAAAGCGACACATTAAGCAGACGTATCATTTACAGAGGTACACATCAGCACAGGTACAACACGGATAACTTCCTGTACAGGACAGTTCAGCGTATGGTATAGCCTTGATCGGGGTGGCCAAGAGCCGGAGGCGCGACCACCTCTGTTGTGCGTGAGGGGCCACGAGTCATTCACTTCATCCCAAATAGTCGGGCGGCTAGTTTTACGTGTTAAGCTTATCTCCTTTCCTTCATGTATAGGCCTATACACTGGGACGTTCAACCCACTAGCTCGCGGCCTCGTCTTTCCCGCCTGTCCCTCCCCCTGTTTCTGCTGTGTCCGGGCCCATGTCAGGAATGGCTCTCAAATATCTATAGGCCTGGACGTGGGTGGCATTAGTTTCCAGAACGTCGTTAATTGTGTATGCCCAAATATGACATCTTTCAGCCAATCTTTCATTCTAGGGACCTTCCTCCTGCCCCAGTGTATGGTTACCCTACGTTTAGCAAAGAGCAATAGCATGGCGTGTAGTTTTCTGTGCTCCGGTGGCGTGTCTTTCACGTAACCCAGCAGGCCAATGTGAGGCTCAGGTTCCGCTGGAGTGCTGATAATAGCATGAATTGTATTGAAGATCTTAACCCAGAATTCGGCCACCCCAGGGCAGGCCCATGCCATGTGTATGAATGCGGCCGGGCTAAATCCACATCTCCAACATCTCTCATCTGTCCTAATCTTCATTCTATGCAACTGAGTAGGTGTTCTGTAAAACCTATGGAGAAATTTAAAATGAATTAAACGTAGTTTGTAATTGGATGATAGAGCAGTGAGTTTACTGCAACAGAATGCCCATTGCTCGTCAGTTAAGGGGGGTTACAAATCTGAGTTCCATCCCTGCAGCGCTTTCGGTGTAAGGATGGGAGCCGAAGATTGCATATTACTGTATAGGCGTGTGATGAGCCTACGGGGAGATGCCGTTTTTATGATATTTTCAAGTGCCAACAGTGTGGGCGGTGGGTCTGGGAAGGTCTTGTGTATTTGTTTGCAGGTGGATCATAGTCTGTAATAGAGGAAGAGCTCCGGGAATAGCCCAGCTCTCCCGGTCGTAGTCACCGGCGGGGCTTTGAAACTGTCATCAAGATATAGGTCCGCGAAGGTATGTAGGCCCAAATCACTAGCTATGGATCTACTAGCTCTCTCCATCATAACAGGGAGCATAGGATTGTGCACTATGGGAATTGAGGGGGCATACAATATAGGCAACTGTGCTCTGTCTCGTAGCTTCCCCCATGCCCATCTCAGAGTCTCGACCGTGTCCACGCCTTCTTGCGGTCTTTTGTATGCCTGGTATAATGCAACTTGGAGAGGAATCGGTGCTGCCACGTCCATCTCCACGTGTGGCTGGAAAGGGACGGTATGCACCCAAAAGTATAGAAATTGTGCTTGTGCGCAGAAGGCGTAAAGCTGAAAATCCGGTGCGCCCAGCCCTCCCTGCGTCAAAGGCAGCGTCAGCAATTCCCATGTGATCCGCGCCTGCCTACCCGCCCATACCAGAGCTATTAGTATCGATCGAAGTTTGCTAAAAAAGTGCTGAGTGAGTGGGATCGGAATATTAACGAATAAATATAAAAATTTAGGTAGGACCACCATCTTGGTTACAACAATCCTCCCAGCTAGGGATAGGGGCAGCCCAGCCCAGGCATTTACTTTCCCTTCCAGCCAAGTGATGGCTCTTCCGAAGTTCATGGCCCAGATCTCTTGAACATCCCAGCTGAGCCATATGCCCAGATATTTTATCGGACCGTTGACCCATTGCAGGGGATATTCAACAGGAAATGATGTTGTGGCATCTGTGAGCGGGAATATGATGTATTTTCCCCAGTTTATGGATATTCCGGAGAGTCCACTAAATTTTATAAGTTCACGGATTAGTGGGACCGTGTTCTCCTCTGGATTGTTTATGTATAGGGTGATATCATCTGCGTACAATGATATTAGTAACCCCCTTGTGCTAAAACCCAGACCTCTCGCCACGTGGTGTTGCCTGATGCGCGCCGCCAATGGCTCCATGGCAATAGCGAATAACAGAGGGGAAAGAGGACAGCCCTGTCTCGTACCGCGAGTGATGCGGATAGGGCTTGATATCATGCCGTTGAGCCGTATCCTGGCGGTAGGTGCCATGTATAATAAGCGTATTAGTCCCATGAATAGAGGACTGAACCCGATTCTCGCAAGAATCGCAAATAGGTAACCCCACTCAAGCGAATCAAACGCTTTAGTTGCGTCTAAAAAAACAGCAGCTGCTTTCATGTCTGGATGAAGGTAGTGTAAGACCGTAAAAAAGGTTCGGAGGTTATGTGCTGTCCATCTGTCCGGTATGAAACCCGATTGATCGGGTTGTGCGATTAATGGGAGCAGGGGCAATAGCCTATTCGCAAGTAGTTTCACTAAAATCTTGACGTCTACGTTTATTAAAGATAGCAGTCTATAAGAGTCTACTTCGTCGCTGGGTTTCCCTGGCTTTAGCAACGTAATTATAATAGCTTCCCGCATTGAGGGCGGTAGTATCCCAGTGGTCTGCGCTTCTTCAAAGACTGCAATGAGGTGCGGTGCACGCCTCTCGACATAAATTTGATAAAACACTGGTCAGGCCATCAGAACCTGGGGCTTTGTCAGAGGGAAGACCTCTGATGACTTGAGCAACATCTTCTACAGTAAAAGAGTTATCCAAATACTCCCTATGTCCCCTGCTCAGCCACAGGAGCTCGAGAGAATCTAGGAATGGTTGCAGGCCCGCCGGGTGTGCTTGGTGCGTGGTCGAATATAAGTTAGAGTAGAATTGGGTGAATCTATACAGGATTTTGGGTGGGTCTCTGAGCAGGGAGCGGTCATCTTCTCTAATCTCCGTGACATATGCAGCATTCCGTGGGGCTCGTAACATGTTCGCGAGTGTTTTCCCTGGCCTGTCCCCTTCCCCGTAACGTCTGGCCTGTGTATATTTACCCATAAATTTCACCTCTCGGAGTGCCTCTTCCTCAAATTCCAGCAGACTTTCCTTAAGTTGGACTAATAGCTCAGGTTTGTTTGTAGAGTAAAATTGTGTCTCAAGGTTTCTGATTCGTGTTTCAATAGATGCAAGTGTGTTCCTGATAACCTTCAATACCCCTGCTTGGCACGCAATACATTTCCTCCTAATGACTACTTTAAACGCTTCCCAGAGGGATGCCTGTGTCTCTACCGTGCCAGAGTTTAATTGAAAATATTCGCCAATGTCGCCTCTGATCTCCTCTTTGAATGCCTCGTCTAGTAAGGCATTTGGGGGGAGTCTCCAAGTATACAGCCTACTTGGCGAATCAGGTATGGATACACCCAGTAGGCATGGAGCGTGGTCCGACAGGGTTCTAGGTAGATGGCGGACCTCTTCCACCCACGATACCGCATCCCTGGATACCAACCAGAAATCTAGCCTGGACCAGGCCTTGTGGTGGTCTGTTATGCACGTGCCTTCTAGTGTATTAGGGTGAGCCCTTCTCCAGGCGTCTGTTAGTAGGCCATCTGAAACAATGGCTTTAAGCGTGTTGCTGGAGTTCGGGTGAAGCGAGCGGGATAGTCCCCTCCTATCACGGGCGTCATCCAGCACAGTATTAAAATCCCCGCCCCAGAAAACACAGCCTGTGGATCTGATTTTCGCCTATACGTTTTGAAAAAACTCTGGTGAGTCTGTATTTGGGCCGTATATAGCTGCTAGGCTTACCAGCTTCCCCCCCAGCACACCCAGCAGGACAACAAACCTCCCCTGAGGGTCGATAAATGACTCGCATAATTTCCAATCCAGGCCCTGCCTGATCAGTACAGCCACCCCCCTTGCATAGTTAGAATAAACTGCTGCGTATACGTGCCCCCATCTTTTATTTTGTAGCCTAGTGGATGGAGTACTATTCAGATGAGTTTCCTGTAGAAAGCAGACGTCTATCTGGTGCCTAAGTAAGTAAGTACGCATGTACCTGCCTAGCCTTCCTATGGTCATTTAGGCCCCAGATATTCAATGTTAATAGGTTCAAAGTCGTCATGGCTAACTTGTTAGTACTTGTGCGAGGGACCGACTCCTCCCACCCTCCCTCACCCCCCGGTCATCTGTGCATTGTTGTCCAGATCTGATCCGTGTCCCAATATTCCTCTGTACTCTGCCTGCATCTCCCGGAGGATGTGTTTTATCTCCGCCGTTATATGTGGTATTCATCTGCATCCAGCTTGCCAACATAACCAAAAATTTACCCACCCACCCCCCACCCACGCCAACCCCCCAAACAGGTTGTGCGATACCCTTCCATCTAACAGACAAACATAACATAGACCGACGAGTAACTTCAGACGCAGTCTTCGGGAGCTCTCCCTGGGGGGCGATGGGTCACCGGCATACTCCCCTGCCAGAGGCGGGGTGGCCATGCTTATAATGAAGAGTCAGCATCACTAAACATCTGGAAGGACTAATGGACACGCCCAGCCTTACAGCCATAGAGCAACGGTACGTTACAAACACTAATCTGAGCTAATCCGCCCCTTGCCAGACCAGCCAGCCACTGGGGCTATATAAGGGTACCAATCTGCGACAACATTAATTAGCAACTGTAATCATAAGTTAGTCATTGTCACTTAGCCCAGCATCGGCGTTGTGGCCTGCAGGCGACTTGCTTGCATTCTTCTTCCCTCCGACATGTTTCACGAACTTCACCGCCGATTTTGCATCTGTGAACATGTGTGTTGTCCCCTCGAATGTCACCTTAAGTTTTGCTGGATAGAGCAGAGCATAAGGGACCTTGGCCTGCATCAAAATTCGCTTCGCTGGCAGGAATTCTCTGCGGGCCGCCTGCACGGCCGGTGTAAAATCTGGATAGAAGGAGATTGAATTTCCTTTATAATCGATCGCTCCTCTCTCTCGCGCTAATCTCAGTATTGCGTCGCAGTCTTGATAATTCAGTAATTTAGCTAGAATCGGCCTAGGCGTCGCTCCGACGGGTGGTCTGGGTCCGAGCGCCCTGTGTGCCCTCTCGACCGCGAACACCGCAGATAGACCAGATCCAAACAGATCATTCAGGAGTTCCGTCACAAAAGTCTCCATCTTGACAATGGCGGTCGTCTCAGGAATTCCGGTAATACGGAGGTTGTTCCTCCGAGACCTGGCCTCCAAGTCATCATTCTTTGCTCTTATGAGATTGAGAACTCTGTCCATCTGCAGCAGCTGCTCTTTGGTTTCCACTTGGAACTCATGATTTTCAGAGCTCCGGTTCTCGAGCACATCGAGCCTGGTCTCGTGTGTGTCCACTTGTTTTTTGACCGCATCCAGCTGAGAGGTGACGACATCCAATTTAGTGTCTATTGTTTTTAGACTAGACCTCATTTCAAGAAGCAGCGTGCGCATATCTTCTCCGTGTTCCTCAGGTTGCAGCATTGCTTGACGGTCGGCGTCTGCCTCTCCCTCAGTTTCGGTCAGTCTAGTATGCCTTTTATTCTCGAAGGTGAGTTTGGCTTGTTTTGTATCCGTTTTCCCCATGGTATCAGGAGGTGTGTAGAGTCTTCACCGTGGTTGGCCCTGTGCGGTGCAGATATATGATAGTGCACGTCCTAGGGTTTGGCCTTCAGGGACCTCCGTGTCCAAGCCAAACGCGTCCAAGCCAAATCGACCCCACTCACGACCTGGGGCCCTAATGCTTTGATCTGCCACCCGTCAGTACAGTGGACAACAGGCCCAGCATGTGTGTCTGGAGTAATGATGGTTTAGCACCTGTCCAGCGGCCGTAGAGACCCTTTGGTCCTATTGCGGCGCTATTGCGTGTGTCACAGAGCCGGGCCGCCCCCGACAGCGTCCCCTCCAGCAAAGTCACCACAGCCCCCGGGTCCGTCACCAGCCGCAGGGTCACCCCGACTAGCAGCGAACCCCAGGCTGCACGCACACCTCACCAGGATCAGCGTCCGACAGGGCTACACCACCCCGCACTCCAGGATCAGCTTGTCAACCTCTCCGGGGCCTGTACAAGGGATGCGGTCACAGATGGGCAGTCCGAGTCTCAGGAGATTTTCAACCAGGTCTCAATTCACCACCACGCCCTCCACATGCACAGGGTCGGTCTTGCCTGACTTTAAAATGGCGGATCCGCTTCATGCTCAGGGATCTCCTCAATGTCCTCCCTGTGGCCTGCACTCAGGAGCCCTCAACCAGATGGAGGAGCCGCCCACCCGGATGCTGCCGCTGGGTCTCAGACCGCTACAGTGCCCCACACGCGCCCAGAGCCGAGCCCGCCTGACCTCAAAATGGCGGCTCGGCCCCAGCGCTCCCGGGAAGAAAGGCACAAGTCCATCGGAGGCAGCACACCCGCTTCCAGGATCATCTCGCCCGGTACCTCCTTCTCTCCGCTGCTCCGTCTCGGTGGCTGTCTGGATCTGCCCCGGTCCGGGTGTCTACGTTGATCACGGAGCGCTGTGATCGCCACTTACAGGGTCCGCGTCTCTGCTCCCTGTATGCCGCCTTTGAACCTCACAGATTTGGCCGAATTATCAATTTCACCGTCGGGAAACAGGTTAGTTGGATTGTCGCTTGTTCTGCTTTCCCCAGACGTCCTTTTGTTGCCTTGATGTCTCTTGCAATGTACAGTATTAGTCAAGGATTGTGGCACGGCCGGAGGAGCTCGCTCAACAAGCGGCCATTTCGCAGCTCAGTTAAGCCACGCCCCCCCATCTGCGCTCTTAAAATTCCATAATTCATAAGTATTTTCAATCAAATTTACCTCAGAGGAAGGACAAACCTAAAAGCTAATAAACATTCTGCCACCCAAAATTCGTTTTTAGGGAACCTTTTTCCTCAGTTGGACTTCCCAAATTAAAATCCATAGCAGTAGTTACCTAGTGTTGGCTCGTTTAGGTCATGCCAACGGGGTTCAATATCCGTGTGCATCATAGTTTTCATCCAGTAATCAAGGACTGTGGTCAGGTGGCCTTTCAAGCCTGAAGTGGTGCTGGGCATTTGCCAGAGAGTTGAGTTCAATACATTTTGCCTTACTCGCTATATAGTTCTAGGGGTTAATTGAAGCAGACAAATAATTGTTTACTTCTAAAAAGGAGAACTGTTTGTAGACACAATGGCACCCAAAAAACAATTATCGAAATATCTTTCAATTATATTAATGAAAAACACATAATTAACAGACACAACATGAAACAGAATCCAAAATGCTTTCACCAAAAACACCAGTAACAAGTTGTTGCAAAGTCATCCTGTGCCCTGGGCACCCCCCAACTTTTTTGCTGATGGTACTGGTGGTAACTGACTCTGACTGACCCTGGCCTCTGCTTAACCAGGCCCAGGGCCTGTGCTATGCTGAAAACACATTTAGAATACAATGAAAACACCTACATACACTAGGGTACACTATGGGTTAGGGTACCCCTATGATTGGCGTCACCTCCCCTATAAGGCCCTAGAACATATTAGGGCAGGGGGATTGAAACTACCTTTAAGTCTCTAGTATGTAATAGCGCATGACAGTTTAGGGGCCAGCGGCCCTTTCTCCACTTGCATGTGTGCACTGCTGAAGCCTGAGGTCAGTTTAAAAGCAGCCCTGTGTTGCAGGACTGCTTTTAAAATGCAAATTGTGCCCAAACTCGACATTGGTGTTTGGGGCACTTAAAAGTTAATAACTTACAAGTTTTGGCATTTTAGGTACCCCCAGGGTCTCCCCTAGGTGTCCCTTATAAAATGAGTTTTATATGCCCTGGGTTTAGAGAAATTGCACGTTTCACTCCCAACATTGTGGTAAAGTGCTTCCCAAAATCGACATTTGTGCTAGGAGCACTGTGGAGTGAAAATGTGAAATATTTGTACATTTTCAGAACCTGTAAAGTCTCCCTTAGGTGTTCCAGGGGTGGGGGGTCCTGTGGATATAGGCAGGGTCCTTATAAAAGATGTTTTATAAGCCCTGGTGTTGGAGAAATTGTCCAATTCATTTTCCACATTGCAGATCCCTAGCCACATAGGTTAATATGGCAAGAAGTTATTAAATAATAATTCCCGCTTGGAGAATCATAAAAATACCATTTAAGGACTTCCCAGAATGGTATTGATAAATCCAACAATATGCTATTGTTGAAGTTCTCCTAAAATGTTTAGACAAGAAGTTATGAGACTTTCTTGTCTGTAAGCCAAAATTCAGCCTTCCAGTAAGCTGTGCTGATTGGTCAGAGTTAAGTGTATTAGCCAGGCTGGTTTGATGAGGTGATAAGGAGTCCCTGGGGTTAGACTGCCATTCTGGGAGGGCAGAGTTCTGCTACATGGGAATGCCAAAGCCAGAGGAAGGGGTTGTAAACAATAATCTTCAATAGAAGGATGAGATAGGCAGGAGAAGCTAGTTTCATTTATACATCTACTCTTTGAACTCAGCCAGATGACAGGATTAAGGAAGGAATGAGCAGATGTAAGGGTGAGGAACAGTATGGAAACTAACCATCCTGAAAGAGGGCTTAGCCAGCTCTTGTCTCCCCGCTGGAAAATCAGCCATGATGAATTTTGGAGAAATGTTGCTCTCTGGGAGAATATAGTGCCACACTTTGGAGGATGTGGTCATACCCTGGGGTGTTGCCCTGCACCTCATTGGACAGGAGTGCCCTCCTGCTTGACCCAGGGAAAATGGAATAAGTATCTGAGAGTGGCAGAGCCTCTCAAATCTGCTGCTAGAAACCAAGGAAAGAAGAAGGGTCCATGCTGAGAAGTTTGATTTGCACCAACCAGGCCCTGCACTCTGAAGACTGTGCCTGCTGCACAATCTGAACTACTGCCCTGTGGACCTAACTTGCCTCAAAAGGACTAAAGAGTAGACTCCCTGCCAGCTACAGGTTAACAGAGGTCACCTGGAATATCACCACCAAGAATCCTCAGCCTGGAGTATTACCAGTGGATTTGTATGGGTTTTGTCCAAGTGGATTGTGGGAACTGAAGTCCCAAACGTTCAAGGACCATTGCACATTTCTCTCCCCACATTGTAACAAAGTGCTTCCCAAAATCAACTTTTGTGCTAGGAGCACCGTGAAGTTGAGGATCTGCAAAACTGTTGGATAATCAGAACCCCTAAATTCTCCCCTAGGTGTTTCAGGGGTTGGGGGTCCTGTAGATAAAGGCAGGGTCCTTATAAAATAGGTTTTATAAAGCCTGGTGTTGGAGAAAGTGCCCAGTTCATTTTCCCCAATGCAGATCTCCAGCCACATAGGTTTACACGGCAAGAAGTTATTAAATGATAACTAACATTGAGGAGATGATAAAAATATCATTCAAGGTCTTCCTACAATATGGTATTGATAAATCCAACAATATGCTATTTTTGAATTTATCCTGAAATGTACAGACAAGACGTTATAAGACTCTCTTGTCTGTAAGCCAAACTTCAGACCTCTAGTGCTCTGATCTGATTGGCTAGAGCATGGGTACTCACGAACATTTTCCAGGGTGGCGCAAAGTTTGTTCTTTGGTGTGACCGAGGGCCGCACTGATGCCAGCGGGGGAGGGGCTGTAAAGTGGGTATAGGGGAAGCGAAGCATGTATTTCTACTGGCTGAACTCAATTGCGCAATGTGAAACCAGTAAACCTGGGATCAATCCCGGCTTCTCCACTTGACCAAATTGTGTGACCTTGGGCAGATATTTTATTTCCATTTCCTTCCTTTTTCTTCATTGTCACATATAAGAGGTCCCTCAAATACATGACTTCAGGATGTGTGCTGTACAAAACCACCTCCTGTGCTTGGATGTAATCACTAATGGTATTGTTGTCAGGGTGGGGGCGTGGGAGGGGTGGGTGGGGGAAGCATGAACGTTTTTAAAATCATGTTTGGAAACCATCACTTTAAAAAATACTTCTGAATGCACTGCTATAATTTGATTGACTAAGGTGAAATGATTCTACAAGTAAATAAAATACACTTTTTTTAATTTTGAAAAGACTATCCTATTTTTACATGTTTGCTGTCTTTGAAAATGAAGGTGTTCCTAAAGTTAAGAACCTAGTTACTTCCTTTTGTTTAACTGCAATTAACCTTTAAATAAGTGCTTGCTGTATATTTAAATTTCTTTTTAATGTTAGTGCTGAGTTGAGTAAACAGCAGCCCAGTGCTGCTGCTGCGCAGGGGGCCACATGTAAAGGTCAGGAGGGCCGCATGCGGCCCCTGGGCTGTACTTTAAGTAACTGGGCTAGAGTCAAGTATATTAGCTAGGATCCTTTGATAAGGTGATAAGTAGCCCAGGGGGTCAGGGAGCCATACTGGGTTCTGCCACATAGGAATGCTATGGCAGGGGGAGGAGTCTTAAAACATCCTCTTCAAAGAGAGGAGGGGCAGATAGTGTAAGTCAGGTCCAGTTATAGCCCTACCCTCTGAACCCAGCCAGATGATAGGCTTAAGGCAGGAATTTCCAGATGCAAAGGGGAGGGAGCATATGTAGATCATCCAACCTGTAGGCTGGTTTAGTTAGCTGTTCTCTCTCTGCTGGAAAATCAGCCATGATGAATTTTGGAGAAATGGTGCTCTCCGGGAGAATATAGTGCCACACTTTGGAGGATGTGGTCATACCCTCGGGCGTTGCCCTGCAACTCATTGGACGGAAGGGCCCTCCTGCTTGACCCAGAGAACGTGGAATAAGTATCTGAGAGGGGCAGAGATTGGCAGATCTGCTGCTTGAAACTCAAGAAAGAAGAAGGGTCCATGTTAAAAAGTTTGATTTGCACCAACCAGGCCCTGCACTCTGAAGACTGCTCCTGCTGCACAATCTGGAACTACAGCCCTGTGGACTAACATGCTTCAAAAGGACTACAGAACGGACTCCCTGCAAGCTTGTCATGAGCGCATAACTATTTAGCACTCGATTCACGAAACTGGCATTAAAACACTTGTCTTTTCCTACCTTCACGCGCTGGGATGCAATCCTGTGTTGCTGCGGTGGATGTCTGAACCCGGAAGCAGTTGTGGCACGGGAGAGGAACTACACATCCCAAGAACCTTTGCTGAGCTGAGGTGCAGCAAGGGGGTGGAGCCATCTATATCATGGTTGACGATCTACGTTATGCTGTCGGAAATTCTGGATAGATGCGGGAGGCCTCATCGCCCACAGCTGAATGACTCCTTAGGTCGGGTAAGGGTGCGTTAGCACCACTTATTTTACTGCCTCACTAGCTGCGTGGGAGTCTGGTCTCTCCTCCGTTGGCGAGCTACAAGAAAGCTCATGCGGAGGGAAAGACAAACTCCTTGCTCCCGACTCGAACCTTGTGCATAACAGTACCCGGTCTTCCTCCATGGGCAAGCTTCGGTACTGAAAGCTCGAGCAGAGGGAAAGACGAACTCCTTGTGCCCACCTCAACCTTTGCTCTTTAGAAAACTGGTCTTTCCTCCGCTGGCGAGCCTTATTACAGAGTGGCTCATGCGGAAGAAAACATCAATGCCTAAAAATACGAGTTATGTTATGTTATGTTAGGCGGATTTATAAAGCGCATGGCTACCCCAACAACGGGGCGTCCCAGCGCTAGCAGACAAGGGAGGTCAGAGCAGGATGAGCTAGGTGGAAGAGAAGAGCCAGGTTTTAATCAATTTCCTGAAAGCCCAATGATCTTGTGTGCTCCGCACCGCAAGAGGGGCGGCATTCCAAAGGGTGGGGGCCAATGCCTTAAAGGAGCGTCTGCCCGCTCTCTACCTGCGCACTCTAGTGGATGGAAGACTTCCATTACATCCCTTCAATAAACGCAGTGCTTGGAATGGCATTGCTCTTTACAGTGAGAAAAGACGCTTGGATGGAATTGTTGCACTACATGTTTATTTTTCCTCAAATTAGCAAATCGCTCACTGCCCTCTGTCTTCGGGAACTACGACTTACAGCACCCATGAATGTATTTATCCTGTTCTGTTTTCTTTGGCTCTTAACATGAGTGATTGCAAAGGCTGTATAAATTATGCTATACCCCTGTGATGCTAAGTGGACACAATCAAGGGTAGGTTCTATGAGGGAAAGAGTGACTATTCACATGCCTTTGGTTAAACGAACAGAGGGTTGGTTGAGGTTGTACCGGATTATTATATGGTTGTTCTGTTGTCTGTTCTTACCACAGCAGAACATTAAGGAATTACCGGTGTGGGCAATATTGGAACCACAGACTAAAGGTGGAAAATCCCTGCTGTCTCATTTGTTTCTTTACAGGTATAGGTTTTTCATGAACTTGTCCCTCGGTGCTTACCTGTATACTACTTAGAAGTGAGAGGTAGGGATACTCGTGTTTAAAATTTCTATTGTGTCATTTCAGGTCTCCCTCCCTGCAGATCCCTTCCTATCCTTCCCTCACTGATGAGCTCACTGATCTGTGCTATTACAGCAATTCAGACTTGGAACTGTCAAGAGGTGGACCATTCTGAGCATCAAAACGATCCAGAGGATTTTCCAGTCTGACAGATTCTTCGACCCACACATTTTTTTCCTCCTGATCGGGTTGAGACAGTATGGCTACCTTAGAGGATGTGTTGGCTGTGTTAGCTGACGTACAAGCAGAGGTAGCTGCGTCTCATAACGAAACTGCAGATCTGAAGGCCAAGGTAGATCGCATGCAAAGGAATCCCTTTGATGCAGAAAACATGTCTATAGCGCCATCAAACCCAGTGGTGGTGGAGATGCCCCTTCCTATACCGTTAGCCACCCCAGAAAGGTATCACTGAGAGGCAGACAAGGTACAGGTTTTTCTCACACAGATTATGCTGCACTTTTCATGCAGACAGAAAGCTTTTCCCACCAATCAAGCAAGAGTCGCCTTCTTAATCTCTTACTTAGCGGGCGATGCAGCCCAATGGGCAATTGCTCTAGTGTGTAGAGATGATCCTCTGCTTTATGATTGGGGGGCCTTCCGGATTGAGTTTGAGAAGGTATTCGACAGATGTTCAGCCTCGTTTACCACAGACTGAGAGCTCTTAGAGTTAAGACAAGGAAGCAAGGATTTGCTTGTGTATCTCAACGCCTTTCGTAGGCCAGTGGTGGAGACCAATTGGCCTGAGTCCAAACAAGCGGTGATTTTCCACCAAGGCCTACGAGACGACCTCAAGGATGTGATCGCTCAAATTGACCCTCAGCCTACATCATGTGAGGAACTGATCAATCTTGTGTTGCGCTTGGATCACCGACTCAATGAGCGCAAAGGGGGACATAAACGGAGAGATCGACCAATGCCTCGGTTTGAGCGTCACAGACCTACAGACCATGGTGCTACATCCACGCACAAACCCATGGAAATCGGGACGGTGCGAGCAGCACTAACACAGATTGAGAAAGAAACCCGACGTAAGCAGGGCCTGTGTTTGCATTGCGGCCAGAAGGGACATTTCATAAAAGTGTGTCCTGTTAAACCGAAGACGAATCGATTCCTCAGTGGTAGGGTGGTCACGGCTGTCATTGTCAAACCCTCAGAAAACTAGCATGCTCAAAGAATTATGAAGGGGCTCCTTTGAGCAGGCCGTCCATCCCTTCCTTGCATAGCGGGATAACTCCACTCAGAGGACATTTGTTTATAAATCTCAGTTTACGAATACACCTTGAATGGCTACAGATACCAGCCATGATAGACTCCGGAGCTACTGGTATATTCATGGACAAAGATGAAGCACAACGCACGCCTGGGAGTGGTATTAGTACCTAAGGAGGAGCCAGAAGTGGTGTTTGCAGTTGATGGGAGAAAACTCGATTCAGGACCTATCTGTTTCATATCCGGAGACATGGATGTTATGTATGGACCCTCTCATGCTGCGATGCTAGCTTTTAACATTATACAAGCCCCTCAATATGGCATCATTCTTGGATTACCATGGCTACAGAAACACAATCCTGACATAAATTGGGTGACCAAGAACGTCCAGATGAATTCCCCATATTGTCTCAAACAATGTCTGTGAAGACATGAAGGACCAGCAAAGACGCTGGCAGCTGGCCTACGTATTGCCACCGCAGCTGAAAAAGACGTTCTGTTACCGGAGAAATGCCAGGAGTATGTTGAAGTGTTCCATGAAGTCCAGGCAAAAGTACTACCGCCTCATCGACAATACGATTGTCAAATTGACTTAACCCCAGGGGCAGTGGTACCTAGTGGGAGGATCTATGCCCTAACAGAGCCTGAAAATTTACATCTAAAAAATACCTTGACAAATACCTAGAAATAGGGTTTATTCGTCCCTCCAAGTCTCCTGCCGCGTCTCCATTTTTCTTCATTCCAAAAGCGGATGGCGAACTGCGCGCCTGCAAAGATTACAGGGCCCTGAATAACATTACTGTAAAGAATCATTATCCCTTACCTCTGATTCCGGTAGTATTGGAACAGGTAAAGAAAGCGGTGATTTACACCAAACTAGACCCCAAGGGAGCCTATCATTTGGTTCGCATGAGGGATGGCGACAAATGGAAGACGGCGTTTAAGACAAGGTATGGATTGTATGAATACCTGGTAATGCCCTTCCGTTTATGCAATGCCCTGGCTGCTTTCGAATACTTCATTAATAATGTTCTTCCTGAAATTCTGGACCACTACGTAGTAGTATACATAGACGACATACTCATCTATTCAGAAGACGAAAGAACCCATGTACAACATGTGAAGTCAGTGTTACGAATCCTTCAACAGAATCGCCCTTTTTGCAAATTAAACAAATGCGTGTTTCATGTACGCACTGTGGAGTTACTAGGAGTCAGGCTTACTCCTTCAGGGCAAGAGATGGCTGAAAGAAAAGTAACGGCCATTAAGGAGTGGCCACCCCCACAAAACCTTCGATATGCTCAATGTTTTATTGGTTTTGCGAATTTCTATCACAGATTTATTAACCAATTCTCCACGCTGGTTACTCCGTTAACCAAACTACTAAGGAAGACAGCGAAGTTCGAGTGGGACTTGGAGGCCAAAATGGCCTTCGCTGCATTAAAGGAAGCCTTTGTATCTGCTCTAGGCTTAACACACCCAAATCCAGAGAAACCCTAAATCGTGGAAGCGGACGCTTTTGACATAGCACTGGGGGCAGTCTTATCTCGACGACATTCCTCCACAGGACAATTGCACCCTGTTGCGTACATGTCTAGGAAGCTAAATGACGCAGAGAGGAACTACACCATTTCAGAGAAAGAACTCCTGGCTATTAAGGATGCTTTTATGGAATGGAGACACTTCTTGATGGGAGCCAAACACGTAGTCACCGTATATACTGACCACAGAAATCTGCAATTTATGAAGGCCGCCAGACACTTAACCCTGCGACAACTACGATGGATGCTCTTCTTTTCCGAATACCACTTTATCATTACTCACAGACCCGGAAGTAAAAACAAGAAGGCAGATGCCCTCACCAGACAAACGTACCTGAAAGAACCGGAGAGCGTACAGGAACGCTCCATAATTGGTCCCAGGAAGGTCCTCTGTGTTATACAACCGGATACCTTCCTAAGAGAGGTGGTCCATGGGGTTGAAACATTCACTTGGAGAACCTGGCTAAAAAGGCATGCAGAATGGCAAGTAAAACAAGGAATACTGATGAAAGGAAACTGAATCTTGATACCCACAGAACCATTACGAAAAATAGTTTTCCACTGGTGTCATGAAGTACCAAGCGCCGGACACAATGGAGTAGAGAAGACGGTTGAGAGAATTACTCATTAGTTCTGGTGGCCTTCTGTTAGGATCGACATCCAGCAAAGGATACGTGAATGCGAGACATGTGTACAGATGAAAACTGACCACCAACGACCACGAGGGTTGTTACAGCCCCTTCCAACCCCCAATACTTGTGGGAAAACATTTAATTGGATTTCAATGTTGGGATCCCGAAAGACAATGGGTTTATAGTAATCCTCGTAGTGGTAGATTACCTGACTAAGATGGGGCACTTTATAGCCTGCAAGCAGATACCCTCGGCGGGCCGATTAGCTCTGCTACTTATGATACATATTGTTCGTCTACATGGACTTCCTAAGACAATAGTGTTGGATAGTGGTATGCAATTCACGGCCCAATTTTGGAAAGTATGGTGCTTATCTCTACACATATCGACAGCCCTGTCAACGAGTTTTCACCTGCAAACCGATGGGCAAACAGTACGCCTCAATCAGACCCTAAAACATTATTTACGTTGTTACGTCGACAATAGTACAGAAGCATGGGTTGACTATCTTTGGTTAGCAGAAATTGCCTACAATAGCGCCACACACAGTTCCACACGAGTGTCACCCTATTACAGTACCTATGGTCACCATCCTAGATTTTTACCATTTATCCATCTCACTGAGACAACCAAGGTGCCCGGGGTGTCCGAAAGAGTAGCTCATATGAAGAAAACGCTAGTGAACACCCGAAAGCAGTTACAAGAAGCAAAGGGGAAGTACAATGCCTCTGCAGATAGATACAGAAGGCCAGGGCCATTGTATAAAAAGGGGGATGCAGTGTGGTTATCCACCAAGAACATCCGTTTTAGGAAACATAGCATTTTTAACCCTAGGTATATAGGACCCTACAAAATCAGCAAATGTGTTAGTCCTGTTGCTATGAAACTGGCCTTACCTACTCATCTTCGGATCCATCCTGTTTTTCACATCTCCCTACTGAAGCCTTAATTTATGCCTGTGAAAAAATTACCTGTGCCTTATTGGGTCAATGACGAGATAGAATATGAAGTACGAGGTATCATAGACGCAAAGCTGAGAAGAAACAAGCTATGGTATCTGGTAGCTTGGAAAGGGTATGGGCCAGAAGAGAACTCCTGGGAACCAGCATCCGGTGTACATCACCTAGATTAGTGGCTTCTTTCCACAAAAGATTCCCACAGAAACCCTGTCCCTGTCCGCGCTCTCGTTAGGGAGGGGATGTACTGCCATGAGGGCAGAACTATTGAGCGCTTGATTCACGAAACTAGCTGTGAGAGGCTGGCCTGGTATATGCTGTCCACTAATGTAAGTGGGCACGTTGCACCAGTGCAGACAACCCTTATGGTGATTTAAGAGGCCTCAGACAACCTTAGAAAGCTAGCCAAGTGGTAGCTGTGGAGAGCAGCCTTCATGCTTAGTCTTGAAGGAGTGTAAAGCAGCTTGTTTTACCAGAGTGCAATCTTATAGTATAGATTAAATGAAAAAGAATCACACGAGGTATTTATAAAAATATGTATTTATTATATATTACTCTCTTGTACGTTCTAGTATCTCCCACATGGAGATATACACAAAGCACACAACACTATAGCAAAGAAATCACAGTAAATAGCACTAATACACAGTGGGCCTCAGGGGGCCCCAGGGGGGGACCAAACCATATGCTAAAAAAGTGGTATAAGAACCACGACTCAAGTCAGGACAATGTCGAGAGGACGTAGAATTGCTGGAACCCCAAGGAACCACCCAAGGTGAGTAGATAGGGACCCCACGGAGAGCGTGTGCAGTGTGAGTACATGACCGCATGCTCCGTACAAGTCTATGTGCAAGTCGCGGTTGGATTTTTAATGATTAGGGACCCTTCCCAGCAGACTTCGAGGGAACCCCGTGGAAGACAGAAGGTTGGAGAGCCACCCCACCCATGGATACCGAAGTACCCAAGTTACCTAACCCAGGGAAGCCGGGTGCATAGGTGTGAAGTGGCATCGGAAACCGCCGTCGAACCCAATGGAGGACTTTCAAAGAAGAGCCGCTGCTGGAAGAGGAGAGAGTGTCCGTTGGAATCCAAACATGGATTCCTGTTGAGGAGTACCTGAAAGCAGAGGGGACAGAGTCTGGGTCAATTGAGAGTGACCAGGGACTCGGTAGACGAATGCCCACCGATGTCGGGTGCTTCAGGATAGTTGACAGTGACCTTGACTCTGCAGCTGCGGGGACCAGGAGATGTTGAGGATGACCAGGAGCCGGATGCGAGCTTTCCCATGAAAGATGTCGAGTGCTGAGTGGTCGCTGTCCAGCGGAGGCACCAACAAGCCTTGGTAAAAGCAACCCACGCAGGAAGTCAAGGAAGTGTACGATTCGGACCAGCAAGGTCAAGAAGACTCACCACAATCAGGGGAGTCAGGGCAAGCCCAGAGCAATCAGGGGAGCCCAAGGAAAACAAAGATGACTCTCAATTGGACCCACAGGCCGGAGGCACAGGAGTTGCGAGAGGACCTCAGGCAGTTTCACAAAACAACAGGCCACAGAGCACACGGTGTGAGGTGGTTGAAGATATTTGTAGGAAAAGTTTCCAGAGGTTGGGGCTAGTCGGAGCCCAATGCACTTGTCACAGGATTGCCAACAAGCACATGCACTTGCAAAAGAATGCGATGCACAGGGGTTAGGATATTGCAGCCTCCACCAGGGATTCTGGACTCAAACTTGGTGAGAGGGCAGCTCGGACCTCAAGAGACGTAGGAAACCCACCTCCTGTGTTGCTGGGTCTTTCGGAGTCCAGAGGAGTTTGGGATCAACAGACCGGTCAGCAGTGTTGCGGTGCCTGCGAATGCAGGGGAGTGACTCCTTCACTCCATTATCTTCTGGTGTCTTGGATGCTCCACAGGTCCTACACAGATCCTGTACAGTGCACAGACTGACAGCAGACTGAGAGGGAGACGAAGTCAGGCCCAAACGAAGTCCAGCGAAGTCCAAAGTGCCCAGACGGTCGAAGTGCAGTGGTTTCGGTTCTGAATCTTGTCCATGACAAATCTAAGGTCCTACAACCAGGTAAGCCCTTAAGTACCCATGGGAGAGGGTTGGAAAGATTCAGGGACCCTCCCAGGGGAGGGTCTGGACAGGGGAGGTTACTCCAATGTCCTTTGTCCAGTTTCACTGCCAGAGCGGGAGCCAATGGCTCCCAGGACTGGTTTGAACTGTACTATGCACAGGTACACCAAATGTGCCCCTCCTGCAGGTTTTCAGGCGCTGGCAAGCGCACCCACCCAGCCCTAATACACTAAATCCTGTCTGGAAGGTTTCACACCTCCCTGTGACAGGATGCCTATAGTTCTGCCTTCCCCTGCTCGAGCTTGTCTCAGCAGCAGGAGGGCAGAAATGTGTCTCTGGTCGGCAGCAACCATTTTGTGCTGTCCGTAGCTAGAAGGCTGGTACCGGGAACACCGTGGGCCCCACGAAGGGCCTTCCTGGTGGGTGAATCATACCTCCCACACCTGTTACCGGTGTGGGGGTATGATTCCAACATGTTTGACACCAAACACGATAGGGTTGGTAGCAGCCGTTTTCGAGATGGTCATGACACGGTCGCGTAATGCCCTCTATATGTAGTATATGGCTCCTTCACTGACAACCCGGGAGAATGGACTCCGTAGGCTGCAGGGGTGTCCTGCTCACTTTGAACCAAGCACCCTGCCCTCAGGATTGTATAGGCCTGCTATAGGGGTGACTTATAGGTTTTAAGTGCAGGGACCCTTAGATATAGTAAACCTATATCTTAAGTAAGTGGTGCATGCACCGATTTACACAGGCTGCAATGGCAGGCCTGTAGGTCCATTTTGAATGGTCTCTCATGGGTCGCATAATACATGCTGCAGCCCATGGGAGACCTCTGCGGTACCTATACCCTGCGTACATGTGTACCATATACTAGGGACTGACATGGGTACCCCAGTATCCAATCTGGGATGTACCTAAGTACATAGCATAACAGTTTAGGGAGAAAGCAGATAGACCGGGGTCCTGATTGGTAGGATCCCAGTCAGACTAGTCAAAAACAGCATGACATCCAGCAAAAAGAGGGGGTAACCATAAGAAGCAGATCCTACTTTCCTACACTGGCATTAAAACACTTTACACCCTGGGACGCAATCCTGTGTTGCTGCGGTGGAGGTCGGAACCCGGAAGCAGTTGCGGCACAGGAGAGGGACTACACGTCCCAAGAACCTTTGTTGAGCCGAAGTGCAGCGCGGGGGCGGAGCCGTCTATATCATGGACGATGATCCACACTATGCTGTCAGAAATTCTGGATAGATACGGGAGGACTCATCGTCCAAATCTGAATTACTCCTTCGGTCGGGTAAGGGTGCGTTAGCACCACTTATTTCACTGCCTCACTAGCTGTGTGGGAGTCTGGTCTTTCCTCCGTTGGCGAGCTACAAGAAAGCTCATGCGGAGCGAAAGACAAACTCCTTGCTCCCGACTCGAGCCTTGTGCATAACAGTACCTGGTCTTCCTCCATGGGCGAGCTTTGGTACTGAAAGCTCGAGCGGAGGGAAAGATGAACTCCTTGCACCCACCTCAACCTTTGCTCTTTAGAAAACCGGTCTTTCCTCCGTTGGCGAGCCTAATTACAGAGGGCTCATGCGGAGGAAAACATCAATGCCTAAAAATACGATTGGATGGAAGACTTCCAATACATCCCTCCAATAAACGCAGTGCTTGGAATGGTATTGCTCTTTACAGTACAAGACACTTGAAAGAAATTGTTGCACTACGTGTTTATTTTTCCTTAAACTAGCAAATTGCTCAGTGCCCTCTATCTTGGGGAACTACGACTTATAGCACCCATGAATGTATTTATCCTGTTCTGTTTTCTTTGGCTCTTAACAAGGGTGATTGCAAAGGCTGCATAAATTACGCTATACCCCTGTGATGCTAAGTGGACACAGTCAAGGGTAGGTTCTATGAGGGAAAGAGTGACTATTTACATGCCTTTGGTTAAATGAACAGAGGGTTGGTTTAGGTTGTACCGGATTATTATATGGTTGTTCTGTTGTCTGTTTTTACCACAGCAGAACATTAAGGAATTACCAGTGTGGGCAATATTGGAACCACAGACTAAATGTGGAAAATCCCTGGCGTCACATTTGGTTCTTTACAGGTATAAGTTGTTTCATGTCCTGGTCCCTCTGTGCTTACCTGTATACTACTTATAAGTGAGAGGTAGGGATATTCTTGTTTAAAATTTCTATTGTCTCATTTCAGGTATCCCTTCCTATCCTTCCCTCACTTGATAATCTCACTGATCTATGCTATTACAGCAATTCAGACTTGGGACTGTCATGAGGTGGACCATTATGAGCATCAAACCGATCCAGAGGATTTTCCAGTGTGACAAAGCTACAGGTTAACAGAGCTCACCTGGAACATCACCACCAAGAATCCTCAGCCTGGAGTACTACCAGTGGATTTGTAAGGGTTTTGTCCAAGTGGATTGTGGGAACTGAAGTCCCAAACTTTCAACGACCCTTGGAGTAAGTTTTGGACACTTTGGGACCCTTTGGGGAACTTCAAGAAGTAGTTCCAGAAGTTTGGAGAACTTTGGAGCAACTTTGGAAAAAAGCTCCATAAGGTGGACTGACTCAACCTGGCCAGCCAAGCCAGGGACCCTCAACCGTGAGCCAGCCAGCCGGCCAGGTTTGTCCCGCTGAAAAGCTCCGGAGCTCCAACTTCCAGAGTTTGACCGGAAGTAGGCTGAAGCCCAAGCCGGCGAACCCTCACCGAAGCTAATCTGGTAAAGAACATCAAGGGACCCTTGAAGAAAATGCTCCGTAAAAGTTTCTAAGTCCGAACATAGGAGAGGTGACCGGGACTAACTGTGAGAGTCAAGCCGCCCACCTTCAACGCCGCGCCAGCCTGGATCTCTGGTTCGTCCCGCTGGAAACTCCGGAGGTCTGACTTCCACAAGTTTGACCGGGAGCTTGTCACAAGGCAAGCTGGTGAACACTCACCGAATCCAGCTTGGCTGAGAGCTTCAAGGGACCCTGGGAAGAAAATCTCCAGAAAAGTTTCAAGTCAGAAGGTAAAAACTTTGACCGAGACCTACCGCGAGTGGTAGCCCTGCAGGGCTCCATCGTGGTCGGCCTGAAACTTTGACTTTGTCCCAGTCTAGTGCGACCAGATGTCCCAATAGGCGCTATAGGTTTCTATGTGCTATACAGTGCTAAAACTTTAAAAATCAATATCTCTGGTTCCCTACATTGGATCTTTTTTGTTTTGGAGTCATTTTAAAGATACAAATATTTCCTAAGTTTATAAATTGGCGTTGGATTTTTATTGTGTGTTGTGTCTTAGTTATTTACTCAATTGGTGTTTTAAATGCTTTACATACCTGTCTTTAAAGTTAAGCTTGCCGGCTCACAGCCAAGCTACCAAGGTTTGAGCATGGGAATAATTTTCTTAGACCTATTGTGAGCCCTGGAATATGTTAGTGGCCTTATTGCTAGTGACTGATGTACATTTGCCACTTCTTATAACCCACTTTCCAACACAAGTGCACATCAATCAATCAATCAGGGTCTTGTAGAGCGCGGCTACTCACCCGTGAGGGTCTCAAGGCGCTGGCGGAGGGGGCTGCTGGTCGGAGAATCATTCAAAGAGCCAGGTCTTGAGGTCCTTCCTGAATTGGGTCAGCAACGCGGATTGCCTGAGGTGGAGGGGCAAAGTGTTCCAGCTCTTGGTGGTGAGGTAGAAGAATGACCTTCCTCCGGTTCTTGTCTTATGGGTCCGTGGGATGGAGGCGAGGGCGAGTTGGGAGGATCAGAGGTTTCTGGCAGGTGCGTGGAATGTGAGGCAATGGTTCAGGTATGCTGGTCCGTCGTTGCGTAAAGTTTTGTAGGCGTGAGTGAGGAGCTTGACAGTGATTCTCTTGTTGACTGGGAGCCAGTGGAGTTTTCGGAGGTGTTGCATGATTTGGTTGTGGCAGGGGATGTCGAGGACAAGTCTGGAAGTGGCATTTTGAATGTTCTGTAGTTTCTTGAGCTGTTTCGGGGTGACGCTGGCATAGAGTGTGTTGCCGTAGTGAAGTCTGCTGGTGATGAGTGCGTGGGTGAGCGTCTTTCTGGATTCTGTGGGGATCCATCTGAATGTCTTTCAAAGCATGTGGAGCGTGTGGAAGCAGGCTGAGGAGACTGCATTGATTTGGCGGTTAATAGTGAGCGATGAGTCCAGTATGATGCGAAGGTTACGTGCGTGGTCCGTCGGGTGGGGGGAGATCCCAGAGCGGCTGGCCACCAGGAGTCATCCCAATCTGACGGGTGGGACTCAGGATGAGTACTTGTCCGAGTTGAGCTTGAGGCAGCTGTCTTTCATCCAGGTAGCGAAGGCTTTCATTCCGCTGTGGAAGTTGTTTCTGACGGTTGTGGGTTCATTGGTGAGGGAGAGGTACAGCTGGGTGTCATTGGCATAAGAGACTATGTTGAGTCCGTGGCTTCTGACGATTGCTGCAAGGGGCCCATCTAGACATTGAAGAGGGTGGGGCTCATGGAAGAACCATGGGGTACTCCACAGCTGATCTCTGAGGGTTCTGAGAGGAATGGAGATAGTCTGACTCACTGTGTCCGGCCAATGAAAAGTATCAGTGTGGCTGTGGGGTTACAATGTAACCAGCACATGTACACACAGCAATTTCTATGCACTAATTCCTTGACTGTGCCATCAAGTATAGTCTAGATATTTAATTTCATTATATATGGTCTTCAATATTATAGAATTGTCAACACATTTAATAATTATTAATTTCTTGGGAGTTTATCAGGACACTTGCAGGAAACAATTAAAAATCACGATTAGAAAATAGTACACTAAATTATTTGGATCACACCTTTAAAGAAAAATAGAGTTCTTCTACTGTTTGAGGCCCTTTATTAATAATAATGATATGTGTATTTAATAATGTACTACAGCACTTTCATCCAAGGTGCACCACATACAAATATCAATGAATGGTATCATAAAAAGTAATGCCACAATTCTCCAAAAAGACTACAAGATACCCTCGTTCTGCAACAGTAGTAGATGTTCCTTTTATAATTTCCTCAAACCTGATAGAGTAGGAGCAGAACGGATAGAGATAGGAAATTAATCCTGAAATGTGAAGCGTCGAGTGTGAAGGAACAAAAGAAGCACAATGAGGTCAGGATACAGAGAGAAGAAACTTTGAACCAGAAGAAAGACAATGAGATGGGTGATATTTAGAAATCAGTTAGCATGATTAAGGGAGAGCAAGTGCATGTAAACATTAAAACACAATACAAAGATAACAGAATGCGAGCGAGTAGTGATTGGAACCTATCAAAAGTGAATCCAATATGGAGAAATATGTGTGCGATGGCTAAGAGAAAAGAGGGGGCGGATGCAGGAGTTTTGAATAGAAGAAAGCAAAATAAGGAGATACTAAGAAAGACTATTAAGTGGGAAAGAGCAATAGATGCTGTAAGAAAAAAACACATTTTGAAAAAGCTGTTTCAGAGAAGAAAAAGAACGAAAAAGATTTGATTTTTCAGATGTTAAAAAGATGCAAGTGACAGTTCCTGACCACTGGCAAAAAATTATTATGAAAAAGTCAATGTTGAGTCAGTGATTCTGAGATTCTTAACTGAGAAGGGAAACAGGATCAGACTCAAGGAAAAGTGGGTAGAAAGTGGAGTAGTTATAGTTAAATAGAAAATAATCTTAGTTTTCATAGAGCTGAGTTTTAAGAAATCAAACAACATCTAGTTTTTCATGTCATAAAGGCAGGCAGTGATCTGATTATGAAGGGACTCAGTGAAAGGGAAAAATTAGATCTGGGAACCATCAGCATAAAAGTGTAAGTTAAAACCAAAGGAAGAAATCATGGAAGCTAAACTAGTAGAATAGATGGAAAACAGTAGTGGACCTACCATAGAGCCTTTGGGTACAATGTAAAGAACAGGTTAGGAAGAGGATACTTCCCCTTTCCAGGAAAGTAAGAAGGAGCAATTGGTGAGATAAAATGGAACCATTTAGGAATAGTGCCAGATACCCCTAGTTTAGAACAGGAATAGAGAAGAGTTGAGTGTTCCACCATGTCAAAAACAGCAAAGAGATTAACAAGAATAAGGATAGAAGATTGTTCACTGTGATGTGCATGAAGTAGAGTAATAAACACAGAAAGATGTGCCGGCTCATAAGAATAGCCAGAGCGAAAACCATGTTGAACAGAAGAGAAGATGTTGACGTGAAGAAAGACATAGGACATAGAATAAATTCAAATAACAAGACAGATGCAGTAGTTGAAACAATAATCTATTGAGGATGAGAAAGGAGGCTAAAACTGACACCCACGTGCTTGATCTAAGGGGAATGGGGAAAAAGTGATTCAGACGCAGTATTTGCAGCTGCCTACTCTACCTCCAAAGCTCTCCAAAGATGTTTTTCTATGCATTGGTTGCATATAATTTTCATTGATCCATTAAGCAGTCATATTTTTGGTATTAACATTGATTTAATGTAAAATCTCACCCACTTCTCTTTGATGGAACCCTTTATCGCTCCTTAGTTTCTTTTACGAATCCTAGACACTCTTTCACTTGGCACAGCTATATATATAACATATATAGAATAGACAACCACATCCTCAGTAACAGCATCTAATCAACCATGGCTCTCTTCTTAAAGCTATGTTATTGGCATACACGCTTCCATAGCAGACTGTTTGAAATCAAACTTTGTTTGCTCAGCTTTTTAGTCCATCCCTGTTATTCTGGGAGAGGCAGAAAACCATAAAAGCTGTGCAGCCAGCATCAGCTGTGAAAAACTAAGGGGCCGATTGCGATGTCAGTCGGAAAGGCTCCGAACGGGATTCGGATTCGGAGAATCTGATTCGGAACCTATGTTTCCGATCGAATCAGATACATTTCTGACCGACCGATTACGATGTAAGGAAACCGTTCGGGCTGTCCGATTCGGTTCCGATCGGCATTCGGACAGCCCGAGTCGTTCCGAGCCGAATCGTACAGCTCTATGAACACTGTTTCCGACCCAGCGATTACAATGTCTGATTCTGACAGCCGTTCTGAATCGGTCTGCCCGACACAAAACGGCTGTCGGAATCTGACTTTGGTGGCCCGTAGCAGGCCCCCCCTTCACCCGTAGGCCTCCAGTTGGGGCCCATGGGGGTACCCATGGGACCCCTCTTTACAACCATGCACAGTGTGGCAGGCACCATGGGGTGCCTGCCACAGTGTGCAAGGTTTTCCCCAACCACCCCTTTTTTCAGTGGGAGCCTGTGTTCTCGTTTGGAACACAGGCTCCCATTGAAGTAAATGTGAGTCTGACCGAACGATGTTTGGAAGCATCGTAATCGGTTGGTCAGACTCGCAGAACCCGATTCGGTCAGAAACGATTCTGAAACCGATTTGGTCCGAAGAGTCTCCGATCATCATCATAATCAGGCCCTAAGCCGCAAACTTCTTCCAAAGAAGGCAATATTAGGTAATCCGCAATGTCTTCCTTTTCAATAATGCCAGACTGCCCGGGGAAAGGGAATGGCAAAATAATACTTTGCTAGTGCATCAAAAACAGTAGCATATCCCCTACTTAAAGAGTATCAAACATAAGGTTTATGCAATAGAATATACTAAATCTGCTTTATTTCAGATCATGAATGAATTATGTCCCATATTTCTGAATAGAAACTGACTAACATCAGTCAAGCTTATTTTGCATTCTTGTATCTCAGGACTGGCTCGGTGTTCAGATTGGGCAAATATTAAAATGAGATTTAATACCGACAATGCCTTCTCATCAACAACACGTTTATTTCAACATGGCTCTCATCTCAATCTGCCATGACCTTGACCTAGATGACCTGCTCTTCTAACTCTAGTCCTATGACTTGGACCGATACAGTCATCTTGAGATCATGGTAGTCAGTGTCAAAGCCATATCGATCTAATAGCTGCAGGGACAGTCTGTCACTGTAAAGGTTTTCGATGTGATGGGGTTAAGTTAAACGTTGAGCTTAATGCACATTGTGTCTTTTTTTAAATATATGTTGTGTGCAGTTTGAAGGCTTGTGCCATAACAACACCCACAGCTTGCTGAGGTTACCTCTATTGTGAGCGTCCCCCAGTTATAAACCATTTGAAGATGCCTTGTGTGTAATCTTGCATACTTGTATGCATTAACATTTACTTTCAAGAATAAAATAAAAACCTTTATCACTTGCTGCTGCAATTTGCAAAGTCAAAGTGGAACTGGACAAAGGTACAAGGCACAAGTTCTGGTGTACTGTAAGGTTTGGTAGATGAACTGAATTGCTTCAATTAAAGCAGTCTTTCCCCGTCTTCCACCATCCTCTCGCATTTTGCTCTGTCTTGCTGCTGCAACCTTTAACTGGTTTACTTTCAGGAAAGTTAGGCAATATAGACATACTGATTATTAATTAAATTCAGTTACTAAGTTATGCCAGGAAGAATGTGTTTATATATTTTTTGGTTAGTACTCACAGAAGATGGAATTTTTCTTTTCCTAAGATATTGAAGATATCACCCACATTTCGGTCTACTCTTAGAGCATTCTGCGCCTCTGGGTCCGGCTCATAAGCACCTACAAAAAATAAGAAATTATCAAAAAGTTGGATTTTTCTATTTATTTCTATTGGTAACATAGAGTTTACGGTTGTTTCTTTAGCAAGAATTTTCAGTGTTTGTGCCTCAGACAGAAATTTAAATACAACATTCCAGCATATACTCAGCAAAAAATATCTGTAGGTGAACTGAGTTCTCCCTTTAAAGCAGGGCTTTCCAATCTCTGTCAATAATGGTTGGACCTGTGCCAGACATTCAAGATAAATGACTACGCAAAGAATTTCCATTTGGATTTATTATTTGTGAATTTTTCTGTCTGGATCTTCTGTAAGCATGACATGGATTTGCTTCCTTCTTGTGGACCAACACAGAATTTTTGGTATGTTTGTAGGCAGAGAGCCTGCTGTATTCTAAGTGGAAAGGTGAAAGGAGTTCCATAGTACCCAATAGAGTGACAAGGAGGCACACTGTCAATGAGCAGAACAAACAAATATAAATTAATCACGCTTATGAGAAATAAGAACTGGGTGGGATGGTGAAGCACTCTTAATGCATAATCATTTGAAATAATTAATAATAATTGTTGGAAACACATACTGAAAGATATTTTTTTTGTTCAAATATCTTTATTGTTATTAAATAGAGAAAATACATTTATAATACAATGCAATACAACATAACAATATGAAATGTATATTAAGTTAAAATCGAAGAATTACAGAATCAAAAATAGATTTCATATCAAGAGTTAATGAACTGGGCTAAAAAGAAGTGTGAACATATCATTATTCAGACAAGAAGAACAAAATATATAAATGACACCTATTATATGTTATAAAACTAATCAAATAGTATTGCAAAACCCAGACAGATGGATTAAACAAGATCAACAGCCAATATCATGCTGAGGTCATAAAGCAGTCGTATTGCTTAATAAATAAAAAAAATTGCATAACAAAAGAAAGCAGAGGAGAAGAAGAAAAGACAGAAAAAAGCAAAGAAAAGAAGAAAGGAAGAGGCGAAGAGGTGGGGACATCTGCTTCAAAGATGAAAACAACTTAAAAAGTAGAGTCAAAAGGATACTGAGCTACCAACCCCTGAGAGGACAAATTCATATTATTGTCCAGTGACCACCATACATTACAAGAAATGGAAGGCGAGTAATGCTTCTCCTCAACAAAAGTATGAGCTCCACGGAGGTATGATACCCATGCCCACCAGGTATGATAAGACAGAAGATGAAAAGATTTCCATTCTGTTATTATAACTTTAACAGCAATGGATAAAAGTAAATCCAATAATTCCATATCCGTATTGTCAAGGAGTAAATGAATAGCTGTGGCCCATGGGCCCAATAGAATCATAGGTAAAGAAACCTCTAACGTTATATTAAAGATTAATGATAAATGTTTCCGTATCAAACCCCAAAAGGATTGCAATAACGTACATTCAAAAAACATATGTAGATGAGTGCCTGGTTCCAAATTACAATTCCAACAAAGATTGCTATCCCTTAGTTTCAATTTGTGTAGCTTGAGCAGGGGTCCAATGGAGGAGATTTAATGAAAAGAATTTAGATTGAATAAGAGAAGGAGCAATCTTATTACGTAAGGATAACTTCCCAATCAATTGCCAGTTCTCTTGTGAAATATGTTTAAAAATATCATTTTCAAAATGATGAGACCATTTACCATATCTGATTGTAGACTGGGAAGGAAGTGGAGCAGATAAAAATGTATACATTTTCGATGCAGTATGGCCTGAACGAGACCACATAGAAAATAGTGAAACAGTAACCGAATCTGTAGAGAGGGATAATTTAGAAATTACAACCTTAAGTTTCAGAAAAGTGTAGAAATCCATGTTATTAAGATTATATTCCCTAGCTAAAAAAGAGAAGGGAAGAGGGTCGTGATTGGAATCATAAAGATCTTTTACCAGTCTAATACCACTAGCAGCCCAAGAAACCGTACCAGGATCAATATCAGTAACAATTTTAGGATTGTACCATAACGAGGACCACCTTGATTTATGAATAAGTTTAGATACTTTTTTGTCAATATATTTTAGTGCATTAATCGTGTCCAATATAATACGATGGGAATGACCAAGAACGAGCTTAGAAGCAGTGAGAAATGAGGAGGTAGAAAGAGGAGTACACAACTCTCGCTCAATATAAATCCAAGGGGCTGTATGCTGGGAATCTGGTAGGAACCAAAGAGCACATTGAGAGGCTAAGAAGGTGATTTGATACAAGTTCCAATCCGGAAGATTACAACCACCCAGGACAGAGGGCTTTCTAAGGTATTTATAAGCAATCCTAGCTCTCTTATCATTCCACAAAAATTTTGAAGTGAGAGAATCAATCTCATGGAAGAAGGAAGAAGAAAGCTTTATAGGTAACATGGAAGACAGAAAATTAATAATCAGGATTATCATAATCTTAGGAGTTTGTAATCTTCCCCACCAGGAGATATATTTAGGAGACCAGGAGGACAAAAGATCTTTAACTTTAGCTATGATATGGGATTCATTATAAGAAATAGTATCTGAAAAGTCCTTACATTTAGTTGGTCGCTGTAACGTGGTCAAAATGGTATTTCTACCCAAAATACTCTATTTATTCAGGGCTATTCCTTTAGAATTCGGGAAGCAATGGTTTGTTGCTTTAGAAAGTTTGGTAAATCGATTTGTTTGGTCTCACGGCAAAACAAGGAGAGCCCTTCGTTATATGTCTTTGCCCTCGGAGAGAGGGGGTTGGGCACTCCCAGATTTTAGATTCTATTATTGGGCTGCGGCTCTCCACTATATGTGGGTGTTGTTTGGCGGGTACTCAGTAGAATCAAGTGCCGTGGATTCGCTGCCTGATGTTTATCGGCTACTGGTGGGTAAGGATGCTGCGAACTGCTTTCTGAAATTCAGTGAGCCGAGCTACTATAAAAGAACGAAGTTTAAGACCTTGTTAGCAGCCTTTAAAATCTGGGCTGCCTTTAAGAAAAAGATTGGTTTGGGCAGAATGAACTTTTATACTCAGATGTATGGTAACCCCATGCTCCCGGAAATTTTTCAGATCAGATTATGGCAGAATGGGCAGGGCATGGTCTTGTGAAAGTGGGTGACTTGATGGGTTCCGAGGAATGCTCCAATTTAAGGATATCCAGGATAAATTTGGGTTAAGCTCAAAGAATTTTTTTAAATATCTTAAAATTAGAAGCTTTTTGGGTAAAAAGCTGGGTGGTGGTAATGGCTTTTGTAGTAATAAAGTTATAGATGTTATAAGAAGCAGCAAGGGTTGTAATATAAAAGGAATTTATTGTGAACTTACATCACTGAAGCATGATGATCTAGAAAAGCATGGTGAAAAATGGAAAGATAGGTTGGGCACTGAACCGGATAACTTCTTTGATTCTTTAGAGTTGGGGCAGACTGTGCTATGCTCGGCTGGGCTTCAGGCACAGCACTTTAAGACGCTATTCTCACTTTACTATACCCCGGCAAGGATAGCACAATGGGGAGGACAGGTGGGAATTAGGTGCCCACGGTGTAATTTATTAAAGCGGATTTAGTTCATATGTTCTCCACCTGCCCGCGGCTTGACTCAATAAAATCTTCCATTACAACTTTTGTGAACACACCCTGGATATCAAAATTAAAATTACCCCAACCCTAATACTTCTTGGGATTGATAACTCCCAGGGGCAAGCCCCGCATTTTCGTTTTATGTTTGTAGCTATGGCAGTTCTCCGAATATGTGTTGCCGCAGCCTGGCTAGATCAAACTGCCCCAACTTATCAACTATGGCTAGCCAGATTACTCGCGATGTTTAACCTTGAGAGGGAATTTATGAGCGGCTGGGTAAAAGAGGGAGAATTTTGGGAAACGCATCTGGGACCCGATTTATAACTGGAAAGAATCCCAAACCTAATTTAGGCTCTGATTCCCGAAAATGGATCGACATTGGATAAAATATATCTGGACATTTGCTGGGGCTTGTTTTGTTTTGTTTCGATTTGATTTTTCTTTGCTGGTCCCTTTTCTTTCCCCTCCTTATTGAGAGATCACTCAAAATATATATATGTTGGGAAAAAACGCTTTAAAGTAAGAATATAATTTGATTTTGTAAATTCTGGAAGATAAAATATGGAAGTATTTATCCTCATTCGTGTATGAATTATATATGTATTATGGATGCTGTTTATAATTCAAAAATCCTCAATAAAAATATAAAAAAAAAAAAGAAAAGTCCTTACAAAACCAAATTCCTAAGTATTTAATACTGAGTCGATTGCCATTTAAATCCTGAGTCGCCCATGTGAGAAGGGAAACACACCGAGTTAAGGGGAAACATTTCTGTCTTTTCTTGGTTCAGAGTATATCCAGAGACAAGCGAAAACTCTCTAATGATGTTAGAAATAACAGGAATCCTCTGAAAAGATAAGAACGTCATCCGCATAGGCGGCTGTTTTAAGCGTATGCGAACCAAATTGAAAACCTTTAATACCCTGGTTCAAGTTGAGTAGACGAAGGAGTGGGACTATAGACAATAGAAAAAGAAGGGGTGATAAAGGGCACCCTTGTCTAGTGCCTTGACGAAGATTAAAAAAGGAAGACGCAGCCCCATTAACTCTGATGTTAGCTTTTGGCTGCGCATAGAGAGACATTACCATATTAATAAAGGAGTCACCAAGGTTATGGGATTCTAGCACTGCTTGTAAAAAAGGCCAAGAGACTTTATCGAAAGCCTTTTCACTGTCAAGGGCTATCGCCGCCGATGGTAATGCAGAAAGTTTTGCTTTTTCTAAAATATGACAAATGGTTCGAATATTGTCTCTAGCGAGTCTCCCTTTAACAAAACCAGTTTGGGAATCATGGCTAAGACTAGGAATATGACCCTCTAAGCGCTTAGCCAAGATCTTGGCAAAAATTTTAGCTTCCATATTTAATAATGAAATTGGACGGAAATTTTTAGGATTCGAATGATCTTTGCCATCTTTCAGAATCACGACAATAGTAGCCTCAGTAGCTGAGCCAGAGACCTTGCCAGAAAGGATAAAATTATCAAAAACTTCCTTAAGATATTTGATTATTGAGGAAGAAAATGTTTTATAAAAGGCAATAGGAAACACATCTGGTCCCGGAGCCTTCCCCAACCGAGTAGCCTTAATAGCCTGAATTATCTTGTCAGTCTCAATCGATTTCCCCAATTCAATCATATCGGAATGCGAAATAGTATTAGTAGGAATCGAATTCAGAAACTGCTGACAAGCAGATATGTTGCATTGATCTTTAGGAGTGTATAACTTTTCATACAAATCACGGAAGACTTCAAGTATTTCTTGAGTATGGAATTTCTTTGAACCATTTTTATCATTAATATAAGAAATCTGGGCAGTTTTAATATTCATATTTTGATATTTTAAGGTGACAGTCAACAACTTACCAGCTCTATTTCGTAATACCAAATGCTGAGATTTTTGAGCGTGTACACCAATATAAGCTCTTTTAGTGACTATAGAGTTAAAAGAGTATTTTAAATGCTTGATATCTTGTAGGAGAGACTTATCATTAGAGCGTCTAAATAGCAGCTCTTTACTTTTGATCTCATCCCCCAAAGACTGCAGCGACTTTCTGATGTCACTGTTTCTTTTTGACATTTTTTGATAATATGACCCCGAATAGTACATTTAAATGCATCCCATAGAACTATTGGGAAATTCACCGAAGACTCATTATCTTTGAAAAAATTAGCAATCTCCTCATTAAGCTCTTTAACTTCATCCTTATCGTCCAAAATCTCTGTATTAAGACGCCAATTACGAGGGCCTCTTGTATCTGTAAGATTAAGGATAGTCAAGGATACCGCTGCGTGATCAGAAACGACTATTGGATGGATCATAACATTTATAGTATGCTTTAAAAGAGCAACATCAACTAAAAGATAATCGATACGAGAAAAGCTAGAATGTGGAGAGGAGAAAAACGTGAAATCACTACCCGTAGGATTATGCAATCTCCATGCGTCAACAAGCTGGTGAGATTAACACATATTGAGCATGTGTTTATACAATCTAGGGGGACGGAATTTAAAAGCAGAATGTCTATCTAAAATAGGATCCAAGGGCAGATTAAAATCACCGCCAACAATTGTTCTTGCATTCTGAGGGATATCAGAAAGTTTTTTATTTATGGTACGCCAAAAAAGAGGATCATCGATGTTAGGAGCATATAAATTCATGATATATAGATCATCAGAACCATTGGACAAACGAGTAAGTAACCATCTGCCATTGGTATCATGCTCAGCAGTAACAATAGACAAACCAGAGTTTTTGGAAATCAGAGTAACAACCCCATTCTTTTTACCAGAAGCTTCGGAACAAGTAACATCAAGAACCCACTCCTTCCGCATAAGAAGAGCTTCTTTAAAGGCAATCTCAGTCTCCTGAAGTAGAACAACATCGCCAGATAAGCTTTTACAATAATCTAAGATCTTGACCCTTTTAACAGGGTGATTTAACCCACGAACATTAAGTGAGACTACATTTAAACCAGTCATAGATAAACATAAAACAACACAAGTAAAAACATCTGATAAAGAGAAAGAGGGGTAACCAAAAGAACATCAGGTATAGGGGTAAAAGGAAAGCCAAGAAAAAGTTAAAATACACTGAAGCATATGTCCCAAGAGTAGGAAAAATAGGAATGGAGGAAGAAAAAACTAGAAAGAAAAAAAAAGAACAAAAGTACTCCAAAGAAAAAAGAAGCGTTAAAAAGAGTAACCTCACCAGGGGATGTCTGTAATAGACAAATTGCATGGGGAAAATAACGTGGAGGAGCAACAATAGAGGCCATCCACCACGATGCAGACGGCTCAACAATAAATAATTCATTAGGCGACGAAACAAATGCAAAAATATCAATGTAACTATACTATCAATAATCCATCAATAAGAATAAATAACACAAGTTCCAAAAATATAACATATTTGATCAGTGACAAACATATTATCATATCCTAAAATAGAAAAGTGAGGTTATAAAATCAGATAAATATCAAATTAAGGCATTATAAATAACAATATAAGGCCATATAAATAACCATCTAATGCATAATAAATAAACATATGTGGTGTAATAAATAGCAATCTGAGGCAATATAAATACCAATATAAAACATTATAAATCTCAGTCTAAAATATTATAAACTAGTCTATCAGGTTAATATAGATATATATAAACAAAAGAATTCCAAAATACGTAATGTAAAGAAAAGTTATTAGTCACTACAGAACTGATGGCATTCAGGAATAAATTGACATAGAGTATTTTGGAAATTAAGAAGTAGATAGCATATTCTACATTAGATGTAATTCATAATTTGGGATACATATATAATGAAAGAAAAAGAATCAGATTGACAAATAAGTACATAAATAAAAATTGTACATACAAAACAAAAATGTATATCATAAATTAACATTACAATAGTGAACAAAAGTACAGATGAATAGTAAACACACATAAATATGTTATCACCAACGTAGAATTATAGGAAAAGAAAAGTAAAAGTCAAGCAGAAAATAGAATAATCGAACAAAGTAGAAAGGACTTATATAAGAAATGATCGAGAAAATAAAATAAAAAAGAATGTGGGAAGTAGAAGAACAAATACTTACTTTATCATAAGAATAGGGAGAAAGAAAAGCAATGAAAAGACCAACAAACTAGAATGTTAATACACCAAAAAGACTTCATCAATATGGGCTAAGATAAATGCCCACAGAAAGAAAGAGAAACTGAGTAGGAAGCAGGTACGAAATTGGAATAAGTCAGAGAAGTAAAACAAGACGATAAAAAAGATAGGAGAAGAAGAGAAATAGAGACACATTGATAGCCTATAATTAACAAAATAGCACCGGAACAGTACCAACATATTAAAACCTCCAACCTACATGTAACCTACAAGGAATGCAAACTCAAGAAACATTCATAATAATATAGTAAACCATAAAAACCTGTACAAGGAGAATCAGTTAATAGAGAATAACCAAGATAATATTAACGATCTTACAGTGCGTAGTTACCATTCCAAAGAAGAGCACAGAAGAGCAATATTAACCACTCACATTGTGGCAAGGCACAAAAAGCAGGGAACCATCCTGACAGATGATGAAGGTCGTTAAAGACGACAAGTGCCAGGAAGAGAGTCTGAGTCCATCTGTGATTGAGCAAGACCACTGACTCATTGTCAGTGAAATTGCTCTCCCACCCTCGCAGCTCCACCATTAAGTGAGGCCTCTCCTGAGCCCCTGCACTCCTGTAGTGTTTGGTGTTTGAGGCCCTCCTCCACCCGCAGGTTATACCTGCGCCTCATCCCTGGTGGTCCAGTGGACCTCTGACTCCTTTCTCTCGCTTCGCTTTCTGCCCCCTTCATCCTCTCCTTTCTGCCCCGTTTTTACCCTTTAGCTTCCTCACCCTTTCACTCTTTATTGCATTTTTCTTCTGCTTTCTGCTCCATTTCACCCTTTATTCTTTTCACCCTTTTACTCTGTATATCTTTCTCTTTTCTTTTTTCACCCTTTCACTCTTCACATTTTTCCTCTTCTTTTGCTTGCTTCCCCCATTTTTCCCGCCGCTGCTGCCCCCGCGGCCCCTCCACCCCAGCGCGACCAACCCGAGCCAGTTCTGCTCCTTGCTCCCGCCTCCCAGCTGTCTAGCTCTCCCCGACCCCTACGTAATGGTGGCCGCTGCAGGGACAGGCAAGCAAGACCACTGACTCATTGTCAGTGAAATTGCTCTCCCACCCTCGCAGCTCCACCATTAAGTGAGGCCTCTCCTGAGCCCCTGCACTCCCGTAGTGTTTGGTGTTCGAGGCCCTCCTCCACCCGCAGGTTATACCTGCGCCTCATCCCTGGTGGTCCAGTGGACCTCTGACTCCTTTCTCTCACTCCGCTTTCTGCCCCCTTCATCCTCTCCTTTCTGCTCCATTTTCACCCTTTAGCTTTCTCACCCTCTCACTCTTTATTGCATTTTTCTTCTGCTTTCTGCTCCATTTCACCCTTTATTCTTTTCACCCTTTTACTCTGTATATCTTTCTCTTTTCTTTTTTCACCCTTCAAATTTTACTCTTCTTTTGCTTGCTTCCCCCGTTTTTCCTGCCGTTGCTGCTCCCGCGGCCCCTCCCCCCCAGCGCAACCGGCCCGAGCCAGTTCCCCTCCCCACTACCGCCTCCCAGCTGTCCAACCCTCCCCGAACCCTACTTAATGGCGCCCGCTGCGGGGACAGGCGAGCAAAACCACTGACTCATTGTCAGTGAAATTGCTCTCCCACCCTCGCAGCTCCACCATTAAGTGAGGCCTCTCCTGAGCCCCTGCACTCCCATAGTGTTTGGTGTTCGAGGCCCTCCTCCACCTGCAGGTTATACCTGCGCCTCATCCCTGGTGGTCCAGTGGACCTCTGACTCCTTTCTCTCGCTCCGCTTTCTGCCCCCTTCATCCTCTCCTTTCTGCTCCGCTTTCACCCTTTAGCTTTCTCACCCTCTCACTCTTTATTGCATTTTTCTTCTGCTTTCTGCTCCGTTTCACCCTTTATTCTTTTCACCCTTTTACTCTGTATATCTTTCTCTTTTCTTTTTTCACCCTTTCACTCTTCACATTTTTCCTCTTCTTTTGCTTGCTTTCCCCGTTTTTCCCGCCGCTGCTGCACCCGCGGCCCCTCCCTCCCAGCGCACCCAGCCCGAGCCAGTTCCCCTCCCCGCTCCCGCCTCCCAGCTGTCCAGCCCTCCCCGACCCCTACTTAATGGTGGCCGCTGCGGGGACAGGCGAGCAAGACCACTGACTCATTGTCAGTGAAATTGCTCTCCCACCCTCGCAGCGCCACCATTAAGTGAGGCCTCTCCTGAGCCCCTGCACTCCCATAGTGTTTGGTGTTCGAGGCCCTCCTCCACCCGCAGGTTATACCTGCGCCTCATCCCTGGTGGTCCAGTGGAACTCTGACTCCTTTCTCTCGCTCCGCTTTCTGCCCCCTTCATCCTCTCCTTTCTGCTCCGTTTTCACCCTTTAGCTTTCTCACCCTCTCACTCTTTATTGCATTTCTCTTCTGCTTTCTGCTCCGTTTCACCCTTTATTCTTTTCACCCTTTTACTCTGTATATCTTTCTCTTTTCTTTTTTCACCCTTTCACTCTTCACATTTTTCCTCTTCTTTTGCTTGCTTCCCCCGTTTTTCCCGCCGCTACTGCCCCTGCGACCCCACCCCACCAGCGCGACCAGCCCGAGCCAGTTCCCCTCCCTGCTCCCACCTCCCAGCTGTCCAGCCCTCCCCGACCCCTACTTAATGGCGGCCACAGCGGGGACAGGCGAGCAAGACCACTGACTCATTGTCAGTGAAATTGCTCTCCCACCCTTGCAGCTCCACCATTAAGTGAGGCCTCTCCTGAGCCCCTGCACTCCCGAAGTGTTTGGTGTTCGAGGCCCTCCTCCACCCGCAGGTTATACCTGCGCCTCATCCCTGGTGGTCCAGTGGACCTCTGACTCCTTTCTCTCGCTCCACTTTCTGCCCCCTTCATCCTCTCCTTTCTGCTCCATTTTTCTTCTGTTTTCTGGTCCGTTTCACCCTTTATTCTTTTCACCCTTTCACTCTGTATATCTTTCTCTTTTCTTTTTTCACCCTTTCACTCTTCACATTTTTCCTCTTCTTTTGCTTGCTTCCCCTGTTTTTCCCGCCGCTGCTGCCCCCGCGGCCCCTTCCCCCCAGCGCGACCAGCCCGAGCCAGTTCCCCTCCTCACTCCCGCCTCCCTGCTGTCCAGCCCTCCCCGACCCCTACTTAATGGCGGCCGCTGCGGGGACAGGCAAGCAAGACCACTGACTCATTGTCAGTGAAATTGCTCTCCCACCCTCGCAGCTCCACCATTAAGTGAGGCCTCTCCTGAACCCATGCACTCCCATAGTGTTTGGTGTTCGAGGCCCTCCTCCACCCGCAGGTTATACCTGCGCCTCATTCCTGGTGGTCCAGTGGACCTCTGACTCCTTTCTCTCGCTCCGCTTTCTGCCCCCTTCAGCCTCTCCTTTCTGCTCCGTTTTCACCCTTTAGCTTTCTCACCCTCTCACTCTTTATTGCATTTTTCTTCTGCTTTCTGCTCCGTTTCACCCTTTATTCTTTTCACCCTTTTACTCTGTATATCTTTCTCTTTTCTTTTTTCACCCTTTCACTCTTCACATTTTTCCTCTTCTTTTGCTTACTGCCCCTGTTTTCCCGCCGCTGCTGCCCCCGTGGCCCCTCCCCCCCAGCGCGACCAGCCCGAGCCAGTTCCCCTCCCCGCCTCCCAGCTGTCCAGCCCTCCCTAACCCCTACTTAATGGCGGCCACTGTGCTGGCGTGCCAAAGGCAAGCACGTCTGCGCCCGTCCGCAACCAGATCGCGACCAGCGCCAGGAACCCTGGACCTCCGCACCGCCAGCGCTACAACCCAGCGGCACTCCACGCACTCAACCCAGGCCGCAACAACAACTGCAAGCTAGCCTCACCAGCTGACACCCACGGACCCTTCAGCTGTCACCGTTACCAGCACACCTGCAGCACCGCCAGGAACACGAACCCAGCACAACCCGCCCGCAAGAACACAACCGAACCGAAGACCCTGCAATGCATCCTCCTCAAAGTCCGATCACTCGACAAACACGCCACCGAAATCTGGGACCTCCTCTGCAGCACCACCCTGGACGTAGAATTCTTCACCGAAACCTGGACCAACACCACCTCGGGACCGGACATTGCCATCGCCATTCCCCAAGGATACAAGATCTCCCGGAAGGACCGCCCCACCCGCCCGGGAGGAGGAATCACCATTGTCCACAAATCCACCCTCTGGCTGAGCACACTCCCCGACGAGCCCACAGACCTGATGGAACACCTACACTTCAAGATACAGGCCAGCCCTACCACCACCCTCCGAGGAACTCTCGTCTACCGACCCCCCGGACCCCGCAGACTTTTCACCAACTCCATCACGGACATCATCTCCCCGCAAGCCATCGCATCCACCAGCTACACCCTGCTGGGAGACCTCAACTTCCACCTCGACAACCAACTAGACCCCAACACCACACATCCCTCCTGGACAACCTCCACAACATTGGACTCCGCCAGATCGTGACCGAACCCACACACTCAGCAGGTCACACCCTCGACCCCCTCTTCACAACAGGAAACTCCATCACTTTCAGCCACACCACCAAACTCCCGTGGACAGACCATCGATGCATCCACTTCACCTTCAGAACACCCACCATCCACAGACACCAGCACCTGCTCCCACGAAGAAACTGGACCAAAATCACCAATGACCAGCTCACCTCCTCACTCGGCAACTCCACCCCAACCATCGCGGAAGACGACGACCCCAAAACCGCAGCCCGTACTCTGCACAGATGGATCTCCGACAGCACCAACACCATAGCCCCCCTCAAGAAGGACAACAACACACATGCCAAGAAAGCCAGATGGTTTACCACCAAACTCCGAGAGTCCAGACGCACATGCCGCGGCCTCGAAAAGGCCTGGAGGAACTCCAAATCCACAGAAGCCCGCAATAACTTCAGAGCCGCCACCAACGCCCACCACCAACTCATCAGAAATACGAGAAAAACAGCAATCGAAGACAGAATCTCCACACACGCACACAACAGCAAAGAACTCTTCAGCATCATCAAGGAGTTCGCCCAACCCACCAGCGAGTCTACTGACATTCCTCCCTCACAAGAACTCTGCAACAAACTCAGCACCTTCTTCCACCACAAAATCAAGAACATCTACAACAACTTCGACGAAGACAACCAACACACTGAACCCTCACCAGCCACCCCCGACACCCTGAAGCCAACGATTAACAGCTGGACAGCCCTCACCACCGAAGACACACTGAAGATGATAAAGTCAATCCACTCCGGGCCCCCCACGGACCCCTGCCCCCACCACATCTTCAACAGAGCCGCCGACACCATTGCACCCATGCTTCTCCACACCATCAACCGCTCCCTGGCGAACGCCTCCTTCCCCGAGACGACTGGAAACACGCCGAGATCAACCCCCTCCTGAAGAAGCCCTCGGTGGACCCCACCAACCTCAAAAACTACAGACCCATCTCCCTGCTCCCATTCCCAGCGAAAGTCATCGAGAAAGCCATCAACAACCAACTCGCCACCTTCATCGAAGAGCACAACATCCTCAACTCCTCCCAATCCGGCTTCAGAAAAAACCACAGCACAGAAACCGCCCTCCTCGCCGCAACAGACGACATCCGCTCCCTCCTGGACAAAGGAGAAACAGTAACCCTCATCCTCCTCGACCTCTCAGCGGCCTACGACACAGTCTCCCACCGCACCCTAACACGCAGACTCCATGACGCAGGGATCCGGGACAAGGCCCTCGACTGGATCCACTCTTTCCTCTCCGGCAGAACGCAGCAGGTCAGACTCCCTCCTTTCCTCTCGGACCCTACACCATCACCTGCGGAGTCCCCCAGGGGTCCTACCTCAGCCCCATGCTCTTCAACGTCTACATGGCTCCGCTTGCCCCATCGTCAGAACCCACGGACTCAACATTGTTTCACACGCAGACGACACCCAACTCATCCTCTCCCTATCCAACGAACCCAACGCAGCAAAACACAACTTTCAAGAAGGCATGGAAGCCGTTGCCAAATGGATGAAAAGCAGCTGCCTACAACTCAACACTGACAAAACAGAAGTACTCATAATGGGCCCACACCCCGATGCCTGGAACGACACCTGGTGGCCCCCCCGCCCTCGGAAGCCCACCCACCCCCACGCACGCAACCTTGGAATCATCCTGGACTCCGAGCTCAAGATGGACCACCAGATCAACTCCGTCGCATCCTCCTGATTCCACACCCTCCGCCTCCTATGTAAGACCTTCAAATGGATCCCCCTCGAGCACAGAAAGACCGTCACTCACGCCCTCGTCACCAGCAGACTCGACTACGGCAACACAACTGCCATATCTCCCAGCACCTTCGCACACTCCACTGGCTCCCCATCGAGGCTAGAATCACCTTCAACACCTCCACAACACTGGACCAGCATACCTGAACAGCCGACTCAAATTCCACGTACCCCAAAGGACCCTACTATCAGCCAAGCTCTCCTACGCCATGGTCCCCCGCGCCAGAAAGACCTGATCGGGAGGCCGCTCCTTCTCCTTCCTCGCGGCCAGAGCCTGGAACGCCCTACCGCTCCACCTCAGACAGACAACATCACTCCCCATCTTCACGAGAAACCTCAAAACTTGGCTCTTTGACAGACCCCCTCCTTGATGGACTGGAACCTGCACCCCCCCAGCGCCTTGAGACCCTCAGGGGTGAGTAGTCGCGCTTAACAAACGCATGATTGAGATTGATTGTCCAAAAATGTCGAAAGCTCTGAGGGTTCATAAAAAATTTGTGAACGACCCTTGAAAGTTATTCTGAATCTTGAAGGACCTGCAATGGAAAATGGAATATTCATATCTATGAGTCTTCTACGTAGATTCAAGAAACCTTTGCGACGAATGACGGTATCTCTAGCAAAGTCTTGTGAAATTGATATTCTGTGACCTTCCCATTGTATTATTTTAATCTTCCTCATTTGAGCCAAAATTTGCTCAGTATGTTGATGGCGCAGAGGTTTAAAGATCAACGGTCTTGGAGAAGACCACGTTTTAGGCTTAAAAGTCGGAACTCTATGAGCACGTTCTATTTCAAAATCTTTGTGGAATGAAATGTTCAGAACCTTTGGAATCCAAGAAAGCAAAAAGTCCAACACTGAAGGAGCAGATTTCTCACAGTCTTCCGGTAATCCAAAAATACGAAGGTTACTTCTACGATTTCTGTCCCCCTGTTCAGTTAGTTCTCTTCTTAATGAAGCCATGGAGCGCTCCAAACTTTGGATGTGTTTAGCTTGCTTGTTTGTAAAGTCCTCTACAGTACTTATTCATGTTTTGGCATTGGAGACACGTAATGAAAGATTTTTAAGGTCATTCCGAATTGCCGCGACCTCAATTTGAAGCAAGTCTTTGTTCGTTTTGGTACTCTGAGCTATATCATGAACTGAATTAAGCTTGAGTAGTATAGTATCTAAGGTCGAAGCAGAATCGATATTACCCTTAGCTGGTAAATCCAGAGTAGGTGAATTTTGTTTAGACCTCTTCAGATTCCCCTTAGAATCTCTGTCCTTGGAAGTGACACCCATGCCTTTTGCCATCGGAAACAAACACAGTATTCACACAAAATGACTGAAAGAGCGCAGATGTTGTGTTAAGCCAAAGAGCACAAAGTAGTGTAAAAATTACTTAGGAGAGACGAAGTATTAATGTCTGAGAGACCGAAGGCCAACACATCTGTAAAATGTGTGAAAACTCATCAAGCACTGAGGAAGGCTCCTTATGTAAATAAATCTGTTACACCATGAGAGACCCAACAGCAAATGTCAGTTTGTAGACCCAAAAGTGTAAGAGCCTTACACAACCCTCATTGAAAAGGAAATAATCCACGAAATGATGACTCGCTAAGAGAATCCGTCAACGGGCAGATGTCACACCAGGGAAGACCAGACACCGTCTGGTTATAGAGTACAGTACTGAATAGACTATGCACATCCAGTAATACACAGGATAGGCTCCAAAAGCTTAAAATTAAACATTTGAAATGTTGCTCATATGATAGTTCACCCCCACTGAAGCACAGCCAGCTGGATATTAGGCCACTAATTAGGTACTATAACTTCCGGGAAAATCCTGTCAGCAGCCGTCATTTTGTGTATGTGCTGGCGCAATAGAATAGTGTCCCTACAGAAGTCTCAGGACCTAACATCAAGAGGTATAAAATTCGCCATAACAATACCTCATGCAGCGCAGGGGGAATGACCCTGGAATCCAAACAGGTAAACAAATTGATTTCATGCCCTCGGTCCGTGTTACGACGAGACCTCCGTGTCAGCCGCCATTTTGAAGACCCGACGTGAAGAAAAAATCGCAGTGCAAGGCTTCACAAAGGGAAGCAGTCCGAATCACCTGCGAGCTGTCCCCAAGGCTCCCAAGCTGTTCCGCCGCCTATCAGTAGCAGTTTGTACACTGGGGGCCAGATGTACAACCCTTTCTTTAGTGCCTCGCAATTTGCGACACATTGCGAGTCGCAAATTGCGAGGCGCTAAATGAAATGTACAACAGTGTGTTTACACTGTTTTGCGATTCCCAATGGGGTCGCAAATTGCGAGGCTCATTAATATTAATGAGCCTCTCGCAATTTGCGAGCCCATTGTGAATGCCAGCCCTCTCAGGGGTGGTGGCCTGCTGGGCTCAGCAGATCACCATGTCTGGGACTGCTTTTTAATAAAGCAGCTTTCTTTTTCTAAATGCAGCCCGTTTTCCTTAAAGGAAAACGGGATGCATTTACAAAAAATAAAATGAAACATTTTCGTTTCATTTTTTTAGGGCAGGCAGTGGTTCCTGGGACCACTGCCTGCCATTAAAAATTATTTCGCATGCATTTGCAAAGGGGAAGGGGTCCCCTGGGGACCCTTCCCATTTGCAATGTATTGCCACCTACTTGAAGTAGGTGGTAATTACAGTGTTTTGCGACCGCAATTGCGGTCGCAAAACATAAGTACATTGTTTTGAGATTCGCTATTTGGAAGGGAACGCCCCTTCCAAATAGCGAGTCGCAAAACCTATTTAGCGAGTCGCAAAAAAATTGTGACCCGCTAAATAGGCTATGTACATGGCCCAATATGTTTTTGCATGCGCAAACGGGTTACGCAAACCCGTTTGCGCATGCAAAACGAGTCGTACATCTGGCCCTGGGTTTCTTACTTTGGCACTCATGAAGCTGCAGCATGGTTCAAAACCATGCTGCTTTACTTGTATTTAACCTCATCCAAATGTCCATATCATGCTTAGCCTCAAGTTATAACAAAATCTCTTTGTCAAACAGGGATCTCAATTTAAGCGTCAGTACATTGTCCACTCATTTGTCTATAGCAGGGTCCAGGGTACGTATCATTAAGGAGATGGATTCTGCCCATCAAATCCGCATGGACTTTTTGCTTTTTGACCATCTGGTATATGACGTTTTTACTGTTGATGAGCCTCCCAACCTATGACTCACTCACGGAAAACTCATGCTAAATGGCCTGTGCATGGTTACAAGTAGTGTCTGCCTTTTACGATAAGGCTGATGCGAGGCAGCAAGGGTAAGGGCACTTGGCTGTTTACTCATGAACACGTGTGCACACGTGTGAGGGCTGCGTGTGGGAGACTCCTGTCATGCACAGCCTGGTAACTGCATACAGGTAGCCTGGCACAGAGGGGACTCTGCAGGATTGGATAGTGACCGTTTGTAGGCCTCATAATGTTAGTGCACACTCATAAGGAAAGTCAGTGTGGTTTACTGTCTTGTCTGCAGTGCACTCTAAGGCACTCCTCTCTATAGGTGTATAATGGAGTGTCTATTATAAAACCTATGGGGAGGGCTGCCTTAGAGTGCAGCTTCACTTCCCTTTGGCCCACAGAAACCAGTAACATATTGAATTGGGGCATATCCTGTACAAGAGAATCAATTCTGCAGGTTCAAAAAATATATCTGTACAGCTAATGTGTCATCCAGGAATGTCACATTTCTCTGGCTCAACAAAGGATCAGAGCCCAGACCTTGTGTCACCCTGCTGTGTTAAGTTAATTAGATTTCTCTCCAGGAGCAGGAACAAATACTCCCTGCACAAAGGGAGCAATTAACAGTACCCGACTAAGCTCCTGAGGAGGAGAGGTGTGGGGATGAAGGATCTGCATAAATGAATCAATCAGCTATCACACTGTGCCAAGGATCGACCAGCCCAAGTCCACTGAACAAAGGAGGGAGCACAGCCCTCTGGAGCCAACCCATGAGGGGGTTCTCTTTGAAGATTTGGTGTAAAGGGCCCTGGAAGTGATGTCAGTGAGGGGTGGAGCTGAGGCACCCAGAGCAGATGTGGCAAGTGACTCTTGGGTGCCGCCATTTTGAAATGTCATCCAGGCTGGGCAGGAGGGTTGGGACAGGTGGCGAGAAATGATGTGTCACTCCAGGATAGGCCAGAGGTGCCTCACCTCTGGAACCTACCACCCCCACTTAAAAGGTCTTGAGCAAAGGGGGGAGCTCTATCTTGGTTGTGTTTTCTGCTGGACTCTGGGACTGGAGGCAGCCTCCATTGACAACTGGAAGGAAGAACCCCCTGATGCCACTAGACTAAGAACTCCATCTTCAGTTGACCTCAGGACCAGTGGGGCTCACCCCAGGACCAAGGAAGCTTGTCCCCTTCGACCCCCTGAGGACTAGCTGGAGCAAAGACTGGGCTTCTGCACCAAGAAGGACAGAGGCCCAGGGGAAACCAAGGATAAAGGTTGGTGCAAGAAACCAGTGGAACCAGCTACCTGCACAGTTTGCCACCTTAGAGGCCAGGAGGCCTTAGAAAAGTGCTACAAGTGCCACCAGTAGTAAAACAAGCTCAAAAGCATGAAAAATGGCCCAAAGGGGCCCAAGATATCAGCAAGAGAAGGATTTTGACCTTTGACCACCAGCATGATCTCAGAGCGAATGGAGATCTGCTGCCTAGCTTTTCAAAACCCCTGGGGTAGACCTGGGCCCAGGGGTTGCCGAAGGAGAAGCCCTCAGTTTATATGCTGGCAGAGAGCATGCCTGTGGCGCCCTCCCCAGCGTTTTGGATAGCAGGTGAAGATGGGGAAGGGCGGTTGTGCTTCCCCCGAGAGAAGAGAGGGAAGGAGGCGCCCAGGACCCCGAGATGAAGAAGATGCAGAGGGGGCGCCACCGTGCTCCCCCTAGCACTGGCTGGCCCGCCCGCTCCCTGCGCCCGTGTCCCACGACCGAAACCAGCACCATCCTTACAGGAGTGTGCAGGGCAGAAGAGAGCTGCCGGCTGCTGCGACAGGATGGAACATTGCTGCTTATGTGGGGAGCTGGGCTGGGCAGTGAGGAGTTGGCTCCCTCAGCTGCCCCCACCCTGAAGAACAAGCAGGGTGCCCAAGTGGGGCAGGGAACCCCTAAAAAAGAAAAAACACACAGAAAAAGAACACAGCAGAAACAAGCAGCTGGAGCCACTCATTTAAATGCACAAGCTCCATAGGGAGCACCTCATAATGCCCTGTGGGCTGACATTGACCAAGCTTTTTGCTCGATTAAATGTGGTGGCCCGAGTATGGTAGGGCCACCACCAATAAGGGGAAATAGTGCAGGAGAGCTACAAGAGTGCCACAACTCCCCCAAGGAAACCCCAAGGAGTTTTGCTGTTGCACAAAAAGTAATGACGCTAAGTGTGCAGAGTCGCCAAAAGGAGGACCACCTTGGCATTTTTTCTTGAAAGTCAAGCACTTCCCAGGCTGGAGAAGGAGCTCTACACTGTAAGTGTAACACCCTTTAGGGGTGAAATCTATGGTTACAATTACTGTAGCCTAAAGGTGTTTAAAAAGAGTACATGTAGTACAGCACTCTCTAGTGGCAAAGTTTATGGTTACATGCTTTATGAACCAAACGTGAAGCACTCGAGGGGCTGTTTTGATAATTGTATTTTCAAAGGTTGAAAATATTTTAAAACACACAGACAAGGGACGTTAATTTCTTTAAAGGCTTTATTGAAATGCTTTATTGAGACAAGAACGTTGACAATGATTACTGATCATACTGTAGACGCTTTATCAGTGAATTCATTCATGGTTATTTTTGACTATGGCATTTTCTCATAAAATGATATTTTGACATGTGGGTTGTTGATCTTAAACCTTTGACCAAGTCAAGGTACTTACCTGATGTGGTTGTATGACCCGCTTAGGGAGTCGGAGGTAATTACGCAAAGTCATCAAAAGGTATTTCCATCACCCCCATGCAGGGCTTTAAGTGGGATAAAAAAAACTGGGGGGTCTTTCAAAGGGGCGTGGCCAATGTAATTAAGGGCGTGGCTTAAAAACACGTAAGCTAAAAATCTGTGCTTAGCATAGTGTGCCGCCCCACTTGTATTTTGCAGTTTCTGTCATTGCATCCATATATATGATACAACAAGTACCATCATACCTACACCAAGTTAGGACTATTGGCTTTGTCAATGGTTGTTAGTTGCATAAGATAAATAAGCAGCAATTATGGCTTGTATATAATATTGAAAAAGCTTCCACTTAAAGCCCTGGTGACACCACGACAATGTTGCTGCTCCTGAGTTTCAAAAAGAGAAGGGAAATCCAGAGAGAAAATGACTCTCTTTAAAGGATTTACCTTCTTCTTCAATGCTCACCTGGCATGACGTCATGCCTAACTTCTCCACTAGTGAGCAGTGTGAGCACGCGCACATCGATGTGCCTGCATCACTGCAGTCCGGAAAAAAATGGACCGCCTGTGCCAGGGCACAAAACAGAGCCCGATAGAGACCCGTTTCGAGGCCCCCTTTAAAAAACTGCCGGTGCTCAGCACCGGTGAGACCCGGCCCACTTAAAGCCCTGGCCCTATGTATATTTGTAAATAGCTGCATAGTATTGAGTAGTGTGTGTATAATAACTTTTTCAAAAGCAAAAGCACTAAATGGGCAATTATTTATTTATTGCTATTATTGCGTGCTAGTGAACGGTGATTAACCAACACCACCTCCCTTGAGTAGGCTTTAGACTGCTCACCTACATCTCCCTGAGAGAGTCAAACGCTAGAGAGGTGTGTTTGGTTCCCAGTGGAGGGCAAAGGTTGACCCATTACTTGTTTAGGCCACACAACTAATGGCCCATTTCCTTACAGCATCCAAGATCTTCCTGGAAGATATCTTAATCTTTTATGTTAAACTTTAAATAAATTGTTAATTTTGGTGTATATAAATCATAAAACATTTATTTTTACAACAATATCATATAAAAATCACACCACAATCACCTTTAATTAAATTGAAACTTCCAGACAAATTATAGCTATAAGACAAAGAGCTGGCACTGTTCCCTTTTCCCAGGTGTGTAAATAAGGTATTAATTTTTTATGATCAGCTACAGAGAATTTCAGTGCAATCAAATAAATACAAAATCTTCTTTTGCTTTTTTGTCTGTAAATAAATAAAATATGTCCTACAGATACCTGATCTTTATCGCACATCTGGCACCAACGATAACCCCTTCTAATTCAAAACCAATAATCCATCAAATCTAGGAAATTAACTTGATTCATACGAACAAAATTTGAAGACTCTTCTCTGTTTCAGAATCAGTGGGATTCTGCAATAATCAGGTGACACATTTGGTGACAGAATCTTCAGAAAGCATGCAGATAAATATTTATTCAAGAGATAGTAGGCCATTGAACGATTCACTGAGAATTCTTGTAAAATTATGGTTGGTAATAAATGGGTCATAAAAGATGCTCGTAAAAGAAAAATTGGCCAGATTTTGGATGTGCATGCTTTAACTCTGTTTTTTAGATTCGGTTTTTTTCAGACAACTGAGAAAAACTTCTGGGAAAGGCTGTTCTTAAATCAAACAAAAGGATTAATGTCGACTAAATTGCTCTTACACTTATCTTAGCAAATTGCCAATTCCCGGCATGCCTGTATGGGGATAGATTTTTCTGAGCCCCATGGCCAATTTAAAAAATAGACTTCAAATCCATCTAGTCAATCCTACATTCCACTGGACCAAATGGGAGTGCCATACATAAAGGAGCCTCTAAGACAAACATTAAGGGTTGTAGTCATCTCTTTCCTATATTATGACTCATAGTAATTAGCTCTGCAGCATTAAATTCTAAACCTAAATTGGTTTATTCCCTAACCATTTCAAGACAATTTGATGTATGACTTCAGAAGTACATATTTGTGTTTCTCAAAAGCTAATTAAATTACTATTTCTTCTGATTTGCAAAACATTCTTAATGTGACTAAGCATGAGCAAATCATCCACATATATATGGATAAAGGAGTACTGTCAAATTTCGAAGGGTAACAGCCTCAGGTTAGATGTCATGCAAATCTGCAAAGGACAGGTTAATGACAGAGCTAATAAACAATCTCCTTACCAACTCACAGTTGGATTTTGTTTGTAGAATATACACAGAGGAGGGTTGACCCAACACTCTTAAATCCCGTCTTGTACTCGGTTATACATGCGTGACCTTACAAATATCTCAAGTGAGTGAGCGATTGGCACTCAGGTAAATTAGTGCTCTCGCCACATTTCTTGGATATTTTTGTTGGGTCCTCACCCACAGGTACCACCTGTGGCCTGCTTCATCATTGGACCCACACCCACATCACCTAGTGTGAGTGGGTGGACTCTACACGTTTGTAAGCGGAGCACTTAGAAGGTGAAAGGCAAGGGATTTTGTGAGTGAGTTAAAATTGCCTAATAGATCCTAAAACTAAGATTTAAAGAGTAAGGTCTTGGGCAAGATTAAAAACAATAAGATGTCATAAGGATCTAATGGTCCTTGACATCAAAAGGTCGATGTGTTTCAGCCGTGTAACTGCTCCTAGCGTTCAATCGGCTTTCTTCAGGACCAGGTTTTTGCTGTATTAAATCCATGCATGGTGTGGTTGAGCTTTCCAACCTATTTCAATGCATTCGTAACAATTTTAAGGAAGGATGCATGCAAAAATACAGACCATACTAGGACCATTTCCCTGATATGGTCATAGATGGCTTATATATTAATAAAGCTGCACCAGAACCCAAACAGGTTGCAAACATTCTAGGCGTCCTGGTAGATAGTGCATTATCCATGCAAGATCAAGTAAAGGCAATGTGCAGCAAGTGCTTTGCTATGCTAAAATTGTACAAGGAGACTTTTCAAGTGGATCCCGGACATTGGAGAAAAAACATAGTTCAGGCCTTGATAACAAGTAGACTGGACTATGTGAATGCTTTATATGTTGGCATGGCATATTGCTTGTTTTTATGATTGCAGGTTACTCAAAATGCAGCAGCTAAGCTGGTCTGCAATAAGAACAAGTTTAGCTCGGCATCAGAATGTATGGAGGTGATGCACTGGCTGCTAATGCACCAAAGAGCCTTGTTTAAGTTACTGTGCTATTTGCATAAAGCATTACGCAAGACTGGCCCCAAAATTCTGCAAGACAAAGTCGAATTCTATTCGCCTTTGCGAGAACTGAGATCTCGTAATCTGGCACTGGCCAAAACTAGGGGAATAAAGAAAGGTAGAGCAGGAGGTTGCTCTTTTTCATACCAGGCAGCCGTAGAATGGAAAAAACTACCATTAGCCCAGCATCTCAGCAAAGACCATTTGGAGCTCAGAAAGAAGCTAAAAACATGGCCGTTTAGGCTATAATGCTTTTGGGATCCTCTGTAACGAATGTCTTTATAATCGCAGGGAACAATAATTAGCGCCGTGATATCCCACTGGGATGAATGGTTCCCAACCACCTGCAGCACATGAGTAACTACAAAGGGGGGGCATTCAATTGTGCAATGTACATAGATTAGTATAAAAACATCAACATAACTATCAGTTCAAAAGTGAGTTCAAGTGGTTTATCATCCAGTATCTCAATCATGAGAGTGTGTGGGGGGGGGGGAGAGAGGTAATCCAGGGATCCCCCTCCATCCAACAAGCAGTCACTGAAAGCAGGGTACAGACATACTCAGCGTGTAAACTGCAACACACCTTAGGCATAGTTCTCCAGAACCTACAGGCAACCAATCATCCAATGCTACTGCCCTCCTGTTTATGTAGCCATTACCCAATGTTTGTTCCTAGTCAGCTATTCCACTCTTGTCCCAGATCCTGATCCGTCTGATGATGAGTAAGTATGGCTCCCAGGGTTTTCAAATGCAACTACCACTTCCATCCATAATGCGGCTATCAGTCATCTGCATATTCCCTGTGCTTCCTCCCTGCCTGAAGCCATTCCCTGGCAGTTGTCTCCCATCTTTCTATCACCTGTCTGACCATTGATTCCCATGTCATGCAAATCTGCCTCTCAACTAATATGAAGGCCATATCAAGGAAACTCTTCTCCACCTTCTTGGATACTGGGCGGGGAAATAAACCCAGCATGCACCCCTCCAAGGTACATGGCACATCCTTGTTCAGTGTCCAGTTCAGCCTCTGCAGCACTGCAGTGCAAAACACTCATACATGAGCACAGGACCTGGTCATGTGACAAAAATCTGCCTCCACTAGGGTGCAGTGAGAATAGCGCTTAGGCTCCCCTCTATATATTGCAATGATTTCGTTGGGGTGAGATAGATTATGGAGGTAATTAAATTATATTACTTTAAACCTGGTATTCTGGGATACTTTCTGTGGGTGGGGCCAACATTGTCACCCATTCCCGATCTGGAACTTCTCTGCCTAATATGTCATCCCATTTTTGCCTGAGTGTGCTCAAATTTGTCCGCACCATTCCATTGAGGGCACCATATAACCATTTAACCAGATGTCTACTCATACCCAGGGACAACAGTAAACATAAGACATTATAGGTCCGGGGTTCATCCACCCCTGCTTCCCAGAGAGCTGTAAAGTTTCAGAACAATGCCTCATAGGTGAGGAACTGTCCAGGGGCAAGTCATGTGCCTAATCAAGAACCTCCAAGGGCATCAGTGTGGAGACCTTGTAACAGTCGCCAACCCTTTACCAATCCCACCTCTGTCCACAACACTAGCAGCGCCGTCGAGACGAAGGTGGGGGGTCCCAATGTGGTAACCCACCAGAGGTAGCGAGGATACATACAATGGTCACTCTCTATTCTGCCATATGCTGGGCTGCCAGAATCGTAGTACTGTCGCCAAGAGCATGCCATCCCTCCCCCTCCTGGGTATTCGCCTCAGTAGTCGGGGCAGAAGTGCTCCCTGATTAGGCACATTTGCCTTGGGTTCCAGCTCAGTCATATCCACGCCATCCAGCCAGAATGTAATCTTCTGTAGCTGAGGAGCCAGGTGATTATATTGGTCAAATTCTGGCACCCCCCATTTAAAATAGGCCATCTAAGAATGTCCACGGACACCCTGTGCTGCCCCACGATCCCAGATAAGCTCTCTCAACAACTAACCTAATTGCTTACGCCATGGGGTAGGCATCCAGGCTGGGAGTTCGGTAAAATAATAAAGCAACCGGGGCAGCATAATCATTTTAGCCAAAGCTATCCAATCCATACTTGCGAGTCGGTGCGAGAGCCAAAAAGCTACACACACCCTCAGAGAGCGCAGCACTACCCCCATGTTACCCTCATATATGTCCTCTGGGGTGTGGTAAATTAGAATTCCCAGGTACCGGAACATCATGGGAGCCCAGCTGATCTCTGGCAGCAAGGTCCATGGCCGGTCCGAGTCAGATAGTACCGGGAAAATGCAGGTCTTCACAAGATTCACCTGCAGTCCTGATAACTTGCCAAAAGAGCTGTAACATGAACGGGACATCAGTGGCCATGTTGGACATGTACTCTAACAGGTCATCAGCATACAGTGATATCAAATGCGCACTGGCCCCCTACCAGGATACCCTTACCCCATCACCGCAACCAACACAGTTCCGCCATTGGCTCAATAGCAAGGGCGAACAGGAGCCGGGACAACGGACACCCCTGCCTGGTGCCCGACATACATCATATGAGTCCAACACGATCTGGCCTGGTTGGACCCGGGCAGTAGGGTTGGTATATAATTGATGGACCCATGCTACCCACGAGGTCCCAACTGCATTCGGTTTATAGCTGCTTCCAGACAGGCCCAGCTGACAGTGCCAAATGTCTTTTCCAGGTCCACAGTCATCTGGCCATCCTGGCTGCTCCATCCTGCTGGGAATCAAACAGTACCAAGTACAAGCGGCGTAGATTAAGGGAGATTTTACATTGTGGGATACTCTCACACTGGTTGGCATGGACCAATGCTTGCATTTTTGGGCAAAGTCGCCTGATCAATATCTTGCTTAAGATCTTAAAATCCATGATTACCATGGACAACAGACCCCTTGTGTGGTTGTCTTTGGTAGGGGAATAACTAACACATCCCTGGTGTTAGCCCGCAGCTCCTTCCTTTGCAGTGCTCTGTTATACATGTCAGCCAAGCGTGTGGTGAGTGAGCTGGCAAATGCGGAAAACAATTCTCCCGGCACGTAATATGGTCCCAGAGTCTTTCACAGTGCCATGGCCTGAATGTCCCCCTTTATTTCTTGAGGTAATGGGACCTCCCGGCTCCTCCATGGCAATCAGAGTTACGAAAGATATAGGTTTCCCTATATCTAAGATCACTGCACTTAAAACCTATAAGTCACACCTAAGGCAGACCTTACAATCCTGAAGGCAGGGTGCTTGGTTCTAAGTGTGAGGGTGCCCCTGCAGGAGCAGGACACCCCTACAGCCTATGGAATCCATTCTCCCGGGTTGTAAGTGAGACAGCCATATAACAAATAGAGGGGCATCGCCTCATTACGCAATGATCATCTCTAAACTGGCTGTAACGAACCCTGTCATTTTTGGTATCAAACATGTTGGAATGATACCCCCACACCGTAAACGGTGTGGGAGTATGATTCCACGCACCATAAAGCTCCTTTGGGAGGCCCTCAGTGTTAGAATAGAAATATTCGTGTTTGTGCATTGCCTTATGTAAGTTAGCATTCGCAGCACCATTTTCTATTTAGATGCCATTTTGAACCATAAACAAAACTAATCCTTTGCTATTTCTGAGAAAAGGCCTCTGTTATATTTCGTTTCTGCAATGGTAGGTTTTGCTTCACTAATGAATAGACTTTTCATATTAGTGCATACCTTTCTCACTAGATAGAGGCCCTCTCCCACTTGTCTAGTGGCGCGTACAGGGCGAAACGACCTTGGGTTGTATGAGGTGGTGTGAGATATGAGAATTGAAACTTATTTTTTTTGTATTTTACTGTCCAGCTGCATCTGCCTGGAAAATTCCACTGCGGGCGTGTTTCAGCCCAGTTGCGAGATGTACATAATGTATCTTTTGCTTGTCGATGTCAGACCCTCTGCAGCACTCCTAGCGACTGGGCAGACTGGGCTCCCCTCTGAGTGTATATGAATAAAGAGTTATTGGTTTGTGTTCTCTACTGTCTGACCGACTCTTCATTCAGTATTGAAGGCTGAGAGGTGGTCATTAGTGACCCGGGTGACCCTAATCGGGCCACTTCCTTCAGTTGGCGCCCGAACAGGGACTCCTTTGGGTGATTGATCCATCCCCTTTCCGCAGACGCGGGAGGCCGAGGACATCGTCAGGTCGGACTGACGGCTCAGGGATCCCTGCACAAGGAGTATTATTTGCTCGCAGCTGCCCCTTCTGTCCTGCCAGACAGTGCCTCGCCTAGTGGTCATCCCGACTGGAGTCCTGAACGGCGAAGCCCTTGGATCTGATCGTTTGGTCTGAAGAGTCGGCAGTGGAGAATTGGTTAGTTTGTGCTACTCATATCAGGTGAGTTTGTTTTGGTTCTTTGTGGATATGGTACCATTGTGGTTTGAGTTTGGTACGGTCTGAGGACCGTTTTTGATAAAAGTATTTGCAACTACTTTGCTAGGTAAAAATAATGAACTTGTTTTCCTTTTAAAATGCCTAGTCTCAGTAAAATCTTGCATTCGTGTTGTCATTGTTGTTCTGCAGATGCTTGATTGGAAGAAGCTCAGCCGGCGCCTCCTGAAGGCAGCCCTAATTTTGATATGTATGTGAAGCATGGTCTTGGCCCTATTATGTTTAGTACATTATGGCACAAATATACGAGGGACAATACCGAGTTGCAGTGGCCGTTGACGGGCACTTTTGATGAACAAAAAATTGGGTTTTTACAGGAGCAATTATTTAAGAAAAGAAGTAGACAGTCCATATTTGACTCGCTCAGAATTTGGCAGAAGGAGACTAGACAGAGATGGTTAAAGATGGAGAGAGAAGCACAGAAAGGGAAAATGTAAACATTGACACAGAAAGCTGTGACATATGATAGAGAAAAACAAGAGTCTGGAATTGAACGTGAAGATAGGAGATTTCGGTTGCTTATTGATAAGTCTTTTTTGGCCAAGGAAGAGGACGATACCTTTATAGAGGAGTTGCTAGATACTCGACCCCCACCTCCTTATGCCCCACAGAGGATATATCCCGCCATTTCCTTACAGTTACAGCAGCCTGTTACGTCTGCTTCGGCTGTTCCCGTATCTACGGCTGTTGTTTCGACGGCTTTGGCTACGGCACCTCTCGCTCCTTTTTTGTCCTCGCCATCTTTGGCAACTGTGACCCTCAGCACATCTGCTGTTTCGACTCCTGTATCTTCCGCTCTTTCTCCTCCAGTGCAAGCGCCAGCAACGATTTTACCTGTCACTTCTGTTGTTTCTCCTTCCATGGTTTTTCATCCTCCAATACCTTTGCATGTTGAGACGCCAGTACATGGATTCGAGGATAGAGATTGGATGAAATTCAAGGAGCGAATAGGCCCGTTAGTGTGATCTGGGGTGGGGGATGAAGAGAAAGAAGTAATAGCTGACCAGGCTGCGCGGTGGGCTCGTAATGCGATCTATAGTGTAAAGGATGTTTGGGAAGTCATGCGAGATTTTGAACCCTTTATACTGCAACATGCCCTTAAGCATATGTCTGCTACATTGATTAATCTTTGGCAACAACACATTGGGACAGAAGCGCCTCAAATTTTATTTGATATTAGAGATCGTGTGTATGCTGCTGACTTGGAGTCAGGTCAAGTATTTGGGAATGTTACAACTTTAGTTGCTTACAGGGGTAGATTACATGAGAGGAGCCTTACTCAGGTAACTCAGTTTCCCATGCAGCAGGTCCATCCTATATATCACCCAGAAATACCGGAGATAACGGACCAGCCGGTAATGTTACTAGACCGGCTGTAGTGGCCCGTTTTCAGGAACAGTGGGTTTATACTGACTGGAAAAGGAGTGAGGTTTTAGCCCTTAAGGCTCATTTGTCTGATCCTAGGAAGAATCCTACAGCTTATTATAAAGAATTGACAGAGGCCGCCTCTTCTACTGTAATGACTCTTGCTGATATTGAAATGTTTTTTGGTCTCCTCGTTCTGGTTGATGTTTGGAGAGAGGTTCATACTCAAGACCATATCGCGGAGTTGGTTGGTACATGGGATGTGATTAAGGGATGGGATCAGGAAAGGAAGCCAGGTGATAAACCCCAACCGAGATACTTACTTTGCCAGGCCGCAATATTACATATATGCATTCCCTTATTCCGCTCAAGAAGGTGAGCTGGGACAAATTGATGGCTTGTCGACAGAAGAAGGATGAAAGTGTCTAATTTCTTTACCCGGTTCGAAGATACATTTTTGGACTACAGTGGGCAGGATATGTCTATCGAGGGAGGAGTTCGATTGTTCGTTGACCGGTTTGTTTCTAACCTTCTTCCCAAAATTGCGACTCGTTTACAGGCATCTGAGAATACTTGGTCCACCTCTTCCCCCTTTGTTATTTTGAATATGGCCCAGTACTATAAACATCGAGATCAGGAGGAAAAGGATAGGACTGATAAGAAACATAAGGATTTAAAGATGAAGGTGTTGTTGCAGCAAGCGTTTAGGGGAAATAGTAGGGGACAGGGTGGTCCTTCTAGACAGCTTCCATGTACTAGTAGACAGCCTTCAACAACACCTTTAGGACCAAATCAGTGTGCCTATTGCAAGGAGGAGGGTCATTGGCGTAGCCAGTTCCCTGTGCTTTTACAGAAAGTTGCAGCTCCTAGAGGGCGTGGTTCTGTGGGAGAGGTCGAGGGACGGAGAGAGCTCAGAATGTTACGGTCTCACAGGGTCGTTCTGATAATAACTATTTTGATGACCCTCGGGATGGCCAGTATTATCATGATGATTACGATATGGATGAGGCAACAGGTATGTCCTATAGCTAGGACAGCCAGGGACAGGGTGAGGGACCAGTTCAGATACCTGGAGATCAGCGTGGTCCTTATGTCACAGCGGATTTGCAAGGCTCGACTAAGGAATTTGTGGTGGACAGAGGTGCGACGAAGAGTTCTGTTTCTCGACATATGGTCCCCGGGGCAGCCCTGTCTGGCCACAATAATGTTTTGGTAGGTTTTTCAGGTGTACCGGTTGTAAGCCCCATTTCACGCCCCCTTGCATTGACTGTTGGTATTTTTACTGTGGAGTCTACGTTTTTATTGACATCCAACTGTGGTGAGAATTTGATGGGTTTGGATTTGTTGAAGAAGTTGTATGCTACAATCTATTGCTCTCCTGCGGGTGTCTATATCACTATGGGTCCGGATATGAGTACTAAACAGTGTTTGTCTCAGGATGCACCCCTTCCAGCTGAATTTGCTGATGTCCCACCCACTCTATGGGCCACAGGTGACACGAATGTAGGACTGTTGCATATACCACCAGTTTCTATAAGTCAAAGAGAATGTTGTTTTACCTCGTATTCCTCAGTATAAGATACCGCAGGCAGGAGACCTGGCTCTTCTTCAGATTTTTCAGGATTTGATACAAAAGGGAGTAGTTGAGGAAACGTATGGCAATATTTGTAATCGTCCTATTCTTTCGATTCATAAACATGCACCCTTAGGCTCTTCTGAGGATGTTGATGATGTTTATCGTTTTGTCATTGATCTGCACGAAGTTAACAAAATAATGGTTCTACAATTCCCTGTGGTTCCTGATAGTACTGCGCTTTTGGCGATGATTCCTACTACTGCAAAATGTTTCTGTTATTGATTTGAAGAATGCTTTCTTTAGTATTCCTATCCATCCAGACAGTAGATATTTGTTTGGGTTCACACTGGCTGGTAGGAACTTTAGATTCTACGTGCTCCTCAGGGCTAAACAGACACTCCTAGTATCTACAGTCAAGCATTAAAAGCTCAGTTGAATTCCTTGTCGCTTCCCTCAGGTAATGTATTGGTGCAGTATGTTGATGATCTCCTCATAGCTTCTGATACGGAATAGGGTTGTAGAGATAGCACAGTTAAATTGTTGTTGCATTTGGCCCATCATGGACACAAAGTGTCTCTCTCTGAATTTCAGTATTGTCGACAGGAGGCCACCCACTTAGGTCACCTACTGTCGAAGGAGGGTAGGAAGTTGACCCGTGAACGCATCAGTACGATTTATAAAATGCCCATTTCGCAAACCCAGAAAGATGTACGCGCTTTTATAGGTATTACTTCCTACTGTCGCCAGTGGATCCCAAACTATTCGTTACTAATCAAACCTTTGCTTGCATTAACAACGATAGAAGTGCATGAGCCTTTGCCTTGGACGCCCGAATGTCAGCAGTCTTTTGAGCAATTGAAAACTGTGCTTTGTTTGGCTCCAGTGCTTGGTACACCTAACTACGGCAAGCCGTTTGTGCTCTATGTCCATGAGATGGCTGGTTGCACGCTTTTTGTCCTAACACAAACATTTGGGGATAAGCAAAGGCCATGTGCTTATTTCTCTGCTGTGCTTGATCCTGTTGCGAGGGCCCTCCTGAGTTGTCTAAGAGCGGTCGCAGCTGTGGCCACTTCAATCAGAGAATCGGCTGGACTCGTGCTTGATACTGACCTTACAGTTATGGTACCCCATGCTGTAGATACACTTTTGAATAAGACAAAGACACAGCACCTCACCAGTGCACGTCTCACCGGATATGAATTGACATTGTTTGCTAAACACATTACAATTAAAAGATGTGCTACTCTGAATCCAACCACGTTACTACCCCTCCCTTCCGAGAATGATGCAGTCAATAAACATGATTGTATTTTTCAGACAGAAGAAGAGACAAAGGGACGGGTAGACCTGACTGATGTTCCCTTATCTGAGCCCCAAGGAGAACTATATGTCGATGGCTCTTGTTTTAAAATACCGGATGGCACTACGACTGCAGCTTACGCTATCACTACGTTACGTACGGTGGTAGAGACATCACTGGTCCCCTAACAGTCAGCTGAAGCTGCTGAGCTTGCTGCTCTTATTCGAGCTTGTGAATTGAGCGAGGGACTGGTTGTCAACATCTATACTGACAGCCAGTATGCCTTCGGGGTTGCGCATAATTTTGGGCGACTCTGGGCAGAGAGAGGGTTCCTTACTTCTCATGGCACCAAGATTCAGCATGGGCACCTCATATTGAGGCTTTTGTCCGCTTTAACACTCCCTAAGAAATTGGCCATAATTAAATTTAGTGCCCACAGGATGATGGATAGAGGGTGTGATGATGATGATGTGGGTAGAGGAAATGCTTTTGCAGATCAGACAGCCTAGGAAACGGCCCGAACAAAGATGAAACCTATGTTTGTAGCAGGTCCAGCTAGGTGGGTCCCTGAAGTTGTCATGCTTCAGAACACCCATGAAAGTGTAAAAGAGATACAAAGTGAAGCCACCGTGGAAGAATTAGCGGAATGGCAGGAAAGTACAGCACAGTTAAATGAGGAAGGATGTTGGATTGATAAATCAGGGAAGCAAAGATGGATATTGCCGGATGCATATGTTCTTCCCATGGGGACTATGGCACATGGTCCATCTCATATTAGTGCCAAAGGCATTTGTAAATTGTTAGACCCTGTATTGCAGAATGACAATATCTCTAAGACAGCCGCGCATTTGATAAAATATTGCATGGTTTGCATGATGCATAATCCAGGGAAGGGTACCCTTACACCACCCGGTAATTTTGTACCACCCACTTTTCCCTTTGAAGTCCTTGAAATGGACTATATTGAATTAGAGAGATGTAATAATCTTAAGTATGTTCTGGTGGTTGTATGTGCATTCAGTAAATGGGTTGAGGCTTACCCCACTAAAGAAAATACAGCTATTACGACTGCAAAAGTACTCCTGAAGGAGTTCTTTCCTAGTTTCGGCTTGCCCCGAGTTATCTGGAGTGACAACGGAAGTCATTTTAATGCAAAAGTGATTCAATTGATTTGCGAGGGTCTTCATGTGAAGCAGAAATTCCATGCTGCTAATCCTCCACAGTCAGCGGGTTTGGTTGAGAAGTACAATGGTACTCTCAAACTGAAATTGGCAAAAATACAGGAGACTAGAGGATTAAAGTGGCCAGATGCTTTACCATTAGCTCTTTTGTTGACAAGAACGACAGCTCATTCTAGGACAGGATTGTCTCCTTACAAGGTCGTGTTTTGGCGCCCGGCAAATGTCTGGGGCATCCCGCGACCTCGTAGTTTTTCTGATATTAAGTATCCTGTATTGCTCGTTTACGTTGGCCAGTTAGCAGAAAATGTACATTCTATTCACCAACAGGTGCGAGAGTCCCTAACTTCTACACCAGAGGGACCCGGCCACAATATCCAGCCTGGTGATTTCATCCTATTAAGCAACTTCCAGAGGAAGAAAAGTTTGGAGCCACACTGGAAGGGCCCTGAACAGGTCCTGTTGGTGACACGTACTGCTGTGAAGGTTGCTGGCCGTAAGAACTGGGCTCATGCAACCCACTGTTGGAGGGTTCCTTTACCTCTACCCTACGATCAGTGGGTCAAGGACGGATCGGGGACTCAGAGTGCGAGCAGGTGCCCCGGTTCGTCCCATTCAACGATGCCCGGCTAACATGGACGCGGACGGATAAAGAAAATGAGAGTGTGTTGAACGAGGCTGTTCCTCCAGAAATACGAGCTATCCAAGAGCCTTTGTTCACCGACTACACGGTGCCTGGGGCTACCAGGTACAATATGCGCCCTTGGCTGAGGGAAATTGCATCTAAGGAGAAAAAAGGTTAGCGATGGACTGCGTAATACAGGTTGTACTAAATTATAGTACCAACGGAATTAGTTGAGATTAGTTAGGGATTTCTGCGTACTTCATTTTAGTTGTTTGAACATTAGATAGGGAAGACTGAAGTATACCCTGAAGGTATACCATCTTGATCGACGTGGGATACGAGCTTAGGACAGAGCAAGCTCCACCGCCGGTGCTCAAGAGCGCCAACGTATTGATGGACAATAGGAGCCTGTACCAGTGAGGCTCTGATGGACACTGGGAACTTATATATTCTCCTTGCATTTTGATCCCCTCTTTATCATTCATTATGCATCCTTTTGGTAGACAGGCTGCTGAGGAAGAGCAGCCAGTGATTCTTGTTGCCCAGTATAATATCGTGTGGACCCACAAACAGAAAAAAACATGTGTTGCTCTTGTGGTTTTGTTGTTAATAATATTGTGTGGGGTGTCATGGGTTCTGGAAAACAATCAGGATGTGTCTTTACGTACCAATGGTAAGGTTATTTCCCCGACAAGAAAGAAAAGGACAGCCCGAGTAATATTTTTTTAGACACGCACAAGAGATTCTTTGGAGAAGGGACAGCTTGTTACCCCACTGACTCTGTTACCAGTTTATGGACTGCATATCCGCTATCACTTGTAAATTATTCCTATGATCATCCATCAAAAATTTACAGAAGTGAAGGGAGTTTTTGGTTTTGGCTATCCAGGTTCTTGTTTATATTATAGAAAGCCATTGGGGATGGGTTATCCAGGTTGTGATAACAACACATATTGCAACAACTTCTACATGGAAGAACAGAATGTTACACTGGTGGGTTGGCATTACAAGGAATTAATAGTCAGCCGGGAGGCTAGTTATTATCCTGCTTGTTGTACTGTTGTGAATAGTGTGGACACTTCTTTGTATATCAATTGTTCTGGAATAGTGCTGTACAAAATACAATGCCCCTTGTGAATGAAAAGATTCAAGTACTTTTGGAATGAACACCAGATATGCTGCAGTAGATTACGAAGGACGATTTATGCACACCCTGGGTTTTACTTCTTGTGTAACTGTACTTATTCCAACATTCATAATGGTACAGACGACGTCGCTCTTGGGATGGTGTTGCCCTTAGGTGTACCCTGTAAATACGCTAAGCCTAAGGTCCGTTGGGTTAAAAGGACTTTGACCAAAGAATTTTGTGAGGGAGTGACCGATATAGAGGTCAATAATTATAGAAATGGGATCACTTTTAGATACATCCTTTCTTCCATTTTCACTTTGGGTGGTACTTCAATGGCCAGGGGTGAAAAAGCTAGAGAATATTTTGGGTGCAAGTTGCAAATTTTATCTAATACTACTGTGGCAGCTTTACGCGACATCACCACTCAGTTGGAAAGTATGCAAATATATTCTGAACAGACTTGATACGCGGTTAATTTTATTTTAGCCAAGAGTGGTGGTGCATGCGCGGTAGTGGGAGACCAGTGTGTAGTTGGGATTAAAAATATGGAAAATAATATTACCAAGTGCATTCTCGATATTCTTGAGAATGTCAAGGGAATGGAAAGTGGAAATTGGAGTTGGTCTCTTTTTGGTAGTTGGGGCTGGATTCTTGAAAAGGTGATCTACATGATTGTGATATTGGTGCTTTGCTGTGCCCTTATTCAGTGCCTCCCCTTCTGTTGCTCCTATTGCACCACCATTCTCACTCCTAAAAGGAAAATATCAATTCATGATACCAAAGCTGCAATTATGGTACAGAAAGAAATAGACAACCTCATGAACATAGATGAGGGCGTTTTCGAGACTTCTTCCCTCCTTACAGTCTCTTTTCCCGACACTGAAAACATGGAATGCAAATAAGGATTCATTGTTATCGTTGTTTGTGGTTTCCTGTTTTATTGATTTCTTGTTTTCTTTGTTACTGTCACAAAATGTTTTAGCTCATGCTAAAAGGAGGGTCTGTTAGAATAGAAATATTTGTGTTTGTGCATTGCCTTATGTAAGTTAGCATTCGCGGTACCATTTTCTATGTAGACGCCATTTTGAACCATAAACGAAACAAATCCTTTGCTATTTCTGAGAAAAGGCCTCTGTTATGTTTTGTTTCTGCAATGTTAGGTTTTGCTTCACTAATGAATAGACTGTTCATATTAGTGCATACCTTTCTCACTAGATAGAGGCCCTCTACCACTTGTCTAGTGGTGGGTGCAGGGCGAAACGACCTTGGGTTGTATGAGGTGGTGTGAGGTATGGAATCGAAACTTATTTTTTTTGTATTTTACTGTCCAACTGCATTTGCCTGGAAAATTCCACTGTGGGCGTGTTTCAGCCCAGTTGCGAGATGTACATAATGTATCTTTTGCTTGTCGATGTCAGTCACTCTGCAGCACTCCTAGCGACTGGGCAGACTGGGCTCCACTCTGAGTGTATATGAATAAACAGGTTTGGTTTGTATTCTCTACTGTCTGACCGATTCTTCATTTAGTATGGAAGGCTGAGAGGTGGTCATTAGTGACCCGGGTGACCCTAATCAGGCCACTTCCTTCATCAGTGCTCCCTGTACCAGTCTTCCAAACCTGGACAGCAAACTAAGGCTGCTGCCGGCCAGAAACATGTTTCTGCCCTCCTGCTCCTGAGCCAAGCTTGGGCAGGGGAAGGCAGAACAATAGGTATCCTGTCACAGGAAGGTGTGACTACCTCCCAGACAGCGTTTAGTGTATTGGTGCAGGGTGGGGGCGCTTACCAGCACCACATAGTCTGCTTGCAGGGCACACTTGGTGCCCTCCATGCATAGTCCAGTTCAAACCAGTTCAGGGAGCCGTTGGCTCCCGCTCTGGTGTGAAACTCGACAAAGGGCTTACCTGTGGGTGGGTCCATAGATTCGTCATGGGATAAGATACATTTCAGACACCACTTCTTCTTCAGCCGTGTGGGCACTTTGGACTTCGCTGGACTTCGCTCTGGGCATCAAGGCTGCAACCGGGAAGACTCCTGCTGCTCCAGATTTCCTCGCTCTGCTCGTCTGCTGCAATGTCCGTGCCTGTGCACCATACAGGAACCTTCCAAGGCCTGTGGGAATCCAAGACACTTGAAGGAAACTCCCTTGAAGTGAAGGAGTCACTTCCCTGCATCTGCAGGCACAGCAACTAAGCTGACTGGTCTGCTGATCCTGGGCTCCCAGAGACTCCAAAAGGCTCAGCAACACAGGTGGTGGTTCTTCTCATCCCTTGAGGCCTGCCCTGTCCTCTCTTCAAGTTTGAGGCCAGTATCCCTCGTTGGAGCCGCAGGAACCAAACCCCTGTGAAGCTCGTCGACTTGCAGTTGCAAAGTCTTTTTTGCTTCCTTCCACCAAGATCTGCGGGCTCAAAGTAGCCCCAACCTCAAGTATCTCCAGTGACTAAGATCTTCATCCTCTCCACATCACTTGCACCGTGGACCTGCATCTTTGGTGAGCTGCTCGAGGTCCTCTCGCGACTCCAGTGCCTCCGGGCTGTGGGTCCTCTTGAGGGTTATCTTTGAATTCTTTGGCCCCCCTTGTTTGCCCCGAGCCTGCCCTGACTCCCCTGCTTGTAGCGAGTCTCCTGGACCTTGCTGGTCCCGACATTGCACCTTCTTCAACTTCCATGTTGCTTGCAGTTGCCAAGGCTTGTTGGTGCTCCCGCCAGACACCGACCCCTCAACTCTTGACATCCATCATGAGACAGCTCCTGTACAGCTCCTGGTCTTCCACAGCTTCGCCTGGTCCACACAGCTGCAGTTTCAAGGTCACCGTCAGCTCTCCTGCAACACTCGAAATCGGTGAGGATTCCTCTTCTGTGCCTCCTGGTCACTCCTGAGTGGCATAGACTCTGTCCCCTCTGCTTGCAGGTTCTTCACATCTTGAATCCACCCTGGGGTTCCACCGGACACTTTCACCTTCTCCAGCAGCGACATCTTTCTGAAGTCCTCCATTGAGTTCGATGGCGGTTTCCGACGCCGCTTCACACCTATGCATCCAGCTTGCTGGGTGCAGGTATCCTGGTTCCTAAGGTATCCATGGGCGGGGTGACTCTCCAACCTTATGTCTTCCTCTGGGTTTCTTCAGGGTCCACTCGGAAGGGTCCTTCTTCTTTAAAATTGCAACTGCGACTTACCCGTTTAATTGCATTGATCCCGGGGTCGTGTTCCCACTCTGCACACGGCCTCCGTGGGGCTCCTGGTTACTTAACTCGGGTGGTTCCTTGGGTCCCTGGCACTTCTACATCTTCTGGGTATAGTCTTGAGTTGAGTTGTGGTTCGCATACCACTATTTTAGTATATGGTTTGGTCTCCCCCGGGTGACCACTGTGTATCATGTGCTACTTACCTGCTTCTATAAGAAAGTATTGTGTGCATTGTGTATATCTCCGGCTAGGCGATATCTCTATGTGTTAGTGAGTGTCTTATAATAAATACATATTTTTATAAATACACTGTGTGATTCCTTTTCACTTAATCTATACTCATAAGATTATGTTCTGGTAAAACAAGCTGCTTTACACTCCTTCTGGTCTAAGCCTGAAGGCTGCTCTCCACAGCTACCACTTAGAGAGTTTTCTAAGGTTGTCTAAGACCACTAAAATCACCATAAGGGTTGTCTGGATTGGTGCAAGGTGCCCACTTACAAAAGTGTACACCATATACCAAGACAGCTTCTCACACCGTACCAGCCAGGCTAGAAGTCTGCCCACCTTACCCTCACCTTTGTAAGCCATGGCGATATAATCTTTAAAGTTATTGCATCAGAGCTTCTCCAGAATAACATTGTGACATTCTCCGGCTTGCACCAGTCGTATTCCTGAATCAAGGTCAGTGTCTATGCGATTTCCTAGATCATGTGTGCTCCCATCCAGTGACCCAACTTCCAGGTTGAGTTCCCTCCCGACACCCAATGACACACCCATGCAGTGCCAGTGAACGACCGCCTTAAAGGCCCCCCACTCGATCATAGGCCATACCTGAATTATGTGTAAAATAGCCTGAGATGGCCTCCTAGAGGCGCTCTCGGTAGGTGTCATCTTCCAAGACACTGGGACAAAGGTGCCACATGGGGAACCGGTCCCAGGATGCTTGTTACTGGTCTGGGGAGGACCTAGCCTGGCAGTTCGGGCTGGACTGTTCACATGGGGAGCAGGGTCAAGACTGATTTGCATATGGCTGGGTCTGAACTGGAATGGCGTGGTGTGCAAAAAAGATGGATTTAACCCAGATCTGCGACTTGGGGTGAATGTTTGATTGGGTCAGCATTCCGTCCATCATCTGTTCTTTTTGCATATGTTGCCCTAAGGGGAAAGGGTATGCCCAGACGTGGGTCCCATGCGGCTACACCACCGGATTCAAGCTTGCCTGGCTGATGAGGGGTGAAACCCCGAAGCCGGTCCCAGGATGCTTGTTTCTGGTCCAGGAGGACATGGCTTGGTAGTTCGGGCGCAACTGTTCCCTTGAGGAGCAGGGTCAAGACTGATTTGCATATAGCTGGGTCTAAACTGGAATGGTGTAGAGTGCAAAAAAACGATGGATTCAACCTAGATCTGTGACTGGGGATGAATTTTTGATTGGCTCAGAATTCTGTCTATCATCTGTTTTTTTTACATGGGGATCGCTGGCCTAGGTGTGCCCAACCAAATTCCCATCAGTAGCTGGTTGTGGTCTGAGATAGTGCAATCGAGGTATTCAGTGTGATTAACAAATTGGCAAAGGGGTTGCAGAAAACAGGACCTTTTCCAGGCGCACATGCACAGCGTATAGGCTAGATTAAAAAGGGTAATCCCTCTCCCCGATATGTTGCATCCTCCAAACATCCTCAAACCCCAACTGGTTGCCTAGTATTGAAACCCCTTTGCAATCCTATACAGCGGCGCCCAAAGGAGCAGCGGAGTAGAGCGTTCCAGTGTGGTGTCACCACACAGTTAAAATCCCCTCCAATAATCATGTTCCTTCCATGATGAGAACCCAGTTGCGCCAATAAGCAGGGCTAGAAACTGCAGTTGGTCCTGATTAGGAGCATACATACACCCAAGTGTCAGGAGTTTACCATCTAACTTCCTATTTACTAAATTATATCTACCATCTCAGTCTACTCTGACTTGTGTAGCCTCGAAGGGGAAGCCTGCCCAAAGCACCCCGAGCACATGTTGAATATCCCATGGCATACAATTGTCCCCTCCAACGCCTCTGGATGCGCCGAATGTCCACATGGTGAGGTTTGCCTCTTGCAAAAGAGCTATATCCACAGCTCTGCGCTTGAGGAACATGCATATCTTGTGCCTTTGGGCTGCCGTTACCATGCCTCTAATGTTCTAGGTCAATAATTTAAACTCAGTGTGTATCGCCTCCATAGGCATGCAGTGTAAGTCAGTTCAGGGACACCCCATCCCACACCACTCCCTTCCACATCCCATATCACCTTGAGAATACCCTGCCGCCTATGGAACCTACATAATAGGTATAGAATCCCCAACGCCCCAACCCCAGAGCAGTCTGGCAATGGCCAGCCACCCAAACTTAGGCATGATGAAAAATACAAGTAGCATGAAACCATTATCCACTGATCAGTGGGTATAGGCGTGTGTGTGGGCTGGATAAGCCACACAAGTAGCGAGTGCCAGCATCCACTCTGACCCAACACCTCCACAGCTCTTTTAGCCTGCACTGCTGCAGTGATGTCCGAGAATAAGGTCACTGCTGCATTATCCACTCGAAAAGGGCCATTTGTACAGGCTTTCTGAAGAAAGATATCACAACCCTGGTAATGCATCAGTCTGGTGACCACTCGGGAACATGGTGCGCACGGTTGAGGGCAAAGAAAGGGGTAAGTTTTGTAGGGGCCACTTGAGTTTTATTCCAGATTTTCAGGTAATGCAATTATGTCATTACCCTTTGTTCCCTCAGGCAGGCCTACGATCCATACATTTTTGCATTGGTTGTGACTCTCAGTATCCTCAGTATCCTCTGCTCTGCTCTCCAGAATTTTCACATGTTCTGTAAGGTCCGTCGTTTGCTCTTGCAGGGACTGCTGTGCCGGCCTGAGCTCCTCAACTACCACCTCCATTTCCTTGACCTCATCTACAAGTTTGCAATGACCTACCTGCAGAAGGCCCAGTTCCTCTGAGACACTGCCTTTCTGGGTCTGCAGGAAGGCTTTTGAGTCCACAACGGCAGCCAGGATTATGTCCACAGTCTGCTGAAAGGCAGGGGACACCTGATCTGTGCCACTACCAGACGACCGTTCCTCTGTCACGGGTGTCCCCTGAAATCCCTTGGCCATGCCAGTATCTCTCACCCTGGGTTTGCCCATCGTTGAGCCCTCCGTGCACGGATCCGTAAGATAATGGCTCCACAGGGTTTCTCCCCAAAAGTCTGAGATCTACTCTTGAGGTCGGCAGATGCTAAACACTGCAGGTTCCAGCCAGCCAAAGCCCCAGATCAGCACTCCCCCTCAAGATTTCAGTCACAATCTGGCTTGTAACATTCACTGTAGTCAGTAATCTTCACCCACTTGAACAGTGCTGTGCCCTAGGCCATACTAAAGGGTGATTCCGATGGCTCATCAGTGGGTCTCCAGTGCTCAGGGTGGCAGGACCATGCAGAGACACAGGGGTCTGCTGAGTCACGTCAGGCCCCAGTCATCCACCAGGCCTACAGGCCCACTAGCCACAGTTCTGACCCCCCAGGACTGTACCACATGCAGAAAAGGCTAGTGACCAATATCAAGCCTGCCCCCTCAGTAGGTGGTAACAGGTGACATCAGATGACATCAGGCTGGGTCATGGTGAGTGTAATCTTCCAAGGTCTCCCCTGGGTCCCCTCCGGCCCCCTGCTGTTTAGTCTATCCCCAAACATTAGGTTTTTAGGCCTCCTCCAATGGTCCCCCAGTGCCTGTCTGCACCCAAGTGTATCACCAGGTGGGAAGGGGGGCCTCTCCACTCATGGGCAGGAAGCTCGGCCCTCCTCAATGGCCAGTGGGGCTGCAGTACCCTGGTCTCACCCCCAACAGTTTAGCGGGGCCGGGCCTACCACCTCAAGTCCTCCGCCACAGCACCGCAATACAAGGATGTTGTCTCTCTCCAGTGCAGGAGTAATCATGCGAGGGGTGCAGTTTCTCACCCTGTGCGCCCTGAATGCTATCCTTTGTTATGTTTAATATAGGTACCCTAATATAGGCCATGGTAATATCATACACCGTCACCTACATTATCCCCCTTATACTACACAGTAACGAGCCTTTAGGATTGAACCTTTACCTAGTTCTAGTCCTGGGTGCAGAAGGAGGGTTTCTCCTAAACAATAGAGTCCTATAAACTTCATCAATAGACTCACACAGTATGAATGAATATTCATAAGGTTCTTGGAAACCAGGCAGGGGCTACACCACCTACCCCACCATATCTACGTACAAGGTTCATCCCATACGTCATCCTCAAATCCAACAATGGCTAATACATGAGACAAGGGACAAAGGAGCCCTAGTTACTTTCTGCATAAATACAGCACATCTTGCTAGTGTTAGGCAGAGGGAACCGAGACTTCCAGGCCGACACACTGACAAGGACGCTGAGGCTCCTACATGCAGACGCTCCAGCTGACAGTGGTCTGAACATCCCTCGCGGGGTGTCCAACTCGAGACCAGGACGGGCTCCTACATTCTCACACTTCAGGTAATGGGGTTCGACTAAATCCTAGAGGGATTCTTGGCTTCACACCTACTCACATGCTAGGTACACTTAGGTACATCTAGATAGGCCTCGTAGGAGTACGCGCTTTCTTTTATCCTGCATTTTATATTCATGTATTTATTCATGCTTATTGCAAAATGGTAGAACTGTACTATCCATTTATATTTACTGTCCTGCTGATTTTATATATCTGCTACTGTCTAATGGTTGTTGCAGCACATCTATTTTACACTAGAAGAACAACTGTGCAATAAATACTTATTGTAACACGCCCGACTGTTTCTTCAGTGTAACTCTCTGAGACCGAATAAGTGAGCACTAGTGACTGTGCGAAAAGTAGTATATTGTTTCCACGATCCTGAGGGATCAGGGTTGTCATGTTCTGAGGTTGCCAGAAACTATTCTCTCCCCGATAAGAGGAGACACTAGTGGCACTGTGAGCTAGCTAATGCAAACAGGCTAACATTTCACAGTGGGGGTGCTCAGAGTCAGTCTGCCACCAAGCCCACAGTTTATGTTATCCGAACGCGAAGGTCCTGTATGGGTAATATAGGAACTACATGACACCTTGCTCTCACAGGAATCTCCGACGTCTCCCAGGTCATGCAGAAACCCCAACTGCATCACCAAGCTCCTTTGTGCACCCAATGTCTCAGGCGCTTCAGTTTGGGCCCTCGGTACACCAAGTACTGATCTCCAGGGTCCGCACAGCTCTCCTGGAAGGTGTCTCGGCTCAGCTGCCTCCGCCCCGTAATGGGTCTGGGCTGCAGCAGGTATGAAGGGGGCCACCAGCTCGGCTGAGGCAGGGGATATTGCCTGGGGGCTCTAACTTTGGCCTGTGCTACTCAGTAGTGGTTTATGCCCCAGCAGTAAACCACATCATCCCACTGCTGTTTCAAACCCCGCAGGGTGCCTCGTGTCACAGGCATGGCTGCCCAGGCCCTCAGCACTGCTGGAATGGTTCCAGGGTCTTTCTAGCCCCTCTGTTTGCAGTCACATCCAAGCTGCCTCTGCCCTACAACATCTCTGGGCTGAGGCGGTCCGAGAAGGGCTGTCTGTGTGTCTGGCAGGGAATGTTAAGGTGGATAGATGGCATGGTTGGAGCAGAGCAATTGGCTCACGCATCCGCTGTCTTCCCCCAGCAGGCCACGCCCCCAAAAGGTAACCTTACTTATTGTCATTTCTATGTGATTTACATGGTTAGCATCATTCTTTACCTTTCCCACATTTTTCCATTCAAGTTGTGTTAATAATGACCTCTCATGCAAATGTGACCTCTATAATTAATAATTAAGAGGCTTATTTAGCGTCTCGTGGACAGGGTCCTTGTTCGTGAATGTGACTGAGTACCCTGTCCGCCAAACTAATAGCCCACCCACCCAATTTAGCGTTGGGGGGACTGCCAGCTTTCCGTCGAACGAGCTCCTATTGGCTTTATTGAGGAAAGCTTGCTCAGAAGAAGGGCATTTCACCAGGCATCCTATTTAGGGTGGATGGTGTCATGTAATTTTTTCGGTCCCAGCCTTCCAGGTAAACCCTAAACTAAACTTTGTTACAGTTTGGTGGATTGCTGTCACTATTGACAGCAGCTGTCCTCCAACCTTTTTGTACTTTAACAGTGGTTCCTATCAATGTACAGAGATAACCACTGGGCCATGTTAATCTCTAAATTTGGCAAACAGTAGTCTATTATGGGGAGGATGTAATGTCTGCTGCCACACTGACAGAAGGAGACCCGTCCACCAAACTCTAGATCAGACCCTAACTCTAACACCATAGAAGAGTGTAAATCTGCAGTAGTAGACCCTGGTTATTCCTCTTCCGGATTCTTCAAATCAACTAAAAGTCTGAGAAATTTGGCGACCCGCTTTCGAGGAACACAACTTATTGGGACTGAACTGTGATTAAACTTCTTGGAACTCTATTAAAGAGTCCACTTCCTCCTCACCGCAAGTGCCTTTATTTATGTTCCTTCCTGTATATTGAAGACATTAAGGCCAACTCAAATCAGTCTTCTGTTTTTTTCACTTGTATTTCTCTGTTGGCAAATTTTGCACGTCTTCCTATTACTTAACATATTGTTTAAACTATTCTAAGCTTGGTCATTTACCTGAGATATATGGATGGATACAAGCTGGTCTTAAACAGGCGCAATGAGGAGAAATAATTATTTTCTCCTCGTTTTTGCTGTTTCTATGTGTGCTGCATTCTGCAACACACATATAAACAGCAAATCGGCATTAATGATTAGTTCATGTGCAGGAAGGTGTCCCTTCCTGCAAATAAATAATCATTACAAAGTGACATTTTGCAACTTCTATATGTGCTGCATTCTGCAGCACACATAGAAGTTACAAATAACCATTAGTGATTGTTTATGTGCAGAAATAGACACCTTCCTGAACATGAACAATCATTCTCTACAATGCAGGCACCCTTACACTATGGTGCAAGGGTGCCTGGGTTGGTGCTAGGCAGCTAAATTTAGCCCCAACACTAGGGGAAATACAGGGGTGTGCCGTATTTTTGTAAATATGGTGCATCCCTGCGTTTTAAAACTGTTGTAGCGCTATTAGCAATTTCGGCTTAACACAGCGCTACAGTTTCTTGTGAATATTCCCCATGGTGTAGTCTCATGGACATCTTACTAACGATGTAAGAATCAAGTCCATAGGCTGTAGTGAAGGTGGAGGGAGTAGCTTAGCTGTTCTTTTATAGAAGCTGCCTGAAAGAGGGTCACTGTGTGTGCCATTAACGTCAGAGCTTACATTTACCAAATTTTAAATTATCAACCTCTCTTTTTTTTTTACTGTATCATTAAATCTTAAGTCATTAAAATATGTGGTCAGCAGCAACCGCCAATATAGTATTCATAGTTTTACCAGATTCCTGTATTACAGGCACAGCCAGTGCATAATATGTGCCGGCGGTAGATGGTGCTCGGCACTGGCACTTATTTGTAAACATCGGCACAGATTTACAAAAATCCACCACATGGTGCAGCTGTTTATGTATTTTTAAGCAAAAATAATTTGTAGAGCATTTAAGTATTTATTACATCTTTGCAAAAATGATAAAACTCCGGGCTTAAACCTGCAGTTTTAAGGTACATGTGGGTTTATCCAGCTGCAGTGGGCCCCGGCGCTTCATTTTTGACAAATTAAGCACTGGGCACAGCACAGATAGAATCCAGCTGTTTGCTTCCACATTACATTGGGTTAGGTGTGGATGCATTATTAGTTGACTTTGGCAGCATTGGCAACACCCCTATCAGATGATAAATTCGGTTGGTCTCTGTATTAAAGAGTGTGCAAATCACCGAACACAAGATGAGATATTTCAGCTAAAGGCTCCTATAGAATTAGGGTATGAGGTGCACCTACACGCCTGTTTCTTGAGAAGTGAGTATAATTAATCTGGCATTAGAAGTTTCCAGATGTTGGTCATTAGATAATGAGCTTATTATTTTATGAATAGAATAATCAGATATGGGCATTTCCCTTGTCTCAAACTCAGTGTGAGACTGGAATACTGGTTTTGGAAACAGCTCACCTTTGTACTTGCTGGGTTATCTTTGTTCTGTCAATATTACTGTACTGGTAGGAAGAAGGGAGGATAAATATTTACACAGCAAAGGCTCTTTGGCCGGTGTGGCTGTCTGCTGGACAGTTGGAAAAACAGCCACGTGTCACTACATCATTGGGCTTTGCGGAACATGCGCACTACTGCCGAGCTGCATCAGTGTGGATTTTGTGAGGAGCAACAACAAAACACGGGCTGGCACCCAACAGCTCCTATGTTCATTCAGGGTCGAGCTTTTAGTTTAAGCACTAGAGATGAGGTGCAGGACTGAAGCAGGTAAAGTCTCCACATATGTGTAGGTTTAGTGCCAATATGATTATATCGACAGCAGCAGCAAGACATGGTCCAGCACTCACTGGCTCTTCTGCTCAGTTGGAGATCCAGTTTTTGGTCTTGACCACCAGGAATGAACAGGAGCCGCAATGCTTATTTTTTGTCAAAATGTAAGTCCCAGGGCCCAATGTCTTCTGCCACAGCTGGCACCAACCACAGCTTCTGCCAGTGTGCCCACTGTGACCTTTTGAACTACTGCACGTCACCCACGTTCTATGGATGGCGTGGAAGTGCACTGTACTGATCTGCTCAAAACTAGGCTTAGAGCGGCACCATGTGGCAGACTCTCGCAAACAAGTGCCAGTCTTTGAAATAAGTGCCATTTACGACCACCGGAAAACACCGTCACATTTTAAGCACTGACAGGGAGACTCCGATACAGACTTGCTGGTGCAAAGGATTGTGTGGAAGAACCGTACATGTTCAACGCTTGGTCGGCTGGAACTTGCTCGCCTTTCCTTGAGACTAGGAGCAGCCTTCCTAGAGTTCTATCAATGTTTTAAAACATGTTCTTCAACTTAGCCTATTGCTCTGCTCACTCAGCTTGATGCTGACCAAATTTCGATGCCACTTTCCTCCTTTTACTAGCCCGTTTGCCTACCACCTAAAAGTGGCCTTGTCATCCTGAGCCCTCACCTCTGAGAATCGCAATTAGGTAATCACAATTTCCAATGTATAAAACTCCATGAGTTTCATATATCGATTCCTAGTGGGTTGCAAATCGACCTACCTCATTAATATTAATGCGGTAGATCACAATTTGCGACCCCCTAGGAATCGCTAAAATCACGGGGATGGTGGCCTGCTGGGGTCAGCAGACCACCTTGTCCGTGATTGCTTTTAAATAAAGCAATCTTTTTTTTTAAATGCAGCTCCTTTTCCTTAAAGGAATACAGGTTGCGTTTAAAAAAAAAAAGAAAAGTTTTCTTTTCATTTTTTAAAAGCAGGCAGTGGTCCATGGGAGCACTGCCTGCTCTAAAAAAACGTTTTTAAAACATTCCCAAAGGGGAAGCGGTCCCTTGTGGACCCCTTCCCATTTGCGAATGGGTTACCACCTACTTGAAGTAGGAGGTAAAATGCGAATGTTTTGCGACCGCATTCACGGTCACAAAACATTAATACATACCATTAGGATTCGCTATTTGGAAGGGACGCCCTAAACACGCCCATTCCAAATGCCGAATCTCAAACTAATTTTGTGATTCGGTAACAGGTTACCAAATCGCAAAATGGGTTTTGATACATGTAAAAAGCCTTTTTTGCGTTCGCAAACGGGCCGATTCTGCGAATAGAGTTTAAGCGCAAGTTCACTCCATCCCGGAAAAAAAACATTTGAATATTGAGCGTAACTGCAGCAGCAAGTTTAACAAGTATGGACTTCAAAAGTAAACCAAAGAAGGAATGGCAATACATGGGTAAGCTAATGCAAGTTTTTAGTTGATAAATTAAACCTCGCGGAGAACATTAAACTTCAGTATACACACACAAGGCTATAGGCATTGTAGGCTGGCGCTGCCCCTGGGGAGGATGCATTGGACATTACAAGATAGCTTTCATCGTTCTCTTACGTTCAGAAGCAGCTCGACACACGTGGCGGTTTATAAGATCTAAATAGCCTCAACTATAGAGTTCACTAAATGGTATACTCGACATAATAATGGAGTCATCCTTGTTAAATTCAAAGGATGGCATATTTACATTACCATAGAACATGGATACAAAATTTCAAATGATATTGTACTATGAATTGAATGATTTTGCAACAATGCTGGCATGAACACAGAGCAGTGTTGCTGAATGACTGAGCATGCAACGGTTGTGTTTGGGTATATTAATCTGTATCTACATATGACTGTATTTGTCATATGATGGCAGTGGTAGGCTAGGTGATTCCTGCACCTCTAGCATATTCTGGTGTCTAGCTAAGGCAGGTGCTGACTACAATAGAAATATATATGTTTTAGTAACTGGTGTGTTATTTTAATAGTCTTGCACTCATTGGATGGCTCTTACCTTCAGAGATGTTACTACCAGAGACAGCGTCATGGTGAAAGGTGATATAGCACTCATTTCTGGGAAGACCTCAGGGTGAAAGGTCATATGATGTAATTTCCTTTGATGTCATTTGAGTCATAGAGTGTGTGATGTCACTTATTCTACCCCAGATATTTTGGTTGCACTTCATAAGCAAACTCCTTCAACAACAGCTGGATGACTTGCCAGTCTTTCTTTATTGGCAAATCGAAAATAGTAGTTCATCGACATGTACAAATTAAAAATTTGGCACGTAAACATTTATCATACAAAATACAATTGATCAATACACGCATGAACTATAAATAGACAAATATACATTTAAAAAAATGCAAGATAAAATCGCTAAAATAGCACGATCAATATTCTCTTCCTCAACAACCATAGAAACCAACCCTGTATGGTACAAAGAGGACATACTAAGGACACACATGAAACACTTAATTTCAATTAATCATATAGTGGTAGTTTCTTTTTGTCTAATTGACCATGCAGCAAATACATTTTTTAAGATCTCTATCACTATCACTATAGTGGGATCACATTTATGAATTCTAAGAGCATTTACACAGTTTGTCAAACCTAAACGTCGACACATGGGTGCTATCCACCTGGCTGTCGGTGCAGAATAGTTTGCGCAAAAGAATAACAAATGCGCTTCGGTCTCATTAGCATGCATGCATGGTGGACACAGAGTAGATCTATCCTGTGATGAAGCCCATGTTGAGGTAAACATGGCCGTTGGCAGAATGGCATACCTAAATTGTAGAAAAAGCAAAAGTACACATACTAGGCTGACGAAGTCTAAAAATTCCTCCGCCTTAGGCACATTCTTGTGCAAAAGGAAAAACCTAGTGCAACTACCCATATGGCTAGAAGATTTGTTGCAAGAGACAACCTGTCCCAAGAACTTTGCTTTAGCAAATGCAACTGTGGAAGCTGGAATAGCGGAAGGCTCTTTCCAGGAGTTGCCCAGCCCCAGGTTGTGTAGAAGATTTTTGACATAGGCCAACCACTGAAACGTCTGGGTGCTGTGTAAGCTCAGAAGATCAGTAAGATCATCTCTGTATGATTGCAGTTCCTCAGTAGACCATATATGGGCACAATAAAGTATAGGCCTCAGTCAGGCCAACTCTAAGAAGAACAAGTTAGAGATCTAGCCTCAGGGGCGCAAGGGGGGGTACCTTTTCCCACACACACAAGAGCTCATATAAAATAAAATTGTTCTCACTAACTCTAAGGGAATCCGTAGAGGAGTGGCCCAATAATTCCACACAATACAGGGCTGCACTTCTAACTTGAGCCTTGTATATCGCCACCGCTGCAAGGTGCCCTCGTGGTGAATGTGAGGATGGATGCCACCCTGTGGTTTATCAAAAGTGAGTCCTTGGAGATCTGTGGGTCCCACAATCCAGAGTCAGACAAACGAATCCCCAGATACTCAAACTACGTAACCCTCTTCAAGGCTTCCCTCTCCATCACAGTAAGTCATCTATTTCATTTTAAGTGCATTAATTTCAATACCGCATGATTCACAGAACAGATTAAATCTATTGACAAGGTTTGGCAAGACAACCCTTGTCTTAGAAAGTGAAAGAGCATTGTCTGCAAAGAAAAGGGCCGGAAACGTATCATTTGCACAATTTATCAAAAACTCTGCAGAACTACTAATATATAAAAGAAAATGGATTGGGGCCAAAACACAGCCTTGATGTACTCCCTTTCCGGTGGCAATTTTCTCTGTTAGTGTGTTATTGGCGTCCCAATGAACCCTTGCAAAATTCCCCTAATGGAGGCGCACAATAATATTAAGAAAGTTGCACGGAATTCTCTGCAAAAAAGGTACCTCTCATAATTTCCTTCCAGTGATCAGATGAAAAGCAGCATAAATGCAATGAAGAGTACAACCCCCCCACCACCAACATCCATAGTCTTCCACATGGCCATCAGAAAGCGAAAGACCTGATCAACTGTGCCGGTCTTAGATCTGAATTCAGCGATACCAAAGGGGATGATGGACGGAGCGCTTGAGCTAATCAAACACTCACCCCCAGTCAACTGATCTGGGTTTAATCCATCATCATTCTTTAGCTCACTCCACCACCCCAGTTCAGACATGGCCATATGCAAATCAGTCTGACCCTGTGCCTCATGGGAACAGTCCAGCCCTAACTGCCAAGCCATGTCTTCCCTGGACCGGAAACAAGCATCCTGGGACCGGTTTCTGGCTATTCAGCCGTCATCAGCCAGGCTAGCCTGAATCCAGTGGCAAAGTGAGCAAGGGACCCACGTCTGGGCATACCCTGCCAACTTAGGGCGAACAAAGCGATACCAAAGGGGATGATGGACGGAGCGCTTGAGCTAATCAAACACTCACCCCCAGTCAACTGATCTGGGTTTAATCCATCATCATTCTTTAGCTCACTCCACCACCCCAGTTCAGACATGGCCATATGCAAATCAGTCTGACCCTGTGCCTCATGGGAACAGTCCAGCCCGATCTGCCAAGCCATGTCTTCCCTGGACCGGAAACAAGCATCCTGGGACCGGTTTCTGGCTATTCAGCCGTCATCAGCCAGGCTAGCCTGAATCCAGTGGCAAAGTGAGCAAGTGAAACAGTGAAAACATCTGATAAAGATGGCAACTCAAGACTGCAGACAGAGCCTTCCTCTTTGCTTTTATGCACTGAATCGAGGTCATGCGAGTGAGAATAGAGATTCTTAAAGTGTGCTACCCACTCCCTTGGCTGGATAGACCTCTCTGGGGGTTTAACTAAATTCCCACCGCCTGACTCACTAGACGCCGAAATGACTTACTGTCTTTATTAATGAATGCTTCTAACAGGACATTCCATTTTTTACTCTCTCGATTCTTGGTAGTTGATCATATCGCAGCCCTATATTGAATTCTAGACTCCCTAATCTCATGCCTAGCTTCTTTCTTTAGTGCTTTGATAACATTATTCTTTGCCTCCCTGCACTGTGGTAAAAGCCACCCACTCAATTTACCATTGATAGAGACTTGCTTAAAATTCATAACGAACAGGTCTTTGACCCCAGCAAATAAATAAAAATATGCTCAGCAATAGTCACGTGTGATTCCCCACATTTTCAAGCATCGTAGCCATGGAGGTAGCACCATTGGCATAAATGTCTAAAACCACCTTAGGAGAGGAACAAACATTTCCACGGTTATTAGTCACCTCCAATACATGTCAACTGGGCTAAATTGGTGCCAAGTTAACACGTGGTAGTAGGTCTCTCATTGTTAAAATTAGTGGATTGTGATCGCTCTCTTCCCTATCAACCACTATCATATTCTGCAGGAATCTCCATACCCTAATATCAAGACTGATATAATCAATGTGGCTAGTGTATGTCCCTCTCCAAAAAGTGGGAGCAGAAGTTGCATCGGAAGGTGAACAGCTATGCTCAGAGGCCATGTGTAAGAGATAAATCCACCATTTGGAGGGCGGCCCTGGAAAGATGGCTACTCACAGAGGATTTTAACTCAGGGATTACCCACAATTCATCTTCGTCACAACACAAGTCTTGAAGGACTCCATTAGGTTCATAAGTTAGGTTCAGGTCACCTGCCCCAATGATACGAGGACTCCTACTAGATGAGGCTAGAATTTCATTCAGTAAGTGAATAGATAGAGATTTGTTCTGATTACCAGAACTCCTATTATAGATGTTAATTAACAAAAGGTATATTCCCTTGGGGTGAGTAATAATCAGTCCTTGAATGTCAGGTGACACGAATGGGAGCTCCACCGAAGAACAAGATAATTCAGTATTCATCCAGGCAAGCAACCCTCCCGATGGTCATCCTGCTGATGATCTTACAGTGGGGATGCAATAACTCTTGAATCCAGTTCTGTAAACATTTTCAATGACCCATGTCTCCCGGAAGAGACAAATCCCTTGGCCATCAATAAATTGACCCCACTCCATGTCTCCTAGTTTCAAGTTTACCCAAGCCATATTCCAGTTGAGAATAGCTGTAATATTTGGTAGCGCTGACAATAATGGAGAGGGAGCAACTATGTCCAAGGGCCCTAGGCCAACTAATGGAGAATCAACTGAATCAACAGAGGTCACCTGTAATTCATCTACTGGTGCCTTAATATGAGACTCAGGAGACAATCCAGGGTTTACCGTTGATAGTGCAATAACAGAAACAACATTAGTTTTACTAATGGCCGACTTTGGGGAGTCAGTTCCCGGATTGTTGCAGTAGAGTGTGAAGTGGATCGAGGGAGCCCTCACTATTTGGTAACATGCATGTCAATCTATTTCTGGAATGGTATTGGGTGTCAAAAAATGATTAGCATTGAGACTACATGTAGCAGGAGCCATGAGGTGGTGGGATAGATTCTCAGACACCGACTGAAAGTGGCGATAGAAATAGCCTAAAGGAAGCAGGATAATAGATGCCTGCGTTTCCAAAGATGGTGTGCACCTAAATAACAATTTCTGAAGAATGGCTGGGCGCCTGTAGATAACTACCACACAATCTCCCACTAAGCTCTTTTTCAAGGGTCCACCCAGCTTATTCTGCAAACCATCAAAATGTTGGAGACAAAAGAAATAGGAAATAGGAAAGCTTGCAATATTGTGGAGCCAGTGGAGAACCTTGTTTTGGTCCTTGGTGTCAAGCACGGAAAGTTTGACAATGCTATCACATAGGGGCAGGCCTTAGGCGGATGTTTTATCCTAAGGAAGTATGTCCTCTGGGGTGCTAAGCTCCCAACCACCCCATCCTCCCTTTCTACTTCCCTCTCATCTCTAGAATCAACCTTCTCCGCTCCCAAAGGGATAAGTGTGCTGGACTAATTAGTCCTCAGAATCCCTTCTCTACTGGTTGATTTAGCGTCATATTGAGATTGTCTGCTACATTGTTGTTGCAGTTCGGTGGGACCATGCCTTCCAAGCCAGGACCAGCAGGTTGGGAAGGGGGCGAAGACAGATGCAGCGCAGCAGAATTCAGCTTGACAAATTGAGCCTCAATGACCTCCAACCAGTCATGAATAGGTTTGAATTTGGCCTCCAAAATAGCAGCTATGTTACCACATAACACCACATCTGTATCAGCAAGGTCTAGATCACTACATCCATCTGTGCCCCACGTAGAGGCAGAGAAAGTTAATCAACTATTCTTTGGTTTTGTGGTTGGCTGTTGCCTCTTCCTTTTCACTGGTGGACTCTGGTGGGAGAGTGAGATAAATTGAGTGGTGGCACCATAAGCACAGGAGGACAAAGGCTAGGGGACTCGGTAGCAGAGATAGTAGCGAGACTCATAGATGCAGATGTCCCTGCAATTAAACAAGTAGACTGCACAGGGGAATCGGAAGTAAGAGATAAAAGTCATTCAGTAAGTTCTATTTCTTTGTTAATTATCCCTAGAGACTGCTGAAGAAACCCATTAAGGGAAGAACCCATTTGCGGTTTAGATGGACTAAGAGCAGTCTTACGCTTCCCCATCCTATCAATGTCGTCCAATTGCCAGAGGTAAACACGGAAGACAAGATGGGAATGGGGAATGGGGTAACACTGAACAGTACCTCAGCAATAGAAGATGATCCAAAATAAAAGGTGGAGCCAAGAGAAATGGCCCTGGGCTGGCCTCTTCTGGGCAATTGTGGGCAAAAACAATTCCAGGCACATCCTGCGGGAAGTTGGATTATATGCACTATTTGCAACTCTCCAGCCAGGGCTTTCCTTCCATGGCTCAACTTTGAGGCAGCACCATCCCAGCATCGCCAGACTCAAGCTAACCATTTCCACTGCACTGCCGTACACACAGTCACCACAATCTAAAATAACCAAGGGATCCTGTCACGCCCATGGACATTGATTCATCAATATGCCAGGGGTAGCGAAAGTGACATGACGCTCTCTTTGATACCTGGATTACATGACAGGAGGTGACAACACATGAACACTGATCGAGATGACAGGAAGAGTTGAAAACATGGCCATTGGCAGAAACATCTCATCACGGTTTTTGGCAGGGGGCGTGTGTCTGCTGAGTGTGACTCAACGCAGGGGCACATGCATGCACACCTCATAGGCATCTCACATTATAAATAATTGAGCCAAGAACCTATGCGTTTAAGCAGTTACCAAATATAGGGCTGGGAGACTGATGTACCTAGGGCCTTATTACAAGTTTGGCGGACCGCCAAACCCGTAGTGAGAGCGCCCGCTGGATTCCGACTGGAATCCAGGTCGGGCAGACAGTGCTGCGGCAGTCCCTTTCTAAGGCTCATAGGAGAGCCTTAGAAAGGCACGGCAATAGGGCCGGCACAGCACATTCCTGCACGGTTTGGACCGCACCATGTCGTGCAGTCCATGCCGTGCAGGAACTGGGGGTGCAAACGAGGGGGGCACAACATGTGCCCCCTGCATGCACCCCATAGGCAGGGAGGCAGCAGGGGGCCTTGTCCCGGCCCCTTTAGTTGCCTCACCGCCACCCTTTTCAGGGCGGACTCACTGCCATGAAAAGGGAGGCAGTGAGGTAACTCGTAATATGCTCGGCGGTGCTTTGACCGCTGCACCACCGCCACAGGATCCTGGATCCTGGTAGACACGGGAGTCCTTTGGTGATCCGACCATCGCAATCAAAATACTGTGGGCAGGCCCACAGTGGTGGCAGTGGTCGGACCACCACCGCGACTACGGCGGTCCTATGGACCACCACAGTCGTAATAAGGCCCTAAGTCATTTTGCGGTCGTAAGCCCAGTGATTCATAAACTCCCAGGGTTTTGACTTCAAAAGGATTTTGTACTACCTACTAAACCCCTTTTGTGTGTTGGAAATGCCTTTCTGATTTGCAAAACAGGTTTTGAAAATTATAATGATTCACAATTAGTAGAGGGTGTGAAAGCGGCATCCCCTTCTTATTCTGATTAACAATGAAATGCATCAAATATCTGCAACTGCAATTGCAGTTGCAAACCATCGATCAGATGATGACTCCTAAGGTGGGGTGGTTTCTCATTTACACACAGGACCCTTTTTACCCGAGACTGCTTTCCCTTCGAGAATCATGTTGGGCGGCCTTGGAGGAGAAGTCAGTGGTCCAGGGGCTCACTGCCTGCTTCCACCGATGTGTCCCCAAATGAGAATATTATTTTTAGAGTAGCAACTGCTCCTTTAAAGGACACAGGCTGTTCTTGTGATTTTTTTTTTAAGTTTCACATTTGGGAACGGAAATTGCAGAGATGGTGAGCTACTGTCCCTAGAAGGCCACCTTCCCTGCATTTGTAGCCAATTGCAGGAGATCAGTAATATCAGCTTGTGTAATTAATATTTTTTAGACAGGTCATTTTGCAATCCTCAGCAGCGGGACATTTTTCAATCGTCCGTTAAGGCAGAGGTGCGTTGCCCCCCCCCCGCTGAAAGCCAGCAGAGACAAAAGACAAAAATAAAATGATAAAAAAAGATTTTTATTATCATTTTATTTTTCATCCTGCAGCCTGGAACTCTGAGCCGAGGGAGGGGCGTAGCCAACTACGCTGACGCTGCAGTTGCAGCACCAGGGAGGAGGGCAGAGAGGTGGGCACTGCCAAGTGCTCATGACGGTTTGGCTGGGCCTCTGTGGGCGGCCAAACAGTCATGCTCACTTTACCTTTCTCCACCTAGCTGCGTTGTACAGCTGGGTGGAGAAACCAACACAGGCTCCTAGTCTATGTCTGAGCGCCAAACAGAGGTGCTCAGACCAATCCCAGTGCTGCTCACATGCTGGGAATAGTATTGGGAGCTGGAAGCCTGTGCAGTGTGCAGCAGTTCCTACACGTCCGAGCGGCGAGGATCGGAAGGAAGGCGGCGGCTGTTGCAGCAGGTACATGAATTTTTCTTTCTTTCTATTCTTTTTTTTGTTTGTGTTCCTCCCTCCCCCGCCGCACCACTTCGGAAGACGAGTGGCCGCTCTTCTATCTGATCTATTAAAACATAGGTTGCATCGTAAAATGGCAGGCAGGTCTCAAATTCATTGGTGCACAACTTGCATTCGCTATTTGTGAACTGCCTATACATACATTAGGCACCTGGGGGCAGATTTACGAGCCCCCTGCGCCACCAGTACGTCACTTTTCCTGACATACTGGTGGCGCAGGGGGCTGCTCCATATTTACAAGGAGAGGAAAAGCCACCCTGCGTGACTTTTCCTCTCCTTGTAATACGGCCCCTTCACACGCAGCACTTTGCGGTGAAGGGGCGTTGCATGGGTGTTACTGTGGGTGTTCCCACGCAACACTCATGGAACAAGACACATCTCCAGAATTACGAGAAATCGTAACTCTGGAGATGCGTCTGAAAGCTACGCCACCCTAGAGGTGGCGTAGCTGAGACGCACCGAGGAGAAATGTTTTCATTTCTCCTCGTTTTTCTCTCTTTCAATGCATGCTGCATTCTACAGCACGCATTGAAAGAGGAAAATGCTTGTATTGATTGTTTTTGTGCAAGAAGGTGCCCCTTCCTGCACAAAAACAATCTCCCACGACGCAGGCATCCTTGCACCATGGTGCAAGGGTGCCTGCGCCGGCGCATGGCTGCAATTTGTGCGCCAGCGCAGGGGGGAGGACAGAGATGCGACATATTGTTGTAAATATGTCGCATCCCTGTGCTTCAAAACTAACGCAGCGCGGCGCAGCAAAATGACTTGCTGTACCCCGCTGCGTTAGTTCAACGTAAATCTGCCCCCTGATGTACAAAAGTCTTTTGCGGTTACAAATAATGCTATTTGCTAAAACACAGACTTTACAATTGTGAAAGACTGCTTTTCAAAATGCAAAGCCAATTTTGTGAGTTGGAAAAGCCTTTCAGACTCACTAAAGTGTTTTTACCAACTTATTCTGAACCTTATGTAGGAGGAGGCATGAAACATGCACCTCCTCCCCAGTGTCGCAATGACATATATCAATGATTTAATACTGCAATTAGGGTAGTATTTAATTTTTAAAAGATAAACTTTCCCCTTGGGAGAGCTTTTTCTCTGCAATCATTTTGGATTGCCTCGTGGAGAGCAGTCAGTGGTTCACTGGACCACCGCCTACTTCCTCAATATCTTCCTAAAGGGGAACATTTTTACAAGCCACACCTCTCCCTTTTAATGGACATAGGCTCCTTAGAAAATGTAATTAAAAAGGAAAGGTTTGAGGTCTGAATGCTTTGCAAGCCTCCATTCTCAGCCAATTGCAGGGGATCACATGTAGTGTCCGGCCCAATTACATTTTCATTAGTTAGATCATTTTGTGACCCTCTTGAAAGGGGATTTTACAATCTGATGCATTAAAACATAGGTCGCACCACAACATCACAGGCAGGTGTCAAAAATCTGGTGCACAATTTGCATTCGCTATTTGTGAACTGCCTGTATATACAGCATTCCCGTATGTACAAAAAGATTTGTGGCAGTGAACCCTGCAACTTGCAAAATCGTAGGGTTTGCAACGACAAAAGAGTGTTTTCAATGTACAAAACCCCTTTGTGAGTTAGAAACGCCTCTCCAACTCCCAAAAGAGTTTCAGTGACTCTTTCTGAATTGCAATTAGGAGAAGGTGTGACACAGGCATCCTTTCCTTCCATCTCACATTGACATGTTTCAATGATTTGTGGCGAAACTGCAATCGCAAACCATTGATGAGACAATTACTTTCACTTTGGGGTGTTATTTGGGTCACAAAAGTGAAGTTGTCCCATTGCGACAGCTTTCGCTTGGGAATCATATTGGATTGACTTGAGGGAGCCGTTAGTGGTCCAGTGGACCATTGCCTACTTCCCCGTATGTTGTACCAAATAGGGAACATTTTTTTAAAGCTACACCTGTCCCTTTAATGGACATGGGTTGCTTTAAAAAGAAAAGTTTCCAGTGTGGGAATGCAAATGCATGGATGGCAAGCTACCATCTCTCCATTAATAGCCACCTTCATAATTATCATCATTAAATAGGTCATTCTACAGCCTTCTGTGAATGAGCATTTTGCAATGCAACCTCTTTGTGCATAGGTTACTTCATAAAATGACAAGTAGGTCACAAAAGGTCGCTGAGCAATTGGCACCCACTATTTGCAACCTGCCTGTACATGCATCATGCACTTGGGGCCCGATTACAATGTTGGATGGATCGGCACCGATGACCTGTCGGTGGCGGTCCATCCGACATCTGGTGCTGCTGTCCGCCTGCCGCATTATGATGCTTTGCAGTTGGAGGCAGCAGGCGGAGGAACATCCAACGCTTCCGACGGGCTCAAGCAGCCTGTCAAACTGTCGGTCGGAGCATAATACCCTACAATAGGGGCTGTGCCTGCTCAGGCACCGCCATAGGGATTACAATGTCCCTTTTCGACAGCCTTTCCATGGTGGTCTGACCACCATAGAAAGGCTGTTGGAAAGGGACTTTAGGGTCCATAACAGGGCCCCTGTGATGGAGCAAGGCCTCACAATGAGACTTGCTCGGAAGCAATCCTCTCACAGTATTAATTAATTTGTACTAAAACTTTGTAATGTCATTATTAATAATGTGCAAAACACAACATTTTATCTAGGAGATGCTTGCCTATGTGTTTCCACTAATAAGTAATCCTTGTCTAATCCAAAATGGCCGCTAAAGCGCGGGAATTCTACTGCGCATGTGTCAACCATGTCACGTGGTATGACGTCTTTCTTTGCTTGGATTGAAACTTTTTGCTTCTGCGCAGTGTATGCTAAAATGGCCGCTTAATGTTCTCACATGCTAAAGCTTTCGCATTGCTGCAAATAATAATGTGGTATTCTAACGCTACTAATGCGGGATAGACATTTATAATTAAATGGGAGTAGAGTAGAAGTAGGGGTATACAGTGAAAACATTTATTTTTGATTTTAATATGTTTCTTCTTTGATTTCTATTAGTTCGTAAAATGGGCCTGGGTTGGCTAAACAGCAGCTCGAGAGCCATGTGACCAGCGCATGCGCTCTGAAAACTAGCAAAGCAAAGCGATGAAGTCAACTTGGAAGATGTCCAAGGACATGACCCGCTGATCACCTTCAGAGCTGAACTGAAATGTCTTTAAAATGATACATTTGTATATGTTTGTAATAAAATTGTTGTGAAACGGGTGGGAAATAAAGCAAATGTATTAATTGAGAGGGCGGTATTTTAAAACAATGGGCTTAAGAAAATTGAACTAAATTGACATGGTGTGAGGATCAACCCCCTGTCCCTGTCCAATCAGAATTAGTGGGCCCATAATTTTGAAACATTAATGGGAGGTACATGGGCGTAGAAGGGTATAATAGATATAGAATTAGCTAATTAGCTAGCTTTAGGGCTTGGAGCTCAGTTGCTGCCACAGAGGGAACCGATCAAACTGAACTGCTGTACAAAGAGGTCCTGAGGTGGGGGCCGCGGACTCTATTAGAAGAAGACGCGGAAGAATCGAGGAGGAACGAAGTGTCAGAGAGGGGAACGGCGCAGGCGTCATTGGTAGAGAGGTCATCTATCCTGTCCTGAACCTGGTCCGGAGGTCTTGGTCTTCATCCTTTCTTGGGACCCTTTTTCCAACTCCTTGGCCAAGGGGTTTGGTTATCACACCTTTTAGGTAACTATAAAAGTGTAATCTTTAGTTCGTACTGCTGTCTCTATCTTCTCCTTTCTGAGGGACCGTCATTTGTGATCAATAGGTGACAATAGAATGCTTCCTCCTTGATATGCGATTAAGTATTATGTGGATTGTAATTTACTCTGCTAAAGAATTTAGATAAACATTTTAAAACTTCCCGAGTCAGTGATTATTTCAGGTGGTTAATGAAAATTATGTTTTGTATAATCTCATTTCAACCCCAGTTATCAAAGGTCCATTGGTAAGTCACTACTCGTCAATCAGAAAAGGTAGTTGGTAGCAGGGATATTGATAAAGAGTACAACTGATTCCCACCAGCGGTGATTACTAGTTAGTGTGAATGAATGGGCCCAGGTGAGTATTTAGTGTATGAATGCTTATTGCTAGTAACCCGCTGGATCAGTTTTCTGGCTATCAGAGGATGGTTTTACTTTGTTAATTGGGTAATGAGAATTTTATTTTTATGAACTAACATCCGTTTTAAAAGTTTTGTTTTATGTTGTCTAGAAATCCCCGGGGAATTTGAATAGCGGATGGTAAGTGGAAGCCATACTGCAGTGAGGTTATCTGTCAGGCAGAAATAGTACTGAAAAGTTAAGCAGGGCTATCAGTACTTGTTAGGGACTCTGTGCATGTATTGAGTGACAGCAAAGGAATACGCTGGTGAAATTTTGATGCTATATCACCTAGAAAGGGTAACATTGAAGGAGTAGCAGGTATTTCCGAAGCTTACGTGAAGAGTAAATGGAAGGGTTTTGTTCGTAGTGTATGTCTAGTAAACGGAAGGGTTTTACTAAGTGTGAGAAAATCTATCCTTTTCAATTTAGGGAAACTGACAAGATAGCGAATGTTTTATGTTGTTATTAAAATTTTAATGAAAAGTGTTGAGGAATTAAAGTTTGCGTAAGATTTTTGTAAAGGGAGGGTCAGCTGCCGGAGTAGAAGCTGACGTCACAAGCGCCGCGCTGGGATTGGCTGAAACAGCGGGCGTAGAACGAGTCTTGTAAAGGAGGGGTCAGTAGATAGGAGTAATACTGACGTCACAGGTGTCGCGCTGGGATTGGTCGACACAGCAAGGGACAGAGAAGCGCAGATTGTAAAGGAGGGGTCATCAGAGAGAGTGAATAGACGTCACAGAAAAGCCACGCTAGGATTGGCCCCGAGACAAATGCAAGCTGGAATTTGATTGGTTGTCAGAATAAATTCGAAAAGTTAGTGGACAGTGGAAATTGTATGCGGAAAAATGATCCGACTTTGATAGGAACACGTCCAGACAGGAGATTCTTAGGTTTTACAGAATATAATTTAATAAATAGATATTTACCCAAAATGTACGGAGAAAAGAGAAAATTGTCATTCCTACAAAAGATTAAGAATTATTTTAAGAAGGATAAGCCAATCAAAACTAGGGAAGGAATTCTCATTCCACCAGCAAAAACGCCCGCTTCATTCATGATGATGGATAGGGGTTATCATACTTGTGTATGGTTAGAAAATTGGATAGAATATACAAAAGATGACGGAGTATTAGCTTTCCCAGAGAATGGTACTTTTAATGAGAGAATTCTTCAAAATTTAAGAATGAGAATGAATGAATTAGAACCCAGACCAAGATTAACCCAGTACGAAGCCCTAGAGGAATGGGAAACAGAAGCATTTGAGCGTGATAGACCCAGGAGAATTAGGGGTTATAGGGGATTTTTCCCTAGATACCAGAATGGGTCAAGAGAAAGTCAGATGAAACAGTGGAGACGAGCAATGATTTCTGAGGGTTTGTATCCAGTATTTATGGCTGATGAGCAGCTAGGGAGCAAATGCAAAGAAAAGACTAAAAACATGACAGGGTTTGGAGAATCCGAAGATGAATTTATGGAAGAAATACTAAAGAACCCTCCACCATACCAGGAAGGACTGGGTGGGTGTACCCCAAGTGCACCAATTTTGAGAACACCATTGGTACCTCAAGTATTGCATAATCCACCAGTTAATAGGGTACTTCAGGATAAGGAAAGAGAGGCCTTAGACAGAAACAGAACAGAATTATTACAGAAAATAACTCCGTTGAATGTACATCCTGAATCTCTGACTATACCTGTAACCATTGGTCCCGTGGTCCCTTTATATGGAGACAAAGTAAATTGCCCGAAGCTTCAGGTTATGACCACGCATATGGATAACCCTAAAAATGAAGCTGTAATAACTGAAGATCATATCAGTGATTGTGAATCTATGATTTCACTCATGGATTTGCCTATTCGAGAATCCGCAAATAGTACCCCCAGAAGAGTCACACCTGGTTGCTCCAAGGATTTAAATATAATCACATCTTCAGGAACTAAAAGTGCAACAGTAGTAACTCCAGAAGTCTTAGAAAGATGGGCACAAGGAGGAGACAGACAGAGTTCACCCCCAAAGATCTTGGACATTTATAAATTAAAAGTTGAATTAGAAGAATTGATAGCTGGAAATGTAGGAGTAGATCGTTTAAATACCTACAGTGAAGAAGAACTACTGTTCGTATGTAGGAGCATAACCAGAAATGTAAAAATATTCCATGAAAAGTTAACGGATTTGGCCTCAGAGATGGGAATTGAAATAAGAAAGTCAAAGGTGTTGCAGAGACCATACAGAGCAGAATTTACTGACAAAGACTTATAAAATATGAATACATCTGGTAGAAAATTACAAGTTAAAGAATTAATGACAGTTTTACAGAAATGGGGAGAATTGGATAAATGGAAAACTGGATGGACAAAGAAAAAGGAAGAAGCGCGTTCGAATAGAATGACATCTGAGTATTTATTGAAGGAAGAAGGAAAGGTAGAACAGATGTACCCAATGCGAGAGGTTCCAGGAGGAGGCTATGTCCATGTCCCATGGAGTAGGCAAGATAGTTTGTCCTTTACAAATGATTTTCCAAAATTGAGAGAAAAACCAGTTGAATGGTACAAGCAGGTTGAGAGGTTTGTGAAGGTTTCAAAGGTTTTGTTAAAAGACCTAGATGGTTTGTTTGACATAGTGGTACCTGCCGATTTATGGACAGACTGTAAAATTACAATCGACTGGCCTAGTGAAGAGTATCCTAGGGATCCAAAGACAGGTGCTCCATCAAATGATGTGATGAAAAAGTATCACCAGGTAATAACTTATTTGAAAGGGAAAATACCACCCAAAGAAACAGATTGGGTGAAAATAGACAGAACCACACAAGAAGCAAATGAATCAGTACATGCCTACTATGAACATCTATTACAGGTGTTCAAACAGTATAGCGGTTTTGAGGATATTGGAGACAAAAATATGAGTCAGTTTGTCTATCGATTTGTTTATGGTCTAAAACCAGAGATTTGTCAAATGATCAAGCAACACATGTTATGCTGGCAGGGAAAGCCTATTGATGAGATTTTGAAATATGCTAAGTATTGTGGGGATGACATTGAGGATAGACACAAGAAAAAGTGATGTGGGCTCAAGTGAAAATGGCTGAGCGACAGGGAATTAATTTAGATAATCCAACGGAAAGTCAGAGAAAAGAATCTGGAACGAATGGTGACACAGGGAATGGTGTAAAGGTAAGAGGACGAATAAGTAGAGAAGAGGCTAAGAAGAAATTTCCTTGTCATGGATGCGGAAAGTTGGGACATTGGAAGAACGAATGTAAAAAGATTCAAAATAATAATGGTCCAAATCATAATTTAAATCCACAGACGCAGAATGACTCACAGCAGGGTGTAAATCCTCAGAGTCAATTGCCACCTGCCCCTATACAGGGTAATGTAAGCAGAGCAAAGCACGGTACAGACGTCGGATATCAAGGAGGAAGTGGTAAGAATGAATATGTAACTTCACAGTTTCTTTTACAGGATGATTTTGATCCATATGATTATCAATGACGGTGCCTAAGAGAGGGGGAAAAGGAATGCGTACTTGGCGCATCCTTGCCAGTAGATCAGACAGGTCCATATGTCGAAGGGAAAGTAAAAGGTAATGAAATCACTTTTCTGTTGGACACTGGGGCTACCCGTTCTACTGTGAGAACAGCAGACATCCCAGACCTCCCTCTCTCTGGAGAAGCTATCCAAGTTGTAGGTGTAGCAAATCAAAAGATTAGAACACCCCTTACCGAAACCAGGGAAGTAAGAATTGGAAACTTCCGAGAAATGCACCAATTTGTGGTGTGTGATTCTAGTCCAGTAAATTTATTGGGCAGAGACTTGCTGTGCAAAATGAATTGCACTATTTACTGCACACCGGATGGTGTTGCAATACAGACCCCGGATGAAGATCATGTTTACAAATTCATGATAGCCAAACAAGGTACGGAAGTAGATGAAATGTTCTCGTTGATAACCAAAGATGAATTACCAGAAGAGTTAAAAACTACAGTGAGTTCAAAATTATGGGACTTTACTGGAAAAGAAGTAGGTCTGATGGCAAATATAGACCCGGTAAAAATAACCGTAAAAGAAGGCGCAATTTTCCCAAATACCAGACAGTATAAAATGAGTGCTGAAGTGAAAGCAGGAGTTACTGAGGAAATTGGCAGAATGGTATAACAAGGTATATTAAAAGAAGTTATGAGTAGCCCTTGTAATTCGCCAATCATGGGGTTGAAAAAGCCTAGTGGAAAATATAGAATCGTTCAGGACTTGCGGAAAATTAATAAAATTGTGGTACCTTGTTGTCCTATAGTACCAAATCCTGCAGTAATCCTATACCAAATACCATGGAACGCAGAATGGTTTACCGTAATTGATTTGTGCCAAGCATTTTTCTCAATTCCATTGCATCCAGATAGTCAGTATTTGTTTTCGTTCAAATTCGAAAATCATGTTTATGTGTGGAATCGTGTTCCTCAGGGGTACACAGAAAGTCCCTCCATTTTTAATCAGATACTGAAAAGGTGCCTAGAAAAATTAGTAATGCCCAGGAACTCAGTCTTGGTGCAGTATATAGACGATTTGTTAGTAGCATCAAGAACTCATGACGATTGTGTCGCAGATTCAATTGCATTACTCAATCATTTGGCTGAGGAAGGACACAAAGTGTCACCTGAGAAGTTACAATTTTGTACAACGGCAGTTAAATATTTGGGGCACCAAATTGAAAGAGGAAAGAGAAGAATAACGTCTGAAAGAATGAAAATAATTAAGCAAATGAAAATGCCGGTAACACGAAGAGAGGTGAGAATGTTTCTTGGAATAGTAGGATACTGTCGACAATGGATTGTAGGGTTTTCACTACTAGCGAAGCCTTTAATTCAGTTAACGAAAAAGAAAGCAAAAGATCCAGTTGAATGGGATGATGAAAGTGCCAGTGCATTTGTTAAATTAAGAAATGCTTTGTGTGAGGCACCTGCCCTGGGCATGCCTGACTATACAAAAGAATTTACATTATTCTGCTACGAGAGAGAAAGCTGTGCACTTTCAGTTTTAACCCAAAGACATGGACTGGACAGGCGTCCTATAGCATATTTTTCTGCTACATTGGACCCAGTGGCTGCAGCATTGCCAGGCTGCTTAAAAGCAGTAGCTGCTACCTGTATGAGCATTGAACAAAGTGAGTCAATTGTAATGGGACACCCTGTCAAAGTGTTTGTCCCACATGCAGTTGTGATTCTGTTGACAAGAACTGGAACGCAGCATCTTACCCCTAGTCGGATGACAAAATATGAGCGAATAATTCTAGGAGCTGAGAATGTGACCATAGCCAGATGCACAGTTGTAAATCTTGCAACATTGTTACCAGATCCAAATTGTGAAGAAGTCAGGGACGACACAGACCATGACTGTTTGGAAGTCACAGAATTGTGTACCAAACCACGTCCTGACATTCAGGAAATGCCTCTTAAAAACGCAGACAGGGAGCTGTTTGTAGATGGCTCATGCCTAAGGCATGAAGATGGCAAATTGAGTGCAGCCTATGCTGTATGTGAACTATCTGGAATAGTCGAAGCATCCTATTTACCAGGAGTCAAATCTGCACAAGTAGCTGAATTAATTGCTTTGATCAAAGCCTCCAAAATTGGGAAAAATGTAAAAGTAACCATATTTACGGATAGTCAATATGGGTACGGGGTTGTGCATGATTTTGGCCAACTGTGGATGCAGAGGGATTTCATAACTTCTTCAGGATCCCAAATCAAAAATGGGCAGTTTGTAAAGGAATTATTGGAGGCAATACAATCACCAAAAGAATTGGCAGTGGTGAAATGTGCTGCACACCAGTCAGGAGATGACTGGGTGTTAGCCGGTAACAGATATGCAGACCTAATCGCTCAACACTGTGCCAGAAATCGAATGGCAGTAAACAGAAAAGTCGAAAGAATGGGAATCAGCTGCCAACTTATGCTATGTTCAACACCTGAAACATGGAATGATGTAAGACGATTGCAGGATGATGCTGAAGAGAGTGAAAAGGATGTTTGGATAAAAATAGGGTGCACACGAAGAACAGATGATGACGTGTGGGATTATTCAGATGGCAGACCAGTCATGCCTGATTGTCTGATTTCACAAATGGCCAGAATGTATCATGGAGACACACATGTAGGGAGAGATGCCATGATTAGACTTTTTAGACAAAATTGGTACAATCCAAAGTTTAGGGCTGCAGCAGAGAGTCTTTGCCAGAGGTGCTTAACTTGCCAAATGAATAATCCAGGAAGGAGAACAGTAATTGGTCTGGGAAAAATCGGAAAAGCAGAGGGTCCATTTGTGAGATTGCAGTTAGATTTCATTCAGTTACCACCATGTAAAGGGCTGAAATATGTACTTGTCCTAGTGTGTCTGTTTTCAAGGTGGGTGGAGGCTTACCCTACCAGGAGGAATGACAGCTTAACAGTAGCAAAACTGTTGTTACGAGAACTCATTCCACGGTTCGGTTTCCCAGTAACTTTGGAATCAGATAGAGGAAGTCACTTTAATAATTATGTAATTCGAATAATCTGTGAAGCATTTAAAATTGAACAAAAATTGCACTGTGCGTACCGCCCAGAGGCTTCTGGAGTTGTTGAACAAATGAATGGCACAATAAAATCAAGATTGTCAAAAATGTGTGCATCCACATCATTGGATTGGCCAGATGCATTACCTCTTGTCTTAATGGGACTCAGAAGCATTCCTGATAGAAATACAGGATTGAGTCCACATGAAATCATCATGGGAAGAGCAATGAGACAAGCACATGTACCTGGAAATAAACTGCTGAACATAACTGATGATATGGTTCTAGATTATTGCAAAGCATTGGCTGACCTAGTGCGTTCTGTCTCTCACCAGGTTGGAGAAGACGCAGTTTCCAGGCAGCCTGAACAAGAACATGATCTGAACCCCGGACACTGGGTGGTAGTGAAGCATCACACCAGAGAAACGTGCGTATCTCCCAGGTGGGGAGAACCTTGTCAGGTTACATTGGTTACAAATACAGCAGTGAAATGTGCAGGCATACCTAATTGGATTCATGTAAGCCACACCAAAAGGGTGCCAGCTCCTGAAGAAAGAGATCCTCAGTCAGCATTAATAGCTGAGGAAGCTGAAGGTTGGACAGCTGAAGAATCTCAAGTGATAGATTCGGGAGAAGCTGAAGAAGAGCAACCGAGCACAAGTCAGGACTGGATACCAGTGGTTGATATACCTGAAGTCTTTATTAAAACAAGGAGCAAAGCTAGATTAGAGGAAATTAGAGAGGACCAGATAGGTGTAGAAGAACAAGCTCAGGATAGGGAGATTGAAACTATAAGAGAACCGTAGCAGGTCCAGATAGGGAAAGGAAATTGGGCTCAAACAAACAACGAAACAACAGGGTTTGAGCAGGGACAGACAGGTTCAGAAGAACGCGGTCAGGCGGCAGAAGTACAAAGTGCAATAAGCCCTGATCAGAACCAGTTAGGACAAGAAAAGCACGTTCAGGAAGAAGAAAACCAAGAAAATATTGAACCTGAAAATATCAAGCTTGAAAACGTCAATCCTGAACAGGGTCAGTTAGAAGAGACGCACATTCAGGCAACTGAAGAAACAACAATAAGACCTGAACAAGAGCAGATAGAGTGGGAAACTGAAATCAAGGACAAACAATTTGTGCCACACCTTGAGAATAAAGGAGTTTTTGGAAAAGACTCGGAAAGTGAAGATACAGTGCAAACCAAGAAGGTCAGAAAAGGTGATCATTGGCCCAGTGTTATTAAAAGAGTAAAATATCATATAGCAACACGAAGTAAGGACCCAGAACAAGTAAATGAAGTAACAAGCTTATCTGGACAAACAAGTGGGACTGAAAAACGAAAAAGCAAAAGATTGAAAATCGTGAACAATAAGTTTAAAGGTCCTGATTGGACTTATATAATTCTCGAAGACTGTGAAAGTTCAGAGAATAGTGAAAGTGGTGACGAAGGAACAAGTGCAGAACTAACGTATGAAAAAGACGTGAAACCACCTTGATAACGTCAAAAGTTTAAAAGAAAAAGAAAGAAGAGAAATCTTCACAGACAAAAATGGCTGACGACAGAGTTTTCTGGGAGACCGAAACGGAAATGTTGTAGAAGATGCTGTGCTATATGCATATGTAGTCTGGTAGTGGTACTTATAGTGTGGTTAGTTGTGATCGTGGCAATTCCTTACTTTATGATAATTGACAAAAAGAGTAACAACGACACCAAAGGAAGGACAGATAACCTTAAAAGTGATAGTATAGAAATAGAAGCAGAGGATGAACCAGATTTTCGTCACATTGTAACAGATAACGATACTAGTTTAAATGTTTTCACTAAATTATTGTTTCAGTACGTAGAGACAATGGATGTTAGTGTCTGTTATGTCTGTAGGAAGCTACCAGAATCAGTAGCAGAAGGTTTAACATATCATCATTTGCCTTTAACTTATGGTATATCATGTAGTGTACTAACTAGTTTATTTTATAGACTAGGGAAACTTCAGTATTATTATTCAAATATAGATGTGATATTTCCAGAGGTTCCTATTCGGAAGAATCTGAACCCAGTGCTTAGTAGTAAAGATGCACAATTTATGGGAGAATTTTTCTTAACAATGAAATCGATAGACATAGCACATGCACATAGAAGCAATCTAACATGTTCATTACGTGAAGAAGAAAAGATATTTTTAAACTTAGTTGAAGATAGAAGACAGAATTTCCAAAGGAAAGCGTCTGAGCATAAAGCTCATCTTCCACCTTGGGCTGAGAAAGAGGGTATTTATACACCTGGCAAGGCTCAAGCTGCTGTGACTCTAGATTTTGTAAAGACAGGGAAAATTTGTCTTCATAGATTAAAGACTGAATATAACAATGTTTTTATTGATACCAGTGAATGTGAACATAATTTCTTAATTCTTGGAGGTTGGGGACTAAAAGGAGGATCAGATTCAGTTTTTCCTGGAATATATTATGTGTGTGGGAATAAGGCTTACTTTAGGCTTCCTGCACGGTGGTATGGAAGTTGTTATTTTGGAATAGTTTTTCCAAAGGTATACCACGTAAAAAGAAACACTGGGAGCAATGAAAATAATAGTGAATTAACACGTAGTAAAAGAGCTAGTTTTTCAGAAATTGTAGGTGACATATTTGGTGCATTGATACCTTCAATGGGAGTAATTCTGAACTCAAGGAGAATATGTAAATTGTCTACAGTGGTTGATCGTTTATCAACGGATACTGCTGGAGGATTTCTAATGATTAATGCGGAGATGGTTGCGATTAGATCTATGGTTATGCAAAATCGACTTGCTCTTGATATATTGTTAGCAAAAGAGGGCGGAGTCTGTAAAATGTTGAAAACAAAACATTTGTGCACGTATATTCCGGACAAACGTGCAGAAATCGGAACATATATAAAGAATATTACTAAACTTGAGAATGAACTGAAACCAGTTGAAACAAAGTTGATAGTGTATGGGAAAGATTGACAAATAGCATTGCGTCAATTGGTACCTGGTTTACTAATGTAGGGAAAGGACTTATAGGTAAAATAATACTACCCTTAGTAGGGATAGCAATAACAGTATTATTAATAATGATATGGTGCAAATGTTGTAGAAAGAAGGAAACATATAGGGTGACAGGAAGAGGCAAGAAAAGAAAATTTGAAGAGATTGAATTAGAGGACCTGAGAAGTGAAATTTACAAGAAACTGAAAGGAAAGAATAAGAATAGACAATGTAGAAATGAAAATGTGACGGAAATATGTTAAGTTGGCATCTGGTTGTAGGTAGTTTTGATGGCTCAGACACGCCAGCAGAGAGGGGATTGATGGAGGAAGGACTCACAATGAGACTTGCTCGGAAGCAATCCTCTCACAGTATTAATTAATTTGTACTAAAACTTTGTAATGTCATTATTAATAATGTGCAAAACACAACATTTTATCTAGGAGATGCTTGCCTATGTGTTTCCACTAATAAGTAATCCTTGTCTAATCCAAAATGGCCGCTAAAGCGCGGGAATTCTACTGCGCATGTGTCAACCATGTCACGTGGTATGACGTCTTTCTTTGCTTGGAGGGAAACTTTTTGCTTCTGCGCAGTGTATGCTAAAATGGCCGCTTAATGTTCTCACATGCTAAAGCTTTCGCATTGCTGCAAATAATAATGTGGTATTCTAACGCTACTATTGCGGGATAGACACTTATAATTAAATGGGAGTAGAGTAGAAGTAGGGGGTATACAGTGAAAACATTTATTTTTGATTTTAATATATTTCTTCTTTGATTTCTATTAGTTCGTAAAATGGGCCTGGGTTGGCTAAACAGCAGCTCGAGAGCCATGAGACCTGCGCATGCGCTCTGAAAACTAGCAAAGCGATGAAGTCAACTTGGAGGATGTCCAAGGACATGACCTGCTGATCACCTTCAGAGCTGAACTGAAATGTCTTTAAAATGATACATTTGTTTATGTTTGTAATAAAATTGTTGTGAAACGGGTGGGAAATAAAGCAAATGTATTAATTGAGAGGGCGGTATTTTAAAACAATGGGCTTAAGAAAATTGAACTAAATTGACATGGTGTGAGGATCAACCCCTGTCCCTGTCCAATCAGAATTAGTGGGCCCATAATTTTGAAACATTAATGGGAGGTACATGGGCGTAGAAGGGTATAATAGATATAGAATTAGCTAATTAGCTAGCTTTAGGGCTTGGAGCTCAGATGCTGCCACAGAGGGAACCGATCAAACTGATCTGCTGTCCAAAGAGGTCCTGAGGTGGGGGCGGCGGACTCTATTAGAAGAAGACGCGGAAGAATCGAGGAGGAACGAAGTGTCAGAGAGGGGAACGGTGCAGGCGTCGTTGGTAGAGAGGTCATCTATCCTGTCCTGAACCTGGTCCGGAGGTCTTGGTCTTCATCCTTTCTTGGGACCCTTTTACCAACTCCTTGGCCAAGGGGTTTGGGTATCACATCTTTTAGGTAACTATAAAAGCGTAATCTTTAGTTCGTACTGCTGTCTCTATCTTCTCCTTTCTGAGGGACCGCCATTTGTGATCAATAGGTGACAATAGAATGCTTCCTCCTTGATATGCGCATAAGTATTATGTGGATTGTAATTTACTCTGCTAAAGAATTTAGATAAACATTTTAAAACTTCCTGAGTCAGTGATTATTTCAGGTGGTTAATGAAAATTATGTTTTGTATAATCTCATTTCAACCTCAGTTATCAAAGGTCCATTGGTAAGTCATTACTCTTCAATCAGAAAAGGTAGTTGGTAGCAGGAATATTGATAAAGAGTACAACTGATTCCCACCAGCGGTGATTACTAGTTAGTGTGAATGAATGGGCCCAGGTGAGTATTTAGTGTATGAATGCTTATTGCTAGTAACCCGCTGGATCACCTTTCCCCGTGGGCATCAGCAATGGGGCCGGGGGGCACCCGTGGTGCCCCCAAAACATCCATGCACCCTTAGTCAGGCACCACATGGTGCCTGGCACACGGTGCAGGGATGTTTCCAAACATGCCTTTTTTCATTGAGGCTTGTGCTGCGGCCCTTTTCTGGGCCGCAGCACAAGCCTCAAAGCAAAAAGCCATTTTTCTGACCACCTACATGGCAGTCAGATGGTAATTTGGTGGTCGGGACCACCATCTACTTGTTGGGCGGTCCCATCCCAAAACGATGTTTGTCGGACGCTTGTGCAACCGGCATCGTAATGAGGCCCATAGTGTCATGAGCACTTAGCAAGACATGGTTTAAGTACGTTGACATGTGAGGTAAAGCCAAATATTTTCAGTTGACAAATAGCAGTTTCATATCTCGCAGAAATTTTATTTAAGGCTTTTTCATACAAATAAACGTATCCAATTTTTTTAATGAAAGCATCTTGTTTATGGTTATGGTGGATCAAATAGTGTAATTGAATGTCCAATCAGTGATCAGACAGAAATAAAACCTATTCAGGGACATCAAACCCAAAGAATGAGTCGCACCTCAATGAATAATTTCATATCTCAGCAGAACTATGACCAGTTATCAGATGGGTGCGGTATAAATGGCTCCTTGGACGATTGAATGCAAAAAAGTCTGAGTATCAATAGACAAGATATTGCCATCTGCTACAGTTATCCAAACACTCTTATAAAATGATGATAATTGCTAAACTTGTGTAATGCAATCTACAATATGGCTGGTGTCTAGATGGTTTTAATGTGCTATTTATCACCCATCCCAATGGTACTCAGTTTATCGACCTCGGAAGGATGAACAAATTAATGGACCAAAGATTCAAACCTATGGCCGTCAAGTCCCACACACATCTTTGCATCTCTGCAGCGGATGCATCAGTTCACTGAGCTATCTTGCCAGTTTGCATATAGTTCTAGGACCACTAATAAGCTGAGGAAAGTTAAAAAAATATGTGAATCGGATGTGCTAGTATGAAAAAATACAACAAGCCTTGAGGAGTTGAGATGACAAGAAAACATCATTCCTTTCCAAAAAAATCTGAACAATCTTATTATTCAGCTCCTGCGTACGCCAGTTATCTATCGCCACTTGACCTGGAGCTCCAGTTTAATGCTCCAGCCATGAGCCCTGTCTTCCCTCATTACTGGTGTTTAGGCAAAATATAGTTTATATATATCTGAAGGCCGAAATATCAGCAATTAAATATTGTGACACACAAATATCATGATGCACAAATATTGTAAGTAATATCATTGTAAATAATATGGATGCTTTTAATATTGGTTTCCCCAATATAGGGGTTACAAATATAATTTTCTTATTAATTTAAAGTGTTTTAGTTGATAATACTAATGTCATGTTATTAATATTTTATAACTGTTATTAATTGTTTTTCAAATATAGTTCGTAATTTTAAGTGATTTAGAACTTTTCATTAATTTTTAATAGTAATTTAGAGTGTTATAGTGTGTTGTTGGGATTGTAAGGGGATATGGTTACTTGGGTAACAAATAAATACGAATTATTTAATGAATTGTTTCAGTGTTACTGTTGTACCCTTTGTCATTTTATCCGGGTGCAACCATACCTCATCCATCTTAAGAAACTCACACAAGACCTTTATCTTCCTTAACCAAGAGATATGTAGTTTCTTGTCCCGGCTGATAATCTCCTCCAGGGTTTTCCTATAAATATCAAGTTAAAGGGTGTTCCAGATTCAAACCCAATACATTAAAAGTTTTAATAAAACCACATGATCAACTCTTTTTAATCCCAGGTCAAAAAAGAAAGGTGATTTCCTGACCAAACAACACCCCAGGATACCCTACTTCTACACAATTCCCAAGATCCACAAAAATCTCACGGATCCTCCAGGACGCCCTATAGTATCAGGCATTGGGTCAATCCTGGAGCCATTATCCAAGTTCGCAGATGTTTTCCTAAGACCATTGGTGCAGAAGACAGATACTTATCTACGGGATACCAAGGACGTCCTTCGAATTTTACAGGACCAACCTTTTGACCCAGGAACAGAATTACTGATGGGTCTCGATGTGGAGAGCCTATACACGAGCCTCCCACACAAAGAAACACTGAACATTATTGAGTAGGTCCTTTTTGAAACAGAGTGGGACTATCAAACACCCCGCAACGTCGTCATGGAATGTTGCAAACTTGCACTCACGAGGAACTTCTTTCAATTTGAGGAAACACTTTATCTCCAGAAGAACTGGACCAGCATGGGGAGCACCTTTGCGTCCAGCGTAGCTGGTCTCTATGTACACCACCTGGAGAAACACAAGGTCCTAAATGGACACAACAACCCTTTTCTACCACACATTAGTCTTTGGAAACGTTACATAGATGACAAAGAAACAGCACAAAGATTCATGACATGGCTGAATGTCCAAAACGAATTCTTGAAATTCACATGCACTTTATCAGACCAGGAATTGGTGTTCTTAGATCTTAATATCATCTGCCAAGATGGGTCCCTAAAAACAACCACTCACATAAAACCAACGGCAAAAAACTGCCTTTTGGTCTACGACAGCTTCCATCCGAGACATCTACGTAACAATCTCCATTTCGGCCAGTTTCTACGGCTAAGAAGGAATTGTACTGACATAAAAGATTTTAAAGAGCAGGCAACAGACCCACACCAGAAATTGTTGAGTAGGAGATATCCAGTACAAGTGGTGAAAAAGGCTCTAAAACGAGCTGGGAACAATAACAGAGAGGCTCTATTGGAAATCAGACCACCAAAACTGAAGAAAGACAGACCCATAGGTATCACTACGTATAACACAGCCAGCAACCAGCTTAACAAGATAATCAATAAGTACTGGCGAGTGTTAAACTGTGGAGGTTTGACTTTTCCGAAACCCATGTTTTCCCATAGAAGAGGCAAGAATCTGAGAGATTTGCTGGTACACACCAGACCACAAAGTCACAACAACGAGACACAACAGTCCTTCTTGACCCCCTATCTGGCCATCATCCATGTGGAACATGTAGCGTCTGCAACTTGACCACCAGAAGCAAGAGGATACAGTTTAATGACAATACCTCTTGGGAACAACGACGCTTCACCAATTACAATACGAAAAATGTAATTTATATGATCACCTGCCCTTGCCATTTGCATTACATTGGCATGACCACCAGGATGGTGAAAGTACGCATTGGTGAACATAGAAGCAACTTACGCTGTGAGGGAGTCACCACCAAGATGTCTGCACATTTCATCGACAAAAGACACACGGTACAGGACCTGAAATGGACTGTATTAGAGCAAATCCCATCAGAATCACAGCTGTTTGAAAAAGAGCAACGCTGGGTTTTCCGTCTGAGGACACATGTCAAAGGACTGAATGATGAAATTCCATAGAGTCATTTTTCATAATACCACCAACAAGACACCTAGATCTCAATACATGTGGTCCGATCTTCCAACCTAATGTTTTTACTACTTTACCAAATATGAGTCTCCTAGTTACATCAAATAAGTATAACACAAGATTAGACATTAAGGAAGTCCTTTTGTTCAAACAAGCAATGACTGACATATAATCTTAACACTACACCGCCAAGAGCTCAATGGGTAGGGGCCATTTTTCTGAAGTTAACAACATGCTGTAATACCAGATTGAACCAATACAACAGACATCACTGCAGAGTACATAACCTAAAAGGTTAATAGACTTTGACATCATCCACCAGGTGATTTATTACATGCACCAGAAATATCCATTCGTTCCCAACAGAAAATAACCCACCCCCCCAGGGTACACCAGACTTTGCCATGAGCGGCGGCCATTTATGGAAGTTAGCGGCCCATCCTTCCTTTCAATAAAAACAGCGTGTGAGGTTATACACGGGGGCATAACGTCTACTTATAAGTGGAAGAGGGTACCTCCTATTAAGGAAAAACACACAATAGGTACCGACACCGAGCACACGATATAAAAGATAAGGAATATGAATCTATTCTGCCAGCATTGACATTGACCGGTCAGAATCTGTTACATTAATACCCCTCCCAGGATGCACCAAGTATAGCCATGCACGGCGGCCATTTTAATAGTTAGCGGTCCAGACGACTGCTGCACGAGGCAACAGGTACGTGCAGCCCGGTCTTTAAAAACAGCTGGGCGAGCCTTCCTCGGTTATCCACGGAGCCGCGGGTAGGCAGAGAATTCTGTGAGAGGGAGAAGCTTTGGTATAGTAAGTACGGCATAGCCGCGTTGCGCCAAAAAAGCAGAAAGCAGTTTTCTGTTTTAAGCTCTTTCATGTTTCCCGTAATTCTATCCTTACATAACGGGGTTTTCTCCAAATAGAGTGTGACTAGAAGCGTCCCTCCCCTCCCATTTCGAGCTCATGAGGCATCCTAATATCACTTAAAAAGTACGTTCTCAAGCTAAGTACTGAAATGAACATTGCTAGAACCACTAGCATTTAACCATGACGGCATCATAGTGTGTGTGTTTTCTGTTCAATGTTGTTGTGTCTTGTTTGTATAATATTTATCCACAGTATATAAAGGCACTATAGACAGTCACGCCAATAGAAAAATATATCACGGAATATATCACGTTTTTTCCACCAGATGGTGATATGGTGTATTATGTAACATGTTGGTAAGTTAACCTTTGGTTTTTATGCATTATCATTCCAGATATGAATTTAATCCAGACCATCATACTAGATGGGTCCTGAAGCAACATACCAAATGGGAATTGTATGAATAGATTCCACAAATCACAGTAGAGGCATTGAGTGATTATACTTACCTGTTCTTAGGAGTGTTTAGAAGGGATCAACTCTATTTGGTCCTGACGAAAAAGCCGTAGGGGCAGGCTTTGAAACATGTAGACCGGGAGCCTATACATACATCATTTGTGCACCTACCAACAACCCCCTTTTTAAGTATATCAGCCACTAGGTTCAATAAAGTATATTTTTCTAGCGGCCAAGTATTTTTAATATTTTTTACTATCCCTCAGCGGGGCGGGAAGAACCCGATGATGAAGCATGCCACCAAGGGGCCTTTTGGTGGGTGAGGGTTATTTTAAGAAAAACAAATCTTTCCCCTTAAGAAAAATAAATCTTTCGCCTTAGGGAATATCTGGAATGATCGCTATCTCTTAACTCTAGTGGATTTTCCTTAATTAAACTCTTTCTTCCCTATAGCCATGGCCCTTTGGAGTTAGATAATTTTACTTTACCTTATCTGTTGTGCCCAAGGCATCTTATCAGAGAATCTTACTCCCAAGTAGTCGAAGGACTTTACTCGTTCCAAAGGAGTCGTCTCGATCCTCATATTGCCCCTAAATGAACGATGGGGGTTTAGTACCATATATTTTGATTTTGCTTCATTTATCTCAAGGCCCCTTGTATGGCAGAAGGATGAGAAATGGTCCAGCAACAGCTGAAGTCCATGCGGTGTACGAGAAATTAAAAGCGTGTAATCAGTAAACATTAAAATTGGTACACTCATACCCGCTGACGTCCTCAAGGATATGATGTTCGGTTATCCAGTCTTGTAATTTAATTAAAATTTGCCTAGCAAATACTTTTTGACTTATGTTGATGAGGCTAATAGGCCTATAGTTGGTGGGTACATCCTTCCTCCCCTTCTTATATATAGGCATAATGATTGCTCCACGCCAAGAGAGTGGAATATCCTCCCCCCTCAAGATGGCATTGCTAAGAGCATTCAAGTATGGGACCCATATCTCGGGATGAGACAGATATAAGTCTACTGGGATGCTGTCAGGACCTGGGGCTTCCTCCCTTTTTAATAGATGCAGCGCCTGGGCGGTTTCTGCCATTTCAAGAACTATATTGTCTTTTACCATTGTCCTGCTCTTTTGCCCATTCTGATCCACACCGCTTCTCTCCAAGTCTTCAGCACTATTTTTTTTACCATGGCATATAAAGCTTGGTGAAATGGGCTTCCCATGCATAGGGTTCAACTGTGGAATCCAAGTTGTTTCCTGCAGTATAAGACCCAGATGCTATGAGATGCCAAAACTCCTTGGTATTCCTGTTCTGTAGGGCTTCGGTAATTTTGTCCCATTGCTCTATATCCCACTCCTTTTTTTGCCTTTGTTAGGTTATCTTTATAGGCCTTCCTGGCAGTCAGTAAACCCTTGCCATTCCCCAGTTTATCTGCTTTTACAATTGCCATTTTGGCCTTTCTACATTCACTTGTTTATCATCCAGGTGGATTTAAGCAGGAATTGCCGCTCCACCTTTCTTTAGTGAGGAGCAATTTTATTTGCCCCATGAGGTTCAAATGTAAGTCTACAAAATTAATTTCACTTGGGTCTAACGTCTCAAGTGGGGCAAACTTGTCTGCATAAAGACTGTAGATACCAGACTGCACTTTGTCATCTTCTGCTAATAAACCATTTGACATTCCTTCTTTGTTACATATATTAATTCTACTTACAGTGGAAGTGGTTCCCAATGCAAATAAATTTGCAAGGGATCCAGCACAGAATGAGACCCCTAGCACTTAATGATCACTGTCATTTCTTGTTATCACCATCATATCAGTTAGGAAGGACTAAAGAGAACTCTCCACCAAGATATAATCAATATTACTTGTATACAACCCCGCTTAAATGTTGGGCAAGCGGGTCAGTCAGACCTAGTCCGACCGTTAACAATGTTCAGGTCGAATGAAGCCAGCAAATCAATGATTTGCTCAGCAATCCTTGGTTGGCTTCCTTTGTGCTTGACATTGACAACTGAAGCTGTCTTTGGCCCATAGCAGTGCTCCATCAAAATAGGCAGAATTAAATTAAACCCTCTGGCAATTTTGTATTAAAGTCGCCTGCTATAAATTTAAAATGAGTGTTATTTAAAGATTCAGTCATGTGAGATAATTGGGTTAACCGTTTCTGCAAAGTGATTTGTCTGAATTGGGCGAATATACACATTTATAATTGCTATGTGCCCTGTCCCCAAAGAGGTACCAGAGGGAATAGCCATGGCCAGTATATCTCTAGAGCCAGATCTCAATTGTTTTACTTTAGGGAACAATTCCATTTTGAGCCATATCAACAGCCCATCTGATGATCTTCCCGCTTTTGAGGGGACCGTGCTAGATGCAAAGGTGATATATCCCATTCTATGCACCGGTTCTACAGCCCAGGTTTCCTGCAACATAACTAAATGGAATTGATTTATAAATGAGCCCCACTCCGTTTTCTCTAACTTTGCTCTTAGACCCGCCATGTTCCATGATAATAATTTTATAGTGTCTATCTGGCCCACTTCTACCTTTTGACTATGTACTGCCATATTTATTTCCCCTCTGCTCTCTATGATATGTGGGATAAGATTGTTTGTCTCTTTTCTTTTTTGATTATAGGAGGCTGCTGTGTTTGGAAAGCCTACTGTAGAAGCATGAGTCAACTGTGGGGCTCTGATGTCTTGCGTCTTGATTCTTAATTGTCAGTTGAGACAGGGCCCCCACATTCCACGGGGATAGTAGATGGATAATTCTTAACTGTTAAGTTTGGTTTATGGATAATACCAGTACGTTGTGTACGGTCCGGGGGATTAATCTTGCGTCTTAAGCTTGATTTGGTAAGAGGTCTATACCTATGTTACAGCCCTATTAAACCTTATATATAGAGATATATTATTTTTCACTGAAAAAAACAAAGGTTACAGGGGCGTTATAGTTAGGAACTAGAATTAGAAAAACGTAAAAATTCACACACAAAAAAACAAAGGTTAGAGGGACTTTATAGTTAGGTTCAGATTTTACATGCCCAGAACCATAGAAATCCAACCAAGAATACTCATTTAAAACAGCAACACATTTAATAGAGTGGGCATTTGCATGGCTCTATGAGTCTGTGAGTGTATGTATTACAGATTTTGTGTGTCTGTGGGTGTATGGGTCACTAGGTGTGTCAGTGCTTGTATGGGTGTGTGAATGTCTGCATGGATGTATGACTGGGTATGTGAGTGGCACTATGGGTATGTCAGTGGGTGTGTGAGTGTAGGTTTGGGTCTGTGAGTGGGTGTGTGAGTGAGTGGGTCTGTGAGTGGGGGTGTGGGTGTCTGTGAGTCTGTGAGTGGGTGTCTGTGTGGGTCTGTGAGTGGGTGTCTGAGTGTCTTTGTGCATCTCTGAGAAGGTCTGTGAGTGAGTGAGTGAGTCTGTGAGTGGGTGTGTGAGTGTCTGTGTGGGTCTGTGAGTGGGTGTGTGGGTGTCTGTGTGGGTCTGTGAGTGGGTGTGTAGGTCTGTGAGTGGGTGTGTGAGTGTGTGTGTGCATCTGTAAGTGGGTGGGTGAGTGTCTGTGTGGGTCAGTGAGTGAGTGTCTGAGCATCTATGAGTGGGTGTGAGAATGAGTGAGTGGGTCTGTGAGTGGGTATATGAGTGCCTTTGTGGGTCTGTGAGTGGGTGTGTGAGTGTCTATGTGCACCCCTTGCTTCTCCCCCTCCTCCTTATATTCCCCTTGGACTTGTTCTATGTACTTTTGCGATGTCCTATTTTATTGATGTAACTGTGTTACTTTATTTTATTGTTGTAACCTTGTAACTATATTTTATTGTTCCTCATGTAAAGCGCTCTGATACCTCCGGGTCTAGCCAGCGCTATATAAAACTTTCCAAATAAATAAATAAATCTGTGACTGAGTATGAGAGTGAGTGAGTCTGTGAGTGGGTGTGTGAGTTTCTATGTGGGTCTGTGAGTGGGTGTATGAGTGCCTGTTTGGGTCTGTGACTGGGTCTGTGAATTCATGTGTGAGTCTGCCATTGGGTGTGTGAGTGCCTGAGTGGGTGTGTGAGTGGCTGTGTGGTTCTGTGAGTGGGTGTGTGAGTCTGTGTTGTCCTGTGAGTGGGTGTGTAAGTATCTGTGTGGGTCTGTGAGTGGGTGTGTGAGTGTTTGTGTGCATCTGTGAGTAGATGTGTGAGTGCCTGAGTGGGTCTCTGAGTTGGTATGTGAGTGTCTGTGTGCATCTGTGAGTGAGTAAGTGGGTCTTTGAGTGGTTGTATGAGTGCCTGTGTGGGTGTCTGAGTGGGTATGTGAGTGTCTGTGTGGGTCTGTCAGTGGGTGTGTGAGTGAGTGCCTAAGTGAGTCTGTCAGTGGCTGTGTGAGTGCCTCAGTGGGTCTGTGAATTCCTCTATGGGTCTGTCACTGGGTGTGTAAATGTCTGAATGGGTATCTGAGTGGGTGTGTGAGTGTCTGTGAGTGGGTGTGTGAGTTGCACTATGGGTCTGTTAGCGGCTGTGTGACTGTATGTTTGGGTGTGTGAGTGGGTATGTGAGTACCTGTGTGGGTCTGTGAGTGGGTGTGTGAGCGCCTGTGTCAGTCTGAGAGTAGGTGTATGAGTTTGTATGTGCTTTTTTAATTGTGGCAAGATTTGCAAATCCATCGCAGAATCACACAGGGACTGTGCTGAGCACAGCAGCGGATCCATGAATCCTCGCACTTGGAAAAGAAACATTCTAAGACAACTTCTTGACCTTCATGCATACCTCTGTGACCCCTCTTGCACACCCATGGGATCAGGGTTCCTCTACCCTAACTTCAATAATCAGTTCACACTTTAAAATGTAAGTCCCCAGACCGTGCTCCAAGAGATAAAATGGCAGCTGCAAATTTCCTGTCAGGTTGCGGCCAGTCAATTATGACATTGCTGTCGGAGCATGGATTTGCAAAACATCTCAGTGGATCCACGGAGGGTCCGCGTTCCTAGATTTACAACTTTCATTTTTATTTAATAACTTCACATGTACTGAACGGATTTACACCAAATCACAAAAACGTCTCTTTTTGAACCAAGGTTAGCTTTCTGCCAAATGTAGTGTAATTCCATTCAGCGCTTGGGCTGTAGTCATGTCTACAATCCCAATGGGAAATTGCATGGGGAAAATGTGTTTTGGATCCGCCCCCTTTTTCTTGGCCCCTGCTTGATGGATCACCCTGTAACTTTCCAAACATCAAGCAGCTGAACTCAGGTGCGTACTAGTTTTGAACATTTCGTGAAGATTTGTCAAACGGTGCCAACGTTTTTAGCAAAACAAAAAATGCTTTTCCCATGGAAACTTGGTCCTTTCTATAACTACCTACTGGCGACGGTTAGTAGGTAATATATGTATATATATATTCACTGAAAAAACCTTAGGTTTTAGGGACAGTTATAGTTAGTTGGACATTTCACTCGTAAAAAACCATAGAAATTCCCCCGTTATAGTTAGTTCAGCTAACTATAACTCGCGCCCAGCAATGCACTGCTGATGACGTCACATATTACATCACTCATGACATGGTCAGTGACATCACTGATGACATCACTGCTGACATCTCAAATGACATCACTGATGACATCATCCAGTGACTGTGTGTTTCTGTAAAGTTTAAATATGTTTAATATATATAGGGAAAGGCGTATTGAAGAATGAGAGGGTGTATAAGTGTCTGAATGGATGATTTAGTACGTGAGTGACTGACTCTACAAGTGAGTGATTAAATGTATCTTACTGAAAGCATGGGTTAGTGACTAAACTGTGTGAATGTCTGTATCCGTCTGTCTGTTGGTTTGTAAGCGGCTGCATGGCTTTCTGAATAGCTACATGAGTGTCTACATGGGTTATTGATTGATTGTCTGAGTATCTGTATGGGTGCCTGAGTGTTTGTGTGGGTGGGGTGTGTGTGACTCTGTGCATAGATGTGTGAGTTGGTGATTCACTGGGTGCATGGTTTCAAGAGTGCATCTGTGATGGACTGTATGGGTGGGTGAGTGTGTGTATGGGTGTGTTAGTGATTGAATGTATATCTCAGTGGTACATGTGTGAGTAACTACATATGTGAAAGGCAGTATATATGTGTGTTGGAGTATATAAATGGCTATAAGTGAGAGTGTGTGATTGTGAGAGTGGCTGTATGGATGAATGTGTACTTGTATCAGTGATTGTATAAGAGTGTAAGAATGTGCTAGTATTTGTATGAGTAAGTGAGCTGGTGTGTGTATAACTGTATAGGTGAGTAAATGGGTGTGTGATTAAGTTTTTGCATGACTGACTAGCTGTGTGAGTACCTCTATGGATGAGTGGCGGTGTGTGAGTGTTTATATATGTGTATGAGTGCATATAATAGTCCTGTACTGAGTGACTATAAGTATGAGTGACTGTACAGGTGAGTGAGTGGATGTGTGTGTAGACCTAAGAATCAGTGAGTGGGTATGTAGTTTTTGGTGTTGGAGTGTCTATGGTTTTGAGAATGGCAGTCTGTAATTTAGAGTGGGTGTATCAAAAGTTATATTAGGGTGTGAGAAGATGCATGAAATTATCACATGGATGATGTCATCAGTGATGTCATTTGAGATGTCATCAGTGATGTCATCAGTGATGTCACTGACCATGTCATGAGTGATGTAATATGTGACGTCATCAGCAGTGCATTGCGGGGCTCGAGTTATAGTTAGCTGAACTAACTATAACGGGGGAATTTCTATGGTTTTGTACGAGTGAAATGTCCAACTAACTATAACTGTCCCTAAAACCTATGGTTTTTTCAGTGAATTTCAAAGGTTTTTAAATGCTAATTTCTAACTATAACGTGTCTGAAACCTATGGTTTTTTCAGTGAATTTCAAAGATTTTTTAAATGCTAATTTCTAACTATAACGTGCCTGAAACCTATGGTTTTTTCAGTGAATTTCAAAGGTTTTTTAAATGCTAATTTCTAACTATAACGCCCTAAAACCTATGGTTTTTTCAGTGAATATATATATATATTCCACCAACGTTCCCCAAGAGAGAAAATGGAGCACTCAACGGGCTGTATCATGATAATTTTATTGACAACTCATTTCGGCATCCTGCCTTAATCATGTCAATTTTGGAACACTGCCAACTGGTCCCCATTTAAGTACGAGTTAATTCGTGCACATAGAAAGAAGACTTCCTTTCAAAATGGCTGTTTTTTGGATCGCCATTGCATTGGGGTACCCCTGTGATTAGCATGACCTCCCTTGCAAGTCCCTAGTACATAATAGGGCAGGGGGATTAAAACTACCTCTTAAAACGCGCTACAGGGCGTTTTAAGTTGCGGGATTAAGTCCTCTTGAATTCTGAGGGTCCCTGGGGCCCAACTAGCCCCCCAGGTACCTACAGTTAGGACCAGAGAGCTGAGTTGCAGAGAGGCGTTCAGAGGCCACGCACCTTTTTCACCTCTCTGCAACGCAACTCTGTTGTGCTTACTGAAGGTACCTGGTGGGCTAGTTGGCCCCAGGGTCCCTCAGGATTCAAAGGGAATTAATTCCCCAACTTAAACGCACCACAGGGCGTGTTTGCGCACATGTCACCTGAGGCCCCGCCCCTCCCTTCACCACTGTGCAAACGCGCCCCGTGGTGCGTTTTAAGTTGGGGGATTAGGTCACCTTGAATCCTGAGGGTCCCTGGGGCCCAACTAGCCCCCCAGGTACCTACAGTTAGGACCACAGAGCTAAGTTGCAGAGAGGCGTTCCGAGGCCACGCACCTTTTTTCACCTCTCTGCAACGCAACTCTGTTGTGCTTACTGAAGGTACCTGGTGGGCTAGTTGGCCCCCAGGGTCCCTCAGGATTCAAAGGGAATTAATTCCCCAACTTAAAACGCACCACAGGGCGTGTTTGCGCACATGTCACCTGAGGCCCCACCCCCTCCCTTCACCACTATGCAAACGCGCCCCGTGGTGCGTTTTAAGTTGGGGGATTAGGTCACCTTGAATCCTGAGAGTCCCTGGGGCCCAACTAGCCCACCAGGTACTTCCAGTAAGCACCACAGGCCTGCGTTGCAACGCCTGTAACAAATTGTGCAGTTGTGTTTAGGTAGTGAAGAGGATCGTGCTGGGGGTAGTGTTTTAGGGTTTAGGGTAGTGCAGTGGTGTTTGTGTAGTGTAGGGGGTCATGCTGGGGGTAGATTTAGGGTTTAGGGTAGTGCAGTGGTGTTTGGGTAGTGTAGGGAGTCGTGCTGGGGGAGTGTTTTAGGGTTTAGGGTAGTGCAGTGGTGTTTGGGTAGTGTAGGGGTCGTGCTGGGGGTAGTGTTTTAGGGTTTAGGGTAGTGCAGTGGTGTTTGGGTAGTGTAGGGGGTCGTGCTGGGGGTAGTGATTTAGGGTAGTGCAGTGGTGTTTGGGTAGTGTAGCGGGTACTGCTGGGGGTAGTGTTTTAGGGTTTAGGTTAGTGCAGTGGTGTTTGGGTAGTGTAGGGGTACTGCTGGGGGTAGTGTTTTAGGGTTTAGGGTAGTGCAGTGTTGTTTGTGTAGTGTAGGGGGTAGTGTTTTAGGGTTTAGGGCAGTGGTGTTTGTGTAGTGTAGGAGGTCGTGTTTTAGGGTTTAGGGTAGTGCAGTGGTCTTTGGGTAGTGTAGGGAGTCATGCGGGGTAGTGTTTTAGGGTTTAGGGTAGTGTAGGGGGTCATGCGGGGTAGTGTTTTAGGGATTAGGGTAGTGCATTGGTGTTTGGGTAGTGTAGGGGGTCATGCGGGGGTAGTGTTTTAGGGTTTAGGGCAGTGCAGTGGTGTTCGGGTAGTGTAGGGGGTCGTGCTGGGGGAGTGTTTTAGGGTTTAGGGCAGTGCAGTGGTGTTTGGGTAGTGTAGGGGTCGTGCTGGGGGAGTGTTTTAGGGTTTAGGGCAGTGCAGTGGTGTTCGGGTAGTGTAGGGGGTCGTGCTGGGGGAGTGTTTGAGGGTTTAGGGCAGTGCAGTCGTGTTCGGGTAGTGTAGGGGGTCGTGCTGGGGGTAGTATTTTAGGGTTTAGGGTAGTGCAGTGGTGTTCGGGTAGTGTAGGGGTCGTGCTGGGGTAGTGTTCTAGGGTTTAGGGCAGTACAGTGGTGTTTGGGCAGTGTAGGGGGTAATGCTGGGGGTGGTGTTTTAGGGTTTAGGGCAGTGCAGTGGTGTTCGGGCAGTGTAGGGGGTCATGCTGGGGGTGGTGTTTCAGGGTTTAGGGCAGTGCAGTGGTGTTCGGGCAGTGTAGGGGGTGGTGTTTCAGGGTTTAGGGCAGTGCAGTGGTGTTCGGGCAGTGTAGGGGGTCGTGCAGGGGTGGTGTTTCAGGGTTTAGGGCAGTGGTGTTCGGGCAGTGTAGGGGGTCGTGCTGGGGTGGTGTTTCAGGGTTTGGGGCAGTGCAGTGGTGTTCGAGCAGTAAAGGGGTCGTGCTGGGGGTGGTGTTTCAGGGTTTAGGGCAGTGCAGTGGTGTTCGGGCAGTGTAGGGGCGGTGCAGGGGTGGTGTTTCAGGGTTTAGGGCAGTGCAGTGGTGTTCGGGCAGTGTAGGGGGTGCTGCAGGGGGTGGTGTTTCAGGGTTTAGGGCAGTGCAGTGGTGTTTGGGCAGTGTAGGGGGTCATGCAGGGGTGGTGTTTCAGGGTTTAGGGCAGTGCAGTGGTGTTCGGGCAGTGTAGGGGGTCGTGCTGGGGCTGGTGTTTCAGGGTTTAGGGCAGTACAGTGGTGTTCGGGCAGTGTAGGGGGTCGTGCTGGGGCTGGTGTTTCAGGGTTTAGGGCAGTGCAGTGGTGTTCGGGCAGTGTAGGGGGTGGTGCTGTGGCTGGTGTTTCAGGGTTTAGGGCAGTGCAGTGGTGTTCGGGCAGTGTAGGTGGTCGTGCTGGGGCTGGTGTTTCAGGGTTTAGGGCAGTGCAGTGGTGTTCGGGCAGTGTAGGGGGTCATGCTGGGGCTGGTGTTTCAGGGTTTAGGGCAGTGCAGTGGTGTTCGGGCAGTGTAGGGGGTCTTGCTGGGGCTGGTGTTTCAGAGTCTAGGGCAGTGCAGTGGTGTTCGGGCAGTGTAGGGGGTCTTGCTGGGGCTGGTGTTTCAGGGTTTAGGGCAGTGCAGTGGTGTTCGGGCAGTGTAGGGGGTCGTGCTGGGGGTGGTGTTTCAGGGTTTAGGGCAGTGCAGTGGTGTTTGGGCAGTGTAGGGGGTCATGCTGGGGCTAGTGTTTCAGGATTTATGGCAGAGCAATGGTGTTCAGGCAGTGTAGGGGGTTTTTCTGGAGGTGGTGTTTCAGGGTTTAGGGCAGTGCAGTGGTGTTCGTGCAGTGTAGGGGATGGTGTTTCAGGGTTTAGGGCAGTGGTGTTCAGGCAGTGTAGGGGGTCTTGCTGGGGTTGATGTTTCAGGGTTTAGGGCAGTGCAGTGGTGTTCGGGCAGTGTAGGGGGCCGTGCTGGGGGTGGTGTTTCAGGGTTTAGGGCAGTGCAGTGGTGTTCCGGCAGTGTAGGAGGTCGTGCAGGGGGTGGTGTTTCAGGGTTTAGGGCAGTGCAGTGGTGTTCGGGCAGTGTAGGGGGTCGTGCTGGGGGTGGTGTTTCAGGGTTTAGGGCAGTGCAGTGGTGTTCGGGCAGTGTAGGGTGTTGTGCTGAGGGGTGGTGTTTCAGGGTTTAGGGCAGCGCAGTGGTGTTCGGGCAGTGTAGGGGGTCGTGCAGGGGGTGGTGTTTCAGGGTTTAGGGCAGTGCAGTGGTGTTTGGGCAGTGTAGGGGGTCGTGCAGGGGTGGTGTTTCAGGGTTTAGGGCAGTGCAGTGGTATTCGGCCAGTGTAGGTGGTCTTGCTGGGGGTGGTGTTTCAGGGTTTAGTGCAGTGGTGTTCGGGCAGTGTAGGGGGTCTTGCTGGGGGTGGTGTTTCAGGGTTTAGGGCAGTGCAGTGGTGTTCGGGCAGTGTAGGGGGTCTTGCTGGGGCTGGTGTTTCAGGGTTTAGGGCAGTGCAGTGGTGTTCGGGCAGTGTAGGTGGTCGTGCTGGGGCTGGTGTTTCAGGGTTTAGGGCAGTGCAGTGGTGTTCGGGCAGTGTACGGGGGTCGTGCTGGGGCTGGTGTTTCAGGGTTTAGGGCAGTGCAGTGGTGTTCGGGCAGTGTAGGGGGTCGTGCTGGGGGTGGTGTTTCAGGGTTTAGGGCAGTGCAGTGGTGTTCGGGCAGTGTAGGGGTCGTGCTGGGGCTGGTGTTTCATGGTTTAGGGCAGTGCAGTGGTGTTCGGGCAGTGTAGGGGGTCGTGCTGGGGGTGGTGTTTCAGGGTTTAGGGCAGTGCAGTGGTGTTCGGGCAGTGTAGGGGGTCATGCTGGGGGTGGTGTTTCAGGGTTTAGGGCAGTGCAGTGGTGTACGGGCAGTGTAGGGGGTCTTGCTGGGGTGGTGTTTCAGGGTTTAGGGCAGTGGTGTTCGGGCAGTGTAGGGGGTCTTGCTGGGGGTAGTGTTTCGGGGTTTAGGGCAGTGCAGTGGTGTTCGTGCAGTGTAGGGGTCGTGCTGGGGGTGGTGTTTCAGGGTTTAGGGCAGTGCAGTAGTGTTCGGGCAGTGTAGGGGATCGTGCAGGGGGTGGTGTTTCAGGGTTTAGGGCAGTGCAGTGGTGTTCGGGCAGTGTAGGGGGTTGTGCTGGGGGTGGTGTTTCAGGGTTTAGGGCAGTGCAGTGGTGTTCGGGCAGTGTAGGGGGTCTTGCTGGGGGTGGTGTTTCAGGGTTTAGGGGCAGTGGTGTTCGGGCAGTGTAGGGGGTCTTGCTGGGGGTGGTGTTTCAGGGTTTAGGGCAGTGCAGTGGTGTTCGGGCAGTGTAGTGGATCTTGCTGGGGGTAGTGTTTCAGGGTTTAGGGCAGTGCAGTGGTGTTCGTGCAGTGTAGGGGGTCGTGCTGGGGATGGTGTTTCAGGGTTTAGGGCAGTGCAGTAGTGTTCGGGCAGTGTAGGGGGTCGTGCAGGGGGTGGTGTTTCAGGGTTTAGGGCAGTGCAGTGGTGTTCGGGCAGTGTAGGGGGTCGTGCTGGGGGTGGTGTTTCAGGGTTTAGGGCAGTGCAGTGGTGTTCGGGCAGTGTAGGGGTCGTGCTGGGGGTGGTGTTTCAGGGTTTAGGGCAGTGGTGTTCGGGCAGTGTAGGGGGTCGTGAAGGGGTGGTGTTTCAGGGTTTAGGGCAGTGCAGTGGTGTTCGGGCAGTGTAGGGGGTCGTGCTAGGGTATGTGTTTCAGGGTTTAGGGCAGTGCAGTGGTGTTCGGGCAGTGTAGGGGGTCGTGCTGGGGGTAGTGTTTTAGGGTTTAAGGTAGTGCAGTGGTGTTTGTGTAGTGTAGGGGGTCGTGCTGGGGGCAGTGTTTTAGGGTTTAGGGTAGTGCAGTGGTGCTTGTGTAGTGTAGGGGGTCGTGCTGGGGGTAGTGTTTTAGGGTTTAGGGTAGTGCAGTGGTGTTTGTGTAGTGTAGGGGGTCATGTTTTAGGGTAGTGCAGTGGTGTTTGGGTAGTGTAGGGGGTCGTGCTGGGGGTAGTGTTTTAGGATTTAGGTTAGTGCAGTGGTGTTGGGGTAGTGTTTTAGGGTTTAGGGTAGTGCAGTGGTGTTTGTGTAGTGTAGGGGGTCATGCTGGGGGTAGTGTTTTAGGGTTTAGGATAGTGCAGTGGTGCTTGTGTAGTGTAGGGGGTCGTGCTGGGGTAGTGTTTTAGGGTTTAGGGTAGTGCAGTGGTGTTTTTGTAGTGTAGGGGGTCATGTTTTAAGATGCAACGCTCCAATACCTGACCAGTCTGCACTACATAAAACTGCAAAAAAACTAAAAATAAAAAGTGTTTTGCACACTTTTGTCATTGGGCTATATGTGGGCTACATCTGGGTAATATTTGTGCTACATTTGTGCTCTTTTTTCACTGGTGGCCATCTTGGAAGACTTCTTTGTTATGAAGTTTCCTAATTTCCTCATTTACTGCAGTCTCCTCAGTAGGAAATGCTTTCAGTTTTTACTTTGATTCCATCAAGAAGGCATTCAGATGTGTCACACATTTGCCATAAATTCAGAATGTTATTACTCTAGTTGTTCATTAGATCACTGTAGTAAAGCTACTGCTCACCAAGGAGTTAACTGGAAGTCTACTGCTGGTATTGAAAGTGATTGTTTCAGTCTGCATGTCAGAATTTTCTAATGAAATAGAAGAGGATTTGAGATCTCACTTAAAACATGCACTAAATTTTCTTTTTGCAGCACTAACCATAATTTCTATGGCAAAATGAACCCCCTCATTTTGTTCCTTTTAAATTAAATGTTTTAAGTGTTACCAGTTTATTCCAATCAAGATGGCTTCAGGTGTGCCATACTTTTGTCATAAGTAAGGCTGTTAGCACTCTAGTTGTTCTTTAGAACACTCTGGGAAGCTGCAGTAGAACACAAAGGCATCAACTGACAGGCTGCTCCTGTTGAAATATAACAGGAAGATATTTGAGATCTCACTTAAAACATGTCCTAATTTTTCTTTCTACAGCACTAACCATAATTTCTATGGCAAAATGAACCCCTCATTTTGTTCCTTTTTAAATTAAATGTTTTAAGTGTTACCAGTTTATTCCAATCAAGATGGCTTCAGGTGTGCCATACTTTTGTCATAAGTAAGACTGTTAGCGCTCTAGTTGTTCTTTAGAACACTCTGGGAAGCTGCAGTAGAACACAAAGGCATCAACTGACAGGCTGCTCCTGTTGAAATATAACAGGAAGATATTTGAGATCACACTTGAAACATGTCCTAATTTTTCTTTCTACAGCACTAACCATAATTTCTATGACAAAATGAACCCCATCATTTTGTTCCTTTTTAAATTAAATGTTTTAAGTGTTACCAGTTTATTCCAATCAAGATGGCTTCAGGTGTGCCATACTTTTGTCATAAGTAAGACTGTTAGCGCTCTAGTTGTTCTTTAGAACACTCTGGGAAGCTGCAGTAGAACACAAAGGCATCAACTGACAGGCTGCTCCTGTTGAAATATAACAGGAAGATATTTGAGATCACACTTGAAACACGTCCTAATTTTTCTTTCCAGAGCACTAACCATAATTTCTATGACAAGATGAACTCCATCATTTTGTTCCTTTTTAAATTAAATGTTTTAAGTGTTACCAGTTTATTCCAATCAAGATGGCTTCAGGTGTGCCATACTTTTGTCATAAGTAAGGCTGTTAGCACTCTAGTTGTTCTTTAGAACACTCTGGGAAGCTGCAGTAGAACACAAAGGAATCAACTGACAGTCTCTGCCCTTGTTGGATGTACATGTTTTACTGAGAATGTCAGACTTCATTCTCACATGACTGAGAAAGATAATGTGAATTTACAGAAAATATGCTCTCATTTTAGCTTCTGGGGCACCTTCCAAAACTGTATGGGACAAGCATGTGAAAATAGTTTTCTCTCAAACATGATTCATGATATCCCAGCAGAAGGTTTTTCACAGGGTAAATTCACCTTAGAACACACCACAATTCCTGAAATTAGTATGGTACCATCAACAAATGAATTCTAATGTAACTAAAGTCTGTTATCACCCTTTATAGTTCTCCTTTGGTAACCCTCAAAATCTTCGATTCACTACAATGCATTTCAATGGGGTACTATCATTTATATTGGTCCCAAGATGGCTTCCAGCAATTCCAGGATGAAGTGCTGACAGCCAATCAGATCTCACGATGACATGTGTGGTTAGGCTCCGCCCAGATATATATGTGTTTTTACTTTTGATTTTCTCAGCAACTACTGAACGGATTTACACCATTTAACAAAAGGGTTCTTTTTGAACCAAGAACTACCTCTTTGCCAAATTTGGTGTAATTCCGTTCAGCAGTTCGGGCTGTAGCCTTGCATAAAGTTTCCTATGGGAAATTGATTTTTTGACTCTTATTTTTTTAATTTCTCCGCAACTACTGAACGGATTTACACCATTTAACAAAAAGGGTTCTTTCTGAACCAAGAACTACCTCTTTGCCAAATTTGGTGTAATTCCGTTCAGCAGTTCGGGCTGTAGCCGTGTCTGAAGTTTCCTACGGGAAAATGAATGGGGAAAACACGTTTTGGGACCCCCCTTTTTTCTCGGCCCCCGCTTGACGAATCACCTTGAGACTTTCAGGGTAGGAGCGGACCAGAGCGGGCCATAAAGTTTGAAAATTTCGCGAAGATTCGTCAACCGACGCAAGAGTTATTTCAAATAGAATGTCACGGATTTCCTATGGAAAATAGGTCCTAACTATAACTATCTACTGGCGACCGCCAGTAGATAATATGTAGTGTAACATAAATATTAAAAATATTTATTTTACATTATATTGATTTGATTATTATTTTACATTTATTCATATTTTAACATTATTACTACAAATTTATACACATATATATGTTCCTATTTAGAAGATTAGAAAAATTAACGTAATATAAAATATATATTTTATAAATTATATAATATATATATTTTTCATAGTAATAAAGGTAAAATTTAAAACATTAATGAAATGTAAAATAAATATTTGCATTCATTACGTTACGCTATATATATTTATATAAATACAAACACATATATGTGTATGTATGTTTATGTAAGTATATATTTATATATAGTATTAAATATTAGTGGAATATGTTTTTTTTGCATTATTGTAAATTTATATATTGAAATATTTAACATTTAATACTTTAAACTCTATTTATATTTTTAAAAAATCTTTATTTTTTGTCATTTTTGTATGATATTAGTGTAAACTATATTTTTCCCCACATTTTTAGGTCGAGCCTACAGAGCGCTTGCGCTTTTAGGCGATCTGTTGTCTGTACTTTGTGGGGTCTGACTCCTCCCACACTTTGGGTTGGCTTATCTGTGTGTCAAAATGGTAGCCTGCTAATGGTGGGTGCATGTCCCACCTTTTCTCTGAAGTTCACTCCCATGGAGTATTGCTGCAGGAGCTAGCAGGGACGCGCATGCTGCGTGTGTGCCTTTATCTTCTTGTTGTTAGTTTCAGCGCCTCTAAAACAGCCGGGGGATCAAGAAAATCGGGAGTGGAAAAGACAGTCTGGCAGACGCAACTGACCCTCCCTCTCTTTCCTGGTTACTTATGCGAGCAGTCCAGTGCTCGGCTGGTTTTAGCAGGAAGAGCTGGATTTCTTTTAATATCATGATCTCTATATATTCACACCACAATTCGTGTACATTTTATACAATTGCATCAAGAGTACGCTATGGTTATGCAGCTTAACTCCCGTTTAATCGTGCCCGCATATTATGCACTGTCTATTAATTATACATATGCAAGGGGAAGTCCATAGGATTGATCGTTTGCACCTTCCTTTCACGGAGTTCTAGTGCACCTTTTTCGAAGTTCGGTAGTTTGTTTTCAGTTACTACCATTTTAAACGTGCTGCGCGTCCTGGTGTCTTCAATTAACAAGCATTTGCAATGCAATAGGTCTTGCATTTATGAGAGTTTCAGAATACTGAGACCAATTGCATTGTAAATGCTTATTGTACTTACCATTATAAGTATAGGAGCACAATATTGTGGTAAACGATATTTTTGACACAATATTTTTGTCAATGATATTGTTTACCATGGGTATGTAGTGCGCTTTATAAGTGACATGATTGATTGATTGATTGATATTGTGTCAGTTATCCTCATTACATTTTTACTTTGTGTCATGCGACCTAAGACGTTATGATTTGTTGTTTCTTCCTTCATTATTCCATGTATTATTTCAGAGGCCTTTTTAACTCTTACACTCACTGACACATCTTGGAGGAAAACAGAACTGCATAAAGATCATAAATTAAAAATAGACATGATTGCCAAATAAAGCATCCTTTCTAGGAATATTTTGGGACAAACATACATTCTCAAAGCTGACTTTCAAAAAGATGATTCAGATAATTGCAGGTTTTGTCATGGAGTTGGAGACCGCCTCACACCCTGTTTTTAGATATCAAATGTTCATGAGGGAACAGTATTATGCCACCAGAAATGATAATATAGTCTTCCCCTCCACTTTGAAACTGTGTAAAAATGATAACTTTGCAGCACCAGACAGACACTAAGGTGCAGATTTACGTTGACCTAACGCAGCGGGGTACAGCAAGTCATTTTGCTGCGCCGCGCTGCGTTAGTTTTGAAGCACAGGAATGCGACATATTTACAAGAATATGTCGCATCCTTGTGCTTTCCCCTGCGCTGGCGCACAAACTGCAGCCATGCAGCTGGCGCAGGCACCCTTGCACCATGGTGCAAGGATGCTCATGCTGTCGGGAGATTGTTTTTGTGCAGGAAGGGGAAACTTCCTGCACAAAAACAATCACTACAATTATTTACTTTTTCAATGCGTGCTGCAGAATGCAGCACGCATTGAAAGAGGAAAAAACGAAGAGAAATGAAAGGTGCGCCTCGCTATGCCACCTCTAGGGTGGCGTAGCTTTCAGACGCATCTCCAGAGTTACGATTTCTCGTAATTCTGGAGATGTGTCTTGTTCCATGAGTGTTGCGTGGGAACACCCACAGCAACACCCATGGAACGCCCCTTCACCGCAAAGTGCTGGTTGTGTCAGGGCCGTATTTACAAGGAGAGGAAAAGTCACGCAGGGTGGCTTTTCCTCTCCTTGTAAATATGGAGAAGCCCCCTGCGCCACCAGTACGTCACGAAAAGTGACGTACTGGTGGCGCAGGGGGCTCGTAAATCTGCCCCTAAGTTTATGATCCACCCAGCACTACAGACAGGAAAGATGAGGCAAAATCAAGTGTCATGCTAATGGCAGAAGATTGCTGCTACAAAATCAAACATTGTAGGTCGACAGAAACGTTCAAAAGTGGCTTTGGTCATACAAGTCCCAGTCCCATTAAATGCTTCACATCAGAATTTACACATCGACTAAATATGTACAGATGCTATTTGGGATTAACAAAATGTGAAAACATCGACAGAAATATCTGCAGTCATTGCAACTCCACTGGTTTAAATACGCAACGTTTTAAGGGAGAACCTGCAACAAGTTTGAGAGATTGAAATTGAACATTATTCACATATGCCCTGAGTCCAGAGTAAGGTTAATTTATGTCATGCAAGCAAAACAGATCCCTGCTCTGACGCAAATGTTACTGAGCTAACTATCAAAAAGGTGCTTTTAAAAAGTCTGCTGTACGCCATGCACAAAAACCTAAACCAGTATATGAATTACACTAGACAGTGATAGCAGTCGATATGCAAATCTTCCTGCCTCCCAGAGTTCTTTGTACAGAGTTCAATTCCGACGGAACATATAATTTCTTGTTAGCATCTTTCATTCCTGGCTAAAGTTCTTATGTTTATTGTTTCGATTTGTCCATCATTCACCATCCACTTGTGCTTTTATGTTTTCATTCTTTATTGTAAATTTCACACAGTGCTTTTTCCCATGTGAAGTAGTTTGCATTTTGAATATGTCTGACTATATGCAAATTTGGAATGCTGTGCCTGAGGAATGCAAAAACATGAGAGCAGTCCCTGGCCTTAACATCCAATCAAATGGTCACCATTATTACCTTCCTAATACCAAGATCAAGACCCCAGAGCTCTTTTTAGTGTCTTACCTCTTTTTTTCAAGATCCCCGATTCGATGGAGCTTAGTAAGATTACAGCGAATGTAACAGTTACCCACTTCATGGCTGTGGCTTGTTTTGGGAATGGTTAAAAGAGGCCTAACAAAACAAAAGAGAAGGGATTTATTTTATGCTATTTCAGGTACAACTCTGTGAATTATTTACTACTCCTAGCCTGATGAAATATTACCCCTCTGGAAGTTAACAAATGTAAAAACAAATCTTGGCGTGACATTTGTATACTAGATCTCCTCACCTATAACCTTTAGTCCCAGACAGTTTGCAAATCCTCTTATCACATTACAAATAAAAGAACTTGAAAAATCGTCAACTTGCTTTTATTCTCGCCTTTGCTCTGTGAACCACTTATAATATTAAAATACGTATTTATTGCAGAAGTCATCAAATGATGAAAGGTTTCCCAATGGCAGAATTTAAAAACTACTAAAAATTGAAAATGCACGACCATGTCCTGGATATGCGGCTTCGTAACCTGTTTACAAACCATCTCTTGAAGGCTGCTTCAATAGAACATAATGTTGCAACATGGCCAATCGACCTGCACGTAACCCCATTCCATTCTGCAAAGGATAGCGAACCGGAGAATACCCTTGTAGCCCCGATTCATTACATCACAGACTATTTTGATCACAGGCCCCATTGGCCACAATATAATTCCATTTTGCTCCTCGGCACAGGTGCAGAATAGAGGAGCCCTCTTGCCCTCTCTGAAGGATCGCACAGTAACTCCACGAGTTAATGCTGTAGACAGCACAGAGCATTGATTGCTACTTCAGTTTTAAGAGAAGTATGGGTAAGTTTAGGAGAGCTGTGCATCATGCTTGCACCATGCAACGTGGTACATGCGTGACACAAACCTCTAAGTCAGATTTATGAAGCCACGCAAAGACACTTTGCGTGGCTTTAAATAGCATTAAAAATTTGGAGTAAGGCAAGGCAGCGCAAATCGCTGCGTTGCCTCACTCTGTGCAAGAGAGGCGCTCCAACGGTGTTGCAGTGGGTGTTCCCACACAACTCCTATGGTTTTTGACAGAATTCCAGATTTACAAGACCTTGTTAATCTGGAAATGTACCAAAAAGATACACCTCCCCAGGTGAGGTGTAGCGAGGAGAAATATCTTTATTTCTCCTTATTTTTTTCCTCTTCCTAGGTGTGCTGTATTCTGAAGCACATATAGAAAGGAGAAAAAATGCAGGGGATTGTTTTTGTGCAGGGAGGTACCTCTTTATGCTAAAAAACAATCGTGCCTACAACGCAGACACCCTTGCACCATGATGCAAGGGTGCTTGCTTTGACGCTAGGCTGCCAAAACGGCACAAGCGCAAGGGGAAAGGGCATTAATGTGCCATATTGGATAAATACGGCTATTCCTGCCCTTTCCCTGTGACGCAGTGCAGCAAGTTCCCTTGCTTCACTGGACCACACATTTCATAAATATGACCTGTAATGTCTAAAACACATGCACTAACTCACAGAATTAAACTATACATCTGTGCATTGTAGCTAGAGATATTTACTTAAAAATAGCACACAGCTCCTTTTTGTGCGCATATGAAGAATGGGTTCCTGATTTAGTTCTTGACATTCTCAGTACCTTAATCACACACACATGCACACAGGCTCACAGGTATATATGATAACACAGACTTGCCCTCAGAGATAGACAGTGTAAATGCAGATGTGCTAACTGTAATATGCTATTTATTATCATTGATGAGAGTGAATCAGGGTCAGAACAGTAAGCAAAGCCTTAGATGAGTTATGATGCCCTTTCCTCAACAAACTGTAATTTGTGTATGATGGTGTATGTGGTGGCAAATGATGGCTGGTGTGTTCTTGTAGGTGTTGGTGTATAATGAAAGGGGTGCCCCTACGGTTGCCCTGTGTGTCTCCTGCCTCTCCTGCAACTCCTGCCCGCTGTAGACTCTATATACGGACCCTGCTCCCTTGTGTTCCTTGTTGCTCCTTGCCCTGACATTCTACCATTCTGTGTGCCCCTCTGCCCCTCTCCAGCCCCCTGTGGCTCCCACTTGCCATGGATTCTGCCTGTGTGCACCCTACAGCCTACCAAGGTGTCCCCTGCCACCTTGTAGCCTCTCTGTGTGCACCTCAAAGTCTCACTATGCATCCTGACCACTTGCAGCTCCTTCTCATGTCCCCGGTCCCACTTCGGCTCTAATGGACTACCCTACCCTGCAGCAGCATCTCTATATCTCCTTAACTCACTGTTGCCCCAGACTCGGCTCTGCCCCGCCCCTCCAGCCCATCTGTCTGTCCTGCTCTCTATGCCCTCTGTGCTGCTAGCCTGCCCTGGAGCCCCTCTGTTTAAATGTATGTTTACCAGCTACGGCCATCTTTGATGCTGACTATAAGATTCCACTTGTGTCACACTGTTCTTGCTAGGCAACCAAAGTATTTAGTTGCTGCAGCCAGGATCTTGCCATCTAAAACCCATGCTCTTAATGAGCAGTGCCCTCGACTCCAGTGCAGGCAGCGGCGTGGTGTCAATGCTGGACCACTGGCAGTGGTGAAGTCAGGATTGTGGAGTAAGTTGCGGTGGCACGTCGTGCTCTTCGAGAGCAGTGCCCTCAGCTCCAGTACAGGCAGCGACCTCGATGATAAAGTCAGAGTCAATAAGTTGCCGTTGTCAGCCGCTGGGGCTGTGGGGTAAGTTGGGCGGTGTGTCTTGCTCTTCACGGGCTGTGCCTTCGGCTCCGGTGCAGACAGTGGCGTTAATGGCTGCGTCAGGTTGCTTTTCTTGAGCTGCAGCACCTACCACTTGACTCCAAGGGCCCAGGAACTGGATTTGGCACCACTTGACATTACAGGACCCTCAGTAGAAGGGCCCAAGTGCTGTTAGCAAGAACAGGTGAAGTCTTTGATGGCCCAGAGATATTTTTAACATGAGGCAAGCTCAACTCATGCCCTTGGAGAACCTTGGAAGCAGGATGTAGAAAGCAAAGTCCAGTCCTTTCACTCCCAGGACAGAAGCAGCAAGCAGCAGACCAAAACAGCAAAGCAAACAGCAAAGTGGCAGTTTCTCCTGACAGGTTATCCAGCTCTTCTTCCTGGCAGAATGTCCTCAACCCTGAAGTGTTCTGAGGATAAGGTGGTACAGGTCCAGTACTTATACCAATTTCATGCTTTGAAGTAGACAAGCTTCAAAGAATAGTCTTTGTAGTGCACATGACCCTGCCTTTCCCTGCCCTGACCCCAGACACACTACAGGGAGTGGATACTTCTTTGAGTGAGAACAGGCTCAGCCCTATTCAGGTGCCAGTTTCAACTCCTCCCACCATTCCAGGTCAGGAAAACCCATCAGCATGGTGATGGGCCATCAGGATATGCAGGGCACACCTCAGCTCACTTTGTGTGACTGTCTAGAGTGAATGCACAACCAGTCCAACTGTCATCCTAACTCAGATGTGTATTCAGCAAACAGGCAGAGGCACAGAATGGTTAAAGTAAGAATATGCCAACTTTCTAAAAGTGGCATTTTCAGACCTGCAATTTAAACACCAACGTCACTAAAATATGTCCAGAGACACCAAACTCCAATTTTCTATCAGCTCCCAATTGGCTAATACATCTGTAAGATGTTACAAGGCAGCTCCAATGCTAACCTATGGGAGAGATAGGCCTTGCTGCAGTGAAAAATGAATTAGCAGTATTTCACCACCCAGACATGTAAAACACAACAGTACATACACTGCACCCTGCCCATAGGGCTACATTGGGCCTACCTTAGGGGTTCCTTACATGTAATAAAAGGGAAGGTTTGGGCCTGGCAAGTGGGTGCACTTGCCAGGTTGAAATGGCAGTTTAAAACTGCACACACAGGCACTGCAGTGGCAGGTCTGAGACATGTTTGCAAGGCTACTCATGTGGGTGGCACATTCAGTGCTGCAGGCCCACAAGTAGCATTTGATTTACAGGCCCTAGGCACACAAAGTGCACTGTACTAGGGACCTACTAGTAAATCAAATATGCCAATCATGGAGAAACCAATTATAATTACATTTTAGGCAGAAAGCACTTGCACTTTAGCACTGGTCAGCAGTGGTAAAGTGCCCAGAGTCCTAACACTAGCAAAAACTACATGCAGCACACAGTCAAAAACAGGAAGTCAGTGGCAAAAAGAGAGGGAAATAATGCCAAAAGATGCCAGATCTAACACGTGTGTCCCCCAGCTGAAAGTGGGGAGAGCTACCCAACCTCCTGGGAGTTCTCCTCATTAAGGCGGAGGAATCTGGAAAGACCATCAGCATTGGCATGTTCTGTTCCAGGGCAGTGTTCCACAGTAAAGTCCATTCCTTGTAGGGAGATGGACCACCTCAACAGTTTAGGACTCTCACCTCTCATTTGCTTTAACCATATGAGGGGCCTGTGGTCAATCTGAACACAGAAGTGAGTCCCAAACAAGCAGGGTCTTAGTTTCTTCAGAGCCCAGAACACAGCAAAAGCTTCATTAACATAGTTTATAATTAAATAACATATTTGTTATTTTAGAAATGATACAAGGACAGACTACAGTATACTTAAGACATTAGTATCTATGTTTTAGTTTTCAGAAATATGAGGTGTTCACCTTCACACAAGAATCAGAGATATAGAGATAATCTGAAGTTCCATACTTTTTTTGTTAGTTCAATAAAAGCTTTATTAAAGTGTAATACAGATGTACAGAATTTCTCTTTTTAAATGAAAATCCAATGTTATGAAATAGATTAATTCCAGAAAAAGTACTTACAAGAAATAGTATTTAAATAAAAGAAGAGATAACGTGTACAATGAACTTATTAAAATAATATCATAATTCTGGTCTCACAAAATTGCATTTTTATGATTTATAATGTATAAAAAGGAAAAAAGAAAAAGGAAGAAATACAAAAGAAGAAAGAGAAGAGACGAAAAAGGAAGAGAAAGAAAGGTGGAAAAGAATGTAAAAAATGTGTAATACATGTCCTATATGTGTATGATATAATAAACCTATATCATATAACAACTTATTTCATATAATAACATTGGTTGAATTTACTCTGTATTCTAATAAACATGAAAGGGAAAAACAGTCATGGGGGCTGGAAAACCACTGTAGAATGCTTGGAAGGTTTATGGTTTTTGTTTAAGTAACCAGTGAGCAGAGACCAAAAGAGTTCTTTATTAATCATCTGTAATTCAGATGTAGCCGATGCTGTATCAAGTCTATGATGAGAACAAAGAAGATTCCACCAACTAGTAACATTAACATTTTTGGCATTCTTCCAGTTAAATGTAATAACTTGAAAAGTAAGTGCAAGTGACAGGTCCACAAATTTACCTAATTTAGAATTAACTGGCCAAGAGCGTGAGGAGCTTCCCCAAAAAATGTGTTGAATATCAAAGGGGAAGTTAATAGAACAAATAGTAGAAATAGTTCTACATACCTGAAACCAAAAGGCTGTAATTGGCGGACAATGAAAAAACATATGTAGATATGTGCCAGGGAGGGAGTTACAATATATAGTTGAAAGAGTTGGATTGCATTTATGTAAGGAAATTGTGGTAATATATAACCTATTATAAAAATAATAAAGAGTTTGTGTAGTACTGGCATTACATAAAGTATGGTGTTTCTTGCTCCAAATCAATCCCCAGACCTTTAAAGGAAAGACACGGCTACAGCCCGAACTGCTGAACGGAATTACACCAAATTTGGCAAAGAGGTAGTTCTTGGTTCAGAAAGAACCCTTTTGTTAAATGGTGTAAATCCGTTCAGTAGTTGCGGAGAAATAAAATAAATAAGAGTCAAAAATCAATTTCCCATAGGAAACTTTATGCAAGGCTACAGCTCGAACTGCTGAACGGAATTACACCAAATTTGGCAAAGAGGTAGTTCTTGGTTCAGAAAGAACCCTTTTTGTTAAATGGTGTAAATCCGTTCAGTAGTTGCTGAGAAAATCAAAAGTAAAAACACATATATATCTGGGCGGAGCCTAACCACACATGTCATCGTGAGATCTGATTGGCTGTCAGCACTTCATCCTGGAATTGCTGGCAGCCATCTTGAGACCAATATACATGATAGTACCCCATTGAAATGCCTTGTAGTGAATCAAAGATTTTGAGGGTTACCAAAAGGAGAACTATTAAGGGTGATAACAGACTTTAGTTACATTAGAATTCATTTGTTGATGGTACCATACTAATTTCAGGAATTGTGGTGTGTTCTAAGGTGATTTTACCCTGTGAAAAACCTTCTGCTGGGATATCATGAATCATGTTTGAGAGAAAACTATTTTCACATGCTTGTCCCATACAGTTTTGGAAGGTGCTCCAGAAGCTAAAATGAGAGCATATTTTCTGTAAATTCACATTATCTTTCTCAGTCATGTGAGAATGAAGTCTGACATTCTCAGTAAAACATGTACATCCAACAAGGGCAGAGACTGTCAGTTGATTCCTTTGTGTTCTACTGCAGCTTCCCAGAGTGTTCTAAAGAACAACTAGAGTGCTAACAGCCTTACTTATGACAAAAGTATGGCACACCTGAAGCCATCTTGATTGGAATAAACTGGTAACACTTAAAACATTTAATTTAAAAAGGAACAAAATGATGGGGTTCATTTTGTCATAGAAATTATGGTTAGTGCTATAGAAAGAAAAATTAGGACATGTTTCAAGTGAGATCTCAAATATCTTCCTGTTATATTTCAACAGGAGCAGCCTGTCAGTTGATGCCTTTGTGTTCTACTGCAGCTTCCCAGAGTGTTCTAAAGAACAACTAGAGTGCTAACAGCCTTACTTATGACAAAAGTATGGCACACCTGAAGCCATCTTGATTGGAATAAACTGGTAACACTTAAAACATTTAATTTAAAAAGGAACAAAATGATGGGGTTAATTTTGTCATAAAGATTATGGGTAGTGCTGTAGAAAGAAAAATTAGGACATGTTTCAAGTGTGATCTCAAATATCTTCCTGTTATATTTCAACAGGAGCAGCCTGCCAGTTGATGCATTTGTGTTCTACTGCAGCTTCCCAGAGTGTTCTAAAGAACAACTAGAGCGCTAACAGCCTTACTTATGACAAAAGTATGGCACACCGGAAGCCATCTTGATTGGAATAAACCGTTAATACTTAAAACATTTAATTTAAAAAGGAACAAAAGGAGGGGGTTCTTTTTTAAATAGAAATTATGGTTAGTGCTGCAGAAAGAAAAATGAGGGCATGTTTTAAGTGAGATCTCAAATCCTCTTCTATTTCATTAGAAAATTCTGACATGCAGACTGAAACAATCACTTTCAATACCAGCAGCAGACTTCCAGTTAACTCCCTGGTGAGCAGTAGCTTTAGTACAGTGATCTAATGAGCAACTAGAGTGCTAACATTCTGAATTTATGGCAAATGTGAGACACATCTGAATGCCTTCTTGATGGAATCAAAGTAAAAACTGAAAGCATTTCCTACTGAGGAGACTGCAGTAAATGAGGAAATTAGGAAACTTCATAACAAAGAAGTCTTCCAAGATGGCCACCAGAGAAAAAGAGCCCAAATGTAGCACAAATATTACCCAGATGTAGCCCACATATAGCCCAATGACAAAAGTGTGCAAAACACTTTTTATTTTTAGTTTTTTTGTAGTTTTATGTAGTGCAGACTGGTCAGGTATTGGAGCGTTGCATCTTAAAACATGACCCCCTACACTACAAAAACACTACTGCACTACTCTAAACCCTAAAACACTACCCCAGCACGACTCCCTACACTACACAAGCACCACTGCACTATCCTAAACCCTAAAACACTACCCCCAGCATGACCCCCTACACTACACAAACACCACTGCACTACCCTAAACCCTAAAACACTACCCCCAGCACGATCCCCTACACTACCCAAACACCACTGCACTAACCTAAATCCTAAAACAATACCCCCAGCACGACCCCCTACACTACCCAAACACCACTGCACTACCCTAAAACATGACCCCCTACACTACACAAACACCACTGCACTACCCTAAACCCTAAAACACTACCCCCAGCACGACCCCCTACACTACACAAGCACCACTGCACTACCCTAAACCCTAAAACACTACCCCCAGAACGACCCCCTACACAGCCCGAACACCACTGCACTGCCCTAAACCTTGAAACACCAGCCCCTGCACGACCCCCTACACTGTTCGAACACCACTGCACTGCCCTAAACCCTGAAACACCACCCCCAGCACGACCCCCTACACTGCCCGAACACCACTGCACTGCCCTAAACCCTGAAACACCACCCCCTTCACGACCCCCTACACTGCCCGAACACCACTGCACTGCCCTAAACCCTGAAACACCACCCCCAGCACGGCCCCCTACACTGCCCAAACACCACTGCACTGCCCTAAACCCTGAAACACTATCCCCAGCAAGACCCCCTACACTGCCCAAACACCACTCCACTGCCCTAAACCCTGAAACATCACCCCCAGCAAGACCCCCTACACTGCCCGAACACCACTGCCCTAAACCCTGAAACACCACCCCCAGCACGACCCCCTACACTGCCCGAACACCACTGCACTGCCCTAAACCCTGAAACACCACCCCCAGCACGACCCCCTACACTGCACGAACACCACTGTTGTGCCCAAAACCCTGAAACACCAGCCCCAGCACGACCCCCTACACTGCCCGAACACCACTGCACTGCCCTAAACCCTGAAACACCAGCCCCAGCACGACCCCCTACACTGCCCGAACACCACTGCACTACCCTAAACCAAGAAACACCACCCCCAGCACGACCCCCTACACTGCCTGAGCACCACTGCACTGCCCTAAACCCTGAAACACCAGCCCCAGCATGACACCCTACACTGCCCGAACACCATTGCACTGCCCTAAACCCTGAAACACCAGCCCCAGCACAACCCCCTACACTGCCCGAACACTACTGCACTGCCCTAAACCCTGAAACACCACCCCGTGCACGACCCCCTACACTGCCCGAACACCACTGCACTGCCCTAAACCCTGAAACACCACCCCCAGCACGACACCCTACACTGCCCGAACACCACTGCACTGCCCTAAACCCTGAAACACCATTCCCCCTGCACGACCCCTACACTGCCCGAACACTACTGCACTGCCCTCAACCCTGAAACACCATCCCCAGCACGACCCCCTACACTGCACGAACACCCCTGCACTGCCCTAAACCCTGAAACACTACCCCCAGCAAGACCCCCTACACTGCCCGAACACCACTGCACTGCCCTAAACCCTGAAACATCACCCCCAGCAAGACCCCCTACACTGCCCGAACACCACTGCCCTAAACCCTGAAACACCACCCCCAGCAAGACCCCCTACACTGCCCGAACACCACTGTACTACCCTAAACCCTACAACACTACCCCCAGCACGACCCCCTACACTACACAAGCACCACTGCACTACCCTAAACCCTAAAACACTACCCCCAGAACGACCCCTACACTGCCCGAACACCACTGCACTGCCCTAAACCTTGAAACACCAGCCCCTGCACGACCCCCTACACTGTTCGAACACCACTGCACTGCCCTAAACCCTGAAACACCACCCCCAGCACGACCCCCTACACTGCCAAACACCACTGCACTGCCCTAAACCCTGAAACACCACCCCCTTCATGACCCCCTACACTGCCCGAACACCACTGCACTGCCCTAAACCTTGAAACACCAGCCCCTGCACGACCCCCTACACTGTTCGAACACCACTGCACTGCCCTAAACCCTGAAACACTATCCCCAGCAAGACCCCCTACACTGCCCAAACACCACTCCACTGCCCTAAACCCTGAAACATCACCCCCAGCAAGACCCCCTACACTGCCCGAACACCACTGCCCTAAACCCTGAAACACCACCCCCAGCACGACCCCCTACACTGCCCGAACACCACTGCACTGCCCTAAACCCTGAAACACCACCCCCAGCACGACCCCCTACACTGCCCGAACACCACTGCTCTGCCCAAAACCCTGAAACACAAGCCCCAGCACGACCCCCTACACTGCCCGAACACCACTGCACTGCCCTAAACCCTGAAACACCAGCCCCAGCACGACCCCCTACACTGCCCGAACACCACTGCACTACCCTAAACCCATAAACACCACCCCCAGCACGACCCCCTACACTGCCTGAGCACCACTGCACTGCCCTAAACCCTGAAACACCAGCCCCAGCATGACCCCCTACACTGCCCGAACACCACTGCACTGCCCTAAACCCTGAAACACCAGCCCCGGCACGACCACCTACACTGCACGAACACCACTGCACTGCCCTAAACCCTGAAACACCAGCCCCAGCATGACCCCCTACACTGCCCGAACACCACTGCACTGCCCTAAACCGTGAAACACTAGCCCCAGCACGACCCCCTACACTGCCAGAACACCATTGCACTGCCCTAAACCCTGAAACACCAGCCCCAGCACAACCCCCTACACTGCCCGAACACCACTGCACTGCCCTAAACCCTGAAACACCACCCCGTGCACGACCCCCTACACTGCCCGAACACCACTGCACTGCCCTAAACCCTGAAACACCACCCCCAGCACGACACCCTACACTGCACGAACACCCCTGCACTGCCCTAAACCCTGAAACACTACCCCCAGCAAGACCCCCTACACTGCCCGAACACCACTGCACTGCCCTAAACCCTGAAACATCACCCCCAGCAAGACCCCCTACACTGCCCGAACACCACTGCCCTAAACCCTGAAACACCACCCCCAGCAAGACCCCCTACACTGCCCGAACACCACTGCACTACCCTAAACCCTACAACACTACCCCCAGCACGACCCCCTACACTACACAAGCACCACTGCACTACCCTAAACCCTAAAACACTACCCCCAGAACAACCCCCTACACTGCCCGAACACCACTGCACTGCCCTAAACCTTGAAACACCAGCCCCTGCACGACCCCCTACACTGTTCGAACACCACTGCACTGCCCTAAACCCTGAAACACCACCCCCAGCACGACCCCCTACACTGCCGAACACCACTGCACTGCCCTAAACCCTGAAACACCACCCCCTTCACGACCCCCTACACTGCCCGAACACCACTGCACTGCCCTAAACCCTGAAACACAAGCCCCAGCACGACCCCCTACACTGCCCGAACACCACTGCACTGCCCTAAACCCTGAAACACCAGCCCCAGCACGACCCCCTACACTGCCCGAACACCACTGCACTACCCTAAACCCATAAACACCACCCCCAGCACGACCCCCTACACTGCCTGAGCACCACTGCACTGCCCTAAACCCTGAAACACCAGCCCCAGCATGACCCCCTACACTGCCCGAACACCACTGCACTGCCCTAAACCCTGAAACACCAGCCCCGGCACGACCACCTACACTGCACGAACACCACTGCACTTCCCTAAACCCTGAAACACCAGCCCCAGCATGACCCCCTACACTGCCCGAACACCACTGCACTGCCCTAAACCGTGAAACACTAGCCCCAGCACGACCCCCTACACTGCCAGAACACCATTGCACTGCCCTAAACCCTGAAACACCAGCCCCAGCACAACCCCCTACACTGCCCGAACACCACTGCACTGCCCTAAACCCTGAAACACCACCCCGTGCACGACCCCCTACACTGCCCGAACACCACTGCACTGCCCTAAACCCTGAAACACCACCCCCAGCACGACACCCTACACTGCACGAACACCCCTGCACTGCCCTAAACCCTGAAACACTACCCCCAGCAAGACCCCCTACACTGCCCGAACACCACTGCACTGCCCTAAACCCTGAAACATCACCCCCAGCAAGACCCCCTACACTGCCCGAACACCACTGCCCTAAACCCTGAAACACCACCCCCAGCAAGACCCCCTACACTGCCCGAACACCACTGCACTACCCTAAACCCTACAACACTACCCCCAGCACGACCCCCTACACTACACAAGCACCACTGCACTACCCTAAACCCTAAAACACTACCCCCAGAACAACCCCCTACACTGCCCGAACACCACTGCACTGCCCTAAACCTTGAAACACCAGCCCCTGCACGACCCCCTACACTGTTCGAACACCACTGCACTGCCCTAAACCCTGAAACACCACCCCCAGCACGACCCCCTACACTGCCGAACACCACTGCACTGCCCTAAACCCTGAAACACCACCCCCTTCACGACCCCCTACACTGCCCGAACACCACTGCACTGCCCTAAACCCTGAAACACCACCGCCAGCACGGCCCCCTACACTGCCCAAACACCACTGCACTGCCCTAAACCCTAAAACACTATCCCCAGCAAGACCCCCTACACTGCCCAAACACCACTCCACTGCCCTAAACCCTGAAACATCACCCCCAGCAAGACCCCCTACACTGCCCGAACACCACTGCCCTAAACCCTGAAACACCACCCCCAGCACGACCCCCTACACTGCCCGAACACCACTGCACTGCCCTAAACCCTGAAACACCACCCCCAGCACGACCCCCTACACTGCCCGAACACCACTGCTCTGCCCAAAACCCTGAAACACAAGCCCCAGCACGACCCGCTACACTGCCCGAACACCACTGCACTGCCCTAAACCCTGAAACACCAGCCCCAGCACGACCCCCTACACTGCCCGAACACCACTGCACTACCCTAAACCCATAAACACCACCCCCAGCACGACCCCCTACACTGCCTGAGCACCACTGCACTGCCCTAAACCCTGAAACACCAGCCCCAGCATGACCCCCTACACTGCCCGAACACCACTGCACTGCCCTAAACCCTGAAACACCAGCCCCAGCACGACCACCTACACTGCACGAACACCACTGCACTGCCCTAAACCCTGAAACACCAGCCCCAGCATGACCCCCTACACTGCCTGAACACCACTGCACTGCCCTAAACCGTGAAACACTAGCCCCAGCACGACCCCCTACACTGCCCGAACACCACTGCACTGCCCTAAACCCTGAAACACCAGCCCCAGCACAACCCCCTACACTGCCCGAACACCACTGCACTGCCCTAAACCCTGAAACACCACCCCGTGCACGACCCCCTACACTGCCCGAACACCACTGCACTGCCCTAAACCCTGAAACACCACCCCCAGCACGGCACCCTACACTGCCCGAACACCACTGCCCTAAACCCTGAAACACCACCCCCAGCAAGACCCCCTACACTGCCAGAACACCATTGCACTGCCCTAAACCCTGAAACACCACCCCCTGCACGACCCCCTACACTGCCCGAACACTACTGCACTGCCCTAAACCCTGAAACACCGCCCCCAGCATGACCCCCTACACTGCACGAACACTACTGCACTGCCCTAAACCTTGAAACACCAGCCCCAGCAAGACCCCCTACACTGCCCGAACACCACTGCACTGCCCTAAACCCTGAAACATCACCCCCAGCACGACCCCCTACACTGCCCGAACACCACTGCCCTAAACCCTGAAACACCACCCCCAGCAAGACCCCCTACACTGCCCGAACAACACTGCAGTGCCCTAAACCCTAAAACACCACCCCCAGCACGACCCCCTACATTGCCCGAACACCACTGCTCTGCCCTAAACCCTGAAACACCAGCCCCAGCACGACCCCCTACACTGCCCGAACACCACTGCACTGCCCTAAACCCTGAAACACCACCCTCAGCACGACCCCCTACACTGCCCGAACACCACTGCACTGCCCTAAACCCTGAAACACCACCCCCAGCACGACCGCCTACACTGCCTGAAAACCACTGCACTGCCCTAAACCCTGAAACACCAGCCCCAGCACGACCCCCTACACTGCCCGAACACCACTGCACTGCCCTAAACCCTCAAACACCAGCCCCAGCACGACCCCTACACTGCCCGAACACCACTGCTCTACCCTAAACCCTGAAACACCAGCCCCAGCAAGACCCCCTACACTGCCCGAACACCACTGCACTGCCCTAAACCCTGAAACACCACCCCGTGCACGAACCCCTACACTGCCCGAACACCACTGCACTGCCCTAAACCCTGAAACACCACCCCCAGCACGACACCCTACACTGCACCGAACACCCCTGCACTGCCCTAAACCCTGAAACACTACCCCCAGCAAGACCCCCTACACTGCCCGAACACCACTGCACTGCCCTAAATCCTGAAACATCACCCCCAGCAAGACCCCCTACATTGCCCGAACACCACTGCCCTAAACTCTGAAACACCACCCCCAGCAAGACCTCCTACACTGCCCGAACACCACTGCACTACCCTAAACCCTACAACACTACCCCCAGCACGACCCCCTACACTACACAAGCACCACTGCACTACCCTAAACCCTAAAACACTACCCCCAGAACGACCCCCTACACTGCCCGAACACCACTGCACTGCCCTAAACCTTGAAACACCAGCCCCTGCACGACCCCCTACACTGTTCGAACACCACTGCACTGCCCTAAACCCTGAAACACCACCCCCAGCACGACCCCCTACACTGCCGAACACCACTGCACTGCCCTAAACCCTGAAACACCACCCCTTCACGACCCCCTACACTGCCCGAACACCACTGCACTGCCCTAAACCCTGAAACACCACCCCCAGCACGGCCCCCTACACTGCCCAAACACCACTGCACTGCCCTAAACCCTAAAACACTATCCCCAGCAAGACCCCCTACACTGCCCAAACACCACTCCACTGCCCTAAACCCTGAAACATCACCCCCAGCAAGACCCCCTACACTGCCCGAACACCACTGCCCTAAACCCTGAAACACCACCCCCAGCACGACCCCCTACACTGCCCGAACACCACTGCACTGCCCTAAACCCTGAAACACCACCCCCAGCACGACCCCCTACACTGCCCGAACACCACTGCTCTGCCCAAAACCCTGAAACACAAGCCCCAGCACGACCCCTTACACTGCCCGAACACCACTGCACTGCCCTAAACCCTGAAACACCAGCCCCAGCACGACCCCCTACACTGCCCGAACACCACTGCACTACCCTAAACCCATAAACACCACCCCCAGCACGACCCCCTACACTGCCTGAGCACCACTGCACTGCCCTAAACCCTGAAACACCAGCCCCAGCATGACCCCCTACACTGCCCGAACACCACTGCACTGCCCTAAACCCTGAAACACCAGCCCCAGCACGACCACCTACACTGCACGAACACCACTGCACTGCCCTAAACCCTGAAACACCACCCCGTGCACGACCCCCTACACTGCCCGAACACCACTGCACTGCCCTAAACCCTGAAACACCACCCCCAGCATGACACCCTACACTGCCCGAACACCACTGCACTGCCCTAAACCCTGAAACATCACCCCCAGCAAGACCCCCTACACTGCCCGAACACCACTGCCCTAAACCCTGAAACACCACCCCCAGCAAGACCCCCTACACTGCCAGAACACCACTGCACTGCCCTAAACCCTGAAACACCAGCCCCAGCACGACCCCCTACATTGCCCGAACATCACTGCACTGCCCTAAACCCTGAAACACCACCCCTGCATGACCCACTACACTGCCCGAACACCACTGCACTGCCCTAAACCCTGAAACACCATTCCCCCTGCACGACCCCCTACTCTGCCCGAACACTACTGCACTGGCCTAAACCCTGAAACACCATCCCCAGCACGACCCCCTACACTGCACGAACACCCCTGCACTGCCCTAAATCCTGAAACACTACCCCCAGCAAGACCCCCTACACTGCCCGAACACCACTGCACTGCCCTAAACCCTGAAACATCACCCCCAGCAAGACCCCCTACACTGCCCGAACACCACTGCCCTAAACCCTGAAACACCACCCCCAGCACGACCCCCTACACTGCCCGAACACCATTGCACTGCCCTAAACCCTGAAACACCACCCCCTGCACGACCCCCTACACTGCCCGAACACTACTGCACTGCCCTAAACCCTGAAACACCGCCCCCAGCATGACCCCATACACTGCACGGACACTACTGCACTGCCCTAAACCTTGAAACACCAGCCCCAGCAAGACCCCCTACACTGCCCGAACACCACTGCACTGCCCTAAACCCTGAAACATCACCCCCAGCAAGACCCCCTACACTGCCCGAACACCACTGCCCTAAACCCTGAAACACCACCGCCAGCAAGACCCCCTACACTGCCCGAACAACACTGCAGTGCCCTAAACCCTAAAACAACACCCCCAGCACGACCCCCTACACTGACCAAACACCACTGCTCTGCCCTAAACCCTGAAACACCAGCCCCAGCACGACCCCCTACACTGCCCGAACACCACTGCTCTACCCTAAACCCTGAAACACCAGCCCCAGCAAGACCCCCTACACTGCCCGAACCCCACTGCACTGCCCTAAACCCTGAAACACCACCCCGTGCACGACCCCCTACACTGCCCGAACACCACTGCTCTGCCCTAAACCCTGAAACACCACCCCCAGCACGACACCCTACACTGCACGAACACCCCTGCGCTGCCCTAAACCCTGAAACACTACCCCCAGCAAGACCCCCTACACTGCCCGAACACCACTGCACTGCCCTAAACCCTGAAACATCACCCCCAGCAAGACCCCCTACACTGCCCGAACACCACTGCCCTAAACCCTGAAACACCACCCCCAGCAAGACCCCCTACACTGCCCGAACACCACTGCACTACCCTAAACCCTACAACACTACCCCCAGCACGACCCCCTACACTACACAAGCACCACTGCACTACCCTAAACCCTAAAACACTACCCCCAGAACGACCCCCTACACTGCCCGAACACCACTGCACTGCCCTAAACCTTGAAACACCAGCCCCTGCACGACCCCCTACACTGTTCGAACACCACTGCACTGCCCTAAACCCTGAAACACCACCCCCAGCACGACCCCCTACACTGCCGAACACCACTGCACTGCCCTAAACCCTGAAACACCACCCCCTTCACGACCCCCTACACTGCCCGAACACCACTGCACTGCCCTAAACCCTGAAACACCACCCCCAGCACGGCCCCCTACACTGCCCAAACACCACTGCACTGCCCTAAACCCTAAAACACTATCCCCAGCAAGACCCCCTACACTGCCCAAACACCACTCCACTGCCCTAAACCCTGAAACATCACCCCCAGCAAGACCCCCTACACTGCCCGAACACCACTGCCCTAAACCCTGAAACACCACCCCCAGCACGACCCCCTACACTGCCCGAACACCACTGCACTGCCCTAAACCCTGAAACACCACCCCCAGGACGACCCCCTACACTGCCCGAACACCACTGCTCTGCCCAAAACCCTGAAACACAAGCCCCAGCACGACCCCCTACACTGCCCGAACACCACTGCACTGCCCTAAACCCTGAAACACCAGCCCCAGCACGACCCCCTACACTGCCCGAACACCACTGCACTACCCTAAACCCATAAACACCACCCCCAGCACGACCCCCTACACTGCCTGAGCACCACTGCACTGCCCTAAACCCTGAAACACCAGCCCCAGCATGACCCCCTACACTGCCCGAACACCACTGCACTGCCCTAAACCCTGAAACACCAGCCCCAGCACGACCACCTACACTGCACGAACACCACTGCACTGCCCTAAACCCTGAAACACCAGCCCCAGCATTACCCCCTACACTGTCCGAACACCACTGCACTGCCCTAAACCGTGAAACACTAGCCCCAGCACGACCCCCTACACTGCCAGAACACCATTGCACTGCCCTAAACCCTGAAACACCAGCCCCAGCACAACCCCCTACACTGCCCGAACACCACTGCACTGCCCTAAACCCTGAAACACCACCCCGTGCACGACCCCCTACACTGCCCGAACACCACTGCACTGCCCTAAACCCTGAAACACCACCCCCAGCACGACACCCTACATTGCCCGAACACCACTGCACTGCCCTAAACCCTGAAACATCACCCCCAGCAAGACCCCCTACACTGCCCGAACACCACTGCCCTAAACCCTGAAACACCACCCCCAGCAAGACCCCCTACACTGCCCGAACACCACTGCACTGCCCTAAACCCTGAAACACCAGCCCCAGCACGACCCCCTACATTGCCCGAACATCACTGCACTGCCCTAAACCCTGAAACACCACCCCCTGAATGACCCACTACACTGCCCGAACACCACTGCACTGCCCTAAACCCTGAAACACCATTCCCCCTGCACGACCCCCTACTCTGCCCGAACACTACTGCACTGGCCTAAACCCTGAAACACCATCCCCAGCACGACCCCCTACACTGCACGAACACCCCTGCACTGCCCTAAACCCTGAAACACTACCCCCAGCAAGACCCCCTACACTGTCCGAACACCACTGCACTGCCCTAAACCCTGAAACATCACCCCCAGCAAGACCCCCTACACTGCCCGAACACCACTGCCCTAAACCCTGAAACACCACCCCCAGCAAGACCCCCTACACTGCCCAAACACCACTGCACTGTCCTAAACCCTGAAACACCAGCCCCAGCACGACCCCCTACATTGCCCGAACACCACTGCACTGCCCTAAACCCTGAAACGCCACCCCTTGTATGACCCACTACACTGCCCGAACACCACTGCACTGCCCTAAACCCTGAAACACCACCCCCAGCACGACCCCCTACACTGCCCGAACACCATTGCACTGCCCTAAACCCTGAAACACCACCCCTGCACGACCCCCTACACTGCCCGAACACTACTGCACTGCCCGAAACCCTGAAGCACCGCCCCCAGCATGACCCCCTACACTGCACGAACACTACTGCACTGCCCTAAACCTTGAAACACCAGCCCCAGCAAGACCCCCTACACTGCCCGAACACCACTGCACTGCCCTAAACCCTGAAACATCACCCCCAGCAAGACCCCCTACACTGCCCGAACACCACTGCCCTAAACCCTGAAACACCACCCCCAGCAAGACCCCCTACACTGCCCGAACAACACTGCAGTGCCCTAAACCCTAAAACACCACCCCCAGCACGACCCCCTACACTGCCCGAACACCACTGCTCTGCCCAAAACCCTGAAACACCAGCCCCAGCACGACCCCCTACACTGCCCGAACACCACTGCACTGCCCTAAACCCTGAAACACCACCCCCAGCACGACCCCCTACACTGCCCGAACACCACTGCACTGCCCTAAACCCTGAAACACCACCCCCAGCACGACCGCCTACACTGCCTGAAAACCACTGCACTGCCCTAAACCCTGAAACACCAGCCCCAGCACAACCCCCTACACTGCCCGAACACCACTGCACTGCCCTAAACCCTCAAACACCAGCCCCAGCACGACCCCCTACACTGCCCGAACACCACTGCTCTACCCTAAACCCTGAAACACCAGCCCCAGTAAGACCCCCTACACTGCCCGAACACCACTGCACTGCCCTAAACCCTGAAACACCAGCCCCAGCAAGACCCCCTACACTGCCCGAACACCACTGCACTGCCCTAAACCCTGAAACACCACCCCCAGCAAGACCCCCTACACTGCCCGAACACCACTGCGCTGCCCTAAACGCTGAAACATCAGCCCCAGCAAGACCCCCTACACTGCGCGAACACCATTGCACTGCCCTAAACCCTGAAACACCACCCCCAGCAAGACCCCCTACACTGCCCGAACACCACTGCACTAAACCCGGAAACACCAGCCCCAGCAAGACCACCTACACTGCCCGAACACCACTGCACTGCCCAAAACCCTGAAACACCACCCCCAGCACGACACCCTACACTGCCCGAACACCACTGCACTGCCCTAAACCCTGAAACACCACCCCCAGCACGACCCCTACACTGCCCGAACACCACTGCACGGCCCTAAACCCTGAAACACCACCCCCTGCACGACCCCCTACACTGCCCGAACACCACTGCACTGCCCTAAACCCTAAAACTCTACCCCCAGCCTGACCCCCTACACTGCCCGAACACCACTGCACTGCCCTAAACCCTGTCTCACCACCCCCCTGCACGACCCCCTACACTGCCCGAACACCACTACACTGCCCTAAACCCAGAAACACCACCCCCAGCACGACCCCCTACACTGCCCAAACACCACTGCACTGCCCTAAACCCTGAAACACCACCCCCAGCACGACCCCCTACACTGCCCGAACACCACTGCACTGCCCTAAACCCTGAAACACCAGCCCCTGCACGACCCCCTACACTGCCCGAACACCACTGCACTGCCCTAAACCCTGAAACACCACCCCCAGCACGACCCCCTACACTGCCTGAACACCACTGCCCTAAACCCTGAAACACCACCCCCAGCAAGACCCCCTACACTGCCCGAATACCACTGCACTGCCCTAAAGCCTGAAACACCACCTCCAACACAACCCCCTACACTGCCTGAACACCATTGCTCTGCCCTAAACCCTGAAACACTGCCCCCAGCAAGACCCCCTAAACTGCCCGAACACCACTGCACTGCCCTAAACCCTGAAACATCACCCCCAGCAAGACCCCCTACACTGCCCGAACACCACTGCCCTAAACCCTGAAACACCACCCCCAGCACGACCCCCTACACTGCTCGAACACCACTGCACTGCCCTAAACCCTGAAACACCACCCCCAGCACGACCCCCTACACTGCCCGAACACCACTGCTCTGCCCAAAACACTGAAACACCAGCCCCAGCATGACCCCCTACACTGCCCGAAAACCACTGCACTGCCCTAAACCCTGAAACACCAGCCCCAGCACGAACCCCTACACTGCCCGAACACCACTGCACTACCCTAAACCCAGAAACACCACCCCCAGCACGACCCCCTACACTGCCCGAGCACCACTGCCTGCACTGCCCTAAACCCTGAAACACCAGCCCCAGCACGACCCCCTACACTGCCTGAACACTACTGCACTGTCCTAAACCATGAAACACCACCCCCAGCACGACCCCTACACTGCCCGAACACCACTGCACTGCCCTAAACCCTGAAACACCACCCCCCTGCACGACCCCCTACACTGCCCGAACACGACTGCACTGCCCTAAACCCTAAAACTCTACCCCCAGCATGACCCCCTACACTGCCCGAACACCACTGCACTGCCCTAAACCCTGATTCACCACCCCCCTGCACGACGCCCTACACTGCCCGAACACCACTACACTGCCCTAAACCCAGAAACACCACCCCCAGCATGACCCCCTACACTGCCCAAACACCACTGCACTGCCCTAAACCCTGAAACACCAAACACAGCACGACCCCCTACACTGCCCGAACACCACTGCACTGCCCTAAACCCTGAAACACCAGCCCCTGCACGACCCCCTACACTGCCCGAACACCACTGCACTGCCCTAAACCCTGAAACACCACCCCCAGCACGACCCCCTACACTGCCTGAACACCACTGCCCTAAACCCTGAAACACCACCCCCAGCAAGACCCCCTTCACTGCCCGAATACCACTGCACTACCCTAAAGCCTGAAACACCACCTCCAACACAACCCCCTACACTGCCTGAACACCATTGCTCTGCCCTAAACCCTAAAACACTACCCCCAGCACAACCCCCTACACTACCCAAACACCACTGTAATACCCTAAACCCTAAAACACTCCCCCAGCACGACTCCCTACACTATCCAAACACCACTGCACTACCCTAAACCCTAAATCTACCCCCAGCATGACCCCCTGCACTACACAAACACCACTGCACTACCCTAAACCCTAAAACACTACCCCCAGCACGACCCCCTTCACTACCTAAACACAACTACACAATTTGTTACAGGCGTTGTAACACAGGCCTGTGGTGCTTACTGGAAGTACTTGGTGGGCTAGTTGGGCCCCAGGGACCCTCAGGATTCAAGGTGACCTAATCCCCCAACTTAAAACGCGCCACGGGGCGCGTTTGCACAGTGGTGAAGGGAGGGGGGCGGGGCCTCAGGTGACATGTGCACAAACACGCCCCCTTGAATCCTGAGGGACCCTGGGGGCCAACTAGCCCACCAGGTACCTTCAGGAAGCACAACCGAGTTGCGTTGCAGAGAGGTGAAAAAAGGTGCGTGGCCTCGGAACGCCTCTCTGCAACTCAGCTCTGTGGTCCTAACTGTAGGTACCTGGGGGGCTAGTTGGGCCCCAGGGACCCTCAGGATTCAAGGGGACTTAATCCCGCAACTTAAAACGCGCCACGGGGCGCGTTTCACTCGCGTTTTAAGAGGTAGTTTTAATCCCCCTGCCCTATTATGTACTAGGGACTTACAGAGGAGGTCATGCTAATCACAGGGGTACCCCAACGCATAGTGTTCCCTAGTGTATGTAGGTGTTTTCACTGTATTCTAAGTGTCTTTTAGCATAGCACTGACTCTGGTTAGTCAGAGTCAGTTACCACCAGTACCCGTCTGAAAAAGTTGTGGGCACAGGATGATTTTGCAACATGGCCTCTTTCTGCTCCTCTGTTGGTTCTTTCTGCACATCTTTTGCTTCTTCCTGCACTTTTCTTCGTCTTTGTGGACTTCTGTTGCTTCTTTCTGCATTTCTTTTGCTTCTTTCTGCGCGTTTTTCTTCTTTCTTCACATGTCCTACCTCTGTAGGCATAGTTAGAAACTAGCATTTAAAAAACCTTTGAAATTCACTTAAAAATCATAGGTTTCAGGCACGTTATAGTTAGAAATTAGCATTTAAAAAACCTTTGAAATTCACTGAAAAAACCATAGGTTTCAGACACGTTATAGTTAGAAATTAGCATTTAAAAAACCTTTGAAATTCACTGAAAAAACCATAGGTTTTAGGGACAGTTATAGTTAGTTGGACATTTCACTCGTACAAAACCATAGAAATTCCCCCGTTATAGTTAGTTCAGCTAACTATAACTCGCGCCCCGCAATGCACTGCTGATGACGTCACATATTACATCACTCATGACATGGTCAGTGACATCACTGATGACATCACTGATGACATCTCAAATGACATCACTGATGACATCATCCATGTGATAATTTCATGCATCTTCTCACACCCTAATATAGCTTTTGATACACTCACTCTAAATTACAGACTGCCATTCTCAAAACCATACACACTCCAATACCAATAACTACATACCCACTCACTGATTCTTAGGTCTACACACACACATCTACTCACTCACCCGTACAGTCACTCATACTTACAGTCACTCAGTACAGGACTTTCATATGCACTCATACACCTATATAAACACTCACACACCGCCACTCATCCATAGAGGTACTCACACACCTAGTCAGTCATGCAAAAAATTAATCACACACCCATTTACTCACCTATACAGTTATACACACACCAGCTCACTTACTCATACAAATACTAGCACATTCTTACGCTCTTATACAATAACTGATACAAGCACACACGCATCCATACAGCCACTCTCACAATCACACACTCACACTTATAGCCATTTAAATACTCTAACACACATATATACTGCCTTTTACATATGTAGTTACTCGCACATGTACCACTGAGATATACATTCACTCACTAACACACCCATACACACACTCACCCACCCAAGCAGTCCATCACAGATGCACTCTTGAAATCATGCACCCAGTGAATCACCCACTCACACATCTATGTACAGAGTCACACACACCCCACCCACACAAACACTCAGGCAGCCATACAGATACTCAGAGAACCAATCAATAACCCATATAGACACTCATGTAGCTATTCGCAAATCCATGCATCCACTTACACACCAACAAACAGACGGATACAGACATTCACACAGTTTAATCACTAACCCATGCATTCAGTAAGATACGTTTAATCACTCACTTGTAGAGTCAGTCACGCACGTACTAAATCATCCATTCAGACACTTAAACACCCACTCATTCTTCAATACGCCTTTCCCTATATATATTAAACATATTTAAACTTTACAGAAACACACAGTCACTGGATGATGTCATCAGTGATTTCATTTGAGATGTCATCAGTGATGTCATCAGTGATGTCACTGACCATGTCATGAGTGATGTAATATGTGACGTCATCAGCAGTGCATTGCGGGGGCGCGAGTTATAGTTAGCTGAACTAACTATAACGGGGGAATTTCTATGGTTTTGTACGAGTGAAATGTCCAACTAACTATAACTGTCCCTAAAACCTATGGTTTTTTCAGTGAATATATATATATATATATGTGATGCTTTAAGCATCACAAAAGTATAATTGGTTCAGGAGGCGAGAAACAAATAGGAGATTGTGATTGGAAATAGCTTGTAAAAGAGTATCTTTAAGAAACTCATACCTGGAGGCATAAGCAGAAGAAAGACCAAATTTAGTTTGAATTTTCAAAAAAGAAAGAGGAATCATACCACACAGTAATTGTTTGACTTGAATTATACCCTTGAGAACCCATTGTTTCCAAAAATAGTACGATTCGAAATTTTGATGAATTTGTTATGCCAAATAGAGGATTCCAAAAATTCTTGCATCAGAGACATGGGTCGTGTAAGAATACAAGAAGATATTACAATAGAATATTTAATAGGCGGAGCGGAAAAAGCCTGAGGAGGTTTTGAAAAATGTACTAGTGAGTGGAAAGGGTAAGGTGACACAAGGGAATCTTCCAGTTTATGCCAAACATTATTTGGCAAAGAGTCACCATCCCTAATATAAGGTAAGACTTGCTTTAGGACAAAAGCAGAATGATATTTTAGAAAATCTGGAAAATTTACGCCACCCACGCCACCCAATTCTTTAGGTTTATAAAGAGATGTTAAAGAAATTCGCGTTTTATTCCCATTCCATAAAAAAACAGCTAGTGACTTATTAAGTGTCTTAAAAACTTTTGAAGGAAGTTTAATGGGTAACATGGACAGATAGAAATTAATGATGGGCAGACACATCATCTTTATAGTGGCCAGCCTGCCTCACCAAGACAAATATAAAGGAGACCATTTCCCGTGATTTGAAGAATTTTATGTTGGACATCATCTAAATTAATCTGAATGGTCTTTGCCAGGGAAGTAGAGTATTTCATTCCCAAACACTTGATAAAGTGTGGAGACCATTTAAGCCATTTAAGCCACTTGCCAACAAACATATCCTTTAAACAATACTTATTAAGGGGAAGTACCTCAGATTTTGAATAATTCAATTTATATCCAGATAACGTAGAATAAGATGATAAAAGATTAGCAAAAACATGTATTGATGATTTGGGTTAAGAAACATAAAGTATCACATCATCAGCATAGGCTGTGAATTTGATTTCAGTATTTTTATATCGGAAACCATGAAATGAAGAGGAGTATCGTAATGTATGCAAAAATGGTTCTAAGGACAAAATAAAGAGCAAAGGAGATAAAGGACATCCTTGTCTGGTTCCGCGTAAAAGAGGAAAATATAAAGACTAGATACCATTTAGAAAGATGGATGTCATCAGAGAAGAATATAATATAGCTACATATTTGAGAAAAGTTGGACTAAAACCATGCCATTAGAGAGCACGCATCATAAATCGCCAATTGACATGGTCAAAAGCCTTTTCGGCGTCCAAAGTTACAGCAGCCAGAGGCGTATTATTTGTTGAATCAATATGTAAAATGTCCAAAAAGACTCTAGAATTATCAGTCATGTGCCTACCTTTTGAAAATCCAGTTTGCTCTAATCCAACCATATCTGAAATAAGAGGAGAAATCCTAACAGCTAAAATCTTGGCAAAAAGTTTACAGTCTAAATTAAGAAGAGAAATAGGCCTATAATTGGCGCACGAGGAAAGATCTTTATCTTTTTTAGGAATTAAACAGATCATAGCTTCCAAGAAAGTGCCACGGGCTTTGTTTTGCGAAAGAAAATACTGATATAAAGTAAGTAAATGCGGGAGTAAAAGATGTGAAAAGCAAGAATACAATTCAACTAAAAAACCATCCGGACCAGGGGCTTTATCTTTAAGCAATTTATCAAGTGCGGATTTTATTTCAGAGATTGAAATAGTCTCATCTAAAAAGGAAAGATCTTGTACCTGCTGCTGTCGTGGTGGAAGGGAATGAAAATAAGAATCCAATGCATCATCTGTGGGAAAGTGATCAGGTGTATAAAGGGTTGTATAATAATCAGAAAAACACTTCAAAATGTCAGTATTTTTAAAATGCGGAACCTCACTTTCATCCATAATCCTAACTATCTTAGACTTCTGAGATTTAACCTTCAGATAATTAGCAAGTAACTTGCCAGCCTTATTTCGTCCTCCATAAAATTTGAAATTAATTTTTAATAATACTCCAGCAGCTTCCTCGGTTGATCTTTTATTGAATTCAAATTTGGCATGCATTGATCATTGTAACACATTATCGTTTTTTGTTGTGAAAAATTCATGTTCCAATTGTTTAATAGATTGTAGCAGAAGTGAAGATTCTTTAGTAGCTTTTCTCTTCTTGGACGTAACGTGATTAATTATATGGCCTTGAGCGGACGCCTTAAAGGCATCCCAAATTATATATAATGGAAGATCAGGGGTGTTATTATGAGTAAAAAACTCTTGAAGAAAGCATTCAAAACCCTGAACAAAGTCTTTATCCTTCAATAGACTATTGTTGAAGCGCCATCTATTCGATTTATAAGATTCAGGTAATAAGTTAAGATCAACCATAATAGGAGCATGATCTGAAATTAATATTGACCCAATTTCAGCATGAGTAAGTGCAGTAGTTAAAGGAGAGGAAATAAATAAATAATCAATTCTGATTGGGATTTATGAGTGGGTGAGTTAAAAGTGTATTCCAGAGTGTCTGGATAATACAGCCTCCAAGGATCCACAAGACCTCTGGAGTGAATAAATCGCATAAATGTTTTTTGCATCTTATTTGGAACATATTTAACTTGGGATTTTCTATCTAAGAAAGGATCTACAATCTGATTGAAATCACCGCCTACTATGAGATTTGCATTCGGGCAGGAGAGTAGCATAGCCAACATTCGTTCCCAAAAATGCACATCAATACCAGTAGGAACATAAATATTCAAAATGGAAATAGGTGTATGATGAATAGTAGCATGTATAATAACCCATCGACCCTCTGCATCTCTCTCCTCCTTCTCCATTACCAAAGGAAGGGATTTGTGAACTAATATAATAACCCCATTTTTGTGAGCAAGGGCTGGAGAACAAAATACTTGATCAACCCAATTTTTACGAAATGAGTTTAAATCTTTGTCAAGTAAATGCGTTTCCTGTAGTAAGGCAATATTACATTTAAGACGGGATAAGTGAGTGACAACCCACTGTTTCTTAATAGGGTTACGTAAGCCCTTGGCATTCCAAGAGATAAACTTAAGAGTATTTACCATTCAAAACATATTAATATACATATTGAATTAAAATAACCATATAAACAAACCAGAACAACAAACCATTTGAAGATGAGAATCACAAGAAATAAGCTAACACTTGTATTCAATAAAGATCTATAATGAATAATGAGACAATAGAAAAAGAAAAAAAGAGAAAAGCAAGAATGGAAAGAAAAATAGGAAAAAGGAATCAAGATAGAGAAAGGAACAATGAGTCTAATAGAAACAAAAAGCCATGTGGCTTCAGTCATGAAGAAAGTGGAACACATCCAGTGTGAGAGAAAATACAATGGAGGGGTAGAGAAGCGCAAAACAGAAGACGGACAACAGGCTGAAATCAGCCAAAATTGGACAACTATGACCACGGAGACAATCATTATCAATAGATAAGAAAGAAAAATATAGAAAGAGACAGCAGTTAATCGTATGAATAAGACCGAAAAGAGACAACAATACAAATAAATAAATAAATAGGAATGAAAATGCATAAATGACCAATAAATACCACTTACAGACACATGAAGATAATATATAAACAATAATTCTAGGAAGGGAAGCACGTGGGAGAAAATACACCAAAGAAGAGAATCCGGACTAGACAAAAGACATCTGTAAAGGGGAAAAAAAAAAATAGCAAGGTTAAGTAGGAAAACAAATTAAATAGAAGTATCAACAATAACCCAAGAACATTAACATTAATAACAATAAAATTATCTCCCTGAAGAATTAAGTTTAGTAAATTCAAAGGAGGGAGATAAAACACAACCATATTAGAAATTAATTGAGAAACAATAAAAGAAGAGTTCACGTTTTCCCAAGATCCATTGCTTCACCCTTATGCTGGAAAATATATTTCCTAACGTCCTCTGGACAGTCAAATGAGAAAGCCCGTTCATTATAGGTGACTTTTAAGAAGCATGGATGCACAAGACCATATCGTGCATTCATGGATCGTAGAGCAGGGCGGAAGGAGCGAAACTCTTTCCGAAGAGCGGCAGTTGAATGTGCTACATCCTGGGAGAGAAAGACCCTCTGACCAGACCATAACATTTATTTCCTTGGCTTGGCCACCGATAAAACCATAAGATGCTGAGTATATTACAAAAAAAGAACAATTATTCCTCTAGGGTGGCCAGAATTTGAAGCTCCGACAGGCTTAGGGCCAATTCGATGAGCACGTTGTAGATTAAGATGTGTTCCTTCCTTATGGCCAACCAATTTAGGAATGTGGAGCCTAAAAAGGCAAGCATGTCAGACCCCTCCACTCCCTCTGGAATGCCATAAATTCAGAGATTGTTGCGCCTGTTCCGATTTTACTAATCCTCCATTTGCTGTTTCAAAAGCGCTATCTCCTTAGCTATATCATCAATCTTGGTAGTCGCATCCTGTACATCACTAATCCTTTGCTCAACATCTGACACTCTGGACTCCAGATTAGACCATTTCTCCTCAATACGTTGAAGTGTGGCTGTAGTTTCCATGACAAAAGGTTTCAAGTGCTTAATTTCCTCCATAAGGTCATCCAAAGTCAAAGGTAAGGGAGACTTTGTAGGAGAGCCAGGATCTTTCTTTTGCCGCTTTGTAGGTGCGTTAGAGTCCTTGCGGACAGAAGAAATGGTTACAGATCAGGTGACAGCCTTCTGACTAGAGGATGGAGAGGACTCCATATGCATAAAGAAAGCAAATGCAAAAGTCACAGGAGAAGAGTGCCACACGATTAAAGTATAGCAGGTGGACGTGCGTTGTCCAAAAGCCCCAAACGCAATTCAAAAAGCAAGAGTTTATACAGCACGAGTTATTGAGGAAGGAATGAAATGGCCAGAATAACTTAAACTGTTGAACTCAAGAGGTCAAATAAGGCGAACTCTCAAGGTAGCCAAAAACAAAACACTTAGTTGTCTGATATTAATTATTTCCACAGCTTTTAAAAAGGTAGAAAGATATAAAAAGCTGAATTTCAGGTAAGTCCATAAATCAGAGCAACAGCATTCCTCTTCAATGTCACTCTTGGGATGAACAATAGGGGAAAATCATCTAGAGCCTCAGAAAGAATAAATAAATAAATAGAAGTGAGCACGACAGAGCGAGGAGAATACAGGCCCATCGCACTCAAGCTAGGGTGCACACTCTCACCCATACTGGAGCAGCCACTCAGGCAGTTTTTGGTGGCCTGGAGCAAGCCATGTTGAAGGTTCAGCGCCTGCAACAAAAACAGATTAGGCTGATCAATTCGAAGCTAAGCCAGGGATTTTTAAACATCACACAACAGATGGCTGAAAACCAGGCCCACATTGAGGGAACGTTTGATGCCCTTACAGGGGCTATTGAGCAGCTGTGCACAGAGTTGTCTGAGGAGAGAGGGCAGCAGAGAAGAATAGAGCGCAGCCGTGCACATAGAATGGACTCAATGACCAGGGCAATCGGGAGGCTGGCACAGGCAACAACACAACACACCAAGCGCCCCCTGCTCTGTAGATTGAGATGGGCCACTACAGTGGTGACGTTGCACAACGGCTGCAACAGATAACAGCTGCAGTGAAGGCAATCCAAACAAACATGTTTGCTACTGAAGGAGCCACAGAGACAGCAGACAGAGAGGTGTCCAGCCGCAGCAGTATTTCTACTGCAGAAACACCTATGCAGCTGCAAAGCAGCAGTCGCCAGCCACTAATACCATGTGCCAGTTCCCCACATGCTGGACGTAGAGGCAAGAAATGATATTTTCCACAAATATGCCTGTTTGCTTATTTTTGGTGGTGCAGTAACCACATGACATTTATACTTTCGTTTGGTTGTGTGGACTGAGATTGAGATGGACAGGTTGTCCAACATTGTTTTTTGACATGCTCTTCAAATAAAGGGAAATTCCAACTGTTAAGTTCACATTTTGTAGTGTCATTTGTTGTGTGTAGAGTGTCAATGGTTAGGACGTACCTTGAAAAATAATGTCTGGCTATGTGGTCCCTGTGCCTTCGCCCCTCTGCTGCTGACCTTCGCTCGCTTGGCTGTTGGGTTGGTGGGCCAGGGTCTTCATCTCTGAGTCTGATTCAGACACCTCCATGGGCAAGCCATGCCTGCAGGCAATGTTGTGGAGTATGGCACAGTTTGCCACAATTTTGCAGATTGTCTCATCCACATAATGCTAGGCTCCGCCACTCTTGTGAAGGCACTGGAATCGCAATTTTAGGATGCCAAATGTGCGCTCAATGACTGACCTGGTGCATCTATGTGCCCTGTTGTACCACCTTTCATTTGCGTTGTTGGGAGACAGGTACGGTGTGAGGATCCATGGACGCAAGGCATACGCACTGTCACAGGGGGGAGATATATGATTGTGAGACAACATGCAGACAGTCATTAAAGTGCAAATACATTTCACTGTGGACATGAAAATTCAGTACCTAGTAGGTATCCTTCATCAAAGTCACCTCTTTCTAATTTTCTGGTATATGCCACTGTGTCTAGAGATGTATGAGTCATGGGTGCTTCCAGGATATTTGGCAACAATGTCTGTGATAATGTTGTTTGCATCAAAGACAACTTGGATGTTGGGGGAATGTGTGCTTTTCCTATTACGGAATATGTATTCTATGCGTGAGGGGGGACATATGGGCACATGGGTCCCATCTATGCACCCGATGACCTGTGGAAACCTTGCTATTCTGTAAAATTGTAGTTTTGTATTTTCAAGTTCCTCATCATTCCTGGACATGTAGATGTGTTGTTGGATGTGGTGTAGCATGGCATCTAGGAAATTGTGTAAGAAATGGGAAAGCGCACTCTCCGACATTCCTCCGGCCACTGCAATGACATCTTGGTAGCTACCAGTGGCCAATAGGTGGAGAAGCACAACACCTGCACATGTGTGGGAATTGCATTGCTGCGCAGGGTTCTGCTTTCCAATTGTGGCTTCAAGGTGTCTATGAGGTCTAGGATGACAGTGCTACGCAGCCTGTGCTGGTCATAAATCTCTTCCTCTGTCTTCTCAAGCAATGTTAGTCTGACTCTGAATATCCTCTCCTGTCTCCGCCTCCTCTGCTGAGCAGCCAGTATCTGCATCCTCCTCGCTATCACGTGCAGGGCAGCCATTTTGGAAAGATTTCAGATGCATTCTGGGCCAGTTTTTATAGGTTGGGAATGGTTACCACCTGGTTCTGATTAGTGGTAAATTGCATGCGCAAATGGGCCAATTTGCCCCATTTTCGCTCCTTGCGAATAATCTGTACATTTACATTTGCGACTAGTAAATTGCGAGCCGCTATTTTCAGAATGCAAACACCGGTCGCATTTTTATTCATTCGCATCGCAATTTTGTAATTTGCGAGTGCTTTTCGTACATTGCGCATGACCATTTTTGCATGCGCAAATCGTTTTGTGACCGATTTACACTCGCAAAATGGTCTTACATCTGGCCCTTTACCCCTTATTTCCATTTTTTTCAGAATTAACACTCTTGCTCTCCTTAAACTATTTTATGTCCTGATGATGACCCGCTCAACTATCAGGGTCAAAACGCTGTATACGCTTCTATCAATTGGAGCAAAATAAGTATTGTTATATGGGTGGAATATTGAGAATTTAGGACCTGTACCTATTACAAGAAGTATTGTATTGTTCGTTTCTCGTTATTCTTTTTTTACACACGCCGTGTTCAGTTTTTCTATATCCACAATGTGGTCACTTGAGCACTGAGCATGAACTGTTCTAATTACAATTGAAATTGATTAAATATATTGTGTAATTTGGATACCATAAGTGGACTTATTAATATTTTTATTTTGTTTTTATTAATCTAATTGTGTTTCCTGTGAATATCATTATTGATTTTCAGGATGTTCATATCACGTACCTGTTCCACTTGGAACTCCCTGTTGCATATCTTTAATATATAAACTGCAGCAAGAGGTCAGTTCAGAAAGAGCTGACTTCAGTAATTCTGCCTGACAGTCAGAATTAATCACAGTTAAACAAAAATCAAGTACCAAGTTAAAAACTGTGAACAAAAGAAGCAAGTAAAGCTTCATTACCTACAGATTCTGAGGTAGAAAAAGTAGATCCTAGATCTATTAGGAGAGTTTAAGTTAAGTTTGCCTGCATATGAATTGACAGTCTTCTCTTTACATTTAACACCTACAAAGAGATTTAATGGCGCTCTGACGAAATATGTATTATTTCTTAATGAAGGTCAGTTACATTTACGCACCACCTTTAAATTCATATAACTTTATTTATTCTTTAGCTAAAAACAAATGTTGAAGTACATAATAATTTACATTTCTAAACTTATACTGATATCATTTTCATAGTTTACGCAAGACATTCAAATTATCATACCTCGCGCATCTCCATATTTAACTCGTTGGACACACTACATTAACTGTGAAAAAGGGAAGAGTGTATTAGGGTAGACTGGGTTGGCGTAGAGTGCAGTGGCATACAGTGGAGTGGTGTGGAAAAGAGTGATTTACAGTGTAATAGTGTGCAGTGGATTGTCATAGAGGAGTGGCGTACAGTGCAGTGGCGTAGGCTGGAGTAGCATGGAGTGGCGTACAGTTGAGTGGCATATAGTGGAGTGGTGTAGAGTGAAGTGTGGTAGAGCAGAGTGTCAAACAGTGGAGTGGCATACAGTGGAGGGGTATGCAGTGGAATAACGTATTTTCGAGTGGCGTAGAGTGGAATGGCATACAGTCGAATAGAGTACAGTAGAGTGGTGAAGAGTGGAGTGGCGTAGAGTGTAGTGTGGTAGAGGGTAATAGTGTACACTGGATTAGGGTAGACTGCAGTGGCGTAGAGTGTAGCTGCATACAGTGAAGTGAGGTACAGTGCAGTGGCATACATTTCAATAGCGTATGATGGAGTGTTGTAGAGTGGTGTGCCACAGAGTGGAATAGCATATAACGGAGTGTGTGATTGGCTAATGACTGTGTTTACCAAACGTAAAAGGCAGCCATGTAATGTTCTGCACACTTTGCCTGTGTTCTGCGTTTCGCTGCGTTCTTGGTTAGGGTCGTAGATATGGGTAAGTAGTAGGTTTTATTGTTGTTCCCTAGCTATTACCACTTCATTAAATTGTTAATAGGTATATATATGTTTTTATAATTTTCTATATATTTTTACAGCAGGTTAGGGAGAACTGTAATTTGTAGGTTTTATTGTGGTGCTTCGTAGACTTTTATGGAAAAATTTAAATATATCAAAAATAGAAAATACACTATAATTGTAATACATAGGGTACTACAGTGTAATGTTAGTTTCTTTAAATTTTTTTAATGTATTTTTGGTACCGCTGTACTCCTGAAGCATTACCATGGTACTCCATGAATGTTTTTACAAAAATATATAGAAACTTATAAATATTTTCCCTACCACTCAGTGCCATTCCACTATATGCTATTCCACTCCATGCCACTCCACTCTACGTCACTACACTATACGCAACTCGACTGTACACTAATACACTGTACGCCACTCCACTCTATCCCAATCCACTCTGCACTACTCCACTCTACACCATTCCACTCTACTTTATTACACTCTACATCACTTCATTCTACGACACTCCAGTCTATGCCACTCCACTGTATGCCACTCCACTCTACACTACTCTACTCTCTGCACTGTATCTACTGTATATAAATAATAAATAAAGTTATAGTATTTTAACGGTGGTGTGTACATTTTAAGTTTAAGGTATAACTATAACTTAAGAATTTCTAATGTTTGTGTAGTTTACTTTGTTCTGTATAGAAAGAATAACGTTTTCCTAACTATAACTACAGTTTAATCCATGTTTTTTTCTTTGAATGCTGTGGGCTTTTTTTAAACAATAAAAATGTGGATGAAATTTTGATTCCAGTGACTTCTAGTGGAGTGTTAAGTGGAGTGTTGTACAGTAGCGTGGAGGAAAGGAGAGTGTCATAGAGTGTAGTGTTGCCGAATGTAGGTCATAGAGTGGAGTAGAGTGGAGTGCAGTGGCGTCACATACAGGAAAGTGTCATAGTGTGGAGTTGTGTGTGGTGCAGTACAGTAGAGTGGAGAGGCATACCATAGAGTTGAGTAAACTGTCATAAATTGGAGTGGCTTTTTCTACAGTACAGTGGAGCAGTGTGTCTCAGATTGTTGAAAAGTGTTGTAGAATTGGGTAAAGTGGTGTACAATGGAGTTTTGGGGCATACTGTGGAGTAGAGGGCTGTACAAAGTAGTGTAAGGGCATAGAGTCAAGTACAGTGTGGTATAGTGGCACAGAGTATAGTAGAGTCTTGTAGAGTGGAATTGCATAGAGTGGAGTAGAGTGTGGTAGATTAGAGTGCTGTAGAGTGGAGTGTCCTACAGTGGCATAGAGTGGGGTAACGTGTTGTGCAGTAGAGTGGAGTCCAGTGGAGTGGCATAGCACAGAGTGAAGTTGCATGTTGTAGAGTAGAGTGGTGTGGAGTGGAGTAGAGTAGAGTGGACTGGAATAGCTTCCAGTGGAGTAAAGTGTTGTAGAGTGGAGTGGTGTGTCATACAGTGCAGTGGACTTGTGTGTTGTACAGTGTTGGAAAGTGTCGTAGAGTGGAGTAGAGTAGAGTGTCACCAGTGGATTACAGTGTTTTACAGTGGAGTGGCGTGAAGTAGAGTAGAGTCTGATACAGTGTGGTACAGTGGAGTTGCAGAGACTGCTATAGAGTTGACTGGCATAGAGTAGTGTACAGTGGAGTGGTGTATACTGCAGGAGGGGAGTACAGTGGAGTAGAGTTGAGTAGAGTCTCATAGAGTAATATACAGCAAAGTTGGGTAGAGCGGCATTGAGGTAGGTTCATAGAGTGGAGTAGAATATTGTACAGTGGCTTAGAGTAAAGTAGAGTGCTGTAGACTTGCATTGGCAGGAGTATATTGTTGTACAGTGGAAAGCTATAGAGTGGAGTATAGTGTAGTTTTTTTTGTTTTTTTTTAGAGTTTTATATAGCGCGAACTAGACCCAAAGGTATCAGAGCGCTTTACACGAGCACCAGTTTCGTTACAGATGGACACGTTCATTTTTTTTTTTGGTAGGTGCAGGGAGATTTAGTGATTTGCCCAGAATCACAGGACGTTGAGCGTCGTTGCCGAGACTCGAACCCCGTTCCCCAGCTTCGAGGTCAACCACTCTAGCCATAAGGCTACATCCTCTCCCCAAAGTAGTAGTAGAGTGGAGGGGCGTAGACTGTCGAGTGGAATACAGTGTCATTCAGCAGAGTACAGTGGAGTGGGCTGGAGTTGAGTGGGGTTGGGTAGAGTGACGTGGCATACACTGGAATAGCATTGAGTGGATAGGAATGGACTGGAGTAGTGTAGTTTGGAGTGGGGTAGAGAGGAATGAAGAGTGGAATAGCGTACAGTGTAGAGGCATGCAGGAGAGTGGCATAGAGTGGAGTGGCATAGCGTGGAATAGCCTAGAGTGGAGTAGCAAGGAGTGTATTTACATAGAGTAGATAAGCATAGAGTAAAGTGGCACAGAGTGGAGGGTGGTAGAGTGGAGTATCATACACAGGAATAGCGTACAGTGGCGTGGCATACAGGAGAGTGACGTAGAGTGCAGTGACATAGAGTGGAATAGTGTACAGCAGTGTGGATAGCATAGAGTGGAGGGGCGTACAGTGGAGTGGCGTAGAGTGGATTAGCCTACAGTAGAGTGGCATAGAGTGGAGGGGGGTAGAGTGGAGTGGAGTTGCATAGAGTGGAATAGCATAGAGTGGAGTGACGTAGAGTGTAGTTACAGACAGTTGAATAGCGTACAATGTACAATGGAGTGATGTAGAGTGGAGTGGAGTACCGTGGAGCAGCGTGGACTAGAGTGGTGTACAGTGGAGTGGTGTGGAGTGGAATGGTGTACAGTGGAGTGTTGAAGAGTGGAACGGCGTTGAGTGGAGTGGCGTACAGTGGAATAGTGTAGAGTGGAGTGGCGTACAGTGTAGTCTGGTACAGTGGAATAGCACATAGTGGAGTGGCGTTGAGTGGAGTACCTTAGAGTGGAATAGCTTTGATTGGAGTGGGGTACAGACGCATATAGTAGAATAGCATATAGTTGAGTGGCGTAAAGTGGAGTGGGGTTAGGGTACAGCAGAGTTGCGTAGACTGCAGTGGTGTGCAAAAGAGTGGCGTAGAATATTGTAGCATACAATGGAGTGACGTAGAGTGGAGTGGGGTAGAATAGAGTGGCATTGAGGGGAATAGCATAGAGTGGAGTGGCAAAGAGTGTAGTTGCATACAGTGGAATAGAGTATAGTGCAGTGGGGTAATGTGGAGTGACGTAGACTGGAGTTGTATACAGTGGAGTGGTGTAGAGTGGAATAACATACAGTTGAGTGGTGAATAATGGAGTGGCATAGAGTGGATTGATGCAGAGTGAAATAGTGGGCAGTGCAGTTTTGTAGAGTGCAATGGCATACAGTGGAGTGGCATACAGTGGAGGGGTGTATAGTGAAGTGGCATACAGTGGAATAGCATTCAGTGGAGTTGTGCAGACTAGAGTGGCATAGAGTACAGTGACATAGAGTGGAATACCATAGAGTTTAATGGTATAGAGTGGAGTTGCGTACATTGGAGTATCATACTGTGGAGTGCGTACTGTATAGGGGCATACAGTGGAGTGGCATAGACTGAAATGTCATAGATGGAGTGGCGCAGAGTGTCGCATCGTACAGTGTAATGGTGTAGAGTGGAGTGGTGTAGAGTGGATTGGGGCAGAGTGGAGTGGTGTTCAGGGGATTAGAATGGATTGGCATATAGTGGAGTGACTTAGAGGGGAGTGGCATAGAATGGAATAGCCTGCAGTGGAGTGGAGTGGAGTGGTGTGGAGTCGCATAGAGTGGAGTGACATAGAGTGGAGTGGCATAGAGTGTAGTGTGGTAGTTTAAACAGACATAGCGTGAAAGTGTGTGAACGGATGTAGATGTAATGTGGCAGGAATATAGATTATGGGGTGTAAATAGTAATGTTTGCTACTAGATGGATGTAGTTTAACCCGTTGACTGCGGCGCGAATTCCGCCGCAGTGCGGGTAAAATAATGAGTGGGCGTGTCTCGAACGGCCCCCGGCCGTCCTCCGCACACGCCCACCGTGACGTCGGACGGCCAGGGGCCGTCCGACGCATCGAACGGGTTAATTAGTGTTAAAGTTGTAAGTATGAAAATACTTAGTTATATATTGTGCCATGGTATCCCACAGTAACTTTGCTGTGTACCGTGCTGAATATTGATGACAAGGCAGTAAAAGGTAGCCTTCAGCACACTTTAGCTGTGTTTTGGTTTGGGCTTTTGTCAAACAGGCTCAAAGTAATTTCTGATCAAAAATCAAAGGAATTCCGATTTCTGGGAATCCTAACTCTAACTACAGAGAGGCTACCGCAGCTCTGTAATTTATATCTATATCTACTACATACATATATTAGTTTAATATATGAGTTTAAAATGTTACATTGTTACTGAACATTTCCCCAACTACAATGTTACTTTAACCTTTATTTTTATCAGTGAATATATTACGTATATATTTATATCTACAAGTTATAGTTATCATAGGGTGTGAGTTATAGTTACTTGAGATAACTATAACTGGTGAATTCCTGTGTTTTTTTTGTTTAAAACATTACGTTGTTACTCAATTTTCACCTAACTATAATGTCACTGTAACCTTTGTTTTTTCCAGTGAATTTCCAGGTTTTTTAAATATTAAGTCATAGTTTTTAACAATAAGTTAAGCCAAGCCCCCGCCGCACACTGCTGAAGGCAGCTAATCCCACTCTATGCTTTGCTTCCTGGCGTGCGCAGTATGTGGTTGGTCTGGTTGGTCCTGGCCGCACTTCAGCAGTGCGCAGGGTGGGGTTGGCTTGACATATTGTAATGCCCTTCTTTCCACCCTGTCCCATAGGCGACCAACCCCACACTGCGAGGTTGACAGCAAGACCTGACCTGCAGCCAGGGCTAGTGGCCAACATCCTCCGCAGGCAGCCAACCTCACGCTCCTTGAGGCTTCAGCCCTACACAGCGAGGGGGTTAGCCACAGGGTCAGTCATGTCATCAATGATGTCATTTGAGATGTTATCAGTGATGTCATAAATTATGCCATGGAACATGTCATGAATAATGTCATATGTGAGGTCATAAGCAGCACAGGGCTGCGGGGCAAGTTCTAGTTAGCTCTACTTACTATAACTGGTGAATGTCTGTGTTTTTTTAAACTTCAAAACAATGTTGTCACTATAACGTTATTTTAACCTTTGTTTTTTTCTGTGAATTTCTAAGGCTTTTTTTTTTTTTAAAGAAAAACAGATCATTTTATCACACCTAACTATAATGTTAGTTTAACCTTTGGTTTTTCAGTGAATCTTTAGGTTTTAAAAAAATGTAAGGTAATATTTAATTACCATATATAAACAACCCCAACCACACACAGCCTTCGCCAGTGTGCGGTGCGGAGTTCGTTGCAGGGCCTGGCCTGTGGAGAGGCACTGTGACCAACCACCCACATGCAGCCAACCCCACGCTGCACACAGCCTTCGGCCATGCACAGTGGGGGTGCTGGTCACATTGGCTGTGGGGAACCCCATAAAGCCAGCCAGCCACACACTGCACAGGGCCTTCAGTCATGCACAACGGGGGGTTTGCTGCAGGGCCTGCGGCCAACCCTCAGCATGCAACCAATCCCACACTGTGCATGGCCTTTGGCCATGTGTGGTGGGATTAGGCCACGGGGCCTGACCTGTGGCCAACCCCCTGTAGAGACAGCCAATCCCACACTGCGCAGGGCACTCGGTCATGAATGGCAGGGGGTTGGGTACAGGGAACTAGCCCTGGGGACCTCATCCCACAGGGCCATAAATATTTTGAAGGGAAGGGGGGCCATGTGAAACCGCTCCTGGAGCCTCATTAGGCCCTGGGGACCCCATCCCCCAGGGCCATATACATTTTAAAAGGGAGGGGGGACACTTGGCACTCCTCCCTGAGCCTGGTTAGGCCCTTGGAACCCTATCCCCCAGGGCCACTCCTTTCAATAAAGTGGAGGTGGCGATGCAGCCCCCCTCCCCAATCCTTGTTAGTCCCTGGGGACCCCATCCCTCAAGGCCACTCATTTTAATAAAGGTGAGGGGGCAGCAGGGCCCTCCTCTGCAAGCCTTGTTAGGCCTTGAGGATACCATCCCCCAGGGTCCTTACTAAAAATAAAGGGGTGGGGGGGGCTTCCCGGGGCCTTTGGACGCTTGGGGAGGGGGGCTGCACATTTTGTTTTACTCCCGCAGGAGTCACGCTGGATCGCTGCATTGTTTGCTGATTTTATTTTTGTTTATGGCCCTGAGGGGTCACTCTGGGTCCCCTCCTGGGGGTAGTCAGAGTATCCCTACCCTGCACCCTTATACTATTTTTCTTTTTTTAATTCAGTACAGGGGCCTAAGACTCTGAGTCCTGTAATGGCTGCCAGCAAAATTTTTCTCATGTTGCTGGCAACCAGTCAGAGCGCTGGCGCCCATGGGAGTCTGACTTCCACACGAGCAGGATGGACCAAAGGAAATAAAGTTCCCTGGGACAATCAGAACGCTCCATTTTTTAAAAAACCTCTTAATTTATTATGCATACAGGCAAACATTGTTATCAGGTGCTGATGCTGAGGCAGTATCAACATTGATAGTAGTTTATCTAGTGCTACTACTGGGGAAGGACAACAATACATTACGTCATCGGTCCCGTGACTATTCTCCCCATCTCAGAGAGCCGGTGTCATTCCTTTATTTGCAGCAATAAAACCAGTAAAGAACTACCCTAACATCCTTCCCTCCCTCCCCCCCCAGCACACCCAGGAACTCCCATCCATAGTAAGCAATACTACCCATGTCGTGGCCAGGGACTCCCACCAGCCAGCTCCATTGGTTTTCTGCCATTTTGCACGCTGGTGTGCTGGTAGGCATCTTCCAGTAATCGTCGCCCTCTACATTATTCATCGGAGTCAGAGTGCAATTCATCCCCCATAATGTTCGTATTGTCGGCAATGCCATGTAGCATGTTCGCCCAGTCTCTAAGATTTTCCTCAACCTTATCATTCGTTCGTACTTTCCTGAGGCGGACCTCTTCCACCAGTGCCCATTCCAGCATGTCATGTCGCCACTTGTCTGTCGTAGGTCCTGTGCTGGTCACCTATCATATTGCTACCCATCATTTTACCAGCAGGAAACCCAGCTTTGCAAATCTGTATGGCATCGTCTGTTTTTTAGTTCTGGGGCATAAGCACAGCAAGCAGTGTTGTACTGTCGTCTGGACACGTATACAAGTCACTCATGTCAGTTGCCCAGTCACTGCTTCCCAGTAACTCATCAGGACCCTGCATGTTCAGGACATGTGGATGAATGTGGCATTTGATTCACAACAACTAGGACACTATGATGTCCGATTGCTGTAAATTTAGTGTAGCTTGTCAGGTGTCATGTACATCCTGTGTAAGTAAATGAAGTGAATACGTTTGATTAGAAAAAATAATGGGGCGACCCGGTGTCCCTCAGAACCTGGGTATACATATTAAATAAAACAATTGGTTCTGTCGGGGTGTTCAATTGCTTAGAGTACGTAAGTAGCAACAGCTTACTTGTAACATATACCAATAATAAACCATAACACACACCAATATTAGTATTCAATACTGTATTTGGAAATGGATTATTTTGGCACATATATCGCAGGATTTATTGGCAAGTTAAACTGTGATCCTGAGCATTGTGCGGACATATGTAGTACGTCGACGTTTCAACCCTGTTGGTAGCGCAAAAAGTAAAAATGCGTCAAGGTGGGTCTTCTTCAGGACAGGAGGGGGATGGACAGCCAAAGTGCAGATTCTTTAATCTGTCTGCAAATATCAAGTGTCTCTTATTCAACGTGGGGCTAATGATTAGAACCTCTCAGGACTCCACCAGCCGGTTGGAGCCTCAATAGAGTTCTTTTAATTGACTTCCACCCGTCGGTTGGAGTCTTTTTTATTAGCCAGTCAGATGTATAGCATGATCTGGCAAAAAGCGCGTCCGTCCGGCAGCTGCTAGAACAAAGCGTCGAAACGTCGACGTACTACATATGTCCGCACAATGCTCAGGATCACAGTTTAACTTGCCAATAAATCCTGCGATATATGTGCCAAAATAATAAAGACAAATAGGAAAAAATGTCTCCCTCTCTTGAATGCACGTTTAATTGTCTTGTATATAGTGCACTATCAACGTCACCTATCACCACATGTCACTTTTTCACCAACAGTCACTTATTCTCTATTACAATTGAATTTGTGAATTGTGACAGCCATGAATATTTGATATCCATTTCCAAATACAGTATTGAATACTAATATTGGTGTGTGTTATGCTTTATTATTGGTATATGTTACAAGTAAGCTGTTGCTACTTACGTACTCTAAGCAATTGAACACCCCGACAGAACCAATTGTTTTATTTAATGTGAATACGTTTGAAGCGGGCATTGCCAGAGATTTCCTGTGCACAAGCAGATGCCCATTCCACATCCTTTAGGGGAATCTGCAAAGCAGCAGCCTTCGGCGATCCTCGATCAGAGTTCGGTACATTCTGGTAATTAGTTATCTTCCCCTGTTCCCCCTCCAGTAACATCTCCCACGTCTGGTGGTATGTTCGGAAAGTGCTGCACCCACTTCTGGATTTGAGGGCCAAATCCCATCCTATGTAGGAGCTCAAACATGTAGTCCCAGTTTAGGCAACCAAATGCCTTCTAAATATCTAAGGCCACGGTGTTTCTCTCTAGGATAAACCTGCATTGGTCTTCTTATACTAAAGCTCTCATCTTGGGGAGAAGCCTGTTTGCAAGCACCCTAGCTAGAATCTTCGTGTTTTCATTTAACATGTAAAGAGGTCTGCATGAGGCCATTGCCATCAGGTCTTTATCCAGCTTGGGGACCATCACGATGATGTTCTCCCTCATGGTAGCAGGGAGACTGCTGCCGACCATCGCCTCTAATACACCTCCAGGAGGCGATCCGCAAGGATGTCTGCATATGCCTTGTAAAACTCTGGGAGAAGGCATCGTTACTGAGTTCTTCCCTGTGGCCAGGCCCTTGATTGACCAGTACTTCCTCCCGCGTGGGCAAAGATTACAGTCCTGCCCTGTCTGCCGCAGTGAGTGTTGGCAGTTGCAGGTCTGCCAAAAAAGCACTCATTCCATCACTGTTCAATGGCAGGCGGTCTTGAATAGAGAGTTGCGTGGTATGTCGATAGTTCTTTATTTATGCTTGCCTATTTCACCACAGTGTCTCTCTCTGCTTTTTGAGGGATCTCATTTGAAGATCCATGCAAGCATTCAACCGACTTGCCCCCCTCTGCCTGTAGTCTCTGCCTATAATCAATGCCAAGAGAGGTGCTGACATAGGCTCGTCAGCCCAACTGTGGGACTGCAATCACTGCAGAGTGACTTGCCTCCTTTCCCTTTAGTTCACTCGTCAGGTGCTTTTGATGCCATAGGTTTTCGACATACACACTCCCCTCAACACTACCTACAGTGGCTCCCTCTCATTTGACCGCATTTGCCTCTATCCCCAGCTATGCCTCAGGTAGACCTCCACTGTCTCTCTTGTGGCCATTCGAATGGGATGATCCATCAGAGCTCTAGGAAGCAGTCCTGCGAATGTTACCAGTAACGGTGCATAATCTGAAAGGAATCTATTCAAGTATTGTGCCGTTTGCACCCGTGGGCCCAGGGTATGCCAGGGTATGGGTCACCAATATGCGGTCCAACCTGCTGAATGTGTTGTGGGTGGCAGAATAATGCGAGTAGTGGCCAGAAAGTGTGGGTGATGGAGCCTGTGCCCTCCAAGACCCTTGGACACGGCTCTCTGAGGAGAAGGATAGAAAAGGGAAGGCCTCCTACTTGGTGGGCCTCAAGACCCCCAGAAACCCCTTAAGGCAACACCATGTGAATCACCTCAAACCCCACTATGAGAGGTCTGAGGTCACCATGCTTTAGTGGAAAGTATTAACCTCTCTCCTACCCTGCCCCCAAAACAGCAGAGGGACTGTCACCAGATATTGGAAAGGTTTGCCTCCCTGTTCACCCTCACTCTTGGGCTTACACACTTGTGTACCCATGATATAGACACGGGAGACAGCCTGCCTGTCAAAAATAAAATCGAAACGCTGTCAGATAAAAAGAGGACCAGCATAAAGGAAGAAGTATCCAAGATGTTAGAATTGAGAGTGACCGAGCACTCCAGTAGTCCCTGACCCTCCGTGGTGGTGCTGGTACCCAAGGCCACCCCTCTGGGCCCCTCCGCAGGACTAAGGTTCTATATGGACCACAGGGGGCTCAACTCAGTCACCTCATAGACCGGTAGTGGGCTTCCAAGTTCCTAAGCAGCCGCTGCCAATGCAGGTAAGAGCGGGGGCTGGGTGAGGTGGGGAAGTCGACATATGACGACGAGGGAGATTATAATTTAAAAAATAAAAACCACTTACCTTGCGCTCGCAGAGCACAAGGTAAGTGGTTTTCTTTTTTTTGTAATTTTGTGCACCTGCACTCATGGCCCCTGACTTCTCTAAACAGTTCATTGCTCAAACTGACATCATGGAGCATGGCGTAGGGGCTGTGTTACCACAGTTTAAAGAGGAGAGCCTAGACCGACCTGTAGCCTTCATCAGTACGAGGTTACTTCCCAGGGAACAGAGGTGGAGTGCTTCAGTGCCACCTAGCTGGATGACAATGCGGTCTTCAGTGCTACCTGGGAGGACCACCTGTGCCACCTCAGAGAAGTGCCTGACTATGAAGGCCAGTAAGTGACAAATAGGGCAGGGGTCAGTGGTCTACTTGGGTCACCAAGTGGGAGGAAGCAAGGCGCAGCCCCTCCGGGCCACGATTGAAACCATTCTAGTTTGGAACCCCCAAGACCCAGACAGAGGTGAACGTCTTCTAAGGCCTTACAGGCTACTACAGGATATATGTTAAGAGGTATGGCACCATTGTTGCACCCTTGACAGAGCTGCCTTCCAAGAAGTAGCCACTTCAGGTGAACTGGACAGAGGCATGCCAGAAAGCTTTTGACACCGTGAAGGAGGCCATGTGCACTGCACCCATGCTCAAGGTTCCTGAAATCTCTCAAAAATGAACTGTGCAAACAGACGCCTCAGAGCATGGCATAGGGGCCGTTCTCTCACAGCTAAATGAAGAGGGTCTTGATCAACCTGTGGCCTTCATCAGTAGGAAGTTATTTCCCTGGAACAGAGGTGGAGTGCTATTGAGAGAAAAGCCTTTTCTGTGGTCTGGGCACTGAAAAAGATGAAACTATACCTGTTTGGGTCTCACTTCAGGGTGCAGACAGACTACAGGCCCCTCATTTGGTTCATGCAGTTGAGGGATGAGAGTCCAAAAATGTTGAGATGGCCTATCTCCCTATAGGGAATTGACTTTACAGTGGAACACTGCCCCGGGTCAGACCACTCCAAGGCTGATGGACTGTCCTTGTTCTTCCATGTTAGTGATGAGAACTCCTAGTAGGCGGGGTAGTTCTCCCCACTTTCAGCTGAGGGGATACATGTTAGACCTGTAAGCCTTAGGGTGGTTTTCACCAAAACCTTTTGCATTCACCCGTTCTATTTCTTGCTGAATTCATTTTTGCTAGCCTTAGGACTCTGCACTTTACCACTGCTAATCAGTGCTAAAGTGCCTGTGCTCTCTCCCTAAAACATGGTAAAATGTTCTTACATGGATTGGTATATTTACTTTACTCAAAAGCCCCCAGTAATGTAGCATGCCATATATCCAGGATTGGTAAATTAAATGCTAATAGTGGGCCTGAAGCACTTAATGTGCCACCCACTTCAGCAGCCCCTTAAAACATGTCTCAGGCCTGCCATTGCATCCTGTTAGCATTTTAAAACTACCAATTTAACTAAAGGTTTTAGGGCCTAAAGTAGGCCCTAAACAGCCCATAGGGCAGGGTGTATTTTTATTAAAAAGTTGGACATATACCTTCAAGTTTTACATGTCATTGAAAGTAAAAAACTCACATATTTTTTTAGTTTTCACTACTGTGAGGCCTACCTCTCTCATAGGATAACAGTGGGTTACCTTATTACATTTAATACTTGCTAACTTATGATTGGGAGCAGGCTGGAAAGTCATATTTGGTGTCTGTGGAATTGTAATTTAAAATGTTCTTTAATGGTAAAGTCAAATTCTAAGTTACAATTCTGAAAATGCCACTTTTAGAAAGTTCAAAACACAACATGAACACCTGGCTCCGTACTAACCTACACTCCTACTATTTATGGAGAAACGGGCAGACTATTCTTTTATCTGTCCAAGTAGAATTTTTATTAAATAGTCTGGATGTTGGGATGATTGGCCATCTCTGACTTCATAGGGGGCTGAGTTGTCACCTACCACACTTGCACTTCAATGGCACTGGCTCAGCTCACACAAAACAGACTTCACACTAGCCTATTGGGCCCCCAGGACAAGGAGGCAGGAAATTCCATACACCTCCACAGGAGGGAAACTCAAGAAGCTATTACCACTTAAAACTGTGGGCACCAGGTATAAATATTGGACCGACCCACTCTTCAGTACATTCCTGGACCTGTGAATACTACAGAAGATGAAAGCCCTCTTGCCCTGCTACTTGAGGCCTACCCTGCTTGCAGAGAAGGAAGACTGGACCTGCTCCCTTCATCCCAGGCTGAGTCACTCCAAGGGTCAGCTGACTGACCTTCTGTTCTGAGCAACATGGACATGACAAGCTCCAGAGGCCTCCCTGCGTCTGTCCAGCTGTTCTGCTAGCTGAACCTGCAACTGGAACTGCCTGAGCTCTGCTTGCCTCTGCAAGAGTGAGTCATTGATCCCCAAGAGGTGCCTCCCCAGGTCCTAGATCCTTGGCTGGCATCAGAGTCCACTCCTCTTACTTCAAAAGGAGAAATCCTGATGTTTAGGGCTATTCGTGACCACAAGTTCGCCCGTTTACACAAAGTATTGCCAGCGATGACCTTCAACGCGAGATCTGCACTTTGCGCTACAGCATCGACAGCCTCCACTGACCGCCAACGCAAATCTCCAGGAACGATTGGCCATGACGACCGACAGGTTCTTATTGCTACAGTGACAATTGTCCATGATGCCTGGCCTACTTTTCAAGCTACAATGACAACCATCTGCGTCACTATCCCTGCTACTTGAGGCTGAAACTCTTCACTCTGGACTTTAGAAGGTAACTTTTTCAGTGGGACTAGCCTGGTCCCTGTATCCAGCCTGCACTCCATCCTGGTCAGCCTGAACTTGTGACTTACACCCGGTCTCACACGACCAGATAACCACGAGTGATGTTTTGTGCCTTTAGGCCCTCTTCTTACCTTAAATATTTGAAATTGCATATCTCCTGTTCTACAGATTGGATTTTTGTTGTTTTGGTATCAAACAATTTATCAAAGTTGACTCTACTTTTCTAAATTTGTGGGGGATGTTTCTTGTATTGTGTTTTCCCTTTATTAGTGTTTTTTTGCTGCATAAGTACTTTACACATATCCTCAAATGTAAGCCTAACTGGTTTTGTGCCAAGCTACCAGAGGGTTAAGCCCACTTAACCAACAACCCAACTTCTCACAACATACGTCTCATTTAACAAGCACTGTTATGGTATGTTATGGTTGACATTGTGCAGACAATAATAAAGTATAATCTATATCCATAAACCACACTTCCATCTGCACGTTATGGCAGTACCCTTTCAGCAGATTACTGTTTTTTTCACCTTGCAATGAGGAATAATCACAAAACGTAAGTCATTATTCTTCTATTTCCTCAGGCTTTCCCTTTATTCTGAGCACTTCTCTCCTGACATTTGTTGCCTTCATTTGACAGGAGAAATGTGTCTGGGGAAAAAACCTGAAGGTGTGGATTTTATCACAAATCTTGTATTCCCATTTCGGATGGAAACTCGCATCTTCACATGTATCAGGATGCAATGGGACTCGTTGAGTGCCACTGAGTGGTATGTCCTGAATGTTAAATCTTTACTTCATTTACTGTTTAAATGACCCTAGATTAAAGCTATATCTGGGAGATGAACATTCATGTATAATTTAGTTTACTTTAAACATTTTCACGTGATGATTTCTATATGCACATGTGTGCCTGTGGAGTTCTCAGGGGGAACATGTGAGGCTGTTTACATATTTCCTATGTGTGCATATGTGCCTATACATGAGGGCCCAGATTTACTAAACTTTGACACAACACTACACAGCAAGGGAAGTTGCTGTGCTGTGTTGTGTCAAAGGGAGGGAGCAGAATTGTGCAATATCTACTATGATATGATGCAGTTCTGCTCTCTCGTAACGCTGGCGCACTTCTGGCTGCCTTGCGCCAACTCAGGCACCCTTGCACTACGATGCAGGGGGTGCCTGCGAGGTGGTCAGAATAGTTTTAGTGCAGAAAGGGATCCCTTCCAGCACCAAAATTTTACTTAGAGGCTTATTCCTCTTTGTGTGCCTGCTACAGAATGCTCATGGAACGTGAAAAATACTTGTAATGTAAGAATGCTGTGTGAAAGGTGGAGGGTGCTTGCTGCTCTCAGACACCACTCTATATCCAAACTTTTCTTCTTACTCTTCCTTTGTCAGAGCTAGTCTGTATGGAATATGCATAGTGTCCCACCAGAGACAGGGGCATCTTAAGGATTTTCAGGGCCCTGGGCCAAACATATTTTGGGGGCCCCTGTTGGGAACACCTTTGAATTTATGATCCAATTTCAGCTCTTTCTTGCCCTCTTTGGCCAGGTCACTGAGAGTGCACAGACACACTCGTTCCAATTGTAAATGTGTTTACATCTAAAATTCAGGGATAGGGATGTGTTTTTTCAATATTGTAACACAGCAGCAGCTCATTAGTATTACTGTAAATAATCTCTGTGAAACCCTTTCATTTCTCATATATGAGGTCCTGTTTTGATCTAAAAGTAAACTTTTTTATGGATGTTGCATGAACCACCAAAATAACATTTCCCTGCACAGTGTCTGTAATAGACTCTTACACATCACTCATATTTAAATAAATAAGAGGAAAACGGTATTTAAAATAATATGTTTAAGAATTATTCAAGGCCATCAGGGCGTGACTCTGCAGAACAGAGCTGGCTCTATCAGGGGGCCCAGTGAAAAGCTGGGGCCCTGGGCCAGAGCCCACTTTGCCCATGCCTCTAAACGTCTCTGACCAGAGAAGGTTCTCCCCTAAGAGGACGTAAACATAGGGAGAGGATCCTCCTATCCCATACTGCTTTCTGGAAGAGGACAGCCTGGTTTGTTGGACATTCACAATGTTGGAATGCACTAAACAGTGATTGGACATTGGACTTCAGCCAAGTGCCCAACTTTGTATATAAAACGAGGAACTGCCTTGAAACTCACTTCTTGACGTTATGCCTGTACGGTCCTTTGCTTTCTGAGGTGTATCAAGAGTGTGGCTCTGATGTTTGCCCCTCCATCTCCCCACAACCCTCCCAGCTAGGATCACACCAAGGCCCTACTTAATATCTTCTTGCCTACCTTGCTGTTGCTTCTATCCATACCCACCATGAAAGTCCCAAGCTAGCCCAAACAATCCTGCACGACTACTTACCATCAGATGCAGGGGGAGGGGGTTACTAAAGATTCAACCTTGTTGGAACCACGTTTTACAACATCTGCTGATCCCGTTGCACCTCACACCAGTAGCAGAGCGCGCTATATTGACCAGACATACAAATTGTCATTACTCAACCCACCAAGCATACCTCTCGTTGTACTTACTTTTATTTTACTTATAATTTTCCCCTTTCTTCATTTTATTGACCAGTTGCATCGGTTGTCTAGCCCTGGCCTTAGAGATATCCAGCCAAACCCAGTGTCCTCCGTGGTCCGTCTCTGTGGTCCGTTGTGAGCCCTTTGCACTCCTGGACCTGTGCAACTGTTTGTGCTTCAATACTCGGAGTTTGCGTGCCTCCTCTGTCCCCGGCGTTTCAGGTACTGCTGATACTGTGGCGTGGATTAGATTTAAGGGTCTATTTGCGCTTTGTTATATGTTCACAAATATGTATGGTTTAAATCATTGTTCCGTCGGTGTGGGTGCTACAAAAGTCACTCTCACAACGATGTGTGAGTTAGTAGGAGAGTAGAAAGTGGAAAAGGATAGAACTAGGTCTAGGGCCCTCTTTGCGAGGGGGCGGGGGGGAGACAAGTCTTGTCTCTTGTTGCCCTCACACACCCCGAAGGATGTCATGCTTCATCATTTGGCGTTTGCTCCTTGTCGGGCCGGCGCTGCAATGCCCTACGGGTCCCCCGAAGGGTCACTGTGGCGGAGATCTTTGAAGAGAACTGCCGTAAGATGAATGCGGGTGTGTGGAGAGGGTCCTATGTGCACGGTGAAGGTGTGTGTGGATAGTAAGATAAAAATGGCTAAGGGATACCAGAGAAGAAAGTCTTTAATAGTGTTGGTTCCCTTGTCATATTAAAAAACCAAAAGGTTGTGAGTTACGTCTATGGGCAATAATGTACCCCTGGTAACTAAAATGGTCAGGTCGACATGTTTCACGCCTAAACGGTCATAGTGATCCTTGGCGCTTCATCAGGACCAATGATAAATAGTGAAATGTGCAGTGAAAAGTGCAAGTGCTAGGGGTGTACTAGCCCCCAGTGTAAGCGGAGTGAGCAAGGGCTGTGAAAACTACAGCTTAGTTCCAACTACTGAGTTGATCCGCTCCTAAAGGTGACCTAAAGTTTCATGGAGAATTTCACAACATTCGGGCCGGCGCCAGGTGGGGTAGGTGCTAACAGGCAACTTTCTACCAGAAAACCCCCGTGAAGGTACGGGACGACCGACGCCGAAACCCATGGAGAAATTCTCCATGAAACTTTAGGTCACCTTTAGGAGCGGATCAACTCAGTAGTTGGAACTAAGCTGTAGTTTACTTGGACACACCCACTGCCGAGTTAAGCCTTGGACAGCACGTCATGTCTACCCAGGGAGTCAAGGGCCCTTAAGTGACCCCCCCCCCCCACTTTCTGTGGTGAACTGATTACCATGAGTGTTGATTGCTAAACCCTAAGCTTTCTTCCCTTTAGAGAGCTCAGTGCCCCCCTGGTTACCCATTCTGGAAACACAGCATGGCAATGAACCAATGGCTTAATCAATGCTTGTGTAATACGTTCCTGTTACTTAAATGTGTTATAAATGTGACTTATATAGTTCTTACCATAATTTCCAAAATGTGAGATTTATTAGTAACTGAAAAGGGTATGTGCAATACACAGAACGACAGGTTGACAGAAGGCAGGTCAACTAACAGGCAAGCTGGAAGATATGCAGACAGAGCTACATAGATTCATAGATGGATAGATGCATAGATAGACAGGCAGGCAGACAGATGGGAAGATAGATAGATAGATAGATAGATAGATAGATAGATAGATAGATAGATAGATAGATAGATAGATAGATAGATAGATAGGCAGTTCAGTAGACGTTAGTCATAAAGACAGGCAGGCTGCCAGTAGATAGGCAGATAAAGAAAGATTGATAACAAGAAAAATAAATAGACAGTCAGAGATAGAGCAGTAAAAACAGTGAGGAGTAATGTGTCGGTATTTGCCTCTAGTTTCCTTCTTTTGAGAAGTTTCACCTCAGTGCATACAGGTGTGAGGCTCTGTGCTTTTGCTGCACAAGGCACTTTTCAATCATGGTCACATTCTAGCAGAAAATTACAAAAATATCAGATTTCATTTCAGAATATTTATTCTTTACTGCAAAGCAAGACAAGCAGGCGTTGGCTGAGATGTAGCTGGGTTTTTCATGTGACGTCAGTGTTGTCTGAAGCAGGAAATCAGAATATTATTGACTGAGATTAGGAATTGTGAAGTCATGATGTCTTGGCTTGGACACATCTTTGGATCTTTACATTTCTGCAAGGCAAAAATAAACCGAACATATTGGAAGTAGGCACTTGGTTTATTTGTTTACAAGCTGTAAAAATAATGTATACACAATCAAATAACCCTACGCAACCAATGAATGGAAATTACAGAGGTGTAAGGAAATGGCATATACATTAAAAAGGAAGACTGTGCCATGCTAACAGTAGAAAGTGCTACACAAATGCTGATAACATAGCACGCAGTGCATCATTATGATGTCATGTGGACGTGTTGCGGTCTCGGGATCGACCGACCTCCGGTCAGTGGTCCCGATACCGCAATTACAATGCGACAGCACATGGCGCCCTAGTTACGATGTCGGGCGGAGTTTCCTACGCCCAACATCGTCTCAGTCATGGGACCGATCGACACCCGGTCGGCGGTCCCGACCGACTAATTAGGATGCGACCGAACACTGTTCGGTCACATTCCTATACTTTACAATGGGAGCATGTATTCCGGTCGGAATGCATGCTCCCATTGTAAAATAGGAGGTGCAGTTCATCCCTACACCCCAAGGGTGCAGGGATCAACAGGGGGGCACCATAGGTGCCCCCTCCACCTCCAACTGGAGGCCATGCACCCAAGGGGGCCCTGCTGGGGGCCCCCAAGTCGAGTTCCGACAGCCTTTCTGTGTCAGAAAGGCCAGCACGGAAATGCTACCAAAACCCGACATCATAATCCCAAAGGCAGAAAGAGTCGCCCTTGGGATTACTGGCCGCATTCCAACTGGCGGACGGGCTCTCAGAGCCCGTCGGAAGCCAGTCAGAATGACCGTTCGGTTTCCTTTCCAACCGCCACCATCGTAATGGGGCGATCGGAAAGGAATCCGACCGGCATATTATGATGCGGTCGGAGCCGTTTCCGACTGCATCGTAAGAGGGCCCTTGGTGCAGTCGCAAGCTCCTATTTCTCTATGGGAGCTTGTGCTGCGGGAGTCGGAAACCGGCCGCAGCACAAGCTCCCATGGAGAAATGGGAACTTCTGTTAATCCCTGCACCTTGTGGCAGGCACCTCACGGTGCCTGCCATGGGGTGCAGGGATTAACAGGGGGGCACCATAGGTGCCACCCGCCCTACAACCAGAGGCCACTAAGGGATGGGGGCCCTGCTAGGGGCCACCAAAGTCACTTTCCAACAGGCTTTTCATGCCGTAAATCCCGACATGAAAAGACTGTCGGAAACCGACATCATAATCCCAACTGCGGAAACGCCATCCATAGGGGATTATGAAAGGTTTCTGACTGCCCGTCGGAAGCCAGTCTGAAAGACCGTCTGGTTTACACTCCAACCGCCTACATTATAATTTGGCAGTCAGACTGTAAACCTACCATGTTGGTCGGTAAGCCTCCGACGAGCGTTTGGAGGCATACCGACCGACATCGTAATCAGTCCCATAGTATTGGACAATAGTAAAGTAAAGGCTACCTCTGCACTTGCAATTACCATAAACATATATGGACTGCCTTTTAAATGTCTACATGGGGAGTAAGTTGCAGTCGCAGCTGACATCTATGGGGGGTGGTGGGGCAGGCGAATAGGTGGTGGGTAAAAATAAAAAACATTTACCTTAAACACGGCCTCCTCCACGCTGCGTGTCATCCTCCTGCTGCTGCAGTCAGTCACGGGCGGCAGGCAATTGCCTTAACCAATCCTGGTGCTGCTCTCCCCAGCATGAGAGAAGTGCCAGGATTGGAAGGAGTGGTGTCTCTCGCTACTCCCGAGGACACTGGGGCCCTGCACTTGCTCTAGGTTAGAGCTTTCAAAGTGTGCAAGTCTGGCTGGCTGTCGCAAGACGGCCAGCCAAAGTGACATGCACACTTTGAAAAGTGCCCAGCAGCCCACCCTCCTTCCTGCTGCCGTCACTCAGCAAGCCCGACCCGTCCAGACTCTCGGTTCAGTGTGGGGGGATGAAAAATAAAATAGTAATAAATTAACTTTATTACCATTTTATTTTTCATCTCTGGGGCTTTTGGGGGACATTTAGGTGGTGGGGTGACGCTCCTCTGCTCTCACGGAGGAGCCGCCCCTGGTCAGTTGTGTTTCTGCCTGTGGATATCTGCTTTGAACTTATAAGGGTAGGAACATGGATTGATACCTAGGAGGCAGAACAGCCTCAGTCTTCATGTGAGCGGTGGTGGAGCTCTCATGAAGCTAAATAAACTAATGCCTACAAGGTAAAAGCAGGTTTCTGTTAGGACTACTTGACTTTCGCTTTGCGGCTGTGGATTAGGTAACAAACACAGAAAATGTATCTAAAGTCTTTGAGCACCACCAAAGCAAGATTTCATTCAAGAAATAAAACTAATACAATTTTCAAACCACTTTAGTAAAAGAAGAATACAAGGTCAAAAAAACAAAAAATTGTTTGGGTATTCAGAAATTATGAATTTTTAAAAGAAAAAGCAAAAGTAATCTACAGAAAAAAATAGAAATCTCAAATGATAATGGCAGTCTACATGGCACTGGTGACAGGGACATAGGAACTTTTTCAGGCCAATTCCTGTCAAGTGTAAATTGAGTAAAGTCTATTATCCATTTGCCCCAGTCAATAGATTTTCTATCTAAAGTAGAGGATAATTTGGAGTCTGGTAAATGTAAGACATCTGTCAAAAATAGGTGGATGTCCCATCCACCCTCTTTAAAGTTTCTAAATAGGGCAGACGGGACACCTTTCTACATTTGCCAGATGAACTCTAAATCAACCCTTAAATCAGAAGGCACACCTGTTGATGGTGGCACACTCATGCTCCCTTGGTAGTTACAGTTTGTGTTAGTTTGTCCCATTCAGAGCATTTGACTGCTTATTTTAAGACTTTGACAGGACTTCATATTTGATGTATCTGACACGTGGAGCCTATCACAGACATATCTCCATGATGCCGTATCCACAAGAGGTTTTGAACTTCCAGAAAAAAAGAGTAAGGGTTGATTTGGAAATTGGTGGATGCAGTGCATATGCCAAAAATAAGTGGATGTCCAATCAAACATATTGAGACACTCTAAATAAGTCGCTTAGTATCTTTTTCAGAAAGTGAAAAGCTCCAGCGGCCCAACTTATGGCTGATATAGGCAACAGATTGTCTGAGTGGGATAAACCTAAAAATTATATCCACCAAAGGATCTACATTGCTGGGGTCACTTTACAGGCTTTTCCTTCCTTCATCTATTTTATAGAAGTAACCATGTAGTGATTGTTAATGCCCTATGTGCATCACTATTTCTTTCCCAAGCTCGAACATCACTAGTTTTCAGCACGTCCTTTGCTTTATGATCAAAACTCTCCAAGAATGCATAATTCCAAAATGGTAGAAGGGGGTCTTCTGCCTTCGCAGCTCTCAGGGCCCCTAAACCCATCTGAGGCTGGTCAGGTGAGAACATCCCCCTCCAGAATGTCACCTTCTCTACTCCCACTGCCCCCACCATGGTGAAAGGATCCATTGTAGCTGGTGGAAGACTTAAATCAACAGTCTTTTCTTACTCAGGTTCCCTGTTGGAATGTGATTAAAGAATTCGGAGTAGAGAACGTGCAGTGGGAACCTGGTTGGCAGTTTCCCATTGACCAGAGGGCAAAATGTACCAAACGTTCATTAAAAAAGGGTAAACTAAAAATAATATGCACTTTCATACAGTGTATAAAGAAGCCCATTACAATTTGAGGTTCCAAGTTTTTAAAAGTTTTCTTTAGATAAAGCCTGTGATAAATTGACATCTTTCAGAAACTCCTCCTTTTCTAGTGCTTTATCCCACTTCACAGCAACTCCAGTGTCCCCTGTGGAGAAGCACTGCAAAACTCTGGTAATTGCAAGCACTGCAAAAGGCCTTGCCTGGGCTAAAGGGGGCAGTGACCTCCAATACACCTGTCCAGAAGAGACCAAGGAACTGTATCAAAGAAGGTGCCTGAGGCCCAAATCGAGAAGGTTCATGAGGATATGGTCAACAATGCTGACAATGACTCCTACTCCTTTGTCCAGTGATGTTGATGATGGCTTTAACCTAGGTGTTTTTCCCCAAGATATTGTTGATGGTCCATCTGCTACACTGGCCCCCAACACCCTTGCTATCTCTATATCCTCCATTCTGAATTTGCTAGGACAGCCTATGTTTGACCGCTCAAGGGAAAAAACACGTTGACTCCATATATTGGCCCCCCTCTCCACACAAAGCTGACATTGTCTGCCACTGGATCTCTGCACCAATGGAGAAATCAACTTGGTGCCCCTCCACTCTGAATGCGCCCGAACATCCATTACAGGAATTGCACGCTCTACCCCTGATAGTGACCCACATCTCCTAGAAATGCTCATCAGGATATGATTGCCTCCCACTTTGAATGCGTCTGACCATCCACTACAAGAACTTTATGCTCCACACCTGTTATCAAACCACAACCCCTAGAAATACTCGTCAGGATGTTCATTGCCTTCTTAGCATTGCTAAGATTGTACCCTGATTATGTCGGGCACACTCATTCAGCTTTTTCGATGCCCCCAATTGAGCTGCCACATCGTCACTGCCTGCTTCCCCTGAAGTATAGCTGAACTTGAAACTTTTTTTAAAGTAGCACCTTTTCCTTTATGAGACATGGGATGTTTCAAAAGGTATTTAGACAAAATATAGAGAAAGAAAATATCCCCATAGCAAAATATCGAGTCTAAAATATCGTGATATGGAAATATCATCAGCAAAAATATTGATGTCAAGAATATAAAAAAATAAGTAAGTAATATCGATTTTTAAAAAATAGAAGTCATTAATATCGTTTGCAAAAATATTGTTGTTTAAAATATCATTTTTAATTAGTGTTATGTATTTTAGTATATATTTTAAATGTATATGATGTCATTTTTTTGTATAAGTATTGTTTAAGTTTTTTAATATATGTTTCACATTTTTTGTAGTTATTACATTTAATTTAATTACATTTTGTGTTTTTTTATTCCGTAGCAGGTTGTGGGTTGATATAGGTACAGGGTGGGAAGTAATTTAATTATAATCAATTAATGATTATATTTTATTTAATATTATTTATTTAATTGATATTTAATTGTGTTAACTGCTTTCAAATTTGTTTGGGGTACATTTTATGTGTGGGTTATGGGGTTTATAGGGGTAAAGTTTGGGAAGTAATTTATTTTTGATTAATTAATAATTAGTTGACAAGTAATATTAATTAATTAATTGATAATTATGTTAATTGTTGAATTAAATTATTTTTAGGTGCGGATTTTGGATTTATTATTAGTTGTTAAATACTAGTTTTTTAATTGAAAATTAATTTTAATTGTGTAATTAATTGTTTTTAATTTTAATTTTAGGTGCGGATTGTGGGGATTATCGGGGTAAATGGCAGAAAGTTAATGAATTTTAATATATTATAATTTGGTTTTTAATTAAAAATATTTGTTTAATTGATAATTAATTATGTTAATTGTGCAATTACATTTATTTGTTTTAGATGTTAGATGTCCATTGCGGGTTTTTTAGGGGTATGACGTGGGAAGTAAATTAATTTTAAGCAATTAATAATATTTTTTGATTTAATATTAATTATGAATTTAATATTTTCTTATGTTAATTGTGTAAATAATTTTTTGTTGCATTTTATGAGTGTGTTGTGTGTTTTGTGGGGGTATATTGTGGAAAGTACATTAATTGTAATTAATTAATAATTCATATTTAAATAATGAAAATTAGTTTGTTGATGAATATTTATATTAAGAGTGTAAATAATATTTTAGGTGCAGGTTGTGAGTTTTGCGGTGTTATAAGGTGGGAAGTAACTAAATTAAATGTATGTAATAAATAATGTTTTTGTTAATAAATAATTTCTATATACAACTATTTTTCTGTATGAAAAAAATGTTTATGTTGTTATAATAATATTTCTAGGTATTTGTGATATGTATTTAACATTGTAATATGTTTTTATTTTTTAAATTATTAATATTATGGGCCTCATTCCACAGGTCAGAGGCTTTCTGAATCACATCGTAGGTTTTACTTTTTCAACCGCCACATTACAATGCAGGTGGTCGAAAGTGAAACCGGCCGGTCATTCTGGCTGGATTCCGACAGGCTCAAGGAGCCCGTCAGAGACCCCACCGTAATCCCTATGGATGGCGTTTCTGTCGTCGGGGTTACGATGTGGGTTTCCGACAGGCTTTTCATGTCGGGCTCTACGACATGGAAAGCCATTCGGAAAGTGACTTTGGGGGCCCCCTTCTCCCTGAGGCCTCCAGTTGGGGGCCGAGGGGACACCTATGGTGCCACCCTGTTAATCCCTGCACCAGGTGGCAGGCACCTTGAGGTGCCTGCCATGTGGTGCAGGGATGGACAGATTCTCCCATTTCTCTATTGGAGCTTGTGCTACGGCCGGTATACGGCAGCAGCACAAGCTCTCATAAGGAAATGGGAGTATGCGATCCACACCATATGCGGTTGCATTGTAATACTGCGATCGGGACCGGTGACCAGAGGTTGGTCGGTCCCGATTCTGCAATGGTGTCGGGCAGACGTGAGTCCGCGCAGCATCATAATAAGGCACAAAATATATTTGTATTTTATTTTTCAACATATTTTTATAGTTTTTTATTTACTTTGCTTTTAAAATTATTTTATTTTGTTGAAGATATTTTGTTTGTTTTTTAATGTTGAAAGACTGGAGTGGGAATAGTAAATTTTACCCCTCCGCTATCCAACACTTTCCCTACTGTTGCATTTATTGGAGTGGGAATAGTAAAATTAAGTTTATTTGATATATTTGGTAAGATATATATTATTTTTTTTAAATGAATGTTACTATTTAATATATTTAATATTTATTATTTTATTCTGAATATATTTAAAAATCGATATTTAATACAACTATATTAATGAAAAATATTTTTGTACTTACCATTATAACTATAGGATGACGATATTTTTGACATCGATATTTTGGTCACAATATTTTGGAATGGGGATATTTTGGGGGTCGATATTTTGTCAGTGAACCGTTTCAAAAAAAGGTTTTCCAATTGGGAATGCAAACAGAGGTAGGGTGGTCTGCTGTTCTTTGCAGGTCACCCCTTTGCAAGTAGCCAATCACAGGGTGTCGCAAATAGCAACTTGCCTAATGAATATTCCTTAGGAAGTCATTCTGCAAACTTCTTCAAATTGAGGTTTGGCAATTCAACCTACTAGTATATAGCTCACATCGCAAAATGAGCACAGGTCACAAGAAATTGGTGTGCAATTTGTAACTTCATTTTGTCACCTGTCTATTAGTACATCTAGGGGCATATTTACAAGGGCTTATCGCCACAGGAACGTCACTTTTTATGACATTCCTGTGGCGATAAGCCCTTCACCTTATTTGCAAGGCAGCGTTAAGCCACTTATCATGGCTTAATGCCACCTTGTGAATAAGGCCCCCTTTCAGGCTACACTTAGGGGCTCATTACGATGTCGGACGGTAAGCCGCCGCCCGACAGTCGGAATCTTCCCGACCGCCTCAGAGCCCTACCGTCTGAGTCGGTCGTTTTACAGCCCGACCGCCCGATTACAATGTTCGCGGTCGGAACGTAAACCAGACCGTCATTCCGACTTGGTTCCGACCGACTCGTGGAGTATTCCTGTTGGTCGGAACCGCACCGTAACCCCCTATGGACAGTGTTTCCGCTGTTGGGATTATGATGCTGGTTTCCAAAAGCCTTTCTGCGCCGGCATTTCCGACATGGAAAGGCTGTCGGAAAGTGGTTGGAGGCCGAGGGGGTACCTAAGGTAAAATCCTGCACCCTGTGGCAGGCACCATGAGGTGCCTGCCACAGGGTGCAGGGTTTTACACAGACACCCCATTTCCCCATAGGAGCCTGTGTTATGGCCGGTTCTTGGGCATGACACGAGCTCCCCTAGGCAACAACGGGAATCTGACCGAACAGCATTTGGTTGCATCGTAATCCGGTGGTCGGAACCACCGACCGCAAAGTCGGTCAGTACCGAATCCAAGACGGTGTCGGACGGAGGCTTTCCGCCCGGCATCGTAATGAGCCCCTTATCGTGAAAGGGGCATGCAATGGGTGTTGTGGTGGGCGTTCCACTGCAACACCTATAGATTTTTATGCTGCCCCCTATTTACAAGGGTGGCGTAAATAGTAGGCAGTGGCAAAATTAAGACCAGGGCAAACCTGCTCTTAACATGGCGAAACAAGGAGAAATAATTAATTCCTCCTCGTTTTTGCTGGGTCTATGTGTGCTGCATTGTGCAGCGCATATAGAAACAACAAATCACCATGAATGACTGTTTATGCGCAGGAAGGTGTGCCTTCCTGCACATAAAAGCTAATTTAAAAAATGATGATTTGCAACTTCTATGTGTGCTGCACAATGCAGCACACATAGGAGTTACAAATCACCATTAGTGATTGTGTATGTGCAGGAAGGGACACCTTTCTGCACATGAACAATCATTCCCTCAACAGAGACACCCTTGCACTATGGTGCAAAGGTGCCTGCGTTGGCGCTAGGCAGCTGAGTTTAGCGCCAGCACTAGAGAAAACACAGGGATGTCCTGTATTGTTGCAAATACGGCACACCCCTGCATTTTCAGAATGGCTGAACATGGCATTAGCATTTTTTGCTTAACTCCACGCTTCGCCATTCTCTTGTAAATATGCCCCCTAGTCCTTTGACTTTCTCTGTTCATGTCACCAGTTCTGTAGATATCTGCCTAATAAAAGAATATGTGTTATCACCTGGAAGTTCATGAAATGTAGAGTAGAATGTAATACCCAGGAGGATAAGCAGATGGGGAAACAAAAATGTTGTAACTGTGAGGAGAGGAGAACAGTTAATACCACAGTTTCAAAAAGAAGCAAAATATCACCTAGAAGAATGGTAGTCAGAAGATTATAATCTTGTGACAGGTGAAAATATTTTTTACATTCAGGTGAACAGTCACACTTCTATGTATAAATGTTTGACAGATTGGAATATATGTGCCTTCAGTTTGTGACTATCACTGACTATTGACTAACAGGCACATGCATCAACCATTTTTGCGAGCGCAAACGGTGCGATTCGCAAAAATCGGCTGTTTGCGCCTGCAAAAAGGGCTTCTGCGATGCATCAACCTGTCAGCCCCTCGCAATTTAAGAAATCGCAAATTATTGAGATTTCTTAAATTGCGATTGCATTTAAGGAATTGCAAATTGCGATTCCTTAAATGCAATGCATGATGGAATCGCAAAATGCGATTTTGCTAATAGGGGGCGCAAATTACCATCAATTTGTACTTGATGGTAATTTGCAAAAACTTTGAAAATGCACTAAAGTGCATTTTTCCAAGTTGTAGGTTACAAACACATGCCCTTGGGGCATGTGTGTGCGCAACATGTGTGCACAGATCAATTACAGGGGTGCAACAGGGTGTCCTATTGGTACTCGCAAATTGCGCATGCAATCTCCCATTCATTCCTATGGGCCTGTAGGCCTATAGGAATGAATGGGAAGGCATTCCTTAATTGCGACTCGCAATTTGCGAGTCGCAATTAAGGAATGTTTAGGAATCGCTATTTTTATAGTGATTCCTACATGCATAGGCTTTTGCAATTCCTTAATCGCGACTCCTTAATAATCGCAATTAAGGAATCGCAAAAGCCAACATTGATGCATGTGCCTGTAAATATATATAGTAATTAAAGAGCAACTTCTGCTCTTTCTTTGCGATGTGATTTTTTCCAAGGTTCCAGCACAAATCAACAAGTTATATATCCTTGGTGCCAGGAGAGCATTTTGAATATTGCAAGTATGAACAAATGATCAGATAAATAAAATGTTGAGCGTTCATGGGGAGCTGGTGTTATTGATGTTGTGCATAAAAAGATCGGGCTCTAGAATTTGGACTTACATTGTACCATACTGATATTTTGAACAATTTGTCAAATTGGTGATTGCCATCACGTATGTTAGCCGAGAAGAAATTGGTGAGGTTCTATGCATGAGGAGCAGACGTATGCATCATTCAAATGTGCAAAGAGAAATCGAAAAAACACTTGCCTTCAGAAAATATGAGTTTCATTGTACAAATCCTGCATATGTTATGATCTGTTACAACATGGCGTACTGTCTGTGTCCCCAAATTGTAGCATTAAAACAGCCGCACATTTTGAAACTTTGGAAAAAAGGGTGCACTCTTGTATATTTTAGTTTAAAGCGTTATTTTAAGACTGCTGGCCAAACAATACATTTAATATTTGAGTTGATGTATGGTAAAAAAAAGATTGTTGGCGTTGCATGTTTGTAATTTGGTCTGTCACTCACTTGAATAACCTCCATGCTTTCTAATCTGTTCAGGCTCTTTCAGTCTTCATAACCCGTCATCCCCCACACTCTGGCTTCTGTTTTCCAGCTTGCCTATACCACCATCCTACGGCCTGACTTCCAGGAGCGGCCCATGCAGGTAAGAGCAGTGGGGCGGTGGGGCCGGGTTATGGGGGGGGGGATTCAACAGACGACCATGAGGGAAAATTAAATAAATAATTAATTTTCCCTCGTCGTCTGTCGAAATCCATCCCCACCCGGCCCCACCACCCTAACACTCTTACCTGCACAGACCGCTGCTGCTGACTTCCATATTTAGAGGCTTTAGTGAAAGCGACTGGGACAGTGAACCCCATTTTATGAAGCTCTGAAAGAGAGTTCCCTAACTGCCAGCTTCCATACCCGACAATTGCCTGATTTTAAAGTTAAACTACAGCACAAAGGACAGGTAAAAAGCATTTCTTTGGGCAAGTGCCACACAGAATGAAACATTAGTCTTTCTTTCATTTTCATCATTGTCATGTTGTTTAGCTTATATATGCACCATACATTGATATTTTGTCTACGTCAATGCATCCGAACACCACCATCATAATACCTTTCTTTTAACATAACACTCCTTCAAACATGCAATTGAAATGCATAATATAACGTGTATTTGTAAGTGCATGTTCACTCAAAGGGCAACTTGGTGCTTAATAACAGATGTTCATTGTTATTAGACAGTACTCATTTTACCAACCTGGAAGGATGGAAGGCTGAGTGAACCCACTGGAATTTGAACATTGTGACCATGATTTACATCACGCTTTACATGCAGTTTTGGGTTGAAACATTTAGAGAAGGTGAATCAATGATAGTTGATGCGTGCAAACAACTGGCATTGAGAAAATAATATATTACACATATTTACATGGGGTTTTGGAATATCGAGTACGAAATATTATTATACCTTACTATCGTAGCCAAAATATTGAAGACAAAAATATAAAACAGTAGTGCATATAGGGAAGTATAAGTGTACTATTCTTAACTCTACTTCACCGTACATTGAAGATATATATTACAACTTGGCTGTAGCCACTCTGTAGTTATAGTTAGGGTTACCAGAGATAGGAATTCCATGGATTTTTCACCATTAATAACTTAGCTCCCATTAGACAAATCTCCACGATACTTTGCAGACTTATTTCTCTTTCTACATTGGCGTAGTACACAAGGTTTTGTCGAGATTCATCAAGAGGGTGCAAAGAAAAAAGGGGGTAATATATATATATATATATATATATTACAGAGTGTATCTATAGTTAGGATTCCAAGAGATAGGAATTACTCTGATTTTTGCCTGCTAATGACCTTTCTACCATACGACGAATATCCACAAAACTTTTCAGACCTATTGCTTTTTCTACATTGGCGGACGATACAAAGTTTTGCTGCGATTCATCTAGGGAGCCCAAAGAAAAAAGGGGGTCTCAAAATGCCTCTTTCCACCAATGCATTTTCCAGAGACTTTGCACACGGGCATAGCGCAAAAAAGGGCAGTCGGGTTTGAATGAAAGTTACAAGGCTCTAATAGTTAGTGATATATCAAGCTGCTGTATTTTGTGGTAATTTTGCTGTAGTTTTGTGGTACTTGCCGATGACAAGGCAGCAGCCATGTTGTTTTTAGCTTATTTTGCCTGTGTTCTGGGTTAGGGCCTCAGATAAAAAGTAGTAGGTTTTATATTTGTTCCCTATCTATTACCACTTTAATAAAGTGGGTCTAGGTAGGGGAAATGATTTATAAGTTTCTATATATTTTTCAAAAAAGGTCGCACCATACCGCGGTACCACCTCGGAAATACAGTGGTACTTAAAAAAATTATTAAAAAAATTAAATATATTAAAAAGTTAAAGCTACACTGTTCTACACTATATTTCACAAATATAGTGTATTACATTGCATTTTTTACATATTTGCTTTAAAAAAAATAATTAACACATTTGTAAAAAACAAAAATACGCTGAACTATACTAGATTTCACAAATCTAGTGTACTACAGTGTACTTTTTATTTGACATTTTTAAAATAAAAATTCGGGTAACTACCATGGTACTTTTTAGGTACTAGCGGGGTACTGGGGAAACTTTGTTTTAAATGTATAGAAAATATAAATACATTTTATTACCTATCGCTACTTTAATAAAGTGAAAATGGGTAGTGAACAACAATAAAACCTACTACTTAACTATATCTAAGGCCCAAACCCAGAAACCAGCCAAAGTGTGGTGAAAACTATGTGGCTGCCTTATATTTTTGTAAAAGATATACTGCCTTGTGATCAGCATTTACCACAGTATACCGCAAAGTTACCACAGTATATGTGGTCCAATAAATAGCTAAGTGTTTTGTCACTTATAACTTTAATAGTCCTTAACCAAATTAGAGCTAATATCAAAATTTACCCTTTCGCCCCATACTATACATTCATGGCAAATTTCATCTACATCCATTCAGCCACTTTAACACTACATCTCTTTAAACTCCACTCCACTACACCACACACCACTCTACACTATGCCACTACTCTATACGCCACTCCATGCTAGACTGTTCGACTCTACACTACTCCTCTCTATACATCACTCTACTCTACGTCACTCCACTCTATCCAACCCCACTGTACGCCACTCCACTATACATTATTCCACTCTATGCCACTAAGCTCTACACCAATCTATGCCACTACACACTATGCTATTCTACTCTATGCCACTCAACTCTAAGGCACTCAACTCTATGACACTCCACCCTATGCCACTCCACTATACACTATTCCACTGTTTGCCACTCCATTCTACACCACTCCATGCTACAATATTCTACTCTACAGCACTCAACTCTACGCCACCCCACTGTACGCCACAACACTGTACGCTATTTCACTCTATGTCACTCCACTCTACGCTGTTCCAGTGTACGCGTCAGTGCACTCTAGACCATTCCACTGTATGTGACTCCACTGTACGTCACACCACTGTACATCACTCCACTGTACGTCACTGTACTGTACGCTACTCCAATCGATGCTAATTCACTCTATGCCACTCCACTCTATACCACTCCACTCTATGCACTTGAATCTATGCCACTCCACTGTACAGTATTCCACTCTACGCCATTCAATATGCACCACTCCACTATACACATTCAACTTTATGCCTCGACATGCTACGCTCTTCTACTCGATGCCACTGATCTCTATGCCACTCAATGCCTCTCCAATATTCCACATTATGACATTCCACTCTATGACACTCCAATCTATACCACTCCATTCTATGCCACTCCACTGTACACCACTCCACCCTACGCCACTCCACTCTACGCTATTCCACTCTACGCCACTCCACTCCACCCCACTCCATTGTACACCACAAAAGAGAAGCAAAAGCAGTGTAGGCCCTACCGTTGCACAAGTGCATCGTACTAAATATCATCAGTGATCCCACGCTCAACATTTCATTGCCCCACTGCCTAGAAGCCACAACTATTCAATTTACACCACAACAATTAGAAAAGGAGCGTCCACCATATTGTTTTGTTTCCAGCTCAAATTCAGACAATCCAATGTTAACAAATATAACAATGATGAACAAGAAGTGACATTCAATTGTCAGGAGTCTTAAGAATGCGTCCAGTATCCAACTTTCATTGATTTTTCAATACATTACATTTTCCAGTCAGCCCAGCCAACGCGTTTCGTCCTCTATGAACTTCATCAGGATTGTGCTTTCCAAATCTGTGTGACTTTTAAGTAGCAAGAAGTATGGCCTCCTGTTTCATTTTCTTCATGGGTAATAAATCCCTTTTTAGGGTGGTGTAGTACCCACTAAATCATCTTCCTCCTTCATGCGTCAGGGCTCGAGTGTCCATTGCACACCACTTCACGCTATGCTACGCTATTCCACTCTACTCCTCTTTACTCTCTGCCACTCTATTGTGTGCCATGACACTGTATGCTATTCCACTCTACGCCACTCCACTCTACCCCACTACTCTCTGTTCCACTCTAGGCAACTCCACTCTATGCCTCTAAGCCACTCCACTCTACGCCACTTCACTCTACTCTATATTACTGTACGCCCTTCCACTATATGCCACTCTACTGTATGCCACTCAACTGTACGCCATTACACTCTATGCTACTCCACTCTATGCCACTCCGCTGTATACCACTCCACTCTATGCTATTCTGCTCTATGCCACTCTACTGTACACCACTGAACTCTACACAGCTCCATTGTATGGCACTCCACTCTACGCTATTCCACTGTACACCACCCCACTCTATGCTACTGTACGCCACTACATTTCACTCTATGCCATTCCACTCTATGTTACTCTACTGTACACTATTCCACTCTATGCCATTCTACTATACACCATGACACTGTACACAATTCCACTCTATGCCACTCCACTTCACCCCACTTCACTATACTCTGTTCCACTCTATGCCACTCCACTCTATGCCACTCCGCTCTTCGCTATTCCACTCTACACCACCCCACTGTACATCACTCCACTCTACTTTATTCCACTCTGTCACTCCACTCCGCTCTACCATATTGCACTGTACACCACTCCACTTTACGCCACTCCACTCTACGCTATTCCACTGTACGGCACTTCACGCAATTCTACTGAATGTCACTCTACTGTACGCCAGTGAACTCTTTGCCAGTCCACTCTACGCTATTCCATTGTATGATACTCGACTCAACGCCACTATACACCACTCCACTCTAGGCTATTCCACTGTATGCCACTCAACTCTATGCTACTGTACTCCACTCTATGCTATGCCACTCTACAGCACACCAGTGCACTCTACCCAACTCCACTGTATGCCACTCCACTCTAGGCTATTCCACTGTATGCCACTCAACTCTATGCTACTGTACTCCACTCTATGCTATTCCACTCTACAGCACTCCACTGTTGGCCACAGTACTGTACACCAATCCACTGTACGTCACTACTCTATGCCACTCCACTCAACACAACTCAACTCTATGCCACTCCACTCTACGCCACTCCATTCTACTCTATTCCACTCTATGCCACTTGACTGTACGCCACTCTGTGACATTCCACTCTATGCTATTTGACTCTATGCCACTCCACTCGACACCAATACACTGTATGCTATTCCACTCTACGCCACCTCACTCTATACCATTCCAATCTTCACTATTGTACTCCATGCCACTCGAATTTACGTAACCCTACTGTACGTCACTCAACTCTATGCCACTCCCCTCTACCCAACTCCACTCTACTCCACTCCACTCTATGCAATCCCACTCCATGCCACTCAACTCTATGCCACTGTTCGCCACTCCACTGTATAATATTCCACTCTATGCCACTTCACTGTACACCACTCCAATCTACGCCATTCCACTCTATGCCACTTCAATCTATGCCACTTCACTCTATGCCACTCCACTCTACGCCACTCCAATGTACGCTATTGCACTCTATGCCCCTCCGCTCTATGCCACTCCTCTCTACGCTATTTCACTCTACAGCACTTGACTCTTTACCACTCTATGCCACTCACTCTATGCTATTCTTCTCTACATCACTCCACTTTACACAATTTACTGTAAATCCCTCCTCTCCAAGCAACTCCACTCTATGCCACTCAACTCTATGCCAATCTACACTGCAACACTTCACGCTATTAAACTCTACACCACATGATTCTCTGGCACTCTACGCCCCTCATGCTATGCTATTTAATTCTACACAACTCCACTCTATGTTGCTCTACTCTATGCTATTCTACTCTATGCCATTCCACTCCACTCTATGCCACTCAACTCTTTGCCACTTAACGGTTCCTCACTCCACTCTGCGCCAATCCACTCTACGCTAATCCACTCTACGCCACTCTATGCCCCTCTAGTATACTCTATTCCACTCTATGCCACTCCACTCTACGCCACTCTAGTGTATGCTAACCATTCTACGGCCCTCCAGTATACACCACAATACTGTATGCTATTCCACTCTTCTCCACCCCACTCCACTCTATTCCACTTTATTCCACCCTGCGCCATTCCAATCTATGCCACTCCACTCTACGGTATTCAACTCTCCGCCACTCCACTCTACAATACTCCATTCTATGCCACTCCACTGTACAACAGTCCACTATACGCCACTCCACTCTACGCCTCTCCATTCCACCCTACTTCAGTGCATGGCACTCCATGCTACGCTACTCCACTTAATGCCACTTCACTCTGTGCCACATCACTGTACGCCATGATGACACCGTATGCAATTCCACTCCATACCACTTCACTCCATCCTACCCAACTCCACTCGACTTTATTCCACTCTGTGCCACTCCACTTTATGCCACTCCACTCTACACCACTCCACTCTATGATATTCCACTCTGTGCCACTGCACTTAATGCCACTTCACTCTACCCCACTCCACTCTAGGATATTCCACTCTATGCCACTCCCCTCTATGGCACTCCACTCTACGTTACTCCACTCTATGCCAATCCACTGTATGCCACCCCACTACACTCTACTTTTATTCCACTCTACGCCACTCCACTCCACGCCACTTCATTGTATGCCACGCTATGCTACTCCTCTTTATGCCACTCCACTCTACGCCACGCCACGCCACTGTGCACCATGACACTGTACACTATGCAACTCTATTCCACTCCAATCCACTCCATTCTTCCCCACTACACTCTACTGTATTCTGCTCTACACCACTCCACTTTATGCCACTCCACTCTACACTATTCCACTGTATGCCACTCCACACCACTCTACTGAACGTCACTCCACTGTATGCCACCGCACACTTCACCAGCCCACTACTTGCTTTTGTTTTGTATGATACTCGACTCTCCACCACTATACACCACTCCACTCTACACCATCACACTCTATGCCAGTCCAATCTAGGTCACTCAACTCTATGTCACTCCACTCTACACCAGTCCACTGTATGCTATTCAAATCTACGCCACTCCACTCTATGCCACTCTACTGTATACCACTGCAGTCTATACAACTCCACTGTATGTCACTCCACTCTACACTATTCCACTCAACTCTATGCCACTGTAGGCCACTACACTCCATGCTATTCCACTCTATGCCACTGTACTGAATGCCAATCCACTGTACGGCACTCCTCTTTGCCACTCCACTCTACACCACTCAACTCTACACCACTCAACTCTATGCCACTCCACTCTATACCACTCCATTCTGCACTATTGCATTCTACGCTAATCCATTCTATGCTACTCCACTCTATGCTCTTCCACTCTATTTCACTCAACTATACGCCAATCTACGCCACTCCACTTTGCGCTATTTGGCTTTATGCCGCTCCATTCTATGTCAATCCACTCTATGCCACTCCACTCTACGCCTCTCTACTCTACACTATACCACTCTATGTCACTCCACTCTACATCACTCCACTCTACACTATTGTACTCTACGCCACTCAACTTTACACCACTCTATTGTATGCCACTCAACTCTATGCCACTCCACTCCACCCAACTCCACTCTATGACACTCCACCCTTTTCTATTCCATGCCATGCTACTCAACTCTATGCCACTGTACGCCCCTCTCTGTACAGTATTCCACTCCATGCAACTCCACTGTAGAGCTCTCCATTCTATGCTATTCCACTCTATGCCACTCCACTCTATGCCACTCAAGTTTATGCCACTCAACTGTATGCGGTTCCACTCTATGCCACTCTGCTCTATGCCACACCACTCTATGCTATTTCACTCTATGCCACTTGACTCTATGACATTCTATGCTATTCATTCATATGCTATTCTAGTCTACGTCACACCATTTTACACACTATACTATACGCTACTCCACTTTAAGTAACTCCACTCTACTACACTTCACTGCACTCTAAGCTATTTCCTTCTATGTCACTCGACTCTATGCCACTCTACGCCATGCCACTCTACGCTATTCGACTCTATGCCACATGACTCCATGCCACTCTAAGTCCCTCCACTTTACTCTATTCGATTCTACTCCAGTCACTCAATGCCAGTCCATGCTATGCTGCTCTACTCTATGCCAATCCAATCTATGTCTCTCCACTCTATGCACTCAACTCTATTCCACTTCACTCTATGCCACTCCACTCTGGGCCAGTCCTTTCTACGCGATTCCATTCTACATCACTCTACTCTACGATACTCTTTTCTATGCCACTCTAGTCTATGCTATTTCACTCTATGTCACTCCATTCCACTCTATGTCACTCCACTCTATGCTATAGTACTCTGCGCATTCCACTTCATACCACTCTACTGTACGCCATGCAACTCTATGCCACTCCACTTTACTCAACTTCGCTTTATGGCCATTCGACTGTACGCTATTCCACACTATGGCATTCCACTCTATGCCCCGCATGGCACTCCACTGTATGGTATTCCACTATACACCACTCTACTCTTCGCCATTCAACTCTACACCACTCCATTCTACACCACTCCACTCTACGCCACTCAACTTTATGCCAATCCACTGTACCCTACTCCACTCTACACTATTCCACTGTACCCCCCTCTATGCTCTATGCCACTCCACTCTATGCCATCCACTCTATGCCACTCTACTCTATGCTATTATACTCTACACACTTCACTTTATGCCACTCTACTGTATTCCTCTCCACTCTATGCAACTGCACTCTACGCCTCTCCACTCTCACGCTATTCCACTCTACGCCACTCCACTGTACACCAGTCCACTCAATGCCATTCAAATCTATGCCACTCCACTCTATGCCACTCCACTCTATGCCACTCAACGTTATGCCGTTCCACTCCACTGTAAGCCATTCTACTCTACGCTATTCCACTGTTTGCCACTTCACTCTATGCTATTTCACTCTACGCCATTCCACTGTATGCCACTCCACTCTACTCCACCTTACAACACTCCATTGTATGACACTACACTCTACAACACTCTCCCTCACTGTACTCTGTAACATTCTACCTAACATTACTCCACTCAACGTCAACAATACCCTCAACTATATACTATTCTACTCTACATCACTCTACTCTATGCAACTTCACTCTACACAACTAAACTCTATGCCACTTCATTCTATGCCACTCCACTCTACGCCAATCCACTCTATACTATTCCACTCTACCCCACTCTACTCTACCTCACTCCACTCTAGTCTACCCTATTCCACTTCGCTCTATGCCACTCCACTCTATGCCACTCCACTCTATGCCATTGAACTCTATGCCACTCCACTCTACACTATTACACTGTGTGCCACTCTACTCTATGCCTCTCCACTCTACACCACTTTACTCTATACAATTATACTCTACACACACCACTTTATAACACTCAACTCTACGTAACTGCACTCTATGCCTCTCCACTCTTACACTATTCCACTCTACGCCACTCGACTCTTCACCTCTGTACACCACTCCAGTGTATAGTATTCCACTCTACGCCACTCCACTGTACACCAGTCCACTCTATGTCATTCAACTCTATGCCACTCCACTCTATGACGCTCCTCTGTACGCCACTCCACTGTACACTATTCCACTCTGCTCTATTCCACTCCAAATGTACGCTACTCCACTGCACGTCACTTCACTCTACAGCACTCCAGTCTATGCTATTCCTTTCTACACCACTCTACTCTACTCTATGTTATTCTACTCTATGTCACTACACTTTACGCCACTCTAGTGTACGTCATGCCACTCTACGCAACTCCACTCTACGTCACTCCACTCAACGCCATTCCATTGTATGTCACTCAACTCTACGACACCACACTCGATTTTTCACTCACTCAACGCCATTCCACTGTACACCACTTCACTGTACGCCATTCCATTCTATGCCAATGCACTCTACGTCACTCCACTCTATGCCACTCCACTCTCTGCCAATGTTATGTTATGTTATGTATTGGTATTTGTTGAGCGCATATATCACCCTAAGGTCTCATAGCGCTAGCCTGTACTCAGAAACCAAGAGAATGAAGAGAAGGGGAAACCATCTGGGCAGGATGGGCTCAGAATAGCCAAGTTTTGAGGGATTTACGGAATTTCTTATGATCGATTTCGATGCGAAGGTGCAGAGGTAGGGTGTTCCATATCATAGGGGCAATTTTGGAAAATGATCTGCCGCCGTTCTTAGCGGTGCGGATCTTCGGGACAGTTAGAAGTTGTTTACTGGCAGATCGAAGAGTTCTGGCTGGCTGATGTCTTTTCAGTTTCTTAGCTAGATAGTGGGGCCCTTGTCTGTTAAGGGTTTTATGTACCAGACAGCAGATTTTAAAGTTGATCCGCTTCCTAATTGGAAGCCAGTGGAGGGTCTTCAGGTTGGGAGCCGAGGGCGAGCGGGGGGGAGGTTAAGAACCAGCCTGGCCGCTGTGTTCTGCAGGACCTGGAGCTTTGTTAAGTGTTCTTCGTTTATGGGTGCTAGTAAAGCGTTGCCATAGTCTAGGCGGCTTATTATTAATCCCTGCACTAGTGGCATGCGAGAAGACAGTGGGACCCATTTAAAGATTTTTCGGAGGCTACGCATTAGTCCATAGCATGTGCGAGCCACATGATTGACGTGGTCAGACATAGAGAGTTTGTTGTCAATTATCACTCCAAGATTGCGTGCTGCCGTCTTAGGTGAAGGACATGAATCTAGGGCGGAAGGCCACCAGTCATTGGTCCACAACTTTTGTGCATTTCCGAAGTGTATGATTTCGGTTTTACTAGCGTTAAGTTGGAGATGATTGTTTGTCATCCAATCATTAATGTCTACCATGCATTGCTTGAATCTGTATTTAGTATCGGTGGGATCTGGTCCAAGGGTGATTAGCAGTTGAGTGTCGTCCGCATACAACACTGTTTCAAAGCCATGAGCTTTAATAACCTTGGCTAAAGGAGATACATACAGATTAAAGAGTGTGGGACTTAGGATGGATCCCTGGGGCACACCCTTGTCAATGGGTTGGCTGCTGGAGGTAAAGGCTCCTATTTGAACCTTAGATGTACGGTCGGTCAGGTAACTACTGAGCCAGCTCAGTGCGGGGCCCTCGACACCAAGTTCCCATAAGCGCTCCAGTAGAATGCAATGGGAAATGGTGTCGAAAGCCGCCGACAGGTCAAGTAGGACCAAGATGGCAGATTGTCTGGCATCAAGAGAAAGCCTGATGTTATTGACTATCTCCAGTAAGGCCGTTTCGGTGCTGTGAAAAGCCCGAAACCCAGATTGAGAGGAGTCCAACAGGTTATTGCTTTCTAAGTGTTTAGATAGTTGATTGTTGACCAGTGATTCTAGAACTTTCCCGAAGAGAGGAAGGAGAGAGATAGGTCGGTAGTTATTTGGCTGCTCCGGGTCTGCGGTGGACTTCTTTAGGATGGGTCTGACTATGGCCTCTTTCCAGATTGAAGGCACAATAGACTGGGATAATGAAAGATTGAAGAGTTTGGCCAGACTAGGAAGGATGGCTGGTCCAATTTTGGACATAATCTGAGAGGAGACTGGGTCAGTAGGGGAGCCAGATTCAACCCTCGTAAGGGTGGATGAGACATCTTCCTCAGTGACTACGTGAAATTCACTGAGAATGTTGGAATGCGGAAGTTGATTATCCGCGCGTCTCTCAGTTAGTGGTTTACTGGTTGTTTGAGGGAAGAGCCTATGAATATTGTTGATTTTGTTTACAAAGAAGGATGAAAGGGAGTCAACCCACTCTTGCGAAGCGATCTGAGATGGCTGACAAGAGGGGGGGGTTGGTGAATTCTTTCAGGATCTTGTACAGTTCTTTGTGGGAGTTAGAGGCCTGAGTAATTCTGTCACCTAAGTAGATCTTTTTAGCTGCGGCAATGTGGTCCATATAGCGCCGGTGTATTATTTTGTAGTCCTGTCTAGCTATGGCATTTTTTGAGTGTCTCCACTTACGTTCTGCCTTTCTAATGGCTAGTTTGTCTATTTTTAGATCTGGAGTAAACCAGGGAGAAAGTTTATGAGGGCCTTTGACTTTTTTTCTCGGGGCGATTCTGTCGAGGGTCTGGCAGATTGCTTCCTCGAGGGATTTAGCTGCCTCATTGGGGAGATCCAATTCTGATGGGGAAGGGGGGACAAAATGAGAGGAAAAGGAATCTAAGTTTATTTTATTCCAGGACCTGCTTAACATAGGTTTTTTCATGGGGTCTTGCCGGGTCTGAATTCCCTGTACATGGAATTTTAGAAAGTGGTGGTCGGACCATAGGACAGGAATTGGTCGGTCGACCTTCACCTGGGGAGAGTTGGTGAATAAGAGGTCTAAGGTGTGACCTGCTATGTGGGTGGGACCAGTCACCAATTGATTGAGACCTAAAGTGTTTAAGCTGGAAATAAGGTTGTTTGAATGTAGGTCAGATAGGAGTTCTGCATGGTAATTAAAATCCCCCAATAGGAGAAAGTTATCGGCGGCCAAGACATGTGGTGCGATCACCTCTGTTAGATGGCTGGAAAAGTGGGCTTTATTGCCTGGGGGTCGATAGAGTAAGGCGCCTCTCCAAGACCCCTTGGTTGAGCTATTTATTTTAAAAATGCAGATCTCACCCCAATCTGTTTGAAGGGTGTCGATAGTGTGTAGTTTGGTATTGGCCCTAAAAGCTATGGCTATGCCTCCGCCCCTTTTATCATTTCTGTCCAATGTGGTCAGCTGATAGTCGTGGGGGAGGGCTATGGAGATATCGGGTTGAGAAGACTCATGGAGCCATGTCTCGGTGATAAAAAAGAGGTCTGGTTTCTCGGAGTCTAGTAGAGACCAGATTTCTAGGGCGTGTTTTGGGAGAGAGCGAGCGTTGCAATATATACCAGTTAGGTTGTTGTGGTTAGATGTTAAGGCATTATTTGAGGAATTACTAAGGCTTACTGTTGAGGAGGGCTGGCCACTGTATGAAGAGTTTTTATGAGTCGTGGGATTCTCAGTCGGTTGAGAAGGGGTAATGCCTACCACAGGGGGAGATGTTTTGTTGAGCAAGTGGAGCTCTTGACTGGTGTACTGTAAAATAGCCATGAAGGGGCTGTGGCTTTGCAGGTGGTTTGTCCGGGAAGAGGGTGGTCGGGGGAGAAATGGGCAGAGTGGCCGGCGGCTGGCGGCGGTCAGGCGCGGATGGGCGCAGACGGGCTTGCCTTTGGCGCGCCGCTGCGCGCGTCCGCTGCGCGCGTCCGCTCTGCGCACTTCCTTTTGAGTGAATGGAAGTGGGCGGGACAAGCGACAGCGAGTGGAGCGCTGACCTCTTGCAATCAAGTTTATGCCACTCCACTCTGCACCAATCCACTCAACGCTATTCCTCTCTACGCCACTCCACTTTACACCACTCCACTGTAGTTAATGTAGTGTGGTTAGCAAGATGACAACAGTGTTCATAGTAATTTGAAGGTGTTGCATAAATTATAAATTTAAGGTATAACTATGACTTTAGAATTCATATATATATATCCAACACAAGTTTGCCCTGATGCGAGGGAGCACTCGGCAGCCAATTTGGTCAAACAACCATTTATTAAAAGATGAAACCAACACGTTTGTTCCGGATAAAAGTCTTCAGCCAACGCGTTTCGGAGTAGGGAACTCCTTCTTCATGGGCTTTGCACTGGTTACGCAGAGAAGCTCACAGGCGCCATAACTGCATGCGATTATATAGCCCCCTCGTGGGCCTTTCAGGTGAGTCACATTTGCACTGCATGCTGGAACCTTTAGTTTTTCACTTGAGCTGCATTATTACCCCAGTGGGTTCCAAGTAATCCAATGTTTTATGCAACTAAGCCTCAGCGCCAAGAAAAGACCTCTACGGGGAAGAGGAAAAGGAGGAGGCAAAGATCCAGAAAAGGAAGGAACAGGAGAGGCGGTGAAGGCCAGCGACAACGAAACGCCACGTGGGAGAGGCATCAGGCGATCCAGAGGAACAAATGAAAGGTGAGCAACCGAATTTCTCTATCATTAACCTTTCCCCTCATTGCATCACTCCTGAGGAAAGATCGGTCTTGGAACTGGGCCTTTCTTTCTGCCCCACAGCCAACTTCGATTTCGCGAAAACGAGAATTGACCTTTTTCTTTTTATGCGCAAACTGAAACTTCTGAAACGACACACTTTGCGTAATATCAGAGGCGCCAGCATCACTACTGAGGCAACAAGCACTGCCAATATTGTAGAGGAGGCGCTCTCTATCAGAGATATTGAAACTCTTGCCACTCTTAGGGAGTTTGAGACAGGCATCAAGAACTGGACTACGGACCGTGACCTACTGATCAGTATGGATATGGAGGTCAGTAGGAGGTCCAGAAATTATTTTAAACCGAAGTCCAAGTTTAACCCAATAACTTTGCATGACGGAATTGACACATTCCATGAGACTATCCAAATGGATCTCCTGGAATTGTGGAAGAAACAACGAGATTACTTTGCCAGAAATCTCACACCTTCATAAAGGGTAGGACTACAGTCCCTGAAACAAGCAACAACCTTTGTGATAAAACCATCGGATAAGGGGGGCAATGTTGTCCTATGGGATATTAACAAATACCGAACCGAGGCAAAACGACAGTTGGAGTTTTCAGGAAGCTACTTGAGGTCCAGTGCAGCGAGGTATAATAAAACAATACAGGATTACCATCACCTGCTTACAGATTGGCACTGTATGAAGAGTTTTTATGAGTCGTGGGATTCTCAGTCGGTTGAGATGGGGTAATGCCTACCACAGGGGGAGATGTTTTGTTGAGCAAGTGGAGCTCTTGACTGGTGGTTTGTCCGGGAAGAGGGTGGTCGGGGGAGAAATGGGCAGAGTAGCCGGCCCTAAGTGGGAAGGGTATGCCCAGACGTGGGTCCCGTGCTCACTACACCACTGGATTCAAGCTAGCCTGGCTGAAGAAGGGTGATGCCCTGAAACCGGTCCCAGGATGCTTGTTTCGGTCCAGGAGGACCTGGCTTGGCAGTTCGGGCTGGACTGTTCCCACAAGGAACAGGGTCAAGACTGATTTGCATATGGCTGGGTCCAAACTGGGGTGGTGTGGTGAGCAAAAGAATGATGGATTTAACCCAGATCCTTGTGACTGGGGGTGAATGTTTGCATTGTCCAGCATTCCGTCCATCAATTGTTTCTTTTGCAATTGTCGCCCTAAGTGGGAAGGGTATGCCCAGACGTGGGTCCCGTGCTCACTACACCACTGGATTCAAGCTAGCCTGGCTGAAGAAGGGTGATGCCCTGAAACCGGTCCCAGGATGCTTGTTTCCGGTCCAGGGAGGACCTGGCTTGGCAGTTCGGGCTGGACTGTTCCCACAAGGAACAGGGTCAAGACTGATTTGCATATGGCTGGGTCCAAACTGGGGTGGTGTGGTGAGCAAAAGAATGATGGATTTAACCCAGATCCTTGTGACTGGGGGTGAATGTTTGCATTGTCCAGCATTCCGTCCATCAATTGTTTCTTTTGCATTTGTCACCCTAAGTGGGAAGGGTATGCCCAGACGTGGGTCCCGTGCTCACTACACCACTGGATTCAAGCTAGCCTGGCTGAAGAAGGGTGATGCCCTGAAACCGGTCCCAGGATGCTTGTTTCCGGTCCAGGGAGGACCTGGCTTGGCAGTTCGGGCTGGACTGTTCCCACAAGGAACAGGGTCAAGACTGATTTGCATATGGCTGGGTCCAAACTGGGGTGGTGTGGTGAGCAAAAGAATGATGGATTTAACCCAGATCCTTGTGACTGGGGGTGAATGTTTGCATTGTCCAGCATTCCGTCCATCAATTGTTTCTTTTGCATTTGTCGCCCTAAGTGGGAAGGGTATGCCCAGACGTGGGTCCCGTGCTCACTACACCACTGGATTCAAGCTAGCCTGGCTGAAGAAGGGTGATGCCCTGAAACCGGTCCCAGGATGCTTGTTTCCGGTCCAGGGAGGACCTGGCTTGGCAGTTCGGGCTGGACTGTTCCCACAAGGAACAGGGTCAAGACTGATTTGCATATGGCTGGGTCCAAACTGGGGTGGTGTGGTGAGCAAAAGAATGATGGATTTAACCCAGATCCTTGTGACTGGGGGTGAATGTTTGCATTGTCCAGCATTCCGTCCATCAATTGTTTCTTTTGCATTTGTCGCCCTAAGTGGGAAGGGTATGCCCAGACGTGGGTCCCGTGCTCACTACACCACTGGATTCAAGCTAGCCTGGCTGAAGAAGGGTGATGCCCTGAAACCGGTCCCAGGATGCTTGTTTCCGGTCCAGGGAGGACCTGGCTTGGCAGTTCGGGCTGGACTGTTCCCACAAGGAACAGGGTCAAGACTGATTTGCATATGGCTGGGTCCAAACTGGGGTGGTATGGTGAGCAAAAGAATGATGGATTTAACCCAGATCCTTGTGACTGGGGGTGAATGTTTGCATTGTCCATCATTCCGTCCATCAATTGTTTCTTTTGCATTTACAGATTGGCTGGGGCGGGATATGTTGAGCCAAAATGAATTTCTTTTCCTACTGGTGCAGAAACCAGTGACCCCTGTCTTTTACCTATTGCCAAAGGTGCACAAGCACCCCACGGATCCTCCTGGCAGGCCCATAATTTCTGCCAATCAAAGCCTCCTAGAGAATACCTCTATCTATTTGGATTACTTCCTTTGCCCATATGTATTCAACTTGCCCTCATACTGCAGAGATACCATGGACTTCCTGTCTAAAATACAGGAAATTCCGTGGAGAGACTCATACATAGGGCAGGTCACACCTATACTAAAGAAAGTTGACGCCACCCCATCTGATCTCAACAACTACCGCCTATATCCAACATCCCCACTTTGGCGAAACTGTTGGAGAAATGTGTACAAATTCAATTATGCAACCCTATTGAGAATTACAACCTCTTAGACAGTCACCAATCTGGCTTCCGCTAAGGTCACAGCACAGAATCCGCACTCACAGACATTATGGACGACATACTAAAAATGCTTGACCGCAACGAGTCATGCCTAATGATACTTCTTGACCTGTCCTCCGCCTTCGATACGGTCAAGCATGACAACCTTTTGTCCCTATTGGAACGAAGGATGGGCCTCTCGGCCACAGTGTTGCAATGGTTCTCCTCCTTCTTAAATAACAGAACACAAAGAATCAAGATGAAGAATTCACTCTCGCAACCCTCTGTGGTCACCCTGGGTGTCCCTCAGGGATCAGCCCTATCACCCATTCTTTTCAACCTACTAATGGAGCCTTTGGCGAACGCACTGAAATCAGAGAACATTCTATATCACCTGTACGCGGACGAAACCCAGCTGTATCTGAAAATCTCCACCCCAGAAGACTTCATTTCCCTCAACACTATTCTACTGAACACGCGAAGCTGGCTCACTAACAACCACCTCATGCTGAATACCAAAAAAACGGAATTCATTCTCATCTCGCCACCGAGTCACACACCTAAGTTAGACCTATGGTTAAAACACCTAACCTCCTTTGACTGTGTTCCCCTCATCATTGACTCAGCAAAATCCCTAGGAATCACCATAGACAAACATCTGAATATGCAGTCGCACATCTCTAATGCCACCAAGGGAGCTAACCACAAGTTGAGTATACTAAGGAAACTCAAACCCTTCCTCCCTCAGGCCGATCTAAAAATGGCAGTGCAAGCCCTAGTGCTACCAAGATTAGACTATGGAAGCACCACTCTTTGTGGTCTCCCCAAATACAAGCTGGCTCCGCTGAGGGCATCACTTAATGCTGCGGCTAGACTGGTATCAGGAACCAAAAGAAATAGTCACATCTCTCCGACCCTGAAAGCCCTGAACTGGCTGCCTTACGAGGCAAGAATACACCTAAAAGTGGCCTGCATGACCCACAAAGCAATACATAACAATACACCCAGTTACTTAGCTCTAAAGCTAGAAAGGTCGGGAGGTTGCAGACAACTTCAAAGTGCGAGTACTTTCCTTCTGAAACCTCAATCCTTTCATAAGAAGAGAACTGGCTGCAGAGCTTTCTCAGGGATTGCACCAAAGATTTGGAACTCCTTACCTCCAGGGGTGCGTGGAATCTCTTCCTTTACCGCATTCAAAAAAGAAGTAAAAATACTACTAATGAACAAATTCACGTCCTAAGTCTTAATTCTAAGCTGACCCCGAGTCACCTATAAGATCCGCATATCATTGCCATCTCCGGTGGAATGTACGAGCCTATTATATGTAAGATTAAGTATATTATCTATATACTTTATACCCATTGTGAATAGAAGGAGTATATTATATGTTTGCTTGTTAGCACAATCACCTAATGCTCAATAACTGTATATTGTGCAATGTCCTGCAGATTCCCGGTCCCCTATGTTTGTTATCCATATATTATATATCTCTTTTGTACGAAATGACACATTCGAATGCTTGTATACCACCTCATCCATTTATGTTTTTATACTGTATACTGTAAAGCGCTCTGATACCCTCGTGGGTCACGTTCGCGCTATATAAAACTTTATAAATAAATACATCTTGGCAACCATTGATGTTGTTGCCCTATATACTTGCATTGAGCACGATTTGGGCATAGAGGCATGCAAATACTATCTGAGGGATAGGCCTCTGACCATGTATGATCACACTATGGTATTGTTGCAGATGTTACAGTTTTGTCTCAATAACAATTGTTTCCTATTTGAGGACCAGTGGTATGAACAGTATACCGGTACAGCCATGGGAAGCTGCTTTGCTCCCAGTTACGCCTGTTTGTTTATGGGGTGGTGGGAGGCGGAGCACCTATGGCATGATGGAAATGTAACATACTTGAACAACGTCATCCTGTGGACCCGCTACATAGACGATATTTTTCTGATATGGGATGGTCCACAGGATGCTCTGGATAACTTTATCCAGGGTTTGTCTGTTAACAGCCTGAATCTTAAATTTACCAGCAGAACACATCCCACTACCATAGAGTTCTTAGATGTACAGGTTGAGGCCAAGGACGGGACACTACATACCAGCCTATATAGAAAACCTACTTCCGGTAACAGTTTTCTACACTCACATAGTCACCATCCTACTGGACTGAAGAGGAGTATCCCCTACGGGGAACTCTTAAGAGCTAAGCGGAACTGCAGTTCTCCTGATTCTTACGAAAAGGAGGCCAAAAACATGCGGGGTCGTTTTAGAAGCAGGGGCTACACAGGTAAAAACATTAGAACAGCTGTTGAGAAGGCAAGCGCCAGAGACAGGAACAGCCTACTTGTCCCAAAGATTAAGGAGACGGGGAAACAGGAAGTGAGACTGATCACTACATTCAATCATGCCTCACAAGATGTCCATAACATAGTGCGTATACACTGGCACATCATCAAGAGTGATATCATAATAGGCAAATTGGTCAGTCCATCACCCCACATAACATACCGGAAGTGTCAGTCTCTGAAAGATCTTTTGGTACATAGTCACCTCACCGTTAAGAATAAAACACAAAACACATGGTTGAGGGAACTCTCAGGTTTTTACAAATGCGGGAGGTGTAAGGCCTGTAGTTGCAGTACAAATGTGAAAACCTTTAGTCTTCCCAATGGAAAAATGGGGAAGATATGTAATTTCATTAACTGCAATACTGAATTTGTTGTTTATGTTTTAACCTGTATCTGTGGCTTGCGCTATGTGGGGAGCACAATCTTCCCGTTTAAGAAGCGCATCCTTGAGCACCTACGTGCAGTCAGGAATGGTGACATGTCATATGCAATAGCGAAGCACTGTGATCTAATGCATGCAAACATCAAAGATTTGAGTACTAAAATCACCTATTTTGGTATTGACAGGGTCCCAGTGTCAGCAAGAGGAGGAGATCGGGAACGTCATCTGCGACGCCTGGAATCTGAATATATTGTTAAGCTTCGTAGTAAGACCCCCGGAGGCCTCAACCATGAGGAAGATCTCTACGTGCATTTAGGCTAGGGTGGCCGTTGCCGGATTTTGTCTGAAAGCATTCTGGTAATGCCTTCGAAAAGACGTCGCTTAATGCCTGCTCCCCCTCCCCTGCACCTATGTCCTGAGCGCACATTAATGAGTCTAAATGCACCTTAGATGGCCATTGCGGTAGGAGCGGCTGTTCCACCAATTAGCACTGGCATGCCTTTCCTATCCTCCTTCCCTGCACCGTTGTATATACACACCTTTTTTGCCTTTTTTTTAAATGACCCACAGTGGGCCTGACACAGTGGTCTTCTCTCCTGTTTTAGACATTGACCTGGTTTCAACCTAAAAACTCTAGCACTGGCCATCAATTATGATGTATGACAATCTTTTGTCCATCATCAGCCTGGGTTGGAACCACAGCCCATAACGCGAAACATGAGGCGCACGAGAGTAGTGCTAGAAAGCTGCAGCACTATCACAATCTGCCACTTGGCACTTGGCATTGCGCGATATTTTTCTAGTCTTTTCGTCGCATTTTAAAACATTAATTGTGCATTTAAATTAATTTACTGTATTTCAATGTCATTCTCACCAATTGTTTGATTATCATGTCATAATGAAACGAGTAGTTTTGAAGTCTGTTTTCTAACTGTTAAGAAGTACCATTAACATGCACATTTTTTCTATGTCTATTATTATACAGGAAGTGTTCATAAGCTCACTCCCACTTCCGGGTCATTGTATGACTTTTTGACAAAGACTGTGTTGTCGAAACGCGTCAAAGTCAATAAATACAATTTTCCACGAATCGTAAATCCTGAGTGCGACTTTTTCTTGTGCTCGAGTAGCGCGAGGCGATTGCAATATTACAGCGGGTCCAGCGCCTGCCTGTCAGCACCTACCCCAACTGGTGGATGAGATCGGAAGAGAGGCTGGACTTTGCTTGGAGATATATATATATATATTCACTGAAAAAACCATAGGTTTCAGGCCTGTTATAGTTAGGGTTTAGCATTTAAAAACCTTTGAAATTCACTGAAAAAACCATAGGTTTTAGGGAAAGTTATAGTTAGTTGGACATTGCACTCGTACAAAACCCGTGAAATTCCCCCGTTATAGTTAGTTCAGCTAACTATAACTCGCGCCCCCACAATGCACTGCTGATGACGTCACATATTACATCAATCATGACATGGTCAGTGACATCACTGATGACATCACTGATGACATCTCAAATGACATCACTGATGACATCACTGATGACATCATCCAGTGACTGTGTGTTTCTGTAAAATTTAACTATGTTTAATATATATAGGGAAAGGCGTATTGAAGAATGAGTGGGTGTATAAGCGTCTGAATGGATGATTTAGTAGGTGCGTGACTGAGTCTATAAGTGAGTGATTAAACGTATCTTACTGGATGCATGGGTGAGTGACTAAACTGTGTGAATGTCTGTATCCGTCTGTCTGTTGTTGTGTAAGCAGCTGCATGGGTTTCTGACTAGCTAAATGAGTGTCTATATGGGTTATGGATTGGTTCTCTGAGTATCTGTATGGGTGCCTCAGTGTTTGTGTGGGTGGGGTGTGTGTGACTCTGTGCATAGATGTGTGAGTGGGTGATTCACTGGGTGCATGGTTTCAAGAGTGCGTCTGTGATGGACTGTATGGGTGGGTGAGTGTGTGTATGGGTGTGTTAGTGATTGAATGTATATCTCAGTGGTACATGTGTGAGTAACTACATATGTGAAAGGCAGTATATATGTGTGTTGGAGTATATAAATGGCTATAAGTGAGAGTGTGTGATTGTGAGAGTGGCTATATGGATGAATGTGTGCTTGCATCAGTGATTGCATAGGAGCGTAAGAATGTGCTAGTATTTTTATGAGTAAGTGAGCTGGTGTGTATAACTGTATAGGTGAGTAAATTGGAGTGTGATTAATTATTTGCATGACTGACTAGGTGTGTGAGTACCTCTATGGATGAGTTGCGTTGTGTGAGTGTTTATATAGGTGTATGAGTGCATATGATAGTCCTGTACTGAGTGACTGTAAGTATGAGTGACTGTACGGGTGAGTGAGTAGATGTGTGTGTGTAGACCTAAGAATCAGTGAGTGGGTATGTACTTATTGGTATTGGAGTGTGTATGGTTTTGAGAATGGCAGTCTGTAATTTAGAGTGGGTGTATCAAAAGTTATATTAGGGTGTGAGAAGATGCATTAAATTCTCACATGGATGATGTCATCAGTGATGTCATTTGAGATGTCATCAGTGATGTCATCAGTGATGTCACTGACCATGTCATGAGTGATGTAATATGTGACGTCATCAGCAGTGCATTGCGGGGCGCGAGTTATAGTTAGCTGAACTAACTATAACGGGGAATTTCACGGGTTTTGTACGAGTGCAATGTCCAACTAACTATAACTTTCCCTAAAACCTATGGTTTTTTCAGTGAATTTCAAAGGTTTTTTAAATGCTAAACCCTAACTATAACAGGCCTGAAACCTATGGTTTTTTCAGTGAATTTCAAAGGTTTTTAAAATGCTAATTCCTAACTATAACAAGCCTGAAACCTATGGTTTTTTCAGTGAATTTCAAAGGTTTTTTAAATGCTAATTCCTAACTATAACATGTCTGAAACCTATGGTTTTTTTCAGTGAATTTCAAAGGTTTTTTAAATGACAATTTTTAAATGTATTAATTGTTATATTTTTTTTTTTGATACTGATTTACTACATTTTTTTAAACTATTTATTTTTAGATATTTTATTTTTTAAATTACATTGTAATTACATTATACATTACATTACAAAATATACTTTCTCAGAATGAATTACTTTAGTTTAAATACTTTGCAAATAGGCAATAGACTTTTAAGTACAGTAGTTACAGTTGTTGCAATGGGCAACACAATTTCAAACACAATGCAACATTGAGCTCAATGTGAATTTCTAGCTAAATGCAATTAGTTACTTTATGGATTACTTTTCTAACCACAGGACTGGATCCTAGATTCAGTCCTGGGACATCTCCTGTAAACAGTTGAGTAAAAGCGTTTTGGTTACAGTAGTGATTTTTAAGGAATATTATTGTATTTTAAAAGTTGACACTTAGAAACTTTTTCACATAGAATCACCAATGTTATCCTATGGGAGGAAAATCACTTAGCAGGTAAGTAGTGTTATCGTTACTTTTTCTTACTCAGTGGTGGATCCTGGATCCAGCACTGGTGCATCTCCTGTAAACAGTTGAAAGAATGCGTTTAAGTCATACAGGCGATTTTTAAGGAATATTTGTAGTTTGTGAAAATCAACACTGAAACTTTTCTGCTGAAAACCAGACAATGGATTCCTATGGAAGGAAATATAAGTTACTGGTAAGTACGGTTAAAATTACTTTTCAGGATCAGTACTGGGCTGAAAGATGCAGCACTGAGGTCTCTCCTGATAACAGGTGAGTAAATCGGAATTCGTAGTTCGGCTGATTTTAGAGGAATATTTGTATGTTTCAAAATTCGACACTTAGAAACTTTTTCAGCAAAAAGCAGACAATGATATCCCATGGAAGGAAATTCAAGTTACTGGTAAGTACGGTTAAAATTACTTTTCAGGATCAGTACTGGGCTGAAAGATGCAGCACTGAAGTCTCTCCTGATAACAGGTGAGTAAATCGGAATTCGTATTTCGGCTGATTTTAGAGGAATATTATAAAGTTCCAAAACTCCACACTTAGAAGAATTTCCAAGTGAAACCAGTCAATGTTAGCCTATGGAAGGAAATTCAAGTTACTGGTAAGTACGGTTAAAATTACTTTTCAGGATCAGTACTGGGCTGAAAGATGCAGCACTGAGGTCTCTCCTGATAACAGGTGAGTAAATAGGAATTCGTAGTTCGGCTGATTTTAGAGGAACATTTGCACAATGGGGAAGGGAGGGGGCGGGGCCTGAGGTGACATCTGTGCAAACGCGCCCCGTGGCGCGTTTTAAGTTGGGGGATTAAGTCCCCTTGAATCATGAGGGTCCCTGGGGTCCAACTAGCCCACCCTGTACCTCCAGTATGCGCCAGGGAGCTGCGTTGCAGAGAGGTGTTCAGAGGCCACGCCCCTTTATGTACCTCTCTGCAATGCAGCTCTGTGGCGCTTTCTGGACCTGTTGGGCGAGTTGGCCCTCAGGGACCCTCAGGATTGAAGGGGATTTAATTCCCCATCTTAAAACGCGCCACGGGGCCTGTTTGCACACATGTCACCTGAAGCCCCGCCCCCTCCATTCACCACTGTGCAAACGCGCCCCGTGGCGCATTTTAAGTTGGGGGATTAAGTCCCCTTGAATCCTGAGGGTCCCTGGAGTCCAACTAGCCCACGATGTACTTCTAAAAAGCGCCACAGAGCTGCGTTGCAGAGAGGTGTAAAAAGGGGCGTGGCCTCTGTACACCTCTCTGCAAGGCAGCCCCCTGGCGCATACTGGAGGTTCCTGGTGGGCTAGTTGGCCCTCAGGGACCCCCAGTATTCAAGGGGAATTACTTCCCTTCTTAAAACGCGCCAGGGGCGCGTTTGCAGAGTACTGCAGGGAGGGGGCGGGGCCTCCGGCACGATGCCGGTCGTTTTTCTTTTGTTTTTGTTTTTTATGGGAGGGGGCTGCGTAGCCCCCTTCCCTTGGCCACTTTTGGCCCCGGGGACCCCATCCCCGGGGCCTGAGCAATTTATTTATTTTTAAATTAAAAAAAACGGGAAGGGGGCCGCGTGGCCCCCTTCCCTGGGCCTGTATTGGCCCCGGGGACCCCATCCCCCGGGGCATGCCCTAGATTTTTTTTTAAATTTGGAGGGGACTGCGTGGCCCCCTCCTCAGGCCATTTAAGGCCCCGGGGACCCCATCCCCGGGGCCGGCCTTGCCCTTTTTTTTTTTTTTTTTTTTTATTTGGGGAGGCGGCTGTGTGGCCCCCTCCCTGGCCACTTATGGTCCCGGGGACCCCATCCCCCAGGGCCTGGCCTCTGGTTGGGGACTGGGGGTCCCCAATCCCCTCACAGTCCCAGCCGGCTCCCCGCTTCCTACGGGAGCCGGCATTGCTTTCCACATGGGGAGCAGCTAACATGCTGCTCCCCATGTGGAAAGCTATTGAGTTTGCATTTTGAAAGAGAGAGCAGGTTTCCTGCTCTCTCTTTCAAAATGCAAACCAGTTTGCTATGACAGGACGGGAGCCGCGAGGCTCCCGTCCTGTCATAGCAAACTACAGTGTCCCGGGGTAGGCACCCCAGGACACTGCAGGAGCCGGCCCTGGGGGGTGGTGGTCCCCAGGGCCATCAAGGGCTCCAGGAGGGGGGCCGCACGGCCCCCCTCCCATCCAGTGCACAGCCCCAGGGAGGTGGTGGTCCCCGGGGCTTTGGGGGTCCGTAACGGACCCCCATATTCAAATCTTTAGTGCCCCGGGAGGTGGCGGTCCCCGGGCGTGTGGGGGAGCTGGAGCCCCCCACACAGGTTAAAAATTTTTTAAAAGAAGCCCCGGGGGTGGCGGTCCCCGGGGCTGCGGGAGGGCCAAGAGCCCTCCTGCACCATTATTTTCTAAAGCCCCGGGGGGTGGCGGTCCCCGGGGCTTGGGGGGCCTTAGAGGCCCCCCACATTAAATCTAAACCCCCCCCACCATGCCCCCGGGACTTGGCCCACCCGGGGGCAAATAAACATCGAAGCGCGGGAGACCGCGCTTCGATTTTTTTTTTTTCCGGCAGGATCCGCGCACCCTGAGCGCATCCTGCCGATTTTTTTTTTGATTTTTTAAATGCTTTTTTCTTCCCAGGGGGTCCTTGTGGGACCCCCTGAGCAGACCTAGGGGGTCAGGGTGTTTCTACCCTGCCCCCTTGTTGCGTTTGGCGACGTGTTTCTTGTGCTTTTTTTTTTTTTTCGCGGCGGGATTCGCGCACCCCTAAGCGCATCCTGCCGATTTAAAAAAAAAAATGCTTTTTCTGCCCAGGGGTCCTTGTGGGACCCCTGAGCAGATATAGGGGTCAGGGTGTTTCTACCCTGCCCCCTTTTGCGCTTTGCGCACTTGTTTCTGTCCCTCGGTTCTACCGAGGACAAAATGACTGCCAACACTTCCTGATTTGGAGTGTTGACAGCCACTTGACAACCAATTAGCATACAGCTCGTGATCGGGAGGGTACGCGGACCCTACGCGGCCATAGATATATATGTGACTTTACTTTTGATTTTCTCAGGAACTACTGAACGGATTTACACCATTTAAGCAAAAGGCACGACACTGAACCAAGGGCTACCTCTTTGCCAAATTTGGTGTAATTCCGTTCAGCAGTTCGGGCTGTAGCTGCGACTAAAGGTTCCTATGGAAAAATGAATGGGGAAAACGCGTTTTGGGACCCCCTTTTTCTCGGCCCCCGCTTGACGTATCACCCCGAGACTTTCAGGATAGGAGCGGACCGGAGCGCCCCAACAAGTTGGAAACTTTCACGAAGATTCGTCAACCGGCGCCAACGTTATTTCAAATAGAATGTCGCGGATTTCCTATGGATAATAGGTCCTAACTATAACTATCTACTGGCGACCGCCAGTAGATAATATATATATATATATATATATTCACTGAAAAAACCACAGGTTTCAGGGACGTTATAGTTAGTTGGACATTTTACTCGTAGAAAACCAGAGAAATTCGGCCGTTATAGTCAGTTGAGCTAACTATAACTCGCACCCCTGCAATGCACTGCTGATGATGTCACATATTACATCATTCATGACATGGTCAATGACATCACTGATGACATCACTGATGACATCTCAAATGACATCACTGATGACATCATCCAGTGACTGTGTGTTTCTGTAAAGTTTAAATATGTTTTATAAATATATATGCAAATGTGTATTGAAGTATGAGTGGGTGTTTGAGTGTCTGAATAGATGATTTAGTAGGTGCGTGACTGACTGTATAAGTGAGTGATTAAACGTGTCTGACTGAATGCATGGGTTAGTGACTAAACTGTGTAAATGTCTGTATCAGTCTGTCAGTTGGTGTGTAAGCGGCTGCATGGATTGGTGAGTAACTACATGAGTGTCTATATGGGTTATTGATTGGTTGTCAGAGTATCTGTATGGGTGCCTGAGTGTCTGTGTGGGTGGGTGGGGGTGTGACTCTGTGCATGGATGTGTGAGTGGGTGATTCACTGGGTGTATGGGTTCAAGAGTGCATCTATGAAGGGCTGTATGGGTGGATGAATGTGTGTATGGGTGTGTTCATGAGTGAATTGATGTCTCAGTGGTACATGTGTGAGTAATTCCATATGTGAAAGGCAGTATATGTGAGTGTTGGAGTATATAAATGACTATACGTGAGAGTGAATGATTGTGAGAGTGGCTGTATGGATGAGTGTGTGCTTGTATCATTGATTGTATAAGAGAGTAAGTATGTGTTATTATCTGTATGAATAAGTGAGGTGGTGTGTATATAACTGTATAGGTGAGTAAATGGGAGTGTGATTGATTCTTTGCATGACTGACTAGGTGTGTGAGTAACTCTATGGGTGAGTGGCGGTGTGTGAGTGTCTGTATAGGTGTATGAGTACAAATGATAGTGCTGTATTGATGAGTGACTGCAAGTATGAGTGACTGTATGGGTGAATGAGTGGACGTGTGTGTAGACCTAGGAATCAGTGAATGGGTATGTAGTAACTGGTATTGGTGTGTCTATGGTTTCAAAAATGGTAGTCTGTATTTTAGAGTGGGTGTTTCAAAGGTTATATTAGGGTGTGAGGAGGTGCATGAGATTATCACATGGATGATATCATCAGTGATGTCATCAGTGATGTCACTGACCATGTCATGAATGATGTAATATGTGACGTCATCAGTAGTGCATTGCGGGGGCGCGAGTTATAGTTAGCTCAACTAACTATAACGGCCGAATTCCTCTGGTTTTCTACAAGTGAAATGTCCAACAAACTATAACGTCCCTGAAACCTGTGGTTTTTTTCAGTGAATTTCTATGGTTTTTTAAATGCTAATTTCTAACAATAACGTCCCTGAAACCTATGGTTTTTTCAGTGAATATATATATATATATATATATATATATATATTCACTGAAAAAACCATAGGTTTTAGGGACAGTTATAGTTATTTGGACATTGCACTCGTACAAAACCCGTGAAATTCCCCCGTTATAGTTAGTCCAGCTAACTATAACTCGCGCCCCCGCAATGCACTGCTGATGACGTCACGAATTACATCACTCATGACATGGTCAGTGACATCACTGATGACATCACTGATGACATCTCAAATGACATCACTGATGACATCACTGATGACATCATCCAGTGACTTTGTGTTTCTGTAAAGTTTAAATATTTTTAATATATATAGGAAAAGACGTATTGAAGAATGAGTGGGTGTGTAAGTGTCTGTATGGATGATTTAGTAGGTGCGTGACTGACTCTATAAGTGAGTGATTTAACGTATCTTACTGAATGCATGGGTTAGTGACTAAACTGGGTGAATGTCTGTATCCGTCTGTCTGTTGCTGTGTAAGTGGCTGCATGTGTTTGTGAATAGCTACATGAGTGTCTATATGAGTTATTGAATGCTTGTGTGAGTATCTGTATGGGTGCCTGAGTGTTTGTGTGGGAGGGGTGTGTGCGACTCTGTGCATAGATGTGTGAGTGGGTGATTCACTGGGTGGATGGTTTAAAGAGTGCATCTGTGATAGACTGTATGGGTGGGTAAGTGTGTGTAAGAGTGTGTTAGTGAGTGAATGTATGTCCCAGTGGTACATGTGTGAGTAACTACATATGTGAAAGGCAGTATATATGTGTGTTGGAGTATATAAATAGCTATAAGCAAGAGTGAGTGATTGTGATAGTGGCTGTATGGATGAGTGTGTGCTTGTATCAGTGATTGTATAAGAGCGTAAGAATGTGCTAGTATTTGTATGAGTAAGTGAGCTGGTGTGTGTATAACTGTATAGGTGAGTAAATGGTAGTGTGTTTAATTATTTGCATGACTGACTAGGTGTGTGAGTACCTCTATGGATGAGTGGCGGTGTTTGAGTGTCTATATAGGAGTATGAGTGCATATGATAGTCCTGTACTGAGTGACCGTAAGTATGAGTGACTGTACGGGTGAGTGAGTGGATGTGTGCGTAGACCTAAGAATCAGTGAGTGGGTATGTAGTTATTGGTGTTGGAGTGTCTATGGTTTTGCGAATGGCAGTCTGTAATTTAGAGTGGGTGTATCAAAGGTTATATTAGGGTGTGAGAAGATGCATGAAATTATCACGTGGATGATGTCATCAGTGATGTCATTTGAGATGTCATCAGTGATGTCATCAGTGATGTCACTGACCATGTCATGAGTGATGTAATATGTGACGTCATCAGCAGTGCATTGCGGGGCGCGAGTTATAGTTAGCTGGACTAACTATAACGGGGGAATTTCTCGGGTTTTGTACGAGTGCAATGTCCAAATAACTATAACTGTCCCTAAAACCTATGGTTTTTTCAGTGAATTTCAAAGGTTTTTTAAATGCTAATTTGTAACTATAACGTCCCTGAAACCTATGTTTTTTCAGTGAATTTCAAAGGTTTTTTAAATGCTAATTTGTAACTATAACATGTCTGAAACCTACGGTTTTTTCAGTGAATTTCAAAGGTTTTGTAAATGACAATTTTTAAATGTATTAATTGTTATATAAATTTTTTTCATACTGATTTCCAAATTGTTTAGAAACAATTTTTTTTTACATATTTTATTTTTTAAATTACATTGTAATTACATTATACATTACATTACAAAAATACTTTCTCAGAATGAATTACTTTAGTTTAAATACTTTGCACATAGGCAATAGACTTTTAAGTACAGTAGTTACAGTTGTTGCAATGGGCAACACATTTTCAAACACAATGCAACATTCAGCTCAATGTGAATTTCTAGTTAAATGCAATTAGTTACTTTATGGATTACTTTTCTAACCACAGGACTGGATCCTAGATTCAGTCCTGGGACATCTCCTGTAAACAGTTGAGTAAAAGCGTTTTGGTTACAGTAGTGATTTTTAAGGAATATTATTGTATTTTAAACGTTGACACTTCGAAACTTTTTCTCATAGAATCACCAATGTTATCCTATGGAAGGAAATTCACTTAGCAGGTAAAAACTGTTATCGTTACTTTTTCTTACTCAGTGTTGGATCCTGGATCCAGCACTGGTGCATCTCCTGTAAACAGTTGAAAGAATGCGTTTAAGTCATACAGGCGATTTTTAAGGAATATTTGTAGTTTGTAAAAATCGACACTTTGAAAGTTTTCTGCTGAAAACCAGACAATGGATTCCTATGGAAGAAAATATAAGTTACTGGTAAGTACGGTTAAAATTACTTTTCAGGGTCAGTGCTGGGCTAAAAGATGCAGCACTGGGTTCTCTCCTGATAACAGGTGAGTAAATTGGAATTCGTACTTTGGTTGATTTTAGAGGAATATTATAAAGTTCCAAAACTCCACACTTAGAAGAATTTCCAAGTGAAACCAGTCAATGTTAGCCTATGAAGGAAATTCAAGTTACCGGTAAGTACGGTTAAAATTACTTTTCAGGACCAGTACTGGGCTGAAAGATGCAGCACTGAGGTCTCTCCTGATAACAGGTGAGTAAATCGGAATTCGTATTTCGGTTGATTTTAGAGGAATATTTTAAAGTTCCAAAACTCCACACTTAGAAGAATTTCCAAGTGAAACCAGTCAATGTTAGCCTATGAAGGAAATTCAAGTTACCGGTAAGTACGGTTAAAATTACTTTTGAGGATCAGTACTGGGCTGAAAGATGCAGCACTGAGGTCTCTCCTGATAACAGGTGAGTAAATCGGAATTCGTATTTCGGCTGATTTTAGAGGAATATTTTAAAGTTCCAAAACTACACACACAGAAGAATTTCCAAGTGAAACCAGTCAATGTTAGCCTATGAAGAAAATTCAAGTTACCGGTAAGTACGGTTAAAATTACTTTTGAGGATCAGTACTGGGCTGAAAGATGCAGCACTGAGGTCTCTCCTGATAACAGGTGAGTAAATCGGAATTCGTATTTCGGCTGATTTTAGAGGAATATTTTAAAGTTCCAAAACTACACACACAGAAGAATTTCCAAGTGAAACCAGTCAATGTTAGCCTATGAAGAAAATTCAAGTTACCGGTAAGTACGGTTAAAATTACTTTTCAGGACCAGTACTGGGCTGAAAGATGCAGCACTGAGGTCTCTCTTGATAACAGGTGAGTAAATCGGAATTCGTATTTCGGCTGATTTTAGAGGAATATTTTAAAGTTTCAAAACTCCACACTTAGAAGAATTTCCAAGTGAAACCAGTCAATGTTAGCCTATGAAGGAAATTCAAGTTACCGGTAAGTACGGTTAAAATTACTTTTCAGGACCAGTACTGGGCTGAAAGATGCAGCACTGAGGTCTCTCCTGATAACAGGTGAGTAAATCAGAATTCGGATTTCGGCTGATTTTAGAGGAATATTTGTATGTTTCAAAAATCAACACTTAGAAACTTTTTCAACAAAAAGCAGGCAATGATATCCTATGGAAGGAAATTCAAGTTACTGGTAAGTACGGTTAAAATTACTTTTGAGGATCAGTACTGGGCTGAAAGATGCAGCACTGAGGTCTCTCCTGATAACAGGTGAGTAAATCGGAATTCGTATTTCGGCTGATTTTAGAGGAATATTTTAAAGTTCCAAAACTCCACACTTAGAAGAATTTCCAAGTGAAACCAGTCAATGTTAGCCTATGAAGGAAATTCAAGTTACCGGTAAGTACGGTTAAAATTACTTTTCAGGACCAGTACTGGGCTGAAAGATGCAGCACTGAGGTCTCTCCTGATAACAGGTGAGTAAATCGGAATTCGTATTTCGGCTGATTTTAGAGGAATATTTTAAAGTTCCAAAACTCCACACTTAGAAGAATTTCCAAGTGAAACCAGTCAATGTTAGCCTATGAAGGAAATTCAAGTTACCGGTAAGTACGGTTAAAATTACTTTTCAGGACCAGTACTGGGCTGAAAGATGCAGCACTGAGGTCTCTCCTGATAACAGGTGAGTAAATCGGAATTCGTATTTCGGCTGATTTTAGAGGAATATTTTAAAGTTCCAAAACTCCACACTTAGAAGAATTTCCAAGTGAAACCAGTCAATGTTAGCCTATGAAGGAAATTCAAGTTACCGGTAAGTACGGTTAAAATTACTTTTGAGGATCAGTACTGGGCTGAAAGATGCAGCACTGAGGTCTCTCCTGATAACAGGTGAGTAAATCGGAATTCGTATTTCGGCTGATTTTAGAGGAATATTTTAAAGTTCCAAAACTCCACACTTAGAAGAATTTCCAAGTGAAACCAGTCAATGTTAGCCTATGAAGGAAATTCAAGTTACCGGTAAGTACGGTTAAAATTACTTTTGAGGATCAGTACTGGGCTGAAAGATGCAGCACTGAGGTCTCTCCTGATAACAGGTGAGTAAATCGGAATTCGGATTTCGGCTGATTTTAGAGGAATATTTGCACAATGGTGAAGGGAGGGGCGGGGCCTGAGGTGACATCTGTGCAAACGCGCCCCGTGGTGCGTTTTAAGTTGGGGGATTAAGTCCCCTTGAATCATGAGGGTCCCTACGGGCCAACTAGCCCACCAGGAACCTCCAGTATGCGCCAGGGGCTGCGTTGCAGAGACATGTACAGAGGCCACACCCCTTTTACACCTCTCTGCAACGCAGCTCTGTGGCGCTTTCTGGACGTACCTGTTGGGCTAGTTGGCCCCAGGGACCCTCAGGATTGAAGAGGATTTAATTCCCCATCTTAAAACGCGCCACGGAGCCTGTTTGCACACATGTCACCTGAAGCCCCGCCCCTCCCTTCACCACTGTGCAAACGCGCCCCGTGGCGCGTTTTAAGTCGGGGGATTAACTCCCCTTGAATCCTGAGGGTCCCTGGGGTGCAACTAGCCCACCATATACCTCCAAAAGCGCCATAGAGCTGCGTTGCAGAGAGGTGTAAAAGGGGCGTGGCCTCTGTACACCTCTCTGCAAGGCAGCCCCTGGCGCATACTGGAGGTTCCTGGTGGGCTAGTTGGCCCCAGGGACCCCAGTATTCAAGGGAATTCGTTCCCCCTCTGCAAACGCGCCAGGGGCGCGTTTGCAGAGTGGTGAAGGAAGGGGCGGGGCTGCGGGCCCGATCGTTTTTTTTTGTTTTTTTTCCCCCCTGAAGGGGGGCTGTGTGGCCCCCTTCCTTTTTCCTATTTTTAGACCCTGGGGACCCCATCCCCCAGGGCCTTACCCTTTTTTTAATTAAAATTAAAAAAAAACGGGAAGGGGGCCGCGTGGCCCCCTTCCCTGGGCCTGTATTGGCCCCGGGGACCCCATCCCCCGGGGCATGGCCTGTTTTTTTATTTGGAGGGGGCTGCGTGGCCCCCTCCTCAGGCCATTTAAGGCCCGGGGACCCCATCCCCCGGGGCCGGCCTTGCACTTTTTTTAAATTATTTTCTTTTTTTACTTTGGGGAGGGGGCTGCGTGGCCCCCTCCGTGGCCACTATGGCCCCGGGGACCCCATCCCCCGGGGCCTGGCCTCTCATTGGGGACTGTGGGGGTCCCCAATCCCCCACAGTCCCGCCGGCTCCCCGTGTCCTACGGGAGCCGGCATTGCTTACACATGGGGAGCAGCTAACATGCTGCTCCCCATGTGGAAAAGCAATCGGCTTTGGATATTGGAAGAGAGAGCAGGTTTCCTGCTCTCTCTTCCAATATCCAAAGCAAGTTTGCAATGACAGGACGGGAGCCGCGAGGCTCCGTCCTGTCATTACAAACAGCAGTGTCCCGGGGGTAGGCACCCCGGGACACTGCAGGAGCCGGCCCTGGGGGGTGGTGGTCCCCAGGGCCATCAAGGGCTCCAGGAGGGGGCCGCGCGGCCCCCTCCCATTCAGTGCACAGCCCCGGGGAGGTGGTGGTCCCCGGGGCTCTGGAGGTCCAAACGGACCCCCATTGTAATTTTCTTAGTGCCCCGGGAGGTGGTGGTCCCGGGGCGTGTGGGGGCTGGAGCCCCCCACACAGGTTTTAATTTAAAAAAAGAAGCCCCGGGAGGTGGTGGTCCCCGGGGCTGCGGGAGGCTCAGAGCCCTCCCGCACCATTCTACATAAAGCCCCGGGGGTGGTGGTCCCCGGGGCTTGGGGGCCTTAGAGGCCCCCACACATAAAATTAACCCCCCAGCATGCCCCCGGGACTTGGCCCACCCGGGGCCAGTAGCTATCGAGCGCGGGAGACCGCGCTTCGATTTTTTCGGCAGGGTTCGCGCTCCCTGAGCGCATCCTGCCGATTTTTTTAAAAAAAACATTTTTTTTGCCCAGGGGTCCTTGTGGGACCCCTGAGCAGACCTAGGGGTCAGGGTGTTTCTACCCTGCCCCCTTTGTGCGCTTTGCGCACTTGTTTCTGCCCCTCGGTTCTACCGAGGGACAAAATGGCTGCCAACACTTCCTGATTTGGAGTGTTGACAGCCAATTAACATAAAGCTTCGTGCTCGGGAGGATCCGCGGCCCTAGATATATCTATCTTTTTTACCTTTCATTTTCTCAGCAACTACTGAACGGATTTACACCATTTAACAAAAAGGGTTCTTTCTGAACCAAGAACTACCTCTTTGCCAAATTTGGTGTAATTCCGTTCAGCAGTTCGGGCTGTAGCCGTGTCTAAAGTTTCCTATGGAAAATTGCATGGGGAAAACGCGTTTTGGGACCCCCTTTTTCTCGGCCCCCGCTTGACGAATCCCCGAGACTTTCAGGGTAGGAGCGGACCGGAGCGGGCCACAAAGTTTGAAAATTTTGCGAAGATACGTCAACCGGCAAGAGAGTTATTTCAAATAGAATGTCGCGGATTTCCTATGGATAATAGGTTGTAACTATAACTATCTACTGGCGACCGCCAGTAGATAATATATATATATATATTCACTGAAAAAACCATAAGGTTTTAGGGACAGTTATAGTTAGTTGGACATTGCACTCGTACAAAACCCGTGAAATTCCCCTGTTATAGTTAGTTCAGCTAACTATAACTCGCGCCCACAATGCACTGCTGATGACGTCACATATTACATCACTCATGACATGGTCAGTGACATCACTGATGACATCACTGATGACATCTCAAATGACATCACTGATGACATCACTGATGACATCATCCAGTGACTGTGTGTTTCTGTAAAGTTTAAATATGTTTAATATATATAGGGAAAGGCGTATTGAAGAATGAGTGGGTGTATAAGTGTCTGAATGGATGATTTAGTACGTGAGTGACTGACTCTACAAGTGAGTGATTAAACGTATCTTACTGAATGCATGGGTTAGTGACTAAACTGTGTGAATGTCTGTATCCGTCTGTTTGTTGGTGTGTAAGTGGATGCATGGATTTGCGAATAGCTACATGAGTGTCTATATGGGTTATTGATTGGTTCTCTGAGTATCTGTATGGCTGCCTGAGTGTTTGTGTGGGTGGGGTGTGTGTGACTCTATACATAGATGTGTGAGTGGGTGATTCACTGGGTGCATGATTTCAAGAGTGCATCTGTGATGGACTGCTTGGGTGGGTGAGTGTGTGTATGGGTGTGTTAGTGAGTGAATGTATATCTCAGTGGTACATGTGCGAGTAACTACATATGTAAAAGGCAGTATATATGTGTGTTAGAGTATTTAAATGGCTATAAGTGAGAGTGTGTTATTGTGAGAGTGGCTGTATGGATGCGTGTGTGCTTGTATCAGTTATTGTATAAGAGCGTAAGAATGTGCTAGTATTTGTATGAGTAAGTGAGCTGGTGTGTGTATAACTGTATAGGTGAGTAAATGGGTGTGTGATTAATTTTTTGCATGACTGACTAGGTGTGTGAGTACCTCTATGGATGAGTGGCGGTGTGTGAGTGTTTATATAGGTGTATGAGTGCATATGATACTCCTGTACTGAGTGACTGTAAGTATGAGTGACTGTACAGGTGAGTGAGTGGATGTGTGTGTAGACCTAAGAATCAGTGAGTGGGTATGTAGTTTTTGGTGTTGGAGTGTCTATGGTTTTGAGAATGGCAGTCTGTAATTTAGAGTGGGTGTATCAAAAGTTATATTAGGGTGTGAGAAGATGCATGAAATTATCACATGGATGATGTCATCAGTGATGTCATTTGAGATGTCATCAGTGATGTCATCAGTGATGTCACTGACCATGTCATGAGTGATGTAATATGTGACGTCATCAGCAGTGCATTGCGGGGGCGCGAGTTATAGTTAGCTGAACTAACTATAACAGGGGAATTTCACGGGTTTTGTACGAGTGCAATGTAACTATAACTGTCCCTAAAACCTATGGTTTTTTCAGTGAATTTCAAAGGTTTTTAAATGCTAATTTCTACCTATAATGTGTCTGAAACCTATGGTTTTTTCAGTGAATTTCAAAGGTTTTTTAAATGCTAATTTCTAACTATAACGTGCCTGAAACCTATGGTTTTTTCAGTGAATTTCAAAGGTTTTTAAATGCTAATTTCTAACTATAACGTGCCTGAAACCTATGGTTTTTTCAGTGAATTTCAAAGGTTTTTTAAATGCTAATTTCTAACTATAACGTGCCTGAAACCTATGATTTTTAAGTGAATTTCAAAGGTTTTTAAATGCTAGTTTCTAACTATGCCAACAGAGGTAGGACATGTGAAGAAAGAAGAAAAAACGCACATAAAGAAGCAAAAGATGTGCAGAAAGAACCAACAGAGGAGCAGAAAGAGGCCTTGTTGCAAAATCATCCTGTGCCCACAACTTTTTCAGACGGGTACTGGTGGTAACTGACTCTGACTAACCAGAGTGAAGGGAGGGGGCCTGAGGTGACATGTGTGCAAACGCGCCCCGTGGCGCATTTTAAGTTGCGGGATTAAGTCCCTTGAATCCTGAGGGTCCCTGGGGCCCAACTAGCCCCCAGGTACCTACAGTTAGGACCACAGAGCTGAGTTGCAGAGAGGCGTTCCGAGGCCACGCACCTTTTTCACCTCTCTGCAACGCAACTCTGTTGTGCTTACTGAAGGTACCTGGTGGGCTAGTTGGCCCCCAGGATTCAAAGGAATTAACTCCCCAACTTAAAACGCACCACAGGGCGTGTTTGCGCACATGTCACCTGAGGCCCCGCTCCCTCCCTTCACCACTGTGCAAACGCGCCCCGTGGCGCGTTTTAAGTTGAGGGATTAGGTCACCTTGAATCCTGAGAGTCCCTGGGGCCCAACTAGCCCACCAGGTACTTCCAGTAAGCACCACAGGCCTGCGTTGCAACGCCTGTAACAAATTGTGCAGTTGTGTTTAGGTAGTGAAGAGGGTCGTGCTGGGGGTAGTGTTTTAGGGTTTAGGGTAGTGCAGTGGTGTTTGTGTAGTGTAGGGGATCATGCTGGGGGTAGATTTAGGGTTTAGGGTAGTGCAGTGGTGTTTGGGTAGTCTAGGGAGTCGTGCTGGGGGGAGTGTTTTAGGGTTTAGGGTAGTACAGTGGTGTTTGGGTAGTGTAGGGGGTCGTGCTGGGGTTAGTGTTTTAGGGTTTTAGGGTTTAGGGTAGTGCAGTGGTGGTTGGGTAGTGTAGGGGATACTGCTGGGGTAGTGTTTTAGGGTTTAGGGTAGTGCAATGGTGTTTGGGTAGTGTAGGGGGTACTGCTGGGGGTAGTGTTTTAGGGTTTAGGGTAGTGCAGTGGTGTTTGGGTAGCGTAGGGGTACTGCTGGGGGTAGTGTTTTATGGTTTAGGGTAGTGCAGTGGTGTTTGGGTAGTGTAGGGGTTCGTGCTGGGGGTAGTTTTTTAGGGTTTAGAGTAGTGCAGTGGTGTTTGTGTAGTGTAGGAGGTCGTGTTTTAGGGTTTAGGGTAGTGCAGTGGTGTTTGGGTAGTGTAGGGAGTCGTGCGGGGTATTGTTTTAGAGTTTAGGGTAGTGCAGTGGTCTTTGGGTAGTGTAGGGGGTTGTGCGGGGGTAGTGTTTTAGGGATTAGGGTTGTGCATTGGTATTTGGGTAGTGTAGGGGGTCATGCGGGGGTAGTGTTTTAGGGTTTAGGACAGTGCAGTGGTGTTTAGGTAGTGTAGGGGGTCGTGCTGGGGGGAGTGTTTTAGGGTTTAGGGCAGTGCAGTGGTGTTCGGGTAGTGTAGGGGGTCGTGCTGGGGGAGTGTTTTAGGGTTTAGGGCAGTGCAGTCGTGTTCGGGTAGTGTAGGGGGTCGTGCTGGGGGAGTATTTTAGGGTTTAGGGTAGTGCAGTGGTATTCGGGTAGTGTAGGGGGTCATGCTGGGGGTAGTGTTCTAGGGTTTAGGTCAGTGCAGTGGTGTTTGGGCAGTGTAGGGGTCGTGCTGGGGGTGGTGTTTTAGGGTTTAGGGCAGTGCAGTGCAGTGGTGTTCGGGCAGTGTAGGGGGTCGTGCTGGGGGTGGTGTTTCAGGGTTTATGGCAGTGCAGTTGTGTTCGGGCAGTGTAGGGGGTCGTGCAGGGGTGGTGTTTCAGGGTTTAGGGCAGTGCAGTGGTCGGGCAGTGTAGGGGGTCATGCAGGGGTGGTGTTTCAGGGTTTAGGGCAGTGGTGTTCGGGCAGTGTAGGGGGTCATGCTGGGGGTGGTGTTTCAGGGTTTGGGGCAGTGCAGTGGTGTTCGAGCAGTAAAGGGGTCATGCTGGGGGTGGTGTTTCAGGGTTTAGGGCAGTGCAGTGGTGTTCGGGCAGTGTAGGGGGCGGTGCAGGGGTGGTGTTTCAGGGTTTATCGCAGTGCAGTGGTGTTCGGGCAGTGTAGGGGGTGGTGCAGGGGTGGTGTTTCAGGGTTTAGGGCAGTGCAGTGGTGTTCGGGCAGTGTAGGGGGTCGTGCAGGGGGTGGTGTTTCAGGGCTTAGGGCAGTGCAGTGGTGTTCGGGCAATGTAGGGGGCGGTGCAGGGGTGGTGTTTCAGGGTTTAGGGCAGTACAGTGGTGTTCGGGCATTGTAGGGGGTGGTGCTGGGGCTGGTGTTTCAGGGTTTAGGGCAGTGCAGTGGTGTTCGGGCAGTGTAGGGGTCGTGCTGGGGCTGGTGTTTCAGGGTTTAGGGCAGTGCAGTGGTGTTCGGGCAGTGTAGGGGGTCGTGCTGGGGCTAGTGTTTCAGGGTTTAGGGCAGAGCAATGGTGCTCAGGCAGTGTAGGGGGTTGTGCTGGGGGTGATGTTTCAGGGTTTAGGGCAGTGCAGTGGTGTTCCGGCAGTGTAGGGGGTCGTGCAGGGGTGGTGTTTCAGGGTTTAGTGCAGTGGTGTTCGGGCAGTGTAGGGGGTCGTGCTGGGGTGGTGTTTCAGGGTTTAGGGCAGTGCAGTGGTGTTCGGGCAGTGTAGGGTGTCGTGCTGAGGGGTGGTGTTTCAGGGTTTAGGGCAGTGCAGTAGTGTTTGGGCAGTGTAGGGGGTCGTGCAGGGGGTGGTGTTTCAGGGTTTAGGGCAGTGCAGTGGTGTTCGGCCAGTGTAGGTAGTCTTGCTGGGGGTAGTGTTTCAGGGTTTAGGGCAGTGCAGTAGTTTTCGGGCAGTGTAGGCGGTCGTGCTGGGGCTGGTGTTTCAGGGTTTAGGGCAGTGCAGTGGTGTTCGGGCAGTGTACGGGGTTGTGCTGGGGCTGGTGTTTCAGGGTTTAGGGCAGTGCAGTGGTGTGCGGGCAGTGTACGGGGTTGTGCTGGGGCTGGTGTTTCAGGGTTTAGGGCAGTGCAGTGGTGTTCGGGCAGTGTAGGGGGTCGTGCTGGGGGTGGTGTTTCAGGGTTTAGGGCAGTGCAGTGGTGTTCGGGCAGTGTAGGGGGTCGTGCTGGGGCTGGTGTTTCAGGGTTTAGGGCAGTGCAGTGGTGTTCGGGCAGTGTAGGGGGTCGTGCTGGGGCTGGTGTTTCAGGGTTTTGGGCAGAGCAGTGGTGTTCGGGCAGTGTAGGGGTCGTGCTGGGGGTGGTGTTTCAGGGTTTAGGGCAGTGCAGTGGTGTTCGGGCAGTGTAGGGGGTCTTGCTGGGGGTGGTGTTTCAGGGTTTAGGGCAGTGCAGTGGTGTTCGGGCAGTGTAGGGGTCTTGCTGGGGGTGGTGTTTCAGGGTTTAGGGCAGTGGTGTTTGGGCAGTGTAGGGGGTCTTGCTGGGGGTGATGTTTCAGGGTTTAGGGCAGTGCAGTGGTGTTCGGGCAGTGTAGGGGGTCTTGCTGGGGGTAGTGTTTCAGGGTTTAGGGCGGTGCAGTGGTGTTCGTGCAGTGTAGGGGGTCGTGCTGGGGGTGGTGTTTCAGGGTTTAGGGCAGTGCAGTGGTGTTCGGGCAGTGTAGGGGGTCTTGCTGGGGGTAGTGTTTCAGGGTTTAGGGCGGTGCAGTGGTGTTCGGGCAGTGTAGGGGGTCGTGCTGGGGGTGGTGTTTCAGGGTTTAGGGCAGTGCAGTGGTGTTCGGGCAGTGTAGGGGGTCTTGCTGGGGGTAGTGTTTCAGGGTTTAGGGCGGTGCAGTGGTGTTCGTGCAGTGTAGGGGGTCGTGCTGGGGGTAGTGTTTTAGGGTTTAGGGTAGTGCAGTGGTGCTTGTGTAGTGTAAGGGGTCGTGCTGGGGGTAGTGTTTTAGGGTTTAGGGTAGTGCAGTGGTGTTTGTGTAGTGTAGGGGGTCATGTTTTAGGGTTGTGCAGTGGTGTTTGGGTAGTGTAGGGGGTCGTGCTGGGGGTAGTGTTTTAGGATTTAGGTTAGTGCAGTGGTGTTTGGGTAGTGTAGGGGTCGTGCTGGGGGTAGTGTTTTAGGGTTTAGGGTAGTGCAGTTTTATGTTTCTGCTTCTCGCACTATGATAAAGCAGAAGTGCCTGGTTGGGGGCGGGCGGGTGGGCGGATCTGCTGGAAAGCAGGGAAGGAGTGGCTAGCCCAATACTGTGGGCCCTGACTGTTTGGTCGGCCCTCAGGGGCAGACCAAACCAGTCATGCGCACTCTCCCTTTTCTCTATGTAAGCTGCATGCAGTCTACATAGAGAAAATGGCCTCCCCATAGGCGCCGGGCTAGGCGTCCTCCCCACCAATCACAACGCTACCATTGCAGCATTGTGATTGGCTTAGGGGAGGGGAGGGAGGCTGCTTGCTTCCTGTTCCTTAACGCGGGACCCGGCCAGGAGCTGCGACGGCGCGGGACCCGGGAAGGTACGTTTATTTTTATTTTTTTAAATTAATTCCCCCCGCGCGAACACCCGCGAACCCCCGCGACCCCCCACCGCCGAGTCATGCCGGCCGCGACTGTTTCTAGATATGGGAATTAAATATTACGTACAACCAGTGACAATAGGAGAAAATCAAGAACTGGTAAAGTGAAGAACTCTGGAATTGGCGAGCTGGCGCAATGGCTAAATATCTTTTACATTTTTTAATGCAAGCTTATACCACAAAAAAAGAAATAAAAATGCCACCGATACATATTTAAAAAAAACAAAAAACAATTGCATATATATTTTATAGCACAGTGCATGTGTCTGATGCGAGGAGGGTGTAATTTGAACAAGCACAGAAAATTATTTATGTTAAATGTACATTATGATTCCTAGTGGCCCAAAGAGAATATACTATTGGCTTTGTATTAATGTAACCTAAAGACATAGGTTAAACACACAAGATTACTAATAAAATGGAAAAAAAACAAGAATTAAAAATGGAACAATGGAATGAGTAAACATTACAAAGTAAAGTATTGAAGGGTGCCGTCCCAAGACCCTTCATCTTATGTATATTGGTGATTCTTGTTGATGACAGGAGGCTAGAGGCATGAGAACTGGAGCTGTTCTACGCCAGACATAAAAATCGGGGATTGAGAGAAAGAGCTTTTGTAGCTATCCTTGAAAATAGATACAAACAAAATTATATTATCTCAATTTTTTATTTCAATTACCTCAAATTGATTAGACACCAACTTGAACGTGAACTGCAGCTTGAACTCCAAGAAGCACCAAACATTTCTCTATCAGTTTGCGACCCTGAAGAGGCAAAGACATATTTTTTTTAAAAACAGTTCAGTAAAATGATTTCTGTATATTCATTACCGATTTCTGTAGGAGAATTATAAATTTGAAGGCATATTATTAAACTGTAAGTTATGAAGTTTTTTATGCATGCAAAGTTGGGCTAAGTTCCTTCCAATCTTTTATATTTTTATTACATATTTACCCACTTATGGCACTTTGAAATCGGGTCACAAAACATTAATTGGATGGCACAATTATAACTACTATAGTTACAATAAAGATAGAAGAATATGTAGAACTTTCAACACGTAAATGGAGAATACCTAGCAGAAAAGTATGGGGCCTCATTTATGAGGTTTTACCGTAGGGCAGCGCCTCAGGCCTTCCTGCTGCGCTGCCCTACGGTAAAAGAAAAGGTCAGGAATGCACCGTACCTGTCAGATACGGCGCATTCCTGTCCTTTTCCCCTGCGCCGGCGCACAATGGGCTGCCGTGCACCATGGTGAAAGGGTGCCTGCATTGCGGGGATGATTATTTCTGTCAGAAACAATCAGACGAGGCTTTTTCCTCTTTCTATGAGTGCAGAATGCGGGACACATAGAAAAAGGAAAAATGAGGAGAATTAAAGATATTTCTCCTCATTGTGCCTCCCTTATGCCTCCCCTGCGGAGGCGCAAGTTTTGTCGCTGCCTCAGATTTACAATTTCTCGTAAATCTGGAGCAGTGTCAAAAAGCCATGGGTGTTGCTGGAAACGCCCCCAGCAACACCCATTGCACGCCCCTTTAACGCAGAACACTGCGTTAAAGGGAGACATATTTACGAGGCAGCATTAAGACAAAAAAAGTGGCTTAGTGCTGCCACGTAAATATGGAGCAGGCTCCTACGTCACAGAACGTCACAAAAAGTGATGTTCCGGTGGCGCAAGGGGCTTCATAAATGAGGCCCATGGTTTCGGCGGGTTTTCCAGCATTTCCTTGTGCAGGCACACCACTAGCAAGACTGGTTGAAATGGGTATGTTTGTTCTGTGCAGTATTGAACCACAGTCATGTCTGTAAAGCAGTATAACACGCCAATGGCCGTCATAAGTAGGCAATAGTGCCTTAGAGTTCCTGGAGCAGAGATGGTGGGAAACCATAGACACCAACAAGTTATTGTTGCTCACGTTTGTATACTGGTACCATAGAGTTTCTCACTATAACGAGGTCACATGATGTTCTGTACCTCAACAGCAAAACATTCCGCGTGATTATCGGCTTTGCAGCAATGCTCTCTCATAGCATCAAACTCTGAAGTGACTTTTGTCAGTTGTTCTTCTGTGATGTCGGGCTTCTGTTTTACCAAGTGGATAAGGAACCTGTTGTGAGATTAAAATAATAGGTCTGAAAAAGAATATGTAATCTAATCAAAATAAAAAATTGTTTACAACATCGTTAGCTTTGTGAAAGTGTTTTTCTGCTGTACATGCAGGATTTGAGAGCTTTACTGCATGCGTATTTATGTCTCTGCCTTCTTTAATGTGCAGTGATTATATAGGTTCCAGTGTGCTTGTCTGCTACTAATTGTGTTTATGTCCTTATTCATTTTTATGTTACGCAGACATTGCTAATTGGAGTTAGTGTGCTTTACATTTATCAATAATAAATTACGAGAGAAAAGGATCGATATCGATGGGAGCCACATGCAAGAGATAGGAACTGAGTAAAATGAAGGAGACAAGGTAAAAGATAACCTAAAACAACAGTACACATTTGAAACAATTTAACCAGATAGAAAATCATGAACAAAAACACCAGGGAGCTCCATGTAAGGGAGATAAATGATAATTCCTAATGATCATGTAGTTAAGACATGTCAGTAGCCCCTGACTCTGGTGGCTCCTCAATTTGTGCATTAAAAGTGAAACTATCCAAGTAAAATTGTGTCATGTTGAATTCCTCCTTCTGTATCCACCGCTTTGAATTGGCTTGAGGAGGAATTTGGTCTGCTTTTCTGAAAGCTAGAGACTTAGGGCAATTCGGTGTGGTGTTTTGCATGGAACCCACAATATTTACCTTCCCAGAATGCTGAATCAATGTCAAAGTGTGGGTTAGCAAACGCATGGGCATAATTACAAGATCTTATCGCCACCAGAACATCACTTTTTGTGACGTTCTGGTGGCGATAAGCCCTTCGCCTTATTTACAAAGCTGCATTAAGCCACTTCACGCGGCTTTGCGCCGCCTTGCGAATAAGGCCCCTTTCACGCAGCACTTAGCGTGAAAGGGGCAGGAAATGGGTGTTGAGGTGCACATTCCACCGCAACCCCAATTGCTTTTTGACGCTGCCCCCTATTTACAAGGGTGGAGTAAATATGGGGCAGCTGCAAAACCTGGCGAAACAAGGAGAAATGATTAATTTCTCCTTGTTTTTGCTGTTTCTATGTGTGCTGCATTCTGCAAATCGCAGCTAGTGATTGCTCATGTGCAGGAACGTCTCCCTTCCTGCACATAAACAATCATTAAAAAAAGACGAGTTGCAACTTCTATGCGTGCTGCATAAAACAGCACACATAAAAGTTATGAATCGCCATTACTGATCATTTATGTCACTTGTCCTAATCTGTTTGAGTACTCGAGGAACCGGAACCAGAACGTATTGGTGAACTTTGCAACAGCACACACGTCGACAGACCGAGATTTTGGTTGTGTCAGTGGACGAATATTGGAAGATAAGAGCGTAAAATACGAATAACTTGTCCGACGTATCTCATGGGTTGGAATTATCACCACGATTTAAACAGATTAGGACAAGTGACATTAGAGCCTTGAAAAAGTCGGGGGTTTATATTCCCACTGTGGCGACGAAACACGTGTTGGCTGGCTAAGAACTTGTACGAATAAAAAAGAAAAAGAATAAAAGAAACGAAGAACCTCATTACTATGTTTGTTTTGTGATTAAGTGAACTTACATATGCTACTGCTGCCATTTTTTGAATAAGAGAAACGTGTGCTGGGGATTGCAATTTCGTGTATTTGTAGCTCAGGCCACAAGTCTTGGGGAGGCCGGTGGTTCTCTCCACCCTACAGCACCGTTGAAGCAATACAGTGTCTTCTTATTTTAGATATTCTGTGATATCACCCTTGTAGCACCAGTATCCCTAACATTATACCACCGACCATCTGTTGAACTGATCGTTTATGTGCAGGAGGGGACATCTTCCTGCACATGAAGAATCATTCCCCCAACCCAGGCACCCTTGCACTATGGTGCAAGGGGGCCTGCCATTGTGCTAGGCAGCTTCATTTAGCGCCAGCACTAGGGGAAATGCAGGTGTGCACTGCATTCTTGTAAATATGGCGCATCCCTGCATTTGGAAACTATCGGAGTGTGGAGCTAGCAATCTTGGCTTAACACCGTGCTCTGACAGTTTCCTTGTAAATATGCCCCGCAATTTGACCAAATTTATATGACTGAAATCTCAGGAGCTTCCAGCCAACGGCAAACAACTTAAATTCTCTATTCCCACATTTCTACTGAGATAAAGAGCACCTCACCGGTATGGGTGTACCTAATACACATGACAGGATTGGATCAAAACAGTAAACCCCGGGTCTAATACTGCAGCCACCCAAATTAGAAAGTGAGAGGAAATTGGGTTTCTTTATCCAGTTATGATTTTTGCAAGGACCTTTTAGATAGGAAAGTGTAATAGGATCCATACAGGTCACACCAGTATTGATTTCCCTGGGTGTCTAGTTTTTAGAAAAGCCCACGATGGTAGGATTCCAATGGTTAAACCCTTGGGTCTATAGATACTGCTATTGTAGCTGGAGGCCTAGCCGTAGTAGAGTATCCCTTTTATCCAACATAGGTGGCATGCTTCATCATTGGGAACCTCCTCACACCTTGATGCCTAGTCACGGTATGGGCTACAACCCCTTCTTTGAGAGGTAGGAGCTCAGGTATGTTAGTTGAAAAAATTGATTGACTGATTGATTGATTGATTGATTGATTGATTGATTGATTGAAAAAGAGAAATATTAAATACCCAAATGATGAGCTGGGTAGGCGAGGGCAGCAGAGGAAAGTGAAAGTGATAATTGAAAATAACCACAGAGTCCGAAAGTACCTTTATTATTGCTTCCCTGAGCCAGGATTAAAAAAAGGACACTGTTGGTAGTGATTAAACCCGCTTTTGGTGTCAAACAAAGGTCGACATGTTTCAACCTATAACCCTCCACAGAGGTGTTGCGGCTTTCTTCAGGACCTAAATTCAGTGCTTCTGCTTAAAAGTGCTAAATCAAAAAACTAATTAAATTATGTCATATACAAAACTGTCCAGTGATCCTAAGAGACACATAAAGGAGGTTCCTCCTCCTTGGCATGGTGTGGTGAGTGGTTGGTTGTAGCTCTGGTACCAGGACAGAGAGAACCCTGAGCCCCATGCCAGTGTGAGTTGAGGCACGACTCTCAATATTAGCGGATTACCGCCAGTGAGTCCTCCACCTTGTGATCACAGGACGGTTTTGTATATGTCATAATTGAATTTGTTTTTTGATTTGAGCACTTTGAGCAACAGCACTGAATTTAGGTCCTAAAGAATGCTGCAACACCTTTGTGAAGGGTTAAAGGCTGAACCAAGTCAGGTTTGGTTGACTTCCCTGAGTGCTGGCCAACTCTGGAACCAAATCCTGCAGCTGGCCTCATCAGAAGAATGATTATAAATCAAAGGAAAAATCTTCATATTTCCATATTGCATTTTGTGGCCTTTCCTATTGCAGATGATAGACACGTTTCTGTCAAGAGAAGTGTGGCATTGTAGAGTAGTCGAACTTTTGTCAATCCCCTAAGAATCCAGAACTTTCCCTCAGAGAAATTTGAGGATATCTGCGAGAAAGAACAAAAGGTGGGGTTCTTTGAAAAATACACTTCTGTGGACTCCCTGAGATTTTAGTTTTCAGATATATCTGGGTCTGGTTTTCTGGGGTGCCAGCAGAGTACAGGCCCAATTAACATCTATCCCAATCCAAAGAAACAAGGTTAATCAAAAATCAAAATATTCTAGCTACTTACATCTCCTGAATATTGGAATTCAAAGGGAACTATCTTGATCTTTCCACACAAGTGTTGTACTATTTTTGTCAGGAAAAGTATGGAAATGCTGAGTGGTAAATGTTTGTCGATCCCTATAGATTCTGGAACATTCTCTCACAGAAATGTGAGGAAAGTCCATAATTTTAGCCAAAGTTTGACGCTTGCACAGTATTCTGGGTAAAAAGAACACTGAGATCTCTGCAAGCCAGAACACCAATGTATCTAGTTTTTTAAAACTTGGTAGTTTATATTGGGTACCAGCCAGCCTAGGCCCAAATACAGCAGTTACCCAACTCCTAAAAGTCTGTGTCATTCAAATAAAAATCTGCATATTTTCACTTTCCATTTTGGAGCCTTACTTGTCACTGAATAGGCTCACCCACGCAAATGGGGCACAGTGTTTATCAGAAGTCAAGTCAAGTCAAGTCAATAGCATTTATAAAGCGCACATCTTCCACCTACGGCGGTGTCCCGGCGCTATGAGGTTAAAGCAGTTGAGGGAGGGGAAGAGACTAGGACAGATCAAACAGCCAAGTCTTCAAAGAGCTCCTAGAAAGGGATTCGGACTCAGCCTTGCGCAAATGAATAGGCATCTCGTTCCAGAGGGCGGCTGTTCTAACAGCAAAGGCACGCCCTCCCATCCTTGCTCTCCGAAAGCGGGGAGCACGGAGCAACGACTGAGAGTTTGAACGCAGAGTTCTATTCTGATGGTATATCTGGAGTCTCTGCCTAAGATAACCAGGCCCACAGTCTCTAGTCGCTCTAAAGGCCAAAGATAAGGCCTTAAATTGAATTCTCCTTTTACCGGCAGCCAATGTAGGCTGCGCAAATGAGGGAGATATAATGCCGGAGGGGTACCTTTCTAATAAACCTAGCTGTTGCATTCTGGACTGTCTGCAGCCTTTGAATAAGATAGGCCGGAAGGCCTAAATACAAGCTGTTAGCGTAGTCCAGCTGAGGCGTAATCAAGGCATGGACAATGGTGGCCCGACAGTCCATAGGCAGGAGATGAAGAAATCTGCGCAAAGATTTAAGTTTCCAGAAGCATGCTCTGGATACTTGGCCAATCTGGGCTTTAACAGACAATTCAGAATCGAATCTAAAGCCCAGGTTTCTGACCGAGGATACAGGAGTGGGAGGAGGATTCAGTTGCGACGGCCACCAAAGGTCAGCTGAAGGGGGTGAAGGCTGGTTAAAAAATATCACCTCGGTTTTTCCGTATTCAGTTTAAGACAATTGTCTGTCATCCAAGAGGAGATCTTAGTAAGGCAAAGCCTGAAATTGTCGAATGCAGCTCGCGTAGTAGCTGAAAAAGAGAACACCAGTTGTGTGTCATCCGCGTACGATATTAGTCGTACACCACAGTTATTCATTGTAGAGGCTAGAGGGGCGAGATATACATTAAACAGGGTCGGGCTAAGCGCAGAACCCTGTGGTACTCCACAGCCCATGATGCTAGGAGAGGAGACATAAGGGGCGGAGTAAGACCTGCTGAGACCGCTCCTCCAGAAACGAATGGAACCAGTTCAAGATAGTCCCTGAGATACCCATCTGAGCCAAACGGTCTAAAAGAATCGAATGAGAGACCGTATCAAAGGCTGCAGATAAATCCAGCAACACTAGCATGGCGCTACTGCCCTGGTCTAGGGATTCTCGGATGGTTTCCGCAACTTCCAGCAGAGCGGTCTCAGTACTGTAGCCCTTCCAAAAACCCGATTGTGAGTCGTGCAGCAGATTATTGGACTCCAAATAAGTAGATAGCTGTCTCTGCACTTCCTTCTCCAAAATCTTAGCTGGGGCGGGCAAGAGTGAAATAGGCCTAAAATTCATGAGAATACTAGGGTCTGCATCTTCTTTTTAAGGATAGGCAGAACAAACGCCTTTTCCAAACTGAAGGGTAACTGCCAACCCTTAGAGAGGTATTCCAAATAATGTTTAAATGGGGATTGAGAAGGGAAGCCAGGAGATTAAAAAATCTGGCTGGGCATGGGTCTAAGGGTGAGCCAGACTTAATTCTTCCTAGATCTTGCAGAGATGCCACTGGACAAAAGGTCTGAAATTCCGACCAATGGGAGGAAGGAGTAAGGACAGCGGGGATGGGCAACCTGTCCCCTAGTCCCTGGAAGGAAGAACTAATAGACTGTACCTTCTCCTGGAAGAAGGTCGACAGATCTCTGCAAAGATCAGCTGTTGGCGTTATCTTACTGATGGTGGCTTGGGGTTTCATAAAATCATGCACGATTTTAAAAATTTCCTTAGAAGAGTTGTTAGAGTCATTAATTTGATTTGCTAAAAAATCTTTGATAGCTTTGCGTTTAAGAGCGTGGAATTTTTTTGTGCAGTTTTATATGTGCTTTTAGCGTCCAGATTGTAAGTTTTTCGCCAAATGCGTTCTAGCTTTTTGCATGCACTTTTCACTGATTGAAGTTCTGGAGAGAACCAGGGGGAGGATGGCTTTTTCCTGACTTGCTTCACCATTTTGGAGAATGGGATCACTCCATGGTAGAGCTTTTGACAATTCCTTCAGATTCTGGATTTTTTTCCACACAGAAATGTGAGGAACATCTGTGATTTTACTCACAGTTTGACATTTTCAGAGCATTCTGTGTAGGCAAAAGAGTGTTATCCATTAAAATCACTTGACCCGGCACTCTCCCTATTTTCACAAATGCCTGGGGTTGGAAGGTTTCCCTGTGGAATGGCTGACCTTAAGCACAAATACCACACTATCATAATTCCCAGAATGATTGAAATTGATTGAGGAAAAACCTTGAACTTTCCACGTTACATTTTGGTGCTTTTTTCTGTCACAGAATTATTGAACACCACTTGGTGAAAAAAATATTCTACTCTGTCTGCATCTTAAAGCTGGGGAGAGTTCGGTCTTAGCACAAGAACCTTTTTGTGGATTCTATTTTTAGAAGAGAAAACACACATTTTCTTGTGCACCATCTTTTTACCATTATTCATAACATTCAAATTGACCCATTTGCCTATCTTTTCAGGTCCTTTGGATGAAATCACAAATCTTGGATATCAATGTACTCTCCAAAATGTGGGAAATGAGGATGCCCGGAGCCCTTGCCCAAAAAGGCCTCAATACGCATCATCTTAGGCTTGGCATCAGTCTTAGTGAAGAGTTCTATTTTCGGACTTGGAAACTTTTCTGCAAGTCAGATCTCAGTCAGCGGTGCAAACCAGCAAGTTCAGGCTGACTGGTGATTTGATGTCGACAGCTGTGGCTTCAACAGCAATCCTGGTTTCTGACATTTTTCAATGCAGACAGTCAGCAAAAACTTTCCAAATTCCACTTCTTGCAGTTTGCCGGATAAGAGGAGTACATTTTAATACCAGCCAAGGTTCCAGGACCTGGGGGGGCATGACTTGAGGGTTAGGTTCCAGTAGAGGCCAGGAGCAGGATGAAGGGCAGGGCAGTTCAAACTTCTCAGTTGGACAGTAGCAGGGAGAGAGGCATTGAGAAGCTTGTTGTGTCCCTGTAGCTCAAACAGGAGGTCGCCAACTGACCCTTGGAGTAACTTCTGGGGTCCTGAGTTCAAGGCAAGCATGTCTAGTCTTCCTTCAGGTCTCAGACAGCAGGGCAGTCCTTCTGATTTTCACAGTGCTAGAAGTGTTCATAGGAGAGGTCTGCTGGGTCCACTTGTATGCCCAGCATCAGCCAGTGGGTGGAGGACAATCCTTTGTCCACCGCTAAACCAGTTCAGGTCACTTCCTACCCTCCCAATGGGTTTGGTGCCAGCCTGACTAGTGAGACAAAAGTAGACAGGCCTAGGTATGGGCTTCATCTGCCAGTGACAAGGTAAGTATCCTTTGAAACCCAGGAAGGGACTAGGCACAGCACCAGACCATCCTGTCAAGGCAGGAACCCCCTCCCTATATCCATTGTTCTCTACCCGCTGTCTGGGAGCAATACACAGTTCACCAGAGGGGAGCCATCAGGTGTCAGGTGACCGCTGGATGCTGACAGGAAAGCTTTTGGTTTTAGGTAGGAAAATTAAAACTTTCTAAAAGTGTAAGTTCTGAAATAGTAATATAAAATCCGACTTGACCATTAACTTGGATTTTAAATTGCTATTGAAGTGCGTCCTGGAACAATTTTTTAAGCTGTTCCCCAAAGTAATTTAGCACTTATTAAATGTAATAGTGTAAACAAGTGTTAACCTGTGGGAGAGCCACCCTTGCTACACCGAAAAACGACGTTGGAGGTTTTTCACAGCCAGGATATGTAAATCCTGAAATATAAATGTCCAACTTTTTAACTACAATGCACCCTGCCATATGGGTATTCAGAGTGTACCTTCGGGTGACTTGTAAGTATTAAAAATGAAGGTTTAGGTGTAGCAAAAGGTCTGTTGTGCCAGGTTGAAATGGCAGTTTAGAACTGCGCAACCAGGCTGCAGGGGCAGGCCCGAAGACATATTTTATGTGTTACTTTAGTGGGTGGCACAATGAGTGCTGTGGCCCTCTAGCAGCATTTAATTTACAGGCCCAGGGTACTTGTGGTACCATTTAATAGCTACTTGCAAGTAAATTAAAGGTACCAGTTAGAATTATGCCAATTCCAGCAGGTTGAGAGAGGAGAGCATAAGCACTTTACCAAGTATCAGCCCATGCAGGTAAGAGCGGTGGGGCCGGGAGGGGGGGGGGATTTCGACGGACAATGGCGAGGGAAAATTCAATAAATAATTTATTTTCCCTCGTCATCGTCCGTCGAAATCCCCCCACCCGGCCCCACCGCTCTTACCTGCACAAGCCACGGCTGACTTTGCCACTGGTTAGAGGGATTAAAGTATGAGTCCTAAGGCCAGTAAAAACGGGTTTAGCAAAAGAAAGCAAGAATCTGGGGTAATAACATGCAAAAGATGGTAATTTCCAAAATTATCTTTGGCAGGTTCACAATGAAGTCATGCGACCATCAAAAGTGTACTATTTTGTAAACGTTCTTTTTAGCAGCAAGCTTTTATAATTTAAATTAGGAGTCCAACGAATATTCGGTTTCAAGGGGAAAGGTTGTCAAATTGGTGCATTCCAGTTTCCCACATTGGCTCACCTCCCTGAGGAAGGCAACCATGTCACGCAAGATGGAAGATATCACTTACGTTTGCTGTTTATGGATTAGATCCTCTGATGAAGAAGAGGTACACAAGGCATCAGTGAAGTGGAAAGAGTCGACTGAAAGTTTTGGAGGCACGTAGGTCTCATCTGGTCCCAGCGCAGTAAAGCATGACCTCTGGTGGCCATAGGAGTCACTGCAGCAGTGAGCAACCTTTTCATTCGAAAAATTGGCCGGCAGCTTTTCACACATCTCTCCAATAACCAAAGCCAGCTGCACAAAACAAAAACAAGTATTGGAAATGCAATCGGTCTCACATTTGTTTGAGTTAGAGCGTTTGTCATTGTTAATGGTAATGTATTTTACCTATGTGTTATGGAGTGCATGTATGTGCTGTGTAGTGGAATTATGTGGGTTGGATTGGATTAGTTATTTGTGGAATTGTGTGACGTGGAATTGCGTGTTGTGGAGTGGACTGGATTTGTGTAGTGGAATAATGTGTCATGGTGTGAAGTGGAATTATGTGGTTAGTAATTATGTGGTATTGAGTGTACTGGAATTATGTGGAGTTGGATTGTGTGTTATGAGTAGTGTAATTATGTGGAATGGTATTTTGTGTTGTTGAGTGGTATGTAGTGGAGTTTAATTATGTGGTGTGCTGTTGAATTTTGTGGCATGATGTGGAATTGTGTGTTGTAGATTGGATGTATGTGGTGTGTTGTGTAATTGTGTTGTTGAGGTGAATTATGTGGGTTTGTATTGAATGATGTGGTGTGGATAGGACATGTATGGTGTTAAAATGTGTGGCATGGAACTGTGTGGAAAGCTTTGCCTTTTGGTGATAAAAAAACAAATAGGTAGGAGCTAAACTCCAGATGTGTGATAGAGCGCTCGATGCTCTGAAATTTGTAAGGGGTGCATTATATTCATGTACGAACTGCACTCATATATATTCGATGTTTTGTTGAACTTTGTGCATATTAAACTAAGTTTATGTATCCTCATGTTAGAATCTGTAGAATTAAATGGTAAACGTTTTACAGGATTGCTTATGTATTTTACACGTGTTTATAGAAAACATGTAATTGTGCACGTATATAATGATTAGTAGGTGAACCAAATGTAAAGATTATATAAAGGCCTGTATAATGAGTCCATATTAAAGGACGTTCTTAAGTTAGCCAGAATTGTAGGCCTAACTTTCGTTTTTCTTACAGGTTTCATTTCTCCTCGTTTGCTCTTAGGCCAGGAGTTAATTCAAATTTATGTGTGTAGAAAGTTTTCCTTTCACCTCTACTGCAGGTGCTGGAATTTGACCACGTTATTCTAGATTTAAGGAGATACATGGGAGGAATGGAATGTCTCTGACGAGCTCGGACAAAGAGAAGGGAGGACACCTTCCGTGCCTGGTGAAACTTGGGAACCAAGGTCGACGGACAAGGCTGTGAAATTAATTGGACTTTGTGGAAGTTACTCAAGAAGGTGTTCACGGAATAATGTACCATGTGACCCGTTAGGGGTGTAACTTTGTTTTTTTGTATTAGGCACAGGGGCAGATTTGCAGGACTTCTGCTTTGACCGAGGAAGGAGAGCATCTTAGAACGAGCTCTGTGGCTTTACGCTACTTGACCCATTTGACTTGAGTGTACTGCTTAGGAAGTCGACACGTGCTGACACCTTTGGGAAAATCCTTATGGGAAATTAGGAAGGGCTGCCACTTTAGAAGTAGAGTAGGGACAGATTATCTTGTAATTCGGAAATACAAATGAAAAGGGATTTGGACGCAGTGTCTATACTCAGCTGTGTTCTGATTTTGGAATTCATTGCTTTGTGCCTATTGTGCCGTATGAACTATATTCGTAGATTTGGCTCTGTATTAGTTTTCTTGTATCTTTACACCTTAATTTTGAGGTGTGTCTATATTCAGTTATTCTTGGCTTTGTAATAAATTAACCGAAATCTGATTTCGGAGTCAGAAGTAATTTAGATCAATGGGGAGGGGAAAAGTATAACTGGTAAATTGTTTTCTTCCCTCCACACTTCTTAGCAGGCAATAAAGACCATCAGCCAGGTAATCCTGAGTAAATTCGGGATACAAAATTCAGCCCCATCATGTGTGTTTGTGGGTGTTTGTAAAAATATGAAAATGTGCAATTAGTGCGTTTTTTGGGTGTATAAAGGATCTGCAGGTAATTACACACAATACATATAGTCCAAATTTACTGCAAAAACTGCGATGGCAAAATCCTCCATATTGAAAACTTGGCTTTGGAAATTAGCCTAATTTATTATTTAAAATGCTGATGAGGCTCCTAGGTGCATTTATTATTAGATATGACACGCCCAGACCAGAGAACCAGACCCGGCGAGACTTCCCCCCAGTTTGTATTTTGAACTAAAAAGATTGTTTGTGTGTCCCCTAGGTACCTAAATGTCCAAAGTACCAATACTCTTCACTTATTAGCAACTGTACACGGATGTGCTGGAAAGTTGCCACAAGATGGCATTCTAGTAGACAAATACATAAAAAAGGCAACAATAACATCCTTAAAGTGTGTGTGCACGCATGTATACGAAGGGAATAAGATAATGAGTTTTCCGAGAATTGGGATTACAATCAATGCGGACCACAACACAGTAAAAACAAAGAAGGTCTCAAGAGTGTGGAATGGAACTCCTTGAGTTAAGGTGGAAAATATCGGGCACACGGCTAAGTTAAAGCGCTATGAAGCATACTCACATACACTAGTAAGTGCTACCTAAACTCATTCTCGAAACGTCCCTGTGTCGTGTGGTCCGTTGCATTCTCTTCGCCTTCTATTCTCGCCTGGAATCACAAGCAGTTCTAATAATGCAGCCTATTCCATAAATAAGGCATTTTTTGTTCTGCTAGCAAGTCTTACATCCACTCTTGTCAGTGCACCTCAAACCTGAAGTGGCATGTCTGCGGTGTGTTGCTTGTTTGTTAAGAAGTCTGTGTGAATTATTGGAGACTGATAGTTTAGAGTGCTTTTGAGGTCCCACTGCAGTGTTTTGCGTTCTAGTGATTGATGTGTGTGCCCTGTTCTGTTTTCCATCATGTGCTGTTGGCCTGACCTTGGCAGCACTTCAACAAGAGATTGTGTTATATCCATACTTCGGCAAACATTCCCATTCGCACTGATGCGGACTAAACACACAATGGTTTCAAAATTAGGCAGATGTATGCATTAAGGTGTAAGGATGGCAGACCAATGTGAACTCCAGGCGACTACGTAACAATTTTTAAAACATCTACGTACATACCGAAATATTGCCGTAACTCCCCTGCTGAAGATCTTTAATGTAAGCTTTCTTATCACAGAGACCTTTCTATTCAATGTGGCTGCACTGTTTCCACCACATTAGTACTTATGAGTTCTATTCCAATGTCTCACATGTCCATCGAGATTCCTTAGGAGTGGACAACGTAAGAGGTATTGGTTAGTGCAGCTCCCCGTCCTGCACACTCTCGCCAGGGGCTATGCCTTTGTATGTAGGTGCGATACCAAAGGGGATGATGGATGGAGCGTTAGAGCAAATCAAACACTCACCCCCAGTCAACTGGTCTGGGTTTAATCCATCATCATTCTTTAGCTCACTCCACCACCCCAGTTCAGACATGGCCATATGCAAATCAGTCTGACCCTGTGCCTCATGGGAACAGTCCAGCACGAACTGCCAAGCCATGTCTTCCCTGGACCGGAAACAAGCATCCTGGGACCGGTTTCGGGTTCAAAACCCTCATCAGCCAGGCTATCTTGAATCCAGTGGCAAAGTGAGCAAGGGACCCACGTCTGGGCATACCCTGCCAACTTAGGGCGAACAAAGCGATACCAAAGGGGATGATGGATGGAGCGTTAGAGCAAATCAAACACTCACCCCCAGTCAACTGATCTGGGTTTAATCCATCATCATTCTTTAGCTCACTCCACCACCCCAGTTCAGACATGGCCATATGCAAATCAGTCTGACCCTGTGCCTCATGGGAACAGTCCAGCACGAACTGCCAAGCCATGTCTTCCCTGGACCGGAAACAAGCATCCTGGGACCGGTTTCGGGTTCAAAACCCTCATCAGCCAGGCTATCTTGAATCCAGTGGCAAAGTGAGCAAGGGACCCACGTCTGGGCATACCCTCCCAACTTAGGGCGAACAAAGCGATACCAAAGGGGATGATGGATGGAGCGTTAGAGCAAATCAAACACTCACCCCCAGTCAACTGATCTGGGTTTAATCCATCATCATTCTTTAGCTCACTCCACCACCCCAGTTCAGACATGGCCATATGCAAATCAGTCTGACCCTGTGCCTCATGGGAACAGTCCAGCACGAACTGCCAAGCCATGTCTTCCCTGGACCGGAAACAAGCATCCTGGGACCGGTTTCGGGTTCAAAATCCTCATCAGCCAGGCTATCTTGAATCCAGTGGCAAAGTGAGCAAGGGACCCACGTCTGGGCATACCCTGCCAACTTAGGGCGAACAAAGCGATACCAAAGGGGATGATGGATGGAGCGTTAGAGCAAATCAAACACTCACCCCCAGTCAACTGATCTGGGTTTAATCCATCATCATTCTTTAGCTCACTCCACCATCCCAGTTCAGACATGGCCATATGCAAATCAGTCTGACCCTGTGCCTCATGGGAACAGTCCAGCACGAACTGCCAAGCCATGTCTTCCCTGGACCGGAAACAAGCATCCTGGGACCGGTTTCGGGTTCAAAACCCTCATCAGCCAGGCTATCTTGAATCCAGTGGCAAAGTGAGCAAGGGACCCACGTCTGGGCATACCCTGCCAACTTAGGGCGAACAAAGCGATACCAAAGGGGATGATGGATGGAGCGTTAGAGCAAATCAAACACTCACCCCCAGTCAACTGATCTGGGTTTAATCCATCATCATTCTTTAGCTCACTCCACCACCCCAGTTCAGACATGGCCATATGCAAATCAGTCTGACCCTGTGCCTCATGGGAACAGTCCAGCACGAACTGCCAAGCCATGTCTTCCCTGGACCGGAAACAAGCATCCTGGGACCGGTTTCGGGTTCAAAACCCTCATCAGCCAGGCTATCTTGAATCCAGTGGCAAAGTGAGCAAGGGACCCACGTCTGGGCATACCCTGCCAACTTAGGGCGAACAAAGCGATACCAAAGGGGATGATGGATGGAGCGTTAGAGCAAATCAAACACTCACCCCCAGTCAACTGATCTGGGTTTAATCCATCATCATTCTTTAGCTCACTCCACCACCCCAGTTCAGACATGGCCATATGCAAATCAGTCTGACCCTGTGCCTCATGGGAACAGTCCAGCACGAACTGCCAAGCCATGTCTTCCCTGGACCGGGTGGTGTGGTGAGCAAAAGAATGATGGATTTAACCCAGATCTTTGTGACTGGGGGTGAATGTTTGCATTGTCCAGCATTCCGTCCATCAATTGTTTTTTTTGCATTTGTCACCCTAAGTGGGAAGGGTATGCCCAGACGTGGGTCCCGTGCTCACTACACCACTGGATTCAAGCTAGCCTGGCTGAAGAAGGGTGATGCCCTGAAACCGGTCCCAGGATGCTTGTTTCCGGTCCAGGGAGGACCTGGCTTGGCAGTTCGGGCTGGACTGTTCCCACAAGGAACAGGGTCAAGACTGATTTGCATATGGCTGGGTCCAAACTGGGGTGGTGTGGTGAGCAAAAGAATGATGGATTTAACCCAGATCTTTGTGACTGGGGGTGAATGTTTGCATTGTCCAGCATTCTGTCCATCAATTGTTTCTTTTGCATTTGTCACCCTAAGTGGGAAGGGTATGCCCAGACGTGGGTCCCGTGCTCACTACACCACTGGATTCAAGCTAGCCTGGCTGAAGAAGGGTGATGCCCTGAAACCGGTCCCAGGATGCTTGTTTCCGGTCCAGGGAGGACCTGGCTTGGCAGTTCGGGCTGGACTGTTCCCACAAGGAACAGGGTCAAGACTGATTTGCATATGGCTGGGTCCAAACTGGGGTGGTGTGGTGAGCAAAAGAATGATGGATTTAACTCAGATCTTTGTGACTGGGGTGAATGTTTGCATTGTCCAGCATTCCGTCCATCAATTGTTTCTTTTGCATTTGTCACCCTAAGTGGGAAGGGTATGCCCAGACGTGGGTCCCGTGCTCACTACACCACTGGATTCAAGCTAGCCTGGCTGAAGAAGGGTGATGCCCTGAAACCGGTCCCAGGATGCTTGTTTCCGGTCCAGGGAGGACCTGGCTTGGCAGTTCGGGCTGGACTGTTCCCACAAGGAACAGGGTCAAGACTGATTTGCATATGGCTGGGTCCAAACTGGGGTGGTGTGGTGAGCAAAAGAATGATGGATTTAACCCAGATCTTTGTGACTGGGGGTGAATGTTTGCATTGTCCAGCATTCCGTCCATCAATTGTTTCTTTTGCATTTGTCACCCTAAGTGGGAAGGGTATGCCCAGACGTGGGTCCCGTGCTCACTACACCACTGGATTCAAGCTAGCCTGGCTGAAGAAGGGTGATGCCCTGAAACCGGTCCCAGGATGCTTGTTTCCGGTCCAGGGAGGACCTGGCTTGGCAGTTCGGGCTGGACTGTTCCCACAAGGAACAGGGTCAAGACTGATTTGCATATGGCTGGGTCCAAACTGGGGTGGTGTGGTGAGCAAAAGAATGATGGATTTAACCCAGATCTTTGTGACTGGGGGTGAATGTTTGCATTGTCCAGCATTCCGTCCATCAATTGTTTCTTTTGCATTTGTCACCCTAAGTGGGAAGGGTATGCCCAGACGTGGGTCCCGTGCTCACTACACCACTGGATTCAAGCTAGCCTGGCTGAAGAAGGGTGATGCCCTGAAACCGGTCCCAGGATGCTTGTTTCCGGTCCAGGGAGGACCTGGCTTGGCAGTTCGGGCTGGACTGTTCCCACAAGGAACAGGGTCAAGACTGATTTGCATATGGCTGGGTCCAAACTGGGGTGGTGTGGTGAGCAAAAGAATGATGGATTTAACCCAGATCTTTGTGACTGGGGGTGAATGTTTGCATTGTCCAGCATTCCGTCCATCAATTGTTTCTTTTGCATGTGTCACCCTAAGTGGGAAGGGTATGCCCAGACGTGGGTCCCGTGCTCACTACACCACTGGATTCAAGCTAGCCTGGCTGAAGAAGGGTGATGCCCTGAAACCGGTCCCAGGATGCTTGTTTCCGGTCCAGGGAGGACCTGGCTTGGCAGTTCGGGCTGGACTGTTCCCACAAGGAACAGGGTCAAGACTGATTTGCATATGGCTGGGTCCAAACTGGGGTGGTGTGGTGAGCAAAAGAATGATGGATTTAACCCAGATCTTTGTGACTGGGGGGTGAATGTTTGCATTGTCCAGCATTCCGTCCATCAATTGTTTCTTTTGCATTTGTATGTAGGTGCAGTTATAGCGTCTAAACTATAGTCTCTAGGAGCGTTGCACCAGTAGACTCCTTAGGACTGTCGCAACATGGGGCTCTGGTGAACTTTTTGAAGTTAAGCAAGGATCAGCAACACTCTTTCCTTCTTTAAATTTAGTGCAATAGAGCAGCAGAAGTGGACGATTTCATCACTCCTAGCACTTTACTCCTCTGCTGGAGACATTTCAGTGTGACATCATCTCGGCAACTTACGTGACTATACCGTCTGCTTCTTCTGAGCGATGACTCCTCTCACCCAGAGACTAGCTTTAGGCTTGTCACAGACCCCAATTCAGCCCAAAAAACACTGCTTTATTTGGAGAGAAACCTTAGATGCACCCTGGTTTTAACTGTTATCCTTTAAAAAAGTAAAACTACAATAAACAGTAAGCTAAAAAAAAAACAGATAGGGACCAATGGCTCATGTTAGCATTCACCGCGGAGGCAGGGTGCCATGACGTTTCCTCCATTGCTTAGCTTGCCTGTGGTATGGACTCGCTTCATGGTACAACATGGACGAGGGGAGGGGAGCAGGAGCAGCAGGGAGTGCATGCCATGATTTCGCCTCTGTTGTTCGCTTGCCTGAGGCATGGAAGGGGAGGGGGGAATTTACAACTTGGACAGCATGGGGGAGGGGCTAAAGGCAACACGGACAACGGGTGAATAAAAAAGCGGGACGCGGGGCGGCGCTTGGAGCTACGACCACAAGCATTGAAATTGAGAAGGAAATGAACAATTCAAGCCCAGGCAAAATAAAAAGTAATGCGGGACTCTAACGTATATGGCCGATGGTGAAATAATCCAAGTAACTGGGACAGTCTCCAGGGCGTGACCAACATAGCAAAAGGAGAGACAAATGTAAGCTATTCACCAATGAAAACAAAGGAATTTGGAAAAGCACATGAAGGAACCAGTCATAAGCAATGGGTGTGCTGAATGCCCATACAGTAGATACAGCATGGCTCGAGAGACAGTGCATGCGCTGCCTAGGCAAGACCTAACAAGATGAAGCGGAAACAAAGTGTATGTCCGATGAGTTTTTGCAATGATTGTAAAAGGTCTCAGTGCATTAGATGACACGCATGAACCAGGTGAACGCTAGTGAAATAATCATCTAGGTTTTTTCACTGCAAATGTAAATGATGGCATTCTAATTTGGCTAAAACTTAAAGGCACTCTGCTTCAAGGTTGTGTCTTGTGAAAAGCAAAACCAGTCCAGTAAAATATCAGTATGAGGGGAAGACAATTCGATGTGCCCTCTGTAATGCCCTCCCACCAACACTTTACAGAAACTTCCCCTCTTACCATTCCCTCCCCCATATGTTCTCCTCTCCATATCCTCCCAACAAGACAGTGGCTGCATATAAGAGAGTTTTAAGGTGTGGGAGTTGCCAACAACCTCCCAGTTGGGGAAACCAACAGATCATTAATTCAACAAGATAGTAAAGGAACCAGTCTTTGTGGTACAGATGAATTTCAATGACTTTGAACTGTGAGAAAACAATGAATATATCTTTTGAAAATTTCTGTTCACAATAAATGTAAGATTATAAGATGTTATCTGTGCTGTGTGCATTGTTCAAACCATAGAAATACAATTATAAAGCAATGAGTAACCTGTGAAAACAAAATACAAAGTAACTGATGGTCATAAGAAGAAACAATTAGTTCTGGTATGAAATTAGCATTTTAGAAGACTGTTCTCCAGTTAAATTGTGTTGATTTTGTGCTTTTAGAAAGATCCAGACCTAGGGGCTTATTACGATGAAGGGCGGAGTTGCCTCCGCCTGACATCGTCTTGGTCATGGGACCGACCGATACCAGGTCGGCAGTCCCGACCGGCCCATTAGGATGCAACCGAACAGTGTTCGTCGAATTCCTACATTTTACAATGGGAGCATGCATTCTGGCCGTAAACCGTCTGGAATGCATTGTCCCATTGTAAAATGGGAGGTGCAGTTCATCCCCGCACTTCATGGCGGGCACCTCAAGGTGCCTGCCACGGGGTTCAGGGATCAACAGGGGGGCACCATAGGTGCCCCCTCGGTCTCCACACAGAGGCCGTGCACCCAAGTGGGTCCTGCTGGGGGCCCCCAAATGCGAGTTCCAACAGCCTTTCTGTGTCGGAAAGGCCGGCACGGAAAGGCTGCCTAAACCTGACATCGTAATCCCAAGGGCGGAAAGAGTCGCCCTTGGGATTACAGGCTGCATTCTGACTGGCCAATGGGCTCTCCGAGCCCGTTGGATTCCTTTCAACCGCCTCGAATGTAATGAGATGGTGGGAAAGGTATCCAACCGACATATTATGATGCGGTCGTAAAGGCTCCGACTAAGGGTCGGAGCCTTTTATGACCACATCGTAATCGGCCCCTTTATCTTCTGTGCATTTTTCTATCAAGCAGGCCAGTCACAGTTGAAAACGGCATTGCGAGTCCACAGTGCGGGTGACATAGAGCAAGTTTCTTATGATGTTGAGATGTATTTCTGTTGGGTTGTTGCATCCTATCATTTAAAAGTCAATTTCAGGTGTCGCTTCTTGGGGTCTGTGTGGTTGAAAGCAAATGGTAAGAAGCCTTTCTTTCCCCTAAAGTTAAGTCATTCATTTCTATTCCTCACATACCTACCTGTTTACTGGAAGTCAGTTTTGGCATGATTGGCAGTCTAGCATCCTTCCTGATGCAGCGGAGCGGGTAGGTGAGCCGGACTGCTCTGAGCGGGAGCAGCGACACTACGTTGAGTGTCCATATACTCCGCTGCGGTCTGATGAAGCAGCACTTGAATCCTTAAGAGGTTGGCTGCTTTTCTCCGGGGCAACGTCCTACCGAGAGAAGAAGTGGTATGTAGAACCACACCACACACTGTAGATAGTTTTCATTTAGTCACTAGGTCCTGAGGAATCGCCAACTGATCTATTAGAGACATTTTATAGGCGAGAAACATGTTGACCACTAAGGGGTAGAGCGTAATTTTTGTCAGATTAAAACAAAATAGTACGCCCTCCTTCTTCTTTTTACTTTTAATCAGGTTGTGACCTCTCCAGAATAAAAATAATTATAGAGGATTCCCTTACCTGTTTTAACCCACACACCACATCTACATCTTACCAGGCCCCTCACACCCACGGCACCTATACGTCAAGGAACAAAAGATCTCCGATAAAGAGCCCCTTATGGGTGCCCGTCGAGCATTGCAGCGCCCGGCTCGACGAGGACAGACCCATATGATGAAGCATGACACCTAGCTTGCTGGGTGTGTGAGGGTCCTAGTTCCGAAGGAGGTATTCCCCACTTCCCCACCACTCTGAGTACTAACCAGGTGGCCAACTTGCCACCCAGGAACACCGTACCTCTTTTGTCTTCTAGTCTAGAATCCCACCCACAATGTGGCTAGTGACACTTTCAGACGCGACTTAGAACTGCTTTGCCACAGCCGTTGCTATTCCTTTTCTTCCTTTATTCTGCCCAGCATGTAAATGTGTGCTGTGCTGTGCTGTGAAGAGGAAAAATCAAGTACAGTATCTTAGATCTGTTTCAGAGTTCAGTTGAATAGAGTCAACTATAATAGAAAAAATTCCCACTCGACCTACCTGTATTTCTTCTCGAGTGCCTCACACGTGCCTCTGGTTCGGACCCAAATAAAATTATACTACAGATGCAGTATCTTTTTACAAACCATATTTATTCTTTTTATCATATATTTTGTCATATTCATTGATCTCAGTAAACACATTTCATAAAAAGTCTACAAGTATACATTTTAACAATTCCTTCCATGTACTGCGGCAAAATCTGTTTTTCACAACAAAGAAAAAGTATTTTGCATTTTAAGTTAAAATGATAAATAATTTTCATTGTTGCGAAAAACAGGTTTTTCAATAAATAAAGATATATGATAAAATGAATCAGCAGCACATGTGAGGCACACAAGAAGAAATACAGGTCAAGTGGGAATTTTTTCCATTATAGTTGGTGTTTTCTCCCCCTCATCCCAGACTTAGGAGTACTTTTGTAGGGGACAAACTTTGTTTTTGATGACAGTTGAAGAGTCGCCAACAACACTCTGATGCAAGCGCTGTCATCATTGCATAGGTGTGTTTAACCATGTGCGGATGAACAATGTAAGACTTAAAGATTGTAAACTGCAATAATGACAATGGAAAATCAGCCCATACAATGGATTTCAGGTATCACGCATTTCGGCTGAGTTATGGTGAAAGAAAATTAGTCTACTTTATGTTTTCTCTCTGTTTTAGTTTAGATGGCTGCAGTTAGCTGAGGCTTCCCAAACAGGTCACAGCACAGTTTGCCCTGTATAACTGCTATGCTTGTGTCCTGTTTGTATGACTTCTGCGGCCGCAGCCCTGTTATGACTCTCAAATCAGCACTCTTAGGGGGATATGTACAAGTGAAGTGGCGGAGTGAGGCGTTAGCCGTCATGGTTTAACGCCTCACTCCGCCACTTCTGAAACACAAGGCTGCACCATATTTACAAGGATATGGTGCAGCCTTGCGTTTCCCCCTGCGCTAGGTCTACACTTAGAAGTGTAGTGCCAACTCAGGCACCTTTGCACCATAGTGCAAGGGTGTCTGCGTGCAGGGGAGGATTGTTTATGTGTAGGAAGGTGTCCCTTCCTGCACATAAACAATTATCAAAAAAAGCCATTTTGTCACTTTTATGTGTGCTGCTTCATGCAGCACACATGAAACTCACAAAATGGCATTTTGTTTACAGATTGTTTATGTACAGGAAGGGGGACCTTCCTGTACATAAACAATCCATGGCAGTTTCCTTTTTCCATGTGTGCTGCACAAGGCAGCACACATGGAAAAAGCAACAAGCATTGGCATAGCCAATAGGTCTCGCTTTTGGGACCTTATAAGTGTTTAGCCATGCAACACTTGATGTTGTTTAATCAAGGATATTGTGCTGGATAACTAAACACTTATAATGTCCCAAAGGCGAGACCTATCGGCTATGCATTGGGGGGCCTTATAAGTGTTTAGGTAGACCTATTGACTTTGCCAATGTTTCTAATCTGTGCAGTAGAGAAGTGTGGCTGCTGTGCAGCATGGTGAGAAGTTGTAATTAAAAAGTGTAAGAAGCACTGAGTGATGCTGTGGTGTCGTTGAGTGATGCTGTGCTGGCCCTGAGTTATGCTGTGGTGGCATTGAGTGATGCTGTGCTGGCCCTGAGTGATGCTGTGGTGGTCCTGGGTGATGCTGTGGTGGTACTGACTGATGCTGTGGCGATGCTGATTGATGCTGTGGCGCTGCAGAGTGATGCTGTGGTAACATATAGTGATGCTGTGGTCGTACTGAGTGATGCTGTGGTGTTCCTGAGTGATGCTGTGGTGGTGCTGAGTGATGCTGTGGTGAAGGTGAGTGATGCTGTGGTGGCCCTGAGTGATGCTGTGGTGGTGCTGAGTGATGATGTGGTGGTGCTGACTGATGCTGTGGTGGTGCTGAGTGATGCTGTGGTGGTGTTGAGTGACGCTGTGGTGGTGCTGACTGATGCTGTGGTGCATTGAGTGATTCTGTGCTGGCCCTGAGTGATGTTGTGGTGGCCCTGAGTGATGCTGTGGTGGTGCTGACTGATGCTGTGTTGATGCTGATTGATGCTGTTGCGCTTTAGAGTGATGCTGTGGTGGTACTGAGTGATGTTGTGGTGTTCCTGAGTGATGCTGTGGTGGTGCTGAGTGTTGTTGTGGGGAAGGTGAGTGATGCTGTGGTGGCCCTGAGTGATGCTGTGGTGGTGCTGAGTAATGATGTGGTGGTGCAGACTGATGCTGTTGTGGTGCTGAGCGATGCTGTGCTGGCCCTGAGTGATGCTGTGGTGGTGCTGAGTGATGCTGTGGTGGTGCTGACTGATGCTGTGGTGGCGCTGAGTGATATTGTTGTGTCCCTGAGTGATGCTGTGGTGGTGCTGAGTGATGCTGTGGTGGTGCTGAGTGATCCTGTGGTGTTGTTGAGTGATGCAGTGTTGGCCCTGAGTGATAATGTGGTGTCGCTGAGTGATGCTGTGGTGGTGCTGAGTGATGCTGTGGTGGTGCTGAGCGATGCTGTGGTGGCGCTGAGTGATGCTGTTGTGGCCCTGAGCGATATTGTTGTGGGCTTGAGTGACGCTGTGTTGGTGCTTAGTGTTGCTGTAGTTGCGCTGAGTGATGTTGTTGTGGCGCAGATTGATGTTGTGGTGCCCCTGAGTGATGCTGTGGTGGTGCTGAGTGAAGCTGTGGTGGTGCTGAGTGATGCTGTGGTGGCGCTGAGTGATGTTGTGGTGGTGCTGAGTGACGCTGTGGTGGCGCTGAGTGATGCTGTGGTAGCTCATAGTGATGCTGTGGTGGTACTGAGTGATACTGTGGTGTTCCTGAGTGATGCTGTGGTGGTGCTGAGTGATGCTGTGGTGTTCCTGAGTGATGATTTAATTGTTTCTGAGTGGTGAGTGGTATAGGTGAGGTGCAAAGCAGAAAGAGTCCGCTGGCAGATTGGAGGGCCGTGTAGGGAGTTTGCTGGGTTACTGTTGTTGGGAGCGGGGGGCGTACTTGGACCAGGACGGCTGGCGAGTGGCACGCTACTTTAATACAATATGGAGTTTTGTGCAACGTGTGAGTCTGAACTGACTTAGAGTTCATGCGCAAACAGCCTACAGCTCTGAGTTTTGACGCAGTGTTTTCACTCTTCCTCGGGAAAGTACCCCCACCCGCAAATAAATGATTTAAGATCAAAAATGTTGCTTAATATATGACTGCAAGGAAGACAGCCACATGCTTTAAGACCGCACTTCTATAGCTAACGGTAGAGTAATTCATCACGGGGATGAGGGGCTCTGACGAGACGAATAGGCCTCATCAGCTGTAAGTAACTGGAGGACACAAGCATATGGCACCTCAAAGTCAGAAAGCATGTTGTTTATGTACAAAAGGCCACCATGCGTTATGAGCACACCAATAACAACTCATGCAAAAAATCATATTTGTTTCTTGGTGTCTGGTTCCCGCGCACATTAGATAATGGCATACCAGACAATGACAGAAATATTTTTCCGGCCTCAAATTATAAAATATTTTGCATCTCAGACGGGCGAAAGTACGAATGGCATATTTATCAACATAAAAAGGTAAGAAAGTGCTAGATAAAGTTGACGGTGGACAGATTTTTTGATTAAATACCCATGCCATGGAATTCTCATAGTGCTCTCCAAGTGCGCTTTACTCTGATGTCAAAAGTTGTGCTCAGCTTTGCGATTGCTAGAGGTATTTCCACTGCTGCTATTTTTCATGTAAATCGCAGGACAGACCACTATTCAAATTATGTAGCAATCACCCCTCCTAGGCGTGGCCATTAGATCTATCAAGCACAGTGCAGCAGAATTATTTGCTGACATGTAAAGATACTCTAGCGCCTCGATTTCTGAGGATGCTTGTCTGGGCGCTTGCCGGGAGTCGTATGCTCTCAAAAAGGTACTGAACTGCTCAGATAAACAAACGTGGAAAGATGGGGGAAACGGGGTCCCCAACACGGAGAAATGCTGGGCGGGAGGGGATTCGAAAAGCAGCACCCTGGAGAAGGGGAGAGGGTGTGGGGTAATGGCCAGAGCAGCCGCCTTTGGATCTGAGGAATTGCTTTCAAGTCTCGGTGTCAACTCAACATGCTGTGACTCTGGGTAAATCACATTATCGTGCCTAAAAATCCAAAAATGAATGGCTTGTGTAATGTAATTGAATAGTGTAACTGGTGCTCATGTAAAGCGCGCTAATACCTTCGTGCCGAGTACCCGCTATAAACAACTGCAAAAAAATAAAGTGTTGGTGTGAGTGGAAATAAGCAACAAAGTGAAAACATGCACTGATAAAGGTTGGATGATAAACAAGCTTAAATCAAAAGAAGCAAAACACCGAAAGAAAACAAGCCTTGAGGCTTGAAGTCCGCGAGCGATGCGCTTGAGCAATTCGGTTTATAAAATATTTTGCATCTCAGACGGGCGAAAGCACGAATGGCATATTTATCAACATAAAAGGTAAGAAAGTGCTAGATAAAGTTGACGGTGGACAGAATTTTTGATTAAATACCCATGCCATGGAATTCTCATAGTGCTCTCCAAGTGCGCTTTACTCTGATGTCAAAAGTTGTGCTCAGCTTTGCGATTGCTAGAGGTATTTCCACTGCTGCTATTTTTCATGTAAATCGCAGGACAGACCACTATTCAAATTATGTAGCAATCACCCCTCCTAGGCGGGGCCATTAGATCTATCAAGCAGAGTGCAGCAGAATTATTTGCTGACATGTAAAGATACTCTAGCGCCTCGATTTCTGAGGATGCTTGTCTGGGCGCTTGGCGGGAATCGTATGCTCTCAAAAAAGGTACTGAACTGCTCAGATAAACAAACGTGGAAAGATGGGGGAAACGGGGTCCCCAACACGGAGAAATGCTGGGCGGGAGGGGATTCGAAAAGCAGCACCCTGGAGAAGGGGAGAGGGTGTGGGGTAATGGCCAGAGCAGCCGCCTTTGGATCTGAGGAACTGCTTTCGAGTCTCGGTGTCAGCTCAACATGCTGTGACTCTGGGCAAATCACATTATCGTGCCTAAAAATCCAAAAATGAATGGCTTGTGTAATGTAATTGAATAGTGTAACTGGTGCTCATGTAAAGCGCGCTAATACCTTCGTGCCGAGTACCCGCTATAAACAACTGCAAAAAAATATAGTGTTGGTGTGAGTGGGACTATGAGACAGACGTCCCAGTGCTTAATAAGCTTGGGGTTTACTGTACAGATCGAAGTATTCTACAATTAATTTACGGTACTTTGTAGTTGTGGAATAAAATGCAGGCTTGTTTGAAATGTTCGATGTGCCGATTAATACGTGGCGCTGACTGTAGTGAGAAAGTAGAAATTAAACAGTGAAGACGACCCCGTAGCTGCCTCGCTTTTGCTTTCACTGGCGCCAGGTGCTAACATGGAATGTTTTCAAGCGGCCTTGTAGTAATGAAGCCGCAGTGAAGTGCGGAGCAGAGCTCTGAAGGACAGAAGGGCAGAGCAGAATCGAGGACTGCTGAATACCAGATGAGCTGTCCCGCACGCAGGTCAAAGGAGCTACTCGGAAATCGTCATTGAAAAGAAATGAGCTGCATCAACGAGGGCAGAGCAGAAGCCGGGGCTGCTCTTTACCACCATGGAAAAAACAGAAGAAGCGGGGTCCAGCAGGAGCCGGGATGACATGAGCTCTGTGGTGGGGGAGGGGGAGGGGCATGCGCTGGTCTGGAGAGCAAGCGAGAGGAAAGCCAGATGGCGCCTGATCGCGAGGGAAGCCAGATGGCGGCTGTGCGCGTGCACGCACGCGTAACAGCAAGCCTTAGGCCACAAGCAAAAGCTTGTGGTCGCATTTCTAAAGCCCCCACTCACTAAATGTCTCGCCAGACCAGCGCATGCGCTGGCTCAGGCGAGACCTAAAAACGAGGAGAAATAATGCATTTCTCCTCGTTTCGCCAAATTAAGACCAGGTTTTCCCTGGTCTTAATTTTGGCGCTGCCTCCTATGTACGCTGCCCTTGTACATAGGGGGCAGCGTCAAAATGGAACGCCCACTGCAACGCCCACTGCCCACCTAAGTGGCTTAACGCTGCCTTGTAAATAAGGCTAAGCCCTATCGCCACCACAATATCGGAAAAAGTGACGTTGTGGTGGCGATAGGGGCTTGTACATATGTCTTAAAGGAAACTTTTGAGAGTCGCAGTGTACCACAGCTATGAGAGTAGGCGTTGATATTCAGTTAAACCGCAGTCAATGTTTTCTCAATCCGTTAACATTTTAAAATAGGAATGTAGTTTATTTCATAAACCAAGCACAGAGAATAATTCATCAGGTCCAATAAAACATCAGGTTCGATTCAATAATGTTTGTCCTTTTGGTGGACCTGATGCATTTTGGGACATACCCCTTCATCGGGCATATAAATATTTTTTGTCTACTCTTGGGACAATCTGATACAAATTTTTGAGGTCGTGCTCGCACTGCCAGGTCCCTGCGTTTTGGCAATTGTGGCGCGCGAAATCAATGAATCAAATGCACTGGGGCGATTATTAAAACTAAATATGAAGGGGCAGATTTACAAAAAACTAACGCAGCGCGGTACTGCAAGTAATTTTGCTGTGCAGCGCTGCGTTAGTTTTAAAGCACAGGGATGCAACATATTTACAACAATATGTTGCATGTCTGTGCTTCCACCTGCGCTGGCGCACAAACTGCTGCCATGAGCCGGCGCAGGCACCCTTGCACCATGGTGCAAGGATGCCTGCGTCACGGGGATGATTGTTTTTGTGCAGGAAGGGGCACTTTCCTGCACAAAAACAATCATGTGAGGTGATTTCCTCTTCCAATGTGTGCTGTAGAATGCAGCACGCATTGAAAAATGAAAAAAACGAGGAGAAATGAAAAAATTTCTCCTTGTTGCTTCTCAAAACGCCACCCCTAGGGTGGCGTAGCATTCTGACGCATTTCCAGATTTATGATTCCTCGTAAATCTGGAAATGCATCAGTGGACATGGGTGTTGCATGGGAACACCCACAGCAACACCCATGTCACGCCCCTAACACACAAAGGGCCATATTCTCAAGAACGGCGATAACATTATCGCCGCTTTAGCGGCAGTTTCCTGCCGCTAAAGCGGCGATAATATTATCGCCGTTCTTGAGAATATGGCCCAGAGTGTTACGTGAAAAGGGGCGATATTTACAAGCACAGGTAGAGTCACGCCGGGTGGCTTTACGTGTGCTTGTAAATATCACTCAGCAGGTTGCGCCGCCGATGCGTCACGCAACGTGACGCACCAGCAGCGCAAGGGGCATGAAAATCTGCCCCGAAGTTTTTATTGGACCTACAAACTATCCTCCAAATTTTGTTGCAAAATAAACCAACTTCTCAAACCATAGTGTTAACAAATTGAGCACGTGTTTGTTATGGTTTAAGTTGACTATCAATATCTACTGACATCACTTTAGTGCACTGGCGACTCTTCAAGGTGTTCCTTGGGAGTGATGATTTAATTGTTTCTGTGATTCCATGCTGGAGGAACACACCCACTTGTACATGTTCAAATGTTCCATACCTAATCTGCATTTCACAACCCTCAGGAGTGCCAACGGTGCAATCCACATACCATTGTCTTTGTCAGCTCACTAAGCTGGCCCTCAGACCGTCAAATTATTAAAAAACTCCCTCGTAGTAATTCCACATGTTTAATACAAGGCTGCCTGTCACGCTGCTAATCGATAATTTTTGAAAAATGTAATGCAGGATACACCATTCCCACAGTCTCTACCTTACACTTAGCTTGCAACACACACTAATAGCCCGGGAGCTTTCTAATAAAATGTTATCTCAATTCTAAACTGGATCTAGGAAATGAAGCAAGTACTAAATATAAATCTTAATAGTATTTTGGCCTGAAATATTTAAATCTATAATCAGATTTGTGCAACTCATTTAGCTTTGTGACGATTAGGACATGATACATTATGCCCCCAATCCATTTTCAATGGCCCGATGAGACTTGTACTTTGTCTGAAACATTTTTATATCTTGTTTACACCTCTGACTGGAGAACCCAGTTTAACCTCACATCCATAGCCTGCTTTCCTGAAAGACGCTTATTGCTCAGGCTTCAAAAACGAACACACGACGGCCAAAAAAGGACAAAAGAGTTGATCTGTGCGCAATGTCTGCACAAGTATTACTAAAACAATTCTAAAAAACGTAGGGGCATATTAGCAAGACCCACGTTAAAATTATCGCCGTTTTAGCGGCAGGAAACTGCCGCTAAAACGGCGATAATGGGCTTGCTAATATGCGTTATAGAGTTCCAATAGAAGCCCAGGTTAGATGTCCTGCACATCTAACCTGGGCTTCTATTGAATTCCATAACGCATATTAGCAAGCCCATTATCGCCGTTTTAGCGGCAGTTTCCTGCCGTAAACGGCGATAATTTTAACGTGGGTCTTGCTAATATGCCCCGCGTAGTCCTTTGAAAGACAGGATAAGACGCGGCCTAACAACAGAGCTGCCAACATTGGCACTGGGGACCAGGTTCAAGTTCCAGTCTCAGTTCACCATCCTGTGATTCTGGGCAAATCAATTAATCTCCCCATGCCCAAAAAAGGAAAATGTCTAACATAACCTGGTGCTCATAAAAGGTGCTCTAATGCCCTTGGGTCACATTTGGAAGTGGGGTTCCAGGCACACTCATAGTGTCCAATGTCCAGTAAAAATCTATTTGAATTTGACTAGGCTGCACTGAAAGGTGAGGGGAAAGGTTGGGTGGTGTGGAGATGAGCTCTGTGCCCTACACCTGTCCTCGCCATTTGTGGTGTGAACATATTGAGAGAGTTGTGGTCACAGAAAGATCACTTTGAGCTAAATGTTAGGGTGGAGACTGTGGGAACATTTTACAAATTGGTTGAGGATCACCCTCCAATGAGTGCTAATGCCCATTTTGAAAATAATTGCTTTGTCCACTGGTCCTCCCTTCAGAACCAACTTGGAATGTTAAAAACACATTGTACTGCATGAAATTTAAGATTTGGGAGAATTAGTTTTTTTTTACTGAGTTTTATATAGCGCAAACTTGACCCAAATCGGGTATCAGAGCACTTTACATAGCACCAGTTGCATTACATGAGGACACATTAATTTTTGTTACGCACGGGGAGATTAAGTGATTTGCCCAGAATCACAGGATATGCAGCGTCATTGCAGAGACTCGAACCCAATTCCCCAGATTCTAAGTTGACCGCCCTAGCTGGTATGCCAACTCCTCTCCCAGTTCCACTCCCTTACTTGAATCAATATGTCCACGACATTTGTTAGATCAGTGAGAGTACATATCTCCTTCTAGTCCAGCAGCAGTCCATGCAGGTAACAGCGGTGGGGCAGTGGGGCCGGGTTAGGGGGTATTTTGAGGGACGATGCAGAGGGAACATTTTTTTATTTATTTAATTTTCCCTCGGCATCGTCCCCCGAAATCCCCTCTTGCCCGGCCCCACCACCCCACCGCTGTTACCTGCACGGACCGCAGCTGTTCTAGTCCAAATGTTGCTTTCGTGGTGCTACTTTTGGGAAGACTATTTGCTGGAGGAGCTATTTTCAAGAAGCTGTAAACTGAGAGTATGGAAAGCTTCAGTCTGACTACAGAACATTGCACCATGGGTACTTAGGTAGGTAGAACCATTTTCAAAGATCTGTAGTAAAATGGGGTTACGGTAAAATTGCCACTGTTCTCTCAAATCTTTAAGTCAGTGCCAACATCTAAAGCAAGCTGGGTCAAATTAAAAAGCTTACGGTTGGACCAGCATTAAATTAACACCCGAGAAAGCCTTGTACCCAAACACGTTCCACCATAGGTTAAAAATCAATGTTGCCTTGACATATATTCATCTTTGTCTTTGCCTCACCAGGAGCAGCACCAATATGCCAGGCAGCTGGTTCCAATCCTTTCATTGGCCTTCCTGACTTTTCTGAACTGAAGGTTCAACATTTTTAGCTGGTTCTGAAACTGCTTGTAAGTCTGGGCCAGTGCAACTTTGAGCCCTCTGCGCCTGAATTCCACTTGACTCAAAAGGGTTCAGCTGATGGCTCAACAACTGGATGGTGATTCAAACTGAAACTCTTGGAAGTTAGAAGATACAAAACCTTGGTTACAGCCCAAATATATACACCCATTGACTGCGGTGTTTCTGGAGGAACTTCTTCAGTATCACTTCTATGAACTAAGAAAACCTTTTTCGTTTGAGTTCCATGGACTTTTAAAACATTTTTACATTATCATTTTTTTACTTCGTTTAACAAACTCATAACACCCTCCTATTTACTAAGAGTGCATGGGTAGCGCGTTCTTCAGAGAGAGAAAAAAAAAACAATTAAATGTGCTGTACCTTCTAAATAACTGCACATTTTCACCCTGTAGAGTTTGCTGTGTGAGCATAAATTCACAGTTTGAGTTTGGCTTGTATGCTTTGGAATTTCAGTGAATTCCATAAAATGTGTACTTCAATTCAAAGCGTAGCAGAGAACCTAGTAGGTATAGATTTATGACTTTTAATGCTATAATTGTAAATGTGATCTCAACCAGCGCATTGATTCCAATGAGGACCTGCATAGGCTGCTTTGGGTTGCTTTGCACTGTGTCAATTCTGGTAGGGACCACAGCTGGGCTGGCAGAGCATCTTCAGCTCCACTTCCAAGAGTCCAGAAATGGGGAGGCTCCACTTGGGGCAGTTAGGACTAATAGCTGGCATAGTCCAGGTGCTGGGTTCAGGATGGTTGGAGCCTTTTCTGTCCCTGAGGCTCTGATCAGCCCTTGAAGTCACTCTGGTGGTCCTGGGTCCAAGGTTCAGGTCCAGTTCTACCTACTCAGGCAGCAGTGCAGCAGAGCAGTCCTTCTTTTGAGTCTTCCACAGATCCAAAAGTGATCTGAAGAGTGGATAAGAGGGTCCCCCTTTTATGCCTGGTGCCCATTTTGAAGTGGGGGAAGCTTCTGGAGTTTCCCCCCTACAGAGGTGTCTGGAATTTCCTGCCTCCCTGCCCTGATCCTAGTCTCTCTGGGGGCACAATAGGCTAGGGTGAAGTCCTTTGTGTGCTTGAGCTGAGCCAGTGCCTTTGAACTGCAATTCTAGAACTTCTGTGTCTGGTTCCTGAATGACAGCATGTAGCTAGCCACATCCTGAGGGGGTTTCTTGGGAGCCTGATCCCATCCCTCCTTGATCAGGCTAAGAGGTCCCCTAACAGGGTGTCAATAGAAGAGTTCACATGGGCTTAACTCAACTTTCTTCTGTGATACCTTCCTGTAGGCAAAGAGGAGGCATGGTAAGAGGGCATCCCACTTTCGCCTCATAGCTCAGGCAGGCCCATAATCATGCCCTTCAGGGTCTTTTTAAAATCTCTCAACAAGCCCATTGGTTTGGGAACAGTAGGGCGTAGAGAACTTGCAGGCTACCCAACACTCTTCCCACATGGATTTCATATATGATGGCATAAAGTTGGTGTCTCTGTCAGACACCACGTAATTGGGAAACCCTACCAAGGTAGAAATCCTCGTCAGGGCTCCTGCCACTGCAGGTGCAGACACAGACCTAGTAGCGTGATCCACCAAAACCAGGATGAACCTGTTGCCTAAGGTGGTTTTGAGGTGCAAGGGTCCAACAATGTCCATGCCCCCCATTCAAAGGGGGTGCCAACCACAGGCAAGGGATTCAGGCTGGGCCTTAAACATTGTTCCTGCTTTCCCACTGGCAGGTGGAACAAGCCCTGCAGAATGTATTTGAGGATGTCTTCATCCGGGTCCAATTAAAGTGGTAGACAAGCATGGAAAAGATCTTGCAGCTCTCCAGATGTCCTGCTAGGGGAATATCATGAGCCAGACCTAGCAGGAAGTCCCTGTAGCATTGGTGGACCCCCCAAAAACATGTTCCCCCATGTACACATGTCCCCCCATGCACAGGTGCCTTAGGCTCACCGTATAAGAGGTTGTTCTCCCAATTAATGAGTTGATCTCAAGAGGTGTCACCAGCTGCCTGGTCTTGAGGCTGTGGCTCATGCCCTCTAGGATTAGGCACTCTCTCTGTGCCTTACAGAACTCCTTCCTGGTGAGAGCATCTTCAACTTGCCAGACAGGTCCTCCAGGGTGGCAATACCCTCCCCAGTAGGTTCTGGGATGGCTGCTTCCAGCACCCTATCATCCTGTTCCATGGGAATTTTGGAGGCTGGTTTCTCAAGACCCCTGCTCTACACTTTCATGACAATATCTGGGGCATTTTTCAAGGCTTTTTTGACTCGCTTCATGAGCAGCCATGGACCATGTCATCATGCAGACCTATTCAGGTAACCCTAACATCTCCTGATGTGACTGAGCTCCACTTCCTTCCAGGCAGTGTGTTCTAGGTCATTGACTAACAGACAATCCACAGTCATGGCAGGGCTCACTGGTACCTTAAGAGAACCTGAATCCGCCCTCCCATTCAAAGGGAAAACAGTTGCTGAATATGTGCTCCCTTGCAAACAAATTGTACAGCACCTTGTAATCACTTCCATCACTGCCCTTCACCCAACCATCCAGTGCTTTGCAAAAGTGATCCACAAATTCCATGCAGGACTGTTGGGGCAACTTCTTGCTGTCCCTAAACTTCTGCCTCTTCTTCTCTGGGGTAAGGCTATACTTCCTGGTGAGAGTATGCTTCATGAGGCATTCTGTCACCTCTCCTCTTTTCCTCCAGGGCCAGTTTCTTTTCCTCCAGAGCCAGCTTCTCCTCAATTTGCAGTCTGGACATCTGCAACCTGAACTACCTTTCAGCATTCCTGTTTGCCCATTCTTATGGGGATAAGCTGTGGGAGGACACACTTGCTTTAGCAAGGAACTGCTCTCCAGTAGGCAAAATATTCCCCTGCTCAGGAAGCTGTGGTGCTGGACCCATAGCTAGGTCTTCCTCCTCCTCATCCAAATCTTGTCCCTGCTCCTCTGGGCTGTCATTCTCTTGCTGCTCTGGGGTGGCCTGCATCCTCTTGACCTCCTCATAGGAGCTGAGTACTAGCTGGAGGTCCTCATTTGTGGCCTTCTTTCCTGCATTCAGGCCTTCTCCTTACATAGTCTATGCAGTTCATCAATGTTGAGCAGCTCCATCTCCATTGTAGTAAAAAAAAAGGAGGTAGGGAAATCTTTAAATTGGAAAAGGGAGAAAAATAGCCAATAAACGTCTAAGTAGAATTTAAAAAGAGATCAACTCTTGTGTCAAATTATTTATCTAGGATTTACTGTTCCACTAATCACTGAATGGTACTGCACACACACAAGTACTGTATCCCACCACTGAACCAATGTGAGAAATTGGGTTGTTGGTTGAGAAGGGCATGAGCCCTTATCAAGCAACAGCCACAATCCTCATCAGGGTGAACCACCAAAGTCACTAAATGAACCTGTGCTTAACCCTCTGGTAGCTTGGCACAAAACCAGTCCGGCATAACTTAGAAGCAATGTGAAAAGTATTTATGCAGCACACAAACAGTAATAAAGTGAAAACACAACACAAGAAAAATCCCACTACAATTTAGAAAAATAGAGGTAATTTTAATAAATTATCTGAGACAAAAAGAACAAAAATCCAATTATTAGAACTGGAGATATGAAAGATTAACGGTTTAGGTAACAATAGGGCCTAATAGCACAAAGTGCCAACTGTGGATATCTGGTTGCACCGGACGAGGACAAACTCACAATTCAGGTCGACCATGATGAAGCACGGGCCGGACACAGGGACCAGGTCTGGTCCACTGAGCATTGTACCATATGTAGGCCTGGGCGGAGCCCAGGGAGTTCTGCTACGTTCTGGCAGATCCATCTCACAACAACTCAAACAACTAGAATATCTTATGAGAAGGGAGTTAAACCAACGACTACAAGCATCTACACTGGTGCAATACCATAAAGAGAAAAGGATCCCAAGGGGACTAAGACTTTCAATAAAACCGATGCTTTTTAGATTCCATCAAAACAGCATATTCATGGATAAATGGTATGCCATCCTCAATAAGTGTTCTTAGATCTAATCTTATTGTTGATAGAAGAACTATCAAAAGTCATACATGAAATATCTGAAGAAATTTCGATCATCAAACAAGATCTTGAATCACAAATGGAGCCTGACACCTGGAAAATCTCATTAGAAGGAATTAATCAAAAATTGGATACATACAACAAAGAACTATAAGAGGGAAAACTACGTGAATTCAAACGCGACACTTTGGATTATAAATTAAATGAAGTTTACCCTTGGGCCGAGGTATATGCCCAACGACGCACATATTTCAAAAAAACCAACTGCTTCATTGGAAGAGAGTGTAGTCACTGAAGGCGAAACAGACATTAATCGAGCACACGTTGCCCAAACAGTGTTGAGCAGTGAACACTCACAGAGAGAAACAGGCAACGAGGAAACAGCTCACTCCTCAGCATCGAAACCTTTTTTATCCCAGGTCACAAATACAAGTCAACCAACAGGACAACAAAGCACAAAAACAAGTTCATCTACAGGAAGACCAGGAGAAGTAAGAGAAAAAGCACACACAAATGTAAGGAGCCAAAACAGGGTTTAGTAGTAAATATATCTTCATAAGTCTTACACCGCAACAGGAGAACATTTTGAATAAAGGGATGGGTTTCGTACCTACATACAGTACCAATGAGTTGGAATGTGAAATATCACTGTATAAATTTATGCGTACCTTGAGGCTAAGACATTTCTTTTCCAACATACTTCCAACCAAAGAAGACACACAAGAAACAACATTTCCTGAATTCAAACCAAGAAGCAGTTTTCAAGCTCCAATTTCACATAAAATGTTGGATTCTTTTGAAATCTTAGTAAAAAAAGAGATACAGAAACTGAACTTCAGAACGAACAAAAAGCTGAATTTCACTAAACATGAAAGAAATCCACGGAGGTCACTTTCCAGTAATCCAGAAATATTCATCCAGAATGCTGACAAGGGAGGTGCCTTAGTGGTTATGGATACGGAATACTACCAACTAAAAGTCAACCAACATGTTTTGGATATATATATACGTACCTAGTATTGGATCAAGATCCTACCAATAGATTGACCAAAAATTGGAAGAGATACTTAATAGAGCCTTTGAAATGGGTTGGATTAGTACCACCACAAAGTCTTCTCTAACAGTCTCGAATCCACAAAGACCACGTCTTTACATGTTGCCGAAAATCCACAAAAACATTCAAGATCCACCATTCAGACCTATTGTAACAGGATGTGGAACAATGTTTGAACCATTAGGTCAATATCTTGATTGCTTTTTACAACCCTTTGTGCAAGGATGGGCATTTTATGTGAAAGATACGACAGATTTTTTACTGAAATTTCAGCAAGTAATACATTTGAAGAGAGTGGATTATATATTATGTACCATTGATGTCAAATCGCTTTATACTTCAATTCCACATATGGAAGGAATAGAAGCTGTTGAGTGGGCATTGTTAAAACAACCAAAGATTAGAGCAGACAAAGTATTCCTATTGGAGTTATTACATTTTTGTCTTCATCACAGCTACTTTCAGTGTGAAGACCGTTTTTATTTACCACTGACGGGTACATCAATGGGCTTTGCAGGAGCCCCAGCCTATGCAAACACCTTTATTGCTAAATTTGAGGAAGACTATGTATACGGGGAACAAGAATGGACAGATAATCTACAACTTTACTGCAGATTCATTGACAACATATTCCTTATATGGACTGATTCCCAAGAGAAACTTGAACAAAAGATTCAGCAACTGAATACATATGATGCTCGCATCCAATTTACACACACAATTAGCGATACTTCTTTTGCATTTTTGGATGTACTCATTGTCAAAACAGAATCGGGACTCCAAACCCAAGTATACAGAAAAGAAACAGACAAAAATAACGCGCTCCTGTACACAAGTTTCCATCCTAACAATCTCATACGTAACTTACCATACTCTCAGTTCCTGAGGATGAAAAGGATTTGCTCGGAAGCAAACACACTGGAGGAAAATTTGGCAATACAGAAACAGAAATACATTGAGAGGGGATACCCAATGAGTATTTTGGATGAAGCAATACATAGGACAGTGAAAGAAGACAGAAATACACTCTTGAAAAAACAAACAAAAATTAGATCTTTCTTTTTAAAAAAAATTTTTTTATTGAGAACATTGATATAGTATATAAACAAACATTTATAGGAGTCAAAAAAGGGTTAAAAATGACTTAAAATCAATTCATTCATCTACAACCGATGACAGATAAAAGCAGAGAAGCCGTTTTATGCAAAGCTATCATACATAGCTACCTAGCTGTTTAAAAAGCAGAAGAGAGAAAGTACAGTTAAGGTACGAAATGATTCTAAAGTGCCACAGTTCTAAAGTGCAAGTGCGAAAGTGCCAAACTGCTAGGCTAAAGTGCTAAAATGATCCGGAAAATTACCTCCAAACTTTTAAGAAAATACTCCTTATTCTACCAAACATTTAAAAAAGTAGTACAACACCTCAACTCCTTTTTTAGGTAGTGCTACGCATCCATCTGGTTTTCCAAATTCCCTAAAAATTTCCAGTTTTCACTAAACTTCTTGGAGGCTCCCACATGACATGCGTAGGCTTCTTCAAAAGCCTGCGTCCGTTTTACTTTATTAAACCATTTATCGTAAGTGGGGACTTCCCTAGATCTCCAATTCTGGAGAATTAAGGAGCGGGCTACCAAGGAGGCAATAGAAAGAAACATTTCCTCAGCTTTCCTCAAATTCGTCCTGTCTTTACAAATTCCAAACAGGGCCACCTCGACCTCGGGCAATATCCTCTTTTTGAATGCCCTATTTAGAGCCGAGAAGATCTCCCCCCAAAAAGGCCCCAATCTAGGACATGTAAAAAAAATATGTAGCCAGCCCCCTTCCCCATCCGCCAGGCATCGAAAGCATCTATTTTCGACTTCCGGGTACCTTTTATTAAGTGCTTTCGGAGTGAAATATGCCAACCATCGGGATAAGAAGGCCATTCTTTTAAAATTGGCTGCTCTCGGAGCCTTACTCCCTCGCCAACATATAGCTTCCCATTCATTATAGGAAAAGGTACATTGCGTTTCACGGGTCACCCTTTCCAAGTGGTTCTCTATCAATAGGAGTTGGCCCTGATTACGTAGCAGACGATACCAGTTCACTACTCCGCTTAGCTTTGCCCCGAAAAGGGCTGTCACAAGTTTATTCGGCGTGTCAAAGGAAAAATTCTGTTTTTTTAGAAAATGGAAAATTTGTAAATACTCAAAAAAAGCTGGCCTCCTCTGATCTCTACTCCTCAATAACACCTCCTGCCACGTAATTACCCTATTCTGAATTAAAAAATATCTGAGCTCTCCTAACTCACAACCCTCCCAATTTTTCAAGTGGCATGATTGAATTTGGAGGTCGAGGTTCTTACATTCCCTCAATTTTAAGTAATAAAACCCAGAGGAACCTGTCACCTTAAAAAAGATTGAAGTCTGGTAGAGTAATCCTTCATCGTCTTATATCTTGTTTTTTTCGGAAGTTTGGAGGTTTTTAAAAATATCGGTATCTGAGAACCGGCTTCCTGCACCATTTTTTCCACAAAGAAATTGTCTTTTAACCCATTAGAAACCAATAAACAAGCTAATAAGTCTAAGAAAGCTGCCTCGTAATAAGTTTGTATATGTGGTAAAGCCAGCCCTCCCTGTTCAATAGTTAATTGTAATGATAAAAGCTTGACCCTTGGTACCTTTTTCCCCCAGACAAACTGTCTCATCATAGTTTCCAGCTCTTTAAAAAAGTCCATATTAATTTTAACGGGTATATTAATAAAAAGAAAAATGAGTAACGGAAGTATGGACATCTTAATAAGAGATACACGTCCCACCAAAGTCAGAGGGAGTAAAAGTCACTGCTCTAGCAGCTTCTTGATTTTACCTAACATTCTTACATAGTTCAGATTATATATCTGTTGGAATTGGTTAGTAACATAAATCCCCAAATATCTTATAGGGTCAGGCTTAGTAGCTTGCGACTTGAGGTTGGCAGGGAGAAAGTTTATGTCAGTATTCAAAATGAAAACTTCTGTTTTATTTTGATTTATTTTATAGCCCCCAATTAACTCAAATTTACTAAATTCCTGATCAATACTTCCAAATTCTGACTATTGGGTTTCAAATATAAAATAATATCGTCCGTAAAAGCTTTAATTTGGCCATACCCAAATTGGAGCATTAATAGCTGCATTGTTTCGCATTCTAATGGCTAAAGGTTCTATAAAAAGGTAAAGAGCAAAGGGAAAGCGGACATCCTTGTCTTGTCCCCGGTTACTTTTTACTGTACCAGCCCGTTTAGCATTTATTACCACCTGAGCCTGTGCCCCCTGGTAAATATTTCGCAGCATTAAAATAACCTGAGAAGGAATACCGAATCTACAGAGGGCAATAAACAAAGTGTTCCAATTCACCAGGTCGAAAGCTTTTTCCGCATCAACCATCATAATACAGGCCGGGATTGAGTCAGTATTACAATAATCCAACGCTTGTATTAGAAATTCAGTATTTGCTGCCATAGATCTTCCAGCTATAAAGCCGGCCTGATCTTTATGAATTATTTCCTGTGCGGCAGATAAAAAACGCTGCGCCCAAACCTTCATTAAAATCTTATAATCTGCATTGAGGAGGCTAATGGGCCTATAGGAATTAACATCCTTTGGGTTCTTATCCTTTTTTACGAAGCAGATAACAATTGCCTCTTTAAAAACATGGGGACCTGGACTCCATTTTTAATATAATTAAAGAGTTTTTTCAGAGGTGGAATCAATTCTTCTAAGAAAACCTTATAAAATTCTATAGGGAACCCATCCTCCCCACACGCCGTGGCTCCGGCTGTAGATTTTATGGCTGCCGAGATCTCAGAGCTCTCTAGATCTGATTTTAACAGGTCTATCAAAGAATCAGATAGTCTAGGGAAGTTTACATTATCGAAGTATTCCTGTATTGTATCTTCCCCCGCCAAATATTCCGTGGTGTAAAGCTTCCGGAAATGTTCTAAAAAAATCTGTGGAATCTCCTCCCTGTTTTTTACTTCTACTCTGGTCTTGGGGTCGATCACCTTCGAGACTATCGCCGCTTCTTGTCTAGTTTTTGTAGAGCTGGCTAGCAGTTTACCAATCATCTGACTATTTTCATAAACCTTTTGTTGACAGGATCGAGAACTACTTATCTCTTCTAAAACAAAGAAGTCTCTCAGGGCTTTTCTAGCACTTTCCAACTGATGTGGACGTGAAAGGATCCTCTGAACCTGTGCCCTTTCCACAGCCCCCTGCAGTTCAGCTATTTTAGCCCGTCGAGCTCTTGACTGGGCGGCCGAAAAGGAAATAATCTGTCCTCGAGCTGCGGCCTTAAACCACCCCCACACCGCAAAGGGTTCCGCCGTCTCCTCATTAATCTTAAAGTACTCCGAAATCCATATTCTAAAGCCCTCAACCCATTCTTGGTCTTGGAGAAGGAGGCGATCCATCTGCCACCTGGACCGCTCCCCTCTCACTTCGCCAAGTTCGAGTTCAAGCCTAACATATGAATGATCAGAGAAGGGGTTGGTCCCAATATCTGCCTTTAAGGTATGAAGGGATCTCGATGTTAAGAAAAAGTCGATTCGGGATGCTGTCTGGTAACGGCGAGAATGACATGTGTAGCTATTTTTGTCAGCATTGGCTTTCCGCCAGGGATCTATTAGTTGGTAGTCATGTCTGATAACCTCAAAGATTCTTTTAGTATTTGGTTTCAATTGCTTTTTATTTTTATTTGAGGTATCCTTCTTTAGATCCTGTATATAGTTAAAATCTCCCCCAATAATAATCTGACCAGGGACACCCCTTAACAGCTCATTGATCTTAACCAGCCCCGAGACGTCGTCCGTAACCCGGCCATAATAGTTGACAAAATTTAGAATCCTCCCGTTCAGTTTCGCCACTACCCATAGCCATCTCCCCTGGGGATCCCTACGAACTTGTTCAAATTCCCACGGCAAATTTCTGGAAAAATAGATAGCAACCCCTCTCATAGCTAGCCCTGCTGACGCGAAAAAAGCGTCCGAAAATACCCTCGGTAAATACAGCTTAGGAGAATTAGACTTTAGATGTGTCTCCTGAAAAAACAAGACATGGGGTTTAAAAGAGGCAAGCCACCTAATAAGCCCACCATATTATTGTTTGTTAAGCATTCCATTTGCATTGACGGACAAAATACTACAATTACTAGCGATTTCTATTTCTTGAATAAGCTTGTTGTTTACTTGGATACAAACTCCTGTTTTCTCCACTCTGTGTTCCTTTTGCTGCTGCTCTTTTTACTGCTGATGGTCCCCCCAACAGACCCCACCACCCTCCCCAGAAAAGGAAAAACCCTCCCCACAGAAATGTGAAAAACCCCACTAGCCACGCTAGCCACCTTCCAGCCCTCCCTACTGACCTAATGGGTGTCATGGAACAACACCCTAGGTGACCCTGCTACCCCCAGCAAAAGAGGGAAAAAAAAAAAAAAAGAAGAAGCCTGAACTTTCTTTTAAACAAAATCATTTTCAACTTCCAGAAGAGATTTCTTTCAATAAGCTCTGGGCATCTTCCAAATTTGAAAAAGATGAAACTTCCCTAACCAAAACACCGAGCTTCGATTGTTGCGCTATTGAGGCTTGGGCACCCTGAGCTTTAAACAAATATAACAGCTTTACAAACTCCTTTCGCCTACGCGCTGCCAGAGCTGTCATGTCCGAGAATATTCGACATTTGGAAGTTTCATTTATTGGAAACTGTCTTTGCTGTATCGCCTTTGTCAGGACTCGCTCTTTTACACGGTAGTCAGCAAAGTTCAACAAAATTGTTCGTGGTATCTTCGAGTTCGGGAAAGGATGAGCGGGAACTCGATGTGCCCTTGTGATGGTTAAATCTCCGTCAAATTCTGGAAGAACCTTTTGTTTGATAAACGTGTTGACCCATTGGAGAGTTTGAGATCCCTCGATTCCCTCAGGGACCCCCACTATTCGAAGATTCGACCTTCAGGAATGATTCTCAAGTTCCTCAAGTTTGTTCTCCAGAGAATTTTTGTCTTTCACTGCTTCATTCACCTTCCCCAGCATATCGCTCATCTGATCTTCTAACAGCGAGATTCTTGTTCCGGCTTCCTGCAGTTTAATTGGGAAACATACCACTGCCTCTTCAATTTTGCCTAGCCGCTGATGGAGGGAGGCAATCTCAAGCTCTTGTACTTTTTCATTTCCCTGATCTCCTCCAAAATAAGGTTCAGCGTGTCTCTTATGTCCATTTGTTGCATAAAAGACCTTTCTCCCGCAATACTGCTGCTGCTGGTTTGTGGTGCTATCCCATCCGGCTTCAGATACCCAGCGGATGAATTCTCAATTTCCAGGCTGGTTTCACCCGACAGTTCCCCACATAGCGGAGACTGGGACTGAGGATGAGGGTGGGGTTGAACCAGATCCTGTAGCTGTAGTAGATTTTCTGCCTCTCTTGTTGGCATCTATTAACATCAAGCAAAGACAACCCTAACTGGGTCTGACTATATGCCTTATCTGCTACCAGAGCTGACAATTCTATCGAACCATCCTGGTCTTGTACTACCGGACCCCTTTCAGGGGAAGGGGATGGCGCCTGTCCAGGCATCTGGGCACATTGTGAAGATGACGGGGCTTGTAGAAAGCCCTTTAACAAATCCCCAGGCACATCTGGTACTTTTGTACTTATTTCGGGAAGAGCTGGTACTGATGCTTTTTTCGTAAAGAGAGGAAAGTCCTTGGCACCCTTTAGTTCATTTTTCTGCCCTCCAATTATTAGAGCGTCTTGTTGTTCCTTAGCCAACAATGATGGAACTTCAGTCGAATTCTGTGCAGCTAGTATCTCTCCTTCTAATTGTTCCGGGGACAGGTCGGGGGGCAGCTCTTCTTCTGAACTTTCGAAGCTAACATCTGAGCCACAAGGATTGGTGCTGTGTTCCCTTCTAGCTACCAGCGCAGTTGCCTTTGCCTGGGCTAAGCGAGTTTTGGCTTTCAGCCCGGCCGCCGAGTCAACCTTGGCTACAGCGCTTGAGTGTTTCAAATGCCTTCCCATTTTCACCTCCTTCTAATTTTCCCCTCTAATCTGTCCAAGTGTCCCCTTCACTGCGCAAAGCTGCTCCCAGTTTTCAACAAAGCCCTGTATGTTCGGGCCACTTTCAGCTGTTGAACACCCAGGAAAAGGTTCCTCCCACCTCCCACCTCCTTCCTCCACTCCCAAATTCTGTACCTTTGTACCTCTGTGCCTCTGTACCTCTTCAGCTTCCTCAGCCTGCTGCTTCCATAAAGCCTCCACTGATGTTCCAGGCGTTCCTGACGTTCCCAATACTCTGGAGCTGCTTCCAATTCTGTGCCTTTGTGCCTCTGCGCCTCTGTGCCTTTTTAGCCTTTTTACAGCCTCTGGAGCCCTGGCGTCTTCCGTGTGTGAATTGCTCCCTGGCGCCTACTTCCAGCAACAGTGCCTTTGTGCCTCTGCGCCTCTGTGCCTTTTTAGCCTTTTTACAGCCTCTGGAGCCCTGGCGTCTTCCGTGTGTGAATTGCTCCCTGGCGCCTACTTCCAGCACCAGTGCCTCGCGATTCCCCATGCCTGCATGACACCAGGGACCCCTACGGCGAAAATCAGACAGCCGTACAGCGGCCCCGCTATATTCTTAAAAGGAAGCCGGCAAAGAAGAAAAAGAAGCGGCCGGCGGGAGGTCCGTGCTTTCCGTGATTTTTATGTATATTTCACCCGAGCTCACAGAGACTGCTTCGCGCGTTCGCTCGAGAACGCCAAACTCCGTTTCTCCATTGCTGGGGGCGGGGCAGCGTCACCTGTGGCTACTCGGAGGCGTGGATCTCCGTAGCCATCCCTTCCGTGAACGTTTAACTTGAGGGGATACCCAGTGAGTATTTTGGATGAAGCAATACATAGGACAGTGAAAGAAGACAGAAATACACTTTTGAAAAAACAAACAAAAATTAGATCTCAAAGATAAGTTTTTGTTTCTAGATACTCAACCAGTTCGGCTAAACTAAGGAAAATAATCAACATGAGATATGATCTACTTCAGAATTAACCAGATTTCAAAAACATATTCAAAGAAAAACCACTACACGCATACAGGAGATCCAAGAATCTCAAAGAACATTTAATGACACCGAAACATGAGAAGTTATCTTTTTTTAAATTATTATTTTTATTAATGCAAAGGGAGATCATCACAGTGTATACAGATATACATTAATAGAAAAACAGGATAGCAGCCAGGTCCCATAATTTTCATAAAACATAATTGGTACATCGGGAACATATAAAACAGGAAAATCATATTTAAATCATCAATCCTTAAGTACCTTATGCCAAATAGTTTGAAATTTCTGCATAGCACGTATAACTCTGGTTTTTGCCACAGTTTTTTCCCTTTCGCAAATCTCGACCAACATGATCCACCACTCTACCAAGCTACTAGGTTTAGGGGAGATCCAAGCCCTGGCGATGGTAAGCCTTGCAGTAACTAATAAAATGGCGATAAATGCACGACGTGCAGGGCTAGGGTCGACCTTAAAACCCATCATTATCTCCTGTACAGTAAATCTTAGTTCTAGACCCAATCTGTCTCTACAAGCGTGACTAACGTTCGCCTAGAATGCCCAGATCGGCAGGCATGTAGCAAACATATGCACCATGTCACCATGTCAACCGCTGTGGCTCCACACTTGGGACATTTTGTTTTATCATCGTTGGCTTGGTCGCCTCTTTTTTCCCGCCAGCTTGCTATCTTCTTGGAATAATGAGAAGTTATCAACACCACAGGGAACAAAGAGATGTCAAAATTGCATACACTGCAATAATGTCATAACTGGCACCAACATTACACATCCAAGAACTGGAGAAACCATTGAGTTAACCCATACAACAGCCTGCAACTCTAGAAATCTGATTTACAGCATTAAGTGTCCATGTGGACTACTTTATGTTGGTAAGACCGAGAGAAAAATTAAGACACGTATTTCAGAGCACAAAAGTACCATATGAACAGCAAACAAAACCTGTAGCCTAGCAGTACATTGGTCCACAGAAAGGCACACTATATCTCAATTACGGTTTCAGGTAATAGAAACTTTATCACCTACTCCGGGGAAAGATCTAACCAGATATTTATAGCAAAGAAATATTTTTGGGATTAAAAAATTGGACACACAGCAGCCAAGAGGGCTTAATGAAAAGATCGATATGAGTTGTGTTCTGTACCCACACAAGATGAAAGAGAGTGAACATTAGGATTCATGATCCAACACCATTCCATCACACATACAGTAGAAGGAGACCATGTTGAAGTGTTAGACACCCTAATATTCTGCATGCTCGAATATGTACTAACCACAACCAGAACATAGTGACTGAATAGGAGAAAATGTTGTCCTCGGTCTATCAATAAAGTTTTGGAATTTCAATATTTTTATTTGTGTTATGCAGGGCAGTGTCTAGATATCTTCTAGTTATCAACTTCATGGTATTTCTAGTATTAAGGTTTATTAGAGCCCAGAATCATCGTCTTGAAACGATAACTTTTGGTTTCAAGTAGACGCGATGAGCCCAGGGGGCTTATTTACAAGGCCCTTGCGCCACTTTTGCGTCATTTTTAACATGGGAAAAGTAACGCAAAAGTGGCGCAAGGGGCTTGTAAATCTGCCCCCAGGTTTTTAACATTTAGGGGCAGATTTACAAGGCCCTTGCCCCACTTTTGCGTCACTTTTCCCATGTTAAAAATGACGCAAAAGTGGCACAAGGGGCTTGTAAATCTGCCCCTATAGTGCATGACCTTCCGCAAGGATAAAGAGAGTGCCGGACACCCTTAGGATTGTTGGTTATCAGATGTTATTGGGGCATTTCATAGAGGTACATTAGTGAGAGCGATATAATTCAACTATTGTTCTTGAGTCTACGGTATTCAGTTTCGGCCACATTTTATATTCCTTTCCAAGATGGCGGTCAGAGTTTTGGATATCTAACGCTGATGCGCAGTAGTCAGACGTCGATATTTTACCAGAGTAGAATTGTTTGAAAAGTGAGTGTCAGCGTCGGGTTTCACGAACGGTTGGAGCGTCTGAATGTTGTTGGAAATTGGAATCTTCCCATACAGTGGTTGAGGTAAGCGACGGTGGGGTAACATTTTAAAATGTCTCAGTCTATTGAACATTTGGTAAAGAGGACGCTGTTAGTTTTACCATGAGCGGTGATGGGTCATTTATTTTGGTATTACAGAAACGAGCAACAACTTTTTGATTGTGTATCATGGATTTGGAGTGTCATACATCCTTCAGGTTAGTCAATAAGTAATGTTTGATAGAATTTGGAAGTGCCAACGAGGTTCGTGTTTGTAAAAAACAGTTTTTTTATTCATAGATCGTTTTGATTTCATCACGAACCGGAGTGCGGTGTCGGTTCTGACATTGAGTAAGTTTTGTGTGACTAACTAACATGCAGGCACGGATGGGGAGAGGTGATATTTAATTTCACACACTCATTCAGTTCACGTATCTCAAAACACACAAGGTGTAACACATGAGGATCCATGACTGGTTGGATGTATCGCAACATGGGATTTGCACTTTAAATTCAAATAAGACCACGAGACTGTATTATTATCACTATCATGCATGATATCTAGTTGTTTTATAGCACCGAGTAGCAGTGCTTTTCCTATAAGGAAGATGAATGGTTATCCTTGCGCATTGTCATTTTTATTATTTTTGTTGTTTACAGATTTGGGCCCTGATGAAGGGACGCATGTCCCGAAATGCATTGGGCATGGAAGAAAAGAATACATGTATAAAAAACTTAAAGGCATAAAATTCTGTGATGTGAGCAGAGTAAACAGATGTATCAATGTACATTTTGAAGTTAAAAAATCTGTGTATTTGTTTATGTTTTATGAAGATTTGAGGTGAAAACATCTCAATTAAATACAAATCATTTTGTGAAAAAAGAGCATAAGAGTGTAAGCATTTGTATTTGCAATAGTGCACATTGGAACAAGTACTAGTACTTGAATGTATGATTTCATGGAATAGCCCAAAAACTCTGAGAGGTTCCGCGGAATTCCGCAAGCTTGCAGAGCTGCTCAACGCGCCAGTTTGTGCTATGTTTTGACGCTCGGCAACGCAACACGTGTTCTTGCACTCTAAATCGTATGTGAACGGCACTAGAGGACAAAATCCGCTCGAGGTTGCAGCCAAATGCAGCCCCAGTCACTGGCGCTCTCTCGCACTTGCTGTCTTCACGAAAAAAGGCACCGGATGTCGCAGGCGTGGCCTAAAGCTGAACTTACAGCCGGCAAGTCTTGCAAGCGCTCACGGGCAGTCAGCAAGTCTTGGTGATGCTTTCAGACGGCCGGCAAATCTCACTGGTGCTCGCAGGCGGCCGGCATGTAGAATTTATCGGGAGCTCCACATTCTCCACAGATCGCAGAGTTCCCAAATTCCACAAGCGGGGTGGAATTTTACACCCAGGCCTACCCTTATGTCCTTGATGTGGGGCATTGCGCTGTGCAGCGTCAGTTCCAAGGAAAAATTTGGAGGTCCAATGAGTAGCTGTAAGGGATGCAATACCGGTCTGCGCAGAGTTGAGTTATGCTGTGTTCTTTCTGATGAGGAGCTGCAAGTGCTGAGGTGCAAGGTCCATGTCGAGTTGAGTTCACGCTGTGCATTTTCCAATGAGGAGGTGCGAATGGTGTGTTGGGTTCCATCATGCTGTGCCGCTTCTGGTAGGGGCCCACAGCTGGCTGGCAGAGCACCTTTATCCCCACTTCCATTGGTCCAGGACTGGGGAGGCACCACTTGCGGGAGGGTTAGGACTCAAAGAAGGAAGAGTCCAGGTGCAGGGTTCATGATTGCTGGAGCCTTTTCTGTCCCTGAGGCTCTCATCAGAAGCCAACCAACTAGCCCTTGGAGTCACTTTGGTGGTCCTGGGCTCAAAGTACATGTCCACTCCTTCTTACTCAGCAGCAGGCAAGCAGGATAACAAGCAGTAGGGCAGCAGAGCAGTCATTTTAGCAGCAGAGTAGTCCTCCTTCTTGATCTTCCACTGATTCAGAAGTGATCTGAATAGTGGGTCCGAGGGTCCCATTTTTATACCTGGTGCCCACTCTGAGGTGGAAGAAGCTTCTGGAGTTTCCCCCTACAGAGATGTCTGAAATTCTGTACCTCCTTGCCCTGGTCTCAGTCTGTCTGGGGGCACAATAGGCTAGTGTGAAGTCCTTTGTGTGTGTGAGATGAGCCAGTGCCTTTGAAAGGCAAGTGTGGTAGATGACAGCTCTGCCACCCCATCAAACCTGTGATGGCCCATCCTGCCAACACCCTATTGTGATTCTGTCTGGAAGGAATACACAAAGGCCAACTGCCATCTACACCTAGTCATGTGACCCAGGAACAGGCTGCAGTCACCAAATAGTTTGGACAAGAAAATGACAACTTTATAAAAGTGTTAACAAACAGCTACAGCCTGATGCACTAGTAGGTACTAACAGTGAACAAAGTAATCCACATAAACAAAAGTAGAAACGTGCTGTGTGCACCTTCAGAGGAGGTTCCGCCCAAACCTCCTTATTCACAATTGAAGAAAAACCTGGGACATTGTCCTAGTCATCGGGTGCACTACGGAGAAGTCACTCGAACAAGTGTTAACACAATGCAAACGAATAATAATCAAGCTTTCAAAAGCGATGAACTATATTTGGCGTGGAGACAAATTGACATTATTCAAAGTTCATCATCAGAAACCAAGAACAGAGCGTAGGCGATTAGTCGTTCAAATGTTTATTGAACAGACTAAAAATTGGGGGTGTGGCCAAGATGGCGGCTAAAGCGGACGCAGAGCCCTGAGCTCCGCTCTGTACCTGCCGTAATTATCCTGTTTCGTACTTGCCTGGCCGAATATCCTGCAGTGGACCCGGCGCGGAAGGTGACTGGCGTCCAATCCCGCAAAAACTGGACCTCTCCGGGGTCCCGTGAGGTGGCGGCGAGCGCCGGTCTCCGGCCCTGCGAAGGGGTGTGTTCCCGCGGCCCAGAGTGCTCCCACGGAGCTGAGGTAATTCGGCGCGGGACACACAGTGGCAATGCGGTGTGTGCGCCTACTCCCCGCTGTGGACCCGGGGGCTCGTGGAGCTGTGCCCGGAGCGTTAAAATCAAAGGTGCCCGCGAACATCGGCCGCGGTGAGAGACGCGCCCGGACCCGCCATTTTGGATTGGGCGGCTTGTGTCGGACGGGCCCGCCGCGGCGAGAGCCAGTGCCTGGGGAGCCTAGCGGATGCGCAGTGGTTGCGCCCTGGATGGGGTGAGTGGCTATCTGGGATTCCCCCCCCCTCTTTCTTCCTGGCTCCTCCGCGACCGGTGAGTGCGGAGCGGACTGTGGCTGTGTTACCTGGCCTGCGTTCATTGGACTGCGTGCGGCGAACGTGATTTGAGGGGTCTGCCTGGCCTGTGGTGATTCTTGGGGCGGCTGGGGCCGGCCGGCTGGCTGTGCGCTGCCCCCTGAGGCGATTGGACTCTTATCTGTACCCCTGCGCTTAGGCTGTGGACCCGCGGGGTGAACGGTGGGGTACCCTGCTGGTGGATCATGCCTTCTGGCGGAAGCTCGGCGTGTCCCTTTGTGATCTGCAGGCTGGAGTATGAGGGGACCCGAAGAGCACTGATACCTGCCTGCGTGCAGCGCCGGGGGAGTCTGGTGTGACCCCGGGGCTCTGGCGTGGTCGCTGCTACCGGGGTGCACGGGGCGCCGCGGACATTGTGCGACTGTGAGGTGTTGAGCGGCGGAATCCCGCGCCGAGGGGCGCCTTGATCTCGGACAGTGCAGCACACGCACCTTATCCTACGCCTCAATCCTCTGCTAATCCTGATCTCTGGAGGTGTCATTATACTACGCCACCAGTCCGTTTTATTTTGCGGGTGCTATAATGGGTAAACCCAGAGCGGACAAGCCTCAGGCACAACCTCCGGAGACGGAGACGGCGTCCATGGACCGCGGGGGTGCGGGCCCCCCGCCACTTTCCACCGAGGGGAACCACAATGATTACTCTCATCGCTTTGATGAACTATTAGTGGCGATACTGGATATAAAAACCACCTTGGGCGCGAAAATTGACTCTCTTAGTATTGATATGGGGTTCCTGCGTGAGGACCACAAGAAACTCAAGGGGCGAGTCGATGAAGCTGAATCTGTCTTGGCGTCCCTGAGGCCTACGGTGACCATGACGACCACCCAGTTGCAGGCCCTCCAGCAGGAGGTGGACTATCTCACGGCGCGTGTGGAGGATCAGGAGGGGCGCTCGCGCCGCAATAATGTACGCCTTGTGGGTCTCCCCGAGCGGGCGGAGGGTCCCAGCATGGAGCTCTTCCTGGAGGAATGGTTCTCACGTGAAGTCCTGCAGGGCAAAGTGTCGAATTTTTTCTCCATTGAGTGGGCGCACAGGGTCCCGGGGGGGCCCCCCGCGCCCGGGTGCGTTCTCTCGTCCGGTGGTGGCCAGATTCTTCAATTATCGCGACAGGGACCATGTGCTGCAGGTCACCAGGACTAGGGGTTCTTGGCAGGTCGACAACGCTACAGTCCATATCTACCCGGACTACACCCTAGCCGTGCAGCGCCGCCGCTCCTCCTACTTGGAGGCTAAGAAGTGCCTGAGAGACCATGATATCCAATACTACCTACAGTACCCTGCACGTCTCCGTATTCGTCACAAGGAGGGCACGGTCTTCTGCAACACGCCCGAAGAAGCATGGGCTTGGATTGACCAGCAGGGTATGGCGCATAATCCTCCTACGCCACAGGCGGACTCGGCATGGCCGCGGACCCTAATGGCGGCACGTAGGGGCCGGGGCGGGAATCGGGCACGGCGCCCGACGCAGAACCAGGTTGCGCAGGAACGGGCGCAGGCCGTCAGATTGGTGGAACAGTTGGGTTCTTCTACCTCATCTTCTCGACGGGACTCGGACCCCGATGCCCAGATGGACCGCACGCTATGACTCACGGACTCACAGATCGAGGCATTGGCAGGGGGTGGCCCGGCCCTCACCCCGCAAACGGCAGATGTGCGATGTTGAAGACATCGAGGTTGGGCCTGTTCTTCTTTGATGTGGGGACGGACGCCCCACACACGCCCGCTGAGGGCTGGACTGATTCATGGGAGGCGGAATGGACGCTGCCCACAAACTTTGCGATACCCTCCCCAACGAGCGATAAGTAGCTGATACAGCAACTCACTTGGTTTTTCTTTTATCATATGTTTTGATTTGTGTGTTCTTGAATTTGCAGTTTAGTGCGAATGGCCCATTGCCCGTTGGCAACCAGGCCTCGGGTGGGAAGTTGGGGTATTTTTGATGGTTTTGTTCTTCTCTTTTCATGCTCACACTTCACGAGATCTGATGCCGAAACATGTCTGAGTCCGATAGTCTGGGACTGTGAGTGTATTGATGGGAATGTGGGCTGTCACCTGCTGGAAGGATCTTTGCAAAGATCTTTTACACATCTACGTAGATGGCTCTCGGGGATTACTCCTTTCTGACCTGGAATGTGAGGGGGCTGGCGGGATGCGCCAAGCAACACAAAGTGTACCAATACCTACGCAGTCACAAGATCACAATAGCGTTGCTCCAAGAGACGCATCTCACGTCACAGACACTAGTGTCGCTCCGCAAGCGCTGGCGGGGCACGGTCCTGGGCACGACGTACTCAGGCTACGCCAGGGGGGCGCTTATTTGGGTAGCTCCTGGGACTCCTCTTCAAATTACGCATTCCAGGGTGGACCCGCAGGGCCGTTATGCTACCATGGAGGGCGTGCTGAATGGTTCCCCCCTGGCGCTGGTCTCCCTATATGCCCCGAACTCTGGTCAATCCAACTTCTTGCGACTGCTCATACCCTTGCTGCTTGTCGACCCCACGGTCCCCACATACTGGGGGGGTGATTTCAATGGGGTATGGGATCTCGTCTTGGATCGCTCCCGCCCCCCTCTCACAGGGGTGCAATCCATCACACTAGCACATCACATGCGGTAATGGGCGTTTCAAATGCAGGTACATGATGTATTGCGCAGATTACATCCACAGACGCGCGTATACTCTCATTACTCGGCACTCCATGATTTACATACGCGGATCGACATGGTGTTTTGCTCGAACAATGCTCTACATAATGTGGTACATGCTGAGTATTTAGCGCGCGCGCTTTCAGACCATACACCCTTACAACTGAACCTGACCTGGGGTACTCAACGTCCTGCGATCTCGACTTGGCGCTTGCCTGGGGCAGCACTCGCTGATTCCTCCTATCGGACCACCCTATTGGAGTCCATCACCTCTTACTTTGAGGAGAATAAGGGGACTGCCTCATCGGTGGGAGTGGAGTGGGACGCCTTTAAGTCTGTTCTATGGGGCCATGCCACCAAGACCACGTATGGGGCTCGTAAAGCCCTGACTACGGCGCTTGCCACACATGAGTCCGCGATCCAGAGTTATGAGCAGCGTATTCCGTCTGATCCCCTGCTTGCCCCCTCCCTCGCCCAGGCTCGATTGGCGTATAAGAACATGATGGATGACCTGTGTGCCTTGGATTACAGAACGTATTTGGCGCGCAGGCACGGAGAGGGAGACAAGGCCGGGAAGCTCCTGGCGTGGCTCCTCCGATCCGACACTTCCCAGCCTCCCATTACTACCATATACACGAGTGCTGGGGCCCTAGTGAACACACAGGCATCTATCAATCTCTCCTTTTATGAATATTCACTACGTTGTATGCAACCCCGGCCCCGCACGACCCTGTTCGCATTCGGGAATTCTTGGAGGGAGTGCGGCTCCTACAGATCACCCCGGCCCACCGAGATGCTTTGCAACAGCCCTTTGCGCAGGATGAGATCACGGATGCCATCCGGCAGCTGGCGGCGGGCAAGACGCCGGAGACGGATGGGTGGCCGGCAGAATTTTATCGTGCCTTTTCTGCACAGCTAACACCTAAGCTGGCCAGGGTGTATGCTGAGGCCTTTGAGACGGGTGAGTTACCGCCCACTATGAGAGAGGTGACACTGGTTATCTTACCTAAACCGGGCCGGGACCCCCTTCTAATGGCCTCTTATCGTCCCCTGTCGATGCTAAACGTCGATTATAAGATCCTGGGGAAATTACTGGCTAACCGACTACTTGTTACTGTCCCTCTGCTGGTCCATGAGGACCAGAATGGTTTCATTCCAGGCCGCAGTACGGGGCTGAATCTACGGCGGTTATTCACGCTCCTGGAGTGGGCGCGGGGTGGGGGGAACAGCCTTGGATCGCCTCACTTGATATAGAAAAGGCGTTTGACACCTTAAGCTGGGCTTATGTCGAGGCGACCCTGACAGGGTTTGGCATGGGTCCCCACTTCCTGCAATGGATACGACTATTATACCGTGGGCCTCAGGCTAGGGTGAAAACGGGCCGCACTTACTCACCGCTTCTATCAATAGCAAGGGGAACACGACAGGGCTGCCCCCTATCACCGATCCTTTTTGCTCTGGCCGTGGAGCCGTTAGCATGTAAGTTGCGGGTAAGGGACTGGGGTATAAGGGTTGATCAATGATGGCACATTGTCTCGTTGTACGCCGATGATGCGCTGATTTATCTCCGCTGCGAGGCCGGGATTTTACAGTCCATCATGGCTCTTTTAAATGATCATGCGGGCGTGTCTGGCCTCCAGGTTAACTGGGAGAAATCGGTGGTGTTTCCAATGACACCAATGGCACCAGCGCAAAGACAACCAGCGCCGCTTACTCCGCTGAAGTGGGCGTTCGACACCTTTAAATACTTGGGGGTACAGATTTACCATTTGGGATCGGATACGGTTGATGGGAACCTGGGCCAAGCTATCATGCGAGCGCGCACGACCCTCCCGTTTGGTATGGGCCTTCCTTTGTCCCCAATGGGCCGGGTAGCAATATCCAAGATGTTAGTCCTTCCCCGTCTCTTATATTCTTTCTGCGTACTTCCGTATCGCCTGTCCCGGAAACTCTTCTGAGTCCTGGAATCCCTGCTGGCATCACTGATATGGGGTCCTTCGCGGTCTCGGGTGGCTCTACATAAATTATACTTGCCACTGTCGGACGGCGGCCTGGGTGCGCCAAATTATGAACGGTACTACGCAGCGGCACAACTACAGTGGCCAATGCGGTTGCTCACCAAAAGCAACCTCACTGAGTTGATTACTGGTGCCGTGACCTGGGATGTCCCAACGCTCCTGGAGTGGCTCTCGGGAACGGCTACGCCGACCCAGAGGCGACAAGGCAACCTATTAATGACTGCAGCCAGAAGGCACTGGGCTAGATACGTGGTGCCCAGGGGCCGACCGCCGCCTTCCGCTCCTAGTCTACCCTTGGAATTGCTCCCTGGCACGTACTCATGCCATGGACGTCCGGAGTTGGGGGCGTGGAGGGAGAGTGGGCTGGACACGTGGGGGGATATGTTCACTGACTCGCAGTTGTTGACGTTTGAGGGCCTAGTGGAAACGTATGGGGTGCCACAGGGCTCCTCTTTACTACATGCCCTACTGACTCGCCTGTCCTTGCAGTCCTGGGATGCTGACGGGGCGGAACCTGTTACTTCGCACTTACTGCACACCCTGCTTACTCATGGCCGTGGGCGTCAAGCCATAACAGCCATATACACCTCCATTAGATTAGATGATCCTCCTGCATTGCTTACACTGCGACTATAAAAAATGGCAACAATGTCTTATCCACCCCAAAATTATCTCGACTAACGGCAGGGGGAAATATACTCAATTTAACTACCTTCACCATACGTACCTCACCCCTCACAGACTGGCACGCCTGTACCCTATTGCCATGGACATCTGCCCTAGATGCAGACATCAGGGGGCTACTTTTACTCACATGGTTTGGACTTGCACCACCATTCTAGTATTTTGGCAGGAAGTGGCTGCTGTGCTTACTGCGGCGACAGATGCGCGGGTGGAGGTGGAACCCCTCCCCTTTTTGTTGGGAGTTACGAGACGTAACTCGACTCGCAAGAGTGTGAATACATTTCTGGACCTCGCTCTGGGTTTGGCTAAACAAAGTATTGCCATGGCCTGGAAGGCGCAGGCGGGCCCCGGGATTACTGTGTGGCTGTTGGATCTGCGGAGGGCACTGGTTTCGGAATGCATAAGTCAGCGTGAGGCTGAGGTGCGGGTGCCACTTCCCCCGCGGCAAACTCCTGTGCAGTGGCAGGGATTTTTAACGGTGATCGAGGCCAGAGCTGATGCGGCTGTTCCTCCTCCCTGAATTTTCCCCCGCATTAACGGGGATGCGAGGTTGCTTGCCCCCCGCTTGTCTTGCTGCCCCCTCCCCGGCCTCAGCGCGTCCACTCCCCCCCCTCCTCCTCGTCCATCTACTCCTATGTTTACCCCCGAGGTGCACGACATACCAGCACACATCCCATCATGTCCCTGTGCTTACATCTACGTCACTTTCTATCACACCAGACCGGTAATTGTGGTTGTTATATATAGGAGATCGGCTCATGTTCTCTTACTCAGGTCATATGTGAATTTTTATTTTCTCTCTTTCCTTTTCTCGATTGTTGAGCTTTTTGTGTCCGAATTCATATTGTCTCTTTCAGAGGTATGCGATATATAACGGGATTGGATTTGTGGAGCAATGCCCTGATTCTCCTTTTGTACAATTTGTAGTAACTTACTTATGTTTGGTTGTGCGGGGCTGCGGAGTAAAGCAGTGAGCCGCCCTGCCCAGTAGTCATGGAAATGCTAATAGATTCTGAGTTTCCTTCTGCCCCTACCTAAGCCATTCGATTTTCTTGCTAATTTGTATTGTCAATAGTATATCCCGATTATTATGCAAATGCTCTGGATGTTACTTTGTTAAAATCAATAAAAATCATTTATTAAAAAAAAGAACAGACGAAAAATTCAGTGTTTTTGCGTGGGATGACAACAAACATTCCATTGATGTAATTCCCAATGTATTTCGGGCTTCAAATCACAGCCCTTTGTCAGGGGAATCTATAACCAGGAAAATTACTGTCACAATGCATGTTACATAATACTTCAATTACATAAAATAAAAATGACCATGAGAGGAGATTTAGAGAAAGGTCAAGGATTCATGCTCCTTCCAACAACTATTATCAGAGACAAACCGGAGAAAGAGGAAATAAGAACCAGAACAACAATGATCATAAAAACACGTGCAAAGCACCAAGATCACAAATAGCCAGAGTTGAAGGGGAAGGCCACTATATACAAAAAATTGTCATGCTGGTAAGAACAAGGTTGTGTGAAAGAGGATAGACCCAGCTCCATTAACTCGAGAGAAAGTTAACCAAAAACGCGTACCTCCCAACAAGAAAACGCTCTATTGAAACATACGACCGGAACGGTTCCTAGTACTGACTATGTGCTGCGTGTAAACAAAAACAGACATGAGAAACTAAACAAGACGTGTGCCAAATAATGCAAATAATGCATCACATGCTTAGACAAAAGCTTACCAGCAGAGTCCAAGCTGGACGAAGTTAATAGATAGAGGAAGCCTAACGCTGCACCGGAACGGGTCCTAACAGTAACTTCGTGCTGCGTGTAGACAAAAAACAGACTTCAGAAACTAAGCAAAGCTTATGCCAAATAATGCAACACGTGCTTAGACAAAAGCTTACCAGCAGAGTCCAAGCTTTTGTCTAAGCACATGATGCATTATTTGGCACACGTCTTGTTTAGTTTCTCATGTCTGTTTTTGTTTACACGCAGCACATAGTCAGTACTAGGACCCGTTCCGGTCATATGTTTCAATAGAACGTTTTCTTGTTGGGAGGTGCGCATTTTTAGTTAACTTTCTCTCGAGGTAATGGAGCTGGGTCTATCCTCTTTCAAATCTGTATGTACCGCATGCTACACTTGTTTTTTACCCACTAGTGGAACCGGCAGTTTAGTATTTGTTCACTACACAGAGTCACCTGTGCATGCGTATACACAACCTTGTTCTTAGCAGCATGACTATTTTTTGTATGTAGTGGCCTTTCCCTTCAACTCTGGCTATTTGGGAACTTGGTGCTTTGCTCATGTTTTTATGATCATTGTTGTTCTGGTTCTTATTTCCTCTTTCTCCGGTTTGTCTCTGATAATAGTTGTTGGAAGGAGCATGAATCCTTGACCTTTTCTTTAAATCTCCTCTCATGGTCATTTTTGTTTCATGTAATTGAAGTATTATGTAACATGCATTGTGACAGTAATTTTCCTGGTTTAGATTCCCCTGACGAAGGGCTGTGATTTGAAGCCCGAAATGCATTGGGAATTACATCAATGGAATGTTTGTCGTCATCCCACGCAAGAACACTGAATTTTTCGTCTGTTCAATAAACATTTGAACGAGCAATTGTCTACGCTCTGTTCTTGGTTTCTGATGATGAGCTTTGAATAATGTCAATTTGTCTCCATGCCAAATATAGTTCATCGCTTTTGAAAGCTTGATTATTATTCGTTTGCATTGTGTTAACACTCGTTCGAGTGACTTCTCCGTAGTGCACCCGATGTCAAGGACAATGTCCCAGGTTTTTCTTCAACTTTATAAAAGTGGCAGTTTCAGAATGTAACTTAAAATGTTACTTTAACATTATAGAGGATTTTAAATATCAATTCCTCAGACACCAAATATGACTTTCCGACCTGCTTTCAATCAAAAGTTAGCATGTATTAAATGTGCTAACTGTTATCCTATGGGAGAGGTAGGACACACAGTAGTGAAAAGGCATACAAAACTTAAAAGTACAAGTCCAACTTTTTGATTACGATGCACCCTGCCCAAGAGCTGTTTAGAGCCTTCATTAGGGTTGACATATGTAATAAAAAGGGATTTTTAGGTCTCGCGCCCAGCGTTGCAGAGCGCAGCCCTGCTCGCGCAGCGCGAGACCTCCAGAAAGGGCTTTAGAAAGCTAACCACACGCTCGTGCGTGTGGTTTTGCTTTCGCCTGCTGGTATTGGCTTTCGCGTGCTTTTTTTTAATAAATACAGCACGCGATTGGGCAAAGGCGGGCGCATGTCCCGCCTTTGCTCCTCCCATTCCCACTGGTGGCTAGCACGCGCAGCAGCGCGCGTTCGCCTTGCTGCCGCGCTCCCTCCCCCGCTCCTCTGTGGTGCGCGCGCACCACTGTTTTTATATGCAGGCGTCGCAGGCCGGAACCGCAGGGACCAAAGGTCTGGTGCTTAACTTATAAACTACATTTTGAAAGAAGTTTTGCTTAACTTGTCCTTATCGAAGCAGGCATCTATGAAGGCTTTTCTTGAATGTATTATATGTGGTGCACCTATAATCTGTTTTCTGACAGTGCAATTTGAGATTTACACAAACAGACCAGTGGCACACATTAGTTATTTGGGAGATGAGGTAAAAATACATTTCACATAGATGTTCATTCATTTCAAAGCATCTCGTTCCAACGGATACGGAATTATTCTTCACCTGATTTAACATCAGCAAACAAGTGTGTTGCTGAAATTCGGTGATTATAATCTGTCGTCATTGGACGGTGGCGCTGACCGTGTCGTGAGTCTTCTTGTTCGCGCCCTATATCTGGAAGTAGAATGATCCCTAGATGATTAAACCAGATCCGCACGTGATCTTAGCAAAACGAAATACAAAAGGAATGTGTTTTCCTGAGATCGTGAGGTAAAGTATATAGTATTATTCACGCAAACCACCATTTAAAGAAGGCGTGGCAGCTGCCTGATTATATAAAACGCAAATCTGACGAGACACCCTTTAACTTAATAGTAAACTTAATTTTCTGACAGATGAAGGAAGCTTGCCGTTCTGACCATTGCCGGAGCCCCTCCTCAATTTCCCCACTGCAGCCTTCGCCTCACGTATTCCAGCTCATTAGAAGGGGAGGGCTTCTTCGGAACAGAAAAGATAAGCTACATTAAGTAAGAGACAATTTTGGCGACGAGCCCACGCTTACAGGGAGGGAATGGACATTCTACCCCTCGACACTCCCCGTTCTACTGAAAAGCAAAGAGCACGCTTTTAGAGCAGCATGACGTGCCGTGTCCCAGCCATGCTCCCATGGCCCCCCGTTTTACTGCCGCCTGCTGCTTAGCCGGTTTGAACACTTTTTTGAACATCTTATGCTGAGTTGCAGTCCGGCCCTGCATACCTCTCCATTTGGCTTATCTTAACCCAGTGAATGTCTGAGCAGTCGCTAACGGCACTTGGAGTAAAACGGTAGTTAAAGCCACAAAGGCGGTTGACCATTGCAAATATGCCTTCAAACCAAAACTCGTAGGTAGGGACAGTCAAAACGCGTTTTACTGAGTTTACAGCTGATTTCTTAGTTCCCCACGGACTGTCAATATTTTACATTTTCTCCACCAAATTGTAGAATTACTTGCAGAGGTTCTAGATCTGCCTAAATCTACTTGCATAGATAGATTGTGTAGCAGCTTCAGAAAGGTGCAGAGGAGGGTCTGGGATATTCTTCATTAGTTCCATCGAGTTTAGGCCAGCCTGAATGGTTGGCGTGTGAGTGTGTTAAGAGTATGCAGTGAATCGGTCCAGCCCTAGTCACCCAAGCTCTTCTAACTAACACGGCACGCTGTTGGGTGGGCATGAACGCGAAGGTTATCCTAGGAAAGCGGCGAGGGTGCATATAACCTATCAAAAGCCCATAAAAAGTTGTTGACCGAATTGTGGGAACAGGCGATGGTCGACCAAGATGGAGGCCTTCACATCCACATGCACACATTGTAGCTAAAGAGAGATGGTTACAAGGGAGGAGAGACCCAAGTTATATATTGTCTTATGTTCTAGAATTGTAGGGCTCCTTGAGACACACAGTGGACGCAGTTTTATGTACTTTTCTTATTGGTCTAAGAAACATTAAGAGGGCTCTTCTCCATCCTCACTACAGATTTGACCCTTTCCCACAGAAATATCTTCATATTTCTGCAGATTTTTATTTTTCTGGCGTTTTTGTCCACCACTGGGAATTTTGTCATTTCAAGGTCAATGAAATGAGTATTTGTTATATTCATTTTCAGAGCTATGAAACCACACAATCTCATGGCAACCACACTTTTAAAATGTAAGTTAATAGGGTCATAATGTAGTACTCAGTTAATCAATGCCTTTTATTTAGCCGTTTTGAAAAACAATGCAATAGGTCTCGCAATATTAAAGTTTGAGCTATTGGTGTTGCATTATTTAGCAATGCCAATAGCTCAAACTTTAATAATGCGAGACCTATTGGCTATGCCAATGCTTGTTTGATTTGTTTCGAGGTTATTTTGCTGAGTCGAACTGGCAGCTTAAAACTGCTAACAGGCTTCAATGGCAGGCCTGAGGCATGTTTTAATGGGCTACCTGAGTGGGTGGCACAATACATGATGCAGGCCCGCTAGTATTATTACATTTACCAGCCCTGGGTATGTGGTGTAGCACTTCACTATGGACTTATACGTAGATTTAGTATGCCAATCAGGTGTAAGCCAATTTTACCATGTTTTAGGGAGTGGGCACAAGCACCTCAGCACTGGTTAGCACTGGTAAAGTGCACAAAGTCCTACGGCCAACAAAAATGAGCTCAACAAAAAAGCAAGGGTGAAGGCAAAAAGTTTGCGGAGAAGACCACCCTAAGGCTGAAAGGTTTAACAAAGTGTTTGCTCATGCTGGAGACAGCACTATGAAACCTTAGACATGAAATCAACAATTTTAACAGTGCAGTAATATTGGGACGTAACCCAGAGGTCAAGAAGTGCACATCATGAGGCAACATCACTGTGAATTTCTACTTGAGTACATTTTGATACACCTTGCACCAAGATGGCCTATTCAATGTGTCTTTCATTTAACAGAAAATATTTTAGGAGATTCTGTCGACAATTATAGATGGTGGATACACTGTAGCACACAAATATGCATATTTTACATTATAGGAAATCTCAGCACCCCTTTTGAAAGAACTGAATTCCTGCTGATACAAAAAGCCATTGGGGTGATTCTAGTGCATACCACCATAATAACAGAGGGTACGTTTGAGTGCAGTTTACCATTACTTGAAAGATACAGAAGATTTAAGGAGAACAAGTCACTAGTTTCAATAATATTTCTACTTACTCCACCATCAGAGCAGGACATCTGTTTTTCTTGAGGTAATTTACAGCACTTTTGTCCTACAGATGTCATTCCAGTTGTTATTTTAATAAGTGACTCATCTGTTACTTGGGGCATCTTTTTTGTGTATTTCACCAACATCCTGAAATTAGAAGAACTCAGAAGTAATATACCTTCTGTATTAAAATGGTGAACTTGACTGAACACATAGAGACTCAATAACGACCCCACAAAAGACCAACATGGAAACACTATCAGCAACAGAACTCCAAACATCAAGGTGTGGATAAGCTGTGCATTTATCTGTGAAATATATTGCTTCTGCTGTTACTGAGCAATAAGTTGGCTTTCCAAATCACACTCTATCTGGATAGGAATGCTGTGGCTAACATCTTAGAATTAAATTGCCTCCTCGTGGATGTAGTGTTTTCTTACCAATTACCTTTTAGTTTTCATCAATAATTATTAATTCTTTATTTATTTCATTTGTAAGGCTCTTCTACCAAAGAGCCCCAAAAAAAGACTGAAATGATTGGCAACATTAATGCAGTGGAATGTGTTGGCCCCAGTTCACTGATGGTTTACTCTAAAACGAAGAGCAAATTGATAGCATTACCCCCTCATCTTTCTTCCTCATCATAATTCTTACTAAATGAGGTGTATTTGGTGTTGAAGATAGGTAACCTGCTTGTCATATCCTATAAGAATATATGCTTGTTTTTAGATAATACATTTTTGTCTGATGTGATATGAGTACGACTATACGCACCTTCTGCTCCTCTTTTTGTGCATATGCAATTGAGGTTGATGCAGGAATAAGAGGTAGGAGGGAGGTGATAATGACCGCAATAATTAAGGCAGAACTCTGAGTGATGAGTAATAACAGTAAGTAATTGAAACATCACTGATTATTGTAAAAACATTAGCAAAACTTTTAAGATTCTAAGCTGGCACCTCTTCATTCTTTACAAAAGGCAATTCTGAAATTGTGAATTTTGAGCATTCTCGTTCAGTTAAAGACAGATATAGCATGTTTGCCTGCCCTGCAATGAGAGGGGTATGTAATAAGTGTGGGAGGAAAAGTAATTTCATAGTGTGTTGTAGAAGTGGGAGTGTTGGCAACAAACCTGAAAAAAAGCGTGTCTGGGTGTGTGAGGAGCTTGTTTTGCAGATGACTGTGAGGGGCTCAAGTAATCCCAAAGACCTGGCATGAATTGAAGATCTAGAAGTGGAGGTCATGTTTGAGTCATGTTCCAGGTTGACCATGATTTTGGAGGAAATTTTCAATAAAATATTTAATGAACATAAAAAGTTACACACAATTGACATATGCCCAGGACGACATGGTGGACAACCAATAAAAATGAAAGGATATTTCTTGGGAAATATTGAGTATAAGAATATATGTACTGTTTCCAAAGTATATGTTTCTTGTAAAGGGGATAATATTTTGGGATGGCCAGCACAAAAGGAGTTAGGGGTTTAACTTAATCCCAATGCTGATATTCAAATTTTAGTCCATAGTGCCTCCAATAATGAAAATAAAATGTCCATCTTTGGAAAAGATTACCCTGCGGGGTTCACAGATAAGCTAGGGTGTCTCAAACAATACATGCACAAAATAAAACTAAGAGGAAAGCTATTCCAGTATCTGCTAGAGTAAGAGATCTTCCACTGAGTGTACATGATGTGGTGAGAGAGGAATTGGAAAAACTGAGCAAATAAGGTGTAATAGAGCCTGTTGGATTCATCTGTGCGTTGATTTCAGAGCTCTCAGCTAAGAGGTGGTGGTAGACAAGTTCCCATTACCAAATATAACAGAGATGGTTACAACTGTAGCAGGAGCCAAGATTTTCTCAACATTGGAATTAATATCAGCATACTATCAAATCCGCCTGGGCCCTTATTCCCAAGATCTCACAGCTTTCATCACACCAATGGGTGCGTATACATTTAAACTTATGCCGTTTAGTCTAGTGTCAATGGCGCCAGTTTTTCAGAGTTATGTCATCCATACTTTCGGGAACCCTGGGATATTTTGTTATTAAGACAATGTGCTAATGTTTGGGAACTCACAGTTACAACATGATGAGAGGATTTGGAAGGTATTACAGAAATTCAAAGTCCATGACCTTAGTGTAAAAAGAGAAGAATGTAAGCTTCAGTGTACAGAAATAAACTACCCTGGGAATATGATTACCCCTCAAGTGATACATCCCAAAGTACAGCTTGTAAACACCTTAATGAAAATGGTAGCACCAAAAAACAAAGACAAATTGGGGTCTCTTTTAGGAATGAAAGCGTTTTAAAGTAATTTCATTAGTAATTTTGCTGACCGAACTTACCATATGTGAAACTTATTGAAGAATAGGGTGAGTTTTAGTTGGGATGAATATTGTGAGAGGGAATTTGAGGATGTGAAGGAGGCCTTGGCCACTGCTTCAGACTTCAAGGCATTTGTGTCATGAAAAAAAATAATTGCTGCAACTGATGCCAGTTCAAAGGGATAAGAGGCAGTTCTTTTGCAAGAAAATGAGAAAGGGGAGAAGACAATTGTGTGTGCCTCAAGAGCTTTGAGCCAAACCGAAGCCAGTTATTCAGTAATCGAAAAAGAACCCTTGGCACTGTACTGGGCATTTATTTACTTTGATAATTTTATTTGGAGGATGGTGTTCAAGTTGGGAACCGATCATAATCCTTGTAAGGAGGTATTTACTAAAAAAAGGACTAGAGGCAATTTCCATCAGGATCAAGAGATGGGTTGTTAACCTACAAGACTTTATTTTTGAGCTAGAATATATTCCTGGTATGAGAAATTTAGCAGCAAATTGTTTGTCCTGTTTGGTCAATGACACTAAGGAAGAAGATGGAGCTTATGATAACAATGTTGAGGCTATAGATTTATCCAAGGAAGATATTTGTGTGATCACCAAAGGGGTTGCCGAGGAGGAAAATTGGAAACAGGAGTTGGAAGCTGATCATGTCCTAAGTAAACTGTGAAAGATCTTAGTCCTTGTTTGGGATTGTTAGACTTGGCATCTTTTGGCGTGTTTCCCCTGACTTTTTGCTTTCTGACTTCCCGGTTTTGACTCTGTTTTTGCTGGTGTGATGATTCTGCGCACTTTCCTCACTGCGGTCCAGTGGGAAAGTGCAAGTGCTCCTGTATAAAATGTGTTATGGATTGGTGTTTCCATGATTGGCCTATTTGGTTTATGTGTCAGTCCCTTGTAAAGTGCACTGCGAGTGCCAGGGCCTATAGACCAAATGCTGTTGGTGGGCTGCAGCACTGGATTGTGCCACCCACGCAAACAGCCCGTAAAGTGTAACTCGGGCCTGCCATCGCAGAGCCTGTGCGCAGCCTGAGGCTGCCATGTCGACTTGGCAAGTGCACACACTTGCAAGTCCCTAAACCTTCCCTTTGCTACATGTTAGTCACCCCTAAGGTAGGCCCAAGGTACCCCTGTGGGCAGGGTGCGTTGTACGCGAAAGGTAGGACATGCCCGGGTGTGTGCGGCATGTCCTGATAGTGAATTACAGCCTAGTTCGTTTTTCACTATTGCAAGGCTACCTGTTCCCCCTAGGCCAGAACGGGCGGTTTTGATTATTACAGCTTATAATCCTAACTGACCCCGGGAACATGGTAGACATTCGAGTTTAGTATGCCTGGACTCAGAATGATAAAATGCAGCTTTTAGTAAGGTTGGTTTTACCATTCTGGGTTTGAAAATACCACTTTTAAAAAGTGGGTATTTTCTTGCCTAACCATCCAAGCCTGCCTCTGCGAGATTGTGTATTCCGTGTCTGGAATGTGAGTGACAGGGGCTGGGGGATGCCAGGAGACAGGGTGAGTCAGCGCAGGGCTGAATAGCCAGATCGACCTGTAGATGGGTGGGAGGGGTCGCACCTGGGCCCTGAATAGGACAGTGCCTTCCCTCCACAATGCTGGCTCCACCTCCTGTGGTGCGTCTGATGTCCCTGGCCTACTCGCTGAAAGAAGGGACGGAGACTTGTCAACAAAGTGCTCCAGAACTGGTTTGGACTAGGCAAAGGCCTCTCTGCCTTCAGAGAACAAAGGAATTTGGGATATAAATATTGGGGCCCTGCCCCCATGAATTTAGATCTCGCTGGAATCAAGGAACCTGCCAAGACGAAGAGCTGGAAGAGCTGCCAGGAGGAGTACTGCCCCTTTGCTGTGTTGTTGCTTTGTTGGGTTGGCCTGCAGCTGCTGCTTCTGCCTTGGGCAGTGAAAGGACTGGACTGAACTTTCTACAAACTTGTGCTGAGTATCTCCAAGGGCCAGAAACCGAGCTGGCCTCCTGTTAAGAAGTCTCAGGGACTGCAAAGACTTCACAAGCCTCTGGGTACCGCTTCTGGAACGCTGTTTCAGTTGCCACAGAGGAAGGGAACTGCAACCGACTCCGTCAACCGAATCCATCCCTGGCCGGTGACCTGTTTGCACCGCAGACCGCATCGCCCCACTTCGCATCGCAACCCTGGTCTCACCGTAGGCGACGTCCGACGCCGCCAACATCGAGCCGCTGCTTGCACCGTGACCTGTGGGCACCGCAGTTCGCATCGCATCGCTTCACTGGGCCAGCCGGACCAGACCGACCCTGTCGCTGCAACTGGCTCAAGAGTCGAGACCGCACCGCATTTGGGGCACCGCTCGCACGTCTGCGACGCACCGCTGTCCGACGCCAGCTCCCGCACTCCGGCTAGGTCGCCTGCATCGCAACCTGTCAGCACCGCATCGAGCATCGTCTCGCCCTGCATCGCACGCCTTGGACTCACCGACTCCGTCTGCCCGACGCTCATCGAGCCGCTGCCTGCACCGCATCGAGGGACACCGCACCTTGCATCGCTCCGTCTTGCACCGCAACCGCGACGAACGCCGACCGGCTCGTACACCCCGTACCAGCCACAACGAGAAAAGGTACTGTGACCGAGTCTGTTCATGACTCTGCTGGCCCGTATCGACGCGGTCGGCTGGAACTGTTAGACTCTGTGGTTCTCAGCATCACGGTAGGCTCGGACGGAGCTACCGACTCGTACGAACTTTGCTTTTGTGCTATTCTTGCAAAGAAGAAGTTATCGTATCAAGCATTCATTTTCAAAGTACAGTATTGTGGATTTTTGTCGTAATTGGTCTTGTCTTGAGTATATAAAATATTGGTTATTTTTCTAAACTGGTGTGGTGTCCGTTTGTAGTGCTTACACTGTATTACTGTTGGTTATGTGCAAATGCTTTACACACTGCCTCTGAATTAAGCCTGACTGCTCGTGCCAAGCTACCACGAGGGTGAGCAGGGGTTACTTCACGAGTGTAACAACCCTTACCCTGACTAGGAAGAAGGGTCCCTACTTGGACAAAGGTGCAAGCCCTTGCCAACTAGAGATCCCATTTCTAACATTGGTTGTCAGCGGTGAGGATAGGACTTGCGTTTGCACTTGACTTACAGTGATTGGTGTGCACTACTACCATATCGCAGACCATTACGTACCACATACTGGTTCTTTTTCTTTTGGCCTATTTTTGATCTTGCCAGTTTTCAACTCACGACTTTTGTCATGCCTGAATCAATTGCATCATCCGTTGCATCTCTGGAAGTTATCTTTGAGGAGGACAGGTTGGAATCCTACGCCGTAAAGGAGTTACGAGCGATTTGTAAAAACCTGAAAGTCCAAATTAAAGGCCTCACAAGGAAGGAGGAGCTACAGAAGGCGCTGAGGGCCTGGGTAGCAGCCAGACATGCCAATGGGCAGCCTGGTGATCTCAGTGAGGAGGCGGAGGAGCCTATTTCCAGGGTGGATGTGCTTTTGGGTAGGGGGAACCTGCCAGGTCGGGCAGCAGCAGTCTGTCCCCAGAGGAGCTGGAGGACAGGCGGGAGGCAAGGCAGTTCGAGCTGCAGAAGCTCAGGCTGGAGAGTGAGCGGGAGGAGAAGAGATTGGCCATAGAGGAGAGGAAGATGCTCTTAGAGCATGAGAGAGAACTGAAGGAGCTAGAACTTAGGAGTAAGTCAGGCTCAGATGGTGGCAGCAATTCGTCCAGAAAAGCAGACAGGATTGTGCACATTCCCAAGAACGTAGGCAAGGAGTTCAAGAAGGGGGATGACATACAAAGGTGGTTCCAGGGTTATGAGGCAGCCATACACATGAATGGGGTCCCTGAGGAGAATTGGGGAGCAGGATTGTGGCCACTTTTCCCGGAAGAAGCAAGGGATGCTCTGATAGCTTTGGGTAAGGGGTATCACCTCACCTATGCTGACATGAAGGATGCCCTTCTCACGAAGTATGGTCTTACTCCTGAAAAGTACAGGGATCAGTTCAGGTCCAGTAAGAAGTCTGATGTCAACACTTGGTTGGAATGTGTGGATGTGTTCTGCAGGTCTCTGGATGGTTGGGTGAAGGGCAGTAGTGTAACAGATTTTCAGGGGCTCTACAACTTGATTGCATGGGAGCACTTGTCTAGTCTATGTTTTGCAGATCTGCGCCAGCACCTAGTAGATAGTAAGCTAACTGACCCCAGGAAGCTTGCTATGGAAGCGGACCGCTGGGTGAGTACCAGGGTCCACAAGAAAGCGTTTGGGGAGACTCAGCCAAAGGTGGGCAGGGTCCCCAGCAGAAAGGTGGGGGGGACAAGGGTAAAGCACAGGAGTTCTCTAAAGGGCCCCAAACTAGTACCCAGGGTAAAGGTTCCCAGCCCCCGGTGATAAGAAGAAAGGGGTCTCCACAGGGAAGCCTGTTGAGACCGGCCCCCGCAAGTGTTATGCGTGTGACCAGGTAGGTCACTTTAAGGGGGACCCCAAGTGCCCGAAGGGGACACAGCCACCCACCGGTGGACAGTCCAAAGTGTTGGCTAGTGTAGCGCTTGGGGAGGAGGGGTGCCCACAGGAGGGTGGGGATCCCGCAGAAATGACCCTTGTCTCACTCGGGGACAGTGAGATGGTCCCAGGAAACCAGGTGCCCCCTAACACAAAGAAATATAGCACCTGGGTGACCATTAATGGGAACAGGGTAGAGGCTCTCAGAGATACTGGAGCCAGTGTGACCTCAGTCCGGTGTCACCTGGTGTCTGAGAAGCAAGTAGTCCCAGGAGCATTCCACCAAGTAGTTGCTGTCGACAACTCAGAGCGCCAGTGTATGGTGGCGCAGGTTCCCTTTGAATGGGGGGGGTCTCAGGTCCCTTGAGGGTGGTTGTGAGCCCCACCATGCCTGTAGATTGTCTGCTAGGAAACGACCTGGAGCAGTCCTCGTGGAAGGAGGTTGAGCTCAGGTCTCACTTGGAGATGCTTGGGTTGCCAGAGTGGGCATGCGTGTCTACTCGGTCAATGGCGGCCAGAAAGGGTGATCAAGAGGACTTGGAGCCTGAAACAGTGGCCCAAGTCCCTGCCAAGAGAAAGGGCAGGGGGCGCGGGAAACCGGCCCCCGAAGTTCCCACGGACCGGGAGGAGGCGGACCTCGAGGGGGACGCCCCGGTGCCTACAGGGGAGCAAGTAGCCGAACTGGGAGACATCTCTGAGCTGACCCATTGGCAGCAAGAAGGGGGTCCCACCAGGGAGGAGTTCTGCAGGGAGCAGAACGAGTGCCCTACTCTGGAGGGTCTGCGGCGGCAGGCTGCAGACCAGGCAGCTGGTAATCAGTCCGGGTCACATCTGATCTACTGGGAGAGTGGTCTCCTATACAGTGAGCCTAAGGTTGCTGAGCCTGGGTCAGCCCGTGTGCTGGTGGTACCCCAGCGCTTCAGGACCTTCCTACTGGGTCTGGCTCATGACGTGCCTTTGGCAGGACATTTGGGGCAGGACAAGACCTTTGACAGGCTTGTCACCCACTTCTTTTGGCCCCAAATGCGAAGGCAGTCAGATGCACACTGCAGGTCTTGCCAAACTTGCCAGGCAAGTGGTAAGAGTGGGAGGAAGGTCAAAGCTCCTCTCCAACCTTTTCCGGTTGTTGGAACACCCTTTGAAAGGGTAGGGATGGATATTGTGGGGCCACTGGATCCCAAGACAGCCATGGGCAACAGGTACATCCTGGTCTTGGTGGACCATGCCACCCGGTACCCGGAGGCAATCCCTCTCAGGACAACGACGGCGCCAGTGGTGGGCCGGGCGTTAATGGGGATCTTTTCCCGTGTGGGATTCCCCAGAGAGGTGGTTTCCGATAGGGGGACCAATTTCATATCGAAGTATATGACATCCCTGTGGAAGGAGTGTGGTGTAACCTACAAGTTCACCACTCCTTACCACCCACAAGGAAACGGTCTGGTGGAGAGATTCAACCAGACCTTGAAAGGCATGATCAAGGGTCTAACAGAACCCATGAGGCGTAAGTGGGACGTCCTCTTGCCATGCCTACTCTTCGCATACAGGGAGGTGCCTCAGAAGTCTCTTGGGTACAGCCCCTTTGAGCTCCTGTATGGCCACCCTGTCAGAGGACCTCTGAGTTTGGTTAAGGAAGGCTGGGAGGCGGCTCCCAGGAAAACTCCCCAGGATGTATTTAGCTACATGCTGGCCTTTAGAAACCAAACTGCCCGCTTCAGGAAACTCGCTCAGGCGAACCTAGAAGCAAGCCAGGAAGAAATGAAGAGATGGTATGACCAGAACGCCACTCTGGTCGAATTTCAACCTGGACAAAAAGTGTGGGTCATGGCCCCAGTAGCACCTTGTGCCTTGCAGGACAAGTGGACTGGGCCATATGAGGTAAAGGAGCGCAAAAGTGACGTCACCTACCTGGTGGATTTGCAGGCTCCAAGGAACCCTTTGAGGGTCCTTCACGTGAACCGCCTCAAGCCCCACTTCGAGAGGTCCGAAGTGAGTATGCTCTTGGCGACAGATGATGGGGTGGAAGAGGAGAGCGAGCCTCTCCCTGACCTCCTGTCTACCAAGGAGCATGATGGGTCAGTAGAGGGTGTGATCCTCTCCCCTACTCTGACTCAGGAGCAGCAGGGGGACTGTCGCCAGTTGTTGGGACAGTTCGCCCCACTGTTCTCTCTGACTCCCGGTGTTACTCACTGGTGTACCCATGACGTGGACACCGGTGACAGCCATCCTGTGAAGCACAAGATTTACAGGTTGACTGACCGGGTCAGAGCCAGCATCAAGGAGGAGGTCTCTAAGATGTTGGCGTTAGGGGTGATTGAGCCCTCCCACAGTCCTTGGGCCAGCCCAGTGGTCTTGGTCCCAAAGGCTGCGGCGCCCGGTGCCACTCCAGAACTCCGGTTTTGTGTGGACTACCGTGGGCTCAATGCCGTCACCAGGACTGACGCGCACCCTATCCCCAGAGCTGATGAGCTCATTGATCGGTTGGGAGCTGCCCGGTTCCTCAGCACGTTTGATTTGACGTCTGGGTACTGGCAGATTGCCTTAACCGATGGGGCCAAGGAGAGATCCGCATTCTCAACCCCAGAAGGTCATTACCAATTCCGGGTGATGCCCTTTGGGTTGAAGAATGCCCCTGCCACCTTTCAGAGGTTGGTCAATCAGGTGTTGGCTGGGCTGGAGGATTTCAGTGCCGCCTACCTGGATGACATTGCTGTGTTCAGTTCCAGCTGGGAAGAACATTTACAGCACCTTGAGAAAGTGTTGAGGGCTCTGCAAGGTGCAGGCCTCACGATCAAGGCCAGTAAGTGCCAGATCGGGCAGGGTTCTGTGGTGTACTTGGGACACCAGGTAGGAAGCGGCCAGGTGGCGCCCCTACAACCCAAGATTGACACCATTCTGGCTTGGGAGCCCCCAAGACCCAGACAGAGGTGAGAGCCTTCTTAGGTCTCACCGGCTATTATAGGAGATTTGTTAAGGGCTATGGCACCATCGTTGCCCCCTTAACAGAGCTGACCTCTAAGAGGCAGCCCAGGAAAGTGATCTGGACTGAGTCCTGCCAGAAAGCTTTTGATGCCCTGAAGGCAGCCATGTGCACGGCGCCCGTGCTCAAGGCACCTGACTTCTCCAAAGAATTCGTCATGCAGACTGACGCTTCAGAGCATGGTGTGGGAGCGGTGCTCTCACAACTGAACGAAGAGGGCCTGGATCAGCCTGTAGTCTTCCTTAGCAGGAGACTACTTCCCAGGGAACAGAGGTGGAGTGCCATAGAAAGGGAAGCTTTTGCTGTGGTCTGGGCACTGAAGAAGTTGAGACCATACCTGTTTGGGACTCACTTCCTAGTTCAGACAGACCACAGGCCCCTCAGATGGTTGATGCAAATGAGGGGCGAGAATCCAAAACTGCTGAGGTGGTCCATCTCCCTACAGGGAATGGACTTTACGGTGGAACACCGTCCTGGTACAGAACACGCCAACGCAGATGGTCTGTCCAGGTTCTTCCGCCTTAGTGAAGAGAACTCCCATGGGGTTGGGTAGTTCTCCCTACTTTCAGCTGGAGGGGACATGTGTTAGACTTGGCATCTTTTGGCGTGTTTCCCCTGACTTTTTGCTTTCTGACTTCCCGGTTTTGACTCTGTTTTTGCTGGTGTGATGATTCTGCGCACTTTCCTCACTGCGGTCCAGTGGGAAAGTGCAAGTGCTCCTGTATAAAATGTGTTATGGATTGGTGTTTCCATGATTGGCCTATTTGGTTTATGTGTCAGTCCCTTGTAAAGTGCACTGCGAGTGCCAGGGCCTATAGACCAAATGCTGTTGGTGGGCTGCAGCACTGGATTGTGCCACCCACGCAAACAGCCCGTAAAGTGTAACTCGGGCCTGCCATCGCAGAGCCTGTGCGCAGCCTGAGGCTGCCATGTCGACTTGGCAAGTGCACACACTTGCAAGTCCCTAAACCTTCCCTTTGCTACATGTTAGTCACCCCTAAGGTAGGCCCAAGGTACCCCTGTGGGCAGGGTGCGTTGTACGCGAAAGGTAGGACATGCCCGGGTGTGTGCGGCATGTCCTGATAGTGAATTACAGCCTAGTTCGTTTTTCACTATTGCAAGGCTACCTGTTCCCCTAGGCCAGAACGGGCGGTTTTGATTATTACAGCTTATAATCCTAACTGACCCCGGGAACATGGTAGAAATTCGAGTTTAGTATGCCTGGACTCAGAATGATAAAATGCAGCTTTTAGTAAGGTTGGTTTTACCATTCTGGGTTTGAAAATACCACTTTTAGAAAGTGGGTATTTTCTTGCCTAACCATCCAAGCCTGCCTCTGCGAGATTGTGTATTCCGTGTCTGGAATGTGAGTGACAGGGGCTGGGGGATGCCAGGAGACAGGGTGAGTCAGCGCAGGGCTGAATAGCCAGATCGACCTGTAGATGGGTGGGAGGGGTCGCACCTGGGCCCTGAATAGGACAGTGCCTTCCCTCCACAATGCTGGCTCCACCTCCTGTGGTGCGTCTGATGTCCCTGGCCTACTCGCTGAAAGAAGGGACGGAGACTTGTCAACAAAGTGCTCCAGAACTGGTTTGGACTAGGCAAAGGCCTCTCTGCCTTCAGAGAACAAAGGAATTTGGGATATAAATATTGGGGCCCTGACCCCATGAATTTAGATCTCGCTGGAATCAAGGAACCTGCCAAGACGAAGAGCTGGAAGAGCTGCCAGGAGGAGTACTGCCCCTTTGCTGTGTTGTTGCTTTGTTGGGTTGGCCTGCAGCTGCTGCTTCTGCCTTGGGCAGTGAAAGGACTGGACTGAACTTTCTACAAACTTGTGCTGAGTATCTCCAAGGGCCAGAAACCGAGCTGGCCTCCTGTTAAGAAGTCTCAGGGACTGCAAAGACTTCACAAGCCTCTGGGTACCGCTTCTGGAACGCTGTTTCAGTTGCCACAGAGGAAGGGAACTGCAACCGACTCCGTCAACCGAATCCATCCCTGGCCGGTGACCTGTTTGCACCGCAGACCGCATCGCCCCGCTTCGCATCGCAACCCTGGTCTCACCGTAGGCGACGTCCGACGCCGCCAACATCGAGCCGCTGCTTGCACCGTGACCTGTGGGCACCGCAGTTCGCATCGCATCGCTTCACTGGGCCAGCCGGACCAGACCGACCCTGTCGCTGCAACTGGCTCAAGAGTCGAGACCGCACCGCATTTGGGGCACCGCTCGCACGTCTGCGACACACCGCTCCGACTCGCACCGCTGTCCGACGCCAGCTCCCGCACTCCGGCTAGGTCGCCTGCATCGCAACCTGTCAGCACCGCATCGAGCATCGTCTCGCCCTGCATCGCACGCCTTGGACTCACCGACTCCGTCTGCCCGACGCTCATCGAGCCGCTGCCTGCACCGCATCGAGGGACACCGCACCTTGCATCGCTCCGTCTTGCACCGCAACCGCGACGAACGCCGACCGGCTCGTACACCCCTTACCAGCCACAACGAGAAAAGGTACTGTGACCGAGTCTGTTCATGACTCTGCTGGCCCGTATCGACGCGGTCGGCTGGAACTGTTAGACTCTGTGGTTCTCAGCATCACGGTAGGCTCGGACGGAGCTACCGACTCGTACGAACTTTGCTTTTGTGCTATTCTTGCAAAGAAGAAGTTATCGTATCAAGCATTCATTTTCAAAGTACAGTATTGTGGATTTTTGTCGTAATTGGTCTTGTCTTGAGTATATAAAATATTGGTTATTTTTCTAAACTGGTTTGGTGTCCGTTTGTAGTGCTTACACTGTATTACTGTTGGTTATGTGCAAATGCTTTACACACTGCCTCTGAATTAAGCCTGACTGCTCGTGCCAAGCTACCACGAGGGTGAGCAGGGGTTACTTCACGAGTGTAACAACCCTTACCCTGACTAGGAAGAAGGGTCCCTACTTGGACAAAGGTGCAAGCCCTTGCCAACTAGAGATCCCATTTCTAACAGGGATGGTAAAGGAAAAGATGAGGAACGGACAAGACCATTTTGGATGGTCAAGGCACAATTATCAGAGATGGATGGATGCCTGTTTAGAGGTACCAGATTGGTACTTCCATTCTTAAGAAAAAATGACTGACATAGCACATGAAGGCCATCTTGGGATTACAAAATGCAAACAAAGGTTAAGACTAGATTTCTAATGGCAAGGTATGGATGTGTCCTGGCAGAGAGAGTGGTAAGGGACTGTATGTCCTGTTCTGCAAGTGACAAGGTAGTAAAATTGCACACTCCGCCTATGTTTTGTTGTTCCTTTCCTGTACTGCCTTGGAGGAATGTGGCAATGGACATTATTGGGTCATTGACGGGAGAAAGGAGTTCCCCACACATTCTGGTGTTAGTTGACTTATATTCTAGATGGCCAGAAATTAAGTTTGTCTCAGACATCAGTCTTACAGCAGTTTTCAAATTCTTGGTGGAGGATTTTAAATGAGATGGACTACCTAATACTCTTTTGACTGACAATGGGATGTAGTTCTGTTTCAAACAAATGAGAGAATGTATGCAATGTAATGGAATTGCACACAAATTATGTGCCCTATATCACCCAGAAACTAATGGAGTGGTAGAAAGGTTTAATTAAACTCTTAAAGAAAGGTATTCAGCTGGCAAGATCTAGTGGTTTGTATTGGAAGGATGAGGTCTTAAGACGGTTAGAGGCGTATCGTCTAACTCCTTATCAGTCCACAAGTAGGACTCCGTTTGAGCTGTTAAATGGAAGGAAACCCAATCCTAGGCTAGTCCTGGGTGGATGAAGTGGCACAAAGGTTGGGTGAAGGTTGATGTTAGTCAACAGTGGAGGAAAAAAGAGTTGGAATTGCCAGCAGTCTGTCAGAGAGATTTGATAAATTGCATAGGCCCAAGTTGATAGATTTCAAAGTAGGTGATTGGGTTAAAGTTAAAGCGCCTACTGGCAACAAGAAATGGTCCATATTTACTGAACCTATGAAAATCACAAATCTCTTTCAGAATGCTGTAAGACACAAGATAGTAAAATGAACTTGGGGAGAGTGGTAAGATAATTCCTGGCCTAGTCAAAATAATGACAAAAGAAGGAAAAGCAAAGAGGTAACATCAGAAGGTGAGCACATGGTTGCGAAACATGAAATACACAATAGTTCAAATTCTAATGTCGGTATCAGATCAAGTGAACATGTGATGCGTCCCCAAGCCTTTAAAAATATTATTTAGTCAATTAAACTAGTATTAGTTGTTGCATTGGTTAGAGCAGGGATCACACTGACGGGGCCTATTTGCGAACTTGTCACGCAGCGCAGCAGGTCACTTTGCTGCGCTGCACTGCGTGATAAGGAAAGTGCAGGAATGTGCGGTATTTAAGGCAATATGGCACATTCCTGCCTTTTCCCCTGGGCTGGTGCCCATTTGGCAGCCTAGCCATGCAGGCACTCTTGCAAGAGTGCCTGCATTACGTGCAGGATTGTTTTTGTGCATTAAGGGACAGCTTCCTGCACAAAAACAATCCTGAGAGGCATATTCCTCTATGTGTGCTGCAGAATACAGAACACATAGAAAGAGGAAGTAACGAGGAGAAAAATAGATATTTCTCCTCATTACGCCTCTCTTGGGAAAGCGTATCTTTTTGGTGCATTCCCAGATTTACCAGAACTGGTAAATTTGGGAATGCGTAAAAAACCATGGGAGTTGCATGGAAACACCCATGTAATGCCCCTGGAATGCTTTTCCAGGGCAGAATAAGGCAACGCAGCAATTTGTGCTGTGTTGCCTTACTCCAGATTCATGACTTTGCATGACTTCATAAAGCTCATTTAGGACTTGCATCGCTCTTGCACTATCTTGCGTTGTGCACGAGAGACTCAACTCCGCTCCTAAATAAGCCCGTTGACCTTTTCCTCTTAAGGTGTGAAATGTGGACCTTATACTATTTCTATATGTTCTGTAAAATACTGTACATATTTATTCTGTGATACAAGATATATAGATATTCTGTGTATTTCTATGTCATGCTGTTTTAGTACTTGTTTTCCCTCCTCTTTGCAAAACATTATTTCCTTATTTCATAATAACATGTACTTTCTACTCGGGGATTGGTTGTCGGAATACTCTCCTTTTGAAAAAAGGGTGATGTGTGGTATCTGCCACTCTTCTCACTGTCTCTGTTGAAGTGATTAGAATATTGGGACCTTGGTGCCCCCAGGTTCTTAAATGAACAGCTGAAGAGTTGAGCTCTGAGGTGACAGTTGGAGTAAGCTGTGGCTGAGGTGTATACAATAGAGCGTGTTCTCTCCAGACATACTTGCCTTTATCCTCTGTGTAGAAGCACCTTGTCATTTGACAGTTTCGAATTTGGAATGTTCGAGGAAAGTCCATTACAACTAAGCCATTTAAGGTATACTCATCTCTTTGCCACAGAAATACACTTGGCAATGCTTCAAGAGACCCACCTGACAAAAAGAGAGGGACAAAAACGTCAAACTAAAAGGAGGGGGCAAGTTAATCCACCCGGTACTCGTCAAACGCTAGAAGAGTGCTAAAGTCCTGGGGTCCAAATGGAAATCTGCAACCAACTTATAGATTCTAATGGTAGATACATTTTTGTGAAGGGCAGACAAGATGGTAGATAACTGCTGCTTGGTAGCATCTATGTACCAAACAGAGGTAAATTGAAATTCTACTCTTCCCTTTCTCCTCTGGTAGTGAACTGGCCTGAATGCCCCGCCATTGTAGGTGGAGACTTCCATGGGGTATTGGATGTATGCTTAGATCAGTCTCATCCGCCACTGCCAAATACTCCTGTGCATACCCCAGACAAGGGCCCCAGAGACTAGTTACAGCTATGAACATTCTAAGACATATGGCATCATAAACATCCGACCTTTCAGCAGTACTCTTATTACTTGGCAGCTCATGATATTCATGTCCACTTGGATCGTTTCATTGGCTTTTCTAGCTTCTTATCAGATGTGAGCATGGCTTAACATATAGGTCAAGCCATATCAAATTATAACCCATTAATGTTACACATTTCGTGGGGAAGAGGCACAACACTCATTTCCACATGGAGGCTTCAACACAATGCTCTAGAAGACCCAGCTTTCAGTGCATCAATCGGAGTTTATTGGACATTGCTTTGAAGAAAATGAGGGCTCAACCGATTCACACTCCACTATATGGGAGGCTTTTATAGTAACACTTTAGCGATATTGTGTACAAACAACGGTAGGGGTCAGGAAGCAAATTGTCAATCAGCTAGATGCACTTGACAGACAGCTCCATGACCTTGAGAACAGAATGGTAAAAGATTCAAAACATCTTACTGACTTGAAGGAAGATAAAGAACATGCTTCCCTAGTAGTGCGGCAGCACTGCTTTGACTATGCAACCTATGTAGCTCGCCTACACACAGAAGATGATATATCCTGAAGACTTCTAGTTTACTTAGCTAATCCAGACAAACAAGGGTCTACCTTGACAAAGATTGTGGACCTCGGGGTCTCTACAACAGTCTCAAGAAACAATTAACAAAGTGTTTGGAGACTATTACAAATGGCTATATGCTAGTAGTAATGATAGACCAGACTCTAATATAGATTACTATCTTGAAGATATCTCATTGCCTAAATTAGTGCGCCAGGACAGAACAGAACTAGGATGACCAATTTTCTTACAGAAGGTGAAATATACAATATCTCCGCTGGCAAGCGGTAAGGTGTCTGGGGCAGACGGCCTACCTCTCAAGTTTTACACATCGTTCACAGATCAACTAGCACCTAAGATGGTCAAGCTTTATAATAAGGCATTTGAACATGCGATGCGCCTCACCACGACTTGGGAGGCACTTGTAGCATCTGTCTTGAAGCCAGGGAAACCTCAAGAGGAGTTGTCGGCATACCACCCCCTTTCAATATTGAACGTGGTCTATAACATATTCAGGAAAATTCTTGCTAACCGACTACTGCCTCACATGCCACATCAAATCCACACTGACCAAAACAGCTTCATACCTGGCCAGGATATATTGCAAAACATAAGGTGACTGCTTAGGATTAGCTGAGTCTGCCCATTTGACTTGACCTGAAGTTACTGTGTTTCCAGTCGACATGGAGAAGGCTTTTGACTCCCTTAGCTGGAGATTCCTTCACAAGGTACTGCCCCGTTTCAGCCTGGGAGAAGCTTTCATAAGTGGATTAAAGTCCTGTACAACCTCTTGACAGGACAAGTATGCACTGGTCAATTGATCTTGGGGTAATATCTAGTATGCTGGGGAACAGGCAAGGAGGCCCTCCTATTTGCCCTAGCAATCATGCCCTTTGCAGCATAACTTTGCTCAATTGGCAGAGAATGGGGAATTCTAAATAGACCGGCATACCACACAGTTTCACTTTATGCTGATGATCTCTTGTTATATGTGCGAGAAGCAGAGACCAATATCGATGAGGTTATTAGGGAACTTGAAGCCTTTGGGGGCTTATTAGGTCTGAAGGTAAACTGGTCAAAACTAATATTTTCCCATTGAAACCCAGAGCCCCATCAACATAGGATAATTCCATAGCGAGTCTTCCTAAATGGGAAGCCTTCACTTTAAATATTTAGGGGTACAGTTCTATCACACCAAAATTGACATAATAGAGGGGAATATAGGAAGGGCAGCAGGATCACTCTGTTCCCAGGTCACCTTTTGATGTTCTCTATCTCTCACTAAAACTAAACTGAATAGCTTTGAATAAAATGGTAATGGATCGTCTGCTCTACATTACGCAATTTTACCTATGAAACATTTGAAAAAAATAGACAATGTATTATTAGATCTGATTTAAAATGGAAGCTGCCCTGGAGTGGTTTAGCTACTTTAATATGACTTGCAGACCAGGGAGGTCGAGGAGTATGTGATTTTGAGCTATATAACTTAGCGGCTTTTGCGTTGGTTGGCTCATTTATATCCGAGCAAGCTTGGGAATGCTTTGAAGTCAGTAAAAATTGACCACCTTGCTAAATTGGTCCTACATCTGCCTAGGCCACAGAATACCTCACTCTGCCTCATAAGAGTATTGCCATATTGTCATTGGAGTATCATGCAGCATGTGACAAACGCTAAGTCCTATGCTTTTAATATACCACTATCCGTGGTATTTGCTAAGCTGTCAATGAGGGAAAGCATAGTAGTAGCTCAACGGAAGCAAGCCGGACTTACCATAGTGGGAGGCCTGTTCAAGAATGGAACACTGATCCCCTTTGAAGCAAAACTAGGAAGACTGGATCTTCCATTTGGTGGGTTTCTGACCCACAGGGCGGTCTTGACTCTGATGTATACTTACTGACACATCACTGCAGGGGCAGCTGCTCTCTTTGGGCTGCCCCCCCAAATGTTCCTGCTTTATGTGCCATCCGGCATCCACATTGCCAAAATAATAATCACATTACACGCTGCGTATTGTGATTATTTAATTATTAGTGTGGATGCCACATAAATAGGAAACTTTCCTTGCGCACACCCGAAGCCGATATCATATTGCCAGTGACTGCTGCTGAGTGCTCACAGTACTGGCATCATAACGTTACGGTCAGGCAGCCAGGCAGAAACTAGTGAGCAAGTGCCAGCCATTGTGGAGGCCCAAGGGCTTAAGTCATTACAGCCCTGCCCTGCCATTATCTGGGGCCTTTAGTTTCCTCCCCTAGATGACAAACGGTAGTGTCACTTTTTGCAGCAGTCCTGGGCGGTATGAGCATCAGCCTGGGGCATGGCTGCATGCCAATTATTATTGACTCCCCACCCCACCCTTTCCAACGTCGTCATAGGGAGGGGGTGGGGTCCATAAGCATCACAGACTCCACCCTATGACGCTGTAGGAAACTGTTGGGTTAACTAGTCTTCCCAACCTGCACAAGTTGGTGCAGCCAGCTACTCCAAAATCTGGAACTTTCTGAAGCCCAATTTCCTGCCACTGTCATCGACCAAAGCTGCTGGCCTCATTTGTTATTCTGTCCAACGGAGCTGGCCTGACCTGTTGTCTGGTGGTCACTTGTTGTTCCAAATAATGGCCTTGAAAGGGCATTGGATCGGAGTTAAAACTTTGATGAAATGCTGGTGAGTGGTTTGTGGTTAGAGATGGATGAAGGGCTTGTTAAAAATAAAGGGCACTTTCAGAAAGATTTTCTGCGGTCACAGTCAGTGTTAATTTTCCTTCTTGTAAGTACGAGTAACAACATTGAGACCTCCCTGTTATGTAGGGCTCCTTTATCTTTCAAGAATAATCACAGAAGGCAAAGATTAACTTGTAGAGTGCAATTTTGCGCATGGTGCAATATCTAATGACATCAACTTCACTGTTTTCACACGCAACTATTTAGAACGTGAAGGATGGAGACGGGATGGACTAGTGGAATTGAGCTTTCCTTAGGAAAATCGTGTTGCCTTTACTTTCTCAGAGAAGCATGGAGTGGAAAGCAAGCAAAAGATAAAAGTGACTCATCTGTCTTACAGAGTGCTGTTGTCATTATTTTAAGTCTGAAAATGAGACATTGCTCTGTCATCAGTGACCCTTTCAGCCCGTCCTGCCTTTTTAGCTAGTTAAACAAGTTACGTTCTGGGACCTATACTTTTGTTTCTAATGTTGTAGGTATGGGCTCAAGATTTACAGCCAGCGGGCAAGTGACTGTTAACTAAAATATAGGTCTTATCTGAAGAAGTCAAGCATGAGGGCAAGTGGGGCAACTTTCCAGCTATGACTACATTTTACAGAAATATAGTTTGCTGTATTTTTAAACTTTGCACAACTTGCCATAATTTTTTATTTGCTCTATAAACTGCATCAGCTATTCTACTCTGCCTATGTTGCATTTGCTCGTTGTGGATTAAGCCAAATTGCTGTACTTGTTCTCCAGCAGCAGCTCTTCTTTGTGTGAGACAGAAGCTTGCACCACTTCTGTGTCAACCCTGCTGTGTGTATGTTTGAGGAGCTGGTTAGATTGCAGCTTGTTATGATGAAAGCATACACCTATGCTTCCAGTACTGCATTTCTTCTGTGATTATTAAGGAACCTTTCCACTGCTGCTTTAACACTACCTTTCTCTTTGCAAGACTAGTTAAGAGTACTCTGCTTTTGCCTTTGTGAAACATTCTGTATTAGTGAGCGGAGCTTGCTATAGCATGTAAGGGAAGCTTGCACTGCTGCTGCTTGTGTAAACTTTGTTCTGTGTATAAGGGAAGCTTAAACTGTTACTTCTTTTGCCTACACATTGTGTATGTGAAAGATACTGGATTTATTGCTGCATGTGCTGTACTTGTGTGTTGAGTAAAGCTTGCATCACTGCTGTCAGAAAATGAGCAACTAAAATAGTGTTTTATCTTTTGTATTAGAGAAATTGTGCAGTTTCCATCCATTGCTTTCATTTGTTTTGGTGGGTGTGGGAAGACACCACAAGCATTTCTGGGAATAAAATATGGTGTACTGGAATAGTCTAAGGATGTCATTTCAAATTGCTTGTACAACCTTGTTGGACTTGGCCCTTTTTGCAGGGTCATCCCTAAACTTTTTGCCTTCCTCATGTATTGTTTCGGACCTGTTTCGTTGGTTTTATGACTCTGGGCACTTTACCACTGCTGATCAGTGCTAAAGTGCATATGCTCTCTTTATAAATTGTTGTTATGGATTAGTGATTCCATGATTGGATTATTTGATTTACTTGTCAGACCCTAGTACAGTGCACCGTGGGTGCCCAGGGCCTGTAAATCAAATGCTGCTGGTGGGCTTGCAGCACTGGTTGTGCCACCCATAGAAGCAGCTTGTAAACTATGGCTCAGGCCTGCCATTGCAGAGGCTGTGTGCAGTCTGGGACTGCCATGTCGACTTGGCAAGTGCACCCACTTGCCAGTCCCCAAACCTTCCCTTTTCTACATGTTAGTCACCCCTAAGGTAGGCCCTAGGGCAGAGTGCATTGTATTTGAAAGGTAGGACATGCCCTGGTGTGTGTGGCATGTCCTGATAGTGAATTACAGCCAATTTCGTTTTTCACTATTGCAAGGCTACCTGCTCCCATAGGCCAGAATGGGCAGTTTGATTATAACATTTTATAATCCTAACTGACCCAGGGAACAAGGTAGAAATTCAAGTTTGGTATGCCTGAACTCAGAATGTTAAAATACATCTTTTAGTGTGGGTGATTTTTACATTCTGTGTTTGAAAATACTACTTTTAGAAAGTAGGTATTTTCTTGCCTAACCATCCAGCTTGCCTCTGCTAAGGTTGTGTATTCACTGTCTGGTTTGTGAGTGACAGGGGGCTGGAGAGGGTCTTGGCTCCAGCAGTCTGATGGGTCAGGGCTGGGCTGAATAGGACCCACATAGAATAGAGAGTAGGGGGGAGGAGACTTCCTTTCACTGACCTGAGCCCTCATAGAATAGAGAGTAGGGGTGGGGATTTCCTTTCACTCCCCTGAGACCTCATAGAATAGAGAGTAGGGGGAGGAGATTTCCTTTCAGCTACCTGGGCCAGGTCTGCTCTCAAACAATGCTGTCTCCACCTCCTGCCAGGAAGCTGCACAGAACTGGTTTTGGTCAGGCACAGACACTCTCTGCCTTCAGAGACAAAGGATTTTTGAGTATAAATATTGGGGCCCAGACCTCAAGACTTTAGATCACTTCTGGGAATCAAGACGAACCTTTGCTGAGGAGAAGAACCAGGAAACTGAAGGAGGAGACTGCCCCTGTGCTGTGTGCTGTTGGGGTTGGCCTGCAGTGGTTACTTTATTGCCAAAGAAAGGAGAAAGGAACTGTGTGTGTACTTTCATCATCTTGAAGAAGATCTCCAAGGGCTTGAATATTGAGCTTGCCTCCTGCCTGAAGTCTCAGGTATACAAGACTTCACCAACCAGCTCCCTGAATTCCCTTGCTGGGAATTCTACCTGCAAAGAGGTGCCTGCTGTTGTGTTGGGCCCTTTTGAAGACTGCGTGTCGCTGGGAGCTGGAAGCGCGACTCAACGAAGGAGAAGCGTGTCGCCGCCGCAGCAGTTGCCGTCGCACCGCCGAGAAAGCGTGCCGCAGCTGCTCGCATCGCATCACCGAGGCGCGTCGCATCACCGGAGAAGCGTGCCGCCGCCACAGAGGTCGCCGTCGCATCACCGGAGAAGCGTGTCGCAGGGCCTGTCGCGGCTCAGAAGTTCACCGAGTCGCCGTCGGGCGTGCACGCATCGCATCTACGTTGTCGCACCGTAACCAAGACGCCATTTTGTCGCATTGCACCGGATCGTCATCGCATCGAGGCGGCATCTTGTCGCATCGCACCGGATCACAGTAAGAAACCGACGCATCAACTCCCCACACAGTAAGGAAGCGAGCCTCAACTCCCCTGCGCAGCAGTAAGGAACCGACGCATCCACTCCCCTGAGTGTAAGGAACGGCGCATCACCTTCCCTGCGACCCTTTTGTTTGTTTTGCGTTACGCATCCAAGGTACTTTGAGAGTAAAGTGTTGCATTTACCATCTACATTGAACTAAGACATTTCTACCATTTTAAAGACTCATTTTGATTACAGTATTGTGGATTTTTGTCGTTTGACCTTGTGTTAAGTCAAGTAAAGATTACTTATTTTTCTAAACTGGTGTAGTGTCCATTTGTAGTGTTTTCACTGTATTACTGTATGTGTTCACAAATGCTTTACACACTGCCTCTGAGATAAGCCTGCCTGCTCGTGCCAAGTTACCAAGGGGGTGAGCAGGGGTTCTTTTAGGAGTTTAGCCCCTTACCCTGACTAGACGCAAGGGTCCCTATTTGGACAAAGGTGCAAACCATTGCCAACTAGAGACCCCCAAACCTACAGCTATTTCGTCAATCAGTTTCCATAGTGCCATACAATGCCCTGCCTGTCCATGTTTCCCATTCACAAATGTCACAGAGTTGCGGAAGTAACTTTATATGGGCCAGACACTCACTGCACTCTCTGCACTGCATTGCTTGCTGCACTCATTTGTGTTAGAAATGTGGGCAGTGATCTCCGTCCCACCAGTTTCAAAATTCACCAGCCACCACTGCATCACTCACAGCATCAGAATCTCCACTACCTGGCTACATACAAACTCTTTTCAACATGTGGATGGGCCGTAATCTTTTCACATAGTTGCACAGACCATTACTGACGGGTTTTTTTACTCTCCCATTAACGAAACTGAACTTCGCTGGGAGAAAGATTTGGATCATCCTCTTAGTGACAAAAATTTGGCTACGGTCCTTGAATACCCTTAGAAAGTCTCTCGCAATGTCAGGCTTCAACAAATGTAATATTACCAATCACACAGAGCTTATGTGTCCCCTCACATGATTAACAAGCTACAACTCAATGAAACATCTCGCTGTGCCCATTGTCATGAGGAGAATGCTGATTTTTATCACATGATGTGGGGGTGTCCCATTGTAGCCCAGGTCTGGCACATGATTCAAATGTTTCCAAAAACTGTAACAGGAAGGATGACATACAAGACTCCAGAAGCCTATCTTATTTATTGGCTTTGCAACTCGCACCCACTAAGGAAAGGCGGGAACTAAATTTGCTGATTCGTTATTGATACTGGCGAAGCCGACCATCACTATGAACTGGAAATCCCCTACAGGCCGTCATATCAAACAGTGGGTAGCAGCCATCAAATTACGTCATGTGAAAGTGTGGCATCACACAGAGAGGAGGTCATTGTGAATTTCGAATTGCCAGGGACTGGGACAAATGATGTTCATCCTTAGCTGAGGCCAGAAACAGACAAAAGGCCTAAATTAAAGCCAAGAGACAGAGCCCCAATTATGCGCACCCTCCACAGCTGCCGCCTTATCAGCGATACCAGAAGTAATTTTATATGAAATACCAATAAAAACAAATTTAAAAATAAAATGGTGTCAATTAATTCGCCGGTTTTTGCTGCAGTGGAGAGCAATTTGCCATGGAAATTAATTAACATGACCAATGCAAGTTTTCTGATATCTCCCTTTATTGCCCTCACCTTCCCGGACCGAGCTGACAAAAACTTGAAATGCTAGTGGGGTTTACCGCTATTTGATGGAAATTTTTGTGCAGGCTTGTCAGATATAGATTAGACGAATCAAAGAACAGAGTAATTCTTCATGAGATAAAAATCAGTGCATTGAAGTATGTCAGTATTTACGAAAATAAACTCACTTGTTCTGAAATGAACAGGGTCCCAGATTTTCGAAGGTATCACAAGTCTTTTTCATTAATTTTACGCTTGACTCAATTTCCTTTTTCAGTTCGTCTTCCTAAAAACAAATAAAAAACAGTAGCTACACGAACACAGATTGGATCAAGAATAAAGAATTGACACGTTAGATTTGTTTTCTTTAACTTATTGGCATTTAATAAGTATGTGCAGTCTCCTGCATCACTTACTTTTTAACGTCTGTTCCTCCTTAAAGACATAATTTGAAAATGCACTAATTCATACTTCTTCACCAATGTGACGTAGAAGTGTTAGGATATGCCTGTGTCCTCATTAGTAGTGTAGGGCAATAAATAGAATAAAGGCAACATTTGGCTCGGGATTCTAAAATGCCTGTTATGCTGGTCACCTCACAGATTTTTAAAAGTCCCTGAATGATGGGTACCCCTAACCAGTATTTATAAGTCCGAATCCTCAGGTTTACACCCTCACACTAGTGCAATTGTATTTATTAATTAATTTTATTGTCGTATGGATAATATTTATCCCTGTCTAGAAAAATCTGCCCTTTAGCCCCCACTAATTTTAAGGGGTTGCTTTTCCAGTCCCACCTTGGGAAGGGATTTACTTCTGACCTTGACAGGAGTAAATCACCCACCATTTCTATGGTGGGAATGAATTATTCGAAAATGTATGAATATCCACAAACTTGAGAGCTGATGGGCTCTCTCAATCTTTCCAAGCTATCTCTTCCCTAGAATAAGAAATCCTATCCCCCTTAGGAGGACCACAGGTGCAAGATATGACAGTATTGTGGGGTAATAATATGCTTGATAAATGGTTTCACAAGCGCAATTTCACCCATTGTCAATTCTTTTAATTAGTAAATCAGATTATTTGCATGTGAGCTGACCTTAAACATTCAAATGGCCTGTCTTAGAGTCGTGCCTGGAGCACACATATGGACTAGGAAAAATATTTAAACCATTTCAGAACACTGAGTCTTACCTTATCGTGCATGTCAGATACCTGGAGCACATTCTATAACAATTGCACAACAATTAAAAATATAGTCCAGAAATGTATAACATAATCAGTGCCTCGTCTTCCAATAACATTAAAAACGCCCCCAGTTCAACAGTTATGTCAAGATGGTTCATATGCTCAAGTAAACAGTGTCCATGTGATACTGAATGTTGCAATTTCAAAATGCAAGATGAGGTAAAGTCTTCAGGATCACAAAAATAACAATCTAATAGAAGATGGACACTAGTACATAAATCTTCTTAGTCATCATGAAATTTTAGTAGAACAGCCCACCTCATTAGCATGTCAATTCCATAGGAACACTTAGCGTTTTTTTTTTTAAATACATGTACGAAAACTCTCAGAGGGCCTTCCACTTCATTTCCTGTTAGCAGCCATTTCAAAGGATAAATAGTCCAAGATTTCAATCAATTTAAGTTGCTATGTCTCATGAACACTCGCGGCCTTTGCAGGTAAGAGCGATGGGGCGGGGTGTGGCAGGGGGGGGAGTCAACTGATGACGGAATAAACTATTTTATTATCATTTTATTTTTCACTTACTCCGACTTGGCTGAGTCCACTGAGTCTAGGGAGGGGTGGGGCCATGCTCTGTATCTGCAGCAGCCAGGAGTAGTGAGGAGGAGTGCTAGGTGAACTGGAAGTGCACATGCCAGTTTGGCCGGCTGTTTTAGTATGGCCAAACCGACATGCACACTTACATTTCTCCAACACAGCTGTCTTGCACAGCTGGGCGGGAGAAAAGGCACAGACTCCCTGTCCCTAACTGAGCAGCATTTCAGCCCGCTCAGACCAACTTGGGCGCTTCTCTCATGCACAAGAGCAGCGTCTGGATTGGGTGGGAGGGGAGCAAAGGAGCATTGAGGCTCCGTCCAGGAGCGGCAGGTAAGTTCTTTTTTTAAATTATTATTTCCCCCTCATCACCCCCTCTTTGCTGTCCACCAAGGTTTAGCGGCAGCAGCCGCCACTGATTGTAATAGGTTGGTCAGGTCAATCTGTGTGAAGTTATCTCTCAGGGATCTTCTTATTAAAAAGCTTTTCGAGCTGAGGTTGACTAGCTGCAGAAGAGTGGCAAAAAAGGCAAACTATTCTGGGTTATAACTTTATTTATTGCTACAAGACTCAAGGCTGCCAAGTGAGCCTCTGATAATTGCATCTCGTATGATGCTTCAAGGTGTTTTTCCTGGCATGAAAACAATCACACGCATAATTTCAGTGGCAGCTCGCCGAGGGAGTGCTGTGGGGCGGTGGGGCGGGGTGGGGGAGGGGCAGGGTGTGGGGTAGTAAACTCCGGCATACGGCGGTACGGAGTTAAGTAAATAAACAAATAAAACAATTTAGATTGCGCGCGCTGCAACGCCAACTCGGTGATGCAGCGCGCGCAGTGTAAATTGTTTTATTTATTTATTTAACTCGGTACCGCCGTATGCCGGAGTTTACTACCTCCTCCCCCGCCACGCCCCATTGCCCCGCAGCACTCCCTCGGCGAGCTGCCACTGCATAATTTAAAACTGCTCCTTTATCTTGTGCGTGTAGACAGAGTAAAGCAAATTCCAATCGGATTTTTCAAGGCGGGTTGGAAGAACAAGGCCCAGCAAGAGTTAAAATTTCCTTCATGTAGAGGTTATTCAGTTCTATGATTGTTTTATCATTTAGGTGGCATGAAAGAGAAATGGGACCGGTTTGCTGTTAAAAACCTCACCTGCTTGAAATATAGCTTGGCCGCCATAGGTTCTGTAATATTTTTTGTAAGTAATGAGATGTGCTTTTGTTCGCCTATAATTTCAAAATAGCTAAATAAAAAACTAAACTATAGATTTGGCTTAGACGACAAAAAATATGGTATTGGATGGTATATAAAGCAAAGGGCATATACAATTGCAGAAAGACCACAATAATCATATACCAAGGGAACATGAGCATTCCTATGAAAAATCATAAGAATTAATAGCAATTTAAATATTGGCATTAATAGGATAATTCCCCGAAAATATTTAACCCTTATAAAAAAGGGAGGGTATAAGGCCCTTCAACCAATTCATATCCTAATCACCACAGGATGCACCATATTGGCATGATTTGTTCTGTAGAAAATGGAAAATAGTGGAACTCACCCCTTTGACCAAACAATCGTGTGAGTTCTCCTCAGCGCAACATTTGGTCAGAAGGCCATGGTAACCTTTGCTGATTCTCAAAAGCAGCTGTGTCGAGAATTCGGGGTGTCTCTTTGCATAGTCACAGGTGAACCTGAAAAGAGGCAAAATAAAGATGTAACAGTTGAGGAGATACTACTCTCCAATATTACCTTCCTCAGTCTACGGTGTGGTGTGTGTAAGTCTCAAAGATGCATGCGACATGGCCAGGCATCCCTGATCCTGCCAGGTAGGCACCCCTGCTGAAGTAAGGCACAGGTAGTAGGTATTTTGGTATTTATATAAGCCACACATTCTTTGAAGAGGAAATAAATATTAAGATATGTGCATAAAAGTCAGTTTCATGTGAAATGTGGAAATTAAGCAACTTCACTGAAATGTCACAGTCTGGTTAACCAATCCGTTTGTCTATGGAAAGCCTGCGATGAATGTTCGGTGCCCCTCACCCTATCGCAGAGAGTTATGCCATTCATACAAACATTCCTTAAGCCCATGAGTTCTCAATTCCATGTCCTTATGCTTCTGACTCGGAGTCTTACCATCAGTTTCAAGAAAAGGTCATACTTAAAATCTATTAAAATATTTTAAAGAGTTTTTTAAACAACTCTCCCAGTTATGTTCTACCCCAATCTCACCCTGCCCCTATATATATAAATTAAATTTACCTATATTTGTTAAATGACACATCCACTATATATTATACTTTTCCATATATTAATTGACATGAAACTAAAATCCTACATGCCCAGCCTAAAAAGTGAATGTGGTTTCAGTGTTATAGCAATAACGCCATGGTTCTAATGCAGGAAAAGAAGATGGGCCCCTGTGTACTGGTTAAGCAACAAATTACAGCCTAATTTGTAGTCAAGTGAGTCCCTCATTGCCCCCAGCCTTGGTACTACCGCACATACCGCACTAACAATAGCAAAGCCCTTATGGTTCTGTGAGTGATCTTTGGGAGATGCAGCCAATACTAGGTTGCCGTAAACGAAAAAGATCTATATGTTGCTGAAACTATGTGGCAATAGGTATATTAAAGGAGTTGTTACTGTATAATCCACTTCATTATATATGTAAAAAAGTAATAGGAAAACGTTCACTTTTGATTTTTTTATGTAACCATCATCATGTTTATATTTTAGAGACTCCAGGGAGACCTCTATGACCTATTGTCTAGTGTCTATGTGGAATATGTGAAATGTAGAGAGGGACGACCCCACACTACTCAACGTGTCCTCAGTTTCTATGGAAAGGGATGTATTTTTTCAACTACTTTTAATGGTGTACATGCAAATATTATTATTATGATGCGGCATAATCAAACAGCAATGTTACAGTCAGGTAATAATTTCCCCTCTACGGAGAGGGATGTGTATGACTGCAAATTGCATGGTATTATTAGTTTGTATGATTAGAACAGCACCAGTAAATATCCCAAAGGTAAACTTGCATGTTTAGCAGTGTTAGGCCCCTCAGCCTGTGAGTTACATCCTGCGAAATGACATACATTTTTTCGGCCTTTTTGGATTAATTAAACGGTCCTTAGGAATAGTAAATAAAAAAGTCCCTAGTGAGGTGACAAATGACTGAAATCGTAACACTGTGATTGACTAAAAAGTATGGTTACTTGGATGTAAACCTGGATTTCTCGTCCTCCGATAACAGAGCTACACATCTCTGTAGTAATTGTTTGTGAAGGTACTGGCCCAGCAGGGTTAGCAGTGATTAACTTCTATAATAATGCAGCCATATGTGATATAATAACAAACTTGAGAAAACTGGATGAAGATTTGGAACGACTTGGCAAACATAGTAGTAAGAACCTGTTACCTCTATGGGGGGGGGATTTTAATACTTCACTATGTAGTCTACCTTCTGAAAAAATATGTGGTCTGACCAACCAAGATGATGTAGGCCAAACACATTTTATACATAATCGATACGGGGATAAACTAAATGAATTGATGTTTAAATTTGATTTGGAATTCTCTAATGAAATTTCATCCCCATATGCCCCATTTAGGTGCACTTTTATCGGCAGAAACACCCACCGTATTATTGACTACATCTTATTATCTAATAATTGCGCCGCTTATGCTTCTAATTTTAATACTCATTTTACCCCACTAAGCGACCACTTCCCACAATCTGTCCAAATTTCACACTTGTTACTATCCAAAAAGCACCATAGCCACACCACGGCCCAGACTGGAGAGCTCGAGATAGCAACTCTCAATGGCGGTGGCAACAGATTATCCCTGAGGGGTTTTTAAAACAACTAATCTGTAGTACAGGCTAAGCCTTTGAGACTTATCTAGATGAATCCTCACACCCAAAAGCTATCATTAATAACTTCTTGGCAATCACACAGGGCGTTTAGGAGAGTCTCCTCGTTACCAGGAAACAAAAAAAGGAGAAAAATGGATGGTTTGATTCATCATGCACCAAGGTTAATAAGAGGCTAAAGGACGCATTACACAAAACCCCTAGATGTAGATCTGAGGTCCAGGACTGTAGACTAGCCTATAAACAGGCAGTGAAACAAAGGAAACTACGGCTGAGAGAAGAAGCATGGGAAGCCTTACATGAAGCAAGCACTAATAATGATAACAACGCATTCTGGAGGGTAGTAAAATCTGCACCTCTGACAGCAGATAAGAGCCCTGGGATCGTGGTCGCCATACCGGATGATGACTGGATAAAACATTTCTCTGGTATTTATTCCTATTTAATCCCTATATCGGAACACTATCAGATCCACAAAATAATGACATCTTAGTCTCAACCCAATCCTCCCCAATTCTTCTGTTTAGTTTGGAGGAAGTCAACAGGGCAATTACTGCTAGCATAGGTGGAAAAGCACCAGGCCCTGATGCTATCACAGTGGACCTATAGAAAGCTACCATTGCTTTATGGGGACCCTTATTAACTGTTGTATTAAGGGCCTGCTGTAATATAGGCTTTCTCCTCACGTGAGTGGAATCAATAATCGTACCAATCTATAAAAAGGGAGACCTACATAATCCTGCGTGTTATAGGCCTATTTGCCTGCTTGATTCTTTAGTGAAGATAGCAAGTCGTATTATTTTGAACAGGCTACAAGAGTGGGCAGCATCAAAGGATATTTTGTCAGACCTTCAGTACGGATTTCGCAGTGGGGTTGGGACAATTGAACAGAGCCTCAATTTAAGCATGTTCATAGGAAAAGATTAAGGGTGGGAATTTATTCCTGGGATTTGTCGATCTGTCCTCAGCATTTGATTGTGTCAGTCACTCTAAGCTATGGACAATTATGTCCAACATGGGAGTGGAGACACCGATCATTAATTTTCTGAGAGACCTCTATACAGGATCCAAAGCTAGGGGCAGATAAGGCATTAGGGGAGAATGCACACAGCCCTCCAGCGTGGAGAGAGGTGTAAGACAGGGTTGCGTTTTAGCTCCCTTTCTTTTCTCCTTTTATATAAATAATGTAGGCGCAGTGCTGACTTTACATTCTAAAGACCTTCCACAGGTGGGTCATGGCCCAGTGCCGACCTTCCTCTATGCGGATGATGCAGTTCTTATGGCCTGCACTCCCCTTGCCTTGCAGTCCCTACTTAACACCTTAGTTGAATTTATGCAGGATCATGACTTGCTAGTTAATCAATCCAAAACATTTATAATGAAGTGTGGCAGAAAACTGCCACCTGTTGTGATTTAAAAATCAGGGACACCAATATAGATTTTACAAATAGCTTCTCATATCTAGGTGTCCTGTTCGACAAAGAAGGCACATGGAACTGCGCCATATCTACCAGGGCCCTATTATTTAGAAATGCTAGCATGGCCTTACGAAATTTTGCCAGTAGGTTGGACACAAATCCCCCAGTGAAGATGATTATGATTTACAAGGCCAAATGTATAAGCTTAGCATTATATGGGGCGGGGATATGGGGGCATACAAAATGTATAGCACTGCTACTGGTGGAGAATGAGTTTTTGAGGTATCTGCTTGCCACCCCCAAAAGTACCCCTACATATGTTTGTCACTCTGCTTTGGGGGTTCCATTTCTCATTGATCTAATCAGGATGCAACCCATATTACTTTGGCATAAAGTCTGGAACTCAGAATATACCGCCCTAAACAGTGCTATTATTGGGGATTGCTTAAAATCAACCCTGTTCACTTTCATTCCGTGGTTGGTATATATCCAACGCTTTTGCTGAGACTTTGGGCATCCAGACTGTTGGAAGTGGGGGTCCTTATCCCTCACCGCCGCCACCAAATGCTGGAGGCGGGAGTCCCTGTCCCACACCGCTGTTGCCGGGTGCGAGATCCGGACCCCTCGTTTCAACGTTAGGCTAAGTAAGGACACCATCTGAGATAGCCCTGCTCACCCCCTTAGTAGCTTGGCACGAGCAGCCAGGCTTATCTCCAAGGTACGAGTGTACAGTATGTGCAACCACACTCACAGCAACCCAATGATGTCACCACAAATAGACTCCACACGAGTTTTTATAAAACGAGTATAATCTTTATACAAGAAGATATACGATATAACCACACGATACAAAACCAACATATAATAATGGGTAGTATTTCTTCCGGTGGATTGGTAGGTTCTAATCCCAACCACCGCTTCTAACAAACAGTTAAGCTGACTTCTAACCGTTTCCAAAAGGTTAGGTAGGTCGTATTGCTAGAATCACACACGTTGCAAAAGAAATGAAATACAGCAATGCGTAACGATATACTCCTGAACTGGGCAATAGAGAAACAATGCCATACGTAGCGCCACAGTCATGTACTTTGCAATTGAAGGAATAATGCAGTCGTATCACCACCAGCACGTCCTGTGCAAGGAAGAAACAAAGCAATGCGTCACACTACAATCATGTACTGTGTACTGAAGAAATAATGCAATGCGCCACGTTATAATCAGGTACTGGGCGATGAAGAAATAATGCAATGCGCCACGCTTACAATCATGTACTCTGCAAGGGAAAATAACGCAGTGCGTAGCGCACCCAGCATGTAGTTTGTCAGGCACAAATAGAGTCAGGCGTCATACGACAGTTCGATAGTTCGTTAGCAGAAATAATGCAAAGTGTAATACGACAGTCTAGGTGCTCCGTTAACAGTTGCCCCCCCCGACATGGATCAATGATGACACAAAAGTACCGCTTCTCACTCCGGCCCCAGTACTGTCCCTCCTTGGGCCAGCACAGGCCTCGATCCGAGCCGAAGCAACAGGCTCACGCAGCTGCCAAGAGCGAGAGGCCGAGAGAGTGTCCCTCCGAGCCCGCACCCCACCCCAGGTGGTGATCCACGTTACCTGGGGGGCGCGACCCCACTCTCCTCCCCTCCTTCAGCGACTTGGGCCTTGATCCAGAACTCCGTCAATGGGCACGCGAGCTCGGGACGGCGACTCCGCTCCTCCGGGACTGCCGGTCCGGGCCGCTACTGTTGCACTCAGAGGGCCCAATGACCTGGCCCTCCTTCCGGCGGTCTCAGTGGACACCGAGACCCGCCCTCAGCACTTGTGGAGACTTACTTCGATTTCGGTGCACACGCTACCCAGGCACTCCTCACCAGTGCCTCCGGTTGCACCGCGACATGCTCTCTGGGTGTCCGAGACTCGCCTCTTCTCTGGTGCACACGATGACCAGGCGATCGTCACCACTCCTCGGCTTGCACCTCGACACGCACCCTGCGCGTCCGAGTCTCACCTCTTCTCCCGATGCACACAACGACCAGGCGCTCTTTACCAACGCCTCGGCTTGCACCACGACACGCACCCTGCTCGTCCGAGTCTTCTCTGGTGCACACGATGACCAGGCGCTCTTCACCAACGCCTCGGCTTGCACCACGACACGCACCCTGCGCGTCCGAGTCTCACCTCTTCTCCCGGTGCACACAACGACCAGGCGCTCCTCACCAACGCCTCGGCTTGCACCACGACACGCACCCTGCGCGTCCGAGACTCAGTTTACTCCTGCGTGCCCATGATCACAAGGCACAACTTCTGAGGGTCTCAAGCTGCAAATGCACGCGCACACCGCGTTGCTTGGGACTTCTCCGGAAACTTTTATGTTCCTGTGTTTCCAAACAGGGAGCCAGCTCACCTCGGGCCCTTGGGGTTCAGGACACAGCACAAAGCACAGTCCTGTTCAAGAAGGGGGGGACACCACCCACTGCAGTGTCCCTTCAGTCTCTTCCTTAGTAAAGGCTACAAACTGCAGGCCAGCCCCAGATTACGAAGCAAGGGTCAGTCCTATCCAGCAGTCTCTTCAGCAACTTCTTCCTTGGCAGAGGTTCTTCTTGACCACGAAAGAGGTCAAAGCCTTTGCAGACTCGACCTGTCCATTTCGCCATTCAAAATTACACCAAATTCTAGGGGTTTCAGTTCTCTTAGTTATACCCCTTCATGTCTTTGAAGTTCGTTGTGCTCAGGGGTCCCTGACCCCTGCCTAAATCAGTTCTGGGTGTCTCCCTCCCAGTGTCACCTTTCTCCCTTTGATACTGGGGGTCTGGACCCTTAATCATTCAGCAGGAGATGGGTCAATTGATTTATAGCTGCAACCCAGGCCTCTTCACCTCCCAGGGTTTCTCCTCGCATACTCTCCAGATGCAGGTCAGCCAGGTGCCATCTCACCCCCTCCCATCTCAGATCCAGACAGTCAATCCACATTCAGCAGAGACACACAGAAATGCTTAAAGCACAAAACTCAGCCACTTTCTAAAAGAGTGGTTTCTGAACACACAGTGACAAAACCACTTTCATAGAAAGATGTGTTATGACACTGTGAGTTCATTTATACTAAACTTCACCTCCATTATAAACTTATAGGAAACTAGGCTAACAAAACACCAAACCCAGCCTCCCCATTCTGTCCTATGGGCAGAATGGCCTTTCAACAGTGAAAACGAAATGGAGTGTTTTTTTTACTGTCAGGACATAGCACACACCTCAGTATATGTCCTGCCTTTTACCTACACTGCACCCTGCCCAGGGGCTACCCGGGACCTACCACAGGGGTGCCCACAGGGTACGCAAAAGGGAAAGTAAGGCCTGACAAGTGGTTGCACTTGTCAGGACAACATGCTAACTTAGCAAACTGCGCGTAGGCCCTACACTGAAGGCCTGAGTTCCCTTCTCTGCGCGCCTTTGCATTACTAGCCCTTGCACACACAGTGCACATCACTAGGAACTTTTACTAGTAAGGCAAACATACCAATCATGGCCAACCAATTACCATTGTACTTTACATAGGGAACCCTTGTACTTTGACACTGATCAGCAGTGGCAAAGTACCCAAAGCATCTAAATTGGCAACTCTATGTCAGGAAAATGATCTAGTTGGAAAGCAAAAAGTTTAGGGAACTTTAGCCAAAAAGGCCAAGTCCTACACAGACTATTTTGAGAAACCTGATTCCCTGGTAGCTATTAGTAGAACAGCATTAAAAAATGAATGCACTGCCCACTTAGAGAACCTTAGGTTGACCGCCGAATTATCAAAACCTTCTGTTTTAAAAAAGATGTATCTAATTCAAGGCATAGATTTGTCCTGTCTCGTTTTAGAATGGATATTTTCCATCAGCTGGTCAGCTTTCCTGAACCCAATGATTGGTCACTAAATTTAAGCAATTGCCCTTGCGACGGCATGAGGCCTCAGAGCATCATGCACGTTGTACTTTTTTGTAAATTTTATAATAAATGGAGTAAATGCACATCTTTTCCTGCAATCACTACCTACTGTTGAGCTTTGTTGCGGAATGTCAAGCTTCTTGTGGGCTGTTTTTTATGCAAGAAAGAATATTATATAGATGATATAATTAATTCTGTATACATTTTTACAAATGATTAATTGACATACGACGTTTTATCAATACAGTTTTATTTTTATTGCCCTGAAACATATTATAAATTATGGATTTTAAGAAACCTCTAAAAGCTGCTATTATGATATACAACAGAGGACTATTAGAAAATAGCTAGGCAATAATGCATAGCGGACCCTTAGCTGAGGTTTTTGCATTTTTTCCTCTTCACTTTTCTTCTGTGTTAAAGATATTATCTAAAAACAATGTATGGATGATATAAATGAAGGATATTAGGGTCTAATGATTATTCATATGAAAAGATTTTTAAAATGTATTGATTGATTAAAGCTGCCAGGAAGTCCTACAGAGCCGCTTTGCATCAGTCAAAGATCGCTTGGGAGGAATCCCGATGGCAGCAACTCAAGCAAGCAAGCTCGTCCAAGGATGCCAAGATATTCTGGACTCTAGTTACTTGGGGCAGTATGTCAGGTGTAAGCCCGCCCCCTAATTATATTACAGGACAGGATTGGTACGATCATTTTCGGAGCCTTTATTCAACACCTCAGGCCATGTCCTCTGCGGAACTCGACGCTCCCTTTGGGCCATGCAGCGATGACGACCTTTTCGACCTGGCCGAGACAGAGGCCGCAATAGGCAGAGTAGTGCCTTCCAAAGCAGCAGGACCAGACGGCTTGCCAGGCGATTTATTTCTTGCAGATACTCTAAACTGGGCATGGTATATTCTTCTTTTTGCAAATGCCATAGACAGCGGGGCTCCTGTCCCTGGGTCCTGGAAAGGCGCAGAGGTGGTCCCGATTTATAAAATAGGCACCAGAGATGACCCCTCAAACTACAGGCCCATTAGCCTGATCGATGCTCTGCAGAAGGTCTTTGGCAGAGTCCTCTTGCAGAGGATTCAGTTATGGGCAGACGATGTTGCCATCCTTTCACAGTACCAAGCCGGCTTTAGGCCAAGGACAGGAACAATCGACCAGGTGTTTCGCTTGTTACTTATCTACTGGAAAGTAGTGGTGATCTACAAGGGCAGTCTTTACCTGGCATTTATTGACCTAAAGACTGCCTTTGACCTGGTCCCCGGGAGCAAATTGTGGCTGTCACTCAAAGATATGGGCACCCCCCATTTATCCTAAACCTACTGGTCCGGCTACATGAAGGAAATTATGCCCAGGTTAGATGGGGGGGCGCAGGGACAATTGACAGAGTGCATCCAGTCAATAGGGGAGTGCGACCGGGTTGTGTCTTGGCTCCCACCCTATTCTCTCTTTATATGAATGGGGTGGTCAGCTTTCTGCAAGAAGATCCAGCAGATGCACCAACCCTGGGGGTGATAAGGTTCCGACCCTCTTGTTCGCCGATGACACCTTGCTGATGTCTAAGACCCCAGCTGGCTTGCAGCGACTACTCAACAGGTTCCTTCTCTTTTGCGACGACCGGGGGTTGGTTATTAACACCTCAAAAACCAAATTCATGGCCTTCAACCCCCCTAAGTCCTACAAAAGCAGCCCTTCACTAGGTGGGATACCTCTGGAAAGGGTGGGCACCTTCGACTATCTTGGTGTTCGACTCTCCGACAAACTGTCATGGAAGCCCCACCTAGCGAAGATGTTGATGGGGCATAAATGAGTAGCTGGAGCACTTGGCAAGGAACATCGCCTCCCACACAGCAGACCAGTAGCCCCAGCCCTCCGGGTCTATGATGCCAAAGCGGTTAGCACAGCACTGTACGGAGCAGAGTTATAGGGATTTGACAAGGCGCATGATCTTTGTAGATCTGAGTACATGTCTCTTAGGGACCTGGTGACGTTGCCCCAATATGTCCCCCTCACTCCCCTAATGCTTGACATGTGCAGGCGATCGATTAGTGACATAGCAAGGTTGCGCCCGCTCCTCTTTTGGGCTCGCATCAGGCGAATCCCAGAGCTCCTCCCCTAAGCTGAAGCCCTCACCGAGGTAATACGAATAGACACAGACTGTAAAATAGGCTGGATCTCCAATGTTAGGAAAATGCTGTCAGCTTTGGGGCTCCAAACGCATTGGGGTAGGCAGGAACCACCCACGAAAGAAGAGTTAAAACGTATTTACTGGGAATGGGTGGATCGTCAAGAAACCTGCAAACCGAATCTAGGTAGATTAACAGCAGAATTTTATCTTCACAAACAGAACAGACACCTTGAGCCATTTTTAGGTATTATCCAGCCCCACGGGATAGGACGCTCTACATTCACTTTAGGTTCGGCACACTTCCTGTCTGTGAGACTACAGCGAAACGGCACTCACGCAACCAAACATCAAAGGCCTGTCCATGTTGCAGGGCCCCGCTAGAAAGTGTTGCCCATATTCTGTTTGCTTCCATGGCTCATAACATCCCAAGGGCCAAGTGGCAAAAACCACTGTGCAGGCAACTGGGTACACAGGACTATCGGGTTGCCCTGCGCATCCTTAGGTCTGATCCTAGGCCGTTTTTTGCGTTTTGTGTGGCAACGTTTCTAAGTCACGCATGGCTCACTAGACAGAGGTTCCTGACAGGAAAAGTACAACACTCTGCCGAAACACGCTGACACACAATTACTGCAGGGCTCCTTGGTTGATCTTTTTAATTCTAAAATCATACGTTATGCATATGCACTTTTCTCTTTCTATTTTTAATCCTATGCGCTGCTATCTTAAGGAGGTCAGGGATACTATTATTAGTAGGTCTACGGGGGGTGGCAACTTGCTACCTGATCCTATCTAAGATGAATCGTCATGATGTTCCCCCCTTTCTATTTTTATTGTATCAATTGTACGTTTTTACTGATATGATGTGTATTAACTTTTTAATCAGCTGAACCCGGTAACTGCATCTTACATTGAGGGCGCACCAGTGCACCTGGAGGGACTGTCTGTATATATCATTTTTAGCATGTTGTTGTATGATAAGTTTATCTTGTATTTCTCTTATAAAATGTTTTTTTACTGCTTTTATGACACTGGATGTCAAAATAAAGCTTCATGATGATGAAAATGTATTGCTAAAATATGTCACATTTTAATTGTATTTTGCGCATCTTTTTATTGTACTTTTATGCTCTAATTTATTTAGATCAACTAACGTTAATACTGACTGACTGAGGACATACTCAGCAATGTAAACAATTTATGTGCTTGCTTCTTTTTACGTGCCCTCTCTTACTTCACACCTCAAGCATATATTTAATTTAAGGGGTGTTGAAGACAGAATAACTACTACACATTGTACACGTCTATTGGTCTCTAATAAACATGTTAGGATATTTGCTAATCAACAACATATAGAAATATAAATAATACATCTAAGGGCCTGATTGCAAGCTAGTCGGAATTTTCCGACACCTGTGTGCACCTCACCTATGTTTGCCCAGGGATAGGAATTCTGAGTTGGGTGGCATTTATCTCACAATTACTGGGTGTATTACATATCTCATCCTTCATTAAATTTTGGCAGCTCAAACCTGCTGGAATTTAACTGGGAACAAAATATTTGGTATTTATCATAGCATGGGTGTGCTGGTGCAGTAATGTGGTGGTCCTGTTCAGACCATGAATGTCAGAATGTGAGCTTGGAATGGGACAGTGGAATGTGAGAGAGTGGTAGAATTTGGAGTGTTGGATGAGACTGATGATTCAGGCAGTCAGGACAGAAGACCGTAAGGCTTACGGAATCTGCACTGGATCTGCTGTGCGTATGTACCAGGAGCATTACATACTACAGGCTACGAGTCATCATTACAGATTTGGCGACGACTGGGGCAACTCCTGGTACACGGAACCCACATAATATATTTTCCGGTACTGAAGAGAACCTTTATAGTTTATAGGGCAAGTTACACAGCGGATCAGGCAGACTTCAACTTACACAGTGGCAGGCATGGTGAGAAGCCTTCTTACATTGACTTTGGGCCAGACTATAAAAAATATTTAGTCTTAAAAAATTAAACTGTACAGTTTGTGTGGCAGTTGTGAGGCACGCAAGTGTATTAGCACGTGGACATTCTTCTACTGCTCTTGAGCGTGAGGTTTGTCTGGAAGGAGCGAGCCTGCTGATGACGTTGGATAATGTGGGACATCTGTAATTGGCGAGCGAACTCGGTGTGTGGCCTATCGGCTGTGGAACGGACACACAGCGGTCACTATGGAAACAACGTCAGCACGCAAGGTGGCCATATATTGGGAAACCTCAACAGTACAGCAACGGGTATGCTAACAAGTCTAGCCTGTCAATCTTCATGTTACACAGCGACAGGCGCGCTTTTGTGCATTTTTGCCTATCTTTAATGGAATTTATACAGCGATAGGCATGCTTTTGTTTGAATATCCTTGTGGATCGCTAGCCTGTCAGTTTTCATGTTACACAGCGACAGGCGCGCTTTTGCGCATTTTTGCCTATCTTTAATGGTATTCATACAGCAATAGGCATGCTTTTGTTGAATATCCTTGTCGATCGCCTGCCACAAAGGAGAATAAAAGGACGAGCTTTCTACAGCGACACATCCGCTTCTCCATGTGTTGCCTACCTTCAACAGTGATAGGCACACAATGGACCAGTACCTTCTATTTCGATTTATATCATAATTAATTTCTTCATTCACCAATTCTTAAAAAAAAAAATCTGATTTATATTTAGGAATAGCCTCTTAATATTTTACAGAGAGTGTCATTTCAAATTAAATAGTGCAGTTCTATTGTGTGTGCTACTATGGCTTTGGAAAATATCTGGAATTTGTCACCTCCTCAGGCCTTCTTAGCAGGTAAAGGGGAGCCAATCTTAAAGTGGAATGAGTGGAAGGAACATTTCCAAAATTATATTTCCACTTTCGAAGACGATGAGGAACTAACACCTGAAAGAATGAAAAAAAGTTTATTACACTGCTTAGGGGCTGGGGAATCAAATATATACAATCGTATCCAGAAGAAAGTTAGACCACAAGGTCAAGGTGATGTATACAAACATGCAATAGAGGATTTGGATGCCTATTTTAATCCCACAGTGTGTGTAACGGTAGAACGCTTCAAATTCTTCCATAGGAAACAAGAGAAAGAAGAGTCTGTGGAAGATTATGTGGCTGCTCTGAAGAACTTAGCTTTGACGTGTAGATTCACTATCCTGCACGATGAATTTATACGTGATGAAACTGTGATGTGCTGCACTAATTCTAACATCCAGGATAAGTTATGGACCATGGGAGAGTCGTCTCTTCAGGAGGTAATTGAAGTTGTGAAGAAAGCGGAGTTGACAGAAAGATGTGCCAAGGCTGTTATTCCACAAAGAGTGGACAGAATAAACAAAGATGTTGAGAGGGGTGTAGTAGCTAAAGTGCAAACGAAGAAGAAGTAAAAAAAGGTGGTAAAGTGGGAGCCCAAGACAGTGGTGAATGAGAGTAAAAGCGGGGAACATTATGACCGACCTGTATTTAAAGGTAGATGTTTTAGGTGTGGGAAGTTGGGGCATTTAGCTAATGACAAGAAGTGCCCCACAAGGAATCAAAAGTCTGCAGAATGCAATATTATTGGACATTTCCAAAAAGTGTGTAGAAGGCAGAAAGGTGGAGTGAAGGGGTTCAACCTCTTCACTTAGAACTCCACCACTGACTCGGAGTAGTCGGGTGATGACAATGTTAATATGTGTGTACTAAACATTATTGAAGTTATCCCTAGTGTAGGGGGTCAACAAAGGAAGAAACCCAAATGCTATGCTACTATTGGAGGGGTTCTCATCACAGTCACGACCGACTCAGGGTCACCTTATACCATTGTAAACGAGAAAACATGGAGTGATAAATTTGTTCCGGTGTTAGGAAATGTTCTTGACCCTACGGATGTTCGTCCCAAAACGTTCACAGGAGAGTACATTGTGATGTCTGGAGTGAAAGAATTGGAGTTCATTTTCAAAGATAGAAAAGCAATGTGCAGGCTATATGTAGCTGAAGCTGGGCCATCTGTGTTAGGTTGGGGTGATCAAGGAGAGTTGGGAATAATTCTCAATCCCAATAGCCAAGAGCCCGTGTTAGTTGTCCAACAGGAAGATGGTTTTGAACAAAAGTATCCAGAGGTATTTACAGGTGCCATTGGAGAGTTAAAAGGTTTCCAACATAAGATTGTCCTCAAACAGGGTGCAGAGCCTCAGATTCACAAAGTAAGAGGTATTCCTTTGGCCTTAAGGGAGGAAGTAAAGAATGAGTTGGAGAAGTTATGTACTGAAGAAGTGATTGAGAAGGTAGATGCAGCCGAATGGGTGTCACCTTTGGTGATTGCTAGGAAGGCTTATTGTGTGTGGAGATGAGAGATCTGAACAGGAATATAATAGTAGATCAGTTCCCCTACCAAAGATCAGGGAGATGTTGTCAGTCACTAAGGGAGTAAAGTGGTTCACAATGGTAGACCTAACTGCGGCTTATCATCAAGTCCCACTTCACAGGAAAAGTATGAACCTTACCAAGTTTATAACCCCGTTTGGTTGTTTTAGGTTCGTGAGAGTACCTTTTGGATTGGCCTCAGTGACAGCAATGTTTCAACGCATTATGTATGAATTGTTTAAAAATGGGAAAGACATTATGTTCTTCCAGGACGACATCTTAATAATGGGTAAAACCAAGGCTGACCATGATTCAACGGTGAGAAAAGTAATGAATGTATGAAAGGAGAAGGGACTTACGGCAGAATTTTCAAAATGTAGATTCGCTCGACAGAGCGTGACGTATTTGGGTCATGAGGTATCTGTTGAGGGCATTAAACCTAAGAAGGAATTATTAGAGTCCATAGAAAAGTCCCCTATACCTAGCAACAAAGATGAGGTGAGGGCTTTCCTAGATTTAGTGGGAGTTCTATTCCAAATTCATCACGAATTTTGTGAGCAAAACATACAGTGTGAGGCAGCTCCTTAAAAACAAATGTAAATTTGAGGGGTCAACTAAGTGCCATGAGGAGCTCGATTCTATTAAGAAAGGGATGTGCAGTGCCTTTCGTTACAAGGTCTATATCCCGCATTAAAGTCCTTTGTCACAACCGATGCTAGTGGGAAGGGCATTGGAGCGGTGCTCACCCAGTTGAACGAGAAGGGGGATGAATGTGTGGTGGCTTTTGGATCACATGCTTTGACAGCCACAGAAGAAAAATATTCTGTGATAGAGCGTGAAGCCCTAGCATGCGTGTGGGGTCTGGAGCCTTACAGACCTTTTATTTGGGGAAGTCATGTGGTGTTAAGAAGTGATCATAAGCCTCTTGTAAACGTTTTGTCTACCAAGGGGTTATATACTGCTTCCCACAGATTAGCAAGGTTGTCAGTGAAACTGCTCGACTTCAGGTATAGTGTACAGTACATGCCAGGGGTAGGAAATAGAGTTGCAGACTTTTTGAGCAGATTACCTCTTCCTATTTTAGGCAATATGGGAGAAGACATTGAGCAGTTCAGTGTTGCATGTTTAGAAGGTGTGAGTGTCAATTCATCTGAGGAATGGTCAAAAGCTTATGAGGATGATTATGCATTGGCAAATGCCATGGTCAATGTCCAGGAAGGATGGCCTACTAAAGACCAAGTTTCCAAGCAGTTGAGAGCATTTTGAGAGTTAAGACATGAATTGTCTGTGGAGGACAACAAGTTATTAAGGAATGATAGGATTGCTCCACATGTAAAACTGAGAAACCAGATAATCGATTTGTGCCATGAGGGGCACCTAGGAATTGCAAAGACAAAATATCACATGAAGGAGCTGGATTGGTGGCCTGGTATGGGATTAGCCATTGAGAGGAAGGTCAGTGAGTGCAATTTGTGTGAGATGGCGGATAAGAGCCAAGTCACGTTACGTTCTCCATTGTGTCCTATTAGCTCTTCAAGTATGCCGTGAGAGAAATTAGGATTAGGCATTACAGGTCCGATTTGGAAGGGGCCAGTTCAAAAGTTCTTGATAGTGACAGTGGACCATTTTTCTAAGTAACCAGAGGTAGATATTGTTGATCATGAGGATACTGAGACAGTGATCCAATTTTCAGACAACATTTTTTTAAGAGAAGGATTGCCCAAGTCTGTGACCACCGACAAAGGAGTACAGTTTGTAGCTGCAATGTTTGAGAAGTTTTTGAAGCGCAATGGGGTAAGACATTGTACCACTTCCCTTTATCATCCAGCGGGAAATGGAGCTGTAGAAAGGTTCAATAGAGTACTTAATGGAGCAGTACAGCTGGCTAAAAACAGTGGTTTGGAATGGAAAACAGAATTATTTAGGACTGTGTGGGCATTCAGAATGGCGCCTTGTGTTTCCACTGGATATAGTCCTTTTGAGTTGATGAGAGATAGAACTGCATTCACTAAAGACAATATTGGATGGATGCCATGTACCAGAAGGGTGAACTGGGAGCCGGAGATGGTGAAAGCACGCACTGAAAGAGCCAAGCAGGTTTACAGGCAGTATTTTGATTCTAAACATAGTTGGAAGCCAGTTAATTTACAAGTAGGGGATGAAGTAAGAGTCAAAAGAACAGGTGTGTTAAGAAGGGATCAGAGCAGATTTTCGAGACAATCCACTACATGTAGAGGAAGGGTAAGTGCGAGGGAGTGGCACTCGCAGATTAGAGTACAGTACAAAGTGGTTTTAGGACGGGTAGGTTTGGCAGGATTGTAAGGAAACCAGCTTGGCTGGGAGAATATGTGGATCCCTAAATTGAAGTACAATGGGGGGAACCAATATATCCTTATCCAATGTGCAGCATTTTTACCCACGTGTTTAGAGACATCGTATTTAATTTTATTTGTGTGTTATGTATTTTGTACAAATAGTTCACCTTTATCAAAGGTTAGATATTTATTGTTATTCTATTCATTTTGTTTCATGCAATGTAAAGGGGAAGATGTGTGGTGATCCTGTCCTGACCGTGAATGTCTGAATGTGAGCTTGGAATGGGACGGTAGAATGTGAGAGAGTGGTAGAATGTGGAGTGTTGGATGAGGCAAGTGATTCAGGCGGTCAGGGCAGGAACCGGTAAGGCTCATGGGATCTGCGCTGGTTCTGCTGTGTGTATCTACCAGGAGTCTACATTAAAGAGCATTACCGTACTACAGGCTACGAGTCGTCATTACTAGTAAGCAACAAAATCTGCTTGCTATTCCCCCAAAAATTATTTATCACACTGATAGATAACAAACCCCACAGTATCATTCTTTATCAGGTGCTATGAAGAGCACCTTCACTTGGAATCATGGTCATAGTTTACAATATATTCTATGGAGACTACATTTGCTTAGAAAAATAAATGCCCAAATTTTAGTCTATGCTTTCATCAGTCATATGATGCATCCCACTAAAGAACTAATGACTCATTGAAAAAATAAAAGTATGGTTTCATTTTATTTAAAACCAGATGTGTCTAAAAAGTATCTGCTAGTTTGAAATATTGATTTATAAGTGCCCACAAAGGAATTCTAGATCAATTTGACCAGCCTACACTTCTTATTTGCATTTCACCTTCAAAAGCTCCTCCAACATTATCAAATCCAGGAATGGACCTCAAAAACAGTATTTATACAATGCATTTAGAATGTCAAGTTATGATTGGTCCAAGATTATGTAAGCAGTACGCTGGAAATTGAGATGGTTAAAGATAGCACAACCTTTGAAACACCCTCACCAAAACTGCTTGTTTCCGAATAAACCGGCCGTCCACCAGCTCAGTACAGTATACTCTAATGCTTTGGTGAAAATCAAAACACCAGTCCTAAAAAGACTTTTTAATTCAATGCAGATAATGTAATTTTTCACAAGAACATCTAGCACTAAGACAATAATTTAACATAGCGAACCACTCAATATGTATGGGTGTTGGAAATGGGGTACCCAACACTCTAGTCAGGGCAAGTACCTTACACACCAAAGATAACCTGTGCTCACTTCTGGTAGCTTGGTGTACAGAAGGCATGCTTATCATCAGAAGCAATGTGTATAGCATTTGGGGAACATACTCACACAGAAACACAAAAATACACCACAAAAGAGACTCCACACAAGATTATATAAAAAACAATGTGGTATATATATTGTGCATATAACATAGACCCAAATGACATGAATCATAAATACTGTGCATATGCAAATCCTGTGGTAGTACTCGTTATCCTCACAGTGCAAGAATCAAAACGTCATGCGTTCCAACATCAGGGCATGAAATGCAGCAGTTAGGTTAGAGGCATGTTATGTTGTTATGTTATGTTATAATATTTGTAAAGCGCGACAGCTGCCCCAGCAAAGGGGCATCCCGGCGCATCACACATAACTCACCATATGTACACGAATCATATAGGTACTTTTAAATATCTCTTAGAGGAAGCACTGCTCTTTCACAGTGCTAAAGAGAAGGACGTTTCCTGTCTAGTAGACACTTTACGGTAATGCCAAGATATTCACTTTCCAGGCGTATTCCTTGTATGGAAGGACGAAGGACCCCGCAATCGAAAACAATAGAAAACACATATATATTGTGTGGATTATCACAGTAAATAAATAATGGTCCCAAATGACATAAGTCAGTTATAATTGTGCAAGTATGGCAGATTTGTCAGAGAAGGAAACATATAGACTACCATGACAACATAGGGCACAGTTATCTGCACTCCTATTAATGGTAATGGTAATATGGTAATTTCGTCAAGGACTCGCCCCTGTAACGCCACCACCCAGTAATTGCAAGTGCCCACGGGTACGGGCCAACAGGGAAGGGGGGACCCCACACACACTACGGAAGGTATTGGGGAGACCTCCCTGGGTCTCCCCCGCATAGGGAACTGTGAGGGGGAGGGGGCCTGTGTTCTTTTGGCAGCACGCCCACTTGGAGATGTTGGTGGGCCTCACTCACGGGGCCTGCGATGCTGGCAAAGGAATCTTGCTTCACAGGTGGCAGCTTCCTTCGCCGATGTGGCTGCAAGTCAGAGGTGGTAGCTTCTCTCGCCGAAGCAGCCCCTTCCCAGAACCCTCATTGTCTGGGTGACGTGTTTCCTAAATGCTTACTAGTGGAGGCATGCCAATCCCTGAGCACTTCCCATGGGTGAGAAGCGCTGACTTCCAGACGAGTGTGTGGCAAGGAGCGCTCGCACAGGAAGAAGAGGCTGGGATTGAGCACCACACTCCTCAGGTGATTATACCACAATAAGCACACGCAGATTTTTCCTGGCCAAAGCGCTCCACCAACACTTCACTGGGGTAAAATGAAGAACACTCGATATGTGCTGTATGAGTAAAACATAAAGTGCTCAGCACGCACAGATCATGAAGGAGTGGAGAATGAAGCACTCACTATGCACATTTGGGAGGCAACTTGAGTGGCCGTACTCCGAGTCCGACGGCCAATTATGGGGCAGCCAATTCTCAGGAGAACACTTGGAAGGGACACCAAGCAGGCAGCAGTTGGCAGGCAGACCAGCACAGCAAAACAAGTTGTTTTAATGGTGATCTCTTCTGGCAGCACCCCAGTGCCTTGGCAGAACAGAGACAGGGAGCAGCTGGCAGCAGGAAGCAGGACAACAACAGAAAAGCAATCCAGTGAGTCCTTTGAGCCACCCAGCAAGTAACAGGGAGCAGGGCAACACAGGAACAGCAGTCCAGATGAGTCCTCTGAGCAGCGCAGCCGTCCTTCTGACAGAGGTTCTGTCCAAGTTCCAAACGTGCTCTGAAAACATGGGGTCATAGCCCATGTACTTTACACAAAATTGTCTTTGTTTAAGGGGCAACTTTAAAAGAAACCTTAGAAGTGCACAAAACCCCCTTTCAACTCAGCTCTGGCTCCAGACATGAGTAGGGGATAAATCAGGCCTTTGTGTGAGGGCAGGACACAGCCTATACAAATGTAAAGGGTGAACGCCCCTCTCTCTCCTAGACCAGGAAGACCATCAGTATGCAGATGAATGCAGATGTAACCCTGTCACTCCCAACCCTTCCTGTGTGGTGGCTATCTGGAAAATATGCACAAAGTGTATCGCCCAGCCAACACGTGTTTCGTCGAAAGAAAGGGGAAGACCCCACAACTTCTTCAGGGCTGTTAGGCTCTCTTATTTTTAGCATCTTGTCCTCTCTGCCGGTTCTACTTCCGACCCGGCTGGTCTAATGTATATAAATTTCTTTTTTTTTGAGTAAACCAATTTTCTTGCAAGCAATACCTGTGGTAAAGACCGGCGTTTCACCCGACTGTATAAGGTCTAGGCAAGAGACACTGTGCGTGGTCCGTATCAGTCCTAATCTGTCCTTCAAGCGAGTACGCTGTGAGTAATGGTGGAATCCGCGCCGTGTTCGTATCGTGAACCGGAAGCCTTCTGAGAAACAAAATAGGTTGTCTGTCACTACCAAGACATGCCGCACAATAAAGGCATATGTCCCCCCTTTTACTTACACAGCACCCTGCTCATAGAGCTACCTAGGGCCTACCTTAGGGATGACCTACATGTAGTAAAAGGGGAGTTTAAGGCTTGGCATGTAGTTTTAAATGCCAAGTCAATTTGGCAGTAAACTGTACATGCAGGCTCAACAGTGGCAGGCTTGAGACAGGTTTGAAAGGATACGTCTGTTGGTGGCACAAGCAGTGCTGCAGGGCCGCTACTAGCATTTAATTTACAGCCCCTGGGTATATGAGATACCACTTTACAAGGGACTTATAAGTAAAATAAACATGCCAAACAGGTGTAAACCAACCATACCATGTTTTAGTAGCACTGTTTAGCAGTGGTAAAGTGCACAGAGTCCTAAAGCCAACAAAAAGAGGGTCAGAAAAATAGGAGGAAAAGGCAAAAGGTTTGGGGATAACCCTGCAAAAAGGGCCAGGTCCAACAGTGGGTAAATGAAATATGCTTTCTGTCCAGGTCAATTACATTTTACTTGCAAAAAGTAGATTTGATTCTTAGAAGTCTCAGGCACTGACTCACAGAATGTCTGAAATGTTCTGGAGATACACGATGAATGTAGAAAGTCCTTTAATTAGGTCAATTTTCTGCAGCAGTGCATGTGAATTTGGAGGCAGGAAAATGGCAGTAATATGGAATTTAGCAGCACATATGCAGTGAACACAAATCATGATTTTGTGGGTATTTACAAATAACTGCAGTGCCTATTCCCACATGAGCGGAGTGCATCTTTCTTTTCTTCATAAAGATACCCTGTATCCAGGCAAAAAAAATATTTATAAATTGAGCACTTGGATATTTAGCATAGTATTGACCTCACAGGCATTTCACAGTTGCAGGGTTAAGCTTGATAGGTGTGAGAGGAGGAAACAATATAATTTTCCTGAAAAATGTTGTGGGATTCTCCAAATTTCATAAAATGTTGAAAATTACCTAAATTGTAGACCTACATTGATGTCTTTAATGAAACTCCACAATTTTTCAGAATAGGCCTGGTGGAATCTACCAAGTGCTATGTATTAACCATTCAGAATTTGCATTAGTTTACATAGCCAGTTTCTTTTTTTTAAGTGTCCAGTCTTGCATTTTTTGATGAGAAAAGAGTACACTTAAATACTGGCAAAGGGTTCTAGACCCTTTGAGCACCACTTGGGGGCTAGATCTCAATCTCCCGGACCCCACCTGCAGATTCCAAGGTAAATCCAGTTGGAACTAGTCAGCTGGGAGGGCTTGAAGCAGTGGGAGCTCCTGCAGCTTTTCTGTTAATGGATCTTAACAGAAGGCTAACCAGCTAGCCCTTGGAGTCCACACCGCTGTCTTGGGTACAAGTAGGGAGCAGGTACAACCCTTTGGGATTCTCTCCACAGGTTCAACAGTAGTTGCATTCCTTCTTCTATTTTTCACAGGTCCAGAGGTGTTCTGAAGAAGGTATCCAGGGGTGCCACATCTATGCCTGCACTAGTTTGCGGGTGGGGGAGACTTCCTGACCAAAAGGGAAAACGTTCCGAGGGGAAATCCTATTTACTTTGGCATAATTTCCTGGGCGATTGGCTGTCATTAATGCCAAAGTGCACTGCTCTACCAAAATCCAAAATGATAGAATTTTTCTTCCCCTGGGTAGAGTTCTGGGTACACCCATAAGGTGTGTCTAAAGAAATGAGACACTTCCCCTGTAAAAGAGTTATGAAACAGGTTTTCCTCACACTGGGATTGGTGCCATCCCGACTACATGAACAATAGAATGGGCAGGCCTAGGTGTGAGGTACATCTGCCTGTGATAGGGGATGCCCCTTTGAAGCTTATACAGTTGCTGGGCACATTCTCCAGCCATCCTGTCTGGAGGAGGTCACACCTCCTCCCACACAAGGTCCTTTTGTTCCCTTTCCTGGACCCCATTCTCACCTCCTGGCAGGGGGTAATCAGGCTGCTAACTGATTACCTCTGAAAAAGCTATCAGTGACTTCTAGGAGAAAAATAGTAAATTTCTAAAGCAACTGTTTCTGAATTAATTAGACAAAATTCAACTTTGGCATTAAGTTAGACTTTGTTTAAATATAAATATAAATGTTTGAAGTATTTTTCCAGCTAGTGCTAATCTAAAGTTAACTTTATTAACTTTATTAATGTAGCCCAGTGTTTTCTATGACTCGGTCAGCCTTGCTACAGCGAAAAACAGGTTTGGGTACTTTTTTTTTCTGTCAGGACACGTAAACTTAAGACACATGTCCTATTTTTTAAATACCATACACCCTGCCCTATGGTCATTAGGGCCTACTTTGGGGGTTACTTATACGTATTACAAAGTAAGGTTTAGGCCTGGCAAAAGGTTTATTTTGAAAATATCAAGCTTACCCTAAGGATTCCTAGAAGCAAAATGCACACCTATATGAGCCCTTAGGCTAATTTTTGTCCAAACTTAAAAAAGTACACATCAATCATATTGATTTACATTCAAAATATGCATCCTTTAAACATGATTTATTTATATGACATTGCGTGATTTTCCAAACGATGTTACTTAAACTTCACATTTAATACATTAACAATATCTCTTCAATTGTAGTACACTTTTTAACACAACAGCTTGCTGGATGATACTCAATGCATTTCAGGTGATCCCACCCTTCGTCAGGGGTAACTGTGGAACAGTATATACAATAAGGCTGTGTAAACATTTGATTATCAAAACTGCAAAAATCTTTCAGCCACTCCTTATAAGAAACCAGAAGGAAGAAAAAGAAAGGTATACTGTTGTACTGCACAATAGCATGCATTGGTGAAACAAACGCTAACAGAAATTGGTGAAGCGTAAATACTCGCAAATTGCCGTGGCACAACCCGGTATTGTCTTAGTGCTAGAAATGTACATGATGCACCCTGGTAAAAAAGCAAACGATTAAAGAAAACCAACACCAACATCAATTTCACCAATTTCACTAAGCACTGTACTACTTGCTCTTTACCCAATAGGTGAGTAGGACAAAGCCTCCACTATCCAAACAAGAAAATGTAATCTCCCATTCAAAGAATTAAATTCCTTAAAGCAATATGTCCCACAAGACATCAATCGTAGTAAACAATGAGGAAAAAATGCTCAAATCTCGCTGCCTAAAAAACATTACAATCGTGTACACTGGAACCCATGTGTCTGTGACATGAAAAGGAAAAAGAACAGAGGAAAAAGTGTGTGCACAGCCCCTGCCCATATGCACTTACCCCAGGCACGCAAACCACTGAAATAAAAAAACATCGAAATAAAAAAAATCAGCATGATCCAAACAAACAATCCACATAACATATCCTCCGTTATCCTGATAACAGTGCACCAGAGACGGGTAACAATGTTTTATCAAAGCGTGAGCATGCTAAATCCAAAAAAGCGATCTGATAATTGTCATGACATTTTCACAAGGAGAAACCACCTGAAAAAAGATATTGTCAGTACTGACCTAGTTGGGGAATAGGGTCAAGACTGATTTGCATATGGCTGAGTCTAAACTGGAATGGCATGGGGATCAAAAGAACTATGGCTTTAAGCCCAGACCTCTGTACTGGGATGAATGTTTGACATTGTGCAGCATTCTGTACATCAATTGTTCTTTTTGCATTTGTTCCCCGAGTGGGACGGGTATGCCCGGATGTTGGTGCCGTGCTCTCCATGCCACTGGAGTCAAGCTAGCCTGGCTGATGTGGGGTGATGCCCTGAAACCGGTTCCAGGATGCTTGTTTCTAGTCCAGGGAGGACTGGGTCTGGCAGTTCTGGCTGGACTGTTCCCATGGGGAACAGGGTCAAGACTGATTTGTATATGGCTGAGCCTGAACTGGAATGGCATGGGGAGCAAAAAACGATGGATTTAGGCCCAGATCTCTGTACTGGGGTGAACGTTTGACATTTTACAGAATTCTGTCCATCAGTTGTTCTTTTTGCGTTTGTCACCCCGAGTGGGACGGATATGCCCAGACGTGAGTCCCATGCTCTCCATGCCACTGGAGTCAAGCTAGCCTGGCTGATGAGGGGTGATGCCCCAAAACCAGTCCCAGGATGCTTGTTTCCAGTCCAGGGAGGACCTGGTCTGGCAGTTGTGGCTGGACTGTTCCCATGGGGAACAGGGTCAAGAATGATTTGCATATGTTTGAGTCTGAACTGGAAAAGAATGGGGAGCAAAAAAAATTATCGATTTAGGCCCAGATCTCTGTATTGGGGTGAATGTTTGACATTGTGCAGCATTCTGGCCATCAATTGTTCTTTTTGCATTTGTCACCACAAGTGGGACGGGTATGCCCAGAAGTAGGTCCCGTGCTCTCCATGCCACTGGAGTCAAGCTAGCCTGGCTGATGAGGGGTGATGTCCCAAAACTGGTGCCAGGATGCTTGTTTCCAGTTGAGGGGGACCTGGTCCTGCAGTTCGGACTGGACTGTTCCCATGGGGAACAGGGTCAAGACTGATTTGCATATGGCTGAGTCTGAACTGGAATGGCATGGGGAGCAAATAAAGTATGGATTTAGGCCCAGGTCTCTGTACTGGGGTGAATGTTTGACATTGTGCAGCATTCTGACCATCAATTGTTCTTTTTGCACTAGCTGGAATCAGTGAAAGTCTGACTACTAATTGTTGTTTTTTTTTTTAAAACAAGGTGCACATGCATAAAACCCTGAATGAAAGAACCCTGCATCAGCAGCAAGGACTCATTATGAATGTTATACATAATGCAAACAGTATAACAGAAATTGTGACATGATACAAAATGGAATGTAACTATTTCACCAACATGGTGAATGGTTCTCATAAGAAACAAAGCATTTCTAATTTATCATTTAACCCTTATGGTGCAAAGCTGTCCAAATGTTTGATCCAATGTGCGTCCGTCTGTGCTTAGATTTTCTGTATGTTGGTGTTAGGTTCACAGCGATCGGTTCAATAACCGTGAACCGTAGCTGTGCTATGTTGTGGTTGTGATCTAACCAATGAAATACCAGACTTTAGTTGTGATTTTTTGTTATTATATATATTTTTGTATACTGTGATTCTGGCCTTTACCTTGCGCTCTGTTTTCCCCATGTACAATAGGCCACAAGGGCCTTATACGGCATAGATCAGTGTGTCTGAATTGCAGTCTGACATATACTGCAATCTAATGGGTTTACCTGTCAAGAGAAGTGACAGTGTTTGACCAGTAATCATATTGCCACAATGAATGCAATTATGGCATTTGCGCATGCCTTTTTGATTTTGTGCTTGTTCCTTTGGAGAAGAGTTTAAAATCTCATTAAAATTCCTTGAGCCTGGTGAATGTGCAAACAGGGTTTTGAGCCATTTGAAATCAGGTTCTGTTTGCAGTAATTCCCATCAAGTAGATATGCTCCTCTTGATCTCATCAGCTTTGTTGGAGAATTTCATGATGAAGACTTTGTTTATGTTACTGCTGAAGCAATGAGTTGCGATCTCGGTGTAAGGCTGTGTCCAGTACATTGTCTGGGCAATCTCATTGTTTATATTGTGAACAAAGTTCTTGTAAGGTGGACTTTTATCTGTCTTGATTGGATGTAATCCTTTTTATGTGAACATGTGATTACTTTTTTATTTCGGTGGTTTGCGTTCCTGGAGCAAGTGCATATGGGCAGGGGCTGTGCAAACTTTTTTCTTTTTTTCTCTGTTCTTTTTCCTTTACTTTTTTATATCACAGACACACAGGTTCAGGTGTACACGATTGTTAGACTTGGCATCTTTTGGCGTGTTTCCCCTGACTTTTTGCTTTCTGACCTCCCGGTTTTGACTCTGTTTTTGCTGGTGTAATGATTCTGCGCACTTTCCTCACTGCGGTCCAGTGGGAAAGTGCAAGTGCTCCTGTATAAAATGTGTTATGGATTGGTGTTTCCATGATTGGCCTATTTGGTTTATGTGTCAGTCCCTTGTAAAGTGCACTGCGAGTGCCAGGGCCTATAGACCAAATGCTGTTGGTGGGCTGCAGCACTGGATTGTGCCACCCACGCAAACAGCCCGTAAAGTGTAACTCGGGCCTGCCATCGCAGAGCCTGTGCGCAGCCTGGGGCTGCCATGTCGACTTGGCAAGTGCACACACTTGCAAGTCCCTAAACCTTCCCTTTGATACATGTTAGCCACCCCTAAGGTAGGCCCAAGGTACCCCTGTGGGCAGGGTGCGTTGTATGCGAAAGGTAGGACATGCCCGGGTGTGTGTGGCATGTCCTGATAGTGAATTACAGCCTAGTTCATTTTTCACTATTGCAAGGCTACCTGTTCCCCCTAGGCCAGAACGGGCAGTTTTGATTATTACAGCTTATAATCCTAACTGACCCCGGGAACATGGTAGAAATTCGAGTTTAGTATGCCTGGACTCAGAATGATAAAATGCATCTTTTAGTGAAGTTGGTTTTAACATTCTGTGTTTGAAAATACCACTTTTAGAAAGTGGGTATTTTCTTGTCTAACCATCCAAGCCTGCCTCTGCGAGGTTGTGTATTCCTTGTCTGGAGTGTGAGTGACAGGGGCTGGGGGATGCCAGGAGACAGGGTGAGTCAGCACAGGGCTGAATAGCAAGGTCTACATGTAGATGGGTGGGAGGGGTCGCACCTGGGCCCTGAATAGGACAGTGCCTTCCCTCCACAATGCTGGCTCCACCTCCTGTGGTGCGTCTGATGTCCCTGGCCTACTCACTGAAAGAAGGGACGGAGACTTGTCAACAAAGTGCTCCAGAACTGGTTTGGACTAGGCAAAGGCCTCTCTGCCTTCAGAGAACAAAGGAATTTGGGATATAAATATTGGGGCCCTGACCCCATGAATTTAGATCTCGCTGGAATCAAGGAACCTGCCAAGACGAAGAGCTGGAAGAGCTGCCAGGAGGAGTACTGCCCCTTTGCTGTGTTGTTGCTTTGTTGGGTTGGCCTGCAGCTGCTGCTTCTGCCTTGGGCAGTGAAAGGACTGAACTTTCTACAAACTTGTGCTGAGTATCTCCAAGGGCCTGAAACCGAGCTGGCCTCCTGTTAAGAAGTCTCAGGGACTGCAAAGACTTCACAAGCCTCTGGGTACCGCTTCTGGAACGCTGTTTCAGTTGCCACAGAGGAAGGGAACCGCAACCGACTCCGTCAACCGAATCCATCCCTGGCCGGTGACCTGTTTGCACCGCAGACCGCATCGCCCCGCTTCGCATCGCAACCCTGGTCTCACCGTGGGCGACGTCCGACGCCGCCAACACCGAGCCGCTGCTTGCACCGTGACCTGTGGGCACCGCAGTTCGCATCGCATCGCTTCACTGAACCAGCCGGACCCGACCGACGCAGTCGCTGCAACTGGCTCACGAGTCGTGACCGCACCGCATTTGGGGCACCGCCGCACGTCTGCGACGCACCGCTGTCCGACGCCAGCTCCCGCACTCCGGCTAGGTCGCCTGCATCGCAACCTGTCAGCACCGCATCGAGCATCGTCTCACCCTGAATCGCACGCCTTGGACTCACCGACTCCGTCTGCACGACGCTCATCGAGCCGCTGCCTGCACCGCGGGACACCGCACCTTGCATCGCTCCGTCTTGCACCGCAACCGCGACGAACGCCGACCGGCTCGTACACTCCGTACCAGCCACAACGAGAAAGGTACTGTCACCGAGTCTGTTCACGACTCTGCTGGCCCGTATCGACGCGGTCGGCTGGAACTGTTAGACTCTGTGGTTTTCAGCATCGCGGTAGGCTCGGACGGAGCTACCGACTCGTACGAACTTTGCTTTTGTGCTATTCCTGCAAAGAAGAAGTTACCGTATCAAGCATTCATTTTTAAAGTATAGTATTGTGGATTTTTGTCGTAATTGGTCTTGTCTTGAGTATATAAAAATTGGTTATTTTTCTAAACTGGTGTGGTGTCCGTTTGTAGTGCTTACACTGTATTACTGTTGGTTATGTGCAAATGGTTTACACACTGCCTCTGAATTAAGCCTGACTGCTCGTGCCAAGCTACCACGAGGGTGAGCAGGGGTTACTTCACGAGTGTAACACCCTTACCCTGACTAGGAAGGAGGGTCCCTACTTGGACAAAGGTGCAAGCCCTTGCCAACTAGAGATCCCATTTCTAACATTGGTTGTCAGCGGTGAGGATAGGACTTGTGTTTGCACTTGACTTACAGTGATTGGTGTGCACTACTACCATATCTCAGACCATTACGTACCACATACTGGTTCTTTTTCTTTTGGCCTATTTTTGATCTTGCTAGTTTTCAACTCACTACTTTTGTCATGCCTGAATCAATTGCATCATCCGTTGCATCTCTGGAAGTTATCTTTGAGGAGGATAGGTTGGAATCCTACGCCGTAAAGGAGTTACGAGCGATTTGTAAAAACCTGAAAGTCCAAATTAAAGGCCTCACAAGGAAGGAGGAGCTACAGAAGGCGCTGAGGGCCTGGGTAGCAGCCAGACATGCCAATGGGCAGCCTGGTAATCTCAGTGAGGAGGTGGAGGAGCCTATTTCCAGGGTGGATGTGCTTTTGGGTAGGGGGAACCCGCCAGGTCAGGCAGCAGCAGTCTGTCCCCAGAGGAGCTGGAGGACAGGCGGGAGGCAAGGCAGTTTGAGCTGCAGAAGCTCAGGCTGGAGAGTGAGCGGGAGGAGAAGAGATTGGCCATAGAGGAGAGGAAGATGCTCTTAGAGCATGAGAGAGAACTGAAGGAGCTAGAACTTAGGAGTAAGTCAGGCTCAGATGGTGGCAGCAATTCGTCCAGAAAGGCAGACAGGATTGTGCACATTCCCAAGAACGTAGGCAAGGAGTTCAAGAAGGGGATGACATACAAAGGTGGTTTCAGGGTTATGAGGCAGCCATACACATGAATGGGGTCCCTGAGGAGAATTGGGGAGCAGGATTGTGGCCACTTTTCCCTGAAGAAGCAAGGGATGCTCTGATAGCTTTGGGTAAGGGGTATCACCTCACCTATGCTGACATGAAGGATGCCCTTCTCACGAAGTATGGTCTTACTCCTGAAAAGTACAGGGATCAGTTCAGGTCCAGTAAGAAGTCTGATGCCAACACTTGGTTGGAATGTGTGGATGTGTTCTGCAGGTCGCTGGATGGTTGGGTAAAGGGCAGTAGTGTAACAGATTTTCAGGGGCTCTACAACTTGATTGCATGGGAGCACTTGTCTAGTCTATGTTTTGCAGATCTGCGCCAGCACCTAGTTGATAGTAAGCTAACTGACCCCAGGAAGCTTGCTATGGAAGCGGACCGCTGGGTGAGTACCAGGGTCCACAAGAAAGCGTTTGGGGAGACTCAGCCAAAGGTGGCAGGGTCCCCAGCAGAAAGGTGGGGGGACAAGGGTAAAGCACAGGAGTTCTCTAAAGGGCCCCAAACTAGTACCCAGGGTAAAGGTTCCCAGCCCCCGGTGATAAAAAGAAAGGGGTCTCCACAGGGAAGCCTGTTGAGACCGGCCCCCGCAAGTGTTATGCATGTGACCAGGTAGGTCACTTTAAGGGGGACCCCAAGTGCCCGAAGGGGACACAGCCACCCACCGGTGGACAGTCCAAAGTGTTGGCTAGTGTAGCGCTTGGGGAGGAGGGGTGCCCACAGGAGGGTGGGGATCCCGCAGAAATGACCCTTGTCTCACTAGGGGACAGTGAGATGGTCCCAGGAAACCAGGTGCCCCCTAACACAAAGAAATATAGCACCTGGGTGACCATTAATGGGAACAGGGTAGAGGCTCTCAGAGATACTGGAGCCAGTGTGACCTCAGTCCGGTGTCACCTGGTGTCTGAGAAGCAAGTAGTCCCCGGGGCATTCCACCAAGTAGTTGCTGTAGACAACTCAGAGCGCCAATGTATGGTGGCGCAGGTTCCCTTTGAATGGGGGGGTCTCAGGTCCCTTGAGGGTGGTTGTGAGCCCTACCATGCCTGTAGATTGTCTGCTAGGAAACGACCTGGAGCAGTCCTCATGGAAGGAGGTTGAGCTCAGGTCTCACTTGGAGATGCTTGGGTTGCCAGAGTGGGCATGCGTGTCTACTCGGTCAATGGCAGCCAGAAAGGGTGATCAAGAGGACTTGGAGCCTGAAACAGTGGCCCAAGTCCCTGCCAAGAGAAAGGGCAGGGGCGCGGGAAACCGGCCCCCGAAGTTCCCACGGACCGGGAGGAGGCGGACCTCGAGGGGGACGCCCCGGTGCCTAAAGGGGAGCAGGTAGCCGAACTGGGAGACATCTCTGAGCTGACCCATTGGCAGCAAGAAGGGGTCCCACCAGGGAGGAGTTCTGCAGGGAGCAGAACGAGTGCCCTACTCTGGAGGGTCTGCGGTGGCAGGCTGCAGACCAGGCAGCTGGTAATCACTCCGAATCACATCTGATCTACTGGGAGAGCGGTCTCCTATACAGTGAGCCTAAGGTTGCTGAGCCTGGGTCAGCCCGTGTGCTGGTGGTACCCCAGCGCTTCAGGACCTTCCTACTGGGTCTGGCTCATGACGTGCCTTTGGCAGGACATTTGGGGCAGGACAAGACCTTTGACAGGCTTGTCACCCACTTCTTTTGGCCCCAAATGCGAAGGCAGTCAGATGCACACTGTAGGTCTTGCCAAACTTGCCAGGCAAGTGGTAAGAGTGGGAGGAAGGTCAAAGCTCCTCTCCAACCTTTTCCTGTTGTTGGAACACCCTTTGAAAGGGTAGGGATGGATATTGTGGGGCCACTGGATCCCAAGACAGCCATGGGCAACAGGTACATCCTGGTCTTGGTGGACCATGCCAACCGGTACCCGGAGGCAATCCCTCTCAGGACAACGACGGCGCCAGTGGTGGGCCGGGCGTTAATGGGGATCTTTTCCCATGTGGGATTCCCCAGAGAGGTGGTTTCTGATAGGGGGACCAATTTCATATCCAAGTATATGATATCCCTGTGGAAGGAGTGTGGTGTAACCTACAAGTTCACCACTCCTTACCACCCACAAGGAAACGGTCTGGTGGAGAGATTCAACCAGACCTTGAAAGGCATGATCAAGGGTCTAACGGAACCCATGAGGCATAAGTGGGACGTCCTCTTGCCATGCCTGCTCTTTGCATACAGGGAGGTGCCTCAGAAGTCTCTTGGGTACAGCCCCTTTGAGGTCCTGTATGGCCACCCTGTCAGAGGACCTCTGAGTTTGGTAAATGAAGGCTGGGAGGCAGCTCCCAGGAAAACTCCCCAGGATGTATTTAGCTACATGCTGGCCTTTCGAAACCAAACTGCCCGCTTCAGGAAACTCGCTCAGGCGAACCTAGAAGCAAGCCAGGAAGAAATGAAGAGATGGTATGACCAGAATGCCACTCTGGTCGAATTTCAACCTGGGCAAAAAGTGTGGGTCATGGCCCCAGTGGCACCTTGTGCCTTGCAGGACAAGTGGACTGGGCCATATGAGGTAAAGGAGCGCAAAAGTGACGTCACCTACCTGGTGGATTTGCAGGCTCCAAGGAACCCTTTGAGGGTCCTTCACGTGAACCGCCTCAAGCCCCACTTCGAGAGGTCCGAAGTGAGTATGCTCTTGGCGACAGATGATGGGGTGGAAGAGGAGAGTGAGCCTCTCCCTGACCTCCTGTCTACCAAGGAGCATGATGGGTCAGTAGAGGGTGTGATCCTCTCCCCTACTCTGACTCAGGAGCAGCAGGGGGACTGTCGCCAGTTGTTGGGACAGTTCGCCCCACTGTTCTCTCTGACCCCCGGTGTTACTCACTGGTGTACCCATGACGTGGACACCGGTGACAGCCCTCCTGTGAAGCACAAGATTTACAGGTTGACTGACCGGGTCAGAGCCAGCATCAAGGAGGAGGTCTCTAAGATGTTGGCGTTAGGGGTGATTGAGCCCTCCCACAGTCCTTGGGCCAGCCCAGTGGTCTTGGTCCCAAAGGCTGCGGCGCCCGGTGCCACTCCAGAACTCCGGTTTTGTGTGGACTACCGGGGGCTCAATGCCGTCACCAGGACTGACGCGCACCCCATCCCCAGAGCTGATGAGCTCATTGATCGGTTGGGAGCTGCCCGGTTCCTCAGCACGTTTGATTTGACGTCTGGGTACTGGCAGATTGCCTTAACCGATGGGGCCAAGGAGAGATCAGCATTCTCCACACCAGAAGGTCATTACCAATTCCGGGTGATGCCCTTTGGGTTGAAGAATGCCCCTGCCACCTTTCAGAGGTTGGTCAATCAGGTGTTGGCTGGGCTGGAGGATTTCAGTGCCGCCTACCTGGATGACATTGCTGTGTTCAGTTCCAGCTGGGAAGAACATTTACAGCACCTTGAGAAAGTGTTGAGGGCTCTGCAAGGTGCAGGCCTCACGATCAAGGCCAGTAAGTGCCAGATCGGGCAGGGTTCTGTGGTGTACTTGGGACACCAGGTAGGAAGCGGCCAGGTGGCGCCCCTACAACCCAAGATTGACACCATTCTGGCTTGGGAACCCCCAAGACCCAGACAGAGGTGAGAGCCTTCTTAGGTCTCACCGGTTACTATAGGAGATTTGTTAAGGGCTATGGCACCATCGTTGCCCCCTTAACAGAGCTGACCTCTAAGAGGCAGCCCAGGAAAGTGATCTGGACTGAGTCCTGCCAGAAAGCTTTTGATGCCCTGAAGGCAGCCATGTGCACGGCGCCCGTGCTCAAGGCACCTGACTTCTCCAAGGAATTCATCGTGCAGACTGACGCTTCAGAGCATGGTGTGGGAGCGGTGCTCTCACAACTGAACGAAGAGGGCCTGGATCAGCCTGTAGTCTTCCTTAGCAGGAGACTACTTCCCAGGGAACAGAGGTGGAGTGCCATAGAAAGGGAAGCTTTTGCTGTGGTCTGGGCGCTGAAGAAGTTGAGACCATACCTGTTTGGGACTCACTTCCGGGTTCAGACAGACCACAGGCCCCTCAGATGGTTGATGCAAATGAGGGGTGAGAATCCAAAACTGCTGAGGTGGTCCATCTCCCTACAGGGAATGGACTTTACGGTGGAACACCGTCCTGGTACAGAACACGCCAACGCAGATGGTCTGTCCAGGTTCTTCCGCCTTAGTGAAGAGAACTCCAATGGGGTTGGGTAGTTCTCCCTACTTTCAGCTGGAGGGGACATGTTAGACTTGGCATCTTTTGGCATGCTTCCCCAGACTTTTTGCTTTCTGACCTCCCGGTTTTGACTCTGTTTTTGCTGGTGTAATGATTCTGCGCACTTTCCTCACTGTGGTCCAGTGGGAAAGTGCAAGTGCTCCTGTATAAAATGTGTTATGGATTGGTGTTTCCATGATTGGCCTATTTGGTTTATGTGTCAGTCCCTTGTAAAGTGCACTGCGAGTGGCAGGGCCTATAGACCAAATGCTGTTGGTGGGCTGCAGCACTGGATTGTGCCACCCACGCAAACAGCCCGTAAAGTGTAACTCGGGCCTGCCATCGCAGAGCCTGTGCGCAGCCTGGGGCTGCCATGTCGACTTGGCAAGTGCACACACTTGCAAGTCCCTAAACCTTCCCTTTGATACATGTTAGCTACCCCTAAGGTAGGCCCAAGGTACCCCTGTGGGCAGGGTGCGTTGTATGCGAAAGGTAGGACATGCCCGGGTGTGTGTGGCATGTCCTGATAGTGAATTACAGCCTAGTTCATTTTTCACTATTGCAAGGCTACCTGTTCCCCCTAGGCCAGAACGGGCAGTTTTGATTATTACAGCTTATAATCCTAACTGACCCCGGGAACATGGTAGAAATTCGAGTTTAGTATGCCTGGACTCAGAATGATAAAATGCATCTTTTAGTGAAGTTGGTTTTAACATTCTGTGTTTGAAAATACCACTTTTAGAAAGTGGGTATTTTCTTGTCTAACCATCCAAGCCTGCCTCTGCGAGGTTGTGTATTCCTTGTCTGGAGTGTGAGTGACAGGGGCTGGGGGATGCCAGGAGACAGGGTGAGTCAGCACAGGGCTGAATAGCAAGGTCTACATGTAGATGGGTGGGAGGGGTCGCACCTGGGCCCTGAATAGGACAGTGCCTTCCCTCCACAATGCTGGCTCCACCTCCTGTGGTGCGTCTGATGTCCCTGGCCTACTCACTGAAAGAAGGGACGGAGACTTGTCAACAAAGTGCTCCAGAACTGGTTTGGACTAGGCAAAGGCCTCTCTGCCTTCAGAGAACAAAGGAATTTGGGATATAAATATTGGGGCCCTGACCCCATGAATTTAGATCTCGCTGGAATCAAGGAACCTGCCAAGACGAAGAGCTGGAAGAGCTGCCAGGAGGAGTACTGCCCCTTTGCTGTGTTGTTGCTTTGTTGGGTTGGCCTGCAGCTGCTGCTTCTGCCTTGGGCAGTGAAAGGACTGAACTTTCTACAAACTTGTGCTGAGTATCTCCAAGGGCCTGAAACCGAGCTGGCCTCCTGTTAAGAAGTCTCAGGGTCTGCAAAGACTTCACAAGCCTCTGGGTACCGCTTCTGGAACGCTGTTTCAGTTGCCACAGAGGAAGGGAACCGCAACCGACTCCGTCAACCGAATCCATCCCTGGCCGGTGACCTGTTTGCACCGCAGACCGCATCGCCCCGCTTCGCATCGCAACCCTGGTCTCACCGTGGGCGACGTCCGACACCGCCAACACCGAGCCGCTGCTTGCACCGTGACCTGTGGGCACCGCAGTTCGCATCGCATCGCTTCACTGAACCAGCCGGACCCCACCGACGCGGTCGCTGCAACTGGCTCACGAGTCGTGACCGCACCGCATTTGGGGCACCGCTCGCACGTCTGCGACGCACCGCTCCGACTCGCACCGCTGTCCGACGCCAGCTCCCGCACTCCGGCTAGGTCGCCTGCATCGCAACCTGTCAGCACCGCATCGAGCATCGTCTCACCCTGCATCGCACGCCTTGGACTCACCGACTCCGTCTGCACGACGCTCGAGCCGCTGCCTGCACCGCATCGAGGGACACCGCACCTTGCATCGCTCCGTCTTGCACCGCAACCGCGACGAACGCCGACCGGCTCGTACACTCCGTACCAGCCACAACGAGAAAGGTACTGTCACCCAGTCTGTTCACGACTCTCCTGGCCCGTATCGACGCGGTCGGCTGGAACTGTTAGACTCTGTGGTTTTCAGCATCGCGGTAGGCTCGGACGGAGCTACCGACTCGTACGAACTTTGCTTTTGTGCTATTCCTGCAAAGAAGAAGTTACCGTATCAAGCATTCATTTTTAAAGTATAGTATTGTGGATTTTTGTCGTAATTGGTCTTGTCTTGAGTATATACAAATTGGTTATTTTTCTAAACTGGTGTGGTGTCCGTTTGTAGTGCTTACACTGTATTACTGTTGGTTATGTGCAAATGCTTTACACACTGCCTCTGAATTAAGCCTGACTGCTCGTGCCAAGCTACCACGAGGGTGAGCAGGGGTTACTTCACGAGTGTAACACCCTTACCCTGACTAGGAAGAAGGGTCCCTACTTGGACAAAGGTGCAAGCCCTTGCCAACTAGAGATCCCATTTCTAACAACGATCCTAATGCTTTTTTTGGCAGCGACGTTTGAGTGGCCTTTCTTCTTTGTTTAATATGGTTGATGTCACGTGGGACGTAATGCTTTAAGGAGGCATACATCGGGAATTCAATTATTTGCATAAGAAACATTTTCTCATTTGGGTAGTGGAGGCTTCGCTCTGCTCACCAACTGGGTAAAGGGCAAGTAATACAGCACTTGGTGAAATTATGTTGGTGTCGTTTTTTTCTCATTGTTTGCTTTTTCACCTGGATGCATCGCTTACATTTCTAGCATTGTTGAACCGAATTATGCCGTGGCAATTTACAAGCATTTACATTTCACCAATTTACGTTAGCGTGTCTCTTGCCCCAAGGCTCCTCCCTCAGCCCAACGCTATTCAACATCTACATGGCACCCCTCGCCCACGTCGCCCGACAGCACAACCTCAACATCATCTCCTACGCCGACGACACCCAGCTGATCCTCTCCCTCACCAAAGACCCTCACACCGCCAAAGCCCACCTCCACGAAGGAATGAAGGCCGTCGCCGAATGGATGAGGACCAGCCGCCTGAAGCTGAACTCGGACAAGACGGAGGTCCTCATCCTTGGTTCCAACCCTTCAGCCTGGGACGACTCCTGGTGGCCAACATCACTGGGAACAGCCCCGCCACCCACCGACCACGTACGCAACCTAGGGGTCATCCTCGACCCCACCCTCTCCATGACTAAGCAGGTCAACGCCGTTTCCTCATCCTGCTTCAACATCCTCCGAATGCTCCGCAGGATCTTCAAGTGGATCCCCACCGAAACAAGAAAAACAGTCACCCAGGCCCTCGTCACCAGCAGGCTGGACTACGGAAACGCCCTCTACGCAGGAACGACGGCTAAGCTCCTGAGACGGCTGCAACGCATCCAGAACGCCTCTGCACGTCTTATCCTCGACATCCCCCGACGCAGCCACATCACACCCCACCTGAGAGACCTGCACTGGCTCCCTGTCAACAAGAGGATAACCTTCAAGCTCCTCACCCACGCACACAAAGCACTCCACAACTCCGGACCAGCCTACTTCAACAGACGACTCAGCTTCTACACCCCCACCCGCCAGCTCCGCTCGACCAGCCTCGCCCTCGCCACAGTCCCACGCATCCGGAAAACGACCGCCGGCGGCAGATCCTTCTCCCACCTCGCCGCCAAGACCTGGAACACCCTCCCCACCAACCTCTGACAGACCCAAGACCTACTGGCCTTCAGAAGACTCCTCAAGACCTGGCTCTTCGATCAGTAGCAGCACCACCCCCCTCTTCCCCCAGCGCCTTGAGACCCTCGCGGGTATGTAGTGCGCTTTATAAGTGACATGATTGATTGATTGATTGCCAATGCATGCTATTGTGCAGTACAATAGTATACCTTTCTATTTCTTCTTGGTTTTCTTCGGATTTCTTATTAGGAGTGTCTAAAAGATTTTTGGAATTTTTGATAATCAAATGTGTAACACAGCGTTATTGCATATATTGTTTCACAGTGACCCCTGATGAAGTGTGGGATCACCAAAATGCATTAGGTATCATCTAGACTTGTTAAGTGTGGGCGTGTTGCTGTAAGTATTGGCATTATGTTGATATACGATTAACAAAAACCTTTTTCTCCATGGTGAGCTTCAATTGCAATTTTGTGTTTTCATCTGGCTTGTGTACATTATTCCCTGGAGTTGAGTCGCGATGGCCGACAACAACCACTGTTGGAGTTTTGTCTGGCCTTATTTGGAAGAAGACTCGTGAATTGTATGTTGGGATTATGAATCCATAGTTCACTGAGGCATTTTTCCGTATCACACAGCCATTTTTGTAAATTAGGAGCACCTTGCTGACACTGGATATGGGTGTTCATTGCACCATTTGTTGTTTTTGGTTATACAATTTTAATTCAGTAGTATGTGATACGTGAGGTTTTCCCATTTCATATCTACGGCTGGCTGATAGACTTTGCACATGAGGGCCTCGTTGGCATTGGTTTCGCCAATACATGCTAGTGTGCAGTACAACTGTATACCTTTCTTTTTCTTCGTTTTTATCTTCTGATTTCTTATAAGGAGTGTCTAAAAGTTTTACAGTTCTTGATAATCAAATGTGCAATACAGTGTTATTGTATATATTGTTCCACAGTTACCCCTGATGAAGGGTGGGATCACCGGAAATGGATTGGGTATCATCCAGCAAGCTGTGCACTACAACTGAAGAAATATTGTTAATGTATTCAATGTGAAGTAACATTGCTTGGAAAATCACGCAATGTCTTATGAATAAATCATGTTTAGAATGTGCATGTTTTGAATGTGAACCAATATTATTGATGTGCATTTTTTTAAGGTGTGACAAAGAGTAGCCTACGGGATCATATAGTTGTGCACATTGCTTTTAAGAAGCCTTAGGGTTAGCTAGATTTTTTCTGATTTATTTACGGAAACAGGCAGGCTTCACTCTAAAGTAGCACACTCACACGGATTACTTTGGTAGAATGTTCTTTCATGAGTGCATGGGACTATGCTAATATTTCAGAAAAAGGTTTATTTTGCCATGTCGAATTGGCAACTGCACAGTTAGGCTGCAGTGCCAGGCATAGAGTTTTGCTTTCACTTGTCACTTTAGTGCTGCCACAATAAGTGCTACTGTCCACTAATGACATTCAACTTACAGGCCCTGAGACACAGAGTAACATATACTAGGGACTTACAGGTTTATGACATATACCAATCAGGCAATTAGGGATTAGCCAATTCTACATGTTTTATGTGTCAGAGCACATACACTGGGTGCTGGACCGCAGCAGTGTTGAGAGTCCATATACCATCAATAAAATCTAGCAAGATTGGGGTGACCATGAAAAAGGGTATTTTCCTACACTTTCCCACTCCTAGCCTGGAGTTAAAATTACTCATGTCTTTGACAGAAACACAACACCCATGTTTTTCTGTGTTAGTTTCCACAAAGTTTGCGCTAATGCTAATTTTGATAAAGCAGAAATTTCACACTACTTGAGGATTTCTGTATTTGCCATTTGGGAGGCTGATATTCTGCCATAATTTCTGAATCGGGTCCATTATATTTACATGGTTATACAAAACATTTAGCTTTACCAATTATTCATGGACTAATTAGAAAAGGGATGTCTTACTTTGCCAAATGAGCATCACCCTCATCTGCAAAATGTTTGCATACGTTAGGGTCTTCAATATATTCACGAACTTGTGGAGATAGGTCTGCTGGTTTTTCATCATTTTCCATTTGGACAATGCATGATGATCGATCTATGATGTCCTTGTCACAGCATTCTTTGAGTTTAACAGATATCTCATCCTGCTTCTCGCACGTCTTGGTAGTAAGTTTCATCTGTGATAGAAGAGATCCAGGAAGATTAATATGCGTTTCAGGCAATAATCAGAGTTTGATCAGCATTTGTCCATATTTGCTGGCTTAATAGTAGCACATTGGTAAACAGAAGATTATATACCAGAATATCATGTACAGAAATATTGTCTGCCATACGTTTCATGCCCCAAACATTGTTTACAAAAGTTTCTACCAATTGGGTGTAGATGTTCTATTATTAACTCCAATGGGACAATACCTTTTTAGATTATATTTAGGACAATAATCTGGTACTACACAACAGAGAATTATTACGCTTGGTAATATTTAGAATATGCACCCAGAATGATCAATTATCTTTTACAGCTTTTCATAGTATATGTACTTCTCATGAAAGGGGTCAGTAAGTCTGATTGTCAAGAAGTCAGTCCAAGGTGTCAGCAAATTAACACGTAGAAATCAGTAGACTTGGGAGATATGAAAGACAATGAGAAGGGGTATTGCTCACATGAGAAAAACATGGCTTAGAAAATAACCATGAGGGGTTCTATGGTCAGATATTAAGGCACAATAAAGGAACACATTTTTAAAGAAATGAAAATGCAAAGGTGATGGAAATGTACAAGATTCCTACACAACCAAGGAACTTCTAAAGGAATTATGTGAAGACAGAATATGTTAGAGAAGAGTAGCTTCCTAGTGAAACCAATGGTAGTGGTTCCCATGAAAAGGAAGGACATCCAGGAAAAATAAACTTTACCTGATATGATTCTGAGTGTGAGATTATGACAATTAAAGAATAAAGAAGTGGGATGAATGTAATAAACTGGACTTGTTGGCATGCACTCTTGTTGAGAATGGGGTAGAAGAGGAAAGGTATTTTTCAGCAGTTGAAAGAAGTCAAGAAGCAGTGCACAAAGAGAGTGATGGAAAGATGAGATGGTGAACAGATCAGAGCCTGTATGAGTGGTTTAACAGGGTTGTTTCTTGTTTGTTTGCTTGCTTGAGTTGGGGTTGTGGTGCAAAGAGGATAAAAGCATAGAGTGCTAAATCAACAAGGGAATCATTGGCAATGCAATTTTGTTTTCTGAAAGAAAACACATGAAAGAAATAAAAAATTTACTTAAAAGCACACTGTGGATTTTAATCTTCTGTGAATCCAGTTTTGGTAATTTCCACCCTAAATCAATCTTGTTGCGATCTTAGGTGCAAATTGCACATGCAATCAATTTTGTGAATTGGGGCTGTCATGGACAGTTTCTAAGTAGTGCGCCTTGAGCAGGTATGCTAGTTCCTGAAATTAATCTAACTTCTTTAGGCATTTACAACTCCCTCTAAGATCAAAAGCACCAAGGGAGTAGTAACAAGTGGAAAGGCATTCCAGAGAGACACGTGTCTCTCTATCGGTCTTAATGGGCACTAAGCAACCTGCGTCACCTTCCGATAAACATGCCAGTAATGTCTTATTTAGAGCCACAGTTTAACAATATATAACATGCAGAGTATATAACATGTAGATGGACACATATTACATTTTGTTGAGGTTGTACATATATGTGTCCAAGTCCCTCCTGAGTATGGGCATTGCAAAATGGCTACTACTGGCATTTAACACCGTGTGTAGCAGTGATGATGCACTTAGTGTAGGTATGAGCATCCTCTCACCTTTGTCAGCTCTCATTAGAGAAGTATTGATTTTGAAAGATGGATGTAAAAAGAAAGAGAATAGTAAGCATCTTAGAACATATTTAAGAATTTAGATGTTATGAGAAGTCACACTTACCCTCTCGATCATGCATCCTATAATATCTCCGCTACAGCAGGTTTTGTGCTGGTGTGCGATACCTAGCACAATTTCGTGTGTATTTTGAAAAGAAGCCGCAGGAAATTTTTGGCATGTTTGAATCAGTTTCCTGTAAAACAGTGTCATACGTTTGACAGAAATAAACAAGAAATGTGATTTTTTTTTTATTGGCGACAGGTTTGAAAAAATTATTCAAGCAGTAAATGGGTGTTTGGAAAAATCTCCAAAAATCCACACTTATTAATCAGCTTATATGTTAAAGAAATGTAGAAGAGAAGAAGGTGCATCTTGTTTGCAAAGTTGGAACCACCACATTATGAACTCCCTATGCCAAACACAGTGCTGGCTAAAACTGCCTGCAGCATCCTCCTTTAATGGTATAGTGCTTTCTTGGCGATTTGTACTAAGTTTTAGTTTGCCGAGAGAGTGTCTCAAAAAGTGTCAATTTATCTTTGGGGTGAGGTTCTTTGGGGGCTTTTCCATTAATTCATTTGTGCATTTAACACAAGGTTTGAAAGATCACCAAGAAAATTTAGGGGAGTCAGTGTCAGAATTGGGTGCACAGTAATCTGCTAAACAATTTTAAATTTAAATTCAAGCTTTAAATTTCCTTGGTCTATTTCATTTCCTTGCATAGTTGGTCTATTTCATTTCCTTGCATAGCTGACCACTGATGTGCATTTATCTTTAAGACCTAATATATATAGCATCATATTCAAATTTCAAGTAAAAAAAATCTAACTGAAAAGTAAACGTGCAAGTCTTACGTGGCCTTCAGCGCTCTCTCTCCAAATTTATTTAGAATATAGCAGTTGTGTTTTTGCACAGCACTCACAAATCTCAGGTGTGTCACATGAGCTGGCATCTAAAATACAGGAAAAAGAGTTATGTAACATAGTTATAGTTTTGTGAGAGTAAACCAATGACCTATCTTTTTTCTTGTATGCAAAAATCCTAGGTACCATTTGTAGGAAATTGGGTTATTAGTTGAGGGGGATGAAACCCTATTCAAGCAGCAACCACAATTCTTGTCAGAGTGAAACACAAACAAACCTCAAATTAAGTTGTGCTCAATACTATGGTAGCTTGGCACAAAAGCAGTTAATCATAACTTAGGGCTAATGTGTAAAGTATTTATGCAGCACACAAACAGTAATAAAGTGAAGACACAACACGAAAAAATGCCCACATCAATTTAGAAAAATAGAGTAAAATTTAATAAATTATTTGACACCTAAACAACAAAAATCCAATCAGTAGAACCAGAGGTATGCAGTTTTAAAGGTTTAGGTAAAAAATAGTGCTTAGAAGCATAGAGCGCCAACTGTGTTTATCTGGTTGTGTCAAAATGGTATAAAGTTACAAGTTCAGGCTGACTGCGATGGAGAGCGGGCCAGATACAGGGACCAAGTTAGTCCAGCTGAGAAATATACTTTAAGTCCTGGTTGTGGAGTGCTGTGGGATCCTGAGGAGCGATGTGAGGCTTGCGCTGAGAACACGTTGCACAGTGGGAGATCAGATGAGCTGCATTGGTTCTAATGAGGAGCTGCGAGGTCCGTATTGAGGATGCATCATGCATTGCCGATTCCATTGAGCTGCGATGAGGGCCTGCATCAGGTTTGCGTCATACAGCGTCCGTTCTGGTAGAGACTGACAGCACCTTTAGCCACACTTCCAAGGGTCCAGAACTGGAGGGGGCTCTTCTTGCAGGATTATGACTCACAGCAGGCAGAGCCTAGATGCAGGGGTCAAGATGGTTTGACCCTCTCTGTCCCTGAGGCTCTGATCCGGAGGCCAGCCAACTAGCCCTTGGAGTCACTCTGGTGGTACTGGGTTCACTGTGCAGGTCCAGTCCTTCTTACACAGGCAACAGGGCAGCAATGTAGTACGACAGCAAGGCAGTTCTGTTGAAACACAGCAGCATGGCAGTCTTCCACATGTTCAGAAGTGTACTAAAGAGTTGGGTCTGAGGGTCTACTATTTATACCTGGTGTCCACTTTGAAGTGGGAGAAGCTTCTAGAGGATTCCCCCTACAGAGATGTTTGGAATTTCCTGCCTCCTTGCACTGGCCCCAGCATGTCTAGGGGCACAAAAGACTAGTATGAAACCCATTGTGAGTGTGCTGAGGCAGAGCCTTTGTGATGTACAAGTGTGGTAGGTGGCAGCTCTGCCTCCTAGAAATTCAGAGATGGCCCATCCTGCCGACACTTATTCCCCGTTTGTCTCACTGTCTGTGAGCAATACACAAAAGACCAACTGCCACTACACCTAGTCATGTGACGCAGAATATAGGCTGCAGACACCAAACAGTTGGGGCAAGAAAATTACAACTTTTAAAAGTGGCATTTTCAGAATTGTGACTTAAAATCCGACTTTACCACTAAAGAGAGTTGTAAATTACAATTCTGTAGAGACCAAAGGTGACATTCCTACCTGCTCCCAATTGAAAGTTATCACTTATTAAATGTAATAAGGTAGCCCAATTTTAAACTATGGGAGAGGTAGGCCTTGCAGTAGAGAAAAACAAATTCAAGAGTTTTTCACTACCAGGACAGGTAAAAGTTAAAAGAGCATGTCAAACTTTTTAAATACACTCCACCCTGCCTTATGTGCTCTTTAGGGCATACCCCAGGGGTGACCTAGATGTATTAAAAAGTAATGTTTAACCTGGCAAAATGTTTATTTTGCCATGTCGAAATGGCACTTTTAAAACAGAACACACAGGCTGCAGGGGCAGCCCTGATACATTTAAAAGGGCTACTTAAGTGGGTGGCACAATCACTACTGCAGGCACAATAGTAGCATTTAATTTACAGGCCCTGGGTACAGGTAGTACCACTTTACTAGGGACCTACAGCTAAAATTAAAGCCAATGTTATCATGTTTAAAGGAGACAGCACAAGCACTTTAGCACTGGATAGCAGTGGTAAAGTGTGCAGAGTCCTATGGTCAGCAAAAACAGGAGGATTGAACGCAAAGGTTGGGGGGAAAACCATGCCAAGGATGTCAGGTCCAACACTATTTAATCTAGTTAACACAAATATGTTGTATAATGGGTTTCATGGAGGAGTACCACTAAGGTATCCGGTCACATTTCCTCTCATTGCCCATCTATTCCACTCTCTCTAGCCCTGAACCCTTCAAGTGCAGCTTTGAGATCAGCCCGCATAATGCAATTATTACAAGTAGCTGAGTGAGACAGAGGGCCGGGCAAGACAATTGCTCAATATGAGAGCAGCATAAGCCAGAGAGAGGGGCAGTTCTATCTCTAAAAAGCCCTGGTAGAGCAAGGTAGGATGTGAGGCTTGTATATCACAATATCAATAGCACTTATATCATCCAGACAGACTTCTATACAGCAAACTTAGAGATGACTGGCGTAGCTGGGCCAACCAAAATAGCAACTGCAGGTTTCTAAGCACTCTGGTCACCAATCCGGATTGAGCCACATCCTGGTGCTGACTAGCCCTGCCGCCCCAGCCAACACACACAAGGTGCCCTCCAAGGTTGGGGGCATGGCAGAGTGCCGTTTGCTGCCTAAAAGGGCTGACGCACTTCCTCACCTGGGTGCGGCATGCTCCTGCCTTGTTGCCGATCCGAGGCCGTGGGCGGCAAAAGTTGCCGGCAGTCCCTGATGGGGGCCTTTCCCACCCATGCATGACTGGACCACTAGCGGGGGTCTCGGTGGGCAATCCTGCCTTGAGGGGGTTAGCTAATGCTCTCAGAGTGGATGGACCAGGTCACACAGCTCTGGCACCGGGGACTGAGGTCTGGGCCGTGGTCCGTTTGCGATGCTTCTCTCAGCCGCTGGAGCACCGACAGGTCACCCCCCTTTTTAGGTCTCGCCTACACAGCGCGCATGCGCTGCGTAGGCAAAAAGACCTTTTGCAATCGATTCGGCTTTTCAGCCAAAAACGTGCACGCGTTCCATTGCCTTCAATGGCAACGTGTGCACGTTTGGCGATTCACTTGCGGGAGCAAGCAGCTGGCGCCATATGGTAGCAATTATCGCTCCTGGCGCCGCTCGCTCCCGCAAGGGAATCGCACTCCCCCCACCCCTCCCACTTCTTTAACACGGAGTACTGTTTCACTTTCGCGGCCGCGGTGCGGGGCCGCACTTGTGTTTCAGTGCTTGTTTACATCTTTGCGTCTACTCTCCCTGCAGGCTTATCATGGCCTCCCCAATCTACATAGTTACCGATTGGGCTTACCTGGCGCCTGCCGCGGATTCCTTTATGTGGTACCGGGTACTATCACCACAGATGCCTTACATAGACTTGAGCACCTGGATGCATTTACTTACAGAAGTTCGGGTAAGCTTTACTGCATCTGGGCGCTTTACTTATGTTTGTTGACCGTATGTTATTGTTGATATCAGTACTTGGGACTGGAGTTTGTTGTTATACCATGTGGGCTTTTAGCTAGCGCCGCTTGATCCCGCTCGACTTCTTTGTAATGCCGGCGGTTTTAATTATCCCTTGTTACAGGTAGAAGGCTCTCTAGAGACGAACCTTGCCTCTTCAATCAGCTAATAACACCAGCTCGTTCTTGGAAATAAATATTACTATATTTTCCCAGAGTGAGGACAATTTATATTTATTTATATATATTTCTTGCACTATGGTTTCAGCATTAAGTCCGTTGCACCTTCTTGTTGTGACTTCTCACTATCCACTTGAGTTTACCCAACGCCAGAACACTTTATAGCACCAGTGTCATTCATATTAATATATTCCATGCCACTTATGGCACTCCAAGCATGTTGTACTCGTGGGTTCGATGCAACCGGCTCGCCGGGTGTTCTTCACAAAATATGTCTCTGGACTTTGAGGGGCACCTCCCCTCTTCTATTTCACCTAATCCTCATTTCCTCATGTCACTAGCATGTCCCCACTATTTTACTAGTACACTTACCACTTTTAAAGGTGACATTTATCGTACTTGGGAGGATACCTGCTTCCTGTCCTTGTACTTTTCTTTTCAATTTTTATTCATATTTCATTGTTGAAGCCTGACCCCTTTATTTATATTTTCTTAGACATCTTTACCTACAGCTCTTTCAATAGAACTTTCAGGTATCGTTTCTTAAGACTACAATTTTTTACTGTTATGTAGATTCTTGGATATTTCTTAATGTGACTTAATTCACATAAGCACAATTGCATTCTTTTCTGCTTCTTCACTGGTTTCTGAGATTTTGTTGGCGCTCCCTTCTCAGCCTTCGAGGTCTCCACATACTCTTTTGGTACTACTGACAGTGGATACTACATGGACTTTCGGACTAGGTTAGGTTGACTTGTTACTTACCATTCCCGTATTGCACGGTACCTATAATTTTCTTTTATACTCATTTCATTCTATTTTACACTTTCTCAAATCTATTCTCGTACCTTCACTTTTTCTCTTTCATCACCTTTCCTCTTCCTAACTCTTGCACTATTGACCTGTGGGCTTACTTTCCAATGTCATCTCCTACAACTCATCATCATTGGGTTTATTACATTGACATGTAGATATATTCTCTGCAGCCTTGAAAAAGTCCAAATCACGAAACACGTGTTGGCTGCTTCTGTTTGTACAACACGTGTCGGTAGCTTCTGTTTGTACAACCCATGAGAAAATGAGAATGCTATGGACTTTGCTGTTTTGACTATCTCTGTTCACTTATTCTGACTGATGTCAGCTGTATGGACTTCCTGTGTGTGCTTTGGTACTTCTCTTTTGTTCATTTTTGTATTCATGTCTTGTTGCAGCTCATTGGGTACCAAGTATTTCGGTTAGCAAACATACCATGTAGTTCAGCAATGGACGGGTACAGTCTTGGGCAATACGGCTCCACTATCGGGCCTCATATTTGTTCAGCCTCGAGCAACGTGTAGCCCTTCCTTTCTGCTGGAGATTAGCGAGGAGCCATTGCCGCCACATTCTCGAAATGTGACAGCGGGCTTCCCACAAGTAGGTATCAGTATTTAATTACTGGGCAACTCTAATGCCTTAAAGGATTCAAGCAGTGCATCCCACTCCATCGCTATTAGTCATTTCCGCAACCCTCAATATTCTTCCCGGCAAAGAGCGTCACTCTCTGCCAAAATCCATCTCTCCACCATCTCCCTCCACTGGGATAGCATAGGCGCCATTGCCGATTTCCACCTCCTGGTCAGGAGGCGCTTTGCCAGAGGAGTGCCAGGTCCGCAAGTGCCAGGTCCGCAAACCATGACTTCTCCCTATTGCCTTTGGGGCATGGATAGAGACCCAGAATGCAACTCTCAGCGGGATGCCAGTTGGTACCTCCAGTTACCACCTCCAGTATGGCGCCTATCTGTGCCCAGTATGAGAATATTGTGGGACAAGCCCACAGCATGTGCATGAGGTATACATCCTGTTCAGGACATCTGGGGCATGTTGAGGAATCTGTGAGGAATATGGTATGGAGTCTGTGGTGTAAGGTATGCACGGTGCAAAATAGAGAAATGTATACATTTGAATCTAGTGTTGCTGGAAATTTTCTTGGGGAATTCAAGGAGGAAGGGCCATTCCCTAGCCCACAGTTCTCGTCCCATATCCGCCTTCCATTGGGCTTTCAATGGAGTTAGAGAGGTCGACAGATGAGCATGAAATCCCCGATACAGCTATCGTATTAAATGCCTGCCCTGGCCCATAATATGTAGTGACTGTATGAATTCATGTGTTGGTTGTTCCGCCCCATCCGTGGCCCAGTGTTGTCAGACATACCGTACGATTATCACATGTGTGAGAAACAATGAGCCCGGTAAATCCTGCGCATTAATAAAATCTGCATTGCCCAACAGTACCTCATCTCCAAATAGTGCCCCCACCGTTGGCCCTCCCTCATGCTCCCACACGTAGTCAGTGCCGCGTTAGTGTGCCAGCAGTGTGGTAAGGCCCAGCATTGGTATATTAGGGGCATAGGGGCACAACTAGGGCAGTGTATCTCAGGGCTGTTTTCCAGTATATTACAGCAACTTGTAGCAATAATGGTGCCCCTGGAGGGACATGTGAACCAGGGCACAGTAAATTTTGCGATCTCATGAAGGTTGCATCTGGCCAGCCAATAAGATAGCCACTGTAGTTGGCCCGCTAGGCAATAAGATTTAAAGTCCGGTGCTCCCATCCCGCCTTCATCCGATGGCAGCTGCAGCTAAGCTAGACTGATGCGCCTTCTGCCAGGACCCCACACCAGGTCTATCAGGAGAGTGTTCAGTAATTTGAAATATTGGGCCGGTATCACTACTGGTAAATTTACGAAAATGTAGATAAGGCGTGGGAGCATTCCCATTTTGGAGATGGCCAGGAGGCCAGCCACCAAGAGCGGTAGCCAGGTACAAAAGGCAACCTGCGAATGGAGGAGGTGATTGCCTTCTGAAGATTCCCCTCCAGAAGATCATGTGTGTCCCTATGTACCTGAATCGCCAAGTATCTGAATGTAGTTGGTGTCACCTGGATCAGTTTATCCCTGAAGGGGATAGTCAGATCAATGGGTGTGTTAGGAAAGAGAAAAGCATAGGATTGAGCAGTGTTTACGGCTAAGCCTGAGAGAGACTCGAAGAATATAACATCAGAGCTACTGTTTGTAGGTTCTCCTGCAGGTCTCTGGAGTACAGTATTATATAGTCTGCGTGCAGGGACAATGCATGAACCGTAGGTCCAATAGAAATTCCCCAGTCATGCGTGTCTTCTCAGAGCCTCTGTGCTAGGGGTTCTAGAGCAATCACAAACAACATTGAGGAGGGTGGACAGCCCTGTCTGGTACCTCGTAGAACGGGGTATTTGTACAATTTGTGAACTCCTGTTTGTGCCCACACTGTGGGGGAGGTGTATAGTAATTCAACCCAACGTATATAATTGGAGGGGATGCCAAAGTGCCTAAGGGCGGCCACAATGTAGTCCCAGCCCAAGGTGTTGAACGGTTAGTGGAGATCCAATGAAAGGCAACCCTCTCATGGAGAATGGCCAGAAACCGCATCCATGGCATGGTAGAGTCTGCATATATTTAGAGAGGTGCTGCGGCCAGGCACAAAGCAGCATTGATCTGCGTGGATGAGAGTTGGAAGTAAGGGGAAAAGCCTACGGGCTAGTACCTTGCTCAGGATTTTGTACTCTGTATTTAGTAGTGATAATGGCCTGTATGACGTCATGTCAGTAGGCATCCTCCCGAGCTTCAGCAGGTAAGTCACCAGGACCTGTCTTGTGGTGTGGGGCAATGCTCTTCTCTCTAGGTAGGAGGTATATAAGCGCTCCAGCTGTGGCACCAGTTGATTTTGGAAGGTGTCATAAAACTCCACCGGGAGTCTGTCCATTCATGGGGTTTTGTTGTGGGGCAATTCCTTAATGGTCTCCCTAATTTCATTGGCAGACAGCGGGGCTGCGAGGGTCTGTCTGTCTGCAGCAGGAGCCTGTGGCAGGTTCACAGCATTAAAAACAAGCATTGGCATAGCCAATAGGTCTCGCCTTTGGGACCTTATAAGTGTTTAGCCATGCAACACTTGATGTTGTTGCACTAAGGATATTGTGCTGGATAACTTCAGCACAATATCCTTGGTGCAACAACATCAACTGTTGCATGGCTAAACACTTATAACGTACAAGGTTTAGCCATGCAACAGCTGATGTTGTTGCACCAAGCATATTGTGCTGCAAAACTAAATACTTATAAGGTTCCAAAAGCGAGACCTATTGGCTATGCCAATGCTTGTTCTGCTGAAGCGGCGGGCTGCCGTGGGGGTACCTAGGAGAAGAGTGCAGCCCTGATGAGTAGCCTGGGGAGTCATGCGACTCCATGGTTTTGCCCGAGCCTTTCTCCCCCTCCCCTTCTGAAGATAGACGCTTTGCCTTGATGAAGGGAACACAAAGACCCCACATCTATTGGAGTGCTGGCTGCTCCTGCTGCCCCACGGGCTAGCGGTTCACTTAAAGAGACCCACAACTTCAGATCTTTCTTCTTCGAGACCCCCAAGGCAGCCTGGACAAGCGACCCGCAACCACCATGGGGGGCGACCGCTCCTCGTGGAAACTAAGCTAAAACCAAACACCCGAGAGAACGCCCAAGGTCAACAAGACGGAGGCGCCATGGTTTCTACTCTCGATGAGCATCTTACTCCATGGGGGGCAATGCCAATCAGGCCTTTCCCTGGGACTCACCGCAGGCCGAGCTACCCCTGTCACCTCCCGGATCCAAGCTACAGCTCACATCTCAGAATGACCAGACCGGCAACACTTTCTCAACTCTGTATTGTCAGCACAGCTATATCCTTTACGTATTACTGGTCCAGATTGGTCAGGTTGCTGAACCCCAATCTAATCCATGGTTGAGGGAGGGTGATAGATGCTTCTGGGGTGGAAGTGTGGGGAGGGGGGACTTCAAATACCTAGGAATGCATATTGCCCTCAACAACAGGCAAGGTACCTAAATATTTCCTCTTTATTAAATCGTGTATGGAAGAACATGGATCACTGGGACAAGCTCCTGCTGAATATAGCTGGCAGGGGAGCCCTGTTCAAGATGATGGCGCTGCCAAGACTCCTCTATACGCTACAGAACTACCCAAACTATGGACCTGATTTGGATCTTGGTGGGACTACTGTTGTCGTGCCGCACATGGATCACTGGGACAAGCTCCTGCTGAATATAGCTGGCAGGGGAGCCCTGTTCAAGATGATGGCGCTGCCCAGACTCCTCTATACGCTACAGAACTACCCAAACTATGGACCTGATTTGGATCTTGGTGGGACTACTGTTGTCGTGCCGCAGAAGCGGTCCCATGTACTCCGTCGAGCTGACGGCGGTCCGCTGGCTAATAGTACTCCGTCGCCGTTAGGCCGGCGGGCTTGGCCCGAGCCGATTTAGATGTTCCTGGTGTGCTGGCAGAGTCCTGAGGGAGTGAGGCCATGGTGGTGTGGAGACAGGTAAGTACCTCTCATCATTATCTTACTACACATACATGTTGTAAATGTGTCACAATGTAAATGTAGGTAATGTGTCATGCCATTTGTATGTAGCATTGCACACCAACAACATAGACACACTATTGAATGTACACTCACTGGCATCAACAGCACAACACCCACAACCACCAACACCAAATGAATTTTTTTTAGGTGTCAATACAGGTGTGTACATTTTACCATGATAAGTCGTAAGATGAACACTAATGCATGACATAGAAAAAAATAGCATTCAGGAGCAATGTAAACATACACGATTATGATTACAGCAACTGTTAACACACATTTCGTAGGAAGACACGTGTACAATAACTTACCTTTGATACAAGCGACAAGGGAGTGGATTGGCGTCATGGTCAAGTTGTTTCAGGGGACCAGGACAATGGGGTGCAAGACGGAAATGGAAGTTGGAAACAGCAAAAAAGGTATGATTTTACCTCATATCCTTTGATTCTGCCAGCTCGAAGTAGGAGGATTTCCTGCCATAGTTTCCCCAATGGAAAGGCACATCGTATTTAGGCTGGCGGGACTCCTGGCTGGACTCCCTCCAACAGCCGCTTCTGCCTCTGGCGCTGTCAAGGCCAGAGGGAAATGCTGGCTGAGTTGGCGGGACTTGGATGGTCTTTCGTCCATGGACCTACCAACATCTAAATCGAGCGGGTGGACCGACAGGTAGGGAGAACGTGAAACCGGCAAAAAAAGTGACAGCAGGACCATTACTGCCAACATCTAAATCAGGCCCTATATCCCACCAACCTTCTTTCGCACCCTGCAGATGGACACAGTGAAATTCCTCTGGGAGGTAGGCCAGGCCCGCATCTCTTACTGCAAATGTGTTCTGAACCCATATGATAGGGGGTTGGGGATCGTAGATATACAGGTATATTACTGGTGTAGCCACATTATCCCAATGAATGATAGGCTTTTCGTGGGATGAGACGGCCCCTCCATAGCAGCGGATATCCGCGCTCTTGAAAACCATGGTGTGTCCAACCTCCTCTACAGCTTCAATACAGCCACAACCCTTCCACTTGCAATACAAACATCTTTTACATGTTGGCATCGGGCAATACTATGGCTCAGGTAGCATGGTGTCCTGACAGCAGAAACACTGCTGTGGGTCTGGAGCTGGCTTAAGCACACAGTTGCACTCGAGGACGTCCATAATAGGGACAACATTGGTATATCCAAACTGGGGATGTCTGAGGGGGCAGTTCAATTTGCACATTCCAGCACTTAACCAATGCTTATTCAATGCACAAGCCACAATATAATCTCCTTGAGGCACATGTCACAGAGTCATAAATGGGCAAGAAAGGCATGTCCACATTATACCACACCCTGGTAAATAATTCCCCCAACATGATGGCGACACTATGGGACAGATGGGAATGGAATGTGGGTCCCTTGAAGGAGGAGGACTGGGTGGAGGTCAGGATGGCTCCCAGAGTGCTGGTGATACCCGCTAAGCTGCGGCTAATTCAACTTAAATATTTGCATCATGTCTGTTTGAAATTGGGTTACTGGTTTACTGGGATGTGAGCCCTGGTCAAGCAGCAACCACAATCCTTGTCATGATAAGCACAAGCAAACCCAAAAATAATCTGTGCTCAACCCCTTGGTAGCTTGGCTCAGAGCAGTCAGGATTTACTTAGAGGCAATGTGTAAAGTATCTGTGCAACACTTCAAACTGTAAAATTGTGAAAACACCACACAAAAAGGTCCCACACCAGATTAGAAGAAAACAGCTTAAAATAAGACCAAAATGACAAAAATCCAATTAGTAGAACCAGAGATATTGCATTTTTAATGTTTTTAGGAAAAATTGTTCTAAAAGGAGCAAAGCGCCAACTGTGAATATCTGGTTGCACCTGACCGGTACAAAGTCACAAGTTCAGGCTGACTGCGATGGAGCGCAGGCTGGCTCGAGGGACCCAGTTAGGCCCACTGAACAGAGTATCTTAAATTTTGGTTTGCAGAATGTTGCACGGATCTGTGTCAAAGATGCATCATACAGCCTAGGCGATGAATTGGTTCTGACGCCGAGGTCCCACCGACGAGGCTTGTGATGTGAAGTCTGGAGTCGGGAATGCATTGTACAGTTGGGGCAATGCGTTGCGTTCAAAGAGCTTCAAGGCTGCAATGCGGAGTCCATCGTCATCATCGGGCTGCCGTCGATAATAGATGTGAGGGCCGGCGCCGAAGATGTGTCACAAAGCGGTGGTTCTGAAGCTGCTCAGGTTGCACCACGTAGCAGTGGAGATGCATCAGTTCAACTGGATCCACAGAGGCTGGCAAAGCACCTTAAGCCCACGTCCAAAGGTCCCGGACTGGGGTGGCACAACTTGGCAGGGTAGACTCACAGATTGCACAGTCCAGGTGCAGAGATAAGGTTGTTGGAAACCTGTTATGTCACTGAGGCTACAGATCAGGAGGCCAGCCAACTAGCCATTGGAGTCACTCTGGGCTCTGGATTCAAGAGCTGCAGGTCCAGTCCTTCTCACCCAGGCAAGAGGGCAGCAGGCAGCAGGTCAGTACAGCAGAGCAGCAGTTCCTTCAGAGCAGCAGTCCAGCAGAGTGGTAGCCCTTTCAGCAGCACAGCAGTCCTTCTTCCTGGCAAAGTAACCACAGGTCCAGAAGTGTACTGAAGTGGTGGTATCTGAGGTCCTTTTTTTATACACAGTGAGCATGATGCCAAGATACATTGTGCCTAATCATCCATCAAAAGAATTCAGGGACATATTTACTAATCTTTCACGCAATGCAGGGCAGCAAGCAAAGTTGCTGCGCTGCTTCCAACAAAAGGAGAGAACAGAAATGCTGAAAACATTTACAAAGATATGGAGCATTATTGCCTCGTCCTTGGGCTGGTGCACTGTGTGCAGCCTATCACCAATGTAGGCACCCTGGCAGCAGAGAACAAGGAAGCCTGCATTATGGGCAGGATTGTTTTTGCCCAGGAAGGGACACCTTCCTGCACAAAAATAATCCTTAGAGGCATTTCCTCTTTCTATGCATGCTGCAGAATGCAGCACGCATGAAAAGAGTAAATAACTGGGGAAGACGTTTTATTTTATTTATTTATTTATTTATTGCATAAGTTAATTAAAATCATTGCATTGCAATACAGTAATAAAATTAATAAAGATAAAAACGTTAATACATCATTAAATGCAATAGCCATAGTGCAGAATCAGCCCAGGCGAAAGGATCGAAAGTTCTAGTAGAGTCCAAGTTACTAAATTCATTCCTTTCACTCAGAGCTTATTTTCGTGTTTAATTTAGACTTGCGCTCTGCGACCGGGCCCAATCGCCCAGCTGCCCCTCAAAGGTCCTTATATTGCTGTCCTCTCGATCTCCCCTGCTTCCTCGGTGCTCCATCCATGAGATGATGTCCCGGGTAAAGTGCCTGTGTGTTGCGATTTAGTTCACTTTGAAGGGGTCGGTTGATGGGTAATATTTATTGGGGGGTTCAAGTCTCTGATCATTCCTCCAAAGCGGGGACAGCAGCCTGCCGTTATACTGAGTACTCCAACTTGAAAGGGTAGCCAAGAGTGTTCCTTTGGTCTGTTCTTTTCTGAGGGTCATTGTGGCTTCCCTTTGAAATAATCCGGGATCACCTTTTGGACTATCCGAAGGCCAGGGCGGGGCTGGAGAGCATATCTGATGATTCTTATGAAACGCCCGCAGCGAGCCAGGATGTGGGGTTCTTTTTGAGTAAAACATATGGCCGAAGCCTCCAGGCAGGTACTTGCTTTTTCGCTCAGGCATAATTCCCTAAGAAGTATTCTTCTCTCGTTGGCTATGGTTGGGCAACAGCAAAGAAGATGCAGCCATGATTCACGTTTATAGGCACATAGACGGCATGCCCCCCGTTTTTTTGTGCGCCCGCACCAGGCTAAATTCCGCTATCGGCAGGGCCAGCAGTCGCATATATAGAATCTCTCTGCGGGTTTTTGGGTTCAGCGCCGCTGAGAGGTAAGGCTGTGGTTTAGATACCAAGTATGATGCATTGAGCGGGGCCAGGAAAGGAGATGCTTTTATTGTTTCCTGGTCTTGCCGGAATGAAATTATTTGAACTTGCTTGTTTATGCACTTTTTCCAGGTGGTGCATGTGATATAAAGCAAGACAAGTGCTGTTTTGTTTATTTCTGTGGTGGCTAGGGCTTTCTCGAGCTGAGTGTGCCACGGAGATCCGGCTTTCTCAAATATGTCTTTGAGGCAGTTCTTTAGAGATTTCTCCGGAGCTTTCAGGATCCAAATGTAATATTTTAAAAGGTCCCCGTCAAGAGCTAAAGATTGCTTGGTCAATCCGAGCTCCAGTTTCAGTCTCGCCCTGTGGAGATATTTTGGGAGTTGGAAGATCTTTTTGTAGAACAAACACTGTGCTCGTTCCAGGATTACCGAGCAGCCCCCCGGAAACGCATGATGTCCATATGATAGTGCTGGTAGGAGGGACGCTTGCGTGACTTTTCTTATGCCCTCTGCTAACGGACTTTTTAGCTTAGCGTTTAATCTGATTAGTCCATAGGTAATTGCCATCGCTTTCTTGTTCAGGTCTTTTTTGTGCACAGAGGGATGAGCAGTTTCTGTAAACCAGACCCCCAAGTATTTGTATTTTGGGGCTGAGGTGATAGTCATAGCGCCTATATGGCAAGAGATTTGCTTTTTGTGTTTTTGTTTTCCAAGTACCAGAATCTTTGTTTTTTCTGAATTAATGATTAAGTGGTTGGCGGTGCAGTACATGTGCAGACTGGTCAGTGCGCGTTGCAGTCCTACTTTGGTGTGGTCCATGATAAGAATGTCATCCGCGTATTGAAGGACGTGTAGAGAGTGGTGGCCTAACCGTGGAGGGACCAGACGACTGTTGGAGAGGGCCTTAGCCAGATCCGCTGTGTATAGATTAAAAAGTAAAGAGGCAAGAACACATCCTTGCTTCAGTCCGCCAGACGTGCAGATTTTTGCAGACAGAGATTGGGGGCCTGTTTTCACGCGTACCCAGGTGTCCGAGTACAGAGATATTATGGCCGGGGAAGGTGTTACATTTCGGCACATGCCCATGTTTACTTTTACTAGCTTTAGTAAATCTTGGAATGCACTAAAATCCATGGGTGGTGCATTAGAACATCCATGCTCCACACATGGAACACCTCCAAGCTTGAAATGTAACATAAGGCAGCACAAGCCACTTCGTTACATTACATTTCTTTACAAAGCCATGCAAGGCAGCACAAATCACCCCTTGTGTGGCTTTGTAAATACTACTGAAGCCTTTGCATTGTCCTTGCGTCACCTTTCTCGAAGGACAATGCAAAAGTTTGATAAATTTCGGCCTCAGCATTAATGATGAGGCAAAGTTACACCTTACAGTGACAACTATAAAAATGAATATTCAGCAAAATATAAAACAGGTTGTCTGTGTTACTAACTTATCAAGTGCATTATTCACGGTATATAAAGGAGGGACTGGGAGACCTGCTGAACATGTGTTGTTGTCTGTGTGCCTCATGCAGTGCACTTGGCATTGGAATCAGAAGGGATGTTTGCGGAGGTGTATGTCTCAAATAGTGCTATGCAGCAATATTTGCAATATTTCTCTTTGCACATCTTCTGCCATGCAGAGTCTTTGGTTACTTTTACAGGATCTTAAATTGGTTTATCAAATACTACATAGGTCCTCCATCTATTCATCAAAGTTATATTTCGCAAGTACTCAGGACAATGATGTTTGTTAAAAGCAGGTGGCTGGGCCAGTACATGCAGTAAGTCCCCTAGGTATCTGGAAGGAAAGGGGCATTAGAGAAGGTTCAATGAGGGTTAAACTGATACTACATTTTCAAATCTGTCTAGACGATGTGCTGCAGACAGAACAATTTGTTTTCAAAAGGGTAAGGGCTCCCTTTCACACTTCGGAGTTGTGATTCCAATCCTGGACAAAATCAAATAATGCAATTCAAAGCACAACAGTATGTTCCTCTGTCTCAAGCTGTACATATGAGAAATGAGAAGGTGAAACAAAAAATGTTCAGTACGTTATCCCTAAAATATGGTACATCCTTTAAATATGTAATCTGGTTGCAACCAGACCTTGTACACCATTCCAGTGTATGGACAACACCACATGTTAGAGGTGAATGCGCAGCAATAAAACAGCCTGATTTACACTTTGTCATACGCGGAAAATCTGTCAAAAAGTGGTGGATGTCCCATTCTGCCTACTTAGAGTATAAGGTTCCTCTAAACACTCTAAACAGGGCAGAGTAGACATCTGTTCCTTTTTGGCCAATGTCACTTATCCACCAAACTCCAAACCACGACATGCCTTGGTAAAGAGTTCAGTTAGGCCCGTGGTATATCAGATATCTTTTATAAAGACCCCTGATGTGAGATTCAATAAATATGTGTGTACCAGAGGAAAAGAAGACCAAGGAGAGTGTGGCGGAGACATTAAAATTTAAAACACTGAACAAATAGCAAAATGTTTCCAGTTGCAACATTTTGTTCAGGCCACAAAATATTACAGGAGGGGGAAATGTTAAGAAATAGTATAGCATTATAGCCTGCTGCTGAAGGCTATAACCGTTGTAAAAGGTCCTGTAATGATGGAGAGGGCTGTTAACAACCATTACAGCATGAGGCAGAAAGCCTATGATTGTATTAGAACATTCCACCTACTTGGGGTAGAATGTTCTAATTTAAAAGTGAAGAAACAAAAAGATGAGCATTGGAATTTTGAAACTGAAGGTCTATACTAGCCTTTATTACCCCTGAAGCGCTCCATTTTGTCAATGTGCTCGAAATATTCCAGTGTTCTAATATTAAATACAATGGGCACTATTCTCAACATGTACATTTACTCATGGGTATATTTACTACTAATCCCAGGTGTAACTCTATTTTGCTATTCACCATTTGAGATTTTTAGTATTTTCCAAGTGTAGAGTGGGACCCCTTAGATCTGTGGGTGGAGTCTCCTACAACAGGATTCACAAGTGTAAATTTTATACTAATACATTTAACATGCAGGGGAAGACCAACATCACCATGGTGGAGATCTCCATATGTAAATGGGGGTGTGAAAAAAAATTACATTTATTATTCTTTAGGAAAAAAAATTACAAATATTTTAATGTAAAATTTAAGCGCCAGATGTACGACCCACCAATTTGCAACTCGCAAATTGCGTCGTATTTGTGACTCTCACGTTGCGACTCGCAAATTGGGATGTACAACAGTGTCTCAGACACTGTTTGCGATTCCTAATGGGGTCGCAAATTGCATGCCTCATTAATATTAATGAGGCAGGCGCAATTTGTGACCCCATTAGGAATGGCTAGCACTCACAGGGATGGTGGCCTGCTGGGGTCAGCAGACCACCATGTCTGTGACTGCTTTTAAATAAAGCAGCTTTATTTTTAATGCGGCCTGTTCTCCTTGAAGGAAAGCGCTATGCATTAAAAAAAAAGAAAAATGAAACTTTTCTCTTTAATTTTTTAAGGGCAGGCAGTGGTCCCTGGGACCACTGCCAGCCCTTAAAAAATTTTTGGGGACCCATTCACAAAGGGGAAGGGGTCCCCTTGGGACCCCTTCCTGTTTGCGAATGATTTACCACCTACTTGAAGTAGGTGGTAAACTGCGAGTGTTTTGCGACCGCAATTGCGGTCGCAAAACATTCATACATACAAATGCGGATTGCTATTAGGAAGGAACGGCCTTGGCACGCCCCTTCCTAAAATCGAGTCGCAAACCTCATTTGGCGAAACGGTAAAATTTACTGATTCGCAAAATGAGGTTAGTACATGGCCATGCCCTAAATTGCGGTCGCAAACAGGCTGATTGCCCGTTTGCGACCGCAATTTAGGGTCGTACTTCTGGCCCTTAAAACGTTAACTTAAAATTCTTATCTTTAAAAAAAAATATAGAGATACTTTAAATGTCGAAACATGTTAATTAATTTAACATAGTTCCTCTGGGTTGTCATTATATTGCCCCGTCTTTATAATTTTCTATGGGTGAAAATGTGAGTGGCCATGTGTGGTGCTTGACCTACTCCAGGGCTGGGCTGGAGTACATTTGTTTTGACTCTGTTAGGGCTGTGGTAACTTTAGAGTGTAGTTTGTGACTTCCAATTTTCTTGCTTTTTGTGGAGGTGCTTTTTTATTAGTATGTCCCTCACTAAACCCCTCCTTAAATTTCCCTAAACCCCTCCCAATTAGTAGTAAGGATTCCCCATTTTCCAGTCCTCCCTCTTATGCCTCCCACATTTACTACCAAATCATATACCTAAGGATGCTGAGATCTCAGCTAGCGTGGCAGAGCTCTCGGCACAGAAACTATTGGAGAGGTGCAGGCCAAGGTTTCCACCTGTAGGTTTGGTGAATAGCCTTTTGCAGTACATGAGAAGTTCTGCTGGGTTCTAGTTTACATACTACAAAAACTGTTTGTGATAATGCCTCAATTATTTTATGGAGAATGTAGCGAATACATAAAACCCCTTGCGGTGGATTAGGGATTTATGGAGACCAGAAACAGCCTGAACTAAGATTGGTCAGTTGTTCCGATAGCCCGCAAGTGTGTCAAATTCTGTGTTTCCCCACTTCTTTTATGATCCTGATTTTGCTTCAGTTGTGATATTAATGTCACTCACATATTACTTTATTTAGAATGTTCAAATTCTATGTCAGGATTGGAGGCGAGGATTATGCCATTCTCTCTTCACTTTATTCATAGCAGCCAAAACAACATATAACAACTACGTTTCCCATGAAACCTTGGGAAACCAGTAGTGAGAAAAAATTGTCCAATCAGCCGCCAACATGGGTCCTCCAATCAGGGGCGATGCAGACCAACATAGTCTGGCTCCACTCAGCTACCCATCCTCTTTCTTCGCTGCTACGCAGCCGAGATAAGTGTTTCTCCTGTTATTTTTCATATCACTGGTTTTGACAACTGTTGTAAAGTACTGTTAGTCTTTTCTTTAGACTTCTGCTTATTAATTGTTATAGGACGCTTTGCGCGTCATCTTCCGATCTGATTGTGTATGCTTTATGGTCGACTCTGTTGAGGTGATTTACGGCACTTCGCGCGTTAGATATTTGCTTTGTTGTTTTTGTTGCGTGTTGCGACGCGTTATTGGAGTTTCTTTTTCCCACATTTGGTTTCCTTGACTGCGGGAGCGTCCTTTCCGCTCCTACACGGTCATTGGCTGGATTTTGCTCGGCACGGACCTCCCGCCGCCAGGGGGCGCCAGACACCGTGTGAAGCTCGGCGATCGCGTTCGAATTCCCTGAGGGGATCAAGCGGTGCGCCGTAGCTTCATAGAGCTGTGTGTGGCCTGAAGGAGACGCTGTCTTGGTGTACTTTGACCGTTTCTATTTTTAAATCGGTCGATTTATTTGCATTACGTTATGCTCTGCCGCCCGATTTTGACACACTTGAAAGGGGCAGAGTCTGTAATCTGTGTCGCACGCCCGGAAGGGTCTGTATTTTGGGTGCTGCACGCGTGTGGTGAGTTACCCAGGCCACAGGTGCTGTTATAAAAATTATTTCCTTAATCCAGGCTACCTCCCCAGGGCTGTGACCCATAAATCTGTGAGGTTGTCCTCGCACCCTATCAAGTGGCTGACACCCAGCCAGTATTGAGCAACCTATTGAGGCTGCAGGTCTGTCACCCAGACTTTTTCATTTTTACATCCTCAATTAATCATTTTAGAATGGAGATGGATTATGAGGACGATTCCCAAGGGGGGGAGAACACCCTGGCTGACCTCCCTTGGGATGATGACTTCTATGATGCGGTAGATGCATCAATCTACAGGGCGGTAGGGGAAGCCATGACCCCCCCTAGAGGACAGACTGTCTAGGAAGATTGACCAGGCCCTAGCACGTCTGGCAGCCTTGCCTGCTGCTCCAGCCCCCCAGACCGGCCCGCAGGACACTACCCCACTGACTGAGACTGCTCCGCCCCCTCCCAAACATCCTAGGGACTCTGGGGTAGATGTGTCAGCTTTTGATAGACTAAAACAAGCTTTTCTGGCAACTCAACCTTCCCTCCCATTGACGGAGGCTCCTGGGGTCCGAGCTAATAATACTCCTGACGACGCAGGGGATCCTGATGCTGAACCAGGCCCTTCCAGACCTTGGCTCCCTTCCCAACCTGCCCAAGACGATTCTGACATGTTGGACCCTGAAGATATCATTCCCCCCCATTGCTCAGAGTGGGCCCCAGCCGGCAAGGGGGCCAATTATGTGGCCTTGCGTATTCGCAAACCCCTGGGGAAAGATGCACATAACTGCTTGAGGGCAGAATGCCCCAGACCCTTGCTTGAGAGAAAAGTGGCTCTGACTCCTGAGATTGATACCAGAATGGCCACTTTTCTTCAAAAGTTTATGAAGGACCCCAAAAAGGGCATTGATAGGTCCTGGCGGGCATGCCAGGACAAGCCCTTGGACACCCTAAGTTCCCTCACAAAAATTCTAGATATGGCGGAAGAAGCCAAAATGTCAGGTTCAATAATTTCTCCAGAAGCACTTTCAGGGTGGGAACAAAGAGCCATAGTGTTTTTAGGCAATGCTATCTGTGCCCTTTCGACTGAACGTCGACGCTCCCTACTTATCAAGGTCGACCCCAAGTTGGGGGATCTTGATGATTCTGAGGCAGGTGCGGTGGCCCAGGGGGGACTCTTCGGCGAGCCTTTTGTCAAGGAGTTGGGAAAGTTTGTCAATACTTTCACCTCCCTTGACAAAGCTCAAACGACAATTAAAAAGGTGTTTCCCCGGGTTTTCCGCGGGGTCGGTCAAGGTAGGGGTCGCTCGAACGGCCGCTTTTCAAAACAACTCCTTCCAAGGGGACAAGGCCCTAGGCAACAGCAATACCAGGACCAGACAAGATTCGGGAATTTCTATCTGTTAGACCTGGCATCCTTGGCGTGGGTCTCCCTTCCATTTTTTGATGATGCCTCCAATGTTATTGATCTGTTTTTGCTGGTTTAGATGCTTTGGGCACTGTGCCACTGCTATTCAGTGCCACAGTGCAAGTGCTCCCTATTGTAAATTGATGTATGCATTAGTGACTCCATGATTGGATGATTGGTTTACTTGTCAGTCCCTAGTACAGTGCACTGAGTGTGCCCAGGGCTTGTAAATCCAATGCTGCTGGTGGGCTTGCAGCACTGGTTGTGCCACCCACAGAAGCAGCTTGTAAAATGTGTCTCAGGCCTGCCATTGCAGAGCCTGTGTGCAGCCTAAGGCTGCCATGTCGACTTGGTGAGTGCACCCACTTACCAGGCCCTAAACCTTCCCTTTACTGCATGTTGGTCACCCCTAAAGCAGGCCCTAGGGCAGGGTGCATTGTAAGTATAAGGTAGGACATGCCCTGGTGTGTGTGGCATGTCCTAATAGTGAATTACAGCCATTTTCGTTTTTCACTATTGCAAGGCTACCTGCTCCCCATAGGCCAGAATGGGCAGTTTGATTATTACACCTTATAATCCTAACTGACCCAGGAACATGGTAGACAAGCATTAAAAATGCAATAGGTCTCGCCTTTCATTAAGTTAAAGCCATTTGCTTTGCTAATGGGCTCAATTACCTACGCCTGCCCCTTGAGTAATCCCTGTGCATCATGCGCCCACCGCACACCTCCCTGAAGAAAAGCTCCCCACAAAGGCTTGGGGGGGGGTGGGGGGAGGTATGCCAAGCAGCCTGTGACCTTCTGCTCACTGTGGGAGATGTTAAATGAGGGGGGGGGGGTGTTCCCTCTACGCAGGGCTTTAAGTGGAATGAAAAAGCTGGGGGCTCTCTCAAAGGGGCGTGGCCAATGTAATTAAAGGCGTGGCTTAAAAACACATAAGCTAAAAATCTGTGCTTAGCATAGTATGCCGCCCGACTTGTATTTTGCTGTTTCTATCATTGCATCCAGATATATGATACAACAAGTAACATCATACCTACAACCAGTCAGGGCTATTGGCTTTGTCAATGGTTGTTAGTTGCATAAGAGAAATAAGCAGCAACTATGGCTTGTATATAATATTGAAAAAGCTTCCACTTAAAGCCCTGGTGACACCACGACAATGTTGCTGCTCCTTAGTTTCAAAAAGAGAAGGGAAATCCAGAGAGAAAATGAATCTCTCTTTAAAGGATTTCCTTTCCCCTCCAACGCTCACCTGGCATGACCTCATGCCGTAACTTCTCCACTAGTGAGAAGTGTGAGCACACCACATCCATGTGCCTGCTGTCACTGCAGTAGGGGAAACAAACGGACCACCTGTGCCAGGGCACAAAACGGAGCCGATAGAGACCCGTTTCGAGGCACCCTTTAAAAAACTGCGGGTGCTCAGCACTGGTGAGACCCGGCCTGCTGGAAGCCCAGCCTTTATGTGGCAATCCATAAAACCAGTCGCGTAGCTAAACCCTTGGCCGCCTGTAAGGTAAGGGGAGAGGGGTTCTGGTGGATTCCCGCCACGGCCGGAGGAGGGGGGCGGCGATTCTCTCGCGTCTCGTCTCCTGCCTCGTGACGAGCGCAGGTACAAGCGGGGAACGCGTGTGTCGCCCCCTTGCTAGCCACTACCTAGACCCTTCCGCTGTTAATGGCTCAGGCCATCCACCTCTTGACCAGATCTGCATGCTTTCTACTGATGCTGCATTCAGCGTCATTCATCGTCCACGTGAGCACAGTGTCCAATATGTACAGCTTATGTCCTTTCTGCAGGAACCCAGGGCCGTATAAACGTGTTCCTTTTGACAGATGAACAAAAAGAAAACATCTCTGGGGGCTGAATAGTCTCAAAGTTCAGCTGAAGAGTTTCTGTCAAAATACTTTAAAATTAAGAATAATTCTGATCTTTAAACAAACGTGCCCCTAGGAGCCAGTTCAGGATCTGGCTGAGAATTAGTAGGGTCCCGCTCGCCTGCCCTTGAAGGCCACAATGGCAATACCCCTGCTGCCCTCTCCACTGTCCCCACAGGTAATTCGCCACCTACAGCCCCGGCCCGATATGGGGAGGGGATGTGGCCTAGCGCCTGAGCTGCTGACCTTGGGACGGAGATGAAAGGTTCGAGCGCCAGCCGTGGCTCGGCATTCTGTGGTTCTGGGCAGACCACTTAAACTCCCCCCCTGCCGATAAAAACACAATCTGGCCTATGTAACGTAATGAGCTGCTCCTCCAAAGCGCTCGAATGCCCTTTATCCGAGTAAGCGCTATAATATATTACAAACCTGCAAACCTAATATGGTATTCCGTGCCCACCCCACGTGAAGGGAGCCCCGTTCCTGTCCAACTCAACATGCACGAAAACAGAGGGGTTTACGGCGAAGCCCGCTACATTATTTCGGAAAATGAAAAGGGCCCGTGAAGCCGCTGATGGGAAGGGGAGCAAATTAAATCAGGCCGTGACGTGGCCACCGACTCTTCCATGTTTTTGCCCCCCTGGTGAGTAGGCGGAGCCTGCGAGCAAAAGTTTAAGGTGGGTGCTGGTTTTCCAAGAGGGGGGGGGGTGGATGGGGGGAGGATGTGACCACTCAATAAAAGTAAGGATCGTTGCGAGACAGGACTGAGGCGGGTGTAAACATCTCATGGCCTGGGTATCACTTAGATACCATGAAAGGCAGTATGTACTCGGGTTTCTAAAACAATATTATCACAGTTCCTTACGTTGTGGTGTATGTTTGTCTTTGCAGTTTATCGCCTGTGCTCGTTAGCGCTTTGCACGTGCTCGCGCTCTCTTTTATAAGAAGAACAAGACGCGCGGCCAAGAAACGCGCTCTCTGGTGAGGGAGGGGGAGGAAAGGCAGATGGCGCGCGTGCACGCTCACGTGAACGCAAGCTGGTCGCCAGCCGAAAGCCAGTGGGTTTGCACTTCCAAAACCCGCTTACTAAAACTCTCAGCCAGACCAGCGCAAGCGCTGGTGCAGGCCGAGACATAAAAAACGAATTTAGTATGCCTGAACTCAGGATGATAAAATTCATCTTTTAGTGAAGTTGGTTTTAACATTCTGTGTTTGAAAATACCACTTTTAGAAAGTAGGTATTTTCTTGCCTAACTATCCAAAGCCTGCCTCTGCTAGGTTGTGTATTCCTTGTCTGGAGTTTGAGTGACAGGGGCTGGGGGTGGCTACAGGAGACAGGGTGAGTCAGCACAGGGCTGAATAGAGAGATCTGCATCCAGAGTGGAGGGAGGAGTTGCACTTGGGTCTGAATAGGGCTGTGCCTGCCTTCCACAATGCTGGCTCCACCTCCTGCCGGGCGGCTGAGCACTCTGCCCCGCATTCTGAAAGGAAAGAAGGAGTCCTGTAAACAAAGTGCTCCAGGACTGACCAGAACTGGTTTTGGACTAGGCAAAGGCCTCTCTGCCTTCAGAGAACAAAGAGAAAAGGTGTATAAAAAGGGGACCCAGACCCCTAGGAAATTAGATCACTTTTGGGAAACAAGAAGAAACCTTTGCTGAGGAGCGGAACCAAGAAGAAACTGAGGAGAAGACTATCCCTAAGCTGAGAGGGATCTGCCTGCAGTGGTTGCCTGACTGCCAAAGAAAGGAGAAGGGAACTTTGTGTGTACTTTCATCAACTTGTGAAGGATCTCCAAGGGCTTGATTTCAGAGCTTGCCTCCTGCTGAAGTCTCAGGGACAACAGACTTCACCCACCAGCTCCCCCTGTATTCCCTTGCTGGGAATTTGGACCTTCTGACACACTTGCGTGTCTCTGGGAGCTGGAAGCGCGACTCAACACGAAGAAGCGTGTCGCCGCAGCCGCTGAGTCTCGCATCGCCGGAGAAGAGTGTCGACGTCACATCAGATGCCGGCGCATCCCCTAAGAAGCGCGCCGCATCCTTCGAAGCGCCTCGCAGCACCGGAGAAGAGTGTCGCAGTCGCATCAGACGACGTCGCATCCCCGGGGCAGAGCATCGACCTCGCATCAGACGCCGACGCATCGCAACACGAGGCGCGCCCCGCATCCCAGGAGATGATCGTCGACCTCGCATCAGACGCCGTCGCATCGCCAGGGAAGCGTGTCGCAGGGCCTGTCACGGCTCCAAAGACTCATCGAAATCGCCGCATGGCCGTCGGGCATGCACGCATCACCTCTTCGTTGTCGCAACCTCAAGAAGACGCCACTTTGTTTCTTTTGCACCAGATCTTCAACGCATCACTGTCCTTGCGTGTAAGGGACTACCGCATCACCTTCCCTGCAACACTTTTCGTTGCCCTGCGTTACGCATCTTAAGGTACATTGAACTCAGTGTCGCATTTTCATTTAAAGAGACTCAAGCTAATTCTACCATCTTTAAAGTACAGTATTGTGGATAATTTTTGTCGTTTATGGTCTTGTGGTAAATTTATATAAAAGATACTTATTTTTATAATACAACCTGTGTGGTGTCCATTTGTAGTGTTGTCACTGGATTACTGTATGTGTTCACAAATGCTTTACACACTGCCTATGAACTAAGCCTGTCTGCTCGTGCCAAGCTACCAAGGGGGTGAGCAGGGGTTATTTCAGGAGTGTACCCCCTTACCCTGACTAGAAGCAAGGGTCCCTATTTGGACAAAGGTACCTACCTCTGCCAACTAGAGACCCCCAGTTCTAACACTATCCCACAAAAGGTCGGCGAGGCAAGGGCCATGGTTACCGTGGAGCAGCGTCTTCCACTAGTCCCGGTGAGTGTAATCCCTTCTTCCCACTTAAAAGTAGGGGGAGGCTGGGGAGTTTTTTCCAGACATGGTCTTCCATCACAGGGGATGCCTGGGAACTTCAAACTGTTCAGGGTTTCCATATAGATTATATAGGCGAACCCCGTCAGCAATTCAGACCTCGACCTATTCAGTTCTCCCTCCAAGAGTCCAGTCTTGTAGACTCAGAAGTTTCTGCTCTACTAGCCAAAGGCGCTATCGTCCGAACGTCTCCTCACCCACGGGAATTCATAAGCAACATCTTTCTAGGCGACAAAACGGACGGAGGCAAGCGTCCGGTCATAAATCTCAGCGAATTCAACGAGTGGCTGGTCTACCGCCACTTCAAAATGGAGGGGATTCATCTCCTCAGGGATGTCCTGAGACCCCTGGACTGGATGGTACGGCTGGACTTGAAGGACGCCTACCTGGTGATTCCAATTTTCCCGCCTCATCGTCGCTTCTTCCAATTTTTGTGGAACGATCAGGCTTACGAGTTCGCTGCACTTCCTTTCGGTCTTTCCTCGGCCCCTTGGTGCTTCACCAAGGTCCTCAGACCCGCGGTGGAGTTCTTGAGGGCGCGGGGAATCTGAATGATCGTCTATCTGGACGATATCCTTCTCATGGATGCGTGTCCTCGCCAACTCTCGCACCACCTCCAAACAGCGGTGGACCTTCTACAGAGCCTGGGGTTTGTGGTCAACAAGTCAAAATCGGTCCTCACCCCTTCTCAGTCGCTCACCTTTCTGGGTTTCGTGATAGACTCCGTGTCTTCCACTCTCAGTCTTCCAGCCAGAAAAGTTTCAAAGATTCACCACGAACTAAGACGTTCGCTCACCAAGCCTCAGATTTCTCTGCGTCAAATAGCTCGAATAGTGGGTCTTCTCTCCGCCTCTATCCAGGCCATCTTCCCGAGCCCTCTACACTATCGAGCGCTCCAGCGCCTCAAAGCGAGCCACTTACGCAGGGGACGTCCCTACTCTTTCAAGGTTCCCCTGTCACAGGAGGCCCGGGAGGAAATCACCTGGTGGTTAGATCATATGGAGGCCTAGAATGGGCTAGCTATATTCGGTTCCGCTCCAGACCTCGTGATAAAATCAGATGCCAGCAGACAAGGCTGGGGCGCCAGATGCTGCGAATTTTCCACAGGAGGTTTGTGGTCTCCTCAAGAAGGAGGTTTCATATCAACTGCTTAGAGCTCTTACCAGGCTCTTTCGCAGTTCACTGCTGGATGAGGGACTCAATTCAATCCTCGGTCCTTCTGAAGATGGACAACATTTCGGCCGTCCGATATATCAATAATTTAGGGGGCACGAGATCCAAGGCCCTCTCGGATTTGGCCGCCAGTTTTTGGCAGTACTGCCTGGAACATCAGGTGTCGGTCACGGCAGAGTATCTGCCCGGTCGGGAGAACCTGGTTGCGGATTTCCAGTCCCGCAATTTCAGGGACTCCAGCCTGTGGAAGCTCGACCCAGAGGTCTTCCAGTCCTTGAGCGACCGTTGGGGTCCGTTTTCCATAGATCTCTTTGCCTCAAGGTTAGACAATCAACTTCCACGATTCTTCAGTTGGAGGCCGGACCCAGCGGCATGTCTTCCTCCAAGATTGGAGTCTGGAACACGGGAATGCGTTTCCTCCCTTTGCAATGATAACGAGGATAACCGCCCAGATCAGTAGGCAACTGGCGGAGATGGTTCTGATCACTCCTTTGTGGAGATCGCAAGTTTGGTTTCCGGTTCTTCTGGAACTTTCTTGGGATTCTCCAATCCGACTCCCCGGTTTCCGTCGCTTCTTCTGAGTGCCGAGCAATCTCCTCATCCTCTGATTCTGGCAAACTCATTGTGGCTCATGGCATGGCGGATTTCAGGAGACGCTGGGAAGTCCCTGGCATTTCGGAGAAGGCTGAGGAGTTCATGTCCAAGGCATGGGCAGATAGTACCGTCAAGTGGTACAGATCCGCATGGGGTAGATGGTCCCGTTGGTGTGTGTGACGGGGTGTCAATCCCGTGGACGCAGGCGTAGTTCATATTCTGAATTTTTTAGCCCATTTGGCATCTAAAGGACTCGCCTACAGATCGGTTAATACCTTCCGTTCAGCCATTTCGTCTGCACATGTGCCACTGAACAATGCGGCAGTGGGGGAACACCCCCTTGTTTGCAAACTACTACGGGGTATCAGGCTGTCACTGCCTCCGGAACCTCAGTACTCAGCACTTTGGGATGTGAATCAGGTTCTTAATTTGTTCTCGTCTTGGCAACCTAATCGGTTTCTCTCACGAAAAGAGTTATCGGCTAAACTGGCCATGTTGCTCTGCCTCATTTCCTGTCGTCGCGTCTCAGACGTTCGGGCATTGGATATTACGGGCAGGATGTTTACCGCGAATGGGGTTACTTTCACCCTTCATAGACGAACAAAGTGCCACACGAGAGTCATCAGTTACCCGGAATTCCCAGAGTCCCCGAAACTGTGTGTGGTTCGCTGTTTGAAAGCGTATGAAGAGGCAACGGAAGAATTCCGGCCCCCAGGGGAACGTCAGCTCCTTATTGCATTACGCAAACCTTTTAGAGCGGTATCCTCACCCACAATAGCCAGATGGGTTCGATGGGTTATGCAGGAGGCAGGGATTAACCTCAAAGACTTTGGAGCTCACTCAACTCGAGGAGCAATGGCCACAAAAGCATTTGGCTTAGGTGCACGCTTAGAGGACATCCTCAACGCGGCAGATTGGTCTTCGGACTCCAACTTTAAAAGGTTTTACTTTAAACCTGTCTTGGATATGGCTCACCTCGTGGTGAGCAAGCTTTGAACTAGCATAATCCTCGCCTCCAGTCCTGACATAGAATGAAGAATTTCCTTTCTATCGTAACGGAAAATTTCAATTCTATTAAGGATTCGGAGGCGAGGATTATCCCGCCCTAGGGTTAGAGGAACCTGCCCTCCCTGTATGTGAGTAAGTAAAACAATTTTCCATACTTTATTGTGATGGCAGAAAAGTTCTTGATATGGTGTGATGTCTCACCTGCTTTATCCACAGGTTTTAGTATTTCCTGGCTCGGATAAGTAAATATTTTCTGGTTTCTTGTAGGTTCTGATTCAAACAAACAGGACTCATAAATGGGAACTACCGGCTGTCTTCGCGCTACGAAAGAGGATGGGAAGTCAGTGGAGCCAGAATATGTTGGTCTGCATCGTCCCTGATTGGAGGACCCATGTTGGCGGCTGATTGGACAATTTTTTCTCACTACTGGTTTCCCAAGGTTTCATGGGAAACGCAGTTGTTATATGTTGTTTTGGCTGCTATGAATAAAGTGAAGAGAGAATGGCATAATCCTCGCCTCCGAGTCCTTAATAGAATTGAAACTTTCCGTTACGATAGCTAGGAAATTTTTCATTCATATGGTTCAAAACAACACCAGTAACAGACGGGCAATGTGTGGACTGGTAGCCCAGACAAGGGACACTATATTAAAGAACTGTGGCCTCAAAGGTAAATTTCACAGTTTGTCATTTCCCTTTACCACACTGGATCAAAATGACTGGTGAGTATTTTATAGACTCATTAGGTGCCTTCATTTCTGAAGTCACTGCCAATGTTAAAGCACATTGTTATTGGCAGTGCAGTAATAACTTCAAGGCTTGTGTAACGTGGTTTGCTATCTGAAAATCTTTGAAACAATTTACAAAGCTAAATGTGGTTGTAAACTTAAGTTTATAACCAAAATTTGCATTTTTATGCCTGACAGAATTTTCAAAGAGATTCCTAGCAGGTGTAAATTGTTTTATGAGTGTAGATTTTTTTTGCAATGGGTACAGAGAAATCCACACTTGTAAATCCCATTCAAGTGGTCGGAAAAGGTCATTCCAGAGCATGGTTTATCTTGAAAATATGTGCGTATGTGGGCCTTAACAAACTGCTATCCGACCCCTTTCCACCCTGGAAATAGTCCGAGATTTACCAGAGCAGATGGCTGGCACGGCTTCTCTTTCAAGAGGGGGAAGAGAAAGGTTCTTCCTATGTATGTCAATGGGAAAAATGTGTTCTCAGCAATGTAGAAAAAAAGTATGCATTTTCACAGAAGATTGCATTCCCGCGTGTGTGTTCTTTGTAATAAAGAACTCCACACAGTGGAAATAGGAGTCTTTCAAAAACAGTCACAAGCCATGCCCAGAAATACGCTTGGAAACCTGCACCTCACACAGTTAACCAAGCATACTTCTGGGATTGTTTGTGAATTGGAAAAAATGGGAATATATGCTTAGGCCAAGAGGGGCCTGGACATGAGAATCTAAGCAGCTTCCCAGCTTTAACCGGACGCAGGGTAACCCCATGTGTGGCAGAATAGGTCATCCACCAGGTGCCTTGATACCACAGTACTCTAACTAACCCCTTAAAGGAAGCCCTGTGTGTCATCTAAGAATATATGCAGTATTTTTCACAGGCCTTGCCAACTGGATAGATGTGAGAAGTAGTTTTAAAAATAACAGGTCATTGTGTTTTTCTTTTTATATTAAAAAGAAATCCACGTGCCTTTACAGTCACAAGCACAACAAGAAAGGGTATGCTGTTCCTAAAAGATCCTACAGATCAAGGTTATACAAGAGGCATGTGGGTGCTAGTAGAAATCGGAGGAATGCTTATCTCCTTTCAGAAAAAGACCCTCACACACCCAGCCAGCTAGGTGTCTTGCTTCATCACTGGGTCTGCTCCTTATCGGGTCGGCGCTGCAATACCCGATCGGCACCCGTGGTGAGGCCTTCTTGGCGGAGATCTTTTTTCTTAGCCGTAGGGTGTAGTGCGTGTAAGGGCCCTAGTGAGTGTAGATGTGAATTGTGTGAAATCTAAAACAGGAATAGTGAACCACCCAAAACAATTTTAATGACTGTGGTCACTAACCTGATTAAAAATAGAAAAGGCGCACACGCCTGCCCAAGGATTGCAGGATTGTGTGCTAAAGCTCAGGCCAACATGTTTCATGCCTAATGTTAATTTAACGGCAATTCTTCAGGACCTACTATCGACATTCTACACTTTATGGTTGGTGGTCTATAAATACACAGTTCAGTGACCACTCATACAGCACCCTATAAAGTGGTACCTGTCGATCAATAACACTGCCTGTAGGAAAAAAGAATCATAGTGATTAATACAAAGTTCTACTGTAGTCTGCAATTCAACCTTATTGCGAAAGTACAATTATTGACCATGCTATTGTGACATTGCAAACCACACGTGAGATGTGAGCATGCTTCATCTCAAAATGTATGTGCTAGTGCACATTGTGAATTTGATAAAAACAGAAGTAGCCAGGAAGATGTAGATATATACAGTATACTAGAACACTCACCCAAACTTGGGTCAGCTCAAACCACCAAGATGTCACGGCAGGTAAAAACACTGCAAGATTCAGTGTCCTATGGATATTAACAATTAATATGGGAGGAGAGGGATCAAGTTAAGGCATCGGAAATGAGTAGACGCTCACATAATGTTGACCCCAACATACATGTGAACACACAAGACCCACACCTAAGCTGGATGTTACCAAAACCCGGGCCCAAGAGTGGACTAGCCCATTAAGATTCCGATGGCCTTTGCTTTGAAAACACGGTGTCAACTGCCCAATGGTAGTCGGCGGTACAACAGGGGTGTCTCATACCGCGGGTTCCAGCTAATCACCTCGGCCATATGATCGAGGGTGGTATATTCCAACGTGCCACTGGCACCCCCCGATATCGCCGGCAACCAATTGGTGCAACGAACACAAGGGAAGAGTAGCGTAAAAAGAGTGAGCTCAATGTACCGGAACCAAGACCACGCAGCGTCGCCAATACCTCCTAAGTATGCACAGTGGAAAAACTCACAAGATCAGATTGGTCAACTTTTATGTCCAAGCTTGATAGATGGTCCATTTCAAACCTTTATATAATATACAATTAAGAAATAATCCTGGTAGTTAGTATTTTACCTTCTTTATGGGTCTGGTTTCCATGCTTATTTGAATTATACAGTCAGTTTGATCTTAGAGAGTTTACTAAAGGGGGGTATCGGTTGTTTGGAGCTGAGCTTGATAAAACGGTGCCAGTTCCCGAAAAAGCTTTCCATATTTGTCAGGATTTATAGATGAGAGCATGATAGTTAAGGTTCTACTCAGGCTGGAAGAAGTGAAAAGACAGGAGCTAGGAATTAAAAAAGAGCATATTTATCAAGATGCAAAGTGATGTAAACTGGTGCAAAGTCTTGATAAAGTATTTATTTTTTGGCGAAAACATTTTCCGTTTTAGAAAGTTGCCCAAAACGTAATTCAACTAGCGTGCCTTGCTGCTTTTCATTACTTTGCATCAAGGGGGCATCCCATGGATGGTACATTGGGAATCCCACGCTACCACACATGGTTTTTGATGCGAAACCCAATCTACTAACATAGGTACAAAGGGCTTTGCGCCCGAAAACAATGCCTTCATGAGGCAGACCTTAACAAGGAGAAATATATCAATTTCTTTAAACTTTTCTCACATCGCATATGTGCTGCAATGTACAGCACACATCCAATGTGTGATAAGTTTTAAACGTTAGTCTACGTTTAGAATTTTGTATTAGCAGGGACTTGGTGCTAGACAGCCTGTTTGTGTGCTAACACTGGGGAAGAGAACAGCAGTGCTTATTGCTTATCTTAGTAGATATGACGCCTTGCTGCTCAGCCAATGGGGCAATGCAGAGCAACAGCTTAGGTTGCTGTGCTGTACTATGCTAAAAAATAATAACTTGCTTAAACAAAAGCTACAACAATTTGTGAAAATATTTGACTTTGTGATGCGTTCTTTACTCTTTCTGGACTGAAAAAAATACTAAAAGGATTTAACAAAAGCAGTGACTGATCCTCTGCTTGCAAGCTAATTCCCTAAAGTACTTAGAGCCAGACATACTGAGCCTTTTAATTGTCTCAAATACTCCACTTTAGCATTTGCAACCATTGAAATGATATTTTGAATTTATTAATCTCATTTTAGGAGTCTGGAAACTTTTACCGACTAACAAAAATGGAAAACCAGGCCGCAGCCGATATGAAACATGGAAACTTATCAAGGTAACAAATATGGGATTTGATGAACATGTCTGGTACTAACCATATTTCAATATACAATTTGATGACCTGTTGTAGAGAAATCCTTATGAAATATTACTGATGAGATATCGATCAATACTGTTACCATAAATACATCGCCACACACAGCTCAAAGCCCTGATGAAGTTCCAAGGTATTGGAACGAAACACATTGGCTGGAGTCTAACATTTTCTATTTTGGAGAAAAAGAATAAAGAAGATACTTTGAAACTTTTATATTGGAATTGGACTCTTTTGTGGTGCACCTTCTATTTTTTCGTAAGTTTTTGGATCTGCTGGACAGTGGCACCAAACAGTGGCAGGTGCTGGAAGATTCGTGCACAGGACGGTATACTCATTAGGACTGGTGATTTGGATGCAGACTATATAGTCCGCCACTGGTCCATTTAGTTTCTAATAAAAATAGAATTGCAACCCCATACCAATTCGGTATTTGGAAGGGGCGTGTTGTAGGCTTCCCTTTCAATAACCAAATAATTTGAAATCAGTGGCGTGGCTAGATGTACTGCCACCCGGGGCTGCCCCCAAGTTTGCCACCCGGTGGAGGCAGCCGACGGACGACTTGTTCTCGGGGCCGAGGGGATGGTGGTAGTTGATAGACACGACTCCCGTTGCCCCCGAAAACAGTGCTGCCCAGGGCGGATCGCCCCTCCCCATTTAGGCCTCTGTTTGAAATGTATTAATGTTTTGAGGTTATAGTGTGGTTGAAAAACATTGAAAAATGGCCCTTCTTAAGTTAGGGTGATAATGAATTCGCAAAAGGGAAGGGGTCCTTTGTGAATTCTAAAAAAAAGTTTGTTTGGGAGTAAGAAGTGGTCAAGAGTACTACTGCCAATGGGCTACATTGAAAAAAGTTATCTTTTCTTTTTTTTTTTGAAAGGCAATCACAGACGTGGTCTGCTGAGCCTAACAAGCCACCATCCCTTTGATGGCCTCCAATTGAATGAGTCTCAATTTGTAACCTCTTTCTTTAATATTTATGTGGTAGGTCAGGATGCAACCTTCTCCGAATCGGAATTTTATTGACCAACATATTAGTACATAGACTGGTTTGCAAAATTCTTTACCGGTTGCAAATTGCCGACATATTTTTTCGGCCATGTCTTTGTACATCTGACTCATAATACTTTCTCCAACATGCCTCAAATATTTAACATCTTTATCTTGTTAATTACCTCATCTCTTTCATTCCACTGTTATCCCTGGTTCCCTAAAATCACTTTGCAGTAGGCTACTGACAGCATGTTGGAAATATAAAAAGATAAACACAAATTAAAATAAAAACAATTAACTTGTTAGTTGTTGCACGCTGCTGCAACAGTACACAAAAAAACAAACCAAATACCTTCTCAGAGAAGCACTGGCTAGCGGCCTCTAAATCTTTGCAGCACTCTTCAGCAATGTCGTCAAAGTTGTGCGCAATGCTTGTCAGGGCTGGTGCGTACATCTTAAAGTGTCTTCGAGCCACTTCATGAACATAACTGTTAAAAAGAAAGTTCCAGATGTAATCACAGTACAATATCTAGAATGCCGAGCTGCACAATACCTCACTGGCTGTTGATAAAATAGGTTTCACTTTGGCAACTGCTCATACCTGCATCTCAGTAGAGTGGTCACCCTGAATAAATAGTCACATTCCAAGCATTTTATGGAAAAACCAATTGAAATACGCTCCCGTAATTTGACCAATGCAGCATTGCCAAAATTAATTAACATTATACTTCTGGCCGTTTTATACGGAATGTGTATGTCATCAAGCAGCAAGCATGTTACATTTTTAACGACCATTCAATGACCATTTTAAATGTTTTTTACTGTTTCAGGACACAAGTGTAAATGACTATATATACACATGCAGTGCATGTAGCCATGGACATAATTTACCCTTGCTTGGCTAGCTCACAAACCTTTCCAGTTTATGCTTGAATATCTTACAAAGGATGTTACCAAGCATAATTCAACGGAATTCACTGAAAAGCTGATGTGTACTTTTTTTTTATTAACGCCCTGTTTGCTTACTTTGTGGGTTACAAGTGATTACAAACCTGAAAATGATTGAGCTTTCTTTAGAGGGTTGAAATCTTTTAAGGAAAATCATTGTTCCGTAGCTAAGTGTTGTATTGGAAGTACATTTTCAAATGTTTGTGAATTACTACAAAATCAGGACTGAGCCATTGTTCATCGAATTTGTGTAGGATTTCAATGAAGAGGGAGAGGATGTTGCCTAACGGCTAGAGCGGTCGACCTCGAAGATGGGGAACCAGAATCGCGTCTCGGCAAGGACGTACAACATCCTGTGATTCTGGGCAAACCCCTGCTGAAAAAAAAAGTGAATGAGTCCCTCTGTAAAGCAACTATGTAAAGCGCTCTGATATCTTCGGGTCTAATTTGCGCTATATAAAACTCAAAAACAAATATCAACAATTCTCTGACACAACCCACTTAGAGTTCCAACTGAAGTGAAACAAAATTGGCCAGGTCCCAAAGATTTTTTTCCGTTTGTGTGATGTAATGATGAACCAACACGAATATGGTGTAGTTTCTTGTATTTTAATAAAGGCAACTTCGGACAGCACAGGTGTTGAGGAGTGAGCACGTCCACTGCTTCACTGCGTCTGACCGATAACATTCTCATTTACCTCATACATAGTACAGAATCTTCGTAACACTCTAAACTCTATAATTCTATAAAGACACATTACTACACATCCCTCTTCTTTATTGCAAACATACCCCTATCTTCCCCTAATAATACCAAATAAAAATAAAAAAATAAAAAAATTATAATTAACATTAGGGAAAAACAATGTATAAATCAAATGTAGGTAACACAAACATAGTCTTCCAGTTTCTTGGGTTTAACAATGTTTCTGCCAAAGCTGCTAACTCTGTCAGAGCTAGTAGAAGAACTTTGATTAGCAGGGTAACTGGGTACTTCATTACCATTGCACAGGTCTGAGCTATGATCAGACCTAATGTCAGTGATGGGAGGTGCATTTTCATTGTTAGTATGATTAACGGTAATCCACCAATATCTGTCCCTCTCGGAATCAACCTTAGTGCCTTGAGTTACTTTACCAGCACTACCTTCCTTAACAACAGCTAATTTGCTCATATGATAAATAGATCCATCTTCTAGCTGCACTGTATTTCTATGCACTTTGACAATTTTCTTTGGTTCGCTAAATTTGTTTTTTCCTTTTACGATTTTCCTACTGGATTTCACTCTTACCCATTGTCCTATACGAATATTAACATTCCTGACACCATACTTTTTGTCAAAGTACACTTTGTTCTTCTGTTGAGACTTTGCCATGCATTCCTTTATGTCACTAACATCCCATTCAATTTTGTTTCCTTTGCTCATCCAACCTGGATTAACTTTTGAATGTGGAACTCTACCTCTCATGATACCGAAAGGACTATTACCAATTGAGTCATGAATGGTAACTCTGTAGCTCCACACCATTTTCTTTAATTCAATCTCTAAATCCCTTTTGTTTTGCATAGCTAATTGCAAAGTACCTTTAATAACTCTGTTTATCCTTTCCACAACAGCATTTCCTCTTGGATGATAAAGTGCTGTGAATTTTTGATTAATACCAGCATATTCCATGAAGTTTTTCATTTCTAAGGATTTAAACTGAACACCATTATCAGTAAGTAAGGATTTAGGGAAGCCTTCTCTCAGAAAAATATTCTCAAGGAATTTGATAACAGAGCGAGTGTCAATTTTTGTAACGACTTCCACTTCAACCCATTTCGAAAATAAATCCATTAAAACAATAATATACTTTTGAGAGCCATCAGTCCATGACACTGGCCCCATTATATCTAGAGCTACCTCTTCCCACGGTAAATCGGGACAAACTAAGGAACTTAATGGAGGATTTAAGGTTTTCTGAGACTTGTCTGCTGACACACATTCCATACAAGATCTAACAAAACGTTCAGTTTCAATGTCAATTTTAGGCCACCAATACAAGGATTTAATATTGCGTTTAGTTCGTGCAATACCAGGATGGCCTTCATGACATAGTGAAATTATTTTATTTCTTAATACTGATGGTGGAATAATTTTTCCTCCTCTAACTAAAAACACTCCCTCAATACCCAACTCATTTCTTACTTCCCAAAATGCTTTAAGTTCACCAATAAGGTCAGATTTTATACATCTCTCCCAACCATTTTCAACACTGTGTATTACTTTATCTAAAATGGCGTCATTAGATTGTGCGTTCATCCATTCTTCTTCTTGTATACCTTGACAATTTTCACTTACAAAAATGCCAGCCACGCACACGTCATTCCAGGGACTGGTGTCAACCTCCGTAAGGGGTAAGGACATTCTGCTTAAAAAATCAGCAGTGACATTCATTCTACCAGGAACATATTGTACCTTGTAGATAAAATCTTGCAATCGCATGGAAAGTCTGGCTATCCTAGCGGAAGCTCTTGATAGTCCGTCAGTGGTTAACACTTTAGTCAACGGTTTATGATCCGTTCTCACTGTAAATTCTCTTCCCCAAATAAATTTTCTGAAGTACTCGAGAGCCCACACACATGCTAAAGTCTCCCTTTCTATAACCGAATACCTCTCTTCGGTGGGAGATAATGACCTTGAAGCAAAAGCTATAACATCTTCATTCCCACTTTCGTTGTTTTGAGTGAGGACCGCCCCTAAACCTTTCCCACTAGCATCGGTAGTTATAAAGGTAGTAGCAGAAGGATTAAATCCTTTTAATGTGGGAGCTTTAACGATAGCAGATTTAATATCTAAAAAGGAAGATTGACATTTGTCTGACCAATCAAATTTGCTTTTGTTTTTTATTAAGGAACGCATTTCGTGAGTTTTGTCCGAGAACTTCTCCACAAATTTGGAATAGTATTCAGCTAAACCTAAAAATGAACGAAGTTCATCTTTGTTTTGTGGTGGAGGAGCTTTAACTATAGCTTCAATAAGTTTATCTTTAGGTTTAATGCCATCACGACAAATTACATGTCCAAGGTAGGTTACATTAGATTCCGCAAACTTGCATTTGGTGATTTCACCAGTTAAACCTTTTTATCAAGCACTTGCAAAACTTTCCTTAAGATGTCATCATGGTGTTTTTTTGACTTACCCATGATTAATATGTCATCTTGAAAAAATACAACGTCTTGGATGTCTCCAAATAACTGTGTCATGAGTCTTTGAAACACAGCCGCCGCCGATGCCAATCCAAAGGGCATTCGGCGGAATTGGAAACATCCAAACGGTGTACAAAAAGCAGTCAAGTGTTTACAATCAGCATCTAGCATAATTTGATGGTAAGCAGAGGACAAGTCTAGCGTGGAAAACCACTTTGCATCCCTGGTTAAAGATAACATTTCGTCAATGCGAGGTAATGGGAATTGATCAACAATAATGTTGTTGTTTAATCCTCTTAAATCAACACACAAGCGGACTTTGCCGTTGGCACGTCTCGCGACGACCAACGGAGAAATCCATTCGGATGATTCTATTGGTTCAATAATGTGTGTATCTAATAATTTATCCAGTTCTTGTTTCACTTCATCCCTCACAATAAATGGAATATTTCGTGTTTTATGAATCTTGGGGATAGCATTTTGTTTCAACTTGATGGAATGAGAAAATCCTTTCAATTTTCCAACTTTTCCATTGAATACATTGGGAAATTCTTCCAACACCCATTTTTTAGTGTCCTCAGATTCACATGCTACTAATACCTGTTCTGGACTATTAGGATTTAAAATAATGTTCAACTTGCGTTGATCTTTCCATCCAAGGACGGATGGTCCATCTTTGGCTACGTATAGTTTACACAAAGCAGTCCTGCCTTTGAACCTGAAGATAAGCTGTCTAAACCCAATAATATCTATTTTCTCACCAGTATAGCTTTCAGGGTTGATGTCAGGTGCATCTAAATGATTTCCAATGGTGGAACAAAAATGGTGTAACCACACATTTTCGGCAATGATAGTGTAAGGCGAGCCAGAATCTGCCGCCACCTGCAATGATACACCAATAAAAGAAACCCAACATAAAGGTTTACTGTCGCCCTCACCAGAAATTTTCAGGACAACTTTCTTCTTAGTGTCACATTTAACTTTGATGTCATCATCACCATCATCCGAGGAAGATTCCTCAATATCACTCTCTCTCACACAAGCCACTTTACTCTTTTTCTTATACATTTTGCAAAATGTCCAATTAACCCACACTCTAAGCATTTCGCAGATCGTGCTGGGCATTTGTAATATTGAGCAGAGTGTGAAGTGCTGCCACAACGGTAGCATGAATAATTATACTGCTTGTTTTTTATAGAACTATCACTTTTCTTAACGTCACTTTTATCAAACTTTTTTTTGTATGTTTGAAGGTATTTTCCTTGGCTTTCTGAAATTTTGTTAACGGAGTCACTACATTCTTTTTTTTCGGAAGCCAACGTAACTTTAGCACAACGCTCTGATAACTCCGCTTTTTGACAATAGTAATAATCTCTTTCAAGTTGGATTCACCCTCCACCCACAATCTATCTTGTATAGCCTTATTTTTTGCATACATTACAATTTGATCTCTTATAAGTTCATCATGAAGATTACCAAATCTACACGATATAGAAAGCTTTCTTAAGGCTGATACATAATCCTCAATGGATTCATGTTTTTCTTGTTTCCTTTGAAAAAATGCGTGGCGCATAACTCCAACACACACAGTGGGTGAAAAGTGTTCATCAAGATCCAATAAGGCAGCTTTAAATATGTCTATGTCACCAGGTCTATCTTTTTGTTGCAATTGCCCAAATACACGAAGACCTTCGGGACCCAGACAGTACATTAAGATCCTTTTCTTCCTTTCAGGAGAATAAGCTCCACTACAATCTTCAAGATTGGCAATATAGTTAAAAAATAGACTTTCCACTCGCTCCATTGAATAATAGGTTCTCCAGGAGATGACAAAAATTCTTTTGGGGTATTTAGATGAAATGCAGAATCACCCCGTGGGGTTGTCTCTCCTTGAGAAGATGCTGTTGGAGAGGTCATTATGTAGTGATACTCCCGAAATGTAATGTACAAGGAAGAATAAGTAAATATACGTAATGTACTTACTGTCTGGTTATTATTTTTTTTGAAAAAGAGACTACCGGCGCACTCGTGGTAAATGTAGAGTAATTGCTCTCTCTTCGGTGAAGTTCCGTCTTTTGTAAACAGTGAAATCGACTGGCAGATCGGATTTCCAAAATGGCGTCACGTTAGGGTCATGACCAGCGTGGTGACGTTGACATGGCAAATCACGTAGAACGTACCCAGACGACGCGATGAGCAGAACTTGAAGAGAGAATGGGGAATGCAGAATGCCGCTCGAGCCTCCAGCAATGCTGAACTTGAAGGTAAACAGCGCGCGTGCAGGCGGTTAACTGTACAGTGTTCGCAGAGTCAAGATCAATACAGAAAAATACTCGAAAAAAAAAATCTGTATGTCCCAATTCAGTCTGCTTACCCGTGAGCATAAACAGGGGTTTCCAAGCTTGTCCGGTAATCGTCTTAGTGAAATCCAACTGCCGTGGATTTCAAACACCGTGGCTGACTGTGATCCACTGCAACTGTTTTGAAGCAAAGGAGGATCAGCGTGGGTCCCTCGAGGTTGCCTTAACTCGTCGCCAAATATGTAATGATGAACCAACACGAATATGGTGTAGTTTCTTGTATTTTAATAAAGGCAACTTCGGACAGCACAGGTGTTGAGGAGTGAGCACGTCCACTGCTTCACTGCGTCTGACCGATAACATTCTCATTTACCTCATACATAGTACAGAATCTTCGTAACACTCTAAACTCTATAATTCTATAAAGACACATTACTACATGTGACTTACTCCCTTAAGTCCCTGTATAGCACTCATTCATGGAAATAAACCTTTACAAGTCACCCGAAATTAGTGTGAATGAGTGAGTGAACTGAACATATGTATCTCACAAGCAATTAGATTTCTGTCACACTAACAGTGATCAGGCATAAGTAAGCTAGGTATGTGGAAGTGATTACTTTTTTCTAGAAAAGTATTCAGTGACTCAGGATACTCATGTTTGCAGAAGACAATAAATCAGGCGTTTTTGAGAGTTTGAGCTATTCAACACATACTCCCAGAGGAGCGCCTGTGGTCAATTCTGTATTTCAGTGCATGGGCACATTCTGAATTAGACATTGGTGTTTTGATGGGAATATGGTCTGTTGGAGGCAGAAGAAGTGAGTAAGCTTTTCAACCACATACCTTCTGGGGGAGACGATGTGGCGTAAGGCCCAAAGATGCTGATGGGGGCGTGGTCGAGCCAGCCAAGTTGGCGGATGTGCCTGCCTAGAGCTCTGTGAGCGGGCCCGACCTTCGGCACTCATGCTGGCCGGTAGTGAATCACAGGGACATCACTGACTAGCGGGGAGTTTACCGTAACACGCCGCTACCTTGTTGGTGCCCTGGAGTCGAGAGCGGCGCGGTGAGGAGACCGTTGGTCTGGGGCCACCAGGCTGCTCGCAAAATGGCGGCACCCGACTCCCACTGACCAGTAAGGTGATGGTGTGTTTCTCCCTGGCTGTGGTGATATCCTCACGGAGAGGCCTCTGTCCACCGGCGCTGCCACTCAGCGCATCGTGCCCGAGACAGCGGGGGGCCTCCACTATGAGTCAGACCTCCTGGCCCTGTGGCCCCACATCGCCGCATGTTATCCAGTCCGGTGCGGGGGAGAAGTGAGCATTGTAAAGATGCTCCAGTCAGATTTAGTAGAATAAAGTGAATTTATTCAGAGCAAGCAGGTACATCTCCTCATCACGATGCCTTGTCTGTAACTGTTCATCACAGAGATCTAGAACCTCACCCAGAGGCATACAGCAACTGTAACCATAGTAATAGTTACTAAGATAGCTGTGATGCCACATCTCCTTCCTTTAAACAGAAAAACAAACTAGAACAATTATATCTAATACATTACAATCCTAAAAGATACTCGACCTAATTTACGTATGTAAATATGGTTTTGTTCAAACTTCAGAATACAAGAGTGACCTTATGCAAGAATAAATATGAGAAACGATTATATGAAAATACAGATACTCTACCCCCTTCTTTGCAAAAAAAACCAAACACAATTATAATTACATAGCATAGTTTCCATATTTCATTGGTAATCTTATCGCTCTACCAATACGTGTCATTCTCCCAGAGCTACTGGAAGGTTGCGTGATCTTACAAAAAGGTTGAACATCAACACTGGGAGCAATCCTGACAGATTGGGAATGAACATTATCTTGATCACAACCTGTAGTGTCTGTAACTTCATCCCACATCCAATTCATTGAAGAAGGTAATTTTTCTGCTCTTTTATTATGGTTTGCGTCACTATATTTAGACAGCTTGTTGTAATGCCAAATTTTTCCATCACTCAATTCGGCAGACCTGGAAAAAGGTTTAACTACACGCAATGGTGCTGAATATTTACTTTGTCCTTTTTTTACTTTGGAACTGAGTTTCACTTTAACCCAATCGCCTTCCTTTAGTTTAATGTCACATGTGTTGTGTGTCTTATCAAAATTGGCCTTACAAGTTTCATGCATTTTCCTTAAATTAGCTCTTACCACAGCTGGTGACCATTTTCCATAAGTCTTCATGGTATTCCATGCAACATTGTCTTTTGAAAAAGGTTCTCTCCCTCTTAAGATTCTGAAAGGACTGTAACCAGTACCCATGGGTGTAATCCTTTAAGCCCAAAGTGTACTAAAAAGTTCTTTTTCCCAATTTTTTCCAGCATTCAATGATGCTTGTACACTGCCCATTATGACTCTGTTGAATCTTTCCACAATACCATTCCCTGCTGGGTGATAGACTGGTATTTTCTTCCCACAAATACCAATCCTCTCCAAAAATTGCATATATTTTTCTGATGAAAATTGTGGTCCATTGTCACTTAGAATGATCTTTGGACTTCCTTCTCGCAAAAACACACTTTATAAAAATTTGCTGACTTGCTTTGTGTCAAAATTTTCAGTTATTTCTATTTCCGGCTACTTAGAGTAATCATCAATAACCACCAAAACGTGCTTGTGGTTGCCTTCCTCGTCATCAATCAGACCTAGCCAATCAATGCTGAGATTTTCCCAAGGCTGAACAGGAAGATGTCTGGTACCAAGAGTGGGTCTGAATACCCGTTGTGTTTTGTCAGAATCATGGCATATGGAACACTGTTTAACAAATCTTTCTATGTCTCTGTCCATGCCAGGCCACCAATATGACATTTTTACTCTGGTTTTTAGCTTAAGAATGCCCAAATGGCCTTCATGATTTAATTCCAAGATTTTGAATCGTAATGTAGTAGGAACAACAATTCTTTCTCCTCTGCAGACATACCCAGAATTGTCAATTGATAGTTCATTTTGTATTTCCCACATAGCTCTCAATTCTCCTTGGCTTTCCTTTTTTATGGGCCAACCATGAGTAATGAAATTTGCAGCTTTATTTAATACCTCATCATGTGCATACTCATTGTTCCATTCCTCTTTGGAGATAGCATTGGTATTATCATATACTACTGCCACATTAAAATCTTCCCAATCATTTTGCTCAAAAGGTTCATATGGTAAGGGAGATCTACTTAGATAGTCCGCTACCTGATTCCTTTTCCCAGGAAGATATTCAACATCATACGTAAAATCCAAGAGTTTTAAATTCATTTTGGCTATTCTTGGAGTGGCTTTTAATACACCATCAGATGTTAAAACCTTGAGCAATGGTTTATGATCTGTGCGGAGGATGAATTTAGTGCCCCACACAAACTGCCTACATTTTTTCATCGACCATACTGTAGCTAACATTTCCTTCTCTATGACTGAATATCTTTCCTCTGTCGGGGATAATGATCGAGAAGCAAACGCTATAGTTACTTCTTCTCCTCTGTCGTTAATTCGGGATAAAACTGCTCCCAAACCTTTGCCACTCGCATCCGTGGTGATAATACTTTGTGCAAGGTTGTCAAAGGCTTGGAGAGAAAAAGCTGAGATAAGATCTCTTTTTATTTTCATAAAATCTTCTTCAAGTTCTTTGTTCCACGTAAATTCTTGTTTTATTTTAAGTAATTTTCTTAAATTGTAAGTCTTTGTGGCAAAATTCTGTACGAATTTGGAGTAGAATTCGGCCATGCCAAGAAATGATCTTATCTCGTCTTTTGACTTGGGTACAGGTGCATTTTTAATGGCCTCAATCAAATTCTTTTTTGGAGAAATCCCTTCTCCACTTACTTCATGTCCTAGGTATGTTACGGATTTCATCCTGAACTTACATTTTTTTAGTTCGGCCGTTAATCCTTTTTCTGATAAAATATAAAGAACATTCTTTAGTCTTTTATCGTGTTCATCCTCATTGCGACCCATAATCAGTATGTCATCTTGGAAGTACGTTATGCCTTTTAATCCTTTAAATAATTTGTGCATTAATCTTTGAAACACGGCAGCAGCAGAAGCAAGGCCGAAAGGCATACGTATAAAGCGATAACATCCAAAAGGAGTTATAAAAGCTGTTAAGCTTCTGCTGCTGTCGTGTAACTGAATTTGATGGTATGCAGATGTCAAGTCTATCGTTGAAAACCATTTAATCCCATTGGTTTGTGCTAGTAATTCATAAATTCTTGGTAAGGGGAATTTATTTACAACAATATTTTTGTTGAGATCTCTCAAGTCTATGCATAAACGCAACCGGCCATCAGGTTTGCGCGCTACGACTAATGGAGCGAGCCATTCAGCGCTTACAGGCTCTATTATCCCCTTTTTTTCCAAAATGTCCAATTCAGCCATGATATCCTCTCTTGTGCTAATAGGTATATTTCTGGCTTTATGACAAACTGGTACAGCATTGTCTTTGAGTATAATTTTATGTGCAAACCCACTCAGTTTACCTACATTGCCACAAAAAACACTAGGAAACTGTTTAACAATATCCTTAACCAGATAGTCATTTGTCTCATCTAAAAGCATAACTTGGTCATCCATTTTAGGATTAAGGATGATCCCAAGTTCCCCTTGATCAATCCATCCTAATACAGATTGTCCTTTTTCTGCAACATATAATTTACCCATGGCATTTCTGTCTTTGAACTTGAAATTAAGCTCTACATAACCCACCATTGGTATCTTTTCACCAGTGAAAGTTACTGGTTGTATGTCTGAAGGTTTCAATTTTAATTCAAGAACATTTGCAAATTTACTTTCCAAAACGTTACGTTGTATGATAGTGAAAGGTGAGCCTGAGTCAGGTACAATTTGTAAGTCAACCCCACATATGTTTATTTCACAAATTGTTTTTTTCTTACCTGAGCCACTAACATTTAACACTACGTTCTCCTCATCATTTATGTCATTTATGCATAATATGCTATCATCACTAGATGAGTTTCCATTATCAACATGTTCATCAACTTTGTCTTCTATACATCCTACTACTTTTTTGTTACCCTTCTTAATTCTCCTTCTGCAGGCTTTTGTAAAGTGACCCATAATACCACAATAACCACATCTGGATTTCAATGCGGGACACCATTTTTCATTTGCATTATATCCTTTGTATCCACATCTGTAACATGTAATTTGTTTATCATCATGGTAGTTTTTTTTAAAAGTAGTGCCTTTCTTATTGACTTCTTTGTAATTCCGTTTGTCAATTTTCTTACTATCATTTATGTTACTAGTAACTTTGCTAACAACATTACTCTCTTCATTATTTTTAAGTGCAACTTGTGCACATCTTTTTGACATTTCACCTTTCTTAACTATGGCAATAATTTCATTCAAAGGTGCATCTCCACAAACCCATAGTTTTTCTTGGATGGCAGCGTTATTGGAATGCGTGACTAATTGGTCTCTGATAAAGCTATCATGCAGATTGCCAAATTCACAATTAATAGATAATTTCTTCAAAGGAGACACATAATCTTCGACAGATTCTGATTTATGCTGTTTCCTTTGAAAAAATGTGTATCTGCTAATTCCCACGCATACAGTAGGTTGGTAATGTGCATCAAGAGCTTCTAAAGCTTCAAAAATACATTACCACCAGATCTTGCTTTCTTTTCCATCTGATAGTAGATTCTAGAACCTTCAGGCCCTAAACTATGCAATAGCATTTTCTTTTTCCTAGATGCAGAAAATTCATCCTCACTCTCTTCTTCTAAAGCAGATATGTAATTAAGGAAGTATTCTTTCCACTCTAACCATTTCAATACAGGTTCACTAGGACGAATAAGAAATGGGACAGGGGAGACTAAGCCATAACCTTGAGTAGCCATTCTTAATTGTACTGTAAAATGAAATAGTAATTACAATGTACTATCACTGCATGAATTACTAATCTGTATAAATGGCAGTAATATGTAATAATACAGGTATAATGAATTGTATATAAATATATTTAAAGCATCAAAAATGTATATAACATCAAGAATTGAACAGAAATTTGGTTAATGCGAGTAAAAGTATGCACAATTATAAGTGGTGTGCATATCACCGTAGAGTTAAATTATTAATAAAAGTAATTTTCCACAGTTACCACTTTTTGGGAAGAAGGTGCTTCGTTTAAAGTTGCCACCGATTGATGTAAAATAGTTTCCGCCTGTTTAAACGTGTTCCGATTCTTGTCGGAAATGTGGAAAGACGTGGTGTTTCTTGATCGGTGTTGCTTGGAAACTTGAAGGAAAAAAAAAACCAAAATGGCGCCACGCAAAGGTCACGTTGCGTAACCCCGCATGATGACGTGTATGCGTAATCCCGCGTGTTGACGTGTATACGTTGGTGGAAGCCAAACGGATTCTTCGTGTATCCTTACGTGTGTCACTCGTTGTAGAGGAGAAGCTGACTTCGTCTGGAACGGACTCCGACTCTCCACGTCTCTTCTCCTGGAACGATGCCATCGGACCAAAGGACACCAGGTGACACAATGGAGGCAGAATGTTACCACCGCTTGAAAGATGCGGTCGGAGGAAACCGCTACAACGGTCAGTCTTGGTAGGTAGCAGCAATCAATTAAGCAAAAAGTTACCTATATCCAAGAAAAGTGCCGGTTTTTTTTCTTCGTTGAATTCCTTAGTTTGCAGGTCAGCATTAACTTCTTCTTGATGTGCGCATTGACAAGAAGCTTGAAGGTAGTTTGTAGGAAGTGTTCGCCAACAATCTTTTCCCGATGTAAACTCCCAAAGGACAAAAGATGTTCTTGTGAACCGCCTTGAAGTAATAAGTTTCCAGATTTTTGAGCAGTATCTTCTTCTGCTTGCTCGACAAAACTACTCAACTGCTCTAATTTGAAATAAAAATCTTCAAGATTTAAAGTGTATCTTGTAGGTCATGTAGGTCCTTGATGAATTCGTATCCCTTCCGAAGTCGCCAAAATGTAAAGATGCTCCAGTCAGATTTAGTAGAACAAAGTGAATTTATTCAGAGCAAGCAGGTACATCTCCTCATCATGATGCCTTGTCTGTAACTGTTCATCACAGAGATCTAGAACCTCACTCAGAGGCATACAGCAACTGTAACCATAGTAATAGTTACTAAGATAGCTGTGATGCCACAAGCATGGGTGGCATTGAGCTGAGTAACCAGTCGATGAGGCTGCGCAGAGGATCTTGCCATAGGCCTCCCTGCCTCGGCGCTTGGATTGAGGTGCGGCGGGGGGGGCTGCATGTATCTGCTCAAGCGGAGCGTGGGCACCGCTGCTCCTGGTCTACCCCGACCCCTACCTGCCCGAGTTCCCCCGGTTTGAGATGCTGACAAGCAGACGATGACCCGAGGAGTCAAAACTGTGGTGATCCCTGAGGGCCCTACAGCGCCTCGGAGAGCTGGGCCTGCCTCCTTTGCCCGCATTGAGGACTGCGACCGTGCGAACTGCCGCAAGGTCGGCCTCTTGGGCATGCTCCTGCGGGGCACCCAACAGTGTTTCCTGCTGGATGAGAGGTGCGGCGGCGTGCCCAGGTGGGAAACTGCCAGACTAGACCCTCGTCCATGCCCCTGACTCAGTGCCAATATCGATGCGCGGGGTGGGACCTCAGGCGTGCCCCTGCGAGGCGCCCAACACCGGGTTCTGCCAGGTGAGGAGTGCGGCGGCATTCCCAGGCAGGGGACTACCGTTCTGGACTCTCTTCTAGGCCCCAGAAGCGGCGCGCTTGGGTAAATCCATTACTGGGATATACCCCCTGGGAGGGGTCAGCTCTGCTCATTCCTGGCACTCTTCTGCTTCCTGATTGCCTGGCCCTGGACACAGCAGAGGGGGGCTTCTGCTGGCCACACCCAGGGGGTATACCCTAGTGACACTTGGCCCCTGATTCAGCACCATAATCAAGGCACGGGGCTGCTATTGCCGGGGGCTGGGCTCCAGAACTCCCTGCTTCACTGCTAGCTCTCTGCCTGGCCGGACCTGACTTCCGCAGGGTGAGGGACCCCTATGGAACCATCGGAGGTGGTCTTTTACAACTCCTAACCTCTGAACTGACGCCACAACTGAGGTGCGAGGGCCTCGCCTGGGTGCCTTGGCTCCATGCTCCCATCTCCTACTTCCCTGACTCAGCCTACTCGTGGCCAAGCCCTGCAGGGCGGTAGCCCCTATTGGACCCCTGGTGTGGCCTCGCCCAGCGTGGGCACCTGACCTGAGGGGGTGGGTGGCAGCATTCACATCCCACGGATTGGTCGAGGCTGGGGCATTACTTCATCCTGGGTGCGAAGGACTTATCTTTATAACCGTTCCATCAATGCGCTTCAGGTCTGGGGTGAAACGTCAACTACTCCGCCACGGGTATCCCCACAGGACCCCCGGCTATCATCGTGGGATTGCCCCACACTAATGACAGACAATGCTCGACTACCGGGCCCCAGACGCCAGCCCCTGCGTGGCGACCCTCTCTGGCCCCATGCACCCTACAGGGTGAGGAGGAAAACGCACCGGACCTTACCACATCTGACCACCTGGACGAAGTACTGGCGTCCTTAGAGCACTCCATGGTCACCATGGAGGACAGGTTCAAAGCCTTGGCCACTGCAAGCTTGCAGACAGAGTGGCAGATGGTGAGAAAACCCTTTCTACCTTACAACATCTCACAAAGGACCATTAGGCGGCGATCCACAACCTCCAGGGCAGGGTTACACAACTAATGTGCAGGGCAGATGACTTGGAGGGCCATTCCCAGAGAAGCAACATCCGAATTTTGGGATTTCCAGAGGTAATCAAAGGGACTGACCCTATTGCCCACCTAGTGACCTGGTTTAAGTCCTTCAATCCAACCTTGGACCTCACGCCCTTTACCCCCTCAAGAGGGCACATCGCGTCCCTGCAAGCCGACCACCTCCGGGCTCTCCCGTTCATCCAATGCTGGCAAAACTCCTTCATTTTAAGGACAGGGACACGGTGCTTCGCGCTGCCAGGCAGAGTGGACCCCTCCAAGTGGAGAACAAGCATATTATGTTATTACCCAACTACACCTGCACCGTGCAGCACCAGTGATTGTCCTTCCTAGAGGTAAAACGCCGCCTCCGCCAGTGGGGGATACAATACTCATTGCTGTTCCCAGCGTGTCTCTAGATAATCTTTGAAGGTGCTATGTTCTTCTTCACTGACTCCGCTGAAGCATGGACTGGACTGACCAGCACTCAAAAGATCTTAGGCCATCAGACACTGGCCACACCCCGCAGGACCTAGGGCCCGGAACAAGCGATGATGCAAGAAGGGAACACAGTCATGCATGAGGTCCTTGCCCCGGCGATCGCTGGCTAGCTCTCCCAACCTGGAACAAATCATTGCTGCAGGAGACTTGGGGCCCACCTCCATGGCCACGGATGGCGAGAGTGTTCCCACATCTTCACCTCGGAGGAGGACCCCAGCGGCTCGGGCACCTCCCAGGCTAAATTGCCAATACCTCCCGCAGTGACTCCCTAGGCGGCAGACACTCACATCTAACTGATCCAGGTTCTCCCACCCATGCCACAGCTTAAGTACTACTACAGTATTGATGTTGTGATTCCCAGCCTCCCTTTTCATCCTATTTCTTCAAGGGTGGCTCGTCTTGTCTGCCCTGGGCATATGTTTTGCTCACCCACACCGATACATTAGAGCATCCGCATCATATTCTGTTTGGACGTACTGTCAGTTGTGGTAGGTCCCCGGTGTTGGGATTACTTCCCTCCCCAGTTATTACACATCCTTCTTACCCCTCTCCTCCTTCCATCCCCAACACTATGGTGGGTGGGTGACACCAAGTTCCGGGAACAGGGACATCCCCACTGGGAAAAGGCCCTCCAGCATGCCTCCCTCACACTCCTATCACCTCGCCATGACTCCTTCCGCTGACACCCGTCTCCTCACTCTTAACACTTGAGATATGCATACTGCTCGTAAGCGATACGTGGTATAATCTTACATCAAGCGTCAGAAGGCGCAGATAGCTTTTTTGCAATAGATGCATCTCACTGCTGAGGAGCTGGGAAGCGATGGAGGAGTATCCTTTGTGCCACCACCTACTCAGCATTCGTGCAAGGGGCTATGGTATGTATTCGACCCAGGGTCCCTTTTCAGGAGAATCGTAGGGTGGCTGACACTTGGATGGCCAGCCTGTGCTCCTAGGTAGTATTTATGCACCCAAAACAGACCATGAAAAATTCTGAGAATCCCTTTCCATCACGTTGGGCTATTATACAGCAACATCATGGATGTTGGGAGGGATCATAATTGTGTGCTTGACCTTTCCCTAGATAAGTGCTACCCTCCCCCTCCTCACTCCCCGCCTTATGCACAGACAGAATGCTTCCACACCTGGGTACACGACTGGTCGCTTGCAGACGCTTGGAGATCCCGGCGTCCAAAAACTAAACTATGCTTTTTTCATTCTGTCCCGCATAGCCTCTATGTGCACCTTGACTGCTTTCTATGTTCTCCTACGGTTGTCCCTCTGATCCAGCACACGGATTACTTAGGCTGGGTTCTTTCTGACCATGACACGCACCTTATGACCCTTAAGTGGGGGCCCCCTTCACCCCCCACTCCCTCTTGGAGACTGCCACGTGATTGTCTCGAGGATCAGGTGTTCAATCAGGAAACCAACATTCGCAGTTACTTTTCTGAAAATCACAATACGCCGTCCACTAGGACTCTGGAATGGGAAGCCTTTAAAGTTGTGACTAGAGGTACTTGCATCCGACAGATAGCGGGAGTCCACAGAGCACTTGAGAGAGACTTGAGACAGAGCACAATTTGGCCACTCTTGTCAAGGCTGCGGACGGTACCTTGGTGTCCACGGCCCAGCTGGCAGAGGCGAAGACCGTCTACATGGCTCTTCTTGAAGACCTGAGATGTTATAACTTTAAGGTTCACACCGCCAGGGTGCACCGAGATCGACAGACCTGGTGCACTCTTGGCATGACTTATCTGCTAGTATTCAGAATCCAGTCCCATTACTGAGGTGGTCGCCCCCTCGGGCAACAGGGTCCGTACCCAAACTGGGATTCTATAAGCCTTCTACGACTATTATGCCATTGTATACCTGGCACCGCTGAATGATCAGTCGGAAATAATAGACCAGTTCCTAGCTAACCTCGTCTTGCGCAAGGTCCCCCCCTCTCGTGAGGACTTCCTTAGACACGGAGACCACTCCAGCTGATGTAAAGCAGGCGATCCTAGATCTGGTTCAAACTAAAACCTGGGTCTGGATGGCTTGCCTCTAGAATACTACAGAACCTTTTCATCTCTCCTGGCGCATCAGCTGGTGGCAACGTATAAGGTGGCCCTGGGGAAAGGTGAGCTTCTCCACTCTCTTCACGAGTCCCTTTTAGTCTCGATCCCAAAACCCTGTTAACTTCCTATAGGCTAATTGCTATACTAGGGGCGGATTACAAAATCTTAAGCAAAATACTAGCTGACCGCTATGCCCAGGTCCTCCCAGGAGCTTATGCACTTAGACCAGAACGGCTTCGTCCCCGGCAGAAGCACCTCTCAAAATATCTGCCGTCTTTTCCACATCCAGGATTGGGTGGGGGGCCATTGTCCCCGCGCTGCCTGTCTTGTCCTTGTCTTGGAGAAGGCATCCAACACCCTGTCCTGGCCTTACCAATTCATGGTGCTCCGCCGCATGCGAGCATACGCAAAGTGATTGTACTCGAACCCCACATCCCGATTCGTTTGGACAGCTGCAACTCGGCTACCTTGCCAGTGAGTTGTGGAATGCATCACGGATGTCCGCTCTCCCCCCTACTATTTGCCCTGGCTATGGAGCCCTTAGCTGTATGCCTCAGGGGAGAGAATGGACTGGGGTATCCCTTTAGCGGGCGAGACCCATAGCATGTCCCTGTAAGCAGATGACCTGCTCCTCTACATACGGGACGTTTCGACCGATCTTGACCCTCTGCAGATCACACTGTCGGACTTTGCTGCCATGGCTGGACTGCAAGTCAACTAGACGAAATCCGCAGTTTACCCTCTCAGCCCCGAACTCTCCCTGCGGGAGGTGTGCATTGACAACTCTCACCTCGCCGGGAATGCTCAGGAACCTCGCTATCTGGGTGTTCATCTGTATCATACACCCCGTGATTTGTATGAGTGCAATCACCGTAGGGCATTGGCGGACATATTATCCCAGGTCGGCTTTTGAAGGACTCTTCCCCTAGCTCCTATAGGAGAGATCGCCCTGGAGAAGATGGCCATCTTGCCCCGCTTCCTACTACTTTGCGAATCTTCCGGTTATCCCTCCCTGCTCCTTCTTTAAAGAACTGGATACATTGTTTTGGTCCCTTATATGGGGAATGGATGCTGAGTCGCCCTAACCAAACTACAGTTGACATTAGGCCGGGGGGGTCTCAGGGTCCCATCCTTCGAGGCATACTTTTTGGCGGCACAGCTCCAGAGGCTGTCCTGCTGGACAGCAGGGTGTTATCTCGGGGAGGCTTGCTCAGAGTCTGCGCCCCCTTGCCGGCAATTTGTCGCCTGCCTTTGCCGGGAGCCCAGCCCATCTCGACCAACCCTATACAGTGACTATAGCAAGGGCAAGTATGCTTTGGATCCATCGCCTTTCCTGGGGGTCTCCACTCTACACCCCATTGCTGCTGTTGGTTGGACTGCCTTATGGCAGGGACTATTACACTGCCCGGGAATTAAAAACCTGGACCAACCACTCGCTCCTTGAGGTGGGGGTTCTTTTTCTGAGGGCCTACTTCTCCCCTTTAACCAGCTGACCCAGGAGAGTGGGTTCCCCCGGGGAAGTTCCTCTTCCATTGGCAGCTCATACACACTTGCCAGCACCTCTGGGACCTATCTGGAGGCAAGCCTATGACCCACCCAGTGCCTCATGTTGTGTTAACTATTGGCCCCAGCCGTCACATCATCACTTAGCTGTATAAGGCCATGTACGAACTGTTGTACAAGAGCGGTGCACAAATGGGGTGCTGCAGAGGAAGACGCGCTCTGAAACGAGGAAGTGCGCCATGTCCGCTGACGCCCCATTTCCCCCAAATGGGCCATGCTGCTTATGCGCTTCCAGCAAACAATTGACAACGATGCTACTCCCCCACAGTTACAAGGCTCGAATGGGGTGTGCAGCTGAGTGTCCCTCCCAGGGGGTGAGACCTACCTCCCCTATAAGGCCCCCCTTTCCCAAACTCGTAAGTGCTTCAGCTGCTGTCAAGACCACTGAGACACCACAATGCACTTCCCTGCACCAGAGCCTGTACTGCCCGCCACCTGTGCAGTATTAATACGCACCCGCCCTACCCCCCCCCATCACCGTCCATCCCAGAATTTTCTCCCCAAGTTACCAGTTTAAGTTCTTCTCTTGGGTACGATAACAGGAGGCAACACCTCCATCACGGATGGCTCCCAGTTCCAAGGTGCTCCACCGATTGCTCCCTGATGCTTGCTGTGTTACTATTGTGTGCAACGATATGGCTCAGATTTTACTATTGTATCTCTTATGTATCACATGCAGCTTTATGTGGCAAAAGTATGTAACAATATTAAAACATCGAATACCCAATAAAAATGTTTACAAAAAAAGGGCCAGAGATGCTGACTTGGAACCGGGGAGCTAGTTTCAAGTTCAGAGTTGGCTCAACATCCTGTGATTCTGAGCAAATCACTTAATCTCCCTATGCCCCCCCAAAACATCTGACCAATCTAACCTGACCCACATGAAAAGCAACATTATACCTTTGGGACAAATTAGCGCTACATAAAACTGCAAAGCAAATGATGGGTAAAAATTTGTTTTTCAGATGATGAAGAGGGATATCTGGTGGGGAGAGCACATTAAAAACCTTTCTCCTCTTCCTTTCATCAAATAATTAACCCTCGTTTGGTGTTTAAATCATCTTGCGATGTGCGTTTTGAACTTAGTTTGGAATTGCCATGCTCTATATTTGTTAACTAACTAATGCACTGTCTAACCGCTGAAGTAAAGCTCTGAGGGACAACCGTAGGTGTGTTGCATTTTGTGGCACAGTATGTCGCCGAGAGCTTGGCTTATTTTAGATCTGAACATTAGGTGCATAGATGAATTTAATTCTAAATTCTGGAATGCCCCCACCCCGGCCAAATTTTTTAAAATAATGTTTTTATCACTAAAGTTGAAAGCTGAACAAATCCTGAATTCAGAAAGACTGCCTGTTGTAAATCAAGCTGGATACTTTCCAAAACGTTAACAAAAAGTTAACAATAACAAAAAGCAATGCTCCCACCACCTTTCTATGGTAATTGCAATATTGCAATACCTCTGTCTTCTTTGCAGCTAGAATGTAATCTGTTTACAGGTGAATAAAAAAGTCCAAGGCATCTGAGCAGAATATTGTGATTATCCCCATGGTGCACCAACACCCGACCAATAGCATCACTTTGCCTACTAAGACTCTCTCCATGACCCCCTACATACCCTCTTAATCAACTCACCCGAAGCCTAATGTACATCAAAGAGCAAGCAGTGTGGCTTTCATTGGCAGTTGTTGAATTTGCAGACATCACGCCCAGCAGATTGCTGAATATTCACGCTGCATGAGCCTGGTGTTTCTGTGCTTGTAGCCAACAGGAGGGGTGTTCTATGAGCTAGTTGGAGCACTTGGTAAGAAGAATCACAGAAAGCTGAGCTAGATGAAGTATATCAAGCTTGGGCTTCTCCTTTGTCTACCTGGTGCACAACCTGGATTCCAGAAAGGTGCTGTGGATAAACCTTATATTTCAGCCCTCTCCAAGATGGTGGTTTGCCCATGGGAGGTTAAAAGGGATCTCCATTCCAAGATCAAGCTGAGCATTTACTGTGTTGTCAATTCCTGTCAGTATCAAATATAAGTAGCCATTTCCAAGTAGTGCATGCATTGCTATGCATTTGTTCCCCATTTTTATTTTCGTTCTTTACCCCCATTCCTTCCATTTTGTCCTAAATTTTTGATCTTAGATTTTAAACAATCTTCTTGAATTCTTCATATGAAGTTGTTGATTGCCTCTCTGGTCTGGTGTCAAGACGAGTTTTGTGCCTTGCAGTTATTGTTCAATTCCATCTTCTATCAAGAGCTATAAGATTGCCAAGGAGGTTTTTCTCCTTTGTGAATTTTTCTCCTGGCAATCAAGAAGCGACCTGGCAGATCTTCTCAAAGAGTCCAGCCCTTCGCAGCTCCATTCATGCTTTCCATATCAGCATCATACTGACTCATGCTCACTTGATATTTCAGAAAACAGGGCCATCATAGTTTCAGGTCAGTATATGAGGGGCAATCACACAATCAAATATGAGTACACATTCCTGTGGGAATAGATTCATATCCTGACAGGCGAAGCGTTGTATTCCCCTGGTTTCTTCAGCAATCTCATTGTTAAAATCATCTGATTGATGGTGAGGAACTTCAACCTGTTGTCCAACCACCACATTATGGACAAAATTCCAAACTCTATTCCATGTACTATGCAGGCTGAACAGTGATCTGATCTCTGCAAAGATGAAACTGCTACTGTGTGCCAGTTCAGTTACAGGTAGAGGGTGAGGGTGAGATAAAGAGTTGTCTGGCCCAAGACATCAGTGAGCCAGCAACAGGCCCAATTCCCTGTATCTCCCCCATAGTGGCCATCAGAAAGAGGAATTCCAAGAAAATAGGAACCTGTGTCAACATGCGCCTACCCAATAAAGCCATAGAGAGCGATATAGAGTTGTCTGGCCCAAGAAATCAGTGAGCCAGCCACAGGCCCAGTTCCCTGTACCTCTCCATAGCGGCCATCAGAAAGAGGAATTCCAAGAAAATAGGAACCTGTGTCAACATGCGCCAACCCAATAAAGCCATAGAGACGATATATTGTCCGCATAATGCGATAAAGTATCTTTGTGTCCACATGATATGATGAGCTGCCTTACCAGGCCCACATTCTTCAGACTTCATCTCTACAAGACAACCCCTTAACTGGTATTAGAACCCCTACTTGTGTCTCCAAACACCTAAGTTGGTATTGATGCAATTGCTTAGACTTTGGCCTTTCCTTAGCAGCATAAAAATTCCAAGAAACAGATATAAAGATAATTTCTCCTTTATAATATTGCTTCAACTACTCTACACATGACATACTAATGTTTGGTGAAACTACAGAAGAACATGATCACGCATTACACAAAAATGTATGGTACTTTAAAATGCAGTTTTAACCTTTAACACCCAAACATTTTAATAAATATTTGTGATGTTGAATAGCATGCCTACACCAATGGATGCCTTTGCCCCATGTTTGTCCCCCTTAGGGAAATCGTAAGACAGGGCCCACATTTTTTATGGACACTCATTTGTAAAAAGGTATTTTAGAAGATCAAAATAGATGTGTCATCAGCAACTGTATGTTGCATTTTGATCCAAACTCATGCACTGAACATACCTTGGATGCCAGCTGTTAGACCCAGCGATTTCGGGCTAGCTGAAACGCATCACAGCCATTCAGAATCAACTGTTCCAAATAGGATAAGTACAATACACATGTCCGATAACCTGTGCTCACCCTCTGGTAGCTTGGCACCAAGCAGTCAGGTTTATCCCCAGGGCTTGTGTGTAAATTGTTGGCACAACACCCCACCTCGCACCACACTGCATTCGCCACAAAAGACTCCGCACAGTATGCATAAAAACACCTGGCTTTCTATTACACTCGCACACTGAAATCAAAACAAGCTACACATTGTACATACACTCTACAGTTATATGCAATTGTCAGACTTCTCTATTGAAATCAAAATGAAACACACATTGCATATACACTTTACATTTATATGCAATCGTCAGACTTTCCCATTGCAAAAAGGTCAAACAGTCACCAGTTTCTGACTGCGCCTTGTGACCCAGCCACTCAGTCTTGCAACTCCACCAGCCAATGATACACGTTGCCCGTGCTGGCGCCCTGTTGACTAGACAGTTGTAACCATCTAACACAGAAGGAGACAGTTACTTAGTTTTGTCCATCCGGATTAGACCTCCAGGCACCCAACGGTACCTGCACAAGTGTGGGATCCCTATTCCCTGTAAACAAAAGGTTGTGACTCAGGAAGCTGGTGCACTCCCCATCTGGGGAAATGTTTTCCCCTCAAGCGAAAGTGTGACCTGCGGTAGACCCTCAGCAGTCATATTCAGATGCCCAAAAGACACACGAAACCCCTATGGTCTCGTCACGATGTCTTCCAAAACAAAGCACCCTGTGGTGTGGAACCAGGGAGAGAGAGCCAATGACCTTGGACAGCGGCTGAGATGTCAGTCACTGTCGTCCTCCTGATCTGGAGGCCGAAGATAGTCTCAGCTCAGGTTCCCCAGATGCCCCTCGAACACCACCCACTCAGGAGCGCAGGCGAGCACAGGTCACCTTGGTTGCAAGCATGGGTCCCTCATACTCTGCCAGCTTCCCCAGCACTCCTCGAATTTTCTGGCATCTCAGTTGCCCACACACTCCTAGTGCACAGCAAGATGATGGTGTATGTCAGGACGGTCCTTGTCCCAACCACGATCACTTCCACCTGTCTCCACCGCACCCATTGCAGTCCTTACAATCTAATGATACGGCAGGCCCACGGAGGCAAATTCGAGATACATGCCCCGATGTAGGTCTTACCCCATGACAAGGGACTCACAGCTAATTCGAATCAGCCCATCATATATACACCGCCCGCAGTATGTACATGATGAGCCCAGCACTTTGACACTGCATGGCAGTGCCAAACGCTCTCGCGTACTAAGGCTAGCATCCAGAGCAATGGAAAACTGGGGAGGAGAAAAGGTAAAAGTTGAGGGAAAGCAACCTTGAAAGGGCCATTTTAAACACTAGCCCAGTAAGGCTAGGGCCATCCTGACACAACACAACACTGCCTATGGCTCAAAAAGTCATTTTATACACTAGCACAAACCCATCTTACATAACATCTGCTTACTTTCAACATTAAAAAACATTAAAAAAGAGAGCCCTTGGTATGAGTCTGGGTGCACCACCACATGTTTCTGTATGGCACACCCTTTTCCATAATGTTAACTGGCCATGAAACTCTGCCAACCAATAACAGAAACCAAAGAATGAAGGTTCTGTTGCACATTGAGAGATGAATAATTCGCCCTAATGGACAAGACTCCACAAAACAGAAGGCCTGCGCACCAGCTGATTACATCTCCAAGCGCCCCTTACCAAAGAGACCGCCTGGTCTTCATTAGCCGAAGACTACATCAACTTCAACATACATCATCCTACTCTAAAGAGAATCTCGCTGATCAAAACCGAGAAACAGACAATGAAAGACTGCACTCTATGTGAAGTGTAGCAGCTTCTAGAATCACAAATGGGAAATATTTAAATGTTGTCAGTAGATGACCAAAAGGTGATCGATGTCACAAATGTAAGCCAATGAAGAATGAAGAAATCCCTCGGAGAGGAATTCTTTTTCCTGGAACTCGACATGCGGGAGGTTGGAGTAGTGGGGTAGTAGCATCACTAATGTTTGTTCAAATGCAAGCCATTATGACCAGAAAAACTCAAAATATTAGATCTGCCTTTCACTGTGGGAACTTTATTAGCAGCTGATTTCTATGGCCCATTTGATGCTGGTCTGTATTAATTAGCAATCACTGACGAGCATTCTAGTTCCATCTAGTAGCTCAGTTGTGTCCTCCACTGCTGATGGGCAAGTACCACTGATCGTGGAAGACACATTAGATGCCTGGAGTATTTCCAAAAAATTGGTAACTCATCTGCATTCAGTGGGGAAGAATGTGCTAACTTCCTGAAATCCATGGGCGGTCAGTCACACTAAAAGAACACTGTTGAGGCCACAAGCGAACAACAATGAAGAGTGCTAAATGTCAACTGTGAAGAAGACCAAAGCGCCAAAGTCTTGATTAATAAAACCATACCTCACACGCTTAGGAATTATGAGGACACTCACCAAGGCTCTATAAGGAAGTGGAGCTCGTGTTTGGGCATACTTCACAGACATGTCTTTCTCAAATGCCATCTGATCTGCATGGAGTCGTGAGACCATAACAAAGGCAGATAGTATGGGTAAGGCCAAAATCAAAAGGTTATCAGATCGAAAGAGAAGCACCATAAAACCTAACCTCAATTCAGGAGACATGGTTCTGCTACATCAGAGGTGTTATTGAGAAGCCGATTTTGATACATTTCTCATGTGTGTCCTTCGAGTGAAGAGTAAATTAACAACATCAAACAGGAAGAAAGTAAATACAGCAAACTAAGTGTCAACTTCAAGACCCCTTTTGTCAATGTCTGTGATGGAATTGACCATAAAGAACCAGCCAAAGAGCTTAATATGTAAATTAATTAGTGCAGGGGCCCAAATATTTTCATAGGAGTCTGCTGCCAGAGCTGAGGAATACTGGGGCTACCAACAATAAAGGCTTCCTAGTCTTGATTCCACCTCATACCTATTTTTCCACTAGCCTACACTTACTGTCTCTTTATTTCCCGATTTCAGGGTCTTTGCATCCCAATTTCTTCTTTTTTCACGGTTTTCTTTCCCATTTTCTTTCTTTCTCCTTTCTCCTTCACTGTCTTTCTCTTGTTCTAGTTTGATGGTGAAAAATAAGTCCCAGTCCCCAATAATGAGTGCCCTTGTCCACCACCTTCACACTAAGGGCTGACCAGCTGAGATTTGTGAGGGAGCCCTCACTCTGTGCATGTCATCCAGGACAATTGTGATGCTCTTGTTGCTTTTGTTTTTGAAGTGTGACTCTGTCTTTCTTTTTCTTTCAATCCTTTCACCTTATTCGTCTTCTATTTCTATTTGGCCTTCTTTCTTTTTGTGAAGGGTGGAAAATGTGTATTGCCTTTTTGATTGGTGGGATAATGAGGAGAGCTCTGGGAATCAAAGATAAGTAAAGATAAAGTGGAAGTGATAAGAGGAAGGAAAAGGAATCAGTAGGGCTTTGGGAAATGTTCATAGTCATTCCAGGCCTGCATCTGTTCAAAATGAATGAAAGTCATTCTGTTACCTGGTCTCTGCTACTTCCTTGACGACTGTGCTGCAATGGTGGCAGAACAGACTCCCTCTATCCAGTCCCACTTCAGACCCAACCAGAGGTCCTCCATCTATTCGTGTCCTACTCTGAGTTTCCCCCTTGTGAGTATCAACAAAGGGTAGTAACAAAACTGGATCGTTTGGGGAATTTCTGAAGTTGTATAAATGAGAACTATTGTCAAAGCCAATTGATCATGCCTTTTGGCTGCCAGTGAGGGCCTACTGACTTTGCCAGTGCCTTTTGCTAATGCTGTAAGTGTCAGCAAAAAGGGGAAAAAGAAATCATGCTCCAGCACAAAAAAGGTAAGATTACATATACGCATCATGATGCAACCGCCATTTTTAGGTCGAGCCTGAGCCAGCGCGCAAGCGCTGCTCTGGCGATCTGTTGTAGGTACTGTACGGAGGAGAAGCCCCGCCCATATTTGTCATTGGCTTGTGTCTTTGTCCTTCGTAAATGGTGGCGTTTGATTCCTTAATAGGGTTGTTAGTCCCTCCTTAGTACGGCCATGTCGTCATTTGCATCCTCCCATGGCTACTGGCCCCTTTACTTGATTGTTACACAGTACATGAACTTTTTCTTTATTGAGCCACTTTTATCGCACGCAAGTACGAAGGTTCCTTGCTCCACCCTCCTCTTCCTTAGCTCTCCTCTTTCCCTCCCATCCTTTGATTCTTCGTGCCCTCTGTGTGACTGCCCCTTTCCCTTGTCCCTCCCTCCTCCTATCCAGTTATCCTCTCTGTCCTCCATGGCCTCGCCTCTCTTCCTCGGCCCCTCTGTCTTCCCTCTGCCTCTGTAGACTGGGTCGTGCTGGCGTCCGTCCGGGCCTGGCTCGGGGTGTCCCTCTGCCACCTGCCACAGCCTGGCCTCTTCTTTTGCTCAAACCTACCGTAGAGCGACACGTTTCCTGGTTATTGTGTGCAGGAGAGGTGAGCGGCGGGCGAGGGATGGGGCAGGAGAGTTGCCAAAGTTCGGGCAGAGCCTGGCCTAGGGTCCGAAGGAGGACAGCTGACAGTCTCTGCAGAGGTAGGTGACCACCTTCACGGAAGGATCGGCTCTGGCCTGAGGTACTGCTGCCTGTCACAGGTGTGGTGACCCTGGGCCCCAGGTGTATGTCTGTACTGGAGTCTCGGTGTGCTGTAGAGTTGAGTAGTCAGTTGGCGGGTCTCAGAGCACTCTGCTCCGAAGGCTAGGTTTGTGTGTGCCCCTGTCTCTAATTTTGAACCCTAGGAATCTCTTCGCTTGTCTGAAACAGGAGTTTAGTACCCCGCTTTTTAGGTAATCCGAGGGGGCGTGCCTCGTGTCTTAATCCCTGTGACTGTATCCCTCATGTGAGTGAACGGGTGTGTATTGGACCCTGCAAGTGTATCTGTCTGTGCTTGACTGGATGAGTTTCGGGAACGTAGCCATGCACGTTTCTGTACACCCCTGATGGAGCAAGGACTCGTAAAGAAAGAGACTTGCTCAAAAACAATCCTCTCGGTTAACTTATTAACGAATTACTAACCATGCCTTGTAAATAATAACGCGCACCACATGAACACGCGGGTTAGAGAAGCTTACTTATGTGTGCACTAATGAAAATTAGTGCACACAAAAGAAAACGGACTCATACCGCTTTAAACGGGGAAACTATTGTGCGCATGTGTCAATTGCATCTACGCAATATGACGGACTAACAATTGGAGGGAAATTCTAGCGCATGTGCAGAAGGCATTAAAATGGAGTCTTGAAGACTCACGTGCATGGCATCTGCTTAGCCGAAATAAAAATCAGCTATTTTACTAATAATAATGCGGGAAAAGTATTAATAAGTAAAGAGGGTTAGAGTAGAGATGGGTGGTATACAGTGAAATCATTTATTTGTGAAAGTAACTTTTGTCTTTTTGACTTTATTATTAGTGCGCATTTGGGCCTTTCGAATTGATCAGAGTAAGCTGAGTCACGTGATTTATGCGCAAGCTCACAAGAAAGTTAACCCGGAAGGATGACTAAGGTTTTGTCAGCCGTCCAAGGATGAGAATGATGTGCCCTGAGAACAAGAGGGTGAAGAGTTCAGTCAAGAAGACTTATATTCATGACTTGTAATAATTGTTGCAAGTAAAGTTTGAATATGTATGGGAACGAAAGAAATGAATAAAGTTTAAGGGGATGGGTTTGCAAACAATAGAATGATAGAATAAAAGTAATGTGTAAGCATGGTGTGATGATCATCCCCCCTTGCCTGACCAATTAGATTTCGTATTTTTACGATATTGAAACTTTAGTGGGTGGTACATGATGAACGAAGGATATAATTGAGGTAGCTTTAGTTAGTTAAGTTAGCAGTGCGCAGAGCAGAGCTCGGGATGCTGTTGGTGCTGTGGGTGGTGCTGATGCTGGGAGAGACGCTGTGAGATGCTGATGAAGAAACCGAATGCAGAACCTTCTATCCTAATTTAATTGGGTTAGATAAGAAGATCGCGGAAGAAACTCAAGGAGGAAGAGAGTGTCAGAGAGGGGTGCGACGCAGTCGTCGGTATTTAGAGAGGTTAAGTATCCTGTCCTGAATCCTGTCCTGAAGTCTTTGTCTCCTGATCTATCTCGGGGGACCCACACCAGCCCTTTGGCCAGGGGGGTTTGGTCTTCACACCATCCTTGGTAATTATTATTCCTTGTCCATTTGTAGATGTTCTTTTCTCTCTATCCTCTCTTTTCTGAGCATAGTTGTTGCATGAGTCTGAAGTATTTTCGTTTGAAATTGCACTCTTATGAATGAGGGTGTTTCGTGCTGAAATTTTGAGATGGTTCACATTCATTTAATTTAGATAAAGATTTTAAAAAAACTTCCTGAGTCTGTGGTTATTTTTCTGTAATTTAAGAACAGTTAAGAGTTATGTTCATTATCACCATCAATTAGTTCAACTAATGGTCCATCGAACAGAGGAAAGAACTTTTTGATCAGTAAAAGGTTAGTTAGGAATGTTAGATAACTAATCTTGAGAAATATGAAAATTATAAAACTATAAAGACTCCAGCGGTCTACTTGATACGGAGTGTGTTGTGATTTATGGGCCCAGGTGAGTATATGGTAGTCGAGTATCTGTTGTTAAGTGTACCGCTGGATCAACCCTTCTTGAGTTTCTCACTGTGACCATCTCTAGCTGGGAGTGCATCTGCATTAGGTTTTTGTGTGCTTTCTAAAGTGACCTTGTGGTGGGTATGGCTGTTGTGTAACTGAGTGATTTTGTTTTTATGGCTGTATTTTGGGTGTTTACGCCTGTGTTTGTCTATTTCGATTACACTGAAAGGGTTGGTCTCATTATTTGAGGGCCTGGCTTTACCTTTGCATCTGCTGAGTCATCTCACACTTCTTCACTGCCTGTTTCCATGGGTGTCATTTTGTGACCCTGTCAGTGCATGGTGAATGCCCTTCTCCCGTGCGCTCGCACCAATACCAGCCACATACAGCGGCAGTGACGGCGGTATTTGTCCAGACAAATCTTTGGAGCCCGAGGCGTTCCTCGTCAGAGGACCCATGACTCGGCAGTTTCCGCACACACCTTGGGGTGAACTTCCTTCCTGTTCCACCAGTCCTGCAGCCGTTGCCTCCTCTCAGAATGCACCTGATTGTAAAATATTCCCAGGCCCTCGTGAAGATGGGGGGGTTCCTTTTTAAACCTCTTGGTAGAAGCCTACACACCTACTAGATACTGTAGAGGGGAATCATTGGAGTAGGCAGTCTGCTGATAGATATTCTCCACAAAAGCTGCCAGCTTGAGCTTCTTTCTTTTACAGGATGGACAAACCTGTTAATATTGCCAAACACCACCAAAAGTTGCTTTGTGCACAAATCTTTCATCTTGCAAGGTACTATCTTAATGGGGCTGGTATTAAAAATAAGTAATGGCCGGTTACATTGTTTGAAAAGACTTGCAAAGATACTAACTTTGAAGCAAATCTCATTGCATTCGAAGCACTGGCCTACCTGGATGAAAAACAGTGTACTAACTAACCGAGCATGAACTGTGTAAAGTGTAATATTACCCTCTGTATGAAAATGACTGTGGTGCCTATATAACGCTTAAAGTTGTTTACGTGTATGGCTTTGCTGCATTGGGCTTAGTTTATGTGTGGTTTGATGTAGTTGTAAGTGTCTGTCTTTTTGAGTTGTTGGCTAGAAAAAGAAAAAAGTTTTAGTAGTTTTAAGATTTGTCACATTTAGTTCAGTTTGCAGGTGGAATGCTATGGCATTCCAGTTTTTACTTTGGTTATTGTGAATTACTTCAAAGGAAGTTCTTTGTTTTTGGTCTAGGAGGATTGCTACTTTTGCCTGTTAGTGAATGGTTGTTGCTAGTTAGAGGTCTAACCTTTATTTCCTAGTCATTTGGCATGATGTATGGAAAGATGGTGCAGCTTTAACCTTGAGTTCTGGATTTCATGATCATCTAACGGAGCCCTTGGGACATATGGTGCCTGTTCTGGCTGCCCCTTACTGAGTCCTATAGAGTGCGTGTAACTGCCATTGATATGGGTGTTGCTGTACATGGTTGTAGGCACTCACATACGGTCTTGGGGTAATGGTGAGACTGGTTCATTTTGCACTGGGCATGCTGTTTGGCATTGGAGTGTAAGGCTCCTGGGGTTGGGACGGGTAGGATAACCCGTGAGCTGCCCAGTATGGCATGGTTTACTCCTGCATAGTTGAAATGTTATTTTTTTGTTACCAGTCTAGGGGTGTATTTTGTTCCTCCTTTTCTAGGGGTGGGCTTCCAGTATCTAAAGAGGCGATTATTACATGTGGAAAGATGAGTTGTATGATTGCTGTTTTGTCGGACTGTGGCGTGGAAAGGGGTATTGAATACCACTCTTAACTGGATGATTTGTGTGTTCCGTATTGGCTTAATGAGGAGTGGCTTGGTGTTCGCTGTTTGAGAAGGGTGTAGTGAAGCTGTTGACGCATACCTTGTCGGGGATATGCTCGGGGCTCATAACCAGTTGCTTGCACAATTCCTTTTCAGCTTACCTCTGTGGCCTGAGGTTGCTGGGCAGTGGGTGGAGTTGGCGTTCCTGCTGACTGGATATTTACTGTTCTTTAGTGGTGTTGACTATGAGTGGGCGAGTGTTTGACGTGGAGAGCGTTGTGTTGGTAACTTGTTTGTCATGTATATTTTCTGTTCTTGGCTGTTAGTGTGGTTTATGTCGGGTGTACTTGATTGATTCTTGTACGGTTGTCTTGCACAGTGGTTCGGGGATCTCCCCTGCAGAGGTTCCCCAGAGGAAACCTCTCATCAGACTGCATAAGATTTTGTGAGACAATTTATCAAATTCAGTGTTCAGATCCAATTGGATCAGGGCTGAAGAACGGCCTTCATCTAGGGCACTACAGAGTTGCTTAGTGACTGCGAGAAGCACTGCTTCCATACTCTGTCCAGTCCTGAAACCATTTTGGGAGGGATCCAGGAGGTCATTGTTGTGCTGTGAAAGCATTGTTGAAATAATTTCCATTACGTTGGTGTCCACATTCTTTGAGGCTATTTGCTGCTCTGCATGACTTGTTGTGGTGGAGTAGCGAATAGAAGCCCGCCCACTCTCCGCCCATATTTGCCATTGGCTTGTGTCATTGTCTGTCCTAAATGCTGACTTCTGATTCGAAAATAGGTTTGTTAGTCCCTCCTTAGTACCGCCTCCTCTTCATTTGTCACCTCCCATGGCGACTGGCCCCTTTACTTCAGTTGTTACACAGTATGTGTTATTTAGACTGTGAGCACTATTTTCTTTTACAGTTTCTCTTACTGCAGACACGACGTGCTTTGGTGCCTTCTTTACCTCCCCCCTCCCTCCCGCTGTCATGCCTTGTTTACCCAAATGTCCGTGCCTTCTCCCTCCCCGTCCCCCCGCCCTCCCGCTGTCCGTGCCTTTGACCGACCGCCCTCCCTCCCGTTGTCCGTGATGCCTTGCATTTGCAATGCAATAGGTCTCGCATTTAAGCGAGTTTGAGCTATTGGCATTGTAAATGACAATGCCTTTTATGTATGTTATGGTTTTTAAAACATAAATAAAATGCATTTTTCATTACAATGCCAATCGCTTAAACTCGCGTAAATGCAAGACCTATTGCATTGCTAATGCTTGTTTATTAAATGAACCAAGATGATGGATGCCAATCTTGCAAAAAATAGGTTAAATGTGCACACGAAAGCTTTATGTAAAAGGAGTCTCCCGGAAGAAGATTGTAGCTGCTGGGCTTTCTCAAAAAGGAAGGGAAAAAGTAAAAAAAACACACACAAAAACCAACATATGTGAAGAGGCAAAGGAGTGGTGGAGTGTAGTGTCCGAAGAGTTGGTATGCAGCGGTGGAGTAGGCACTGGGGCTGTTTAAAAGTGAATGTTGCCAAGCAGTTACAGCCAGGCAAGAGGTTGGCGGGTTATAAGAATGAGGTGTGCAGTCGCAAAGTGGAGCAATAGGGAGGGGGAGAACAGTGAACTTGCAATTGGAGGGGGGTTTAAAAAAAATTAGACAGGGAGTAGTGGGGGAAGCAACAGATGAGCAACACTGATAGTGGGGGAGGATGGGGATTTAAGCTGAGAACAGCACATGATTGAGACAGCAAGAAAACAAATGCACATGATGGAATGATGAAATGGAAAGAAAAGAGTAGTTCCATTAATGTAAGCAGTGGAAGGATACAAGTCATCCACTCAAAAGGATGGTAAAGAAGCTATGTTCCAGTGGTGGGACAAAAACAAGAAGAGGAAAGAAACTCATTGAGTAGGAAGCAAGCTAAAGAGAGTTACAAGAAAGCCATCCAATGTTAAGTAATGGACTGGCCCAAAGCCCACTCTAAGTTTTTGGTATGGTCCACAGGGCGACTTTCAACAATAGAAAAAAGGTGTCTGCAGAGGGGGACCAAAAAAGAGACTTTTGAAATAAGGAGATTGATTTTAGCAGCCATCACAACCAAGCAGTCAACATTATTGAGTTTTTCACTGCTCTTGTGAAAATAAAATACTTGTATTCAAAAATACAAACAGATTTATACATTTTTTTATTGAGCCCATAGATATTTCAGTGTACACTTTGTACCCAATCACAAATGACCCATACATTTCAGGTATAACAGTGCATCTGTTAATTACTGCTACTGGGGCATGAGGTAAGTAGTTGGTGTTCAATTTCTACCTGATTGCAAATTTAATACCATGGAAGGAGGAATTATATAAAATCGTGCATGAATTCATCAGATCGGTGTTGCACAAACAAGGCCAAAATGTGCCCCTTCCAATTTGTAGCAGATTTTACCCACAGCAGATTAGGGCCAGATTTATCAAAGTGTTTTATCCATTCTGTGTCTATGGGAAAATGTGTTCATACATATGGCCCTAACTCTATAACTGGGCTCACTTTGCACTCGGTTTACAAGTATGGACTTTATGCTGAAACTGTATATGAAACTGGGTACATGGTTATCACAAAATGGCCGCATGCAAATCAAATCAAATTACCAAGAGCAGATGTACACAAACAAGATCGTTGGTGAGTAAAATGTATGATCAGAATACTGGACGAGAGCCAGATTGTGTTTTAAATGTGTTTGATACACGAAGACACGATTCAGCATTTCACATAACATTTTTCCACCCACTCACCATGTTTTTAATGAGGAAACTCTTGATGTCATGTTGCAGTGCAGACGTCATAGAAGAAGGAAAAAAGGAGTAAGGCAAAGCCTGCAATACTTACTTTAGTTTAAACGCGATGCTATCTTTCGAGCGTGACTTGCAGATCTCACTGGCTTCCGGTATCTTGTAGGGGGGTACCGCATCTGGGGCAGTGAGTTGATGCGCCATGAAGCAAGCATATCTGTCTGCCCGTGCTTTACCACAACAGTCTTCATGCCATGGGTATTTCTCTGCATTTTCTGGCCGTCTACACATTTCATCCACGACAACTGTCATCTGGAGGGAAAAATACATATTTCTTACATGCTTCGCTTTTCTGAATGTTGTCTTGAGAGCATTTTTGTGAGCAAAGATGCAAGTGAGCATAATCTTTTGCTAGGGTGAAGGTACATAACCACCGTCACTGGATGCTAGGGGACAGCCACATCTGTGCATTCCTAATAGAGGGACATAAACTAGGGGTTCATGGGAAACGGTAGACCTCTGACTCTAAGGGGCTTTTCTGGGGCGGTTACGTGGGGGTGGAATTGCCACCTGCATTCTAAGGGGCAGGGTCTTAGCCCCACTAAAGATTGTGATCAAACCTCCTGGGCAAGGATGGTGGACAGGATAAAATTTAGAAAGGGCCTGTGCATTTCAAAAGTGGCCTTTTGAACTGATCGCATCTTCAAAGGCCATGGTGGGTATAAATGCTGGGGCTTAGGCCTCCGAATGTAGAGACACTTTTGGATTTGGAGCCATACTAGGCTGGTTCGACACCGGGACATTGACATGAGGAATCATTAGGGCAGGAGGGACTGCAACTGGACTATCTGTAGACTTGTGGTGGCCTGGAGCTTGTCGTGCTCTAGGAAGGGGACTATTACTTGGAAGATAGTGCCTGGATGTTGCTGGCCTGCAGCTAAGTGCCAACTGTTGTTGCCTGGGTCCCTAAGTACTCTCCAAGGGCTGGTGAGCTGGCCTCCACCCACAGATCCCAGGGACACATAGGATCTCACTGACCCTACTGGATGTGGTAGAGACAGATGGAAGTGACCGTGGTTGGGACAAGGACCATCCTGACATACACCATCCTCTCGCTGTGCAAGAGGAGTGTTTGTGCAAGGATCAGCAGCCATCTGAGGTGCTGGGACGTGAGGAGTTCAAGGAGTGCGGGGGAAGCTTGCAGAATTTGAGGGACCCATGCTTGCAACCAGGGGACTGTGCTCACTTGTTCTCCAGAACGTGATGTGTCCAAGGGGTGTTGGCCGAGCCTGATCCGAGAGCTGAGACTGTCTTCAGTGTCCAGATCAGGAGGGCAACAGTGCCTGGCATTGCGGCCTCTATCCGAGGTCGTTGGCTCCCTCTCCCTGGACTCACGCCACAGCATGCTTTGTTGTGGAAAACACTGTGACGAGACCCGAGGGGGTTTTGTGTGCCTTGTGGGCATCTGCAGCAGACGGTCCGGGCGCTACGGCACATCACACCTCTGCGAAGTGGTAGCGCACCAGCTTTCTGTGTCACAACCTTTTGTTAACGGTGGGAATAGCAATCCCGCACTCATGCAGGTGCCATCGGTCACCTGGAGGTCTAATTCGAATGGACGAAACTAAGTAACTGTTTCTTTCCGTGTTAGATGATACTGATGGAGCAAGGACTCATAAATGAGACTTGCTCGGAAGCAATCCTTTTGTTTTAACTCATTAACGAATTACTAACAACATGTTTGTAATTAATATTTCGCATTTAGAAAAAGACACGCGAGACAGTGAAGCTTGCCTATGTGTTTACTAACTGCAATAATATGAACAAAGGACTAAAACGCACTTTAACAAGGGATCTTTACTGTGCAGGCGTCTACTACATCTACGTAGTATGACGCACTAATGCTTGGAGGGAAAATCTTGCGCCTACGCAAAAGATAATAAAATGGCCGCTTGAAAGCTCACATGCCTGGCACCTGCTTGACTGAAATAGAAAATAAGTTTTATACTAACACAAATGCAGAAAGGGTAATAATAATTAGAGTGGGTTAGAGTAGAGGTTGGTGGTGTACAGTGAAACCATTTATTTTTGAGAATAACATTTCTTCTTTTGACTTTATTATTAGTGCGCATTTGGGCCCTCCACACTTGTCTGAATTGAGCTGACTGACTTGACCCCACGCATGCGCACAAGAGAGAAAATAAGGAAAGATGAGTTAGGACTTGTCACGCGTCCAAGGCAAGCGAAGATGTGCCCTGGGAACATGAGGGTGAAGAGTTCATATGAAGGAGCTTTATTCATGACATTGCAACATTTTGTATTAATAACGTTTGGAGATGTATGGGAAAGGAAATGATTTAATAAAAGTTTGAGAGGAGGGGTTTGAAACAATGGTTTAATGAAATAAGTGAAATGTAAGCATGGTGTGACGATCATCCCCCTCGCCTGTCCAATCAGAGTTAGTATTTTGTGAAATTGAAACATTAATGGGTGGTACATGGTTATGGAAAGGTATAATTGAGGTAGTTTTAGTTAGTTAGGAGCAGACACGGGGAAAAACTGATGATGAGCAGAGCTGACACGGAGCTTAATGGGAGCACAGAAGCAGAGCTCGGGATGCTGTCGGTGCTGGGGGTAGTGCTGATGCAGTGAGACGCTGATGAAGAAATCGAATGCAGAACCATCTATTTTAACTTAATTGGGTTAGAAAGAAGATCGCGGAAGATCCACGAGGTGGAAGAGAGTGTCAGAGAGGGGTGCAACGCAGTCATCGGTATTTAGAGAGAGGTGAAGTATCCTGTCCTGATTCCTGTCCTGAAGTCTTTGTCGCCTGATCTATCCCGGGGGACCCTTACCAGCCCTTTGGCCAGGGGGTTGGTCTTCACACCATACTTGGTAATTATAAATTCATCGTATTGATAGATGTTCTTCTCTCTCTGTCCTCTTCTTTCTGAGCATAGTTATTGTGTGGATCTGAATTGCTATTGCTTATTGAGAATTGATTGAATTGACACTCTTGCGAATGAGGGTGTTTGTACTAAAACGTTGAGATGGTTCACACTCAATTAATTTAGATAAAGATTTTAAAACTTCCAGAGTCTGTGATTATTTCATTTTAATTGAGAAATGTTTAATAAGTTATGTTAATTATCACCATCAACTAGTTCCAACTAATGGTCCATTGACCAGAGGAAAGAACTAATTGATCAGTGAAAGGTTTAGTTAGGGAAAGAAATAACTAGATCTTGAAGTATGAAAATCATAAACTAAGTTCCAGCGGTCTACTTGGTATTTTGTGGAAGTAGTTATATGGGCCCAGGTGAGTATATGGTAGTGGAGTATCTGCTGCTAGTACACCGCTGGATCAGTACCAACTGTCTAGTCAACTGGTGGAGTTGAAGGACTGAGGGGCTGAGTCACGAGGCATAGTCAGAGAGTGATGACTGTTTGACCTTTCTCCAATAGGAATGTCCAACAATTGCACATAACTTTAAAGTATACATACAATGTGTGTTTTGTTTTGTTTTGATTTCAATAGAGAAGTTTGACAATTGCTTATGACTGTATAGTGTATATGCAATGTGTATCTCATTTTGATTTCAGTGTGTGTGTGTATGTAATATAATGACAAGTGTTTTTATACATACAGTGTTGAGTCTTTTGTGGCGAAAGCAGAGTGTTGCCAGGGGGGATGTTGTGTCATTACTTTACACTCGAGCCCTGAGGATAAGCCTGACTGCTCGGTGCCAAGCTACCAGAGGGTGACCACAGGTTTTCGGACAAGTGTATTGTACTCATCCTATTTGGAACAGTGGATTCTGACTGGCTCTGATGCGTCTCAGCCAGCACGAAACTGCTGGGTCTAACACACACTCTCTCTCCTCTCTGTTTTGAAGTTCTTAAAAATGAAAAATGATGGTTATTTAAAAAAATATTGTGTTTTAAGTACCGCTAACAATCCGCACTGCTCTCCCTTTCCACTGGCCCTTAATCTCTCTCATGCCCTGCTTCTCATGTATGTATTTAGCCGATATGCCAGTGTGAATGCTTGGAAAATCTGAAACTCACACACTCCTAATCTTACTGACAAAGCTACGCCCCTGTTCATGGCCTCCTTGTTTTGGACACTCAGGGATGAGCATTTCTGCAGTTAACCACACCAACTCGATTTTTCTTCATCCAGTCCTACCAATAAGTCATGCCACCTTTGGCAGGCCATTAATTCTTTCCCAAAGTCAGGGGTGCAACAATCAACGGTGCTACAGATAGATTTGCACTGATGCCCAGGGATGTGAAGGGCTTACTGATCCCCAGTTTTGTCGATTCTTTACTATTGGGGCCAATGCCCTTGCTTGCTCTGGGTCCAAGGCATCATTGCTATGTTGATGCACAAAATGAAAGCCCCTTCCTTAAGGAGATCTGTAAGTAACTTCACTCTGTCTCTAAGAAGTCCTTCTTGTAAGATGCCCCATGGGAGTACCAATGTCCAGCCTGGGATGAGAGAGGATGGAAACAGGACTAGAAAAGAAGAAATGAGTTGGTGTAATTGAGATTGATAGTAGGTAATCCAAGCATTAGCACTTCCATCCTCTTTGTCACCCCTGTTCTTAAACAACAAATACCCAGCAGCAGCAAAATAATTTGACTGATGAATATATATTAGGAGCAATTTGAAAAATAAATGGAATAAAAAATGACTCGCTAGCAGCACCAAATTCAATTCTGCTTTTCCAAATTATGATTAGACTAGGTACAAACCTCATGTGAGAGGATGAGGAGGAAAAGGACCCAGTGACTCCCATTAAATCAAAATGAAGAATGGTGCCATACATTTTGAATTACAAATGTCTAATCCATAGCCAAACCAGAAGCAAACAAACCCCTCATCCCAATCCCTCTTCATGCAACCTTAGCATCGGGATATGGAGAACTAGTCACTATAGAAAGTAATGGTAGGAAGCAGGATCCATTTCTGCAAATTAACTACATAGTGTAGGATGAAGCCACAACTCTTCCTTTTAACGCACAAGGGCTCTGATAACTCTAGAGATGCCACTTTTGGCCATTGCTAAAATTCTGCCCTCTCAGGAGATTGAGAGAGAGAGAGAGTCATGTTTGACATTGCCTGCTCCAAAGTAATAAATTGAGAGTAGGGCTTCCTGGCTGGATATAAACATGTCAAGGAATTTCTGGATCAAGCCCTAGCAAATCTGAAGGTAGAGCTCTATCTTTAAAGAAATACTGTTGCAAATTTAAAACTCCTCCAGAAGTTATACACATGTACATTTCAATTGAAACTGATGCATTGTGTGAACAGCAACATTAAGGAGCAGGCTACTCACTGTAAAATGAAAGAGCGGTGCTCTGGAACAGCCATAGTGTCCAAATTGGATGATCTGACAGTCCAGAAACCCATGTGCGAAACATTTACCCAGATTACCACCTCCATCCCCTCCTGCAGGAGTCAGTTGCTAAGAGCAGGGGCGAGGGTAATTCAAAATAAGTCCATAGAGTGGCGGTCTCAAGACAGTAGGGATGATATTAGGATGGGACAATGCCTAGTTCCTGGAGTCTGGAGACACATGAACAAGATGAGGGTCTACCCAGAGTCTCATACAAAACATGCTAATTGTAAGGCTATGAGCAGCTTCATAGGTGTCCGACCCATCCTACACATGGCCTTTGGTGCATCTGACCCCCAGCTGTGCGTAACCATAGGAAATTGATAAAATGGGAATGGGATGCAGGGAAAGGACTTGCCCACCACCGTACCTGGGTATCTACTCCTGCTGAGCATGGTTAGCCACAAGCACGCATGGGTCTAGCCTTTTGCAAGTTGCAGGGTTCTATACATAATCGCTGGCACATGAATCTGTGATGCTTATCCTGGTTTAGCAACTTTAGATGTGGGAAGCTTGCAGGTGGCGCGGGATCAAAAGTGGGTTTGTGGTAGCACATGGGCCACGCTGGTATTTGTGGAGAATCCGTGAATCCTGCAAAAATATCAGCATTTTTTAAAATTTGTCTATGAGGGTATTTGTACATCCCAAATTGGGCCTTGGAGAGGGGACATGCTTACCCTATTGCCTTCTGTGCTCTTTTGTATTAACTTTCAGGATCTGGGAACAAGTCCCGAAGTCCTCATCATATCATCACGGTAGGTAGATCCGTCTAGAAAAAAAGATCCCTTAGCAATCAAACCCAAGTATTTTTTTGAAGTTTGGAGCCTGGGAGGTTTGCGCCACAGATTTCATTTGAGGTAATTCCATTCAGCTATTTGTTTCCTGTATTGAGCAGGAATTGGAAATGGAAATTTTGGGTCTCCACCCCTTTCCCTTTTCTTGGGCCCTGCTAGATGGAGCTACAAAAAATTGCCATCGAGAATCCAAAGTGGATGTCCTTTTATGTAAAGTTTTGTGCAGATTCGTCTAGCAGTACTAAAGTAATTAAGAAAATAAAAAATGTGTTTCCTATGGAAACTGTGGCCTAACTATAATTACACGAGTGTTATCGCTGCCAGTGCAATATATAGAGAACACATCATGGGTAACTGTGTAACATCGGCCTATATTGCCATTGAGGGGTTCTGGATACATTTATAAACCATGAGTTGAAGGCCGAGGGGTATATAAGTGTCACCTGAACCACAAGATGGTAATATAAAACTTTATTAAACTTGTTTCTTGTTATGTAGTTTTTATATTGCATGATTCAGTAATTGATTTTAGTATTCTCTAGAAACATTTAGAGCATTTAAGTGCCATCTGTTTAATATTCATTGTTTGCAAGAGATTGAAAATATGTGTGTTTTTCTTTGGGGTATTGGGCTTTATGCAACATGTTATGTTTTGTTATTAAATGCTGTGATATTTTAACTGACTTTATATAGTACTCTAATACCAAACATATTTTGCCGATGTCACACAGAAACTGACAGCGCTTTTGTTAATCAGCCTAGTCACAGTACGAAAAAGCAAGTTTTATTTATTTTTTATTTTATATTGTTTGTTGCTGTTTGGATTTCATCCACCTGGGTCTCAGAGCACTGCACAATGGGAGTGGTGACACTGCCCAGCTTGATATCATGGTCCTGCAACATGGATTGGTGCATGCAGGGCGAGGTCACAGTATGCAAGGCCAAAGGTTGCCCTCGAAAATTTGAAAAGATTTGGGCCAAATGGCAAGATTTCCTGAAGGACGGGGAACGAGAGATAAAATTGAAGGGACTGAAGATGCTTCATCTGAACTGGGAAAATATTTCGGGGTTTATTTACAAGCCCCTGGCGCCGCCAGTGCATCACTTTTAATATGGGAATAAGCGACATACAGCGGCTCAAGGGGCTTGTAAATAAGCCTCTTGATATCGTAAACACTATGGTCCTGATTCACGAAGGGTAACTTAGGCTTTTGTGTACGTTCACGATTGTTTCCTATTCACAAAGGGATTTATGAGTAGTATCTTTATGAGTCCGGAGTCTCCGCACGTAAAAATACCTCTTTTTATGTGCGGAGACTCCACACTCGTAAAGATAGTACTTGCAAATCCCTTTGTGAATAGGAAACAACCATAAACGTACATAAAAGTACGTTTACCTTTGTGAATCAGGCCGTGAGTAAAGAACGGTATGGGGCCCACATGTACCTGAGAGGGTGAAACAGTATTTGCAGCTGTAGATGTATCGAAACTACATAAACAGGATGATGGTATGTGTCATGACATGTATGATATTGATTTGTAAAAAATATGTCTGATTTTATAATGGAGAATTAATAAAAAAGATTTACAAAAAAAAGGAAAAGACACAACAGGACACCAGAATGCATGACAGAATTGCAAACATGATACAGTTACAACAGGGCATATAGGGTAACAATAGTAGCATTTAAAAATTGGAGTAAGCCGGATGACAAACAAGCATAAAGTATGGGGTACAAAAAACATAACAAGTTTGTTCTAAATGCAGCATAATGTTTCTAGAGTCGGCAGCTTGGAATGGACTTTGAAACTACGTGCTATGAGGGACCCGGTGCTATTCAAATAAAAAACCACAAGCCATGGCTCTTAATACAAGTGTAAGCCTCCTAGTTTCCGTTATTAGCGGCCGTCGTGCCGGGATACTCTTTGGAGTAGCTGTGCGCGTTATAAATTGCAATCATCATCATCAAACATTTTGGTCGCAAACAGTGGCCGATCACTCATGCAGGGCATTTTGACATTAGCATTATAGAGTCAAAATAATCTAAATAAGAGTTGGAAGACTTTAATAAGATTGAATGTGTAATAGAAGGATTAAAGAGTTGTAACTTAATAGGAAACAGACTATGTAGCTTTAAAGACAGAGTGATAAATATAGTGTGAGAAGAGTCTCAGGGTTCTGGGCCCACCCAGCAGTTGGAGTACAGTGGGCTGCAATGAAATGGTATGCAGAGGTGGTGAGATTAAACATGCAGGTGCAGCTGCTTACAAAGGAGCATATTCCACAGCAGAGATTTGAAAAGAAAGAGTTTTCTTAATTTCTAAAGAATTAATTCCAGATTCTGTGAGCATTGCCAGAGAAGGATATGTGAAGAGAGTTCTTAAAACGTCGCATGGACAGAATTCTTGTGATTTTGCTGCATATGGTGTGGGTCCCTCCAGATTTGGCTAGCTGGGGGGAGAAATATCTGGGAGATTGGAGGTGTAGACCACAGCTGACTAGGAGCGGTGCACATCGAGAAGGAGCCTTTGAGGTTTGTCAAATGCAGGGACGATGGAGTCCACATTCCTAGGGTCTGATTCACAAAGGTGAATTTTGAATAATTTACACTTTTGCATAAGTTTACAACTTTTTCACAGTTCACAAAATCCCAGGGTACATTTACTCCAAAAGTGTAACTTACACTCTGATTTGTGAATAGCTAAATTGTTGTAAACTTACGCAAAAGTTTCAAATTACTCAAACCTTTGAGAATCAGGCCTTGAGTTTTTTTAAGAAACCTGGCAGCAGCATTAAGAACAGCTCTATATGGGAAGAGTCTTTTTTTAGGTCCCTATTAAATGTTAGGTGCTAACTCTTACCTCCACATTGGTTTGCCATTGACAAAATGTCAACATTACTAAAACAATTTGTTGTTAATCAGATCTTAACCCGTTTTTCAGTTTAATGCAAACAACACATCTGGCAGTTCTATTGATTGTTCTTTAAGGGGTATGCCTAATTCAACAGGCAGTTATACTGATTTATATTTTGTATCTTTTTTAAACTACATAGCACACTAAAAAATACCTCTAAGTCAAGGTGCATTTTGTGCAGCTTGTAAAGTTCCATACAAGGTATCGTGAAGGGTTATCTAATCTACTGGGGGCCTGGTTGGTAAGTAGTATGCTCTTGTTCAAGTGGAAAATATGTTCCTGAGTATCTATGTAATTGACACTGAAGTTGGACAGAACGTGTTGTTTATAAGCATAACAAATAACATATTTCCATACCACTGTTTGTCCGCATTCCCCTCTCAATACCCCTCTTGCACAAATCTCTGCCAGTTCTGTTACATATTTAACCCTTTGGGCTTGCTCTTCAAAGGGACACAGCTGGAGATTCTGGGAAAATATGATCATGGCTCTGAAAAAGAAAAAATGCATCGATTAGAAACAAATTAAACACTGTAGGAGATCAATTTGAAAATGCTTCGAGCGGTTACGTGTATTTGCACACGCCACACTTTTGGTCCAGGAACATGAACCATGTTGTGGAGTTGCTGTACATGATGATTCTTCAACACCTGTTGTCAGAGGGACACACATACCAGCAAACCCTTTTTTTATGTACTAGGGCTATTGGTAAGAGGTCAGATGTGTGCTCAGTTTGGTTTGTTAGTTAATATTTACAAGGTTTGGTTGGAGTTTGTTTGGTCACATTTAAAAAAAAGTGTGTTTGAGGCAGGTCTTGGTTGGAATAGAATTTTTGTGAAAGCTGTTGATCTTTTCTAAAAAAAAAAAAAGAAATCAGTAATAAGTAAAAAACAAAAATGACCATGAGCGAAATGCCATGTGAATATCGAAACATACTCGTTATGGCAACTACATTTTGCGTTTTGTGTAATATTTTTATCTATTTACTTACATTTTTCATTAGTTTTCAGAACGAGATTCAACCTTGAAACCACCAACGCTTTATACAGTTTTTAGAGAATATTTTTGAAATTCAAAATGTTGTCAAAATTAAGTGGTTGCTCAAGTATAAACAATGTGGTGAATCATAATTAGGGCTCCCGGTTTTATGGTATTTATATTTTTAACATTTCCGTCTGTATTTATCCATATTTATTTTTTGGTCAACTCTTTGGTATTTATCCATATTTATTTTGCGTTTTGAGAATAAATGAAGCTGTAAAATGGTTTATTTCCACCTTTATTAAACTCTTGGATGTGCACTCATAAATGGATGCCTGTCATGTTTTAGCAAATTAAGCAGCCACTTATAACAAAAGACTACACTCATAGGTACATAATAGTGTTATACTACAAATATATGTTAACATATGACTCTATTTAAGGAAATCTCATCCTGTTTTTTAACTCTCCATGTTGTCTATCTGCTCAGCTGTTGTCTGGAACTCATGAAAGACAGCATGGAGAGTCTCTCAAAAGAAGCACCATTTTCAGTATTTTTCCGCTTTTAAAAATAAATACAGGCAGGAAACACATTGTTTTCTGTCTGTATTTATCTGTAAAAATCAGTAAAAACAGAAAACCGGAAGCCTTAATCATAATGGATGGGAAGGCTACACATTTGACAACAGTTGATCATTATATCTTCCATGGGTCATATTTAATTCCTTCAATCACTTCTTGAAGTGTTTCTCTTCATGACTGTGTAAGACCTGTTAGCTTTTTAAAAGGGCATATTATAAGTACATATTATCTCTTTATGCTGATAGAAAATGCACTATCAAATACACCCCAAGTAGGTTCATCTGCCATTAACCAGTCTTGAAGGTGTTTAAAACTCCGACATTCACTACAGCAACAAACAAAAAAGTGAGCAAAAGAATACTTGAATAATCAGCCACTGGGAATCACTCGGGCTGCATTTCACACCATCATTTTTGTCCGCTTTTCCATCCTTGACAGAGACTAGCCATATGCAAATCAGTCCATTTCCCCAAGTGATCACCAGTGGCAGAGATTAATTTAATCACGTTGTGGCTTGATCTAGTAGAAGCCCTAAGTGCGACAGGTATACCCAGACTTGTATCCCATTCTCACAGTTCCGCAGGACCCGAGCCAGGCCCGTAGCCAGGAGTATATGTTTAGGGGGACATGGCTCTTAACTATGGCAAACATTGAAGCTGTGCACTGTAGGTGCATTCTTCTTTCCCAAATACTGGTTGTACTACTACATATCGACCCCTAGAATATTGTGATACAAGAATATCAAGGATAGAATATCGAAAGAAAAGTGCATATAAGGAAGTATAGATTTACTATTCCTACCTCCACCTATGTACCATCAGCTTTCCACAATCAACTTTAAACTCTATCAATTAGATATGATTTAAATTAGAAGGGTGTAATGTTGTAAATTTGACTGACTCACAACTTTATGCATTTTCTAAAATATTCAGGCTTTGTGAAATTCAAAGTTTATTTGTTGTTTTTTTTTAAGTTGGCCTCAACTCAGAATCCTGTCTTCACCACTTCTTACCTGAAGTGGTGGATGCCCAGCCCCTACACTTAGCATTAGTTTGCTGGAGGATATTCTACCTGGGACATTCTGCATCCGAAAATCAACACACCTAGAAGGCCCGAAGGGATAAACCATGCCTCACGTAAAGTTAGGAAATTTCATCTGCTTTGTAAAGTGTGGAGATTCCTAACTCTGCCCAACTTTATAAGTGAAATTTTAATGTAGCTCATTTTGGAAAATTAGTGGCAACCACAGTGTTCTAAAAACATTTTAGGGCTGCAAAAATGGTGAAAACTAAATAGAATTTATATGTAATTTTACATGGAAATTTGGGAAGGTCCCACAATGGGTTTCACTGTAAGGTTGTGACAAAAGAGAATAGCTCAATTACTTTTGACCAATAGCAACAGTCAAAACTGCATGGACTTGAAGCAGGCTCCCACATTGGCAGACACCCCTCACAGTTACATGTCATACATCGACCAGCAAGACAGGTAGGCACGGTAAATGATAGGTGAATGTGTGAGCCTGGGACGGGTCCATTGAGGCCTGTGTCCTGGCTGAAGACACTAACTGCATCTCCACTTAGAGGAGCCATAGATGGACAGGCAGAAACTCTGCCTCTGAGGATTTGCTATTATCATCCCATACCTAAGTGACATTCTGAGATACAAGGAAGCAGCCATAGTGTATAAATATTTGGGACCTGCAGTTGTGGGCTACGCGTTGTAGGTAAACGCTTCAGTGCCCCACAAAGGGGCAAAGAAAAGTGCCCCACAAAAGGGTAGTAAGCGCTATACAAATACTGCAATACAACACTATATTTATTATTTGTGCATTGCCAATATTTGTTTTCATCCTATTAAAATCATTGTTTCTATCACACTTTAGAATTACAAAACAAAATGTGCTTCATTTGTGCTTTCATAATTTCTGATATATTTTAAAATATTCCCACCACTCATTTACAGGCATTTAATTTTTTTCTGTATTAGAAACAAATTAACATCCTACATTCTTTGTCAGATAATTCACTTTATAAAATCCTCTCACTTTGCAGTCATAGAAAGAAAAGTAAACAACATCACCATGTTAAACAAATAAGCCACAATTTGTCAGAAGACCTTATGAACTCCAGCATAGCTATTAAGGGGACTCTTCAGCACCCCTGACCCCCGCATTTACATTGTTATATAAACTGAGTTTTTAATAAATACTGTGATTGCTGCCTTGATCAGTTGTGTGTGGGGGGCAAAGATTAATATGGACTGGCCTGGCCCTCAAATACTCCCCCATCATTACGACCCTAGCCCAAACTATTCCTCACTGGTGATGGCCGAAATTGGTCTGAGGCTGCTTGTGCTCCTTTCTGGAGTGGCCCTGCCCTAGAAATCAGTTTGGAGCTAGACCAAGACTGATTTGCATGTGGCTGCTCTCTGTCTATAGAAACATAATGGGCAAAAAGGGATGTTATGAAATGTGTCCCAAGTGTCCTTCAGTGACTGAGATTGATTAAAGTATTTCTTCTATCAGAATATCATGGTGTCGGAGAACATGGCGGCCGCATAGATTCGCAGGCCGCAAGCTCTGTAGGCTCCCGGTCACCGTAATTTCAATGCACGCTTTTTTATTTTCTTTCTAAACACTCGTAATGATGAAAATGTATCGCCACTAGTCCAGATATGTTAACCCTCACCGATACCTGATGTGCCTCACGCCTGGAACTTGTGGAGCTTCATTGGTGTTTCCCCTCCCGTCATCGGACGCTGGTCCGCGTTGCTTCATGGCCGCCCTGGAGCTCAGGAAGAGCCGCAGGGCAGCAGCTCGAGGATACCTCCGGGCGAGTGGTTGCAGCGTCAGCACATACGCTGCGGCCGCACGCCCTGGAGGATTGGGAGGAATCGGAGCTGGAAACTCTGTGGAGGAGGTGCAGCCAGTCGCCATTTGCGTCGGTGGAACACAGAACTTGAGAGGTAGGGGGGCCATTACGGGGGCTATATCCAGCGCATTAGGAGGGCAGATAGTGGTGGGTACCCCCTTCGAGGGAGATAGTGTGTCCACAGCTAAACAGAGTTTGAGACAGAGTCAGGTTTTGAACTCAGGACCCTTGGTTGGACTTACTTCCCTCACTCTCCTCATAAGTTCTCACAAAAATTCCCTTGCAGAGAAATCAAAGAGGGAAGTAAAAAGGAGAGGGAGAAAACATAAGCAAAAGGAAGCACTTTTAGAGCCTAAATTAAAGATTACACCATCTTTGCGCACCTTTTTTAAAGTACAACCACCAGTACTTTCATTAAAGAGACCGCCACGCATTGAGGTAGGGAGCCCTAAAGCCTGTTAAGAGACCACAGAGACCACGGAGACCACAGCTGTTATAGCCACTATAGACGCTTCTGTTATAGTAATGGAGAAGGGGGAGCAGCTTGGTCAGGGCAGCACCCAAGAGAGCATTATGGCCACGACTTCTGACGGAACGAAGAGTAGAAATGGCGTTAACACTCAGTCCAAAGGGGCCGAAGATTGTGGAGGGCACACATTAGCTCAGAACATAACTCCTGTCACTAGGAACCCAAGTGAACTATCGGCCAGCTCCTTAGAAGCAATGTTAGGAGCGTTAACTCTGGATATTAAGAATGGGTTCTCGGTATCAGAAGCTAACCAGCGTGAAATACGGGGGTTTTGCGAGACATTAGATAAAAAGCTGGACACTTTATCTGAGAGAACAGAAATACTTGAGAACACAGTGGAGGAGCTAAAAAAGGAACTCGCATATAATAAAACGGAGATCCAAGTACTGCGTAGAGATGAGCAGGGCCTTCAGGAAAAGCTGGAGCAATTAGAGAATAATTCCAGAAGGAATAATTTGAGGATATTAAATGTTCCAGAAGGAAATGAGAAGGACAATTTAAAATCATACGTGGTAGCCCTCATAAAGGCTGCGGTCCAGGTAGATGAGAGTGAGGTCGACATTGAAAAAGACATACAGAGAATACATAGAGACCCCTTCAGAAAAATGCTGGGTAGAGTAAAACCAAGAAAGATCCTTATCAATTTTCAGACATATGCGCTGAAAGAGAAAGTTCTTACATCAGCACTAAAGTTAAAGTCATTGAAAGGTCCTGATTTCTCTTTGAAATAAGATCAGATCTATCACGTATCACGTTAGATAGACAGTGGGAGTTGGGTAAACGTATGGATGACTTTAGGAAATCAGATGCAACAGTACAACTTAAATTCCCGGCTTCACTGCGAATAATGTATAACAACAAAATGCACATGATAAGAAGCATAAGGGAAGCAGATGAGTTATTAGAAAACATTAAGGGAGATGGAGGGGGCAGTTGAGGAGGCAGATACTGCAATTTAATAAATCACATTTTGAATACACTCATATATTGACACATAATAAAAAAAAATTTTTAGTGTGACCGGGGACCAACAGAGCAAAAGAAGAATTTGGACTAAGATCAGGTCCAAGAAGAAGAAGCAGGGGTGGGTTCTCCAGGGTAAGGGGTGGGAGGGCCGAGAAGTGGGGTATCACGGGGTGGAGAGCATATGGGAGGAAAAAAAAAATCCTCAAATACCTCAGAAAGAGTAATTGCTTTTAACATAGCAAAGATATGTCCATCCAAATTCTAACTTGGAATGTCAATGGGCTGCGCGTAAGGGGACATAGGGACAGGCTATTGCAATATCTTAGAGATTCTCCCGCTCAAGTTCTCATTTTACAGGAGATACACTTAATAAAAAAGGAATGTGTTGACCTTTTTAAAAAATAAAGTTGGGTACAACAAGTGCTATGTACTGATCAGAGTGGGAGTATTAGAGGAGTCGCTATAATTGTGAAAAAGCAAGCGAAAATATGGGTGACTAAGTCGAAGGCGGATAAAGGAGGCAGGTGGATTATAGCTAATGTAAAAACAGACGATAAGTCACTAATGTTAGTAGGCTATTATGGTCCGAATCAGGACGATTGGGAGCCATTAAAAAATTTGTTTACTAACCTGTTAGAATTCTCAGGCCCAATTATAATAGGGGGAGATTTCAATGTTGTTTTAGATTTAAAATTAGATAAGTCAAGTAGAACTAGAGCAACACCGACACCCAACTCACGAGCACTCCTAAAAACCATGATGGCGGAGCACACTTTGTGTGATCTTTGGAGAGAAAGAGCAGGTAATCAACAAGGTATATCTTTTCATAATAAAAAATATCGAAGTATGTCTAGAATAGATTACTTTCTAGTAGACTGGAGCCTCAGAGACGATATCTTGTATATTGATTATAAGGCAGCCCACCTTTCAGACCATTCGGCAGTTTTATTAACATTTAAAAATAGCATTAGAAATGAGGAAAGAAGGTGGACTGTAGACCGTACAATATTGGCCGACAGGGAGATAATGGATAACTTGAAGGAGGAGGTTTGAGAATTTATTGCGATCAATAGTGGCTCAGCTACAAATGCAATAGTCTGGGATACCCTAAAAGCTTTTATTAGAGGAAAGATCACTAGTGTAACCTGTTATAGGAATAAACTGTATAAAAGTGAAATTACAGGATTAGAAAATAAAATGGAGCAATTAAACATCGAGCTGAAAAGATCAGTTTCAGAGGAGAAAAAAGTAGAACTAGAAAAAAAGCAGCTGCTATTAAAAAACCAACTATCAGAGATTCTCCAAATAAGAGTTAGGAAAAGGTGGGATGCTAGCAAACTAGCCCATTTTGAATATGGGGAGGGAGCAAGTAAACTCCTAGCCTGGAAGGTTAAGACAGGCCTGAATAAAAATAGGATTAAGGAGGATCGGTCCGGGATTATTTTAAATAGCGAGACCGAGATTAAAGAAGCCTTTAAGGAGTTTTTCCGTATTTTATACACGGAAGAGAAGGAAGAAATGTTGGATACCCAGTTAGAGGGCTGGCTGGCAGATTCGATTCAACCCATAGATCTTAATGAACAGAAATTTTTAAATCAAGCGCTTACTCAGGAGGAAGTAGTCAGGGCCATTCAATTAAGCAAAGGGGGTAAAGCGGCCGGGCCTGATGGCATTCCCATGGAGCTCTATAAAATTTTGGCAGAAGTCCTATCCCCTTTTCTGACAACAGTGATGGGTGAAGCATTAGAGCATGGAATGCAGTTACCGAAATCTTAGAATGAGGCCACAGTCATTCTTATTTTGAAACCGAATAAAGATCCGGCAATCTGTGTGTCGTACAGACCAATATCACTCCTAAATTCAGACTACAAGATTTTCACAAAAATTTTGGCCAGTAGATTGGCCAAAATTGCGGGCTACTTTATACATGAAGATCAGAGAGGGTTTATGAAGGGAGATATTTGCACGAGCTCACTCATGAGCTTATTGGGGCTATTGATTTTGCAACAACTTTTGACATCCCTTTATCAATAACAACATTGGATGCCCCAAAAGCTTTTGATAAGGTGAGATGGTCTTACCTATTCGCTGTACTGAAAAGATACAATTTGGGGGACAATTTCTGTAGAGTTATACAGCTAATATATCAGGAACCTGTAGCAAGGGTCTTGGTAAATGGGAAGTTATCCTCTCCTTTTAATATATTTAGGGGCACAAGACAGGGTTGCCCCCTCTCTCCTCTCCTGTTTAACTTTTATATGGAGCCCTTGGCTTCCAGACTTAGAAATGCAAGTGACATTTCCCCTTTTCAATAGGGAGATTGGGTCAGAAAGGTTTCGCTATATGCCGACGACCTAATTGTGTATTCATCTGATCTGAGCACAGCGTTACCTACCATCTTATCTATAGCATCAGAATTCGGAGAGGTGTCGGGGTATTCAGTAAATGAGCATAAAACAGAAATCATCGTATGGAATCAAGTAAGCACTAATCCTCTGATTAAAAGAGAAATGCGATATCTTGGGTTAAGGATAGTTCAAGATATAAATGAAATTGCAGAAATTAATTTGAGGAGGGTATTTAAAGAGATTATCCAACTAATGAAGAACTGGGTATACCTTCCGTTAACGATCTTAGGAAGAGTTAGTTTGGTTAAGATGACTATATTACCTAAGATTACGTTTGTATTCAATTCCATACCATTGCATTTTGAAAAAACACCTTACACAAAATCCAGCAGGCTATAAATTCATTCATCTGGGCTAACAAAGGGATTAGGATCTCCTGGAAAAAGCTACGGAGGAGGAGGGAGAAGGGAGGCTTATCACTGCCTGACATACAATACTGCGCATGGGCCTTCCAACTAAAAAATTCTAGAATGCTTGCAAAGATACCAGATGGCTCCATAATAGGTTCAATGTTTTTAGCAATGTTGAAAGCATCCAGAGTAGATATAGATGGATTCCTTTTTAAATTCGGAGATCCCAAATTTTTTAAGAAAATCAAACTAAAGGTGCTACAGTCGATGGCAAAAATGTGATATCACATTAGACGCCTTTCGAAACTGGACTATTACTCTTACTTTGCTCCAGTTTGGGATTCATCAGGGACTCCAGAGTGCCTTGATGACAAAGTGGCGGTGCCCATTAAAAAGGCTAATTTAAAAATCTGCGGGAGCTGACCAGGAATGGAAATTTGTTACCCTGGCAAGATCTTAATGGGCTGATGAAGGGCACCCTCTCAAAATTTAAATTTCTACAATTGAAAAGTTGGGAGCAAAGCAGAAAACTGACACTTGGTGTAGGCAACATTTTAGAAGAGCAACAGGTAACAAAACCTACTGGAAACAAGGAAGTTGCAATCTGGTACTGGCACCTTCTGGATACTGTGGACTGAGAGTTTACGCTGCCTGAGGAACTGTGGGGAAATTACTTGCCGAGGGAGCAGCTGCAGAATATTTGGCAAGTATCTATGTGCACATTTTACCTCACTGTTAAGCCTGCTGCTTTTTTAAGAAGGAACCACCTTTTTTCGCTCCACAGGGCATATATATCACCCGAAAAGCTATCAAAGATGGGGAACGGGTGTCGAACCAGCTGTGGTAAATGTGGATTGGAAAAAGCAACGGATGTGCACATGTTTTATGAATGACCCGAAATCAGAGGATTCTGGGATAAGGTGGAAACTTCAATGTCAGGTATTTTGGGTCAGCAAATAAAGGTAAGCCTATCATTGGTTATCTTTGGAGTGATGGATGATTGTACGGGTTCTATCAGAAATTTGCTGTTCTATGCAATTTTACTCGCAAGAAGAGAGATTTGTCGGAAATGGGTCAGCAGTACACCACCACAGCATTCTGAATGGTTAGAATCCCTTGTGTATATGTCCAGGATGGACCTTTTAGGAAAAAAGTCTAAGAAGAAAGATTTTTGGAATTTGTTGTTAACTCGGTTGGAGAGCCCGGAAGGGTTGGTGTAAGATTTGAAGGATACTGGAGATATAAGATCGTGACTATGTCCAATGATTACACCGGCAATCTTACTCTGGACTGCTAAAGGGTCTTTTTCCCCCCACACTCCAAATTTTAAGCAGTGCTGGTGCACGTTACACCGCGAGAGAGAAATAGCCGCAGAAATGGACTATGTCTATTGTAGTAAGCCCGTCAGTGGTCAGTATCTCCTTCGAGTAAAGGGCTGAAAAAATGGACATTATATTTCATTTCGTTTCTGAGGTGAATGAGGACAAAAATTTTTTTTAAATAAAATAAAAAAGTATTTCTTCTATAATTATACTATAGCTCGGGCTGAATAGAAAGCTAGCACAATCTAACAGAGGGCAGAAATAGTAAGTATGGTAAAAGCCTGGTATTGACTACTCACCTACACATAGAGTGGTTATCAATTATTCTAATGTCTAGAGGCAGGTGATTACAGAGAACGACAGACAGACTGTACAGGGCCCTCAAATGTACACTTTTAAGTTTAGGAACACAACAATGTTGTTCTGAAATGGATTTTATTGATTGCTTAGGGATGTATCATGGGAATTCAATGGCTACAATTAATTGCTCTACATGGTGTCAGGCCTGACGTGCATTGTTTGGCGATTTAAGCTTGAGTCTCCTGAAAAGGGGGAACCAGTGCAGCAAATGTATGACGTGTGATTGTTTCAAGCCTCAGTGTCAATGTACATAAACCTGCTTGTAGGCTTTGAATCTCTTGAACTTTATCAAACGGAGCAACAAGCACCCTCAGAAAATGATCTACCCGTATTTCTAGATTTTTTTAAAACCTCCATCATCCACACTAAGGGCCTGATATAGAGTTCGGAGAACAGGTTACTCCCTCACAAATATGATGGATACCCTGTCTGCTGCATTACAAATACTATTGGATATAATGCGCTTGTAATACAGTGGATGGGATATCTGTGATTCTTGTGATGGAGTAACTTGTCCACCAAACTCTAAATCAGTCTCTAAGTTTTGTAAATAAAAAACATGAGTATTAGCAGCAAATAAACACTCCAATAATTTATGATGGGTTCCAAAGCATCCCCTTGATTTTTCTCAAATCAAACCTTTAAATTAGGCTAATGAAGTAACTCAAACATCCATCCCAATACTAATAGGAGACACACACTGAAGCTGTGTGTATATTTTGCAGTACTTGTGGTGGTCCCACACTCTTCCCTGACCTCAATCAAGGCCAATGTCTATGCCTTGACTCAGCAGATCACATTGACAAGGAAGTGTTATCATATCTCACCTGTGCTGAAGGAAACCTCATTGGCCCATCCAAACCAATACCATTTAAAAAATGCTGTTTGGCCTCCAAGATTTAGACTTAGGTACCCTTCTACTTGCCATGGCTGCTTGCAATTTCTAGAGGTCAGAGGGGGGCCTCGAGGAAAATATTTGATCCCCTTTCCACAAACCCCCACTCTGAACACCTCATGGGCCTCAAAGCAGTTTAAAGGAATGAAATGGGATTATCTCATTGAGATGAATGAGAGAAATCACATTACAGAATATTGATCAGTATTTTACTGCTAAATTAAGGCTGAAAAGGAAATGAAAGATGCAAGGATTATATCTATCAGAATACAATGGTGCTTTACTGAAGGCAGTCTTAGCAAAACACACACCAGTGAAAAGTGCTGTGCTGCTTTTGTGAGTGTTGCCACAATTCATGTTTTTTGTGTAGGAAGCTCAAGGTAGTGAAGTAGGCTTGTCTAAGTCTGAGGAAGACATGGACCAGCTGCCCTTGACCAGCACATAAATTAGCACGCATTTACAGATTTAAAACACCCTGGGCCAGATGTACGACCGTTTTTTGCGGCCGCAAAAGGGTATTCAACCATTTTGCGACTGCAAAAAAAGGTGGTGGTATGTACCAACACTATTTTGCGAGTGACAGACTTGCAAAATAGCGTTTGTGACTCGCTATTAGGGAGGGGCATGCCAAGGGTGTCCCCTCTTAATAGCGAGTCCAAATGGTATGTACCATTGTTTTGCAAGCGCATTTGCGGTCGCAAAACACTCGCAGTTTACCACCTACTTCAAGTAGGTGGTAAACCATTCGCAAACGGGAAGTGGTCCCCAGGGGACCCCTTCCCCTTTGTGAATGGGTGTGAAAATATTTTTTAAGAGCAGGCAGTGGCCTTCAAAAATGAAACTGAAAAGTTTCATTTTTCTTTTTTAAATTCATCTCGTTTTCCTTTAAGGAAAATGGGCTGCATTTTTTAAAAAAACTGCTTTATTGAAAAAGCAGTAACAGACATGGTGGTCTGCTGACCCCAGCAGGCCACCATCCCTGTGAGTGCTAGCCATTCCCAATGGGGTCGCAAATTGCGCTTGCCTCATGAATATTGATGAGGCATGCAATTTGCGACCCCATTGAGAATCGCGAACAGTGTCTGAGACACTGTTGTACATTGCATTTCATGAGTCGCAAATTGCGAGTCGCAAAATGCAAGCGTCGTACATCTAGCCCCCTATCTCCTCCTTTTGCATGAATATAGAGTGTAGGTAGTAGCTACTTAGATGTATTAGCAAAGAGTTATTTGCAGACATGCATCAACCTGGTGCTTTACTCCTGGAAAGACCAAAGGTCCAATGTACTAAACGAATGTGAAGTTTACGCCCATAGGCTTTCATTTACATTTAAAGTGAATTTCCAATTTTTGGCCAATCACAGAGTTTGCTGACATTACACATCGGAAAAGACAATAGTATTCATGGAAAGATTCTATGAATTGCTGTTTGATAAAACACTGCAACCTTTCCATGTATATAAATGTACACTGTGTAAACCTATGCATGTGAATATACCCCACCTGAGAGCATATGCACTAATGAAACATCTTCTGCTCCACTGTGAAACTATTTTCTCTACCCTCCCAATATCTTTGGTTGTGTCCTCTTCCCTTTCTCATCATAGAAACTTAGATACTTCTGGCCTTGACAGGACTGACTCTGAAAAGATTCAGGATAGTAACAGAAAATGATCTGATACACTCAAACAAGTGTTGAAACTTTCCAGGTCATACCCAATCTTTATGCCAGTTTCCTTCCTTTCAGAGAATATTTAGTCACATAAAAAAGCATATGGGAGCATACTTTTTAACAAGTGTGAAATCACACTTTGTGAACTACAAAGATCTCTTTACAGGCAGTGTATGTGAAATGTACTAATATGTGTAAATGGATAACTGAATTGTATTGCATTTTCTAAATAAATGACCACCTGCCCACCTCATGAGGACAACAAGGGGCTACCCAAGAGAGGGTTGTGTGTCAAAATATTGAGGACAGAAAGATCATTCTACAAAACTATTGTGTGCTAAATGTGGAGACACAAAGGGGCCGATTCTGATCTCGGCCGGTAGGGCTCCGAATCGGATTCGGCTTTACCGGATCCGATTCGGAGCCCTGTTTCCCGACCGAACCGTACGCGGGTCCGGCCGAGCGAGTACGATGCGAAATCGCCGACCGACTCGTCCGGGCGTCCCGACCGCTCCGACCGACTTCGCTCCCGGCTCGAACCGCTCCGACCGACTCGCTCGGACTCGACTCGCACCGCGCAATGGAGACGTTTCCGGCCGGGTAAGTACGATGCGCGCCGCGAGCAGTCCGACCGAGCCGCGCACTCCGGCTCGTAAGAGCAGTCGGAGCAGTACTTCGAGGGTCCGTGTCGGACCCCCTGCATGCGTAGCCGCGCGAGTCGCACACAGGGGGACTCATGGGTCCCCCTACCTGTGCGTGTACGGCGCGAATCGCTTCGCCGCGTACCCGCTGTAGGGGGCGCCCTTGTCCGACTTCGCACCCATTGAGTCAATGGGAGCCCGCGTACGCGTTGTGCGACCGGCTCCCATTGACATCAATGGGAGTCCGACCGACTCGAGTCCGATAACATACGGATGCATCGTACTCGTTCGGTCGGACTGCACGGGTCCGATTCGGTCGGAAATCTCTCCGGGTCCGGCTCGGTCGGAGAAATTTCCGGCCCGAATCGGAATCGACCCCAAAGTAGTGTGAAGATAAATATATATAGGTAAGTATAGATTTAGTATTCTCAATTCCACATCTATGTGTCTTGAATATTTATATGCAAAAGAAACAATTGATGGACGGAATGCTGGATGTAGGAGAGTAGGATCTGCTTCACATGGGTACCCCCACTTTTTGCTGATGCTTCACTGTTTGTCGACATTAGTCTGGCTGGGGCCCTGCTAATCAGAACTCCAGCCTAGCTGCTTCCTCTCTAAAATGGTTTCCATGTGCCTTAGGCACATCTCTGATTGGGATCTGGAGTGCCCTTATAAGTCCCTAGTATATGGTATACTATGTACCAAGGGCATAGGTACCTCAGAGGCCTGCCAGGGGCTGCAGCATGTATTATGCCACCCCTGGAAGGCCATCCAAACTGACACCACAGGTCTGCTACTGCAGCCTGGGTAAGGTGGTGCATGCACCCCTTACTGTGATATAGGTTACCTATATCACGAAATACATACACACATATAAACCTATAAGTCACTCCTAAGGCAGGCCTTATCAATCCTAAAGGCAGAGTGCGTGGTTCCTATGTGAGAGGGTGCCCCTGCATGAGCAGGGCCCCTCTGCAGCGTTCGGAGACCATCTCTGATGCTGTTTGTAGTGCAGCCTGACCATATACTCTTAAGCGCATTATATCCTCGCGGTAAAATGCTAACTTTGGAATGGCTGCACCTAAACATGTCGTGTTTGGTGTCAAACATCTTGGAATACTACCCCCCGCCAATCCTGGCGGCGGGGGTAGCATTCCACCATTCTAGAGGGAAAGACATGTTAACTCTGACTAGTCCGGTAACTTCTTTCCAGAGCCCTGGCATCACAAAATGGATGCTGCTGCCACAGACACGAGTCTGGCCTCCTGCTGCTGGACGAAACTCCGGCAGGGGAGGCCTGGACAATAGGTTTCCTGTCCCAGGGAGGTGTGACCACCTCCCCAGACAGGATAATGTGTATTGGGGCTGGGCGGGAGCACTTTCGGGTGCTTTGAAGTCCTGCACTGGGGGCACATTTGGTGTCCCTGTGCAAACCCCAGTTCAAACCGGATCAGGGGCTTGCAGCCCCTGCTTTGGCGCGAACTGGACAAAGGGAAAGGGGTGTAGCCACCCCTCTGCCCTGACCCACCCATAGGTGGGGCCACAGAGTAGTCCAACCCCTATCTTTAGTATAAAGATAGGAACCCAGTCCTTAGGACTTTAGATTATACCTGGACGAAACTCTGAAACTGAATCCTGGACCTTCGACGCTCTACGACAAGATTAGAGGACTGAAGAATCTCCCTTGGGGTCAAGGAGTGACTCCCCTGCTTGGCAGGCACCAAAGAAGCATCTGTCCGGTTTGCATTTCTGAAGCTCCCGTCGGACGCCGAAGTCATCGCATCACCAGAGGTGGATTCTCAGACTTCCCGAGGCTACCCTGAGTCCCCAGCAAAGCTGAGGCCCGTGGCTATCGTGGGTGACTTGAGACCGTGACCCCTGGACACCAAGCACACTTGCAAGTGCATCCTCTTCTGGGTCTCCCAAGAAGTCGTGCTTTGGGCTCCGAGTAGCCCTAGCCTCCAGCACCACCTGCACCGAAGATCACTGGCCCCCACTCCACGAGTGTCCTGTAAGCCAGATTCACGTGCGGCGTCACGAGGCTCCTTCGCGGTCGCTAGCCCGATGGCTAGTTGCCCTTAACGAAGGCCAATCCTTTTTCTTACTTGGCATCCTGGTTGCTCCAGGCCTGCCCTCACTTACCCTCGCTGGGTGAGTTCCACAGACCTTGCTGGTCTGCACCATCGACGATCTACATCTTCACCGAGACTTGCCGTTGCCAAGGCTTGTTGGGTCCAATCCGGTCGCCGACACCTCAGCACTCGACAGACATCGTGTACCAGCCCGAATCCTGCTCCTGGTCGCCGACAACGCCTCCTGGACCTCGTGGCTGAAGATTCAAGACGACCGTCAACGCACCTGAAGCACTCGACATCGGTGGGCATCTGTCCATCGCCTTCCTGGTCACTGGCTAGTGACCCAGACTCTGTCCCCTCTGCTTTCAGGTTCTTCAGAACTCCGATCCACTCTTGGATCCACCCGGACACTTTTCTCTTGGCCGCCAGCAGCACTTTGCAGCAGATCGCCATTCGAATCGACGACGAAACCCGACCCCGAAAGGCACCTATGCACCCGGCTTCCCTGGGTGAGGTAACACGAGTACTCCGGTGCTCCCGTGGGTAGAGACTCTTCAAAGTCCTAGATCTCAAAGGGTTTTGTCCTAGTCCTCTTTTAAGTGTCCCTTTTCTCTATTTTCCCGATCCCGACTTTCTCCATAGAAGTCAACGGCGTATCGCGGTTGTGTATTTACACTGCAAGCGTCTCCCGTAGGTCCCCTGTGTCACTACCTTGGGTGGTTCCTTGTGGTCCAAGCACTTCTAGAGGCTCTAGGCCTAGTGTCTAGTTCAGTCGTGGTTCGCATACCACTTTATTGGTATATGGTTTGGTACGCCCCTAGGGCCCAAACGTGTATTTGTGCTATTACTGTGATTTAATAACTTATAACTTATGTACTTCGGACTCTAGCCTCATAAAGAGACTAGAGGGGTGTGTTTAGCAATAAATACATATATTTTGAATATATACCTGGTGTGGTGCTCTTTCATTTGGTCACTCAAGAGATTATAGACTGGTAAAACAAGCTGCTTTACATTCCTTCAAGACTTAGCCTGAAGGCTGCTCTCCATAGCTACCACTAGGATAGCTTTCAATAAGGTTGTCTTTAACCTATCTCCAATAAGGGGTTGTTTGGACTGGTGCAAGGTGCCCACTATAATTAGTGGACAGCATATGCCAGGCCAACTTCTCACATTGGTGTGCAGCGTGTGGGATTCCAGCTTGCTATTGTTTTACCAGATAATCTCAATTGAATTGATCAACTGAAAACCACTAAAGGTACCTAAGGTACATATAATTTAAGCTTAGAATACAGTAAGTTCTACTGAACTTAGAGTTGTGTGTTAAGGGATAGCACAACCCTTTCTACAACTCAAGAGAGTTTAGTAGGCCACACTAGAGTAGGTAGTGCATACACCACACCACACTAGTAATGTCTTTAAGGGCAGGATCCAAAGAATCCTTGCAGGAAGCCATTGAGCTTCCACCCTCCAAGTATGATACACTCCCATTCTTGGAATTGAGAGCTTTATGTAACTTGAGAAAAATAAGGACAGGCCAAAGCCCCACCACCCAACACCTCAAGGAGTTGTTGGTGGCTTATGACCTTAGTAAGCCTGTAGGGACTGAAGGGGTAGGAGCTGAGGGTGGGGCAGAAGAAGAGGACGAGGCCAGGGGTACCAATACCCCCAGCCCCCCTCTGAAACTGGCCAGGAGGGTGACAATGACCCTGACCTGGAAAACCCAATCCCTCCTGTGGACGATGATGAGGATGATCAGGATGATGCCCTCTTTGTCCCCCAGGAAGGATTAAGAGTGTGCCCAGGAAGTCTAGATCTCCTTCTCAGGAGTCTAACCACTCTGGCACCTCTATAGGGAGCTCTGTCTCCTCTCACAGGAGGGAATCCTCTCATGAGAGGAGAACCAGACTGGTCCAGTATGAGGAAACTCAGCTGGAAATCAGAAAAAAGCAATTGGCTTTAGATAGGGAATCCCTAGATCTCCTTAGAGAGAGAAGAAAGTTGGGACTAGAGTCCCATGGTGGCAGCCATGTCCCTAGAGACCGGGAAAGGTCCTATGACCATAGGAACCTGAGCAAGATTGTCCCTCCCTACCAGAGTGGGGATGATATCCACAAATGGATAACTGCATTAGAGAGGGCCTGTAAAGTACAGAAGGTCCCTCAGGAGCAGTGGGCAGCAATCTTGTGGCTCTCCTTTGCTGACAAAGGTAGAGATAAGCTCCTCACTGTTAGAGAGGAGGATGCTGATAATTACAAGGTCTTGAAGAGTGCTCTTATTGATGGGTTTGACCTAACCACTGAACAGTACAGGTTGAAGTTCAGAGACACCCAAAAGCACAGACTCAAGACTGGGTAGACTATGTGGATTGTTCTGCCAAGGCTCTGGAAGGCTGGTTGATGGGCAGTAAGGTGTGTGACTTCTCAGGATTGTACAATCTGATAATGAGGGAGCAGATTCTTAATAACTGTCAAAATCAGCTGTTGCATCAATACCTGGTAGACTCTGATCTGACCTCTCCCCAAGAATTGGGAAAGAAGGCAGACAAATGGGTCAGGACCAGGGTGAAGCAGAAGGTACAGAACCAAGGTGGGGAAACCAAGAAGCAAGATGCTAAGAACTCTGACAAGGGTGGGGAGAAGGGTAAAGATCAAAAGTCTTCATCAGGCCCCCAAAAATCTTCTTCTGGTGGGGATTCACAGTCTACCAAAGGGAAAGGCCAAAGAAAACCATGGTGCAAGGTCTGTAAGCAAAAGACCCACTGGACCAGTGATTGCACCAAGTCCAAAGACTCCAGTCCAGCACCCACCAATGCCCCTAAGGCACCTGTTCCCCCTAGTACAGTTGGTGGAAGTGCTCCAGCAAAGGGTTTAGTAGGGTTCACCCTGGGAACTGAGTTGGGCTCTGACCTAGTCAGGGAACTGACTCAGGCTGTGTTAGTCTGTGATGGAGGCATGGATGTGACCTCCACTGTGAGTCCCAGTAATCTGGGCAAGTACAGACAACAGCCTTTAATCAATGGACGTGAGGCTTTGGCATTTAGGGACACAGGGGCAAGTGTCACAATGGTGACACAAGACCTTGTGCTTCCTGGGCAAGTTATGCTTGGTGAGATGTACCAAGTGACCAATGCTAGCAATGTCAGAACAGACCATACTCTGGCAGTTGTTAACTTCTCCTGGGGAGGGGTAACTGGCCTTAAGAAGGTTGTGGTAAGTGCAAACCTACCAGTCGAATGCTTGCTTGGCAATGACTTAGAGACTTCTGCTTGGGCAGAAGTGGAGCTCAGGACCCATGCAGAAATGCTGGGGATCCCTGCAGATGTGTTTGCTGTGACCAGGTCACAAGCCAAAATGTCTAGCACTGAACAGGCCTTGGATTCTGGAAGAATGGACCAAGTGCCTTCCAAGAGGAGGAGTAGTAGGGTTAAGGCAGTGCCTTCCCCTTGGCTCAGGAGGAAGATCAATCCCTTGAGGGGATGATCTCAGCCCTGAAGAAGGAACTGTCCCAGAGGAACTTGAACCTGACCAGGTTGAGTTCTTGGGGACAGGGGACCTTCTAGGGCAGATCTGAGCCAGGAGCAGCAGAGCTGCCCCTCCCTTGAACCCCTCAGACAGCAAGCTGCTGCTGAGGCTGCTGGGAAAGCTAGTGGTCCCCATACAGTGTATTGGGATGATGGACTCCTGTACTCAGAGAGTAGAGACCCCAAGCCTGGTGCTACCAGGAGGTTGGTAATACCTTTGAAGTTCAGGGGCTTCCTATTGACCCTAGCCCATGATATTCCCTTAGCAGGTCACCTGGGCCAGAACAAGACTTGGGACAGAATTGTCCCTCACTTTCACTGGCCCCACATGTCTGAAGACAGTAAGGAGTTTTGTCGCTCCTGTGTAACCTGCCAAGCCAGTGGCAAAGCAGGTGGCACTACAAAGGCCCCCTGATACCACTACCTGTGGTGGGGGTGCCCTTTGAAAGGGTAGGGATTGACATTGTTGGTCCCATGGATCCCCAAACAGCCTCTGGGCACAGGTTTATCCTGGTGGTAGTGGATCATGCCACCAGGTACCCAGAAGCTATTCCCCTCAGGACCACTACAGCACCTGTGGTGGCAAGGGCCCTCCTGGGAATCTTCTCAAGAGTGGGCTTTCCTAAGGAGGTAGTATCAGACAGGGGTGCTAACTTCATGTCTGGGTACTTAAAAGCAATGTGGAAGGAGTGTGGAGTGACTTATAAGTTCACCACACCCTATCACCCACAATGCAATGGTTTAGTTGAGAGATTCAACAAAACCTTGAAGGGCATGATTAAAGGGCTCCCAGAAAAGCTTAGGCGTAGATGGGACATACTCTTGCCCTGCCTTTTATTCGCATATAGGGAGGTGCCTCAGAAGGGGTTGGTTACAGCCCTTTTGAACTTCTGTTTGGCCACCCTGTGAGGGGTCCACTGTGCTTGGTGAAGGAAGGATGGGAGTTACCTCTCAAGCCCCCAAAGCAAGATATAGTGGACTATGTACTTGGTCTCCGCTCCAGGATGGCTGAGTACATGAAAAAGGCAACCAAAAACCTTGAGGCTAGCCAGGAACTTCAAAAGGCCTGGCATGACCAAAAGGCTGTTCTGACTGTTTACCAGCCAGGACAGAAGGTGTGGGTGTTGGAGCCAGTGGCCCCAGCAGCTCTCCAAGATAAATGGAGTGGACCCCACACTATTGTTGAGCAGAAGGGTGAGGTCACTTATTTAGTAGACCTAGGAACACCCAGGAGTCCCCACAGGGTTCTCCATGTCAACAGGTTAAAACCATATGTGGACAGGGCAGACATGGGCTTGCTCATGGCTACTGATGAAGGGCAGGAGGAAGAGAGTGACCCACTCCCTGACCTGCTCTCACAGAACCCTGACGATGGGTCAGTTGATGGTGTAGCCTTGGCAGGCAGCCTCACTACCCAGCAACAAACTGATTGCAGGCAAGTCCTCAATCAGTTTAGACATATGTTTTCACTGACACCCAGTCAGACCACCTGGTGCACTCATGAAGTGGACACTGGGGACAGTCTGCCTATTAAAAACAAGATTTATAGGCAACCTGACCATGTCAGGGACTGTATCAGGACTGAAGTCCAGAAAATGTTGGAATTGGGAGTCATTGAACCCTCAGATAGCCCTTGGGCTAGTCCAGTAGTCCTGGTACCGAAACCTCACACCAGTGGTGGAAAGAGAGAGATGAGGTTTTGTGTAGACTACAGGGGTCTCAATGCAGTCACTAGGACTGATGCCCATCCAATACCCAGGGCAGATGAGCTCATAGATACTTTGGCCTCTGCCAAATATCTCAGCACATTTGACCTAACAGCTGGCTACTGGCAGATCAGACTAGCTGATACTGCAAAGCCCAAGACAGCATTCTCAACCCCTAGTGGGCATTATCAATTTGTGGTAATGCCCTTTGGTCTGAAGAATGCACCTGCCACTTTCCAGAGGTTGGTGAATACAGTTCTCACAGGACTGGAAGCCTATAGTGCAGCTTATCTAGATGATATTGCTGTCTTTAGCTCCACCTGGGAGGATCACCTGGTCCACCTCAGGAATGTTTTACAGGCCCTGCAAAAGGCAGGCCTGACTATCAAGGCCACTAAGTGCCAGATAGGGCAGAGTCAGGTTGTGTACCTGGGCCACCTTGTGGGTGGAGGCCAGGTTCAACCTTTGCAGAGCAAGATCCAGACCATCATGGACTGGACTGCTCCCACTACCCAGACTCAGGTGAGAGCCTTCTTAGGCCTGACTGGGTACTATAGGAGATTTGTCAAGGGGTATGGATCAATAGTGACACCCCTGAATGACTTAACTTCTAAGAAAATGCCCAAAAGGTTCAGTGGACAGTTAGCTGTCAAAAGGCATTTGATGACCTCAAGCAGGCCATGTGCACTGCTCCAATTCTGCAGAGTCCTGATTACTCCAAGAAGTTCATTGTTCAAACTGATGCATCTGAATTGGGGGTAGGGGCTGTACTGTCACAATTGAATGAAGAAGGTCAGGATCAGCCAGTAGCTTTTATTAGCAGAAGGCTGACCCCTAGAGAGAAACGTTGGTCAGCCATAGAGAGGAGGCCTTTGCTGTGGTCTGGGCTCTGAAGAAGTTGAGGCCATACTTGTTTGGTACACACTTCCTGGTTCAGACAGACCATAAGCCCCTCTTATGGCTAAAACAAATGAAGGGTGAAAACCCCAAACTGCTTAGGTGGTCCATTTCCCTACAGGGGATGGACTTTACAGTGGAACATAGGCCTGGGAGTAACCATGCGAATGCAGATGGACTCTCTAGGTATTTCCACTTAGAACATGAAGACTTAACTGGGCAAGGTTAGTTTAATGTCCCTACGTTTGGGGGGGTTGTGTAGGAGAGTAGGATCTGCTTCACATGGGTACCCCCACTTTTGCTGATGCTTCACTGTTTTTCGACATTAGTCTGGCTGGGGCCCTGCTAATCAGAACCCCAGCCTAGCTGCTTCCTCTCTAAAATGGTTTCCATGTGCCTTAGGCACATCACTGATTGGGATCTGGAGTGCCCTTATAAGTCCCTAGTATATGGTATACTATGTACCAAGGGCATAGGTACCTCAGAGGCCTGCCAGGGGCTGCAGCATGTATTATGCCACCCCTGGAAGGCCATCCAAACTGACACCACAGGTCTGCTACTGCAGCCTGGGTAAGGTGGTGCATGCACCCCTTACTGTGATATAGGTTACCTATATCACGAAATACATACACACATATAAACCTATAAGTCACTCCTAAGGCAGGCCTTATCAATCCTAAAGGCAGAGTGCGTGGTTCCTATGTGAGAGGGTGCCCCTGCATGAGCAGGGCCCCTCTGCAGCGTTCGGAGACCATCTCTGATGCTGTTTGTAGTGCAGCCTGACCATATACTCTTAAGCGCATTATATCCTCGCGGTAAAATGCTAACTTTGGAATGGCTGCACCTAAACATGTCGTGTTTGGTGTCAAACATCTTGGAATACTACCCCCCCGCCAATCCTGGCGGCGGGGGTAGCATTCCACCCTTCTAGAGGAAAGACATGTTAACTCTGACGAGTCCGGTAACTTCTTTCCAGAGCCCTGGCATCACAAAATGGATGCTGCTGCCACAGACACGAGTCTGGCCTCCTGCTGCTGGACGAAACTCCGGCAGGGGAGGCCTGGACAATAGGTTTCCTGTCCCAGGGAGGTGTGACCACCTCCCCAGACAGGATAATGTGTATTGGGGCTGGGCGGGAGCACTTTCGGGTGCTTTGAAGTCCTGCACTGGGGGCACATTTGGTGTCCCTGTGCATACCCCAGTTCAAACCGGATCAGGGGCTTGCAGCCCCTGCTTTGGCGCGAACTGGACAAAGGGAAAGGGGTGTAGCCACCCCTCTGCCCTGACCCACCCATAGGTGGGGCCACAGAGTAGTCCAACCCCTATTTTTAGAATAAAGGTAGGAACCCAGTCCTTAGGACTTTAGATTATACCTGGACGAAACTCTGAAACTGAATCCTGGACCTTCGACGCTCTACGACAAGATTAGAGGACTGAAGAATCTCCCTTGGGGTCAAGGAGTGACTCCCCTGCTTGGCAGGCACCAAAGAAGCATCTGTCCGGTTCGCATTTCTGAAGCTCCCGTCGGACGCCGAAGTCATCGCATCACCAGAGGTGGATTCTCAGACTTCCCGAGGCTACCCTGAGTCCCCAGCAAAGCTGAGGCCCGTGGCTATCGTGGGTGACTTGAGACCGTGACCCCTGGACACCGAGCACATTTGCAAGTGCATCCTCTTCTGGGTCTCCCAAGAAGTCGTGCTTTGGGCTCCGAGTAGCCCTAGCCTCCAGCACCACCTGCACCGAAGATCACTGGCCCCCACTCCACGAGTGTCCTGTAAGCCAGATCCACGTGCGGCGTCACGAGGCTCCTTCGCGGTCGCTAGCCCGTTGGCTAGTAGCCCTTAACGAAGGCCAATCCTTTTCTTACTTGGCATCCTGGTTGCTCCAGGCCTGCCCTCACTTACCCTCGCTGGGTGAGTTCCACAGACCTTGCTGGTCTGCACCATCGACGATCTACATCTTCACCGAGACTTGCCGTTGCCAAGGCTTGTTGGGTCCAATCCGGTCGCCGACACCTCAGCACTCGACAGACATCGTGTACCAGCCCGAATCCTGCTCCTGGTCGCCGACAACGCCTCCTGGACCTCGTGGCTGAAGAGTCAAGACGACCGTCAACGCACCTGAAGCACTCGACATCGGTGGGCATCTGTCCATCGCCTTCCTGGTCACTGGCTAGTGACCCAGACTCTGTCCCCTCTGCTTTCAGGTTCTTCAGAACTCCGATCCACTCTTGGATCCACCCGGACACTTTTCTCTTGGCCGCCAGCAGCACTTTGCAGCAGATCGCCATTCGAATCGACGACGAAACCCGACCCCGAAAGGCACCTATGCACCCGGCTTCCCTGGGTGAGGTAACACGAGTACTCCGGTGCTCCCGTGGGTAGAGACTCTTCAAAGTCCTAGATCTCAAAGGGTTTTGTCCTAGTCCTCTTTTAAGTGTCCCTTTTCTCTATTTTCCCGATCCCGACTTTCTCCATAGAAGTCAACGGCGTATCGCGGTTGTGTATTTACACTGCACGCGTCTCCCGTAGGTCCCCTGTGTCACTACCTTGGGTGGTTCCTTGTGGTCCAAGCACTTCTAGAGGCTCTAGGCCTAGTGTCTAGTTCAGTCGTGGTTCGCATACCACTTTATTGGTATATGGTTTGGTACGCCCCTAGGGCCCAAACGTGTATTTGTGCTATTACTGTGATTTAATAACTTATAACTTATGTACTTCGAACTCTAGCCTCATAAAGAGACTAGAGGGGTGTGTTTAGCAATAAATACATATATTTTGAATATATACCTGGTGTGGTGCTCTTTCATTTGGTCACTCAAGAGATTATAGACTGGTAAAACAAGCTGCTTTACATTCCTTCAAGACTTAGCCTGAAGGCTGCTCTCCATAGCTACCACTAGGATAGCTTTCAATAAGGTTGTCTTTAACCTATCTCCAATAAGGGGTTGTTTGGACTGGTGCAAGGTGCCCACTATAATTAGTGGACAGCATATGCCAGGCCAACTTCTCACATTGGTGTGCAGCGTGTGGGATTCCAGCTTGCTATTGTTTTACCAGATAATCTCAATTGAATTGATCAACTGAAAACCACTAAAGGTACCTAAGGTACATATAATTTAAGCTTAGAATACAGTAAGTTCTACTGAACTTAGAGTTGTGTGTTAAGGGATAGCACAACCCTTTCTACAACTCAAGAGAGTTTAGTAGGCCACACTAGAGTAGGTAGTGCATACACCACACCACACTAGTAATGTCTTTAAGGGCAGGATCCAAAGAATCCTTGCAGGAAGCCATTGAGCTTCCACCCTCCAAGTATGATACACTCCCATTCTTGGAATTGAGAGCTTTATGTAACTTGAGAAAAATAAGGACAGGCCAAAGCCCCACCACCCAACACCTCAAGGAGTTGTTGGTGGCTTATGACCTTAGTAAGCCTGTAGGGACTGAAGGGGTAGGAGCTGAGGGTGGGGCAGAAGAAGAGGACGAGGCCAGGGGTACCAATACCCCCAGCCCCCTCTGAAACTGGCCAGGAGGGTGACAATGACCCTGACCTGGATAACCCAATCCCTCCTGTGGACGATGATGAGGATGATCAGGATGATGCCCTCTTTGTCCCCCAGGAAGGATTAAGAGTGTGCCCAGGAAGTCTAGATCTCCTTCTCAGGAGTCTAACCACTCTGGCACCTCTATAGGGAGCTCTGTCTCCTCTCACAGGAGGGAATCCTCTCATGAGAGGAGAACCAGACTGGTCCAGTATGAGGAAACTCAGCTGGAAATCAGAAAAAAGCAATTGGCTTTAGATAGGGAATCCCTAGATCTCCTTAGAGAGAGAAGAAAGTTGGGACTAGAGTCCCATGGTGGCAGCCATGTCCCTAGAGACAGGGAAAGGTCCTATGACCATAGGAACCTGAGCAAGATTGTCCCTCCCTACCAGAGTGGGGATGATATCCACAAATGGATAACTGCATTAGAGAGGGCCTGTAAAGTACAGAAGGTCCCTCAGGAGCAGTGGGCAGCAATCTTGTGGCTCTCCTTTGCTGACAAAGGTAGAGATAAGCTCCTCACTGTTAGAGAGGAGGATGCTGATAATTACAAGGTCTTGAAGAGTGCTCTTATTGATGGGTTTGGCCTAACCACTGAACAGTACAGGTTGAAGTTCAGAGACACCCAAAAAGCACAGACTCAAGACTGGGTAGACTATGTGGATTGTTCTGCCAAGGCTCTGGAAGGCTGGTTGATGGGCAGTAAGGTGTGTGACTTCTCAGGATTATACAATCTGATAATGAGGGAGCAGATTCTTAATAACTGTCAAAATCAGCTGTTGCATCAATACCTGGTAGACTCTGATCTGACCTCTCCCCAAGAATTGGGAAAGAAGGCAGACAAATGGGTCAGGACCAGGGTGAAGCAGAAGGTACAGAACCAAGGTGGGGAAACCAAGAAGCAAGATGCTAAGAACTCTGACAAGGGTGGGGAGAAGGGTAAAGATCAAAAGTCTTCATCAGGCCCCCAAAAATCTTCTTCTGGTGGGGATTCACAGTCTACCAAAGGGAAAGGCCAAAGAAAACCATGGTGCAAGGTCTGTAAGCAAAAGACCCACTGGACCAGTGATTGCACCAAGTCCAAAGACTCCAGTCCAGCACCCACCAATGCCCCTAAGGCACCTGTTCCCCCTAGTACAGTTGGTGGAAGTGCTCCAGCAAAGGGTTTAGTAGGGTTCACCCTGGGAACTGAGTTGGGCTCTGACCTAGTCAGGGAACTGACTCAGGCTGTGTTAGTCTGTGATGGAGGCATGGATGTGACCTCCACTGTGAGTCCCAGTAATCTGGGCAAGTACAGACAACAGCCTTTAATCAATGGACGTGAGGCTTTGGCATTTAGGGACACAGGGGCAAGTGTCACAATGGTGACACAAGACCTTGTGCTTCCTGGGCAAGTTATGCTTGGTGAGATGTACCAAGTGACCAATGCTAGCAATGTCAGAACAGACCATACTCTGGCAGTTGTTAACTTCTCCTGGGGAGGGGTAACTGGCCTTAAGAAGGTTGTGGTAAGTGCAAACCTACCAGTCGAATGCTTGCTTGGCAATGACTTAGAGACTTCTGCTTGGGCAGAAGTGGAGCTCAGGACCCATGCAGAAATGCTGGGGATCCCTGCAGATGTGTTTGCTGTGACCAGGTCACAAGCCAAAATGTCTAGCACTGAACAGGCCTTGGATTCTGGAAGAATGGACCAAGTGCCTTCCAAGAGGAGGAGTAGTAGGGTTAAGGCAGTGCCTTCCCCCTTGGCTCAGGAGGAAGATCAATCCCTTGAGGGGGATGATCTCAGCCCTGAAGAAGGAACTGTCCCAGAGGAACTTGAACCTGACCAGGTTGAGTTCTTGGGGACAGGGGGACCTTCTAGGGCAGATCTGAGCCAGGAGCAGCAGAGCTGCCCCTCCCTTGAACCCCTCAGACAGCAAGCTGCTGCTGAGGCTGCTGGGAAAGCTAGTGGTCCCCATACAGTGTATTGGGATGATGGACTCCTGTACTCAGAGAGTAGAGACCCCAAGCCTGGTGCTACCAGGAGGTTGGTAATACCTTTGAAGTTCAGGGGCTTCCTATTGACCCTAGCCCATGATATTCCCTTAGCAGGTCACCTGGGCCAGAACAAGACTTGGGACAGAATTGTCCCTCACTTTCACTGGCCCCACATGTCTGAAGACAGTAAGGAGTTTTGTCGCTCCTGTGTAACCTGCCAAGCCAGTGGCAAAGCAGGTGGCACTACAAAGGCCCCCTGATACCACTACCTGTGGTGGGGGTGCCCTTTGAAAGGGTAGGGATTGACATTGTTGGTCCCATGGATCCCCAAACAGCCTCTGGGCACAGGTTTATCCTGGTGGTAGTGGATCATGCCACCAGGTACCCAGAAGCTATTCCCCTCAGGACCACTACAGCACCTGTGGTGGCAAGGGCCCTCCTGGGAATCTTCTCAAGAGTGGGCTTTCCTAAGGAGGTAGTATCAGACAGGGGTGCTAACTTCATGTCTGGGTACTTAAAAGCAATGTGGAAGGAGTGTGGAGTGACTTATAAGTTCACCACACCCTATCACCCACAATGCAATGGTTTAGTTGAGAGATTCAACAAAACCTTGAAGGGCATGATTAAAGGGCTCCCAGAAAAGCTTAGGCGTAGATGGGACATACTCTTGCCCTGCCTTTTATTCGCATATAGGGAGGTGCCTCAGAAGGGGTTGGTTACAGCCCTTTTGAACTTCTGTTTGGCCACCCTGTGAGGGGTCCACTGTGCTTGGTGAAGGAAGGATGGGAGTTACCTCTCAAGCCCCCAAAGCAAGATATAGTGGACTATGTACTTGGTCTCCGCTCCAGGATGGCTGAGTACATGAAAAAGGCAACCAAAAACCTTGAGGCTAGCCAGGAACTTCAAAAGGCCTGGCATGACCAAAGAGCTGTTCTGACTGTTTACCAGCCAGGACAGAAGGTGTGGGTGTTGGAGCCAGTGGCCCCAGCAGCTCTCCAAGATAAATGGAGTGGACCCCACACTATTGTTGAGCAGAAGGGTGAGGTCACTTATTTAGTAGACCTAGGAACACCCAGGAGTCCCCACAGGGTTCTCCATGTCAACAGGTTAAAACCATATGTGGACAGGGCAGACATGGGCTTGCTCATGGCTACTGATGAAGGGCAGGAGGAAGAGAGTGACCCACTCCCTGACCTGCTCTCACAGAACCCTGACGATGGGTCAGTTGATGGAGTAGCCTTGGCAGGCAGCCTCACTACCCAGCAACAAACTGATTGCAGGCAAGTCCTCAATCAGTTTAGACATATGTTTTCACTGACACCCAGTCAGACCACCTGGTGCACTCATGAAGTGGACACTGGGGACAGTCTGCCTATTAAAAACAAGATTTATAGGCAACCTGACCATGTCAGGGACTGTATCAGGACTGAAGTCCAGAAAATGTTGGAATTGGGAGTCATTGAACCCTCAGATAGCCCTTGGGCTAGTCCAGTAGTCCTGGTACCGAAACCTCACACCAGTGGTGGAAAGAGAGAGATGAGGTTTTGTGTAGACTACAGGGGTCTCAATGCAGTCACTAGGACTGATGCCCATCCAATACCCAGGGCAGATGAGCTCATAGATACTTTGGCCTCTGCCAAATATCTCAGCACATTTGACCTAACAGCTGGCTACTGGCAGATCAGACTAGCTGATACTGCAAAGCCCAAGACAGCATTCTCAACCCCTAGTGGGCATTATCAATTTGTGGTAATGCCCTTTGGTCTGAAGAATGCACCTGCCACTTTCCAGAGGTTGGTGAATACAGTTCTCACAGGACTGGAAGCCTATAGTGCAGCTTATCTAGATGATATTGCTGTCTTTAGCTCCACCTGGGAGGATCACCTGGTCCACCTCAGGAATGTTTTACAGGCCCTGCAAAAGGCAGGCCTGACTATCAAGGCCACTAAGTGCCAGATAGGGCAGAGTCAGGTTGTGTACCTGGGCCACCTTGTGGGTGGAGGCCAGGTTCAACCTTTGCAGAGCAAGATCCAGACCATCATGGACTGGACTGCTCCCACTACCCAGACTCAGGTGAGAGCCTTCTTAGGCCTGACTGGGTACTATAGGAGATTTGTCAAGGGGTATGGATCAATAGTGACACCCCTGAATGACTTAACTTCTAAGAAAATGCCCAAAAAGGTTCAGTGGACAGTTAGCTGTCAAAAGGCATTTGATGACCTCAAGCAGGCCATGTGCACTGCTCCAATTCTGCAGAGTCCTGATTACTCCAAGAAGTTCATTGTTCAAACTGATGCATCTGAATTGGGGGTAGGGGCTGTACTGTCACAATTGAATGAAGAAGGTCAGGATCAGCCAGTAGCTTTTATTAGCAGAAGGCTGACCCCTAGAGAGAAACGTTGGTCAGCCATAGAGAGGGAGGCCTTTGCTGTGGTCTGGGCTCTGAAGAAGTTGAGGCCATACTTGTTTGGTACACACTTCCTGGTTCAGACAGACCATAAGCCCCTCTTATGGCTAAAACAAATGAAGGGTGAAAACCCCAAACTGCTTAGGTGGTCCATTTCCCTACAGGGGATGGACTTTACAGTGGAACATAGGCCTGGGAGTAACCATGCGAATGCAGATGGACTCTCTAGGTATTTCCACTTAGAACATGAAGACTTAACTGGGCAAGGTTAGTTTAATGTCCCTACGTTTGGGGGGGGTTGTGTAGGAGAGTAGGATCTGCTTCACATGGGTACCCCCACTTTTTGCTGATGCTTCACTGTTTGTCGACATTAGTCTGGCTGGGGCCCTGCTAATCAGAACCCCAGCCTAGCTGCTTCCTCTCTAAAATGGTTTCCATGTGCCTTAGGCACATCTCTGATTGGGATCTGGAGTGCCCTTATAAGTCCCTAGTATATGGTATACTATGTACCAAGGGCATAGGTACCTCAGAGGCCTGCCAGGGGCTGCAGCATGTATTATGCCACCCCTGGAAGGCCATCCAAACTGACACCACAGGTCTGCTACTGCAGCCTGGGTAAGGTGGTGCATGCACCCCTTACTGTGATATAGGTTACCTATATCACGAAATACATACACACATATAAACCTATAAGTCACTCCTAAGGCAGGCCTTATCAATCCTAAAGGCAGAGTGCGTGGTTCCTATGTGAGAGGGTGCCCCTGCATGAGCAGGGCCCCTCTGCAGCGTTCAGAGACCATCTCTGATGCTGTTTGTAGTGCAGCCTGACCATATACTCTTAAGCGCATTATATCCTCGCGGTAAAATGCTAACTTTGGAATGGCTGCACCTAAACATGTCGTGTTTGGTGTCAAACATCTTGGAATACTACCCCCCGCCAATCCTGGCGGCGGGGGTAGCATTCCACCCTTCTAGAGGGAAAGACATGTTAACTCTGACTAGTCCGGTAACTTCTTTCCAGAGCCCTGGCATCACAAAATGGATGCTGCTGCCACAGACACGAGTCTGGCCTCCTGCTGCTGGACGAAACTCCGGCAGGGGAGGCCTGGACAATAGGTTTCCTGTCCCAGGGAGGTGTGACCACCTCCCCAGACAGGATAATGTGTATTGGGGCTGGGCGGGAGCACTTTCGGGTGCTTTGAAGTCCTGCACTGGGGGCACATTTGGTGTCCCTGTGCATACCCCAGTTCAAACCGGATCAGGGGCTTGCAGCCCCTGCTTTGGCGCGAACTGGACAAAGGGAAAGGGGTGTAGCCACCCCTCTGCCCTGACCCACCCATAGGTGGGGCCACAGAGTAGTCCAACCCCTATCTTTAGTATAAAGTATAGGAACCCAGTCCTTAGGACTTTAGATTATACCTGGACGAAACTCTGAAACTGAATCCTGGACCTTCGACGCTCTACGACAAGATTAGAGGACTGAAGAATCTCCCTTGGGGTCAAGGAGTGACTCCCCTGCTTGGCAGGCACCAAAGAAGCATCTGTCCGGTTCGCATTTCTGAAGCTCCCGTCGGACGCCGAAGTCATCGCATCACCAGAGGTGGATTCTCAGACTTCCCCGAGGCTACCCTGAGTCCCCAGCAAAGCTGAGGCCCGTGGCTATCGTGGGTGACTTGAGACCGTGACCCCTGGACACCAAGCACACTTGCAAGTGCATCCTCTTCTGGGTCTCCCAAGAAGTCGTGCTTTGGGCTCCGAGTAGCCCTAGCCTCCAGCACCACCTGCACCGAAGATCACTGGCCCCCACTCCACGAGTGTCCTGTAAGCCAGATTCACGTGCGGCATCACGAGGCTCCTTCGCGGTCGCTAGCCCGTTGGCTAGTAGCCCTTAACGAAGGCCAATCCTTTTTCTTACTTGGCATCCTGGTTGCTCCAGGCCTGCCCTCACTTACCCTCGCTGGGTGAGTTCCACAGACCTTGCTGGTCTGCACCATCGACGATCTACATCTTCACCGAGACTTGCCGTTGCCAAGGCTTGTTGGGTCCAATCCGGTCGCCGACACCTCAGCACTCGACAGACATCGTGTACCAGCCCGAATCCTGCTCCTGGTCGCCGACAACGCCTCCTGGACCTCGTGGCTGAAGATTCAAGACGACCGTCAACGCACCTGAAGCACTCGACATCGGTGGGCATCTGTCCATCGCCTTCCTGGTCACTGGCTAGTGACCCAGACTCTGTCCCCTCTGCTTTCAGGTTCTTCAGAACTCCGATCCACTCTTGGATCCACCCGGACACTTTTCTCTTGTCCGCCAGCAGCACTTTGCAGCAGATCGCCATTCGAATCGACGACGAAACCCGACCCCGAAAGGCACCTATGCACCCGGCTTCCCTGGGTGAGGTAACACGAGTACTCCGGTGCTCCCGTGGGTAGAGACTCTTCAAAGTCCTAGATCTCAAAGGGTTTTGTCCTAGTCCTCTTTTAAGTGTCCCTTTTCTCTATTTTCCCGATCCCGACTTTCTCCATAGAAGTCAACGGCGTATCGCGGTTGTGTATTTACACTGCACGCGTCTCCCGTAGGTCCCCTGTGTCACTACCTTGGGTGGTTCCTTGTGGTCCAAGCACTTCTAGAGGCTCTAGGCCTAGTGTCTAGTTCAGTCGTGGTTGGCATACCACTTTATTGGTATATGGTTTGAGTACGCCCCTAGGGCCCAAACGTGTATTTGTGCTATTACTGTGATTTAATAACTTATAACTTATGTACTTCGGACTCTAGCCTCATAAAGAGACTAGAGGGGTGTGTTTAGCAATAAATACATATATTTTGAATATATACCTGGTGTGGTGCTCTTTCATTTGGTCACTCAAGAGATTATAGACTGGTAAAACAAGCTGCTTTACATTCCTTCAAGACTTAGCCTGAAGGCTGCTCTCCATAGCTACCACTAGGATAGCTTTCAATAAGGTTGTCTTTAACCTATCTCCAATAAGGGGTTGTTTGGACTGGTGCAAGGTGCCCACTATAATTAGTGGACATCATATGCCAGGCCAACTTCTCACACTGGACAATGCAAACATTCACCCCCAGTCACAAGGATCTGGGTTAAATCCATCATTCTTTTGCTCACCACACCACCCCAGTTTGGACCCAGCCATATGCAAATCAGTCTTGACCCTGTTCCTTGTGGGAACAGTCCAGCCCGAACTGCCAAGCCAGGTCCTCCCTGGACCAGAAACAAGCATCCTGGGACCGGTTTCAGGGCATCACCCTTCATCAGCCAGGCTAGCTTGAATCCAATGGTGTAGTCAGCACGGGACCCACGTCTGGGCCTACCCTTCTCACTTAGGGCGACATATGCAAAAGAAACAATTGATGGACGGAATGCTGGACAATGCAAACATTCATCCCCAGTCACAAGGATCTGGGTTAAATCCATCATTCTTTTGCTCACCACACCACTCCAGTTTGGACCCAGCCATATGCAAATCAGTCTTGACCCTGTTCCTTGTGGGAACAGTCCAGCCCGAACTGCCAAGCCAGGTTCTCCCTGAACCGGAAACAAGCATCCTGGGACCAGTTTCAGGGCATCACCCTTCATCAGCCAGGCTTGCTTGAATTCAGTGGTGTAGTGAGCACGGGACCCACGTCTGGGCATACCCTTCCCACTTAGGGCGACATATGCAAAAGAAACAATTGATGGACGGAATGCTGGACAATCCAAACACTCACCCCCAGTCACAAGGATCTGGGTTAAATCCACCAGTTCGGGCTGGACTGTTCCCATGAGGCACATGGTCAAGACTGATTTGCATATGGCCAGGTCTAAACTGGGGTGGCATGGTGAGCAAAAGAATGATGGATTTAACCCAGATCTCTTGACTGGGGGTGAATGTTTAGATTTGTTCTGCATTCCGTCCATCAATTGTGTGTCTTTTGCTTTCTTGAATATTTATATGGCATCAAAGTACATATACATGGAGATAAGAAAAGCAAGGATAGTCAGCCTAAAGTACCGTAACCTATATAATTACCTTAAAAATATTTTGGTAGTCAATGTTTTAGCAGCAATATCTTTGTAGGATGATATTCCGTGTATGCAGACATGAATCTGGATTTGGCAATCGGGGAGGAGGCAAGGATTACAGCATTTGAACCAAATTGTAGCGGTCTCATTTTTAGTCACAATTAGATGTATGTATGTGTATTGATGTACGGGGTATTTCACTTGTGATAACCTAGCCAAAAGGCAACACAGCACTGTACAGAGGTAAAGACCAGCATAACGTCAATGAGTAATAGGAGAGGTAGCTGGTTTGTGGACTGTTAATGCATCGTGATGTAGTGCACTTGAAAGAGGTGTGGCTTCAACTCTTTCCTAAAATCGAGCAGCGCTAAAGCTGTCCTGATGGACACAGGGATGTTGTTTCAGATGCTGGGTGCACAGATAGAAATGGCCTACTGCCTTGGTTTTTTTTTTCTTTTTTACACTTTTTAGTCTGAAGTCTGATGGTATTCTGGCTGCGGGTGTGCCAAGAACCTCTGGAGATGGTAAGACAAGAGGAGGTGCTGATTGTGATGGCTTAGAAAATGATGCAGCTGGTTTTGAAGATGATGCAGGCCAGCAAGGGAAGGCAATGGAGTTAAATCCAGATGGGGGTGATGTGATCATATTTCTTGAGGCTTTGGATGAGACATGTTGTGGCATGTTTGATGCCTTTAAATAGTGCCAGTGTGGAGTGTGGGGAGCTATGGAGTAGAGAATTACCACCATCCAGCTGCAAGAGTTCAAGTGCTTGAACAGCAGTTCTGAAGTCAATTTCTGGAAGAAACTGTTTCATTGTCTTTAAATGAGTGAGTTGGTGCCATGCAAACTTTGTCTTTTTGGTAATGTTTTACATGAGGATTCTGTTGATGTTCAGGTTGAATTAAAGTGACTTGGAATTCAGTGAAAGTTAGGATTTGACCAAATGATTAGTATTTGTAGCTCCCTATTTGATGTCTACTTTGAATAGGTCAGAGGAAATATGTCAGTGGTGTGCATGGTATAAAAAGTCAGTTGAGAATCTGCTATTCATATAATCCCAATGACTTTCAAACCTGCCAGGATACCCTTCCATCTGGCCGATATGAACCAGCGATGTGATTTGGTGTTAAAATCTCTCTTCCCTTGTTTGCTGGCATAGTAAACTCGATGCATACAGACATAAGCACTCAGCAGCAAACCAAAAAGCACATGCACAATAAAAAAAAAAACATTGACCAATCTGTGACAAAGGATGAAGCTTACACATATCTGAAATTTTCTCCCAGTTTGGTGTAGACGTTTCCAAGTAACAGTGAAAGATCCAGGTCAGTAGGATGTTCCTCATTTTGCCCATTATGATCTGTGAAAATAGGATGTATTTGACAGTCAGTTAATCAATATATTCTCAATGCATCAACATTGCCCAATGGCCTTTCATTCCTTGTAGACAAGGTACCATGAATATCATCGCTTGATGTTTGTATAACTGGCATTCACGTATCATAGGTGATCTGAAGCTTTGCCTGGCCTGTTCCCTGAACTGCAACCAGCTTTCCCCTTAACGCTTCACCTACCTGTCAGACCCCGACCTCTCACATTTGACCCCAGTCTGTCCAACTTCTCTCCTCTGACCCCCAGACTCCTCCTTGTAGCTGCTCAACATCCTCTGGACTCAGAATGCAGAGAGCTGCAGACCTGAGAATACCATGACTGCTTAGTTTCAGGACCTGCAGCCCACACCTCTTGTCATCCACTTGAGCTCCTTTCCGCATATGAAGACATCAACACATTCCAGGAGGAAAGGACTGTGGAGGTTTAGAGACATATCACCCATGTAACCAATCCGGGGCCTTTTTAAAAAATGTTTTGGGGTACATCCAGGGGCACTTTGGTATTACAAATGGGTCAGGAAATGCAAGGTCAGACCCTTCAGTAATACACATTGCTCCGCCGCACATAAAACACCAGTGCTATTCTAATGGATGTTCCCTCATTTGCATGAGGGTGTGACCTCATACTATTGAGTGAGCCACTTTGCCTCTGCGTAAATGTGGTATTATAAATGTGGGTACAAAGCCAAAGAGTCAAAAAACAAATTTGAGAGGAACCCTTTAAACACAAAGGGAACTGGGTTAAAGTAACCAGTAACAAAGTATTGTTCCCTATTTTTTTTTTTTTTTCGTCGTCATGGTGCAGAGCAGGATGCCTTATCGCAGAGGCTGCCCCTGAAGGGGGCCTAACGGGCCAGCGCCATAACAACCGCCGGAGGCCTGAAAAATCTGGTTTGGGCCACCTTGGTGTGCCCAGAACAAAGGAGGGGGCTCGCCAACACACTTCCCCCCTCCCCAAGTGATGGCGCAAAAGGGCACAGGGATGACCTGACCAATGGCAGGGCTAGGTAATGTTTCGAACCTCAATGGGGAAGCCGCCACCCAGAAAATGGGGTTATGGGGGGGGTTATAGGGGCACCACTTGCCCAGCATAGGTTAATTGTTTCTGTGCAGTGGGCTGGGGAGCGGTGCACGCAGCAGTTTTTGAGACCCGCCCACCCACACCTAAGCTACAGCATTGTCGCAGGGCTGTACGGAAGCAAGGCGGATAAGAAGGGGTACATTGGTTGGTTATGGAGGCACACCGGCAGGGCGGTGTGTAGAAGGAGGGCCACTCACTTGGGGATGTCTTACGGCAGGGCGAGTAGGACGGAAAAGGGGGGAGCCTAAAATCTGGCTCCCCCACTTACCCAGGCCCTGCCTCTCTTTTAGATTGTGGGGCGAAGGCTATCACCCACTAGTGCATCAGTTGTTTAATACGTCCCTGACTTCAGCTAAGATGCCCTGGGTTTGGAAACAAGCTAAAATCTTACCACTGCTGAAAAAAACACAGGCAGATCCAAATGATCCAATAAACTATCGACCTATCTCCCTTCTCCCAACCCTGGCAAATGTATTTGAAAAACATGTTAATCATCAGATCTCCGCACATTTAGAAAGCAATAATCTGTTGCATGCAAGTCAATCTGGCTTCCGCCCCGACTATAGTGCTGAGACAGCGCTGCTAGAAGTACTTGATTCCATTCGCCTTTGTACTGACAGAGGTGACAGAGTGCTGATGGTGTTACTCGATCTATCAGCAGCATTCAGCACCATATCTCACTCCATCCTCTTAGCTCGTATACAGGCTATGGGGATCACTGGGTCAGGTTGGCAGTGGCCTGTCTCTTTTTTGGAAGACAGAGGTCAAGTGGTCTGGTGCAGCCCTTTTTCCGACACCTCCCGCAAGCTTAATGTTGGAGTGCCACAGGGCTCAGCTCTGAGCCCAACGCTATTTAATATCTACCTTTCTCCCTTGGCCCCCTTGGTGGAACTCTCGGGTGCAAAAATAGTGTCATATGCTGATGACACCCAACTCCTTTCTCCTGGGGGGAAGGATGAGGCCTTCCCTATTGTGTAAATCCATGAGTACCTGAGTGCAACATTTAGTTGGTTATCGACTACCCAACTCAAATTTAACGAGGGTAAGACCGAGCTCCTTTTCTTTGGCCCGGAGGCCAAGACATCTTGGGACACTTTCTGGCCGAAGGATGCCCCCCCCCCCCCCTTCTCTACTAACAAACCAAGCAGTAAAAAACCTGGCCTTTAAATTCAATGATCAACTATCATTCCACACTCAAATCAACTCTGTGGTGTGTTTGTGATTTGCCCTCCTTCATGTGCTTAGGAAATGTTTTTCTTTCCTCTCTTTTCAGGCTAGACAACAGGTGACCCAGGCCTTGATTACCTCATGACTGGACTATGGAAATAGCCTATAAGCAGGGTTGCCCAAATAGCTGATGGACAGGCTGCAGTTAGTTCAGAACGCAGCAGCACATACCATCTTTGGGCTCCCACGCCACTCACATGTCTCCGGCCTTCTTCATAGCGTACACTGGCTTCAAGCTAGGAAGAGGATCACTTTTAAAATATTGCTTTTAACCCAGAAAGCACTTTACGGTACAGGTCCTGGGTATTTGCAAGACAAAGTCAAGCCCTACACTCCCCAGAAAAACCTTTGCTCTGGAAACCTTTGTCTGGGGATAGTCCCTGGGATTAAGAAGGCGAGGGCGGGGGGCAGATCTTTCTCATTTCTAGGCCCCTCTCTCTGGGATGAGCTGCCACTGACACTCAGAAACTTAAGACTTGGCTCTTTTCCTCAGCTTAAGCTCTTCTTTTTTCCTGCCTGCAGACAGCTCCTTTGCTATAGAGCCGGGACACTCCTCGGAGTAGCAGCTGCGCTTTATAAATCGCCATAAATACATACATAGCAAACGGAGACGGCACTCGCAGCCCAGACCCACCGGATGGCAGGGCACAAAAGGAACAAAGAAGGTAGCGAGTTGGGGCCTAACTCCTGGGAGAGGCTACCCCCCCCACACGCAATCAGTGTGAATACCAAAAAAACAATTTATAACCCCAAAATCGGGAAGGGATGATTTATGACTACAAAAGCAGCAAAGTAACAAACTGTCATAGGATGATATATGGACCTGTAAAATGAGCAAAATGATTTATGGCAGAATTGGTGTCAGTCCGTGATTAGGATTATTGCCAGGGTCATAGCATGATGACCAGGGCACTGTACTGTAAGAGCTGCTTTGCACAAGTCATGCAAATAAAAACTGCGGCCAACAACGACCACAATATAACAAGATGCAACGTGTGTTGGCAATTCATTGCATGTATGTAAGTAATGGTGCACATCAGTTGGGAGTGGGCACAGTGCGGGGTTATATATAATACTGTCCAGGTAAGTTTGGAGGTGGCACAAGCTGTGAAACTGAAGGTTTGTCTACATGTATGAGTGTTTGCATGTGTGTGAAGAAGTCTGTTGGTTGTAGGTTTAGTTGAAGGCTCGCTGGAGCAGTTCAGAATTCGGGTCTTCTCTGCAACATACGTAGTCTGGTTTCACCCTAAAGCATGGGGCCAATGAGTTCCACAATCTGGGCCCCTAAGTTCTGGCTCCACAGTTTTCTATGTGAAAACTCATTGTAATATAAGGTTTGCCTTAGCAAATTGCAAGTGCGGGTTTGGCATGTATCCTCGACATTTTCTCTACTACGTCTTGTGCATGGTGCAAAGGGCTTCAGCACACGAGAAAGAACTGTAAAGTGAAGAGAGCCTCAATGAAATAGCATGTGGTTGTAGAACAGGCACCCCACAGAGCAGACCAGCTGAGAGGGAGCAAGATTGCATGACAGCAGGCATGCTTGCACTTGGGAGAGCAAGTGCCAATGTTTTGACGTAAAATGTTGGAGGCACCCTGCAGAATGTGGTGGAGTGGCGAGGGGCCCTGAGGCGCTCATACCTCACAGAAATGCATGGAACTTGGAATGAAAGGGGGCGCCTTGAGGGTGGGAATGCCAGGGCCTGTGTAACGACCATGACAGGTACAGGAGAGAGCTGGCTCACAGTGAGAGGGGTGTTAGCAGGTACACGAGGAAGCAATGTGGTGGGTGAGGAGCAGAAGGCGAGAAGAGAGTAGGCATGAACGGTGAAAGCATATGGGTGAGAGAGATGAGAAAAGGCATTGAAAAGGGAGAGAGCAGATATGGAGAGGAGAAAGAACAGAAATGAGTGGGGAGAAAGCTGGAAGAAAAGGAGAAAGAGACAGTGAGAGAGAGAGAGAGAGGAAGACAGAAGGAGAAGCCAGGAGGAGACGAGAGAGACAGCAGGACGGCAATGGGAGGAGAGCAGCACCCAGAGAGAGAGGAAAGACCAAGCATACAAGAGGGTAGACAGGCAGGTAATGGCAGTGAGAGAGCAGTCTCGTACGGAGAGACAAGAGAACAGGTACAGAGAGACAGCAGACAAACATGGAGAGGGGCGAGGGCACGCATGCAAAGACAGGGGGCAAACCGTCAAGCAACGACAGGAAAAAGGGTCCATGTTGAAACCGCAGAGAAGGAGGAGTTGGTAGGGGGAAGTGATGTATGGAAAGAGCAAAATTGAGTCAGAGGTGCTTGTAGGGATTGGAGGGCAGAACTGAGGACTCAATACCTGGCACTGCTGCAGTATGATAATAAAATGGTGGCTCGTTAAAGTCAAAGTTAGCTGCTCCCTGCCATCTGACAGCTGTACTCTATGGCTTCCATATTTCTAAAGTTGACAGTTCAAATGCTGATGATGGTGGGAAATACTTAATCTCATTATTTTCTTTTGTTTCATAAACAATCTAAAAAAGCATCTTTTGCACTGGCATTAACTGATCCATAAAAAGTAAAGATTTTCACAGGTTGTACTAAAGCAGTATCTTTGGTGCTGGAGAGCTCATCGCAATTACAATATCTTGTGTTTTCTATAGCGCCAATTAACGCACTATTGCTATTTCTAAGTGTTGTAAATAATAAGCATTGCTGTTAGCCATTTTAAAGGTCCTCATTGTATTGACCTTAGAAGCTCAGAAAGCAGAGTTGCCTGGAAAGGATTTGACGTCTTGCACACACATCACACCAGTCATCATGTACTTCTTTTACGAGAAAAAATCCATAGACATCCAATCTCTGCCCAGCTGTCATCAAATAAAATAATCTGTAAACACTTTTGTAAAAAGATGTGTAAATGGTATTGTCAGTTCATAAAAACCAGGACAATACTACATTTGAAACAGCACTATAATATATGTTTGGAACAATGGATGTTTCAGATACAGAATCTAAAAAGTGATTGCATCCGACATTTCATGTTAAATGCACATAGTACCTTTACTGTTTAAACAATCACATATATTTCACTCAAAAGATAACATTAAAAAAAAGTCAAATTCTTCTACAACACTGAAAATATCGTTCAAACAAAAGACAATTCCAAGACTTAGATACATTTGTATCCAGGCACCCCCAGAAACAAACATGGGCAAAAACAATAGGCCACGGTTTATCATGATTTTTGTAAAACTTTATTATCGCAGGATATGCCAGAACCTCAACATTATAAACAAAATGCCTGATAGAAACATGTTTTTTGGTCTCAAAAAGCACACATTTCCATAGTAGTCTCTAGCACTTAAAGGAACTACTTTGTGAAAAGATGTATTCCTTAAGAAAGGGCAGAACGCTGTCACTCACAGAAAAGTTAGCCAATGGCTGATGTGGGCTGAACCATTGCCCCGTACTCTATCCTATAGTGGGTGTAAGAAGAATGTAACTGACCAATGGATGAAGAGGGCTAGCTCAAAGACGTTTAGAGGCATGGGCAAAGTGGGCTCTGGCCCAGGGCCCCAGCTTTTCACGGGGCCCCCTGATAGAGCCAGCTCTGTTCTGCAGAGTCACGCCCTGATGGCCTTGAATAATTCTTAAACATATTGTTTTAAATACCGTTTTCCTTTTATTTATTTTAATATGAGTGATGTGTAAGAGTCTATTACAGACACTGTGCAGGGAAATGTTATTTTGGTGGTTCATGCAACATCCATAAAAAAGTTTACTTTTAGATCAAAACAGGACCTTATATATGAGAAATGAAAGGGTTTCACAGAGATTATTTACAATAATACTAATGAGCTGCTGCTGTGTTACAATATTGAAAAAACACATCCCTATCCCTGAATTTTAGATGTAGACACATTTACAATTGGAACGAGTGTGTCTGTGCACTCTCAGTGACCTGGCCAAAGAGGGCAAGAAAGAGCTGAAATTGAATCATAAATTCAAAGGTGTTCCCAACAGGGGCCCCCAAAATATGTTTGGCCCAGGGCCCCGAAAATCCTTAAGATGCCCCTGTGCTAGCTGAAAGTAAACAAGCATATTATGTATATGACTTAAGTAAAATCAAATCATCTTGGCTAGCATCACACCTAAAAAAGCAGTGATTTAAAAACATGTCATATTACTTATTAAGTAGGAATGGCAGTAGTGTACGTTAACACTGACAGCCCAGTCCAAATACCAATTTGGAATGTCACTACTAAATTATTATCAGCCCTTGTTTACATCTAGGTATAGTTAAGTGACCTTTTCCCAAGCACCCATTTGGTGCAGGATCTTGGGTCTGCTTTTGAATGAAAGAGGGACTTAAGATACTAATTTTTCCAAAGTTATTGACTTCTATTATATCCTTTTTTAAGATGTGTACGTATCTCTGGTAGGCAAACTCAGAACTCTAATTCGTTAGTCTGCAGAATGTCCTCTCCGTTAAAATATGCAACGAGTTGTGTCAATCAAATTCCATGTAACATTAGTCAACACAATAATATTCCCCCCTTTATTTTGGCCAAATTTCACGCATTCCATGCCCTGGTATCAAGGTATTTTAATTCTTCATGAGCATGCAGCGGTTTACAGATGTAGCCCTCATTCAATACATCCTGAAAGCCCCTAGAAAGACATTTTGGAGCAAATAAATCAATTGCGGGCCCAACCACCTTGCATGTAGAGGGAGGAACAAATTTAAGCAGGATATTCACCAAAGATCTAGGGTGTCGAGCTTGCAGTAGTAGTTTCAGATACAGGAAAATGTAAAAAATGATCCCCTGACACTTTTAATATGGGGACACAAGGGTGGGTGCAACTACGCGCATTAACGTAGAGCAATCATTACTGTTTCAAGAGTTAAGCAGTAGAGTCGAAGCTATAAATGGCAAGAGCCAGCAGACACAGTAACTTCTGAAATACTAAGATCAGCCTCTGGGGGTACTCAGCTTTCTCCCCCAATTACCTCGCATTGGTCCACTTAATAACCCAATGCGCACCTTATTTTACCCTGACAGGCCAATCACTAGCGGTAAGATTATGGTAGTGGAAACATTGACGTGCATAGAAACATGTCCTGGGTCGCGTGTCGAGGCACTACAGCACCTGATCTGTGGGCCCGATTCACAGAACTAACTTAAGACAAAATCCTAAACTTACTACCATTTTGGTATTCACAGAAGGCACTTACTCATTTTGGTATTCACAGAAGGCACTTACTCATTTTGGTATTCACAGAAGGCACTTACTCATCAATGAGTAAGTGCCTTCTGTGAATACCAAAATAGTAAGTTACTCATTTTAGTATTCACAGAGGGCACTTACTCATCAATGAGTAAGTGCCTTCTGTGAATACCAAAATGAGTAAGTGCCTTCTGTGAATACCAAAATGAGTAAGTGCCTTCTGTGAATACCAAAATGAGTAAGTTACTCATTTTGGTATTCACAGAGGGCACTTACTCATCAATGAGTAAGTGCCTTCTGTGAATACCAAAATGAGTAAGTGCCTTCTGTGAATACCAAAATGAGTAAGTGCCTTCTGTGAATACCAAAATGAGTAAGTGCCTTCTGTGAATACCAAAATGAATGGTAGTAAGTTTAGGATTTTGTCTTAAGTTAGTTCTGTGAATCGGGCCCTGTTTTATTATTTCAGAAAACAGTGGGCCTCATTTAAAATTTGGAGCGAGCTGAAAATTTTCCATTTTCTGAAGCAATTTCTGTTTACAGAGTACAATATACTGGCTAAATTTCTTCCACCATAAGGATATTATTTTCAAGGAACTTTAGCCAGTGGATACTACTGTGCATTGAGAGTTTCCTGCAACAATTGGAGGATTTTCAGTTTCCTCAAATCTCTAAATAAGACCCAGTGTCCCAAGTGACCGAAACTATCATAAACCTTCACCCATCTCCACCTCCGTCCATGAGGATGGTCAGAATCTCACGATCACTTTTACCCAATGAATACTAACCGAGGCTCTTCGGTGTGCCTTCGATCCAAAGATCTGATTTAGAAATGGGTGATAAAGGACCAGCATCTGGTTTAAGTGCTAAGTCTGGAAGCGGGTCCACCAGTGCAATTCCATATACTGTGCTATCTTTACGGCAGAAGAAATTCCGTAAATATGTTTTCCGCTTTCACACTTTTAAAAATTGGGAAATGTGAGAATTTTCCATTGTCACCCAACTGTAAAAGGTTTGAGCATTGGTCTGTTGTCTACTACAACCTGCTAGACGGCTGTAACAAGAGGGAGCAGAGGGTGCTGGATGACCCAGGCGTTGCAGAGCCCTGTGTTGCAACTGCTAAATGTATTTATGTATCACCAAGCAGGCCTTGCCTGCTTTTATGATATCTTCATGAAGAGGCAGGACTCGTCAGCTGCGACTAGGTAGCACCATATATTTGAGCTGCTTGGGAAAGTACTTCAGGACATTGCTTTACAAAGAAATGCTCTTGCACCAGAGAGCGGCTGGCATGATTTTAGTGACTCAGGCCCTCAGAAGCGTCTGATAGAACTGGCCTGGCCCACACAATCTGGTACTGCGGTATACAGATCCTGCAGCCTACCCCGTTGCACCTTTTACATGAATTCAGTCAACTCCTGGAAAACCCTGGAAACTGTGATGTAAATCATTGCCAATGCATATGCTTGATCCGGCACACTTGCTAGACCAGGCTTCTCCAACCAGAAGCTCATGAGCTGCTGGTAGCTCACCAGCTACCTGTGAGTAGCTCTCCTGTGTACAGTCCAGCCTACTAAATTAGCAGCTTTTGTTTCGTTGAATTAATATGTAAGTATATCAAAATAGAAAAGTGTGTTTGAGACTAAAATATGTGTCTTTTCAGAACTCCTAATTTCCAAAATGTATTTAAATGTAATATTTGGCTGATAAATATGCAACATTGGAGACTAATTATCAATAATGTTACCTTGGTGCCAGAGACATTGCAGCTATTGCTATGTATTACCGATGTAGAGGCATTTCACATTTACAAAGCCTTTTTTACATTTACATTACTGCTAGGAACCCTGCACTGAGGAGGTCACTGCTGCTAATCTTGCATATGTTGGCCACTAATTTATTCTTGTCTGATGTAGTCAACACTAATAATATTAGTAGCTCAGGGTGATTTCCAGTGAACAGAAGTAGCTCTTTTTACTTAACCCCTTGGCCGCGGCACGAATTTCGCCACGGCGCGGGGGGTGAGCGCGGCGCTGCCATGCTCGTGACGGAACCACGCCGTCATGAGTCACGGGCGGCGTGTGCTCATGACAGCGTGGTTCCGTCACGGCCCCGCCCGCTCATTAATTCACCCGCACAGGCGGGGAATTAATGCCGCGTGGGCGGAGCGGCAGCCGCATGACGGAACTACGCCGTCATGAGCACACGCCGCCCGTGGCTCATGATGGCGTGGTTCCGTCATAAGCAGGCAAGGGGTTAAAAGGTTGGAGGCCCCTGTGCTAGACGTTCATGAAAATACTGCTGCCTACACCTGGTAAAAGTACGGCCATCCCAACCCCTGTCAATGTCACCATAGGTGCATGCCCAAGAGATTCCTCCCCCTTGGATGCTGTTCTATTCATCAATATGAGGAAAGTGTGGCTGACTAATCCTTTACTTGAAAAACAATAAAATATATGCAAAGAGAAACAATAAAAATGCTACCCCCAGCCACAGGGTTCGCGTTTTGTCATCTTACCTCGTTTGTGCAGGATCCTGGATTCGGTGAAGCTTAGTAAAAATGCAAACGAAATTATAGTTACCCACTTCATGGCTCTGGATTGTTTGGGGCCTGGACAAAACAGAAGCCTGACAAACCGAGTGGACGGGATTTCTTATATAGAATGTTCAGACTGTAGCTGTCAATGATTGGCTGAGTGAAGCCCGTGATTGAGTAATTGTTGCCCTGCTGGCTGTTGGCAGATCTTCCTGAATCTTGGCAATAAATACAACTGATTATAAAAAGGGCACGGGTCCTGTTTGTGTGCTGGACCTCCTCGTTTGCAACATGCCCAGGTATTCAACCTTCTGCCCACACACTTTTGCAAATCCGATTATCACTTTACAAACAAAAGAGCTCAGCAAAGTGTCCAACTTGCCTTTACCATGTTCTTTGCCCTTGGGAATATGCTCAGTAACCAAACGCACAAATTGACACTGCCCACTGCTTTGACTTTCTGTTTTTTTAGTTCAAAGTATTTTATTGTTATTTGGGGATACAAAGAAAGGGGGAAGGAAGAGGTACGGGGTATTATTGACAATCACAATAGGAAAAATACTTGTGAAAGAACATAGTTTTCAAGAAAAGATCCAAATATAAACTTCCGATTGTAGATCTAAAGACATTTCTGAATACAAGGATATTAATTTGGCTGGACACCGAAGGGGGGGATTAGGGAATAGGGGAGAGGGAAGTCATAAGGGTACCCCAGAAAGGACAGGGAAAGAAACAGGGATAGAGGAAAGAGAGAGAGGGAGAGAGAGCAGTCTAAATGGGAAAGCTGTTGGCAATGGGACAGTATGTAGTGTAGTGTATTTAGGCGCAAAGAGGAAGTAGGGGGACCGCTTTGATGTTTCCAAAGCAAATAGATGTTCCCTAGCTTCATTAAACACAGGGGACATGTAGCAAGTGGTGGCCAATGCTGAAAGCTTCCCATCATGCACCAACGTAGAACGTTGCCCCAGTGGCATAGCAGGGCATGGGGGGAGGGGGCAACAGGCGTGAACACTGACGGATAATAAATGGTTGTAGCTACTGTAATCATTGATTTACATATATTTTAAATAGCACTGTTACCCTAGTGCAACATTTCCCAAACTGTAACTAAAATAAGTAACCCTAATAATAGTAATAACAGTTAACTAGAGTATTTTACAGTAAAGATCTGCATGGAGGGCACCTGAAGCAACCACCACTCAGAAGGGGCATGGCAAGAAAAGGCAAAATGCAAGCAAGCAAGGGAGGGCATCACCAGAGGGCATCTGTAGCACAGATCGCTCCAGTTTTTTATTTTTTATTTTATCCAGTCCAGATTACAGCTGTGAATTCTTGTACCTGGTGCCCGGTTTCTCCCATTTTAAATTCAAGATTGCAAGTACCAGAATGCAGAGACAACAACCAGGACTGGATGAGCTAGTTAAAAATGAAACAGAGTTGACAACAAACCCATCCATGACCTCATACAGTGCAACGTAGGCAAACTAATACCGGTGACCATAGAAATGTTTTCTACCCAAACATTTAATCAAAACCTCCCCCCCCCCCCTTCTTGCTGCACACTCAGAGATATTAGGTTCTGCCGTTCCAGGCATATGTAGCTGATCCAGTGGAGGCTGTGTCTGTGTATACTGCTGCTTGTGGTCTTCTTTATTTATTTATAAATTAGGAGAAAAAAACCTTGCCTGGCAAACATTTCTAAAAGTGAGTAGTTGCGTTGGGCTGATAAATAAAAAAGCTGAGCTCAGTCAAATATGGAAGGGTCATCGGTTGCCTGATCATGAAGGTTAAAAGGGGTCAATACGTTAGGACAACTCAGCAGTCTGCGATCAGCAGTTTACCTTCTGCCACCTGCCAGTCAATGCCCACACCTTACCCAACCTCTGACATTTTTGCTGTGTGCAATAAAAGAAGCAGCGAAAAGGAAATATAGGGCCATATGTACGAAGGCTTTTTGCATTTCTTAACAGTGTAAATTGCTATTTCGGGACGTTAGGTAATTCAAAATGCCATTTCAGTATGTAAGAAAGGCATTTGCGGTGGTGCAAAATGTGATTTCTACCTTGTAGAAATCACATTTTTGAAGTCGCTAAATAGGAATTTGTAAATAGGGATTTCCAAATAGCGATTCACTAACCGCATGTTGAAAGGATTTCCTAATTGCTACTAGTTGCAAAATGGATTTAGGAAATGCAATTACCAATGATTCGGATAAGGTGGTAACCAGGTGCAAACTATAAAAAGGCACCCAAAATGCATCAGGCTTTTTCACAATGGCGGCTTTGTACATTCTGGCAAGGAGGATGGGTATTTCAGCTGGGAGGCAGAGAAGGAGGAGGAGAAGACAGGAGAGGATATTTAGGGGGAGGGTCACCCTGTTTGAACAGACAGAGGAGGAGATTATTGAGAGGTACAGATTGAGTAGTCAGGTAATACTTGATCTAATTGCTGAATTACAACCTCAGCTACAGGCCCCAAAACTCAGAAGCAATGAAATCCCAACACATGTGCAGGTATTGAGTGGCCTACACCTCTTAGCTTCTGGCAGTCTCCAGGGGGTCATAGCAGTGGTGGGAGGTGTCACAAAGTGCCTTTTCCAGGTTTTGTGCAGGTTCCTGGACATCATGGTGAGCAAAGGCAATCAAGATATATCATTCCCCAATACCCCCAAATTATTGCAACAAACGAAATTGATGTTCTACAGGGTAGCACAGTTTTCCAATGTCATTGGCTGTGTTAATGGCACACATATTGTAATATGCTCCCCCCCCCCCTCATAGCAACTGAATAGATATACAGGAACAGAAAAAGCTCACACTTAGTCAATGTGCAGGTAGTGTGTGATGCCTCCTGTATTATAACAGACTTTGTAGACAGATAAGAAAAATTAGGACACATTTTAAGTGAGTTGTCTAATATCTTCCTCTTCTATTTCATTAAAACATTCTGACATGCAGACTGAAACATGCACTTTCAACTCCAGCAGCAGGCTGTCAGTAAACTCCCTGGTGATCAGCAGCTTTACTACAGTGTTCTAATGAGCAACTAGAGTTCTGAATTTATGCCAAAAGTGTGACACATTTGAACTCCATCTTGATGGAATCGAAGTGGAAAACTGAAATAATTTTCTACTGAGGATACTGCAGAAAATGAGGAAGTTAGGGAGCTTCATAACAAATAAGTCTCCCAAGATGGCCACCAGAGAAAAATGAGCCCAAATATAGCACAACTATCACCCAAACAAAGCCCAAGTATAGCCCAATGACAGAAGTGTGCAAAACACTAAGGGCCAGATGAGGGTAAAATCAGTTTTGCGAGTCCTTAATAGCGATTTTTAGCGAATCGCTATTAAGGACTCGCAAACTGCTATGTAGGTAGGAATCTGCTTAATATTTAGCGATTCCTACGCATTCCTTATTTGCATCTCGCAAATTGCGAGTCGCAAATAAGGAATGGCCTCCCAATCATTCCTATGGGCCAAGAGGCCCATAGGAATGAATGGGAATAGCGTGCTAGCAATATGCGAGTACCTAATAGGTACTCGCAAATTACATGACGCAATTTCAGGGATGCAAGGGTTCCTAAAGGACACCCTGTTGCACCCCTGAAATGTGCAGGTGTGCACATGTGGCGCACATACATGCCCAAAGGGCATGTATGTGTGCCACATGGCACTTCGAAACATGCATAAAATTGCATTTTTAAAGGAAATCGCACTTTACCACCAACTTGAAGTTGGTGGTAATTTGCGATTCCTTACAGCAAAATCGCAATTTGCGATGTCTCCCAGAATAGCATTTAGGGAATCGCAAATTGCGATTCTCTAAATGCTTGCGCAGAAATAGGGAATCGCAAATTTTGCGATTACTTATTTTAGCGAGTGGGTTTCTACTTACCTGCATCGCACACAGCTGAATTGCGATCACAAACGCTGAAATTCTGCGAATTTCAGCGTTTGCGACCGCAATTTTGCTTGCTACATCTGGCCCTAAATCCTGGTTCCCCAGTTGCAAAGTCTGCAGCTCTGGCTGTAACGCCACATCCTCTCCCTTAAGTGTAACATATAATCAAGTAATCAACTGGATAAAAAACATAAAGACTGCAAATTATTTAAAAGTGCTTTATCGCTATTTGAGAACTCAGGAAATATGTCCTCATTTTAGTTCTTTAGAGCACTAACCATAATTTCTATGGGAGTAAGACCCTCTCATGGAGGAGGGTGCAGAGGCAACAAGTTGACAATGCTGGGCAGGCTGAAGAGGTAGTGGCAGCACAACGGACCATGGAGGACAGGAGAACGGGGGGCAGGGGCAACAAACCAACTTGCAGGACAGGCAAGAGAGGCTGTGGCAATATAAAAGACCATTTAGGGCAGAAGGAAGAGACAGTGGCAGTACACCCATACATGCCAACAGACCTGATTCAGGCAGCAGACTCCTGATGTTTTGAAGCCCAAAAGGGGTTTATTTTATCTGTCACCTGCCTAAAATGTCCTATTTTTCAATGTTCTCAATAGGGAATATCAATTACCCAGGCTCTTTTTTTCAAAAGCTCCCTCTTACCAAGTTCAAAATGTTGGCACGTAAGGTACATTGGATCATGGACGACAAGAGGAATATGGTAGGGACATGGACTTTGATAACAGAGGGCAGGAGGGAGATGGGCAGGGGCACATGGAAAGCAATAGGGAGGGGACAGGGCTATGGACATGGATAACAGAGAGCTGAGGGGAAAGAGGCAAGAGCAGCAAGCTGACCATACTGGACAGACAGGAGGGAAAATTGCAGCATATTGGACCACGAAGGGCAGTAGGGAGGGGGCAGGGGCATTACAATGGACCAGACAAGGCAGGAGGGAGGGGTTAGGGGTTTGCACATGGAAAAAAGGAGGACGGGGCAAGGATGCATGGCAAGAGAAGCAAGCTGACCATGGACGGTGTTAGAAATGGGGGTCTCTAGTTGGCAAGGGTTTGCACCTTTGTCCAAATAGGGACCCTTCTTCCTAGTCAGGATAAGGGAGTTACACTCCTAAAATAACCCCTGCTCACCCCCTTGGTAGCTTGGCACGAGCAGTCAGGCATATCTTAGAGGCAGTGTGTAAAGCATTTGCACATAACCAACAGTAACACAGTGTAAGCACTACAAAAGGACACCACACCAGTTTAGAAAAATATCCAATATTTTTATATACTTAAGACAAGACCAAAAACGATAAAAATCCACAATACGGTACTTAAAAATCTTCAGTTATCAAAATATGCTTGAAAAACAGTTCCTTGATGTCGATAGCTCCGTCTGAGGCTATCACGGCGTCGTGAGCGAACAAATCCAAACAGTTCTGGCTGACTGCGGAGTCGCGGGCCAGCTACGGTGTCGGGAAGACCCGCAAACAGTACCTTTTAGAAATGCAGGGCGTCGGCGACCTCTCGTTGAGCTTCCGAAAGCACGGCGTCCGCAGGCGTCGGTTCCGGAGGTCGAGTCGTCGGGGCCCTCGAAGTCACATGCGTTGCAGATCGAACTCCTCTCTGTTGAAGTCAGGAGCGCTGGCGTCGGCAGGCGTCCGGTGCTGCGGTGCGAAGTGCAGCGGTGCGGCGTGCGGTGCCCGCAGGTCGCGGAGCGAGCAGCGGCTCGGTCGCGGTGTCAGGTGGCGTCATCGGTGAGACCAGGGTCGCGGTGCGAAGTGAATGCGGTGCTCGTCGCGGTGCTGGCAGGTCACGGTGTGAGCAGCGGCGTCGTCGTTGCTGAAGCGCTGTCGTCGGCTGACAAACTGGAGTCCGTGGCGCCGGCGTTGGTAGGCCAAGGCTGCAGTGCGGGATGAGGGCGGTGCGTCGTGTAACTTTACGAGCGGTGACCTCGAACCACGGTGCAAGCAGCGGCGTCGATTTTGGCGTGGAGCGGCGTCGTGGTGAAGCGAGGCGGTGCGGAGTGCGGTGCCCACAGGTCGCGGTGCGAGCAGCGGCTCGGTGGCGGCGTCAGCAGGCGTCATCGGTCAGACCAGGGTCGCGGTGTGGCGGTGCCGTCAGGACACGGAGTCGACAGCGTCGTCGTCGACGCCGTCGGGTTGCTTCTTCTGTTGCAGCACAAAACACACAGTCCCCAGTGCTGAGGGCAGAAGAGCTTGAAGTCTTTACTGTTCCTGAGACTTCTTGAACAGGGGGCAAGCTCTACCTCAAGCCCTTGGACAAACTCACAAAAGTAGATTGCAGAAAGTTCAGTCCAGTCCTTTCACTGCCCAAGACAGAAGCAGCCACTGCAGGCCAACACAGCAAAGCACACAGCAATGTGGTAGTTCCTCCTCACAGCTTCTCCAGCTCTTCTTCTTGGCAGTCTTCTTGGTCCAAAAGAGTTCTAAAATTCAGGGGTCTGGGCCCCAATATTTATATCCCAAAATCCTTTGATCTCTTAGGCAGAGAGTGTCTGTGCCCAGCCAGAACCAGTTCTGCCTTCTCTGGTGTGGCTTCCTGGCAGGAGGTGGAGACAGCATTGTCAGAGGCAGACCAGGCCCATTCAGGTGCAAGGAAATCTCCTCCCCCTACTCTAAATGCAGCCCAGGTCTATTTAGCCCTTTCCTGACCCACCTAGACTATCCGGAGCCACTCCTGCTCCCCAGCCCTCTGTCATCCAAAACCCAGACAATCAATCCTCATTCCAACAGAGGCACACTGGATGACTGAGCAAGAAAATACCTACTTTCTAAAAGTGGTATTTTCAAACACAGAATGTAAAAATCACCTTCACTAAAAGATGCATCTTTAGATTCTGAGTTCAGGCATACTAAACTTCATTTTCCAACCTAATTCCCCGGGCCAGTTATGTTTATAAGATGTTATAAACAAACTCCCCATTCTGTCCTATGGGAACAGGAAGCCTTGGAATAGTGAAAAATGAAATTGGCAGTAATTCACTATCAGGACATGCCACACACACCAGGGCATGTCCTTCCTTTCACATACACTGCACCCTGCCCACAGGGGTACCTTGGGCCTACCTTAGGGGTGGCTGACATGTAAGAAAAGGGAAGGTTAGGGCCTGGCAAGTGGGTGCACTTGCCAAGTCGACATGGCAGTACCAGACTGCACACAGGCTCTACAATGGCAGGCCAGAGTCACATTTACGGGCTGTTTGTGTGGGTGGCACAATCCAGTGCTGCAGCCCACCAACAGCATTTGATTTACAGGCCCTGGCACACGCAGTGCACTTTACTAGGGACTGACACATAAATCAAATAGGCCAATCATGGAAACACCAATCCATAACACATTTTACCACAGGAGCACTTGCACTTTACCACTGATCAGCAGTGTGAAAAGTGCGCAGAAACACTATGCCAGCAAAAACAGAGTCAAAACCGGGAGGTCAGAAAGCAAAAACTCAGGGGAAACACGTCAAAAGATGCCAAGTCTAACAGATGGCAAGGGGGATGGGCTCTGGAAGCACAAGACACCACGGAGGGCAACAGTGAGACTATGATGGCATACACACAGACACTGGAGGGAAGGTGGGAGGGGGTCTGTGGAAGCGAGCTGAACATACAGGGCAGGCTGGAGGGACTGTGGCAGCACAGAAGACCATGCATGTCAAGTGGGATGGTCAGTGGCAGCACAACGGCCATGGTGGGGCTAGAGGCAGGGGCATGCACAAAGTACCATGGAGAATGGAAGGGAGGATAAGGGGCTGGACACAGACAAAAGAGGGCAGGGGAAGGGGCTTCACAACAGACCATGCAGGGCAGGCAGGAGGAGCAGTGGCAGCACAACAGAGGATGGAGGGCAGAAGGGAGTGACGCCAAAATGGACCAAGGAGGACAGGAGAGAGGGGATAGGGGCATGGAACTTGGACAGGCGGGGTGGAGGTGGCAGGGACAGGTGGCAGCTGTCTGACTATGCTAGGCAGTTGGGAGGGGCATTGGCAGTTCAACAGAACACTTAAGAGTAGATAGGTGGGACAGCGGCAGGCCTATGGAACATGGTGGCAATGCACGCCGACATCAGATGGCAGGGGGAAGAAAAGTAAGGGCAGCAAGCTAAGCACAGAGGCTAAGCAGGAAGGCAATGATGGGGCATAGAATTGGGCAATGGAGGGAAGGAGATGTGGGCAGGGATATAAAAGATAAATGATGGGCAGTGGCAGCACGTCGGCCCATGCAGGAGGGAGGGACTGGTGCATGGTCTCGGACAGCAGAAGGTAGGGAGGAGGTTGATGGGGCAGAAAGCGAAGGCAGTTTGGGGCAAGTGGCAGAACAACGGTCACCCATGGCTGTAATGAGGGAGCAGAGTCATGGATGTGGACAATAGATGGCAAGGAGGGTAGGCAGGAGCAGCAAGCTTGAATGGGGACAGCACAATACCAGGCTAGGCGTTGCGTCCTACCCCCCACCATGCACTGCGATGGACATTATACTTGACGTAAAAAAAAAAATACCTAGAAATTCACTGAAAAACAAAGGTTACAGGGACGTTATAGTTAGGAAAAAGAATTTTTAAAAAACCTCAGAAATTCACTGAAAAAAACCAAATGTTACAGGGGCGTTATAGTTGGGCTCAGATTTCACTCATACAAAACCAGTGAAATTCAGCAGTTATAGTTACCTGAGCTACCTATAGCTTACGCCTCACAATGCACTGATTATGACCTCACATATTACATCACTCATTACATGGTCAGTGACATCACTCATGACATCACTGATGACATCTCTTCTAAAGGTTTATGAGTGTTAAATGTATATACTAGGGTACTAAAACAGTTAAATTACAGTACTTTGTGTACTACTAATGAGTGATACCATTTCTCACATATATTATGTGAGTGGCCCTGTGACTGTGTATCTGTGTGTGATTGGATGTCTGAGGGGCTGTATAGGTGTCTGAGTGTGTGTGTGAGTGGCTGTATGGGTGAATAAGTAGGTTTGTGGGTACATGAATAGGTGAATAAGTGGGTGTGTGAGTAACTGTATGGGTATGGGAGAGGCTGTGTGACTGGCTTTACTGGTGAGTAAGTGAGTGTGTGAGTGGCTCTATGGATGAATGAGTGAGTGTGTGAGTGTCTGTGTTGATGGGTGAGTAGGTGAATGAGTGGCTGTATGAGTGTGGCTGTATGGGTCTGTGAGTGGATGTACAAGTGGCTGTATCGTGACTAAGTGACTATGTGCGTGGCTGTATGTGTGAGTTACTGTATGTGTAAGTGGCTGTATAAGTGACTAAGTGGCTGTATGAATGGGTGATTAGTTAACTGATTGGTCGCGTGAGTGGCTGTATTGGAAAGTGAGTGTCTATGTGAGTGACTGTATGCTTGCATGGGTGTGGGGGTGGGTGTTTGAGTGATTATACGGGTAAGTGAGTGTCTGTTGAGAGGCTGTATGGGTGAGTGACTGGATGTTAGACCTGGCATCCTTGGCATGGTTTGCCCTGTCTTTCTGCCTCCGTATATTTTTGCTGTGTGTTGGTTTTTGTTTTTGCTGGTTTAGATGCTTTGGGCACTTTGCTACTGTTGAAAGTGCAAGTGCTCCCTATGTAAATTGTGCATTTGGATTGGTGTTTCCATGATTGGCTTGTTTGACTTACTACTAAGTCCCTAGTACAGTGCACTGTGTGTGCCCAGGGCCTGTGAGTCAAATGCTGCTAGTGGGCCTGCAGCACTGATTGTGCCACACACACAAGCAGCCTTTCAAAGGCGTCTCAGACCTGCCACTGCAGTGTCTGCGTACAGTCTCTACTGCCATGTCAACCTGGCAAGTGCACTCACTTGCCAGGCCCTAACGTTCCCTTTTATTACATGTGAGTCACCCCTAAGGTAGGCCCAAGGTACCCCTGTGGGCAGGGTGCAGTGTATGTGAAAGGTAGGACATGTACTGGTGTGTGTGACATGTCCTGATAGTGAAATATAGTGTATTTCATTTTTCATTATGGAAAGGCTATCTGTCCCATAGGATAGAATGGGAGTGTATTTATAACATCTTATAAGTATAACTTCCCATTGGGCCAAGATGTAAAGTTGGAGTTTAGTATGCCTGAACTCAGAATATTAAAATGCATCTTTTAGTAAAGAGGATTTTTAAATTGTGTGTTTGAAAATACAACTTTTAGAAAGGGGGTATTTTCCTGCTTAGCCATCCTGTGTGTCTCTGCTGGTTTGTGGATTGACTGTCTGGCTTTGGAGTGACGGGGGCTGAGGATGTGCATTCTCTGCAGACAGCCACTGGGGGGTTGAGGTGTGTCCTGCCTTTCCTGGATGAGTTAGGGCTGGGCTGAATAGACCTGGACTGCATTTAGAGTAGTGGGAGGAGATTTCCCTGCACCTGAATAGGCCTAGTCTGCCTTAGGCAATCCTGTCTCCACCTCCTGCCAGGAAGCTGGGTCAGAGAGTACAGAACTGGTTTGGACTGAGCACAGAGCCTCTCTGCCACAAGAGAACAAAGAGAAATTGGGTATAAATATTGGGGCCCAGACACCAGGACTTTTAAATACTTCTGGATTCAAGAGGAACCTCTGCCAAGGAGAAGAGCTGGGAAAGCTGAAGGAGAAGTACTGCCCCTTTGCTGTGTGCTGTCTGGGGTGGGCCTGCAGTGGCTGTTTCTGCCAAGGAGAGGACAAAGACTTTGCTGTGTGCTGTATATCCGGTTTGAAGAAGATCTCCAAGGGCTTGAAGTGAATACTTGCCTCCTGTTCTGAAGTCTCAGGGATACAAAGACTTCACCACCAGCTCCCCTGAACTTCATTGCTGGGATTTCTGACCTGCCAAGAGGTGCCTGTTCCCTTGTTGGGCATCTGGAGGTTGTTCTTGCTGCTAGGAGCTGATAAAACTTGAAGCAACTAAAGAAGAGTGACGTATCCGCTCCTATTTCCGATGCAACATAGCTGTGCGGGAAGAATTCCCTCGCATCGCCACCGTGCCGCTGAAGAAACTGACGCAGCACCTGCCTGCAGCTGGAGAAACCGCCTCACGCTGAGTCTTGTGCACTGATCTCCGAAGTCCGAGATCGCAGCACTGACTCTAACGCAGGCCCTGCTGTGCGGCTGCAAGAACCAACGCATCGTGGGATCGTGGCTGGAGAGAAAGCCGCAGCGCCGTTGCCACAGCCGCATAGAGAGCTGATGCCTCCCGAATCCCACGCATCGCACCGGGGCGGCAAGTCTTTAGCAACGCCGGGGCTGCAGTAAGAAACTGATGCATCACCTCTCCGCACAGTAAGAAACCGACGCATCACCTTCTCGTCAGTAAGGAACTGACGCTTCTCCTCCCCTGCCTGGCAGTAAGGAACCTACGCATCACCTCCCCTGGAGCAAGGAACCAACGAATCACCTTCCCTGTGTGTAATGAACCAACGCATCACCTTCCCTGCAGCCGTTTTTGCTTATAATTTTGACGAATCCAAGGTACTTTGTGTTGAAAATGTTGCATCTATAGTTTGCTATGGACAGCACTGGTTTTACCTTTTAAAAGTCATATCTTGATAACCGTATGTTGGATTTTGTCATTTTGTTCTTGTTAGTTTAGATAAAGATTACTTATTTTTCTAAACCAGTGTGGTGTCCATTTATAGTGTTTTCACTGTGTTACTATATGTGTGCACAAATGCTTTACACACTGACTCTGAGATAAGCCTGTCTGCTCGTGCCAAGCTACTAAGGGGGTGATCAGGGGATTGTCTAAGGGCGTAACTCCCTTACCCTGACTAGATGCAAGGGTCACTACTTGGACCAAGGTGCAAACCATTGCCAACTCGAGACCCCCATTTCTAACACTGGGTGTGTGTGTGGTTGTATGGGTGAATAAGTGGGTGTGTAAGTAGCTGTATGGGTAAGTGAGTGGCTGTGTGCATGACTTTATGGGTGAGTGAGAGGTCTGTGTGAGTAGGTGTATGGGAAGTGAGTGGCTGTATGGGTTAGTGAGTGGAGCCACAGGGGGCGCTTTACCCTTGTTCGTAAAATGTTCTCTATCATGTATATTATTCTGTTGAAGAAAATATTCAATAAAGAATTATTCCAAAAAGGTGAACTAGTCTGATCCTTAAGGAGGGTTGCTTAATTAGTCATATGCCTATTCAAAGATTGTATTTTAGAAATGTATTGCTGGGAAGATATAAATCTTTCAGTGTGTAATAAAAGCAGAAGACCTCTCATGGAGACTATGTATTCTAAGTGAGAGTGTGAAAATGAACATAGCATGCATGTCACGTTTGCTTGACTAGCTAAACGCAGGAACTCACCTCTGCACCTTGCAGCTGACTTGCAAGAGGTAATTATTTTAAGATGCTATGGGTCCAGTGGAGTTTACACAGTGCAAGGAAGAGGCTTTCTCTTTCATATGAACATTTGTGATTCCCAAATGTGTATTGCACATTTTGCAATGGTGTGTTTTGCTGAGCTTTGTCATATGCACATCTCACATGGCACTTTATCAGACTGGTAGATCCTATGTGAATATCTGTCTAAAAATAATTGTCTTTGCATAGCGGGCGGATCACAGGTTTTTATTAAAGTTATGACTATTCAGTTAGAAATATGCACATGACAACGTGCAGTTGAGTGTAGGACACGTTATTTACTGGTCTATACATAGACTTTCCACAGAAGGCAGAAAGAAGTGTAATTTTAGAGTTTGAAAAGAAAGATCGAAATAGAGGTATTGCATACAAGGACAAGGGCACTGAATTTAGCCAAAAAGAAATGTGTTTATTACAGGAAATTCAAGATGATTAAAATATTATAAATGAGCAAATAAGGGAGGTGATTTATTTATATTCAATAGTGAGGATTATCTCAATGAAATAAGAAATCAGTTGTCTGAAAGAAAAACTTATAAATGTTTACAAAAAGGGTCCTACAATTCAAGTCCTGCAATTCAATTTCAATATGAATTTTTACATATGATGAAAAAATATTTGGGCAACACATTTGATAGACAAGGAAGACTTTGATTTCCTGATGTGAAAAAAACCTAGAGTGGCAAAATTTTATACTTGATGAAAAAATACGCAAAGAAACCACTCCGCCACAGATACACCAATAGTGGCGGGAATAGGAAATTGAACTGAAAACCTCTCAATATATATTGATCAAAATCTGGTGCTGATCGGGAAAAATCTGACTTCTTACCTAAAGGATACGACTGATTTTCTTCATAGACTCGCAGAATTAAATTGGGAACCACATAGGCTGTTGGTCACATGAGATGGAACATCACTGTATACGTGCATTAGTGGCAGGGATGGACTGAATGTGGTAAAATATATTTTTAGGATACAATCAGCAAGCTATTTGCAGCATTCTGAAAAGCTCATGGAGATACTTGAATTTGTCTTAACCCATAAATATTTTGTTTTTGATAATCAATTTTTTCCACGCTTGTGGAACTGTGATGGGCTGCTGATTTGCAGTTTCATATTCCAATGATATGATGGCATAGTGGGAACAAGAATGTGTTTGATCTAAAGCTGTATGAAGTAGTAGGAGATATGAAAGGCAAGCTTTTAGCCTAGCTAGCCCGGCGAGAGGAGGATGCCAGATGGGTGGGAGAGTTAAATAATGAATCGGGGGAGAAAGTTATACAGGCAATAGATATTGCACACACATTTGCATCCTACTACCGCACATTCTATAAAGCTAGACCTCTTGAAGTACAAGAAGAAGAACAAGAGCCTGAACGTTTCTTGGCCACCTTAGATATCCTGACTCTAAACGCGCTGGCAGTAAATGCTGCTAAACTAAATGCGGCGCTAGAGAAAGAGTTCACAGAGGACATAAAACACATGCAAAGCGGTAAAACTCCTGGACCTAGTGGTGTACCTGTGGAGCTGAACAAGAGGCTCGCATCCCTAGTGTGGCCACACCTTATGAGGATGTCTGAGGAAGCTCATGAACAGGGTAAGCTACACCCGATCTACACATGCTAATATAACAGTAATACATAAAGAAGGTAAACCTAGATCCGACTGTGCAGGTATCATCTAATATCTTGGTTAAACGTGGAGATAAAACTGATAGCCTACAGGCTGAATATTGTGGGGACCTTCCCAGTACATAGGGACCAAACTAGGTTTATGCCCAATCGCCCCAGTAGGAAAAAACGTCAGTGCATACACAACTGGATAGTTAAAACAAAATCCTCCTGGGTTCCCCTCGCCACACTCTCAGTCACTGCTGAAAAAGCATTTGACTCTATACACTGGCCATTTCTTTTGATGACGCTATGCGCTTTGGCTTCAACCCACACTTTTGTGGTTGGGTAGCACTTCCGTACCAGAAGCCAACTGCAGCGGTAAGAGTAAATTGTGTGGTGTCTTCGATTTTCCTGTTGGAGCCAGGGACTAGAGCAGGGTCCCCACTCCTCTATTAATATTCGCCCTGTGCACAGAGCCTCTCGCATGCTGGGTGAGAGCAAGTGATCGCTTGTGGCTTTGGAGAGGAAGTGGACTCGAACCGTGACAAAATATCCATGTATGCGAATGATATTCTCATGTGTATGCCGAACCCAAAAATAGCACTACCACCCTCTTTTGCTCAGTTTCAACAATATAGCTCGCACTCTGGATTTAGATTAAACTGGGGAAAGTCGGTTCATTACAAATAGGTATTTGGGATCTAGAGGACAAACTAAATAACCCTGTTAAAACCACCAACGATGGATTCAAATATCGTGGAATCCATATCACCCCTCCGTAAGATAGTTTCTTCGAAAGAAATATAGAGAGGCTAGTAGTGGTGGACTTTCAGCAGATGGATTGCACACCCACTGACAATTATGGGGCGTGCAACAATTGTTAAGATCATCACACTCCCTTGCCTTCTTTACCTAATGCAGAATACACGCTGCCTGGTACCTGAATCAATATCTCTTAGGCTGGAGAGGAAGCTATGCTTGCGGCTCCAGGATAGGGCAGCACAGAGAATAGCATTAAAAATCCTGTGCAGATCTGTGTATAATGGCGGGCTGGCTCTGCCGCACCTGCAAGCGTATTACTGGGCTCCTCAATCACACACAGTGAATGATTGGATATATACACTTGCTGATGACCCAGCAGTGCGGCTGGTTAGTAGTTACATGAGGGCACTTACCTGGAAGCATTCTCTTTACAGGGGGAAAAGATAACAGAATCTCCCTGCATCTACATGCACTGCTCTGACGACCTGGGAGAAAGTGACCGTCTGCTTGAGATGGAAGGTGAGGGTCACCATGAAAACACCCCTCTAGGAAGGGAAAGTGTTAAAGGAGGTGAATAAACGTTATGGCTATACATGCTGGGATTTGATTGACATCTCTAAAATTGGAAATGTTATTGAGGAGGGGACCATAAAAACTGTTGATCAGATGCGGGCAGAGCAGCAGCTCTTGCACTCGCAGATATACAAAAACATGCAACTAAGGCATACACTACAAACAGAGCTGCTTGACTGGGCAGAAGTACCCAAGTGTGCTCCACTTAAAAGATGTAGCCTGCTGGGCGAGCTGGGCAAAAGTCCAATATCCTCCATGTAAAAGACATTAATTGATAGTATTTCTGGACAACCTAAAAGCCCTTTGGCAGCGGAGGGAGAGAGACTTGGAAGCCCTTGATTTGATTTAGAGGCGGTCCTGATGCACCCTAGGGAAGTGTCCATTAGAGCAAGATTCTGCCTGTTTCAGTTCAAAGTCCTGCACAGGAAACACTTTGATAGATACAAACTATATAAAATAGGAGGTCCCAGACACCCACTGCTGAAAATGTGATACTATAGAGGGAACCTTTTACAACACGTTATAGGGGTGACCTACACTTCAAGAATACTGGACTATGATCTTGCGAGAGTTGAGTGTCATTCTGGGAGGTCAGATCTCCCTCAATCCCCAATTTGAGTTCTTGGGTAATCCCGGGGATGTTGATCTCCCATGTAATAAACTTCTATTTTCAGGTGGCATGGTGATGGCAAAGAGGGAAGTCCCACAGCTCTGAGGGTCCCTGTTGATTCCGGCTATGGATCAATGGCTAACAGGGATGTATTGGAGCATGAGCGCTGAAAATGTGATATATGTAAGCAGAGGTCGCTCCAACAAGTTCCAAAAAATCTGTGGGCATGGTTGATGAGTTTTATGGATTTGGAATTAATGACTATAATGCTCCCACACATTAACAAATAACTTGAGATACAGAACACTTGAACCTTTGTCCATGGAGACAAGCCTATACAGATAGTGATAGCCTGGGTTAACCCGATCACTGTTTACAAAGTAAATAAACACCTGTTGTGAAATGTTTTAAAAGATGTAATCAATGCTTTCTGATTTTGATTGAGTTGTTATAAATATACCTATACTACCAGACTGACTAATTTTGATCCATGATCTGCCTTGTAATGTACTTGTTGTTTGATATGTTCAATATAAAAACTCAAATAAAAACATTTATGAAAAAAGCATATTGTTAGACCTGACATCCTTAGACATCCTTAGCGTGGTTTGCCCCGACTTTTTGCCTTCTTACCTCCTGTTTTGCGGACTTCATTTTTGCTGGCTTAAGGATTCTGCGCACTTTATCACTGCTAACCACTGCTAAAGTGTATATGCTCTGTACTCAAAATATGATAACTTTGGCTTATCCACAATTGACATATTTAATTTAATTGTAGTTCCCTAGTAAAGTGCACTATATCTGTCCAGGGCCTCTAAATCAAATGCTTCTAGTGAACCTGCAGCACTGTTTGTGCCACCTGCTCAGTAGCTCTTTAAACTTGGCTCAGGCCTGCCACTGCAGAGCCTGTGTGTGCAGTTTAAACTGCCATTTTGATCTGGCAAGTTAACCTACTTGCCAGGCCCAAACCTTCCCTTTTATTACATATGTCATCACTAAGGTAGGCCCTAGGCAGCCCTGTGGGTAGCTTGCAGTGTATTTAAAAGGTAGGACATGTACTTTTGAGTTTTACATGTCCTGGTAGTGAAAAACTGCTAAATTCGTTTTTCACTACTGCAATGCCTATCCCTCCCATAGGTTAACATTGAGATTGCCTTAAAACATCTTTTAAGTGTAATTTCCAATTGGGAAAAGGTAGAGATTTGGAGTTTGGTGTCTCTGGACTCACAATTAAAAATCACAACCTGTGGTGAAGTCTGATTTTGAATTGTAAGTCTAAAAATGCCACTTTTAGAAAGTTGTTGTTTTCTTACTTTAGCCATTCTGTGCCTCTGCCCATCTGTGAATATACATCTGGGTTGGGTGACATTTGGGCTTTGTGCATTCCCTCTAGACAGTCACACACAAAGGGATATGGGGTGTGACATTTGCATCTGATGGCCCATCACCAGGCTGATGGGCCTTCCTGAGGTAGATAGGGAGGGAGGAGCTGACACTTGCACCTGAATAGGGCTGTGCCTGTCCCGACACAAAGAGCAGCATACCCCCCTGTGTTAATCTGGAGCCAGGGAAGGAAAGGCAGAGACCTTGTGATCTTCAAAGGCCTCTTTGAAGTCTCCCCCACTTCAAAGGCACATTTGGGTATAAGTACTGGACCCGTGATACCCCCAAATCAGAACTTTCCTGGAACGAAGGACAAAGAGCTGCTGTGCTACAGGAGGGACTGCCACTTTGATAACTGCTTTGCTTTGTTGGCCTGCTGCCTGCTGATTGCTGTGCTGTAAGAGTGACTGCCACTTTGCTACCTGCTTTGCTGTGTTGGCCTGCTCCCTGCTGCTTTTTGCCCGGGAGTGAGAAGGACTGAACCTGTCCTCTACATTCTTGAAACCAAGGGCTTACTGACTTGCCTCCTGTTTTCTGAAGTCTCTGAGCCATAAAAGACTTCCTGCAATTCTGTTGATGCTGCTGGGCTTTGCCATCTGTGAGTCCTACCCTTGCCTATGGTGCCCCCTCCAGTCCTGAACCTCAGAAGTGGGTTTTTGCAGCTTTTTCTACATCGACGTCAAAGCATCTGCAACTTTGTGTCGATTGGTGCTGATGCATAGCCCTTCGACACCGACGTAGCAGCTGTTCAACTTGACAACGGCTCGATGACAACAGCAATCCTACCGCCAAAGAGGCTCAACAAAAACGGTCTGCACGACTTGATGACGACGCAGCGCCTTCATCTCAACGGAGCTCGACAATGACACAGGAACCCATCGCGGTCGGCCTGAACTTTGGATTTACCCCAATCTAAGGCCAGCTCAAGTAACCTTTTAGCGCTATTGACTTCTGAGCACTGTTTTTGGATTCAATCTTTAAAAGTTCATATCTCGACTTCAAATTATTGGATTTTTGTCATTTTTGTCTTGTTTTACTCAGATAAATATTCTCTATTTTACTAAACTGATGTGGAGTACTTTTGTGGTGTTTCACTGTGTTACTGTAATTTAAGTGTTGCACAAATACTTTACACGTCGCCTCTTAAATTAAGCTTGACTGCTCTGTGCCAAACTACCAGAGGGTGAGCACGGATTAATTTAGGTTGTGTATCTGATTTACCCTGACTGGGATTGTGGTCCCTACTTGGACAAACCTCAGCCAACTAGAGACCCAAATTCTAACAGATTTGTTTGGACTTTCGATGGTCATGATTTTTCACAACATATTGTCACTTGACTGAGATTCATTGATGGCATATACGTCATCTAGAAAGGTGATAAAAAAATATGAAACAGGTATTCCTCATATTTAAATAATAACAGACAATGTATCTTATAAATAGCATTTCTTAATTTAAAAGTAACAGTAAAAAAGAACAGGTTGGTGACATCGACACATCATAAAAAACTGCAGCAAATGCAGTCCTTCATGCATGTTATACCATTCGACGTCACTTATAAAAAGCATTCTATATGGAGAATATTTGAGAGCGAAACATAACTGTAGCACTGTTAGAAATTGGGTTCCTGGGTGACTGGGGTGTAAATCCTGGTCAAGCAGTAATCACAATCCTAGTCAGGAAAAGGCATGAGCAAACCCCAAATCATCCTGTGCTCACCTTCTGGTAGCTTGGCACAGAGCAGTCAGGCTTGCCTTAGAGGCAATGTGTAAAGTATTTGTACAACACTTCAAAGAGCAAAACAGTGAAAACACCACAAAAAAGATTTCACACCGGGTTAGAAATATAGAGCTTAATTTAATAAATGCAACAAGACCAAAACAACAAACATCCAGTATGAATAAACTGTATAATAGCGCCTAGAAACAAAAAGCGCCAGCCAGGGATATCTGGTCTAGCCAGACCGGAACAAAGTCAAAAGTTCAGGCCGACTTCGATGGAGCATGAGCCGGCTACAGGGACCCAGTTAGGCCCCCTAAACAAAGTATCTTAAATCCTCTTTGTGTAGTTAAAGGGATCCACGTTGAAGATGAGTCGCACAACAGAGGCAATACGTTGGTTCCGAGATGCGACAAGGCTGCGATGCAAGGTCCTGTTGTGTTGACATCGAGGATCCTGTTGACGGGGCTTGCGATATGAAAGTCGGTGTTGAGGATGCAAGGCTCAACGGGGAGAATGCATTGGTTCAGATAAGCAGTGAAGCTGCAATGTGGAGATTTGTCGTCATTGTCGAGGCTGCAGTCAATGGGGGATGCAAGGAGCTTGTGCCAGGAAAAATGTTGCACAGTGGCGATTTCATTTAAAAATCTACTGGGATTTTACCAAATGTTTATGGCTACTGAATGTATATGATTGGACATGTCAAAGAAGCAGTTAGTTCAAAATGAAAAAAAATATATATGAAGAATAAAATGTAGTCTGGTTAATTGCATTTCTTGATCACAGATCATAAAGGCTTTGTGCTTGTTAAATGATGTCAGACAATGTATATTTTGTTTTTAATTTGAAAGTGGTCCAACCTTGCTGATTCATAAAGACTCAACCCCTTAGTCTTCACTTCACAACTTTCTAAAAGTGGAATTTTCAGAATTGTAATTTCAAATCCAACTTCACTATAAGTTAGGAATTTAATTGAGGATTCCAGAGACACCAGACTTGGAGGTTTTATCTCTTCCCAATGGAAATTACACTTATAAAATGTAATAAGGTAATCCCAATGTTATCCTATGGAAGAGATAGGCCTTGCTGTAGTGAAAATGACTTTGAGAGTTTTTCACTACCAGGACATGTAAAACTTAAAAGTGCATGCTCTGCCTTTTAAATGCATTGCACCCTGCCCTCTGAGTTGCCCAGGGCCTACCTTAGGGGTTGCTTATATAGATAAAAAGGGAAGGTTTGGCCTGGCAAAAGGTTTATTTTTCTAGGTCGACATGGCAGTGTAAACTGCACACACAGGCTCTGCAATGGCAGGCCTGAGACATGGTTAAAGGGCTACGTAAGTAGATGGCACAATCAGTGCTGCAGGACCACCAGTAGCATTTAATTTACAGGCCCTGGGTACAGGGAGTACTACTTTACTAGGGACTTATAAGTAAATCAAATATGCCAATTGGGGATGAACCAATATTACCATGCTTTGGGGTGAGAGCACAAGCACTTTAGCACTGGTTAGCAGTGGTAAAGTGCAGAGTCCCGATACCAGGAAAACAAAGTCAGAAAAGTGGAGGAGAAAGGCAAAAAGTTGGGGGGAAGACCACCCTAAGGCTGTCAGGTCTAACAAGCACCAATGAGGGTTTTAAGACAGAGGCAATGAACATCACCATGTGATTCTTACATAGAGGGTACCAACAAAACACTTTAGCTGATCGTAGTCCAGTGTGAAGGAGAAAGATACAAATACACTCTTTTTTAACACAGCACACACAAAACAGAACCTGCAACATAAATCTGAAAGTGAAGAAATGGAAAATAGGATTAATCACACAACATAAATAATACAGAGTTTACAGACATTAGGAAAACATATCAACATATTGGTACTTGCTAAAACAAGATGAAAATCTGGATGTCCAAGTTACCTGCACATAACATTCAGCAGGCTATAAAAGTTAAGTGACTTTTTAGTTAGATCACAGTTCTCATGTCCTAAAATTACCCCCTCGTAAAACAATGTGGTTACCATCACTTTCAAAAGGATTTTACAAATGTTGTCACTGCAAATATTGTAGTTGGTAACAAATTGATAAACATTTTTAAAATGAGGGGCTCATCAAAAATAAATTTTAGATACATTCTGAAGTAAGTGGCCCAATTAGGGTTATCCGGGCCACTAATGACCATCTCTCAGCCTTCCATACTAAATGAAGAGTCGGTCAGACAGTAGAGAATACAAACCAATAACTTTTTTATTCATATACACTCAGAGCGGAGCCGAGTCTGCCCAGTCGCTAAGAGTGCTGCAGAGGGACTAAAATCGACAAGCAAAAAGATATATTATGTACATCTCACAACTGGGCTGAAACAAGCCCACAGTGGAATTTTCCAAGCAGATGCAGATGGACAGTGAAATACAAAAAAAAATGTTTTGATTCTCATATCTCACACCACCTAATACAACCCAAGGTCGTATCACTCTGTACCCGCCACCAGACTAGTGGGAGAGGGCCTCTATCTAGTGAGAAAGGTATGCAATAATATGAACAGTCCATTCATTAGTGAAGCAAAACCTAACATTACAGAAAAGAGAAACATAATAGAGGCCTTTTCTCAGAAATAGCAAAGGATTAGTTTCGTTCGTTGTTCAAAATGGCGTCTGAATAGAAAATGGTGCTGCGAATGCTAACTTTGCATAGACAATGCACAAACACCAATATTTCTATTCTAACAATTCTTCTATTAAAAGTTTAACAAATGTTGTTGTATATGTTATAATGTGCTTGTGGTTCAACCTATATGTGTGAAAACACAATTTGTCCTTCAAAGATTGTAGTGTCTTGAGATTATGAGCGCTAGGACCTTTGAGGGTTTGGGCGGACTCTAAACAGGAATTATGTAACCTGCTGGAGGTGTTAAAGTGTGGTTATAAAAGTTATGACGCAATGCTTGCAGTGTGTGGTTATATGTTGAAGAATAAAGACATGTATTGCAGAGCTCCCTGTGTGGCATATTCCATTTGGATGCTTCTGGCCTGGGGAGGACACTACATCTGGCGACGAGTAGGGGATCTGTGCCCCAAAGATTTTGCAAAGGTACAACAAACAGCTTGTGCATGCCACATGCACCCCAAATTGATGCAAAGCAACCTGCGGTTGGCGTATGTAAAGTTGAAGCTCCGTTCCAGCCCATACACAACTGTCGAGGAATTCGAGGGCACTGCAGAGGAGTACATTCGGAAAGCCAGCTAGAATTAGCTGGTAAGGCCTAAAGAAGAGATACTGCGCCATGCCATAACACAGAGCCATCATCCATACAAAGCAAAAACTAAAGGTAGAGACAACCAGGTACAAAAGCAAAAAAGAAAAAAACGAACCTACCAGCACTAGCAAGTGAAGTGCAATACGACCTTAAAATGAGACAAGACGACCAGGCTCCACCTGCAACTGTTGCGTGAAGAGGTTGCTGGTCCTGTGTGCGTAAAGAATACTGCCTGAGCAGCATGTGCTCTTCGTGGTGACAGAAGGGTGTGTAAGGTACGATGAGGCTACATTCCTAAAGCCACCACCTTTGTTTGACACAGCAAAGAAACAGAACATCTTTGAGAAACAGAACATCGGTGCCAGGTGGACTGCATGGATGGAAACATTCGATGATTTCATAGATGCACTAGAAGAAAAAGACAATAAGAAAATCATTAAATATCTAAAATGCCTTGCCGATGATGGAGTGAAAGAAGTGCTAAAGAAAATCTCACAAACGGATGCAATGTCATACGAAAAGATAAAAGAAGCATTGGAAGCCAAGTTCAATCCGACACTGAATGTAGATTATGAAAGGTACATCGTCAACCAAGCATGACAACAGACTGGTGAAATGATGGATGAGTTTCTTGAGAGTTCTGTGATTTCAATGATGAAGAAGCCATGCACCTTAGGGTCATCGACAGTTGTCTCTCCGACTCGTTCAGAAGATGCATGTTGAGAGAGACACTCAGTTTAGAGAAAATGCTAATGGCTTGGAGGGCAGAAAAATGAGCAGATCAGCAAGCTGCTGATATGGAAGCAAGAACAGTGAGAAATTAATCAGCGCTGATCATGAAAAGTAAGTATAGACGCAGAACAGATGTGCACAAGTCGATGTCTCCAAGGAAAGAAAAGTAGGCTTCCGTTGTGGGTTTTCTTTTGCCCATGAAGGATAATGTCCAGCCATGGGGCAGACATGCAAGGGCTGTGGGAAAGAAAACCACTTTGTAATGGTCTGCAAAGTGAAAGAGAAACCAAACGCGTCACAGCGAGAAGAGAGAATGGGCCCCAGAAGGTTCCAGAAGCCTTCTCACCATGCTCACAAGGCCAAAAGGCAACATTAGTTACTACAAGTAGAAACAAAACAAAGCTGATCATCGTCAAATACATCATACAAAGGTTCTTCAACGTCACTATCCAGCGCCAGTGAAGAAGACAGATGTGCATTGATATCTACCAAAGAAGAATGTGCAAATGTAGGATTAGCTACTTGCTAAAAGATCAAAAGTCAAATGACAAGCACCAAACAGAGCGAAAAGTTTCATGTGGACACTGTCCTAAAATTACATCAAAGGTAAATAGTTGCCCCATAACCTTCATTATAGACAGTGATGCGTCGATTAATATCATGCCAGTAAATAAATTTAACAGCTTATCTCCTGTGCCACGCCTTACTCTGCCAAACACGAAGGTATACACATGGGCTGCGTCCAAACCATCGCAGAGTCAAGGGTCATTTACAGAAACCATGAGACATAAAACGACGTCAGTGCAAGTGCCGATTCATGTTCTACAGGTAACTTCATCGAGTGCATACCTACTTAGCTTTGCCACTGCTGCTGACATGAGACTGATATCTCAACTAAAACATCTGTGCTCAGTTTGATATTGTGGGCCAGTTCCCATTGTTGTTTCATGACTTAGGAAGCCTTAATAAACAGAAAGTTTAACTTCATTTTAATGAGGACATTTGCCATGCTGCTTAATGGCCCCACAGAGTCACTTAAACTTACAAAAATCCATTGAGAAAGAACTAGAAACATTGTTGAAACATGACATAATTGAACGTTCCACTGGTCCCACACCATGGGTTTCGCTCATAGATGTGGTGCAAAAAAAAAGACAGTGGAAGTGTAGTGCACATTTGGGTCGACATGCACCAGTCCAACAGAGCAATTGAGAGAAAAAGACATCCTGGTCCCCACATCGCGGACATGATCATGCAGCTGAATGGAGCCAAAGCCTTCTCCCGTCTTGACCTGAACAAAGGATACCATCAACTCGAGTGGAAGAGAACTGTAGGTACATTACTACTTTTTCGACTCATGTTGGTTTGTTCGAATGCAAAGGATTGAGTGTTGGAGTATCTTTGGCTGCAGAGATATTTCAGGATGTCATCCGCTGAGTAATTCAACCTGTCTCACATGCTTTCAATTAAAGTGATGACATACTGCTATTTGGGATTATACAAAAGGAACATGACAATGCCCTTACCCTAGTGTGCCAATTACTTCCTGATGCTGGTCTCACTTTGAATGCTGCAAAGTGTGAGTTTCAAAAACCAAACTCAAATTCTTTAGGCACGTATTCTCTGATGGGGGAATGATTCCTGACCCGGATAAAGTGCAAGCATTAACATCTGTTTGCCCCCCACAAGAAGTAACAATGCTGCAATCCTAGCATGGCTAGTTACTGCTCAAGATATATTTGTGACTTTGCCATAGTGAGTGCCCCGTTGAGAGACGTAACAAAGCAAAATGTCCCATTCCAGTGGTCTCCTGAATGCAACCAAATTTTCAAAGGCATAAAACATGCGATTGAGAATGCTACTGAAATGGCCTACTTTGACCCCAGGTTACATACTGAGATTACAGTACTTGTGAGCCTGGTGGGGCTGGGGGCAATCCTTGCCCAACACAATGGCCATCCGAATGACCAGAGACACATTGTAGGCTATACCAGTAGAAGCCTGTCTAAAACAGAACGTGCCTACTGTCAGTCGGAGAGTGAGAGTCTGGCTGTAGTGTAGGCCTGCAAATATTTTCATGTGTTTTTATATGGGAGACTGTTAGAACTGGGGGTCTCTAGTTGGCTGAGGTAGGTACCTTAGTCCAAATAGGGACCCTTGCTTCTAGTCAGGATAAGGAGGGACACACCTTTAGATAACCCCTGCTCACCCCCTGGTAGCTTGGCATGAGCAGCCAGGCATATCTCCAAGGCAATGTGTAAAGTATTTGCAACCACACTCCCAGTGACACAGTGATAACACCACCAATGGACACCACACTGGTTTCATAAAAATAGCAGTATCTTTATAAAAAGGAATATGATGAGACCAAACAATAGAAAACCAACATATGCGTATTCGTAATAATTCACTTGGCCAGTTACTAGGCCAGCAATCACTTGTAGGTTCTTACGGTATTAATGAGCAAGTTACGATCTCTAATGCAGTCCTAATGCAATGCTATGCAGTTCGTAATGTAATAATAGGACAGTCCTTAATGCAAGAATCAGGCAGTTCGTAATGCAATAATAATGCGATTCGTAATGCAAGAATCAGGCAGTTCGTAATGCAATAATAATGCGGTTCGTAATGCAAGAATCAGGCAGTTCGTAATGCAATAATAATGCGATTCGTAATGCAAGAATCCGGCAGTTCGTAATGCAATAATAATGCGATTCGTAATGCACAAATCAGGCAGTTCGTAATGCAATAAAAATGCGATTCGTAATGCACAAATCAGGCAGTTCGTAATGCAATAAAAAGGCGATTCGTAATGCACAAATCAGGCAGTTCGTAATGCAATATAAATGCGGTTCGTGCTGCAATCTGCGCGGTCAACTCGGGCCCCCACTAGGCCCCAACAGCAGAGACAACGGTCATAGACTTACAGGGGCGGCCCCGGTCCTGCTGGGCAGGTCCGGGCAGCTCGGGGACTCAGCGCGTCTAACGCGGTGCTGTGGGAGAGAGCTCGTAGCACTCCTGTACTCCTCCTGCACGCCTCCGCAGGCCACACACGCTTGCGGCTCCTGACCGGAGTCCAAGCCTTACCTGGGGGGGTGCGCTGCCTCGCTCTCTCTCTCTCTCCCCGCTCGTCAGACGTCCTGCTGGGCGATCCCGATCACGTTGCGGCTCGGTTGCTAGGCGGCGCTGTAGCCGGACAGGTTACGGCGCTGCCTTCTCCGTCGCTGATGATCTTGGGCAGATTCCTTTCGACGAACAATGATCACGATCCCTTTCACCTTGTAGCTTCCTTAGCTTCAAGAAATCCTTTAGCACATTGCGGCTGGGGCCGGCGGCGGTGATCCTTACTCACAGCCTCAGTTACGATGTTGGCTCGGGCCACAAACAGCAATACAGCAGCGTGGGCGATGTTTCACGCGGCGGGGGCAATGCGATCACGGGGCACCTTGTAAATGGTACCATGGACCACACAGCAGTCTCAGGCATGCAAGAGCACCACGCACACAGCGTCGCTGAGACACAGTCCTCAGTTCCAAGTACCCCGTTAGCACGTTGCGGCTTGGGCCGGCGGCGGCGATCTTTACTCGCAGCCTCCGTTACGATGACGGCTCGGGCCACAAACAGCAATACAGCAGCGTGGATGATGTTTCCCGCTGCGGGGGCCATGCGATCACGGGCACCTCGTAAACAGTACCACGGACCACACGGCAGTCTCAGGCGTGCAAGAGCACCACGCACACAGCGTCGCTGAGACACAGGTCTTAGTTTCAAACAGTCCTTTGGCACGTTGCGGCTCGGGCCGGCGGCGGTGATCTTCACTCGCAGCCTCAGTTACGATGACGGCTCGGGCCACAACAGCAAGGCAGCAGCGTGGACGATGTTTCACGCTGCGGGGGCAATGCGAACACGGGGCACCTTGTAAAAGTACCCCGGACCACACGGCAGTCTCAGGCATGCAAGAGCACCACGCACACAGTGTCGCTGTGACACGGTTGGAAAATTTGTGTTCCTGAGTTTCCACAACAGGGGACCAGCTCTCCTCGGGCCCTTGGAGACACGCTACTTCAGGACACAGCACCCAGCAAATTCCTCACAAGCAGGGGGACACAGCACACAGCAAAGTCCCTTGTCCTCTCCTTAGTCAAACCAGCAAACTGCAGGCCAGCCCCAGAACACACAGCAAGTGCAGTCCTTCTCTTCAGTCTCTTCAGCTGTTCTTCTTTGGCAGAGGTTCCTCTTGTTCACCAAGTAGGTTCAATCCTTTTTCAGTATGGATTGCAGTCTTGAGTTCAGGGGTTTCAGCTCTTACATTTATACCCCTAAATGCCTTTGAAGTCTTTGTGTTCAGGGGGCTCTGAGCCCAGTCCAAACCAGTCCTGGGTGCCTTCCTGCCAGGGCACACCTTCTTCCTTTGATAGTGGGGGTCTGGGGCCCAGGCGCTCAGCAGGAGGTGGAGCCATCCTTTTGTGGCAGCAACACAGCCCTCTTCACATCCAGGGGGCTACTCCTCCCCCCTACATCAAATGCATGCCCAGGCTGTTGCTGTCTCACCTTCTCCTCCCTGGGGTCAGGACACTTCCCAGACCCTGTCACATCTAAACCCACACAGGCAATATACAACCAGGCAGAGGCACACAAGATGGTTTAAGACAAGAAACCAGCCACTTTTAAAAACGTGGTTTCTAAGCACACAATTTAAAAACCATCTTCACAAAAAGATGTATTATTAAATTCTGAGTTCAGGCACACTAAACTCCATTTCTCCATCTTATGCCTATGGGAAGATATGCTGGCAACATGGGACACAGCATTCCCCATTCTGTCCTATGGGCAAGATGGCCTTGCAACAGTGAAAAACGAATTTGGCAGCCTTTCACTGTCAGGACATGGTACACACCTCAGTACATGTCCTATCTTTCACATACACTGCACCATGCCCAGGGGGGTACCTTGGGCCTACTATAGGGGTGTCTGATGTGCATAAAAAGGGAAGGTAAGGCCTGGCAAATGGGTGCACTTGTCAGGACAATAAGGCAGTTAACAAACTGCGCGCAGGCACTGTAGTGGCAGGCCTGAGATCTCTCTTTAGGGCTACTTGTGTGGGTGGCACAATTAGTGCTGCAAGCCCACTAGTAGCATTTGCATTACCAGCCCTGGCACACATAGTGCACTTTACTAGGGACTTCACTAGTAAGGCAAACATACCAATTATGGACAACCAATTACCATAACAGTTTATACAGGGAGCACTTGCACTTTGACACTGATCAGCAGTGGCAAAGTGCCCAAAGCATCTAAGTCGGCAACATTATGTCAGAAAAAGGTCTAGGAGGAAGGCAAAAAGTTTAAGGAACTTTAGCCAAAAAAGGGCCAAGTCCAACACAATCCCCTCCCAGCCTAAAGCCAGGGTAGGCCAATCACTACTTGATGGACTTCCCTGCTTGGGGCGATAGAACCCGGACGCGGGCCCGCTACCGCAGGGACACCCTCCTGTTCTATGCCTCCCTGACCCCAGGGGGTTCCCTTGGTTACAACTCCCTGGGCCAACTAAGCTACTCCACTGATACTTCCTGGCAGTCGGGGGCCCCTTAGGGGTGCTTGTCCCCTGCCAACTCCAGGCGGGGTTACCCTGGTGACTTCTAGAGGACCCAGCCCTTCTGGCTGGGCCCTGACCCACGGGTTCTCCTATTGGGGAACACCTCCTCTCCACCTTTCGTCTAGACTTCTGGGCCTGCCACTTAGGAATGGCACCCACAAACTTCAGGACCGCGGGAGCTCTGGTTACAGACGCCCCACGACCTCCTGACGCTAGGTGTTCTTCCTCGCACAGCTGGCAAACAGGTTCTAGACCTCCAACCGGGTGTTCTCCTAAGGAGCCCTCCAGTCTCTGGGGTGGGGCTGCGGACCCCCGGGGACGCTGCTTATACTCTCTCCCTCTCCTTTGAGACAGGGTGCTAGCCTGCACGCCCCCCCCACTTCTCTGGGACCTGACTGCGCCACTCTGTCCCTCTTCCCTCCCACGGGACCGAAAGATCTCAGAGTCGCTGCTGGGATTCCCCCTTAGTGCCTCTTAAGACCCTCTGTCCCTTAACCAGGGGTCTGTCTCTGGTGCAAGCTTCTGGGAATCAAAGAGCTCGCACTCTAACAGGTGTTGGCGCAACTCTGAAAAATGATTACTGAGCCGAGGCTCCCTGGGGCCCAAAGTGAGCAATCCCTTCCAATCATTCGCCATGCTAACCGTCACCCAATCATCCAGTGCACGCGTGTACTCATCCACTCCCCCACCCCAAGGACTGGATTTCAGTTCCTTGAAGTTCCTGAACTTCTTCCTGCACTGTTCAGGAGTGAGCCCATACCTGAGGCATAAAGCCTCCTTCATATTGGCGTAGGTCATGGTTCCCGCCCTCTCTAAGGGTGGTAAAACGTCCCTCCCAGAAGCCTCAAAGTGTTTCCATAGACCCGCCCCCCAATGCTTCTCAGGCATCTCATTCATCCTCAGTGCGATCTCATATGCTGTGAACCACGCATAAATATCATCACCCCTCTGGTAATCTCGCACTAAATCTTTGGGAATGTACACTTTACCCGCTGGCACTGGCTGTGCGCTGCCACCATTCGAACTGGACTCCACCTGTTTAGCCTTAATGTCCAGTTCCCTCATACTTAACTCATGAGCTAAGAGAATCTTTTTCTCTTCCAAGGATAGAGCGTTCTTGCTCTCCTCTGCTCGCTTTTGACTTTGAATGAGCAGCTTTTTCTCCTCTGCTTGAGCCTTAAGTTTTAAAACCTCCAACTCATGCTCTCTGACCCTTTGGTTTTCCTCCAGCTCCTCTGGGGAAAAGCTCCTCCCTGAATGGTTACTACCAGCCCCTGAGGCTGGTCCTTCCACCGGCAAATCCTGTGGACCAAATCCATTCCCTGGGTCATCCTCATCCACCTCAGCATCACCTGTCTCCTGAGCCTCTTTGGCTTCCCACCAGGCCCTCAAGGCCGTTTGCAGCTCCTCCTTCTTGGCGCTACTTTTCATGGGACATCCCAAAGCTCTGCAGAATTGCCTCCATTGATCAACTTTGTAGGTAAGCAATGCCTCAATGTCGAATTCCAATTCTGCAGCCTCACTGGCTTCTTGACTCCATTGAGACATGATGTGTGGCTTAAAGGTTGCTCAAAAATAGAACCAAAAATCAAAACACAATATGTGGTTGCGTCGTGGTCTGCGCTAAACTAGTGATGTACACCAATCACTGTGAGTCAGTTGCAAATACACGTTCAAATCCCCAACCGCTGACCACCAATGTTAGAACTGGGGGTCTCTAGTTGGCTGAGGTAGGTACCTTAGTCCAAATAGGGACCCTTGCTTCTAGTCAGGGTAAGGAGGGACACACCTTTAGATAACCCCTGCTCACCCCCTGGTAGCTTGGCACGAGCAGCCAGGCTTATCTCCAATGCAATGTGTAAAGTATTTGCAACCACACTCCCAGTAACACAGTGATAACACCACCAATGGACACCACACTGGTTTCATAAAAATAGCAGTATTTTTATAAAAAGGAATACGATGAGACCAAACGATAGAAAACCAACATATGCGTATTCGTAATAATTCACTTGGCCGGTTACTAGGCCAGCAATCACTTGTAGGTTCTTACGGTATTAATGAGCAAGTTACGATCTCTAATGCAGTCCTAATGCAATGCTATGCAGTTCGTAATGTAATAATAGGACAGTCCTTAATGCAAGAATCAGGCAGTTCGTAATGCAATAATAATGCGATTCGTAATGCAAGAATCAGACAGTTCGTAATGCAATAATAATGCGGTTCGTGATGCAAGAATCAGGCAGTTCGTAATGCAATAATAATGCGATTTGTAATGCAACAATCAGGCAGTTCGTAATGCAATAATAATGCGATTCGTAATGCACAAATCAGGCAGTTCGAATGCAATAAAAATGCGATTCGTAATGCACAAATCAGGCAGTTCGTAATGCAATAAAAAGCCGATTTGTAATGCACAAATCAGGCAGTTCGTAATGCAATAAAAATGCAGTTCGTGCTGTAATCTGCGCAGTCAACTCGGGCCCCCACTAGGCCCCAACAGCAGAGACAACGGTCATAGACTTACACGGGCGGGCCCCGGTCCTGCTGGGCAGGTCCGGGCCACTCGGGGACTCAGCGCGTCTAACGCGGTGCAGCGGGAGAGAGCTCGGAGCACTCCTGTACTCCTCCTGCACACCTCCCCATGCCACACACACTTGCGGCTCCCAACCGGAGTCCAAGCATTACCTGGGGGGGTGCGCTGCGTCGCTCTCTCTCTCTCCCCGCTCGTCGGTTGTCCTGCTGGGTGATCCTGATCACGTTGCGGCTCGGTTGCTAGGCGGCGCTGTAGCCGGACAGGTTACGGCACTGCCTTCTCCGTCGCTGATGATCTTGGGCAGATTCCTTTCGACAAACAATGATCACGATCCCTTACACCTTGTAGCTTCCTTAGCTTCAAGAAATCCTTTAGCACGTTGCGGCTCGGGCCGGCGGCGGTGATCCTTACTCACAGCCTCAGTTACGATGTCGGCTCGGGCCACAAACAGCAATACAGCAGGGTGGACGATGTTTCACGCGGCGGGGGCAATGCGATCACGGGGCACCTTGTAAACGGTACCACGGACCACACGGCAGTCTCAGGCGTGCAAGAGCACCACGCACACAGCGTCGCTGAGACACAGTCCTCAGTTCCAAGTACCCTGTTAGTACGTTGCGGCTCAGGCCGGCGGCGGCGATCTTTACTCGCAGCCTCCGTTACGATGACGGCTCGGGCCACAAACAGCAATACAGCAGCGTGGACGATGTTTCACGCTGCGGGGGCCATGCGATAACGGGCACCTCGTAAACAGTACCACGGACCACACAGCAGTCTCAGGCGTGCAAGAGCACCACGCACACAGCGTCGCCGAGACACGGGTCTTAGTTTCAAACAGTACTTTGGCACGTTGCGGCTCGGGCCGGCGGCGGCGATCTTCACTCGCAGCCTCAGTTGCGATGACGGCTCGGGCCACAACAGCAAGGCAGCAGCGTGGATGATGTTTCACACTGCGGGGGCAATGCGATCACAGGGCACCTCGTAAACAGTACCCCGGACCACACGGCAGTCTCAGGCGTGCAAGAGCACCACGCACACAGCGTCGCTGAGACACGGTTGGAATCTTTTGTGTTCCTGAGTTTCCACAACAGGGGACCAGCTCTCCTCGGGCCCTTGGAGACACGCTACTTCAGGACACAGCACCCAGCAAAGTCCTCACAAGCAGGGGGACACAGCACACAGCAAAGTCCCTTGTCCTCTTCTTCGTCAAACCAGCAAACTGCAGGCCAGCCCCAGAACACACAGCAAGGGCAGTCCTTCTCTTCAGTCTCTTCAGCTGTTCTTCTTTGGCAGAGGTTCCTCTTGTTCACCAAGTGGGTTCAATCCTTTTTCAGTGTGGATTGCAGTCTTGAGTTCAGGGGTTTCAGCTCTTACATTTATACCCCTAAATGCCTTTGAAGTCTTTGTGTTCAGGGGGCTCTGAGCCCAGTCCAAACCAGTCCTGAGTGCCTTCCTGACAGGGCACACCTTCTTCCTTTGATAGTGGGGGTCTGGGGCCCAGACGCTCAGCAGGAGGTGGAGCCATCCTTTTGTGGCAGCAAAACAGCCCTCTTCACATCCAGGGGGCTACTCCTCCCCCCCTACATCAAATGCAGGCTCAGGCTGTTGCTGTCTCACCTTCTCCTCCCTGGGGTCAGGACACTTCCCAGACCCTGTCACATCTAAACCCAGGCAGGCAATATACAACCAGGCAGAGGCACACAAGATGGTTTAAGACAAGAAACCAGCCACTTTTAAAAACGTGGTTTCTAAGCACCCAATTTAAAAACCATCTTCACAAAAAGATGTGTTATTAAATTCTGAGTTCAGGCACACTAAACTCCATCTCTCCATCTTATGCCTATGGGAAGATATGCTGGAAACATGGGACACAGCATTCCCCATTCTGTCCTAAGGGCAAGATGGCCTTGCAACAGTGAAAAACGAATTTGGCAACCTTTCACTGTCAGGACATGGTACACACCTCAGTACATGTCCTACCTTTCACATACACTGCACCCTGCCCAGGGGGGTACCTTGGGCCTACTATAGGGGTGTCTGATGTGCATATAAAGGGAAGGTAAGGCCTGGCAAGTGGGTGCACTTGTCAGGACAATAAGGCAGTTAACAAACTGCGCGCAGGCACTGCAGTGGCAGGCCTGAGATCTCTCTTTAGGGCTACTTGTGTGGGTTGCACAATTAGTGCTGCAGGCCCACTAGTAGCATTTGCATTACCAGCCCTGGCACACATAGTGCACTTTACTAGGGACTTCACTAGTAAGGCAAACATACCAATTATGGACAACCAATTACCATAACACTTTATACAGGGAGCACTTGCACTTTGACACTGATCAGCAGTGGCAAAGTGCCCAAAGCATCTAAGTCTGCAACATTATGTCAGAAAAAGGTCTAGGAGGAAGGCTAAAAGTTTACGGAACTTTAGCCAAAAAAGGGCCAAGTCCAACAGAGACGTTTCACTATCATCACAAACCACCAAGCTTTGCTCACTATCTTTGGAAATCCGGAAGCCAAGTTGTCTACTCATATCGAGAGGTGGGGGTTGCAACTGCAAGAGTATGACTGTGATTGTACACAAACTGGGTAAAGGTCAAAACCCCGCCAACTACTTTTCATGAGTGCCACTACATCGCCGCGGATCAACGTCCAAAGCAGCTGAAGAGTATGTCAACTTCATTGTGAGGTCCAGCTCACCAGCAATTATATCAATTGAACAAATTATTACTGCTATGAATGCAGATAAAGTCAAGCTCATCCTCAAAGACATCATTACACCACAATCTTGGAAGAAAAGTGATGCTGCTGAATTTCAAAAATTCGAAAATGTAAGTTGAGCTATCTTTCACTCAAGAAGGTATCATACTGAGAGGCTCAAGGAATCATCATACCTGTGTGCCTGAGACATCAAATCATTGAACTGGCCCATGAAGGAAGGACATTGTGGTATTGTAGCCACTAAAAGAGCCCTATGAGACTGAGTGTGGCTCCCTCGCCTAGATGAACGAGTTGAGAAAGAGCTGAAAGTGTGCCACCTTTGTAACTCTTTATCCCCAAAGGTAATGCAGCATCCATTGACAATGGCTGACCTTCCTGCACATGCCTGAGAGAGAGATGCAGTAGATGTCTTCAGGCCTCTAGGAAATGGACATCAACTCATGGTAGTCATTGATGAATGCTTGCGTTTTCCTTTGGTGGAAGACATCATCTTCAACCCATGACAAAGGCATTGAGTGGCTTGATAACATCTTTGCAGCATGGGGCATTCCTGCTATTCTCAAATCTGACAATGGCCCACCTTTGAATAACAAAGAAGTCAAGGAGTTTCTTGTTCTACTCAATTTCAGGAATCAAAAGAGTACACCTCTCTGGCCCCAAGCCAGTGGTGTTGTTGAACGCTTCATGGCACCCTCAAGAAGGTAATTCAGCAAGCATCCATGGAGGGAATCAATCTCAACCAAACCATGTGTCAAGCCCTTCGTGCCTATCGATCAACTCCTCACTGCACAATGGTGACAGTCCTGCCACCTTGCTATTTGGGAGAGCCATCAGAACAAAACTACCACAATGGACATCAGATCAATTTATGCATGCCAATGACGTTCGTGCCACAGACGCTTCTGGGAAGTGCAAGATGAAAGCCTCTGCTGATCAGCGCTGATGCACCCAGGAAACATTCTTCAGAAAATGGGACTCGGTACTGGTCAAATAGAAAAGGAAGCAAAAAATGGACACTCCATTTGATGTCGACCCTTTGAGTAGTGTAACGTGCAAAGGACACATGGTGACTGCGCATCGTCCCAGAAAGTCCGTCACTCGGGACTCATTACACTTTAAACACCTACCTCGATGTTCGTCAGCTCCTGATATCACGAGTGAGGCAACCCCACCTACCTGTCCAGATCTAACATCTGAACTGATATGCCACTGGTGCCTGATCAAGGAACCCCTCAACTACCTCATAGCACCCGATCTGGCTGACCAGTGCGAGTGCCTCGACGACTGTTAGAAATGGGATCTCTAGTTGGCAAGGGCTTGCACCTTTGTCCAAGTAGGGACCCTTCTTCCTAGTCAGGGTAAGGGTGTTCCACTCGTGAAGTAACCCCTGCTCACCCTCGTGGTAGCTTGGCACGAGCAGTCAGGCTTAATTCAGAGGCAGTGTGTAAAGCATTTGCACATAACCAACAGTAATACAGTGTAAGCACTACAAACGGACACCACACCAGTTTAGAAAAATAACCAATATTTTATATACTCAAGACAAGACCAATTACGACAAAAATCCACAATACTATACTTTACGAATGAATACTTGATACGGTAACTTCTTCTTTGCAGGAATAGCACAAAAGCAAAGTTCGTACGAGTCGGTAGCTCCGTCCGAGCCTACCGCGATGCTGAAAACCACAGAGTCTAACAGTTCCAGCCGACCGCGTCGATACGGGCCAGCAGAGTCATGAACAGACTCGGTTACAGTACCTTTCTCGTTGTGGCTGGTATGGAGTGTACGAGCCGGTCGGCGTTCGTCGCGGTTGCGGTGCAAGACGGAGCGGTGCAAGGTGCGGTGTCCCTCGATGCGGTGCAGGCAGCGGCTCGATGAGCGTCGTGCAGACGGAGTCGGTGAGTCCAAGGCGTGCGATGCAGGGTGAGGCGATGCTCGATGCGGTGCTGACAGGTTGCGATGCAGGCGACCTAGCCGGAGTGCGGGAGCTGGCGTCGGACAGCGGTGCGAGTTGGAGCGGTGCGTCGCAGACGTGCGAGCGGTGCCCCAAATGCGGTGCGGTCACGACTCTTGAGCCAGTTGCAGCGACCGCGTCGGTCGGGTCTGGTTGGTTCAGTGAAGCGATGCGATGCGAACTGCGGTGCCCACAGGTCACGGTGCAAGCAGCGGCTCGATGTTGGTGGCGTCGGACGTCGCCCACGGTGAGACCAGGGTTGCGATGCGAAGCGGGGCGATGCGGTCTGCGGTGCAAACAGGTCACCGGCCAGGGATGGATTCGGTTGACGGAGTCGGTTGCAGTTCCCTTCCTCTGTGGCAACTGAAACAGCGTTCCAGAAGCGGTACCCAGAGGCTTGTGAAGTCTTTGTAGTCCCTGAGACTTCTTTTTAAGTTCAAGTAAAGGTTTATTTAGAGATTAAAGTAATTACAAAAAAAAAAAAAAAAAACAATACTTCATACAGGCAATCATTTACCGATGCATAATAAACAGAAAAAGATATTTAAGAATACTATTGATATACAAAAATCTTCAAGGTAATAATAATATAACTTAAGGAATGATATGAATACATTCAAAGGTTCATAGATATTGTAAATATTAGTACAGGTCAAAAAATATACAATTGAAAGGGTGTAATAGGAAGTGATAAATTGAGCATAATTATGTAAAAACAAACAGTAGGAAGTCAGGGAGGCTTGGTAACTTCTTGCATTGAAGGAGCTGGTGAAGAAGTGTTCTTTGCTGTTGTATTCAGAAAGTGCGTGAGAGGAGACCAGAGGTGTAATCTTTTTGTAGCTAAAGAGATAGGGTGGACAAGGGCTGTATCTAAACGATGGTTATGGCATACCGCATACCACCATGCTAAATAGGATAATTTAGAAGAGTCTTTCCAATTTTTTGAAATCTGTTGAAACGCTACAGCCAGTAGCAAGTCAATAAGTCTTAGTTGGGGCTGATGCTCCCCCATTCCGGTGCTAAACTACCTAGGAAAATGTTGGTAAGGGAGAGGGGTGTTGTGGTATGAAAAATAACGTTGATCTGGTGCCAAACTTGTTTCCAAAATTTAAAAACATGTGTGCATGTAAATATCATGTGTTTGAGGTCAGCGTCACCTCGGGAGCATGTCCAACATGTGTTAGGATTTGTGTTGTGTATCTTGTTTAGGTAAACTGGGGTGAAAAACAAACGATTGTAGATGAAGAAAAGTGTTTGTGTTGTACTGGCCGCTCTAGAAGATTTCCTGAGTTTCATCCAAATTCTATTCCATAGAGTAATGGGCCAATTCGTTTCCAGATCAGATTCCCATGTAAGTTCTACTTTAGTTTTCTGTCTATTATCAGGAGGTGTCATTAGACGAGAGTAAATATTGGAGGCTTTGGGGTTTATGAGCAGGAGATTGTGCCATGGGAATATGGGATGTGATTGTGAAGGGGGTGGAGCGGTGAGTTTCGCACGTGCCTCAATCATTACACTCTGCAAAGTCATGAATTTGGGTTTAAAGGAAGGGGGTAAGTGATAAAGAGATTGCATTTGTGTAAATTGGATGGGTATGCCTTGGTCAAAAAATTGGTGCACCCAAAGTAGACCTTTATTCCTCCATACCTTCCAGTATATGGGTTTCCCTTTAAGAAGGATCAATTTATTATGCCAAATTGTGGAGTTGAGAAAAGTTTCTGAGTTATGTGTAGCTAAGTGAGGTGCAATAGATAATAGTTTACTTGATTGCTTAATTATGGGAGTAGAGAGTTTTTGTGGCTTCCGGGTAAAGGAGAGGTATTCCTGGAATGAGAAAGGGGTTAAAAATGAGAGTTCAAGATCCACCCAAAGAGGTCTAGTTTCAGATTGAGTAGTAATCCAATTTGACAGTTGTCTTAGTTGGAAGGCTTTATGATAATTAGAGAAATGGGGAAAGTTAACCCCTCCTTCGGATTTTGGTCTAGTTAATTTCTGTAGCGCCATTCGTGATTTTTTAGCATTCCATAAAAAGGAAGTTAGAATGGAATTAATTTTTTGAAAGAAGTTAGATGGAATGGATGTTGGTATGTTAGAAAGGATGTATAGGACTATAGGCGTGAGCATCATTTTGATAGTGTCTAAGCGTCCCCACCAAGATAAATAGAGGGGGTGCCATCTTGCAGTTAGTAATTTAAGTTTGGCAGAGCATTTATCAATGTTTAGAGAAATGGATGTTTTAATGGAGGAAGAGAACCAGACGCCGAGATATTTTATATGTTTAGAGTTCCAGGCGAAATCAGAAATCCTAAAATCCTCCCCGAAGGTGTATTTAGTTAAGGGTAAAATCTCACATTTCCCTTTGTTCAATTTATAACCTGACACCAGCCCATAATCTTCCACTTCTCCTAGAAAGGCTGTGAGGGAAGACTGCGGTTGGGAGAGAAAGACTAGAATATCGTCAGCGTATGCTGCTAATTTAATTTGTTGAGGGTCCGAGACAAAGCCCGTGATGGAATGATTTTGGCGAATTTTTGACAGAAAGGGTTCTAAGGCTAAATTAAAAAGAAAAGGTGATAAGGGGCAACCCTGACGAACACCTCGTTTGAGACTGAAGTAAGGAGAGATAAGACCATTAGTTGATATTGCAGCTTTGGGATCAGAGTAAAGTAGGGCAATTAAGGATGTGATTTTTGGTCCAAAACCGAACCATTTGAGAGCATGGAAGATAAATGGCCAATAAACCCGATCAAAGGCTTTTTCCACGTCTAACGCAATTGCTGCCAGAGAATCCGAATAATGTGATGATTTGGATATAATGTCAAAAAACAGACGTGTATTATCCGTGATACTGCGACCTTTGACGAAACCTGATTGTTCCTTACCAAGTAATAGTGGAAGATGGGGTTCTAGTCTTAGAGCTAGAGCTTTGGAAAAGATTTTATAATCTACGTTTACTAAGGAGATGGGTCTATAATTTTTGCAAAAGCGTAAGTCCTTTTCAGCTTTTGGTATTAGACAAATCAAGGCTTCAGAAAAAGAGCCAATGGATTTATGTGAAGTGATGAAGGAAGAAATAAGAGAATATAAGTGTGGGAGTAATAAATGAGCAAAGTGTAGGTAAAATTCCACTGTAAAGCCATCAGGGCCGGGGCTTTGTCTTTTTAAGGGTTCTCAGAGCGTTGAGAAGTTCTGCTTGTGTAAGGTCAGATTCCAAAATTGTTAAATCCATCTGGGGATTGATGTGTTTTTGAATTGTGGAAAAGTAATGAGAAAGATCTGTATCTGAAGGTGTGCTTTCTGGTGTGTAAAGGGACTTATAGAAGTGTACAAATTCCTGGAGGATTTCAGGGTCCCCAAGTCTCGGCATCTGATTGTCATCTATAATGGAATCAATGTGAAGTTTTTGTTGTTTAATTTTCAAATAATTGGCCAGAAGTTTGCCTGACTTGTTTTGGCCCCCATAGTACTTAGCTGAAGATTTAAGTAAATATAAGGAGGCCTGTTTAGTGGTTGATTCATTAAAGGCGATCTTTGCATTAATGAGATCCTTGAGAGATTCTTTTGATTTGGAGGTATGAAAAGAGTGTTCGAGCTTTTTAATTTTATCAAGAAGTGTGTGGTGTGTTATGCGGAAAGCTTTGCGTTTGTTTGATACAAATCTAATAATAAAGTCTCTAGCAGTAGCTTTGAAGGCATCCCATACTGTGTGAAAGGAAACATCTGTCGTTAGGTTAATAGAGAAAAACTCTTGAGAGAAGGATACAAAAGACGAATTAAATTTAGGATCCAGGAGTAAAGAGTTATTGAAACGCCATTTTTGGGAGATGTGGAGTGGCTTGGAAGGTCCAATTGAATCGAAACAGGAGCATGATCTGAAATAAGTATAGGGCCTATATCAGCAGAGCGTAGGGATTGGGAAATGTTCCGTGAAATAAAAATATGGTCGATTCGGGATTGTGTTTGGTGAGGATGAGAAAAAAAAGAGTATTCTCTTGTAGATGGATTACAAAGGCGCCATGAGTCTAATAAATTTCTTTGTTCAATGGTTTGTATGAAAGCTTTGTGCGCTGCATTTGAGGTAAAATGGGAGTTAGAATTTCTGTCTATGAATGGATCCATCACTTGATTGCAATCGCCTGCAAGGATGAAGTTCTCTGACGGATATTTGAGGAGCAGTTGGGAGATGCGTGACCAGAAACTAACGTCTCCATTGGTAGGGGCATAAACATTGAGCAGTGATAATGAAGTCCGTCCTAACAAGAGATTTGTGAAAACCCACCTTCCCTCTATGTCAGATTCTTGAGAGACAAGCTGGGCCTTCAGTGTTTTGTGGCAGAGAGTTATAACCCCATTCCTTTTGCCATCTCCTGGCGAGAAGAAAACTTCGCCAACCCAATTTCTTTTGAGTTTTAGTGATTCACTTTCAGTGAGATGAGTTTCTTGTAATAATACAATATTAGCATCTAACTTTGATAAGTGGGATAAAACCCTCTGTCTTTTAATGGGGGAGTTCAAGCCTCTGACATTCCATGAGATAATTTTTAAGAACATGTATGAGTTAGGAGTGATTTAGACATAAGTGAACCAAGAAAACTTTGTACATTGTGAACAATAGTATTTCCAATAAATTTAGCAACAATAAGAAAATAAAGTATGGGAAGAAAACTTATCTTAAGTACGAAGATATTGAATATGGAAACCAATTGAAGAAAAAAGAAAGAATAGAATATATAAAGAAGAAGAGAAGGTATACTATAGGTAGCAATACTTATGCACACTTCAACAATGAAAGCAAAAAGAAACCTTGAAGTAAACCTTATATTCAGTACGAAGATATTGAAAATTAAAACCAATTGAGAGAAGCTGAAAAGATATGAGAAGTGGAGAAAGGAAAAAGGAAGATTGAAAAAAGAGACATATGATCGAAACATGTGTGATAAAAGGAAAGAAGAGGGAATAAAGGAGGAGGAGTGAAGGCTGTAAAATAGAAGATAAGATAAAGGAACATACCTACATAAAAGTCAAAACAATGGAAGGGTGGGGGGAGAGACCACATGGAACGATGACGCACCCGGACTCCAAGAGGTGAGGCAGGGAAGACCTCGGGATGTAAACAATATGCAAAGCTAGTAGATCAGGCACATGGGGTCAGGTCCTGTGCGACAGGGGACAGAGGAGACAAAGGACACAAATGGTCAATACAAACAGAATGAAATATGACATGACATATTGTAATATTAGACACTATAAGGTGATAACCTGAAATAGAAAAAATTAATGAGAACAAACAAACCACTGCAGCATGGTAGCATCTACTCTAATATTCGTAAGTAGAACAACATAGTGAAAATCTAAACCTTATGCAGGTGTATAACGGAAGAAGAGTTATTTAAAACGAGTGCTGGAGATGTCCATCTTTTCTGGGCATTGTGTATGAAGGAAACTCTTCAGTCTTATTGGATCTTCGTATGTCACGGTGTTGTTGTTAAAGGTGACTTTAAACAGGCAAGGATGAAATAATCCGAAACGTGCCCCAATTGAACGTAGCGCTGGACGCATAGCCAGGAATTCTTTACGTCTATCCGCTGTGGATTTGGCATAGTCCTGTGAAAAGAACAATTGGTGCCCTGAAAATGAAATACGCTTCAGGAGTCTGACTGCTGACAATACTTTGAGGAGGTCAGTATACTCAAGGAAATACAATATGACTCCTCTCGGTCTCTTCGTACTTGAGGATGAGGAATGTAATGGGCCCAGTCTATGAGCACGTTGTATGTTGAGAGTAGTGTCCTCCGGTAGATTTAGTATTGACGGTAGAAATTTTTGAAAGAAGGAGATGGGATCTGACCCTTCCACGCCTTCCGATAGTCCATAAATGCGTAAGTTATTACGCCTATTCCTGTTTTCAAGGTTTTCCACCTGTTTGTGCAAGGATGTAATCTGGGACTGAAGAATTTCTACTTTGGTAGAAGATGCACTGAGAGATTCAACTGTGTGTTCAACCTTGGTGACTCTTTCTTCCAGTTTTTCCCATCCGTCAGTTAGAATTTGTATTTTAGAGTTTGTCTCTTCAACAAATGGTCGCAAAGCCCGGATTTCCTCCAGAAGAAGATCCATGGAGACAGATGAAGATGGCTTTTGGTGGAGAAGGTGGATCTTTTTTAAGGCGCTTAGTTGTTGCTTTAAAGGAAGAGGAGCCATTAGCCGTAGCTGAAGAAGCAGCTATTTTGGATGTTGGTGCTTGGGAGTCTTCCATTTGAATAAAGTTTGCACGTGGCTTTGAACGAATAATGAATCTGCGCTGTGAGGATGTTTGCACTGAAGATACACTTTTTAACCTACCCATACAATGGGAAGAATTAAAACCTATACAGAAGAGGTCTTGAATACCTGCAAAACAAAGCTTAAATGCGCAATTCCATCTAATAATAATATAGATGATAAACTGTGATGAAAATTACGAGCACTAGGCGCATGACAGGTTATCAGAACATACATTGACCAATAAGCATGAAACAGGATATAAAAGTGGTAATTGTATGCTTAATGAGAAGAAAGTGTGTGTGAAGAGGAAATTAACACATTTTCTTTTTTTTTTTCTTTTCACAAAAACTTGACCAGAACAGAGCGAGCCAAGCAGCATGCTAAACTTAATGCTTCAGGCAGGAGAGCCATATTAAATAAATAACTGTGTGGTACATTCATATAACATTACAGGCTCTGAAGAAAAAGTCAGTTGAAAAATGCATATGGTTTCACATACACCGACTAAAAGTAAAGGAATGAGTTTACTGAGATGTCTATTTAACGTGCATTAATACAAATGACAAGCACGTTTAGAAAAAGGCCTTATTTCACCACTCTGCAATACTTTTAGTGTCAAACATCAACATTTAGCAAGTGAATTATTGCCTTCCTTGAAGAGACACAGCGCGTGGTGAAAGACGATCCCCTCAGCCTGCAGGCAGCCTTGGTGTGTTTAGTCAGGCGTGACAGAGGTTAAAGAAAGGGCAGTGCACGACGAAATGAGGTGAGAAAACACTGCAGAGCTCATCCGCCCAAAACATTTAACACTGGTGTACTCCGTCTCCAACCATAAATTTATGCAGTCAGTCAGAATGCCACACGCGATAGTAAAAACGGCTCCCTCATCGCGCGCATAACAATAAGGCAGCTGTTGCCACTGACTCAGCCGTGAGGAAAAATGTTTGGGAAAAGGTCAAGGCTTATCTTCAGAAAGATGAAAAGACCTCCGTCAGGAAGCGCTTACATTCCGACCTTCATTCCTACAATTTGCCGGCTGTCAGGACTCGGATGGTGCCAGAGAATCCCTCGAACAATCCCGCCGCCTCAGGCGAGTCACGGGAGTTCCGCCATCTTCCTCGGGCGCTAGCCACGCCCCCCTGAGACTTCTTAACAGGAGGCCAGCTCGGTTTCAGGCCCTTGGAGATACTCAGCACAAGTTTGTAGAAAGTTCAGTCCAGTCCTTTCACTGCCCAAGGCAGAAGCAACAGCTGCAGGCCAACCCAACAAAGCAACAACACAGCAAAGGGGCAGTACTCCTCCTGGCAGCTCTTCCAGCTCTTCGTCTTGGCAGGTTCCTTGATTCCAGCGAGATCTAAATTCATGGGGTCAGGGCCCCAATATTTATATCCCAAATTCCTTTGTTCTCTGAAGGCAGAGAGGCCTTTGCCTAGTCCAAACCAGTTCTGGAGCACTTTGTTGACAAGTCTCCGTCCCTTCTTTCAGTGAGTAGGCCAGGGACATCAGACGCACCACAGGAGGTGGAGCCAGCATTGTGGAGGGAAGGCACTGTCCTATTCAGGGCCCAGGTGCGACCCTCCCACCCATCTACATGTAGATCTTGCTATTCAGCCCTGTGCTGACTCACCCTGTCTCCTGGCATCCCCCAGCCCCTGTCACTCACATTCCAGACAAGGAATACACAACCTCGCAGAGGCAGGCTTGGATGGTTAGACAAGAAAATACCCGCTTTCTAAAAGTGGTATTTTCAAACACAGAATGTTAAAACCAACTTCACTAAAAGCTGCATTTTATCATTCTGAGTCCAGGCATACTAAACTCGAATTTCTACCATGTTCCCGGGGGCAGTTAGGATTATAAGCTGTAATAATCAAAACTGCCCGTTCTGGCCTAGGGGAACAGGTAGCCTTGCAATAGTGAAAACGAACTAGGCTGTAATTCACTATCAGGACATGCCGCACACACCCGGGCATGTCCTACCTTTCGCATACACCGCACCCTGCCCACAGGGGTACCTTGGGCCTACCTTAGGGGTGACTAACATGTAGCAAAGGGAAGGTTTAGGGACTTGCAAGTGTGTGCACTTGCCAAGTCGACATGGCAGCCCCAGGCTGCGCACAGGCTCTGCGGTGGCAGGCCCGAGTTACATTTTACGGGCTGTTTGCGTGGGTGGCACAATCCAGTGCTGCAGCCCACCAACAGCATTTGGTCTATAGGCCCTGGCACTCGCAGTGCACTTTACAAGGGACTGACACATAAACCAAATAGGCCAATCATGGAAACACCAATCCATAACACATTTTATACAGGAGCACTTGCACTTTCCCACTGGACCGTAGTGAGGAAAGTGCGCAGAATCATTACACCAGCAAAAACAGAGTCAAAACCGGGAGGTCAGAAAGCAAAAAGTCAGGGGAAACACGCCAAAAGATGCCAAGTCTAACACATGTCCCCTCCAGCTGAAAGTAGGGAGAACTACCCAACCCCATTGGAGTTCTCTTCACTAAGGCGGAAGAACCTGGACAGACCATCTGCGTTGGTGTGTTCTGTACCAGGACGGTGTTCCACCGTAAAGTCCATTCCCTGTAGGGAGATGGACCACCTCAGCAGTTTTGGATTCTCACCCCTCATTTGCATCAACCATCTGAGGGGCCTGTGGTCTGTCTGAACCCGGAAGTGAGTCCCAAACAGGTATGGTCTCAACTTCTTCAGTGCCCAGACCACAGCAAAGCTTCCCTTTCTACGGCACTCCACCTCTGTTCCCTGGGAAGTAGTCTCCTGCTAAGGAAGACTACAGGCTGATCCAGGCCCTCTTCGTTCAGTTGTGAGAGCACCGCTCCCACACCATGCTCTGAAGCGTCAGTCTGCACGACAAATTCTTTGGAGAAGTCAGGTGCCTTGAGCACGGGCGCCGTGCACATGGCTGCCTTCAGGGCATCAAAAGCTTCCTGGCAGGACTCAGTCCAGATCACTTTCCTGGGCTGCCTCTTAGAGGTCAGCTCTGTTAAGGGGGCAACGATGGTGCCATAGCCCTTAACAAATCTCCTATAGTAACCGGTGAGACCTAAGAAGGCTCACACCTCTGTCTGGGTCTTGGGGGGCTCCCAAGCCAGAATGGTGTCAATCTTGGGTTGTAGGGGCGCCACCTGGCCGCTTCCTACCTGGTGTCCCAAGTACACCACCGAACCCTGCCCGATCTGGCACTTACTGGCCTTGATCGTGAGGCCTGCACCTTGCAGAGCCCTCAACACTTTCTCAAGGTGCTGTAAATGTTCTTCCCAGCTGGAACTGAACACAGCAATGTCATCCAGGTAGGCGGCACTGAAATCCTCCAGCCCGGCCAACACCTGATTGACCAACCTCTGAAAGGTGGCAGGGGCATTCTTCAACCCAAAGGGCATCACCCGGAATTGGTAATGACCTTCTGGGGTTGAGAATGCTGATCTCTCCTTGGCCCCATCGGTTAAGGCAATCTGCCAGTACCCAGACGTCAAATCAAACGTGCTGAGGAACCAGGCAGCTCCCAACCGATCAATGAGCTCATCAGCTCTGGGGATGGGGTGCGCGTCAGTCCTGGTGACGGCATTGAGCCCACGGTAGTCCACACAAAACCGGAGTTCTGGAGTGGCACCGGGCGCCGCAGCCTTTGGGACCAAGACCACTGGGCTGGCCCAAGGACTGTGGGAGGGCTCAATCACCCCTAACGCCAACATCTTAGAGACCTCCTCCTTGATGCTGGCTCTGACCCGGTCAGTCAACCTGTAAATCTTGTGCTTCACAGGAGGGCTGTCACCGGTGTCCACGTCATGGGTACACCAGTGAGTAACACCGGGGTCAGAGAGAACAGTGGGGCGAACTGTCCCAACAACTGGCGACAGTCCCCCTGCTGCTCCTGAGTCAGAGTAGGGGAGAGGATCACACCCTCTACTGACCCATCATGCTCCTTGGTAGACAGGAGGTCAGGGAGAGGCTCACTCTCCTCTTCCATCCCATCATCTGTCGCCAAGAGCATACTCACTTCGGACCTCTCGAAGTGGGGCTTGAGGCGGTTCACGTGAAGGACCCTCAAAGGGTTCCTTGGAGCCTGCAAATCCACCAGGTAGGTGACGTCACTTTTGCGCTCCTTTACCTCATATGGCCCAGTCCACTTGTCCTGCAAGGCACAAGGTGCCACTGGGGCCATGACCCACACTTTTGCCCAGGTTGAAATTCGATCAGAGTGGCGTTCTGGTCATACCATCTCTTCATTTCTTCCTGGCTGGCTTCTAGGTTCGCCTGAGCGAGTTTCCTGAAGCGGGCAGTTTGGTTTCTAAAGGCCAGCATGTAGCTAAATACATCCTGGGGAGTTTTCCTGGGAGCTGCCTCCCAGCCTTCCTTTACCAAACTCAGAGGTCCTCTGACAGGGTGGCCATACAGGAGCTCAAAGGGGCTGTACCCAAGAGACTTCTGAGGCACCTCCCTGTATGCAAAGAGTAGGCATGGCAAGAGGACGTCCCACTTACGCCTCATGGGTTCTGTTAGACCCTTGATCATGCCTTTCAAGGTCTGGTTGAATCTCTCCACCAGACCGTTTCCTTGTGGGTGGTAAGGAGTGGTGAACTTGTAGGTTACACCACACTCCTTCCACAGGGATGTCATATACTTCGATATGAAATTGGTCCCCCTATCAGAAACCACCTCTCTGGGGAATCCCACACGGGAAAAGATCCCCATTAACGCCCGGCCCACCACTGGCGCCGTCGTTGTCCTGAGAGGGATTGCCTCCGGGTACCGGGTGGCATGGTCCACCAAGACCAGGATGTACCTGTTGCCCATGGCTGTCTTGGGATCCAGTGGCCCCACAATATCCATCCCTACCCTTTCGAAGGGTGTTCCAACTACAGGAAAAGGTTGGAGAGGAGCTTTGACCTTCCTCCCACTCTTACCACTTGCCTGGCAAGTTTGGCAAGACCTACAGTGTGCATCTGACTGCCTTCGCATTTGGGGCCAAAAGAAGTGGGTGACAAGCCTGTCAAAGGTCTTGTCCTGCCCCAAATGTCCTGCCAAAGGCACGTCATGAGCCAGACCCAGTAGGAAGGTCCTGAAGCGCTGGGGTACCACCAGCACACGGGCTGACCCAGGCTCAGCAACCTTAGGCTCACTGTATAGGAGACCACTCTCCCAGTAGATCAGATGTGACCCGGACTGATTACCAGCTGCCTGGTCTGCAGCCTGCCGCCGCAGACCCTCCAGAGTAGGGCACTCGTTCTGCTCCCTGCAGAACTCCTCCCTGGTGGGACCCCTTCTTGCTGCCAATGGGTCAGCTCAGAGATGTCTCCCAGTTCGGCTACCTGCTCCCCTGTAGGCACCGGGGCATCCCCCTCGAGGTCCGCCTCCTCCCGGTCCGTGGGAACTTCGGGGGCCGGTTTCCCGCGCCCCCTGCCCTTTCTCTTGGCAGGGACTTGGGCCACTGTTCCAGGCTCCAAGTCCTCTTGATCACCCTTTCTGGCTGCCATTGACCGAGTAGACACGCATGCCCACTCTGGCAACCCAAGCATCTCCAAGTGAGACCTGAGCTCAACCTCCTTCCATGAGGACTGCTCCAGGTTGTTTCCTAGCAGACAATCTACAGGCATGGTAGGGCTCACAACCACCCTCAAGGGACCTGAGACCCCCCCATTCAAAGGGAACCTGCGCCACCATACATTGGCGCTCTGAGTTGTCTACAGCAACTACTTGGTGGAATGCTCCTGGGACTACTTGCTTCTCAGACACCAGGTGACACCGGACTGAGGTCACACTGGCTCCAGTATCTCTGAGAGCCTCTACCCTGTTCCCATTAATGGTCACCCAGGTGCTATATTTCTTTGTGTTAGGGGGCACCTGGTTTCCTGGGACCATCTCACTGTCCCCTAGTGAGACAAGGGTCATTTCTGCGGGATCCCCACCCTCCTGTGGGCACCCCTCCTCCCCAAGCGCTACACTAGCCAACACTTTGGACTGTCCACCGGTGGGTGGCTGTGTCCCCTTCGGGCACTTGGGGTCCCTCTTAAAGTGACCTACCTGGTCACATGCATAACACTTGCAGGGGCCGGTCTCAACAGGCTTCCTGTGGAGACCCCTTTCTTCTTATCACCGGGGGCTGGGAACCTTTACCCTGGGTACTAGTTTGGGGCCCTTTAGAGAACTCATGTGCTTTACCCTTGTCCCCCCACCTTTCTGCTGGGGACCCTGCCCACCTTTGGCTGAGTCTCCCCCAAAGCTTTCTTGTGGACCCTGATACTCACCCAGCGGTCCGCTTCCATAGCAAGCTTCCTGGGGTCAGTTAGCTTACTATCAACTAGGTGCTGGCGCAGATCTGCAAAACATAGACTAGACAAGTGCTCCCATGCAATCAAGTTGTAGAGCCCCTGAAAATCTGTTACACTACTGCCCTTCACCCAACCATCCAGAGACCTGCAGAACACATCCACACATTCCAACCAAGTGTTGGCATCAGACTTCTTACTGGACCTGAACTGATCCCTGTACTTTTCAGGAGTAAGACCATACTTCGTGAGAAGGGCATCCTTCATGTCAGCATAGGTGAGGTGATACCCCTTACCCAAAGCTATCAGAGCATCCCTTGCTTCTTCCGGGAAAAGTGGCCACAATCCTGCTCCCCAATTCTCCTCAGGGACCCCATTCATGTGTATGGCTGCCTCATAACCCTGAAACCACCTTTGTATGTCATCCCCCTTCTTGAACTCCTTGCCTACGTTCTTGGGAATGTGCACAATCCTGTCTGCCTTTCTGGACGAATTGCTGCCACCATCTGAGCCTGACTTACTCCTAAGTTCTAGCTCCTTCAGTTCTCTCTCATGCTCTAAGAGCATCTTCCTCTCCTCTATGGCCAATCTCTTCTCCTCCCGCTCACTCTCCAGCCTGAGCTTCTGCAGCTCAAACTGCCTTGCCTCCCGCCTGTCCTCCATCTCCTCTGGGGACAGACTGCTGCTGCCTGACCTGCCGGGTTCCCCCCTACCCAAAAGCACATCCACCCTGGAAATAGGCTCCTCCACCTCCTCACTGAGATCACCAGGCTGCCCATTGGCATGTCTGGCTGCTACCCAGGCCCTCAGCGCCTTCTGTAGCTCCTCCTTCCTTGTGAGGCCTTTAATTTGGACTTTCAGGTTTTTACAAATCGCTCGTAACTCCTTTACGGCGTAGGATTCCAACCTGTCCTCCTCAAAGATAACTTCCAGAGATGCAACGGATGATGCAATTGATTCAGGCATGACAAAAGTCGTGAGTTGAAAACTGGCAAGATCAAAAATAGGCCAAAAGAAAAAGAACCAGTATGTGGTACGTAATGGTCTGCGATATGGTAGTAGTGCACACCAATCACTGTAAGTCAAGTGCAAACACAAGTCCTATCCTCACCGCTGACAACCAATGTTAGAAATGGGATCTCTAGTTGGCAAGGGCTTGCACCTTTGTCCAAGTAGGGACCCTTCTTCCTAGTCAGGGTAAGGGTGTTCCACTCGTGAAGTAACCCCTGCTCACCCTCGTGGTAGCTTGGCACGAGCAGTCAGGCTTAATTCAGAGGCAGTGTGTAAAGCATTTGCACATAACCAACAGTAATACAGTGTAAGCACTACAAACGGACACCACACCAGTTTAGAAAAATAACCAATATTTTATATACTCAAGACAAGACCAATTACGACAAAAATCCACAATACTATACTTTACGAATGAATACTTGATACGGTAACTTCTTCTTTGCAAGAATAGCACAAAAGCAAAGTTCGTACGAGTCGGTAGCTCCGTCCGAGCCTACCGCGATGCTGAAAACCACAGAGTCTAACAGTTCCAGCCGACCGCGTCGATACGGGCCAGCAGAGTCATGAACAGACTCGGTTACAGTACCTTTCTCGTTGTGGCTGGTACGGAGTGTACGAGCCGGTCGGCGTTCGTCGCGAGTTGCGGTGCAAGACGGAGCGGTGCAAGGTGCGGTGTCCTCGATGCGGTGCAGGCAGCGGCTCGATGAGCGTCGTGCAGACGGAGTCGGTGAGTCCAAGGCGTGCGATGCAGGGTGAGGCGATGCTCGATGCGGTGCTGACAGGTTGCGATGCAGGCGACCTAGCCGGAGTGCGGGAGCTGGCGTCGGACAGCGGTGCGAGTTGGAGCGGTGCGTCGCAGACGTGCGAGCGGTGCCCCAAATGCGGTGCGGTCACGACTCTTGAGCCAGCTGCAGCGACCGCGTCGGTCGGGTCCGGTTGGTTCAGTGAAGCGATGCGATGCGAACCGCGGTGCCCACAGGTCACGGTGCAAGCAGCGGCTCGATGTTGGCGGCGTCGGACGTCACCCACGGTGAGACCAGGGTTGCGATGCGAAGCGGGGCGATGCGGTCTGCGGTGCAAACAGGTCACCGGCCAGGGATGGATTCGGTTGACGGAGTCGGTTGCAGTTCCCTTCCTCTGTGGCAACTGAAACAGCGTTCCAGAAGCGGTACCCAGAGGCTTGTGAAGTCTTTGTAGTCCCTGAGACTTCTTAACAGGAGGCCAGCTCGGTTTCAGGCCCTTGGAGATACTCAGCACAAGTTTGTAGAAAGTTCAGTCCAGTCCTTTCACTGCCCAAGGCAGAAGCAACAGCTGCAGGCCAACCCAACAAAGCAACAACACAGCAAAGGGGCAGTACTCCTCCTGGCAGCTCTTCCAGCTCTTCGTCTTGGCAGGTTCCTTGATTCCAGCGAGATCTAAATTCATGGGGTCAGGGCCCCAATATTTATATCCCAAATTCCTTTGTTCTCTGAAGGCAGAGAGGCCTTTGCCTAGTCCAAACCAGTTCTGGAGCACTTTGTTGACAAGTCTCCGTCCCTTCTTTCAGTGAGTAGGCCAGGGACATCAGACGCACCACAGGAGGTGGAGCCAGCATTGTGGGAGGGAAGGCACTGTCCTATTCAGGGCCCAGGTGCGACCCCTCCCACCCATCTACATGTAGATCTTGCTATTCAGCCCTGTGCTGACTCACCCTGTCTCCTGGCATCCCCCAGCCCCTGTCACTCACATTCCAGACAAGGAATACACAACACTCGCAGAGGCAGGCTTGGATGGTTAGACAAGAAAATACCCGCTTTCTAAAAGTGGTATTTTCAAACACAGAATGTTAAAACCAACTTCACTAAAAGCTGCATTTTATCATTCTGAGTCCAGGCATACTAAACTCGAATTTCTACCATGTTCCCGGGTCAGTTAGGATTATAAGCTGTAATAATCAAAACTGCCCGTTCTGGCCTAGGGGGAACAGGTAGCCTTGCAATAGTGAAAACGAACTAGGCTGTAATTCACTATCAGGACATGCCGCACACACCCGGGCATGTCCTACCTTTCGCATACACCGCACCCTGCCCACAGGGGTACCTTGGGCCTACCTTAGGGGTGACTAACATGTAGCAAAGGGAAGGTTTAGGGACTTGCAAGTGTGTGCACTTGCCAAGTCGACATGGCAGCCCCAGGCTGCGCACAGGCTCTGCGGTGGCAGGCCCGAGTTACATTTTACGGGCTGTTTGCGTGGGTGGCACAATCCAGTGCTGCAGCCCACCAACAGCATTTGGTCTATAGGCTCTGGCACTCGCAGTGCACTTTACAAGGGACTGACACATAAACCAAATAGGCCAATCATGGAAACACCAATCCATAACACATTTTATACAGGAGCACTTGCACTTTCCCACTGGACCGTAGTGAGGAAAGTGCGCAGAATCATTACACCAGCAAAAACAGAGTCAAAACCGGGAGGTCAGAAAGCAAAAAGTCAGGGGAAACACGCCAAAAGATGCCAAGTCTAACAACGACTCATTGAGGAACTATGATGCTAATGCTGTCTGAACTTTTTATTTAAAAAAAGGGGAGATGAAATGTCTGGAATTATGAGGGCAAGGACCTTTGCGGTTTAGTGCGCACTCTAAACATGAATTACATAATCTGTTGTGAGGTCGTAATAAGTGGTTATAAAAGTTATGACGCAATGTGTGCAGTTTGTGGTTGTCTGTTGAAGAATGAATACATGTATTGCAGAGCTCCGTGTGCAGCGTATTTCGTTTGCATGCTCCCGGGCTTGGGAAGACGCTACAAAGTTCAAGATAGCTGAACATTTTCAGGTGATTGAAAACCCAGATTTCAAATATGCACTTTTGCAACATGTACACTCAAAGCATAATGCAAACCGTTTGGGGATTCAATTTTGTTGAATCAATCAAGTAAAAGGAAATTTCCATAGAGGGAATCTTTACACAAAAATATGCGAAAAGTATTATTTTGTTAGTGGCTTGAATCCTCACAGTTAAATAAAGATTGGGGCCTATCGACGTTCTTGTAAAGAGCAAATGCTTTATTGTGTATTATACATTGAGAAACTGTATATTAAGGTCAGTAGATGGGGCAATTGAGCAAAGAATAGAAGAATTTAAAGCAACGTTACTCTTTTAAGAGTTTAACCACGACTGCCAATTATATTTGAAAAAAGAAAATGCTGAGTACCTATAGGCTCTTGTGAAATTTCATGTGAATTGAAATGATCCCATCGGATATTGATTTTATATAAAATAAATGTGGAAAGTTGACAATTAGCCTAATGTTTGTAGAAATAAAGGTATTCAAGATTTAAGCAAAGGGTTTCTCAGTTTCATTTATTAGCTCCTACCAAATCCTGAGGAAGGGAGAATGTGGTCCTCCGAAACACGTCGCATTGGTATGGAGTGCTTAGATTGTGAACATTAAGATGCATATTTATGGGGGCTTTGCATCATGCCTGCACCACGCAAAGCCCCAAGTCATATTTATGAAGCTACGCAAAGCCACTTTGTGTGACTTTACAAATATGGTGCAATGCAAAGCAGCGCAAATCGCTCTGCGTTGCCTTACTCTGGGCAACGGAGGCGTTTTATGGGCATTTCGGTGGGTGTTCCCATGCAACTGGCATGGTTTCTGATGCATTCCCAGATTTACAAGAACTTGTAAACCTGGGAATGCATCAAAATCTTACGCCTACCCAGAGGAGGCATAAGGAGGAGAAATATCTTTATTTTTTCTCATTTATTTCCTTTTTTTATGTGTACTGCATTCTGCAGCACACATACAAAGGGTAAAACACTGCTATGGATTGTTTTTGTGCAGGAAGGGGCACCTTTCTGCACAGAAACAATCCTGCCTACAACACAGGCACCCTTGCACCATGGTGCAAAGGTGCCTGCATTGGTGTTAGGCTGCTGAAATGGTGCAAGCGCAAGAGGAAAGGACAGGAATGCACCCTATTGTATAAATACGGTGTATTCCTACCCTTTCCCTGTGGCACGGGTCAGCACAGCAAGGTAATTTGCTGCTAAGTCCTGCGTCACCATTCCCAATAATACGCCCCTAAGTGTGCTAAACGTTTGACGACCATCATTGTTTTTAATGTGCAGATTAAAAAGGAATTTTAATTTTTTGAATTCGGAGTTTGAAGGACAACTATTTTTTCACACTTGTGTGGTGAAAGAAAATTGACATACAGAAAGAACTGTGGTGTTTGTGAAATTTTTATAGCTTTTAACATGTACTCCAGTAAGGGTCAGACTTGCTACCGGGGGCCTTATTTATGAGGCCTTGTGACACTTTTGCGCCGCCGTTGCGTCACTTTTTGTGACGCACCGGCATCATAAAAAGTGCGCCATGTTGCGCCCTATTTACAAAGTGGCGCATCTAAGCAGATGCGTCACTTTGTAAATCCCTGCGCTACATTATACCTTCATCAGGTATAATGTATGCAGGGTGTGCGTTCCCCCGCAAAAAACCTCATAGAAGTGGTGCAGTGAAATCTATCAGATTTCACTGCGCCACTTCTAGGATGCCACTGAGTCAAAATCTTACGCCTGCCTCACAGCAGGCGTAAGACTGACGCAGGCGCCTTTAACATGGGACTTGCCCATGTGTAATGACCCATTGCTGGAGTTGCATCACTTTTGTGGCACACTGCAACAATGCGTCATTACTGCGCCTACAGATACGTCAGAAACTGTAACTCCTTATGACATGGAGTGCCGTACAATTAAATACAGCGCATCCATCGTGTCGCAAGGAGGACGTAGTGAAAACTGTTGCATCGCTGTTTTCACGCAGCCATGAGACAGTTTTCATAAATAAGCCCCCGGGTGTTTTGTTCTAGATAAACAATGCGTAAACAAACAGTTTAAAAGTATGCTTTAACCCGTTCGATGCGTCGGACGGCCCCCGGCCGTCTGACGTCACGGTGGGCGTGTGCGGAGGACGGCCGGGGGCCGTCCAAGACACGCCCACTCATTATTTCACCTGCACCGCGGCGGAATTCGCGCCGCGGTCAAGGTGTTAAGCACGCTTTAAAACCATTTGTTTTTGCATTGTTTACTTAAAAGCCTACAAATAGGGCGGTGCCGGCAGGTCCCCAGCAATTAAACCGGTCCCCACAGCCGTGAAACTGCCCCACACCCTGCCAGCCCACTGAAACACCCAGTAGCCAGTCCTGCCCTGGGAAGAGTCCTCAAAAGGTTGAGCTTCTGCTACATAGATTGGTGTGTAACCTGCAGCACTGGTGCTAGAAGTGTGTTCGAGACAATTCAGCTTTTCATTGTTCCAAGGTTGTTACAATGAATGCCATAGAATAAGTGCAAGGAAAGAATTCAGTACTTTGAATAGTCCAGTATATATATATTTAAGTAAACCATTTTTATTTAATTTTCCTTGAACAAAAAGAGCAGGGGAAGTTGTGTTCAGGGCATTGATAAAAGATTAAAATATACGTTTGAAGAATAAACATTGACAAATTACTATCGACTTATTGGAGACCTCTATCGCTAAAGCATTTAAATAGGCATTTAAGTCACCATCTCCTGAAAGCGGTTCCACCATGGGCCCCTTATCCTGCTGTTTCTTGGAGTACCCTCTAACTCCACATGCCGCTTCTTCTGTATGCGAGCAGTAGTCCATACCTCAACGCCACATGTACCCTGGAGAAACTCTGCCAGATCTCCAGTAAGGTGTAATGTCTCGCTTAGCAAGAATGAGGCCTATCCCTACCAGTGTGTGGGAGCTCCCAGAGCTGCCTAGATTGCCCCAATTCCTAGGAAGCCTATTTTGGCTACAGGTCGGTCAGTCATACCATTATTGTCATCAATATGTGCTGAATGCATGTCCAGTACCCCCATATTATCAGACAGTCCTAGATTACATGTAGACAGGTCCCTCTCGTGCTCTGGCACCTCTGAGAGCTTGGGCTACAGCTTTTGCACTACTTCCACAGCCTTTCTAAGGTTTAATATATTTCATGAAAATGTTTAAACTTGATGAGGCACAGAAGAGAAAATAGCTGATATGGGTGCATAATAGATCAAAGAAGTGTGAGGTGATTTAGCTATTATAAGTTTGGGGTACAAAGAGTAATTTGGATAGAACACCCATCTTAAGTAGTGCCATCGTACCTTGATATGAGAGGGGTAGTGTACCCTCTGTATCTTCTCCACCAGAGGAATGATATTGATAGCCCAACATCTCTGAGGGCTCATTGTAATATACATGCCTAGGTATTTCAAGTGATCCCTTTGGACAGACAACTTGGAGTGCTAACATATTGTGAGGACCCCATCTTGTACCTGTACAAGAATAGATGTGTCCCAGTGGCCCACTTGACCTTAAGACACCAGTTACCCATATAGGGCTAAGATTTCCTTTCACCTCTGCCCAGACCATTTAGGCTACCAGAGGAAAAGGAGTGTGTCCTCAATGTACAATGAGACGCGATGTTTAATATACCCCTCTAAATGGAAAACCTGCACCAGACTGTCATGCCTAATCTATTTAGTCGTGGTTCGATTTATAGATCGAATACTAGAGGTCATAGTGGTCATCTTTTCTGGGTGTCTCTTAACTGGGAAAATGAGCAGACAGAGTGCCTTTTATCTATATTTGCACCCGTGGGTAGTTGTATAGGATCTCAGTGTATTTAAGGAATCTAAACCAAAGTTTGTTTATCAAAGGACTTGATAAAGAAGGTTCCAGGTAAGGGAATCAAAGGCCTTCTCAAAATCCATCAGAATGAATGTGCTATGACCAGCAAATTCATGCGCACGGGCTAATGCTATTTGTAGGCATCTAAGGCAATGTCACGTATGGTGTCTGGGCATAAAGTCAGCTTGTCCTTTATATCAAGTAAATTATGACTTTGATCTGCCTTTCCGCAAGAACTGTAGGCAGTATTTCAATTTCTCTATTAATAAGAGAGCTTGGGCACTAGTAACAGAAATGGTAAGGGGGCCCCCTGGGTTTTATAGAACAGAAATTGTCATACACCATAGGTCTTCAGGCAGGAAGCCACTATGGTATAGTTTATCAAATAAGAAGACCCAGAAGAAACATGAACTTCTTGTAGAATCTGAGTGGAAAGCTATTGGGCCCCTTTTCCTGATTGCATTTTTGATGATTGCTTCTGTCACCACTTTGGATGCAAATGGATGGTCCAACTTCTGTCAGTCCCACTCCCTAAGCTCCTTCATGAAATATTCATAGAGATGTCTAAATTAGTCAGTTCATTTGACTGCAATCGCAAGAGAGTCTGACATTTGTTGTCTTGATGTGATGCATCATAGACTCCTGGGATCACTCTGGCAGCTGCCTCATGGTTAGTCTGCCAGTATAATAATTTGCATGCCTTGTCAGCAAATTCACAAACCAAATGCTGAGCAACCATTCATGCGAGCCTGGCTACATCTAGTGGCAGTTGTTTTAATTTAATTTTAGCTTATTTGAGCTGGTGGAGCTGTGTCCTCATGATTTATAATAAAGGCCTGCACTAATGTAAGGATCTTTGCGTCTAAGCATGTGGCCTTGTGTTCTCGCTCCTTCACCTTGCCATGGAGGAAAGCCACAGCGTTTCCTTGGATGATCATCTTGAAGGCCTCCCAGAGCATGATGGCAGATGATACTCACTGAACCGGCATTAAGTTAAAAAAAAAGGCAGGGAACTCATGATCTAGTAACTGCCAGGTATAAAAAAGCTTGCTTCTATGCATACTGTATGAGTTGGTGCCACATGTGTTGAATGCCTTACCTATGATAACATTGAAATCACCCCCCTATGAGTGTGATCCCTGGTGCGGTATCGACTAGTAGGTCCGAAATTGCCTTTAAGGTACTGCTCATGAGTGTGGGTGTTGTAAACACACTAAGAATCTTTCAGCTCCATCCTTCGAGGGAGTCAGTCCAATATTTGGACAAAATATTGAGTTTTAAATATCGAGTTGCAGAAATGTTGGGAAAAAAAGATCGTGATACAAAAATATTGAGATGCAGAAATATCGTTGTCAAGAATATCGATTTTTCAGGTAAGTAATATCATTCTCAAGGATATCGCTGTTGTTAATATCGTTTTCTATAATATACTTGTAAAAAATATCGTTTTTTAATTGTCTGTATGTGTGTTAGATCATATATCAATTTTATGTTATTATCGTTTGTATGTGTTAATAATATAGATTGTAATTTTAAGTGATTTATAATTTTTTATTTAATCGCTAATAGCAATTTATGTTGTTGTAGCGGGTTGCTAGGTTTGAAGGGGTTTAGGAGGGAAGTTAATTAAGTATAATTAATTAACAATTAATTATTAATTTATTATTTATTATTTAATTGATTATTAATTATGTTAATTGCATAATATCTATATGGTTTAAGTTATATATTATGTGTGGGCTGCTGAGTTTGTAGGGGTATAGGGTGGGAGTTAAATAATAATTAATTAACAATTATTTATTAATGTATTATGAATTATTTAATTGATTATTAATTATGTAAATTGTGAAATATATGCATTTTTAAAGTATTTTATTAGGTGCGGGCTGATGGGTTTGAGATGTATGACGGAACAACGCATTCCGTTGTAATGCATGTGGCACTGAAAGGACGGGAGAGTGCGATACTTGATAAAACGCTCACAAAGATTTACAGAACAGTTTTCCAGATTCCCTCCCACACATCACCAGCTCAAATACGGCTGGAATTTGGATTATGCAGACAGGCGCTGGCTCGTAAGGTGTCCTTTGCAATAAGCTGCCACAAACTCAGGGCCTCACAGGAAGGTACCCTAGCCTACCATTTATGGACTGAACTGGCCAACAAACATAGGTCGGTGGAAAACCACTACTTGACCAAGCCCTCAGCACACTTGGCTTGGTAACTACTTGGGACCTACTTACCAGCCATCAGGAATTTAAAAGGATGGCAAAAATCAGCACAAAACGGCTTTCATTAATAAAAGATAAGGCCAACCTCTCTGCACGGAAACACGACTGGATAACACTATGTACTTATAAATACCTGAAACCTCAGTGCTACTTAAACAACCCCTACAATGAAAGGACAAAGTCACAGTTCATGAACCTAAGGATGGGGGTAATCCCTATCCCATGTCATCTCCCAGTTTAGAAAAGGGGCAAGGGACAAGTTATGACTTTGATCTGCCTTTCCGCAAGAATTGTAGGCAGTATTTCAATTTCTCTATTAATAAGAGAGCTTGGGCACTAGGAACAGAAATGGTAAGGGGGCCCCCTGGGTTTTATACAACAGAAATTGTCATACACCATAGGTCTTCAGGCAGGAAGCCACTATGGTATGGTTTATCAAATAAGAAGACCCAGAAGAAACATGAACTTCTTGTAGAATCTGAGTGGAAAGCTATTGGGCCCCTTTTCCTGATTGCATTTTTGACGATTGCTTCTGTCACCACTTTGGATGCAAATGGAAGGTCCAAGTTCTGTCAGTCCCGCTCCCTAAGCTCCTTCATGAAAAAGTCATAGAGTTTTCTAAATTAGTCAGTTCATCTGACTGCAATCGCAGGAGAGTCTGACATTTGCTGTCTTGATGTGATGCATTATAGACTGCTGGGATCACTCTGGCAACTGCCTCATGGTTAGACTGCCAGTATAATAATTTGCATGCCTTGTCAGCAAATTCACAGACCCAATACTCAGCAACCATTCATGCGAGCCTGACTACATCGAGTGACAGTTGTTTTAATTTAATTTTTGCTTATTTGAGCTGGTGGAGCTGTGTCCTCATGATTTATAATGAAGGCCTGCACTAAGGTAAGGATCTTTGCATCTAGGCATGTGGCCTTGTGTTCTCGCTCCTTCACCTTGCCATGGAGGAAAGCCACAGCGTTTCCTTGGATGATCATCTTGAAGGCCTCCCAGAGCATGATGGCAGATGATACTCACTGAACTGGCATTAAGTTAAAAAAAAAGCAGAGAACTCATGATCTACTAATTGCCAGGTATAAAGAAGCTTGCTTCTACACATACTGTATGAGTTGGAGCCACATGTGTGGAATGCCTTGCCTATGATAACATTGAAATCACCCCCCTATGAGTGTCATCCCTGGTGCGGTATCGACTAGTAGGTCCGAAATGACATTTAAGGTACTGCTCATGAGTGTGGGTGTTGTATACACACTAAGAAGCTTTCAGCTCCATCCTTCGAGGGAGTCAGTCCAATATTTGGGCAAAATATTGAGTTTTAAATATCGAGTTGCAGAAATGTTGGGAAGAAAATATCATGATACAAAAATATTGAGATGCAGAAATATCGTTGTCAAGAATATTGATTTTTCAGGTAAGTAATATTCTCAAGGACATCGCTGTTGTTAATATCATTTTCTATAATATACTTGAAAAAAATATTGTTCTTTAATTGTCTGTATGTGTGTTAGTTCATATATCAATTTTATGTTATTATCGTTTGTATAAGTGTTAATAATATAGATTGTAATTTTAAGTGATTTATAATTTTTATTTAATTGCTAATAGCAATTTATATTGTTGTAGCGGGTTGCTAGGTTTGAAGGGGTAGGGAGGGAATTTAACTAAGTATAATTAATTAACAATTAATTATTAATTTACTATTAATTATTTGTTTATTCATTGTGTTAATTGCATAATATTTATATGGTTTAAGTTATATATTATGTGTGGGCTGCTGAGTTTGTAGAGGTGTAGGATGGAGAGGTAATTAAATAATAACTAATTAACAATTCATTATTAATTTATTATGAATTATTTAATTAATTATTAATTATGTAACTTGTGAAATATTTGCATTTTTAAAGTTTTTTATTATGTGCGGGCTGATGGGTTTGGGATGTATGACGGAACAACGCATTCCGTTGTAATGCATGCTGTTACAACGCGGTTGTTACAAAGCGAATGTCTTTATCATGCATAACTTTTACCACGCATATTTTTACAATGATTATACCTTTACGGCGCATGCTGAATTTTGTTGTAAAAGCTTGAATGTTAAAGGCATTTGCTTGGTAAAGGTTTTCCCTTATCCCAGCCCTAAGCCCTAAAACCAGCCCCCGGCACAAACCCCCCAGGCCTCCAGCCCCCAAAAACACCCGACCCCAGCCCAAAAACTCAACCCTGACATCACCCCCCCTTGACCCCCAGTCCTTTAAAAAATACCCTGCCCTGACCCTAGCGCAGCCCCTCCTGAGCCAGCCCTAAAAACGAAAACAGGCCCCAGCCCTGCGCCCTAAAACTGGAACCCTAGCGCAGTCCCCCCTGGCTTCCTGCCCTTAAAATAATACCGGCCCTAGCCCTGAGCCCTAAAACATGACCCCGGCGCAACCCCACCTGCCCCTCAGCCCTTTAAAAAAGAACAAGTCCCAGCCCTGAAACTGGCCCCTGGTGCAACCTCTCCTGGATCCCAGCCCTTAAAGAAAACCAGGCCTCAGCCCTGAGACCTGAAACTGGCCCCTGGGGCTACCCCCCGTCACCCTGACCAAACAAAACCCACCCCCAGCCCAGAGCCCTCAGCCTAGACCTGACGGGGCACCATCCCTGAAAACCCCCCCACCCTACGCCCTCCTGTGCAATCCCCCTTACCTCTTGGGGCGTACCTTTTCTTTGAGGCAGACGCGCAGGTTGTGTTTTATTTCTTCTTCCCTTAAGCGTCAGCTAGGTCTCTTCTTCTCCAATGATGCCGATAGCCTGTACCACGCCGGTGCCCTTACCACCAGGACCACGCATATGCCCTTACCACCATTATCACGCATATGCCCTTCCCGTTCATACATTTACAACGTAATTCACTGGAAAGGCATGAATGGTAAAGGCATATGCATTGTATAATCATGCGAGGTAAAGTCTATTAGTGGTAACGGTACATGTGTTGCAAGAACAATGTGGTGAAGGTTATGCGTGGTAACAGCCGTGTTGTAAGGGCTGTTTCCCCTGGGTTTGTAGGCATATAAGGTGGGAAGTTAATGATTAATTATATAATTAATAATTATTAATTAATTAATTAATTAATTTTTAATTGATTATTCATTATGTTAATTCTGTTACATTTATTTATTTCAGTTATATTTTAAGTGTGGGCTGCTAGTGAGGATTTAGTATGGTAAGTTAATAAAGTAATTTATAAATGACTTTTTTTACATCGATAATTAAGTATCAAATTGTTTAGAAAACATGTTAATTGTTCAATTGCTTTATATATATATATATATATATTTGGTTAATTAATAAAGTTCATATCTATAGTTTTATGTTTGTTAATAGGGTTATGTTTCATATATGTTATGTGTTTGAAGAGAAGTTCTTTCCCTACTATTGCACAGACTGAAGTGGGAATTGTAATTGTTACCCCCTCCAAAGTCCAACGCTTTCCCTACTGTTGCACAGACTGGAGTAGGAATAGTAAATGTTACCCCTCCGGAGTCCAACGCTTTCCCTACTGTTGCACACATTGGAGTGGGTATAGTAAATCTTACCCCTCCTTACTCCAACGCTTTCCCTACTGTTGCACAGACTGGAGTAGGAATAGTAAATGTTACCCCTCCTTACTCCAACGCTTTCCCTACTGTTGCACAGACTGGAGTGGGAACAGTGTATATAATATTCCAAGACTTCAAAACTTTTTATGATATTGGTTAAATATATCTAATATTAATATATGTTTACATTTACATTACATATATAAAAGCCACCGATCTCATATCCAGTGCTGTGCCCATCAATCATAATGAGTTGGATATCATCACCAACCGAGCTGCATCTACCAAATTTAAAGCACACTCTGTTTTTTATCCCAGTCTACCACATGACAATATTGACACTTTTCATGAAGTAGTCACTAAAGCTCTCCTCAAATTCAAACACTGTGATGGCTCAAAATGGTCTCCATCACAGAATCTTTCCATCAAACAGAAACAAATCATTACATCTCTAGCAGAATATATGGATATTGTCATTCGGCCAGCTGACAAGGGTGGCAATATCGTACTTATGAGCAGAGAGATGTATGTTACAGAGGCACTGAGACAGCTAAACAATCCTAGATTTTATTCCAAAAGCAACACCGAGACATACAATGAGAGCATCTTGACCACATGGAATAAACTTACAAAATGGCAGCAACAAGGCATTATCACTTGGGAAGAATACTGTTTCATGAAAAAGGACTAACCCAAGCTACCTATTCTGTATCTCCTTCCCAAAATACACAAACACCCTTTGATTCCACCAGGCAGACCCATTGTGTCTTCCAAGGGTAGTGTATTCGAAAATATTTTGAAGTATGTCGATCACTTTCTAAGGGAATATGTTACCACTCTTCCCTCATATGTCAAAGATACCAAAGATTTTCTTTCCAAATTAGATGGTACCATTTGGGACGAAAGTACCCCGGGCGTAGTGGGCATAGCAGGGCTACGCAGAGGTCAACAGAGTTGCAAACAAACTCCGTGGAACTCCGCTATGCCGCCCGCCTCCACCCCCCTATTAAGAAGTAAGTTAACATTAATTAAAAATAACGTTAAAACCACTTACCTTTGTACTGCGGCGTCCCCGGGCTGCCCTCCTCCTCTTCCTCGCCGTACCGGTAATGCTTGAGAAAACTGCGCATGCGCGCGCGCCCGCGCATTGGCATTTCTTGCAAGACCCAACTTTCCAGAGACAGAGCAGGTCGTGCTCTGGCTCCGCTATATTGACGACATCTTTATGGTGTGGAGGGGAAAGGAAGATGAGGTCAACGACTTTATTGATAAGCTCAATATCAATAACTTCAATATCGTTCTCACCAGAACAATTAGCAAGAACTCAGTGGAGTTCCTAGATACCACAGTTGAAATCATTGATGACATTGTACAGACTAAACTGTTTAGAAAAGATACAGCTGGCAACACCTTGCTTCATGCCCTCAGCAGCCACCCGGATCCCCTTAAATGGAGTATACCAAACGGCGAACTGCTGAGGGCAAAACGCAACTGCAGTACTGACACAGCCTTTAAAGAGGAAATGACAATCATGATTGAGAGGTTCAAGGCAAGAGGATATCCGCAGTGGGTACTCAACAAAGCTGTCAAAAAAGTAGAGCAAGTGCAGAGACAAGACATGCTCTCCACTAGAACAGACAGTAAGACCAATAGTAATGATCAGGAGAATAATACCAGAATCATCCTTACGTACAATAGAAGTGCCAATAAAATCAGACATATTCTTACCAAACACTGGGACATTCTCACAAGTGACCCCCACATAGGCCACTTAGTCAGCGAAAGACCCAGCATTACTTACCGTAAAGGATACAACTTGAGAGACAAATTGGTACATAGCGACATAACTCTTTACAACACCATAAGAGATCAGGGCTTGAGCGGTTTCTTTCCCTGTGGGCATTGTAAGGCCTGTAAAAAGAGCTACATGAGGAAAGAACTCACCACAGGGAGAGGCACCAAGAAAAAGATCACTCAATTCCTCACGTGTGGCACATCCTTTGTAGTTTACGTACTGGAGTGCCCTTGTGAACTCAAATACATTGGTGCACGATTCACCCTGCAAAGAAACGTGTATTTGAGCACATGAGGGCGATCAACAATAAAGACCAGCAATATCCAGTAGCACGTCACTTTCAGCAACATCATCACTCGAACAGTGCCCTTTTGAGTTATTTTGTAACAGAGCATATCCCAAGACCACCCAGGGGTGGGAACAGGGCACTCAAACTGAGACAACGTGAATCCAAACTTATCATTGATCTCCAAACCAAAAGCCCAGGTGGCTTGAATCTTGACGAAGAGTTAGGAATACATTTACATTAAACCTAAGGTGCTCCTTATGTCTTTCTAACCTCCTTTGCTTCTAGGGAATGCAATATTGTTAATATACTGTTTTTAACCACTGTTGTAATACATATTTTCCACGCAATTCTGTTTTTAACCCAGTTTTTCTTTTCCCTTTTTTCACTGTAGGAGGAAAGGAAGGGACCCACACTACTTTGGTAGTTCACCCTCACGGTCACCCTAACCTTTTCTTCAGAGGCATATGGCGACGTCAAGTCACTTCTTTCAAGAACATGCACCTTGTGGTTTGATTTAATTTTGTCCCCCCTCTTCCAGTCCTATGTTTGAATTGACCTATGATTACATTGGGGCACTTGCCCACTATGTGCAGTATTTGAGTACCATGGGCAATTTGACCTTGTTTCTATGTAATGTGTATCTACTAGAACTTGATTTGGGCACTGGCCCGCTATCTCATGTTACATGGTTGTCATGTTTAATTTACATACAGGCTCACCCCCTCATGTCCAGTAGACATTTATTCAGATATCAGGCACCAGCGTTGGTGGGTAGTTTCCTGATAGACCTAGGTGGGGGATATCCTCTGTCAACACCTTCCTCATGGCTAATTGTAGCACCATAGGCAGGAGGATGTCTAGCAGTATGATCACCTCACCTACAGTTGACAACCTGTGACGTACACATACGGCTGGGATTTAGAAGGTTTTATTTTTTATTCTCCTTATTTATAGTTACATTTCCTTGAAACACTTTTTCACATTAATTTTCCCACGAGGTTTTCCATGTACACGTAACCATGCACCACTTATCGACACACACAAGATCCACCCCTTGGTATACCCAGCCATGACAACCATTAGGTCCGAGAGATACATTTTGTATTGAGCCTGGGTCTCTCTATCCGACAGAGTGCTGTTTATTTACACGGCAATGCTGACAGAAGGTGTTCTCCCAAGATGGCTGCCTTTTCCCCTGCTAACAGTCCGTGCATGCAGAGTCATCAGTTCTGAAACAATGTGAATTACGTTTCTATTTTGTATCTGTTGGAAAACGAGGCAGTATCTGTGAGGCCTGCACAAATAACATGACTACATTTGTCCTTCACTGAGAGCCAAACACCCAATTGTAGCGCCTGACTCTCAGAGGGTAGCGTTGCAGAGCAGTCTGAGGCTTACTCAAGGGAGGTGGTGTGGGCTAGTAATCGCCATTACAGGTGCGCAGAAATAACACTCAATAATTGATTGTCCAGTCTGTACTTTGCTTTATAAAAGTAAGAGTACATTTATTAAACACACACACTACTCAATACTATGCACCAATTTACAAATATACATAAGCTGTTGGAATTACTTTGTGACATTGCATAACATCTCCACCCCTTCCCCAGGGGGGGTGGGGTCTAGTACCACCACTCCCATGTATGCACATCATGTTGCCCCCCAATGCAGTTAGTTAACATAACCTGGAGCGAGGGCCCTGCGCACTGGCACCATCCCAGTGGCGACCCACCACATTATCTCAACAAGCATTTAAACTAGGCACATCTGCCCTGGTGACACATAACCCTGACTGAACATGTCATACTGACCATACCGCCTCTACATCTTTAGTGGCTAACAGTCTGGGTTGTTCTTCACCTAAGTGCAGCAGCAAGAATACATGTTTAAGCATCACTTTAAAGGAGGTACTTATCATAGATGATAACATTTATAATGCATTGCAATTACAACCTCTAAAAGGCATCACAGATGAATCACAAGATTAAGCATATACAGCCAAACACCCTAGCAGGAATGTCTGACAACATAACCCCACTTTGCTTATGACATCACCTTACACAGGTACTTCACATTACACATGTGACTTTCAGTCTCCCTAAAAGAAATAACGTTAGTAAATGCATTTCTGGTGCAATTACACCTCTTCACCTCCAGGGGATGCCCTTCTCTAGACATCCCCAACTCAGCCCTTCATCCCTTGGTGCACTCCTCAATACACCCCCAGCTGTAGAACAAAAGTTCCAGCCCAGGAGGTGATTAAATGCTGACTGAGCCCTTGAGGGGTTATTTCTTCCGAGTACCCAGAGACTTAGGGAGGGACTTCTCTTCTTCAAGCTGGGGGAGGCTGCGTTCTCCTGCAGCTCCCCCTGCACCTCTGCACTCACTTGGTGGTGACCCCGTCCTCCTGGGACCACCACGAGCCGAGAACCATCCGTTTTTCCTTGCAGGCCAATCCGGGCCTGCAAGGCATTATGGGCGATTCTCTCCTGCCCTCGTGAATATCAGAACAGCGGCTTTCCCGCTGTGCCGGGGAGAGCCGCGCAACCTGCATCACTTCGCGGGGGCCCGGTCCCACCCGAGCCCTCCCACATCGCCAGGCTCGTTGGGGGGCCCGGACCCCCAGGTAAGTGTTCTCGGCTCGGGGAGCCCACCCCCGGACGCTGCTCTCCGATTTTCGGGGGCCCGGTCCCACCCAGGCCCCTGGCTCCTCCTCTTTGGTTTTGGGGGCCCGGTCCCACCCGGGACCCCCGCCTGCCTCTTTGTTGGAGGGCAGCCCGGGGAGCCCACCCCTGGCTGCCCCCGCCGGCTCCCCGCCCGGCCAGCACCCTCGCGTGCTGCCACGGGAGCCGGCGCTGCAGTTCTGGTCTGTCCGCTCCGGCGGGCAGACGTGCAGGCCTTCGCTGGCTCCTCCGGCCCTGGGGGGAGTGCAACAGCACTCCCCACCCACCTTCCTCCACTTCAGGGCCCGGAGATGGGGTCCCAGGCCCCTCTTCCCACCTTCGCTGGGAGCGCACCGGTGCTCCCCGTCTTTTGCTGCTTTGCCGGGGGCCAGGGTGGGCTCCTGGCACCCCGTGGGGGGAATCTTCACGGGGAGCGCAACGGGGGCCCCTAGAGACCTCTTCGCGGGGGGCGCGACGGCGCTCCCCACCCCCTGCTCCTCACACGGGACCATTATTTTCACGGGGAGCGCAACAACGCTCCCCGGCTTCGGCAGGGCCCGGAGTTGGGATCCCGGGCCCCTCTCCCCATTCCCAGGGGGGCGCAACTGTGCTCCCCTGCCTCTGGTTTTGGCGGGGGCCAGGGTGGGCTCCTGGCACCCCGCGGGGACATTTTTCACGGGGAGCGCGACGACCCTCCCCGACTTTTCTTCTTTGGGGGGGCAGCCCCCGGGACCTGACCCACCCCGGGGGCATTCTCTGAACCGGCGGCGGAGCCCCACGCGCTTCGTCGTCGGTTGGCCACAGGTCAAAGGTCGCCTACCTTCTGGGGGCATATCTCAGCCCCCAGGGGTCCGATCTTCCTGCTTTTGGCCTCTTCTTGCTCCTGATGGCGCTCCCCAGCCATTAGGAGCACTCTCCTTTGCCCTCTGGGCCTCTCAGAGGGGGGATTCAGCAGGGAGCTGTCTTCACTGGCTCCCTGCACCAGCCTTTTGCCTGGCTCTCCTCCTGGGCCTCTCTTCTCCCTGCACAGAGGCCCCTGCTTCTGCGCACTGGTCCTGGTCTCTTCTCCTGGCGCTGTTCAGGGTCCTGGGACAGTCAGGGGGTTCCTCCTTCCAACTGCTCATTGCGCCAGGCTCCAGCACCCTCTGCCTCAGCAGACCACACCCCAGAGAGAGCTTCTCTTCCTGTGCAAACACTTCACTGCCCCTGCTCCCTCCTTCCTGCCCAGGCCTCTGGGTTGGGTCAAGATGGCGTCGTCCAGGGTCTCCTGCCACATGGTCTCTGAAAGCCCCTTCCGCCCAGAGCTGCCTTCTGCCTTGTGCAGCTAGGTGCCTGGCACCCAGTGACAGCTGCTGATGGATTAGCCTGTAGCTCTACCCATCTTCTCTCCTTGGAGGGAAGGTCATCCATCCAGGCTGCTGGGGTCAGCCCCCAGCCAGGCCCTGAGCTGACTCAGAGAAATATAACATTTCTGGATGACCCAAAAGCAGTACAAATATGACTTTGGACTCTGCAGAATACTTCTTCTCACATAGGTTACAGTGGACTTTGGTGCGTGTCTGGAATCTGTAGGCCCGTCGGAAAGTAAAACTAGCCCATGTGCTCCCTATCTCCGTAAGAGAATAATGGAATAAACACTGTAAAGCACACTGACTTTCCCTGGCATGTTTCTTCCCACTGTATAAAGCCTATTCCATGTCACCACCCAATTCTGCATAAGTCCTGCCACACCATTCACTTTGTAGCTACTCCTGGACTGCGCACGCCAGGAATCTCCCCTGCGCAGCCCACACACGTGTGCACACGCATGTACACATGTGTCTGCATGTAACCAGCCCGGTGCCCCTTACTCCAGCTGCTGCGCAGCGGCCTAGTCAAGCTAGGGGGACACCAGTAAAATCCACACGCAGTCTCTTTCATCATGAGTTCACTGTGGGTGAGTCCCAACTTATGAGGCTCTCCCACAGTAAAAGCTCAACAAATAGGTGCTCAAAAAGCGAAAAATCCGGGCGCCTCAGAGTGTCAGAACCACCTTCTAACAGTATCTCTCGTGTATAGTACAACATTTATATAGACTTGGATATAACTGTACAGAATACAATCAGTTTTTGTACTGAACACACCAATATACACAATATGTTCTCTCATTTGCATGGACCTCTGAACATTTTAAGATGGCCGACATTTTTCACGCTACTTTCCAGGAGCTGTGTGTCCTTTGTTTATGTTATGGATTCTACGTGGATATGGTATGTATTGTTCAATGGCTCCTTACGTGTGAGCAAGGCTTCACTGCCGAAACGCGTAACGTAGGAGCGGATTAAATATTTCTGAACTGCATAAATCAACATGTGTCCTGAGAGTGCATCATTTCACAATGCGAAGGAATTTTGTTTTGGAATTTTCAGCCGGGTGCTCTTCCGGCGCATGCACCACCTTTTAAGGGTCTCTGGTCTGGATTGAAGCGTTGTTGTGCTGTGTATATATATATATATATATATATCACCTACTGGCGGTCGCCAGTAGTTAGTTATAGTTAGGACCTTGTTTCTATTCAAAAAGCGTTGTTTCTTTTGCCAATATCTTTGGTGCCGTTTGACGAATCTTTGCAACATTTTCAAAACTAATGGCCCGCCCAGGTCAGCTCCTGTCTTGAAAGTTTTGGGGTGATTCGTCAAGCGGGGGCTGGGAAAAAAGGGGGTCCCAAAACGCGTTTTCCCCATGTTAATTTCCATAGGAAACTTTAGACAAGGCTACAGCCCGAACTGCTGAACGGAATTACACCAAATTTGGCAAAAAGGTAGCTCTTGGTTCAGAAAGCGCCCTTTTTTAAATGGTGTAAATCCGTTCAGTAGTTTTTTAAATATTAAAGGAAAAAGAAATGTATATATCTGGGCGGAGCCTAACCACACATCTCATCGTGAGATCTGATTGGCTGTCAGCACTTCATCCAAGAAGTGTTGGCAGCCATCTTGGGACCAATATACATGATAGCACCCCATTAAAATGCATTGTAGTGAATGGAAGGTTTTGAGGGTCACCAAAAGGAGAACATATAAAGGGTGATAAGACTTTAGTTACATTATAAATCATTTGTTGATGGTACCATACTAATTTTAGGAATTGTGGTGTGTTCTAAGGTGATTTTACCCTGTGAGAAAGCCTTCTGCTGGGATATCATGAATCATGTTTGAGAGAGAACTATTTTCTCATACTTTTCCCATAGAGGTTTGGAAGGTGATCTAGAAGCTAAAATGAGAGCATATTTTCTGTAAATTCACATTATCTTTCTCAGTCATGTGAGAACGAAATCTGACATTCTCAGTAAAACATGTACATCCAACAAGGGCAGAGACTGTCAGTTGATTCCTTTGTGTTCTACTGCAGCGTCCCAGAGTGTTCTAAAGAGCGCTAACAGTCTTATTTATGACAAAAGTATGGCACACCTGAAGCCATCTTGATTGGAATAAACTGGTAACACTTAAAACATTTAATTTAAAAAGGAACAAAATGAGGGGGTTCATTTTGCCATATAATTTATGATTAGTGCTGCAGAAAGAAAAATTAGGGCACATTTTGAGTGACGTCTCAAATCCTCTTCTATTTCATTAAAAATTCTGACATGCAGACTGAAACATGCACTTTCAATACCAGCAGCAGACTTCCTAGTGAGCAGTAGCTTTACTACAGTGATCTAATGAGCAACTAGAGTGCTAACATTCTGAATTTATGGCAAATGTGTGACACATCTGAATGCCTTCTTGATGGAATCAAAGTAAAAACTGAAAGTATTCCCTACTGAGGAGACTGCAGTAAATGAGGAAATTAGGAAACTTCATAACAAATAAATCTCCCAAGATGGCCACCAGAGGCAAAAGAGCCCAAATGTAGCACAAATATCACCCAGATGTAGCCCACGTACAGCCCAATGACAGAAGTGTGCAAAACATTTTTTTTTGTGTGTTTTTTTTGCAGTTTTATATAGTGCAGACTGGTCAGGTATTGGAGTGCTTTACATGAGCATTGGTTACATCACACAAGGACAAATTCATTTTGGTTGTAGACATGGGGAGATTAAGTGATTTGACCAGAATCACAGAATGTCGAGCTGAAGCAGAAACTCCAACCTGGTTCCCCAGTTGCAAAGTCTGCAGCTCTGGAAGTAACACCACATCCTCTCCCCTAAGTGCAACATTTAATCAAGTGGTCAACTTGATAAAAAAACATAAAGATAACAAATAATTTAAAAGTGCTTTGTCGCTATTTGAAATCTCAGAAAATATGTCCTCATTTTAGTTTTTTAGAGCACTAACCATAATTTCGATGCAAATAAGACCCTCTCATTTCTGTAATTTCTAAAGGAAATGCTCTAGGTATTACAGTTTTGATTACATCAAGATGACGTCAGGCGTGCCACACTTTTGTAATAAATATAGAATGTTAGCAATCTAGTTGTTCATTAGGATACTGTTGAGAGGCAGAGGCTTAGGGGCACTGACTCAGAAAATTGAAGGCAGGTAGGAGGGTGCAGAGGCAACAATTTGACCACACTGGGCAGGCAGGAAGGGCAGTGGCAGCACAACAGACTATGGAGGGCAGTGGAAAGGGGGGCAGGGGCAACAAACCAACAATGCAGGACAGGCAAGAGAGGCTGTGGCAATATAATAGACCATTGTGGGCAGAAGGAAGAGGCAGTGGTAGTACAACTATACATGCCAACAGACCCGATTCAGCCAGGAAACGCCCAATGTTTTTGAGCCCAAATGTGCTTTATTTGATCTGTCTCCTGTCTACAATCTCCTCTTTTTCAATGTAAGTCAATGGGGAAAATCAATACCCCAGTTTTTTTTTCAAAATCTCCCTCTTACCAAGTTCAAAATGTTAGCAAGTATGGTACATTGGATCATGGAAGGCAGGAGGAATTGGGCTAGGGACATGGACTCGGATAACAGAGGACAGGAGGGACATGGACAGGTGCACCAAACTGACCTTACAGGGCAGGCATCAGGGTTTGCAGCAGCACAATACACCACACAGGGCATGCGGGACGGTAGTGCAGCACAGCAATCCATGGAAAGCAATAGGGAGGGGACAGGACCATGCACATGGACAACAGAGAACAGAGGGTAAAGAGGCAATGGCAGCTAGCTGACCATAATGGACAGACAGGAGAGAAAGCTTCAGCATAACGGACCATAAAGGGCAAAAGGGAGGGATCAGGGGCATTACAATGGAACAGACAAGCCAGGAGGGAGGGAATAGGGGTCTGCACATGGAAAAAAGAGGGCACGGGGCAGGGCAGGAGCAGCAAGCTGACCATGGAGGTGAGGCAGGATGGGCACTAGAAGCAAGACACACCATGGAGAGCAACAGTGAGACTTTAATGGCATACACACAGACCATGGAGGGAAGGTGGGAGGGGGTCAGGGGCAGCTTGCTGACCACACAGCGAAGGTGGGAGGGGCCGCGGCAGCACAGAAGACCATGCATGACAAGCGGGAGGGTTAGTGGCAGCACAATGGCCATGATGGGCAAGAAGGAGGGGGCAGGGGCATGCACAAAGGACCATGGAGGATAGAAGGGAGGGGTAGGAGCTGGGCACAGACAAGAGAGTTCAGGGGGAGGGGCCTCACAACAGACCATGGGGGCAGGCAGGAGGAGCAATTGCAGCGCAACAGACCAGGGAGGGCAGAAGGGTGTGGCAGTAAAATGGACCATGGAGGACAGGAGGAAGGGGATAGGGGCATGGAACGTGGACAGGCAGGGTGGAGGTGGCAGGGACAGGTTACAGTCATCTGACAATGCTAGGCAGGTAATAGGGGAGTGGCAGCTCAACAGAACACTCAGAGTAGATAGGAGGGGCAGGTCCATGGAACATGGTGGGAAAAAAGGACGGAGCAGGGGCATGCACACAGACATCGTAGAGCAGGGGGAAGGGGAGTAGGGGCAGCAAGCTAAGCACAGAGGCTAAGCATGAGGTCAATGATGGGGTATAGAATTGGGCAATGGAGGGAAGGAGGAGTGGACTGGGATATCATGCTAAATGGAGGGCAGTGGCAGCACATCAGACCATGCATGGCAGGAAAGAGGAGGCTAGTGCATGGATTCAGACAACAGAGGATAGGGAGGAGGTGGATGGGGCAGCAAGCTAACTGTTCAGAGAAGGCGGGAAGGCCAGTGGCAGAACAACTGCCACACAGGGCTGTAATGAGGGAGCAGGGGCATGGACTTGGACAATGGATGGCAAGGAGGAGAGGAGGCAGGAGCAGCAAGCTTTGGTGGGGGCAGCACAATGCCAGGCCAGGCCCTGCTTCCAACACCCACCATCCATTGTGATAGGCATCTTATGTAACGTTAAACAAAACCTAGAAATTCGCTGAAAAAAACTAAGATTACAGGGACGCTATAGTTAGACTCAGATTTCACTCGTACAAAACCAGGGAAATTCAGCAGTTATAGTTACCTGAGCTAACTATAACTTACGCCCCCGCAATGCACTGCTTATGACTTCTGACATTACATCATTCATGACACGGTCAGTGACATCACTCATGACATCTCAAATGAGCTGTGAATGGAATGGAACTATAATCGCTAGAACTTTATTTAAGGATAATGTGTGTATATTAACACCTCTTTTTTTTCGTGTAAGAACCATTATAATACGCAACGTGCCCAGATCAATATGGCCGATAGCCTTTCACTTTAAAGTAATGTGTAGTCCTTTGTTTATGTTGATGTTTGGAATCCTAAGTATGTTTATTATGAACAAGTCACATTGATGAACATACAGGTACGGCGGTCACGGGGCAAGATATGCTGAAATGACATTGTGTGCATATTAACACTTGTTTTCTTTTCTTTATTGTATCAATTCCTGAATTTTCACATCGTGACCAGGCCTATATGGCCACCAGCTTTTTGGATTAAAGTAATATGTAGTCCTTTGTTAATGTTGGCAACTGGAGGCATTTGTACATTTAAATAAGGAAGCTACAATGACGTCTTGTATCTTTATCAAGGTTCGGACGAGCTGAAACGCGTGGATCGCGTCCTTTGCAGATTAAATACTTCCAAACTACAACCTGAGTGCTGATTCCTTCCTTGTAAGAGTGAGAGGAGATTGAATACATATATATAAAATTCACTGAAAAACCACAGGTTTCAGGGACGTTATAGTTAGAAATTAGCATTTAAAAACCTTGGATATTCACTGAAAAAACCACAGGTTTCAGGGATGTTATAGTTAGTCTGACATTTCACTCGTACAAAACCAGAGAAATTCAGCCGTTATAGTTAGCTGAGCTAACTATAACTCAGGCCCCGCAATGCACTGCTGATGACGTCACATATTACATCACTCATGACATGGTCAGTGACATCACTGATGACATCTCAAATTACATTACTGATGATATCACTGATGACATCATCCAGTGACTGTGAGTGTTTCTAAAAGGTTTAAGAATGTGATATATATATGATGATTCAGTTAGTGTGTGACTGACTGTATAAGTGAGTGATTATACGTGTCTGGGTGAGTGACTAATCTGTGTGAATGTCTGTATCAGTCTGTCAGTTGGTGTGTAAGTGGCTGCATGGGTTGGTGAATAGGTACATGAGTGTCTATATGGGTTATTGATTGGTTGTCTGAGTACCTGTATGGGTGCCTGAGTGTCGTGTGTTGTATGACTACCTCCATGGATGTGTGAGTGGGTGATTCACTGGGTGTATGGGTTCATGAGTGCATCTGCAAGGGGCTGTATAGGTGAGTGAGTGTGCATATGGCTGTGTTGGTGAGTGAATGGATGTCTTAGTGGTATATGTGTGAGTAACTACATATGTGAATGGCAGTATATGTGAGTGTTGGAGTATATAAGTGACTGTATGTGAAAGTGAGTGATTGTGAGAGTGGATGTATGGATGAGTGTGTGCTTGTGTCAGTGATTGTATAAGAGAGTAAGTATGTGTTAGTATCTGTGAATAAGTGAGGTAGTGTGTGTATAACTATTTAGGTGAGTAAATGGCATTGTGATTGACTCTCTGGGTGACTGACTAGGTGTGTGAGTAACTCTATGGGTGAGTGGCTATGTGTGAGTGTCTGTATGGGTGTATGAGTGTATATAATAGTGGCTGTATTGATGAGTGACTGCATGTATGAGTGACTGTATGGGTGAGTGAGTGGTTGTGTGTGTAGACCTATGAATCAGTGAGTGGGTATGTACTAACTGGTATAGGTGTGACTTTGGTTTCAAGAATGGTAGTCTGTATTTTAGAGTGGGTGTATGAAAGGTTATATTAGGGTGTGAGTAGGTGCATCAGAGATTAAGTGGATGATGCTATCAGTGATGTCATCAGTGATGTCACTGACCATGTCATGAGTGATGTAATATGTGATGTCATCAGACTTTACTACATAATATATACCGGACTCTCTATGGCATTCCCAACAACAGGAAACCCAATGCTTATATGGTGAACAGAAAGCAGTTTAATAAAATCACATCATAAGTCAATATATATAATAATAAATGGTATATATCACATACATTTGATTAATGCCATCGATCAAAGAAAATTCAGTATTTATCCAGCTGTGGTTCCTAATGTGCAGAAACTACCCCACAAATAAGTTCAAACAATCCAAATACATAATATTTCTGCAATATCCTTACAAACCAAACTTGGAGCATTCAAGACCTCAGTCTACACAGAAGAAAGACCTAAGAAAAAAGGAAGTACACAACTTGACGGCCATGGCATGAAATTCCAAATAGCAATGCTGGTGTTCAGAATTTGGAATGAACAGGAACCAAAAAGATAAGCAGCTCTGATGGGGACCAACGTGCGAGAACTGAATGCCAGCAAAGAACAAAAAAAATAAATGACTGCTAGCAGTACGGCAGAAGCAGCGAGTGGCGGCAAGAAGAGAAAAAGGCCCTAATGCAGGCAACAACAGAAACACTCGCTCCCTACTCTGCTGACCAGAAACTGGGGACGCAAAAGGGGAAAAAAGTGCACAAAAGAGGCCTGCTCTGAAAAGCATGCAACCCACCTTGCCAGCCAGACACCGTGGGATGCAGAGGGGGAACGCACTTACCGTCCCTAGAGATAAACAAAGTTGAAGTGCAACAACAGCCTCTGTCTTGATTTCCTTGAATAGCTGACGCTGTCACTAGTGCCAGCTGTGTTATATAGCATTCAGTACGACTGCCTGCTGCAATCTCGTGAGACTTCAGAGTCTCCAAACCATGCAGAAACCATAGGACACTAAGGTGTTAATCTTAGAGTGGTAACTGAGAATTTGCAATTCCACCAATATCGGGCTCCCTGAATATGCTGTTTTCCACACAATTGATTTCGCTGTAGCATTGTATGGATCATGGCCCCACAATTCCTGACAAACTCTTATGCCGTCATTCCCCCACTGAAAGGTATTTGCTTTCCAGATGTATAGGAGTGACTTTCAAATAGCCTAGCTTCCATTATTGTTTATTATGGCTTTGTTATTGACAGATCTGCACACCCTCAAGTGGAGTTTCAGATGAAAGGGAAGAGTCACTCAAGGTGTCCACGGCCATTATCCTGTCACTGGGTGACTTGGTCATAAATGTATATATGTATATATTTGTGATACTGCAAGTATATTACGGTTTTTACTAGGGATCAGGTCCTCCCAAACATTCATTTCTGTCCACTGCCCTGCACATAACTTGATCTTCTTAAAAGCTACTATTGCTTCAGTAATTATCTCCCTTCCCAGGGCATTTGTTAGCTTTCTACTGGAACACGGTGTCCAGTTTACTATATACAGCTATAGTAGTCACATGAGTACAATGTGCTCCACCGATCATCATTAAATGTTGTAAACCATTGATATCGTACTTCCTGGATATGCGTTAAACAATTTCCATACATTTGGCCTTGATGACCTGCTCCACTGCGTTGAGTTCCTCCTTGCATGATTTTATGTTATGTTATTTTTCATTTATGTCTATTTTTTCTCTTCACTTTACTCTTGCAGCCCATTCTCGCTCTAGTGAGGTCCTTAAATATTTTGAAAGTAGCTTGATCCAAATGGTTGCAGAGTCCCGTGTCGCAACAATACAGGTGCTCTGCAAGCTCCTTGCTGAAACTGGTAAGACTGTCAGTGGGTGGATGGCAGCATGTGATTTAGATAGACATGGAAGATAGTTAAAGGACTAAAATGCTTTTCATGGAATCTGGAGCCCTAAGTTATAATCCCAACTTACTCCCTTACTTAACCAACATGGTGCAGCTATGAGCAAATCACCTCAATTTCATATTCCTCAGCTACATTGACTGCCAACAGTTCCTGGTAGAGCACTGTAATTTAAGAATAAAGCCTCCCTTACATAGCCTTCGTTAACATGAATCGTGGTGAAGAAATAAAGTAGTGGTCAAACATTGCCACGTCTGTCTTTTTGGTAAATTGTTCCCACTGTGAGCCATTAATGGGACAGGGACACTGTGGAAAGAGATACTGACATAGACTTCAGTCAGGAACAAAAAGGGACATAAAATATGGAGCAGAAAGACACAGACCCACTCAGTGGTACATGATGACACAGACATGCAAAGTAGAACAGGAAGACATTGATAGGCCCATGGGGCTCACAGTCACAGACTCACACACCAAAACTGAAGGACAGGACCCTCAGGGTGGTAAACACAGTTAATAGTGGAAACTTCATCTACTTATCTATTATTCCTGATCTTACTAGACAAAGACAATATCTATGTGTTATGAACATTTGGTGTATGACTTTATTTCATAGATTCAGAAGGTGCCTCTTATCTGGATGCTGTCCATCACGTGCTTGAGGATGACAATCGCAAGGTACCATCAAGTTATTATGTGTGCAGCAATCCGTGCTCAATCAGTTTCATAATTAACAACGCAATCTAATTTAAGTTATGCACTTTTTGAATAGTGCAGTATTCTCTACTTACGTGGACTCATTGCAGTGGTGCGTATACCACAGTCTGTTGACTTTTTCTAAGGCAGCTCTTCCGTGGCGGTGTTGGGTCATGCAACCTCCATCCATGTGTGTCTGCTCAGTGTGTCTTGTGTTCTATTGTTTCCCTTCTCCAAGTGGACATATCCCAGTTTTCCTGTCCTACTCTGTGTCAACTCATTTTCAGACCCAATCCCAGAGAAAGTCCCTGTTCCCTAATTGTTGAATAATTGTGTGTTAAGAAACAATTCTTGTGCGCTGTCTACATGTTTGGTCTGTATTTCACATTGAGTTGATCTGTAATACCCTTCACTGAAGAGGAAAGTGTTGATGATCAAATCGGGGGTTTTGAAGTTTAGAATATTAATATATCCCCAAATCTTCAACAACCGGGGTGTAAGATATTTTATTGATGAGACAAATGTCTCTTCCAAAAATAATATCTGGGCTATGTTTCAGCGAATTCTCACCAAACGTAGATCAATAATACAGGATAATATTCAATGTGCACATTTGAACAGTCTGATTGTGATATAAAAGATGTATCGTGTGTAGAAATTGGAATATATGTAACTCTCTTGACTCCAAGTATGTCCACAATGTGCCCAACGTCAGTGTGATTGAGAAAGCAGGTAACTTCAGCATCAGCATCACCATGTTCAGCATGTAAGCAAGCACAGGACATAGGCATGAAGGAAAATCAACAAAGTCATTTTCTTTGGATAACCAACAAAAAGTTGTATTTCCATGACTTTGTCTCTATTGGATTCTCTTTGAGAGGTCTATTGGGTTTGTCATTTTTAACCTCAGGGCACGATATAAACCAAGTTAACCTTAGATACTTTTCAGACTAAACCAGAAACATCAGACACAGGACTCTACCAGGAATGTTAGAATCCCAGAAATCAAACATGGATGTATTCTTTGGAGGTTGAAGCCATTGGGGGCCAGCTTGTGCAAATATGCAGCGTACAGAACCATGTTAGGGATGTGAATTTTAACCCGGCTACGTGGATATAGGAGACTGTGACTATTTACGGTCTTGAGCCAAAATGATTTCTTGAAAGTGACAGGGATCAGCCAAAAAACAAGGTGTGGGACAATGGACTCTGAGTACTTTAACCCATTTGTTATCTGCTGGCAGTGTTGGGATGGTGTAGGTCTGCTAAATCCTGCAGGTTGAATTAGACAGTGGCCATCATTCTTCCCACAGACTATTTTAGGTTGTTTTCATTTCCACATTAGTGGAATCCACCGCCTATTGATTTCTCATTTGCATTTTTGTAATCAATACCAGGTCCTGAGAGCTTCTTTGTTAGTTGTAACCTACCTAGACATCTTTTGCAATGTATCTTTCAATCTTTTACCAAGTCCCAATCACCTATAGAAGGCGTAGACCACCTGGAATGTTTGAATATTCCCTCAATCACACTTCGATCAGACATTCTGTAAAAACTGTTTAATTAAATTGATTTGAGTTTTATTCTCAGAGTGTCTTAATAACCCTTTTCCAATATTTTTTAATAGGTTGTATCCAGGTACTAGCTTTCCACACATAAAAATGTATATCTATTTCCTCTGTGAACAAAAGGGCAGGAGAGATTGTATGGTTTCCTCACACTCCCTTGCTGCTCCCTCACCAGAATGTGGGATTTGGTCCTATTTATACATCAAAAGGGTTTCTCACTAACCATGCTTACCATTTTTTGCTTTATCACAGGTTATTCTTGCCACTTTAAGTTTAATATCCAATTTAACAGCCAAAGGTTATTACGATATGAACGGAAGAGCTTTGATGGAATATGTGCTTAGAAAAAACAGCCTCCTCATCGATGAGCAGGTAAGTGGCAGATGTACATATTTGGGTAGGTGAATGTGTTAGGGGAACAGCAATAGTAGTCAGCCCAAAAATAATAAGTGGACCTTTTAGCCCCCTTGTGCCCCAATGTAGCTCGTTTGCCATGTAATATAGATCTGCAGTGTCGCATATTTGCCCTTGGTGGTAGAATATAGACCTTATGTACCTCTATTTAGTTTGCATAGGCCCACCTTAACATTCCATGTTCTCCATTTGAGCCTGATGTTCCCCACTTCCATTCCAGTGCGTCTTTCTCCCTCCCTCAACTTTATGGGTCTCTCTTGCTCCATCTGTCTGCTTACATTTGCACCTGAAATTCAACTGCTGACTGCCAGTGTCAACACTGTACATGCCTTTTCTTCATGTCTTGTTCTTTCAGGGTGCCCATGTTGTGATCCAAGCCACTCAAGGGCACTCCAGTAAATTTACTTGTAGCTTCACTTGGACAGTCATCCTTTCAGTATACCCTATCTATGGTTTTTCCATTATTGCAAAACATTTAACACAGTGTACCTTTACTATCGTGGGGTCCGAGTTAGAGATGTCAAACGCAAGTGGAGTCAGTGTCCCCAAGTTACAGTCATTGCAGCTGATTTGAGTAGGACTGTGGCACTTCTGATCCTTTGATTGCTTTCATCATGGTCTTGTGGTGTGCAAAATTGTCCACTGTTGTGAACAACGAGCATCAGAAAAGGGTCTGATAATATCCTTTAGTTATTCTCATTCTCCTTCTTTGCCCTCCTTTTCCACAGGTCCCATGTGTGATTTTGTATTGGGCACATCTTCTGCCTCTTCTCTTTTCTTGGACCTTCTCAAGTCCTATGGGCACTAACACTTTGATCCTATTTCTAGTCGCTGGAGAAAACACCTGTCATCTGACTAGGGGACAGGAATGGGTGTTGGATCAGTGCCCTTCACCAGTGCTTGTGGGGCTGCAGGGGATGGTGTGGAAGCATGGGTAATGGGAGGTGGCATGGTGCCTGAAGGCTGCAGAATACTTGGCTTTGTCAGTGTCCCTGTGAGAGTAGGCCACAGTGGGTACCACTGATGACATCTGGTATACATCTTCTTGGGGTCAAGCCATAATCCAGTGTGTCTCCAGTCCACACTTAGTCTTACTCTTGGGTTCACATTAAGCACAACTAATAGATAAGCCAGACACTGTCCATCGTTTTTTACCACAGGCCAGAGGTCTGATGCCGGGGACAATTCAGATGCCTGTCCTTGTGTTGCATCGCACTGTAACAATGATGCTTGATCACCTAGATCCCATCTTAGTTAACCTGATGCACATGTTGACTGGCTTGAGTGCAAAGAAATAAAATGCTCAGACACTTTGGGAATGGGACTGGCTCCGCACACGTCTCAACAGCAGTGCTCACAGGCAGTGCAGAGGCCTACCTCACAATCCAGCCTATGAGAGCCAACTGCCCCTTAGACTTTACCGGGGCTAATTGGGCAATATCTGGGGTGATTGGGGAAGGCACATGGGCATTCAGCTGTGCTTTTCACTGATAGTGCATTATCTAGTGGGGTCTTTTCTGTTGCATACCCCACTTTACAGTTTAAATGCCTAACAGGGCAAACCACCAAATCCTGCACAAAGTAGCATGAACATACTTCAAATCAGTATTTCATATCAAAACTGCCTCCCAAAAATGTAGTTCCTGGTATTCTTTAGTCCTTATTGAGTGTAATAAGTCCCATAAGGTATCACATACTTCCTCATCAAGTCATGGGGGGAGGGCGCATGGGGTGGGCCAATCTGTATGGTGAACATGAGAGACTACCTTGTGGTGCCAGAGGCGCAATGTCTCAGGTGTAGTGTCCCATGTATCAGAACCTTACATATTATAAGTGAGTCCACCGGTATTTTGATAGTATATGAACACTATACCCTCCCACGCCTAGATACTTTCATACTCAACAGAGCGGAGCATGAGAGCTTAACTGCATTTGTACATTTTTATTTACATGTTTGAGGCTAGTGGTTTTGCTTTCACATTTGGATTTAAGTCAAGAGGTTATCTTTGTGCTTGACCACCTTGATTAGAAAGTTGTGATGTTTTAACTCTCAAATCTCTTGTCCCTCCATAAGGAGAGAAAACACAATTAAAATGATGTGAAAATCCATGTTATTTTACTTCTCTTGCTTTTCCACATTTCCACAGTGCGCTAGTCACATGGATCATGAATTTGATGTTGAGGAAGAGACCATCCTCATCCAAATCTCTCAGCTCCTCAATACAATTGCATTACGCCATAGAAATACTGACGAGGTAAGCGAGGAGGATGTGAAACAAGGTGGGTCATTTAACTAGGTGTATAGAAAATATAAATTGCAGAATGTCCAAAGACTCCTGAATTCCCAGGTGATCTTCATTATCCTCTGGCTCACATACAAGCACATTTTAGTAAAGTTCCCTCTCCTGCAGGGTTGTATGGCGGAACCATGCAGGCATTTATCATGCCTGCCTTAACAACGTGGTCTGAACCACGATTGCATGTTTGAAACGCATTCCGTTACCACAGAAGTCATTACAATGAATTGCCTTAGGGAAAGCACTGGACTTTGGAATAGTATAATTTACTATTCCAACTCCAGTATGCGTAACAGTAGGGAAAGTGTTGGACTTAAAGTCCAACATTAGTCCAACAACGCTTTCCTTAAGGCAAGTCATCGTAACTACTTGTGTGGTAAAGGAATGCGTTGTAAAAAGACACATTAGTGATTTGTACCACGTTGTTAACGCACACCGTGGTTCGAGACACGATGTAAAGGCTGTTTCCTCTGCAGTACTCATTCCCAGCGTTTGGAACATTTGTACAAGATCACAAATTGAATCCTACCTCATGCATTTTAATGAGGCAGGAGGTTTGCAACTTCTTCTAAATAGACTGAAATGAGACTTAATGGTACATCAGTCATATTGCACAACATTGCTACTCAATTTGCATCTCCTATTTGCAACCTGCCCCATGATACATCAGGCACCAATATTTCATATCGACAGGGTTGTTCATTCCCAGCCATGGCTTTGCGTATTCTGGCACATTCATAAAGATAGTTCTATGAAGATTCCACAGATAATGAGATAATTTGCAAACTTCAGCTCACTTGCAGGGTTTTTGGAAAGTAAAATGTTGCACACATTCTCTGCACATAATGGGTTCATTCTGATTGGATGCAGAATCACAGATTGCAGCATTAAACAGGGTTAGTGCTACATCAGTGTAATACTAGGCATCTGCCTTGGACCCCATCAGCAAGGAATTGTATCAGGAAGGGGACAAATCAAATGTAGCCCCATCTCTAGGAGAGGGGAGCTTGCAAAATGACCCATGAACTAAAATGCCCAAAACCCTCCCACCAGCAATGATTGTTTATCTGTGGGAATAAAGCCTTATTAAATGCTAATGATAAAAATAACACGTTTGCCACTCTTTCTTTCAGGAATTTTGGAAAGAGATTTTGAGCTACATGCTGGAAGAGGACTATACTTCATCTGTGCCACCACTGTGCCAGATGCTACTTGTTGTAGATAAGAAAGCAAGCATCAACTTTGAGGAATGTGGTGAGTCTTAAGCATCCTACACATTGACACTGTGGGATCTACCATTGAAGGTGGTTAATGCTTCCTCCTCCTCTCCCCAGATCCCCTCTTACTTAGTCATGATCTGGCATGAGGTGAAGAACCAGTCCATTAGCTCAGGAGTTTTGGTTGATTTACTATAGTATGTGGGTGTCAATCTTTCAATAACAGTTATTGCTCTCCTTTTAGAGATATATGTATCTGTGTTGATGTTGCTGCTCTCTATATAATAATAAATCTTTTTTCGGAAGTAGTCACATCCATAAAAGATAAAATACTATAAAAAGAACATCATTACATTAAATGAGATATTGTGCAAAATCGCAAGGTCCAAGCTGACGTCAGGCGCATCTTGAGCTTCTTGATCTAAAAGCAGCCCTCAGGAAATTCGTGGCAACAAAAAGGGTATGGTCGTTAGGCAAAAGCTGCATATACATAACTACAACCCGGGCTTGTCTAAATTTCATGGCTTAAAAGGGGCCTAAGAAGCAATCTCCTGGGGTGGGTAAAATATTTACATAAGAGGATAAAGTGTAAGGTGTCCTGTGGAGACCCGTCGTTGCAGCCACAGGACCCTCTCACGTTTGCAGGTAAATAACCAGACGGGGACGCCAGTAGATGGTGGAGCTGATTGAATCTAAAACGGGTTACTAAAAATCTATCTGAGGGTTTTTAAGGGTAAATAGATAGTTCTCCATTCCCTGCACTGACTTTAGCAAAACATGTCCTCTCACAGCTGGTTTCATAAGCTCAGTATTTTCGCGATGAGCAGCGGCGTGTTTAAAAACAGCTCCTTGTCTATTCTCAGGTCCTGAGGCCAAACTGCGTCACATTTCAGAAACATATCTGCCCTGCCTAGAGCCATAAAGGACTCTTTTACATACCGTAGTCAGGGGATTTCAAGTGTATGATCTAGTGACAAACAGTCTAAAATAATCGAGCGGTTAAACTCGGCCTCAACCAAAGACAGGGCTCGAAAAATATATTTCACTAGTTATGAAGACCCATTTTTGTATATCTGTGGTGAACAAAATATTTTTATAGGATCAAAACAATTTAGAACACTTTACTTGGTGATGTGCAAATTTTAAATATTTTTGCTGAAGCCCAATTTTCCAAAATTGTTTATGTGCTGTTATCAGTAAAACTACATGTTAGTGGGAAAGTTTTGTGGCAATTTCAATGGAAAATATGATATATGTAAATGACAATGCACTACCACATCATGCTTTGGTAATATATTTATGAAAAGTGAGTTTTTAAACATGAACTGGGAATTATTACTGCTCCTGCCCAGATGACAATGCTTTTAGTGAACTAAGAGGCAAGCCAGGAATCATGTGCACCCTATATATGGGCTTGATTCTTGTTATACATGGAGCAAACATTTACTCTAGTAAATAAAAAGTTTTTTTGTACATCAGAAAAAGTGATCTTGCATATTTGAAGGTGCTCTCTTATGTGATAATAACGAAAAAGGCGGCTCCATAAGACAAAATATTTGCCCAGGATCACACAATTTGAGACCAGTTCCCGGGTCAAGTACATTACAGTTAGGTCGAGTAGATTATTATAGTTACTAGACCTGCAGTTCTAGTAACATTTTTATGATTTTTCGAGCCCTGCTAGACCATATCTTCACCCAACACAACAAGGGCTTCACTGCCACCAAATCCGCTATGTAATTAACTCCTAGTTCTTCATGTACGGTAAACGAGTGGGTGCCCTGTGGGACCTTCAAAATTAATCTCAAAAACTTATTTTGAGCGACCTCTAACTTGTTGGCCGCTCTACACCCCCAAACCTCGCTCCGTACAAGACCTTGAAGATACATATAGACTGGTATAACTTCAAAATCATATCTCGGGACCAAGAACTCAATCTGTGGACATAGTTGGCAATAGCTCCCATAGCTTTGTGCATGTCGCACAACTTTCCCTCCATCAGTTGTTTCCAGTTGAGTTTTGCATCAAATAAAATTCCCAGGTAGGGAAAAGCCGGGACCTTGGCTAAGGTGTGAACACCTGCCTTAAAAATTTTAGATCGAGTTGCCGGAGAGCCAACTTCCAAAATGTATGATTTTGTGAAGTTGGCCTAGAGGTCCAGCCCGTCGATAAAAGAAACAAAGCCATTGATAAAGAATTGGAGGCCCATTGGTGTGCGGGCCATCAGCACCGCATTGTCAGCGCATAAAAGAACTGACACTGCTTTCCTGCCCACTCGCGGTCAATCAGGCTGTAATGAGGACAGGGAGGCTTCTAAACCATTAATATAGATAGAAAATAAAAAAGGGGCAAGAATGCAACCTTGGTGGACCCCCCTAGTGCAGTTAAAATACTCTGTGAGGCCCGCTCCCTGTGAATATCTGACTGCTGCTGTAGTGTGGGCATGAAGGTTCATTAGTAAAGTTCCGATAGCGGGCTCGACTCCCAAGGAACTAAGTAGATCCCACAATTTCTTGCGGTTCACCTGGTCAAAGGTGGACGTACGGTCCATGAAGCCTAAAAAAAGGGCACCAGGTTGAGCTACCATGTATTTGGACACTATTAAATAGAGGTTAAGACATTGAGCAGTGGTTGATTTTCCCGAACTTAAACCAAACTGCACCTCAGAGCTTATTCTGTTTGTGTAGGCCCAAGCAGAAAGCCTAGTCAGTAAAACCCGACCCAGGCCCTTAACTGTGGAGTCAATGAGGAATATGGGGTGATAGCAGTAGGGGTTATCCTTAACCCCCTTCTTGAAAATCGGTATAATGGTGGCAGTTGGCCAAGAAGGCGGCATCCCTTTCCTTGCTGCTGCGTTTAACATCCTGGTCAAAACCGGGGCCCACACGTCTATGATGTCCCGGAAAAGATCCGGAGGGATCCAATCGGGTCCAGGCGCCTTATTCCGGGACAATCCCTTGATGCCCAGGCATACTTCCTCCAAAGAGAAAGCACTTGATGTATCACCCGGGCAGGGTTCTATCTCATTAAGGGGCTCTTCAATATGTCCAAAGTTGTACACCCTTTCAAAGTGATCAACCCATTGTTCCGGGGTAATGTGATGGCATAGCATAGGCCTTGATGGCTCCGCAAAACAGGGTCTATTTATGATCGGCCAAAAGAGTTTACTATCACGCAGCTCAGTCGCCTGGGCTAATTTGTCCCATGCCTGTCTTTGTATTAGACGCCTCCGTTCTTTCAGTGCCCCCTTGTAATTATTACAGCAATTTGCCACCCATACTCTATGTCGGGGGGGGACTGCTTAAGAGCTTTCTTCAGGAGGCCGAGGGCCCATGAACACTTAGCATCAAACCATTTCGGGTGTTCTGGGGCAGTGCCAGGTATGGGCGCCGTAAACAAGTCAGCGACCGACCGGGCGATGTTAATAAATGAGCTTGGAGTCTCTTCACCAGAGGCTAAGGGGTCTAAGCAGGTTAGTATCTCCTGGTGTCGAGTTTTAAATAGGGTACAATTAAAAGCCATGGCTTCTATCTGTGACCAGCATAGATGCCTCCCCTGGTCGGTTAAAGATAATGTGCCCAGTGATATGCGAGGGTTCTCCGCCTTGTTCTCTATATACTTTTTGTAGTTTTCCAGCCATAAAGTTACTTTCTGTTGGTTTCCACACTCTGTGAGGCTACTCAGGCCTCTAATGCTCCTCTTCAAACCTTGGAGTATGCTTGCTCTCCATGGAGTTACTTCTCTCTGGTATGGTGATCAGACATTTCTCCAGTATTGAATCTTTCATAGATTCACATGCTTGTATCTTCCCCGTCGTCATGGTGGGAGTCTCACGGTAAAAGAATAACCATAGCAGTAAAAGAAAAACTGCATAGAAAAACCCATAGGGAAGTGTAGAGTTTGGTAGCTTATCATCATCATTATGTGGTCTAAATACTGACCAATCAGCTGCCAGCCCTGAAATCACAATCCCCAGCAGAGCCACCATACCTCAGATTTCCAACCGCCGTCGTGTGAGAAGGAGTCGCCCTGAGCTCTGCTCAGTTGTTGGTTACTTGGTGAACTTTTGACTTTTCTACTGTGTTGGACTGAGGTACTGTTTTTTCTATCATTACTTCACCATGTCTGACAGCTCTAAAAAGAGGCTTTTCAGACCTTGTAGATCTTGTGGGAAGGCCAGATTATATTCTGAGGACCCTCACAAAGAATGCTTATACTGCCTTTACCCTAAGCACGTCCCCAAGGAGTGCAAACACTGTCGCACCTTCTCGGCTAAGACCTTGAAAGACAGAGAAGCTCGCTTGCTTTTATGGCTTCAAAAGAAGAAGACCGCATCAGACTCCGACTCTGATGAAGGATCTAAAGGACACTCCTCTAAAAACATAAGAGGGAGTTGTCTGAGGAAAAGGGTGAGGTGAAGAAACAAAAGACAGATCTATCTAAAGACAAAGAAATGTCCTCTTCGTTACCTCATACACCTCTTAAAAAGCCTTCAGTGACAAAGGCTCCGTCGTCGCTTCCGTCAACGAAGACCAGAGGATCATCTGTCACGACGCCGAAAAAGACATCGACGACCTCTACGTCGACCGCATCGTCGACGGCAGCCATCTCGAGGACGACGGCTTCATCGACGGCGACAACGACGACGTCGACGACGGAATCGTCGACGGCACCGTCGACGGCGAGTGCACAGACCTCGTCGACGGCCATGATAATGCCTCCGTCGTCGACGGGCGCGTCGACGGCGAATTACAAATCGCCGACGACAAGATCAACCATCTCGACAAAAAGATTTTCTTCGTCGACGGGCTTCAGAATTCACCACATGGACCAAGATATCACCACTTCCACCATCCAATCTCCTTGATTTACAGGAGTCAGAGGACGATGGTCCGTGCGGAGCGGCTTATAGTCCCTCGCAACTCCACATTAAAAGCCAGGAGACAGATGAGGAGGAATGCCAAGAAATACAGGAGGAACTGTCATTTAAAGATCGCCCAGTACAAGGCTCCAATAGGTATGAGTCGTTCCAGCAAGCCTATGAATACGATGATGACGAGGACGATAATAATGTCAGGGAAGACGCAATATCCATGCCTATTTCTCTAGTCTCTGACTTAAGACACATGATTAACAATTACTATCGCCGTTTCCCAGAGGCCAATGCCCCTGCTTCCAAAATCACAAATGTGTCTCAACCAGTGGCTCAGGTTCCAGTGATTCCACCTCCACCTCCACCTCCCTAAAATAATAATGATTAGAGATGACTTCGTGGAAAGCGAACACGAAGACCAACCAGAGGAAGGGGAATTACGGCAAGACGAGGTGGGTGATGAATGGGACCAATATATTATTCCTTCACCACCAACAGCGCCATCTCCGGCAAACTCACCGCCAGAAGACATTGGTGGTTTCCATGACTTAATGGAGAAAGCTTCCAAGAGGTTCGACCTCCCCTTGCCGGTAAAGGAAAATGAGTGTTTCCTCTATGACTTTAAGGAAACTTCAAGAAAATCGATAAAAACAATTCCAATAATCAACCACATCTGGGAAGAAGGGCTCAAATTTTTGAAAAATCCGGCCTCGGTGGCAACCTCAGTTCCTAGGATTGAGAAAAAGTATCGTGCCCCTGAAACATCACCAGCGTGCCTGATCGGTCATCCTCGACCCGAATCAGTAGTGATGCAAGCGGCGCAGAGACGTTCTAAGAACCCGGCCTCTACGTTATTCGCTCCTCCGGACAAAGAGGGCAAGAAGATGGATGGCACAGGAAAGCGCTTTGCTGTGATGGCAGCAGCCTCAATCAAAGCCACAAATGCATTGGCACTTGTCAGCCGATTTAACCGACAGATGTGGTCGGACATCGCTCCACTTTTGTCTCACCTTCCGGATGACAAAAAGGAGGAGGCGACAATAATCTTGCAAGACGGAGCTAGAGCAGCTGCTGAGTCTATCGACATAGCTATGGACATCTCATCGATAGGATTCAGGCAGATGGCCGGAGCGGTAGCACTTCGACGACAAGGGTGGCTGAAGGCTACATCTTTCAGGCCCGAAGTCCAGTCAAAAATCGTGGACATGCCCTTTGACGGGGAAAATCTCTTCGGAAAACATATTGATGAGGCGTTGCAAGGTATAAAAGCGGACACAGACACCGCAAAAGCCTTAGGTTCCCTGCAGCAAGGAAGATTTCAGTCTTTTCTTGGAAGAGGTTCAAGAGGACAGTTCCATCAAAGATCCTCCTTTCAATCGAACAGGTACCAACCTTTTCACCAACAGGGGTACCGTCAATTCTCCAACGCCCACCAGTTTCGTTCCACTAACACCTCTTACCAACAGCAGTCTACAAGAAAGCCTACCGCAAGGGGAAAGACACAGGTCTCCAATAGGAGGCAGTGACAATGTCCAAGCGCCGACCACCTCGTCACGCCCCATTCAGATCCATTACCTCTCTCAATATTATCTTCATTGGCTGTCAATAACATCGGACAGATGGGTGTTGGATATTATACACCAAGGCCACACCCTGGAGTCTATACAGAAACCTCCAGCTCGACCTCCCATTATCAGGAAACAAAGCCATCTCTCAGCTCTCAAGTCAGAAATCTTGGCCCTCATTGTGAAAGGAGCAATAGAGGAGGTTCCACCACAACAACGAGGGAAAGGATTCTACTCGCATTTTTTCCTCATAAGAAAAAAGCAGTCCACCAAATGGAGGCAAGTAATGGATCTCAGAGGCCTGAACAAATATATCAAGAAAATTTCGTTTCGTATGCTGTCGCTTCAAGAGATTCTCCTAATGTTACGCAGAGGAGATTACATGGCATCATTAGATCTCTTGGATGCTTACTTTCATATTCCAATCCACATCAAACACAGACAGTATCTACGATTCGCGGTGGCGGGGCGCCACTACCAATTCAAGGTGTTACCCTTCGGTCTCAGATCCGCGCCAAGGGTATTCACGAAATGCATGGCGCCGGTCGCGGCGTACTTAAGACAGCAAGGACACCAGATATATCCGTATCTGGACGACTGGCTCATAAAAGGCGCATCGTTTCAGGAAGCACAGCAATCCCTGGAATGCTGCATGGATTTGTTCCAAGCTTTAGGGCTGAGAATCAACATGGAAAAGTCTTCCCTCGTTCCAGCGCAGTCGCTTCAGTTCCTAGGAGCAAAATTACAAACTCAGGAAGCAAAAGCGTACCCCTCGGAAAAACGCACGCAAAAAATAATGGAGCTGGCAACACGATTAAAATCAAAAAGGTTCACTTCAGTAAGAATCTTCAAATCATTGCTAGGAATGATATCTTCATGCATTCCCTTAGTCCCCAATTGTCGATTACGCATGCGGCCGCTGCAAGAACTTCTCGACAAACAATGGGTATAGGCCCTAGGATCCTTCGAGGATCGAATCACCATCAACCCTCAGATCAAAAGTGCACTGTCATGGTGGGGCATCAGGAGCAACTTATCAAAAGGTCTGCTTTTCGAACCCCAATCTCCCAGCTACGTCATGACAACAGACGCTTCATTACAAGGTTGGGGAGCACACCTTCAGGAACTGGAAATACAGGGCCATTGGACAGATCAAGAGGCCCGGTTACACATCAACCTGTTAGAGTTAAAAACGGTGTTCCTGGGTCTGCAAGCCTTCCTTCCCAGGATTTGGAATTCGCCTGTTCTAGTCAGAACAGACAGTACAACGACAATGTTTTACTTACTGAAGCAAGGGGGCACAAAATCAAAACTCCTCTCGGCACAAGCCCAAGAGATTTGGAACTGGATGTTACAACACAACATTTCTCTGCAGGTTCAACATGTCCCGGGGATATACAACAGGAGGGCAGACCGACTAAGCAGATCAGCCTCAAGCTGTCATGAATGGGAACTAAATCAAATCCAACTTTTAAGAATATTCAGTTTATGGGGCACACCAACTTTGGACCTTTTTGCAAATCAACACAACAAGAAATGCAAACAATTTGCAAGCAGATTCCCTCAAGCGGGGTCTTGGGAAATGCACTACACCTCCGTTGGACGGGGATGTTTGCATACGCGTTTCCCCCATTCCCTCTCATACCGAGGATACTACGGAAAATGAGATCGGAACCGTGCCATCTAATCCTAATAGCCCCGGCTTGGCCGAGGCAGTTCTGGTACTCGGAACTCCTTCACTTGTCTGTGAGTCCCAGAGTGCAGTTCCCATTGATTCACGACCTGATCTCCATGAGAGAAGGTCAAGTTCTTCATCCGCAGTTGACCTCACTCAACTTGTCAGCCTGGAACCTCATGAGCATGAATTTTATTCCTTAGATCTCCCTCAAGAATGCCGGGATATCTTATCAAACTCTCGAGCAATATCTACCAATAAGACTTACATTGCAAAATGGAAAAGATTTTGCCATTGGTGCTCTGATCAACACCTGCATCCTTTCCATTCTTCGCCGGATCAGATACTTCCTTACCTGCTACACCTAGCCAAGGCTGGGCTCTCTCATGCATCGATAAAAGTACATCTTGCGGCTATATCGAGATACCGCAGAACACCAAATCGTCCATCTCTTTGGTCACAAAGAGTAATAAAAGAGTTCCTAAAAGGACTGTTCAGATTGTTTCCACCCATTAAACGACCGGCCATTCCATGGCAACTCAATACAGTCTTGTCACGTCTCATGAAACCCCCGTTCGAACCAATTCACAAAGCTGAGATTCAGTTCGTCTCTTGGAAAGTAGCATTATTACTCGCACTCACTTCAGCCAGGAGAGTCAGCGAGATTCAGGCTTTCTCTGTCGTGGAACCTTTTCTTCAATTCAGGTCAGACAAAGTCATTCTCAGGACAAACCCTAAATTTGTACCCAAAGTCCCTATGGCTTTTCATCTCAACGAACCAATTGTATTGCCCACATATTTCAAGAACCCTTCTTCTGCAGCGGAAAAATCCCTGCACACTTTGGACATCACAAGATGCCTCAAATTTTATATTAACAAAACAAAATCCTTTCGGAAAACAGACCAACTGCTCATCGCTTTTGCTGGCCCTAGGAAAGGTTTAGCTTTGTCAAGACTTACCATTTCAAGATGGATAACCTCTGCCATCTCTCTATGTCACGAGAAGGCAGGAAACCCTTTACACGCCAGAGTTTCTGCTCATTCGACTCGAAAAATGGCAACGTCAACCGCATTGTTTGCGGGAGTATCGCTCCCGGACATTTGCAACATGGACAAATGCACACACGTTTACCAGGCATTACTGTCTGGACACAGCGTGGAAAGCAGACACTGCAGTGAGGCAAGCAGTTCTATGGCACCTGTTTCACTGAGGTACCTCTCTTTTGTTTTTCTGTATATTTGTACTTTTTTCATATATACACATATTCAAGAGATTAGTCATGTTTATTAATTCCTTTCCTTTTATATGCATTGTTTATATATTTTGTTTCACGTACCAGGTCCCAGAGTAATATACACTGAGACACATAACTTGGTGTTTGGATCAGTATAACGCAATATAATATTCTAGTACTAAGGAAGCAGAGCCCTAAGGAACGGGGTCTATCCTGGAAACGCTACATGGTATATGTACTGCTGTCTATTCTGATACAAGCATGTGAATCTATGAAAGATTCAATACTGGAGAAAAACTAGTTACTTACCTGTACACTATGGTTCTCCAGTATTGATATCTTTGATAGATTCACATGCGACCCGCCCGCCTCCCCGTTTTCTCGCAGATAGACCATCTTTATCTCTAGAGGTATCCTTGGCTCACACTAAGGGCTGGAAATCTGAGGTATGGTGGCTCTGCTGGGGATTGTGATTTCAGGGCTGGCAGCTGATTGGTCAGTATTTAGACCACATAATGATGATGATAAGCTACCAAACTCTACACTTCCCTATGGGTTTTTCTATGCAGTTTTTCTTTTACTGCTATGGTTATTCTTTTACCGTGAGACTCCCACCATGACGACGGGGAAGATACAAGCATGTGAATCTATGAAAGATATCAATACTGGAGAACCATAGTGTACAGGTAAGTAACTAGTTTTTTCTGGGTATGGTACCTATTTATACACTTTTACTTTTGTCAGCCGCAACATGGATGTATTTTATTTCTCTATGGAGTTACTTTTAGTTATGATATTTGTCTCTGCAATGTTTCTGGTTCATTATTTCGGACTTCAGATCCAGACTAAATTGCTAGTTATTGGCCCTCACTTGACTTATGGACCTGATACGCGGGGAGGCCTACTCAATGAGGGTAAGTAAAAATAATTATTTTGACTGACTCCAAGGTCAGGAAGAAGATTTGCATCTGGTGGTGAGTACCTGTAATTGCAGACTACATTTCCAGGGCTCCAATTAGCACTCCCCACTCAACTTTCCAATGAATATGTTGATAAAGTGCAAGTAACCTGGGCAGATGGTATCATAGTCTATTTCTTTGTCACTCATGTTAAGGGTCCTGAGCAGAAGAGAACAGGCAATTATGTACTCATTATTGCCTTCCTCCCAGGTGATTAACATTATTAGAAAATGGATATGCAAGAACATGTTCTGGCGTCCTCTTTTCTTCTAGGATATCCGCTGTTGCAGAATGACTCCCCTTTACCATGGTCCATTCAAGATGTAGGGCATGTCCACGGATCCTGTTGCATCCACTCTTGTCCCACTGGAGTCTTCTGTCACTCAATGACAGAAGCAGCAGGACCTGTGCATGACAGTTTAGGTAGCTCCTCCTGCAGCTGTCATTCCTTGACAGCAATCGCTGGGGTAGGGAAGTGGAGCATTGTAGCACAGACCATTGAGGTACTGTACACCCCTGGAAGCACCCTTAGTGGTAGGGGTGCCTTTGCCACTATCTGCAGGGATCTCAAAGCATCCTCATGACCACTAGAGGCACATTGAAATGCCACCCATCACCCCATCCTCTTCTTTACAGGTACTACTGTGTGTCTTAAATGTGTGTGTCAGCCATATGTCTTCCTTTGGCAAGTGTTGCTCAGTATTTTATGGACAGAGTATGACATGTCTTCTTTCTTTTGTATCTAAACAGCTAAAGGAATTCCAATCCACAGCCTCTTCATCAGATTGCTTGTGAGTATCACATTCCACCCCCACCATATTCCACCAGATCCCTCTTCTCAAGTTCTTTGCAGGCATTTCTATGCAACCTGCCCATGGAGATCTTGAATGCAACTCCTCAGCTTTTATCCTTTTGAACTGTCACGACTTGCTCCCTGCTTTCCCGTGTCCACCACCAGGGGGCTGAACTGGGGGACTTTCCAGTCCTCTAATAAACTTCCAGACCCTCCCCTGCATGCAAGGCCTGACTTCTAGCCATTTGGACATTTATTGGGAACTAACATCCATTCCCAGTCCGTGCCGGGTTTTGTGAAGCCAGCCTACTCATGCCTGAAAACTCCATCACCCAGGATTCCCTGCTCACTGCTTAGTCTCCACCCCTGCAGGCCAAGGATGGGTGGAGGAATTCAGATCACCTGTGGCTGGCTGCTGCTAGCCTGCTCACACCAGCTGCATATGATTACTGTGAGCTCTTTTAGCCCCAGCTCCCTTCAGCCCAGTGTTGGTCATTGTAAGCTGTTTACCGGTGAGACCAATCCTTGTTTCCAGTGCTTCCTGAGCCTTTGCTATTGTTTCCAGTATTTCCTGAGCTTTAGTCCTGCCTTTTTCCTGACCTGCTGCTATTTTCCTTGTACCTGATTTAGCACTGCCTGCAGTGCTACCTGGTTTCCTAAGTTTCCTGAGCTATAGCTATTTTCCTTGTGCCTGATTTAGCACTGCCTGCAGTGCTACCTGGTTTCCTAAGTTCCTGAGCTATAGCTATTTTTCTTGTGCCTGACTTGCACTGCTTGTAGTTCGCTCTTGACTCCTTGTTTCCTGAGCTGTAGCCATTTTCCTGTTTCCTGAACCAGCACTGCTTGCAGTGCTTCCTTGATTCCTGAGCCTTTACGTTTCCTTGTTCCTGACCTGTAGTGCTACTTTGACCCCTGAGCCTTTGCTCAATTCTTGCCCCAGCTCTGCATCCTATGCTACTTTGTTTTCTGGTTTCCTAACCCTGCACCATTCTAGTACACCCTTGTAGCCTCCCTTTCTGTATATCCTTTTCCAGTCCCTGCCTTTCATCCCATCTCCTTGGTTCCAATTCTAGTTTGCTATCTTTCTATTCTGCGGTCTTACTTCTGTTACCTTGTATGTTTGTTACCTGCTTTCTGCCAAGTGTGCCCTGTGTTTTCCTTCCTTTCCTGTTAAGCACTCCTCCTTGCTAGCTCCTTGTCTATTGTGCTTGTGCTTGTCTACCCCTTTGCTGTTACTGCCTTGCGTGTTCCTGTTTGATCGCCAGGATCCGTGGGCACAGCTGACTACCTAGGTGGTGTTTCTTGTTCACTGTGAGTATTGTCTTTGAGTTTCTGTTATAACATCACCATAGGTATAAGCTCCACAGACCCTGCCTTTGTATACATATCCTATATGTGGGTATTTCCAGTTAGTGTCTGTAACAGCAATTGTGGGTAAGGAACTTACTGAGCTTCAGTCTTACCGTGTGGAGCTCCTGAGTGCTTTACCCCACACATCCCCTTTATTGTTAATGTTGTTTTATGTTTAATTGTATTGCACATCCGTCCTGGGTTTAGTGATTCTGAATGCTGAGCCGCCTCATGAGTGCCCTTCTTTTCTAAGTCTCACCCTTCTTGTTCACCTCTACAGGCTTTCCCTTTGGATCCCTTTTCTCCTCTGTCTTCCTGTGTGATCCTGGGCAGCGCTGTACTCCTCTCTGTGTTTGTTTTCTACCCTGTTCCCAGTCCTTACCCAAGTCCCTGACTGTGTTCCCCACATAGTCCCGGATAGGCCCTGACATGAACTTGATGGTTTTATTTCCAGTCAATTGGTTATCAGTAAGACATACTACTTACATCACACAGGAACAGCCAAAATGTGGTATTAAGTACTGTATAGAAAATAAGGTAGCATTTCCAGATGCTTTAAAGGTCAGAGAGTAAGACCGGATGAAATATTCACTTGCTGAATTCTTTGTTGTGGGTTTTCAGGTCATTTCTTCATATCCTCGCTGGGATGTCGAAAGGGGAACCTCGGTCTTGGCTCTTCTCGAGCGCCTGATTCCTGCAAACTACCCATTTTTAGCGAGGCTCCTCAGAATGAAGATCCCCCCGCTGATAACATATTTGGAAGGTGAGTGCCCAAAGCACAAGCCATTGAGCACCTAATTTAAACAAGTATTAATGGCATTTCAAACAAGCATTGACAAAGCTATTAAGCCTGGTGTTGGCTGCTAGCTTTTAGGCTTTGTCCACGCTTGGTTTTTTTCACGGTTTTTGTAAGCCTTTATTGTAGGAGGAGATGCCAGGTACTCAAAAAGCCCACATTCCCATAGTAGTCCCTGGAACTAAAGGAAAATAACTTGTGTGTGGATGTGCTCCTTTTGAAAAAGCAGAATGCCATCACTCACAGTGAAGTTAGCCTAGGGCTGATTTGGCCCATGATGAATGCTGTGGAGGGCAGAAGAGAATGTAAATGATATGACACAATAGACCAACGGATGAGGAGGGCTGACTTAAAGCCTGTATAAGTAAGCAAGACGCTGACGTACTCTAAACCGAATGGGGCATCGACAGAAACTTCTTTCAAGTTCTGGGTTCCTTCCTCATATAACAGAAAGGCTATTCACACCATTGGTTTGCCAAAAATCACTTAATTACAGAGCTTCTGCCATGAAGCTCTTCAGTTGGCAGACGCAGCCTTGATCACATAAGGAAGTGGCATCTTGATTCAGTGTATATGTGCTAAAAAAATTCCATAAACATAGAAAAAATACTTCTTCAATATATCCAAAGTCCTCATGATTATTACACTTCCCATTTCTGCAATGTCTTTTATTTCAATTGTGGCTTATTTGAACAACACAGTATCACCAATTCTTCTAAACTATTGAGCTTGAAACAAAGACCCCAGGTGGCGTCATTACAGAAGAGACTTTGCAAACCACATTTATAAACGCCAAACACTCTCTCTGCTTTTGTATTAGTCAGGGTAGATGGTGGTTAGATTAGCCTACTTGGGCATTGCATTGTTTGTATGATGAGTAAGGCTGAACAGGGCATTTCACAGCAATTAATATGAAAGAAAATGTTAGGTCTCTGGTCCAACCATATGTTGCAGCTAAAATGAATGTTTTAAATATTGCATAATTGAATCCTACTATGTGAGAATTTCACAGTAAGGAACATTTAAAAGAGTTGGTGATATTACGTTGTTAATAAATAAATTGATACGTATTTCTGTTAGGTTATACATCCTTATTTTCTTAAACAGAAGACTTATATTTCAGCCTGTGTATACCAGATATCATGCAGAAGTGTTTTAATGTGTTTTTAAGGAAGATTTCGTTACAAATTATAATTTCGCTTAGGTGAATTATGAAGTGTTATAATCATTATGGTCTTGGATATAATAAAGGTGTATTTTTCTATATGTATGTAGTTTTAGAGCAGGTATGCACTTTTTATCTCTGAACCACGACGGCCATCCCCTATGTGATCAAGGCTGCATCTGACAGCCAAATGCTTAATGGCTGAAGCTCTGTAATAAATAGATTGTCTGCAAACAAGTGGTGTGGCGGCCTTTCAGTTATATAAGAAAGGAAACCAAGATATATAAACCTAAAATTACAACCAGATATAAGGATGTAAGAGTGACATCAAGGGCACATGAACAACTGATGACCCTGAATTCAATTCCCAGGACAGGCTGAGCCAACAAACACATTTTGCACACTTTGAATTGTGTGATTCTACAACTGCCAGTGCTTGGTATGTAAGCCCATGGCCTTTGAAATGTGTCTTGCTGTTTACATTTACTTACATATATTTCTTTTTTCCCAACTGCTATTTCAGCTTCAACTGAAAGAACCTTTGTCATGGCACAGTGGAAATGCACGCTTGTTTCAGTAAGGATTAATTACTAATGAATGTCACACGTGGCTCTTAACTCATTGTCTTTCATAACCACTCATTTAGAGTGAATATATGCAGATATTAAATTCACCCCATTATAGTGCTGTTCTGCTATGTGGTTGCAATATTTTCACCATATGCCTATTGTTTCTCTGGATTATGATCCTTTCTATGACCTTGATTGTGAATGGGCACAGAGAGGGAGAAGCCGTACTCGGTACACAACATTTCCCTAGGATGCAATATTTACCAGAAGCATTTAAAACCTCATTGGCCATGTAGACACTCAGAACATTGGGAATTACGTGCTTACTGCACCTAGTCCAGCATGTATCAGATTTTATCCCTATGTTTTACCCAGATAAATTACAGGCTCTGCAGTGATTATTGCATTAAATCAATTTGACTGTTTTTGCACAGGGTTAGAAATATAGCCCCTTGCTGGTAATCAGGTCCTCTGACTCTTTTTTTTTTTTTTTTGTCCCCATGATAGTCACACTAGCACACGTTCTTCTTACCCTGGATTGTCACAATATCACTCTTCCGGGTCTGCCAACTGCTTTTCACATTATCAGAATGTTCATATTCTGCAATCGGTTTGGCACGTGATCAGTGCTCCCTATCTTCATCTGAATTGTTACTCTATTACTGTTCTAGTTTAACCTTGTGATGGTCATGTTATAACTATCTCTATTCAGCCCTTGGTTATCACACACCGACTTGGTTCCTTTTTAAGAGTGTATTTTTTGCCAGGTCATCACACTCCACTGTGCTTTTATTGTGCTCTTGCGATGTAATTTTCTTTTCCTTGTGTTCAGTCTTCACCCTTATTAACACTAAATTTTCACTCTGCCCACACGCTGGTGATCTAAGAGTCTATATGTTTGCATTCTGCTCCTAAGTATATGATATAGCTTCACAATCCCCATTTGTTTTCAGTCTGGATGGCTGCACTGTTACTCTTTTCACAATAATTTGCGGGCAGCATGCTTTTGGTGCGTGTGTTTCTGTGTAAATCACAGCCACTGTAATGGCCTCCTGTTTCTTCTGACCACTGATTTCACACCACACTATGTAGGTGTTGCTGTATGTGTTCTCTGGTTCTTCTCCACATATTATTTTGTCATTACTGAGGTTGTTAGCTGAAGTTTGTTATCCCATATCTTCTCAAAGTCACTACACCCAGACGTCAGCTGTGGATACTGCATTTACGTTTATATTACTGCATTAAAATCTTTCACTGTTTTCCTTGCAGTTCCTGGGGACTATCCTGAAGCAAGCCCCATACAGAGAATGGCATGTCTTTTTTTATGGAAGAACTCACCCTACAGATTGACAGTTTTGACCATCATGAGAATGAGGAGGTTAGTGCTATCAAGGGTCAGCACTGAACCAATGGGTAAGTCAATTTAACACAAAGTCAGAGAAGGATAGAATTTTGTATTCCAATTGCACTGTGATTGGTAAAGTACATTTTTATACTATGGGTACACAGCACTGGAAGACAATCTGGAAAATCAGGTATGGTTCTCCAACTCCCTGGAAAAGCCAACCTTCTAAGAGTCAGATGGAGATAAACGCCATGAGGTAATTCCTCTCTACCTGACTAGTTAGGAGACACCACATGTCAGGGCTATACTCATTGCCCTAATGGATCTTCTTTAGCCAATAGGTATTCTTCATGTTAGAGCCACTCCCCATTCAGTGGATGCAAGGTCATATTCATGCAAAAATCAGTGGAGGTACTGCTCCTATTAAAAAGCAAGGATGAAAGAAAGGCGGACAAAGAAGGGGGAATCCTAAAGATTATTTCTTGGTGCCCTCACACATCAATGAGGATGTCATGCTTCATAGTGGGCATGCTCCTTGTAAGGCCAGCGCTGCAATGCTCTATGGGCCCCACGAAGGGTGGCTTTAGCGGAGATCTTTTTATTTTTGCTGTCTGATGAAAAGTGCCTGTGTGAGGGCATTTTGAATGTGAGGGGTGGAGTGAAGGTGTATAGTGAAGTAAAGGGAGACTAAAACTATCTAAGAGATACTGAACTGGACTTGAATGTGATGGGTCCCTTTCAAGGATTAAAAAAACATAATTTGGTAGGGTGATGTACCCAAGTAGCCTAAATCTGTGAGTGTGGGCAGGTCGACATGTTTCACGCCCAATGGCCTAAAAAGGATCCACAATGCTTCTTCAGGACCTAAAAAAAGGGTGGATAACCTATCCCCACACCTAAGACATGACATGCAGTATAGGTATTCCCTTAGAAGAAAATACCTGGTTAAAAAAGTTAAAAACTGATCATCCAATCTAGAAAATAAATGAGAAAATAAAAAAAACACACAGCAAGCAAATGTTTTGTATATATGGTCCAATGATTCCCCAGAATCGCTTTCCAGCTCACTGTATCATAGTGTCTCCAAAGGAACAAATGTGCATGCTATTGTTGGTGCTGATCAGTCGTCACAACGTGAAAAATGTGAAAAACACACTTGTACTTACAATATAACAGATAAGGCAAGTGGACATACGTGGAACAGACAACATAAAACCAATCTGTGTTGGTGTTACACATCGCATCATAAGTGATTGGTTGTCCTCAGGTGTGAGTGCAGGGTCTTACCCTTTGATTCAATGTATTATGCCCCATAGGTCAAAAGAAGAGAGTAGCACTCAGCTGCTAACTGTGTAAAGAGCAATGATAGTCATTATAAAGTAACACTACATCAAAGTGACCAAAATGGCCTTAGAGTTAAAAGAAAAAGAAAAACGGAGTATTCAAGAGAAGCAACCATACTCACGTGGTTTCTGCACAGAGAGCGCAAGAGACCTATCCTCCTCTGCTTCAAGGTGCAGGTAATTGGAGTCATTGTTTTCAGGTGTGGTGTGTGCACCTGCGGGAAGGAGTGATGACCAAATGGCCAATGAGGAGAGGAGGGGCAACTTTGAGCCAATAGGAGCAAGCCCCTCACGTGCTGGTGTAACAGAGGTATCGTCCCTCAGTGGCGGCCATCTCAGAGTGTGTAGTGGTCAAATGCTGGCCGGCCCAAAGTCAACCATGGTTTTTGAAAGGTGGCGTCTAAGCAGCAAACTAAGACAGTTGAATGTTTTCTTAATGGAAGGTGACGGTAAGAGAAACGTATGGTGCACCTAAGTGCTCACGCATATATAGTGACGGGGAGCAAGTCAGGTGCACATAAGTGCTAGCCATCCCTCATGGTAGAATCTAGGCATGTTGGCGTCTGTGTTCATGTTGTAAATAAGGGCGGTCACATTTAATAAGTAACACGGGCGGCTAAGTGGTCTACTGCCAATGGATTAGCATGCTTGGAGAGCGCTATTGGGCAAATGGCTAATGAGGATAAGAGAGAAGCGAAGGGGTATGCTGGAGCCCATAGGAGCGAGCCCCTCATGTGCTGGTGTAGCAGAAGTATCATCCTTCAGTGGCGGCCATCTTGGAGTGTGTAGCGGTTAAATGTGGGCTGGCCCAAAGTCATCAATTATATTAGTAAAGCGGTGTCTAAAACAGTAGACTAACACAGTTAAATGTTTTCTTCTGGAGGGTACCACCTCATTGTATCAACAGAAACATTTGTGGTAATGAAGAAGAGACCCATGGCAAGTCGCAAAAGGCTTATCATAAGCACTGCTTAGTGTGGGGTATGAGACTCCATAGCAGGGCGTTCCATATGTTACATGGTCTCAATGGTGATATGGTAGATCAGATCCCATGTATGAAGAGAATGTCAATAAATCCATGGTAAGGGAGTATCTGATTTCGCAGGGGACTGACCTGGGAATTACACCTTGCACCGAGGGATTTCATCGTTCAGACCTTTGCTGTTGGTGGAGAGACAGAAAATACACCGTTGCTCCCTTCTGAAAAGGTTAACAGGACTACATGGGTTAGTTGCCATACATGAAAAAAAATTGTTTACTGTGTGTTTTCTTTATTTTCTCATTTAGTTTCTAGGTTGGATGATCAATTTTAAACTTTTTGAACAAGATATTTTCTTCTGGGGCAATACCTACACTGCATATTACATCTTAGGTGTGGGGTAGGGTTATCCCCCCCCCTTTTTAGGTTCTGAAGAAGTGCTGTGGATCCTTTTTGGGCCATCAGGCGCGAAACATGTTGACCTGACCACACTCACAGATTTAGGCTACTTGGATACATCACGTCCCTGTAGTAGCCCCTACCAAATTATGTTTTTTTTAATCCTGCCGAGGGAACCATCACATTAAAGTCTAGTTTGGTATCTCTTAGACAGTTTTAGTCTCCCTTCATTTCACTATACCCATTCACTTCACCCCACACATTCAAAATGCCCTCACACTGGCACTTCTCATCAGATGGCAAAACTAAAAAGGTCTCCGCTAAAGCGACCCTTCATGGGGCACTGCAGCACCAGCCCTATGAGGAGCACGTCTGATGATGGTACATTACATCTTCATGGATGTGTGAGGGCACCAAGAAATAATCCTAGGGATTCCCCCTTCTTTGTCAGCCTTTCTTTCTTCTTTGCTTTCTGAAAGGAGCAGTACCTCCACTGCTTTTTGCATTAGCAGTTTCGGAGCCTAGGTACTGGACCTTTACTGGCTCCCAGTCCCCCCTCATCGTTGTTTTGAGTCATATTCTTGGCCATAGACAAATCTCTACAATGTCCAGAAGATATAACTATACATAACATAACAAACATTTCGCTCAACTCATTAAGTGCTGTTTCAAAGTGGGAGATGAAGACTTGTGTAGAGTAAATCAAAGATGAATACTCCTCTATAAGTATTACTCTCATAGAGTGGGCAGGAGTTTCTGTTTATTCCTAACTCCGACTGTCTTTAATTCACTCCCATATTAGGGTTTTATTTTCCAGTGCCTTGGTAAGTGCCTCGCCACATGCGATGATACTGCGCTGATCTTACATTACCTTCGAAAGATGTTCAGCTCTACAAGGTTCATTGAAACTCCTCTCCATGCAGTAAGTATCAAGTGTGTTTCTATTCCCCTAAGGTAAAATTTCACCCTGTATGACCAGAACAAACACATGTTTAGAAAGAAGTCTTATGGGACTGAAGAGCATCTGGGTTTTCATTGTTCAGGTTTGTAACTTCATTAAAGGAGCTTAATGGTAACTTAATGATGACAGGTGAAACCTTCCTCACTCAGCACATCCTGTCACCCAAAAGTGTGATATCTACCCCATGGATAGCCAAGTCATATCAGAGTAGAAACCCTCAACAGAGTGGATTTAGACTAAGCTAGCTGAAACTAGAAGTATAGCTCCTTTGTGCAGGTTACTACTGCTGCATTTCATCAGGGATTGTTTTTGCCTCTTTAGGTGATCTGTCCTGATAGAGACAAGTGAATGAATTAGATAAATCAAGATTAATCAATGTAGCAGATAAATCGGATGAAGATCTAAAGCTTTGTGAAGGCTTTGAAATTACTCTTTCAGAGAGGCCCAAATAGACAAAAGAGCTGTCTGTTTCTACCTGTTGTCAGAGGGGGGCGATTTCTCAAGGAATGAAGGACAGAACAGAATCTGGTGTAATTCCTGCACAGTAGACTTGAGGAAGAGAGGATAAGCAGTCCTTCTAAAGAAATCGCACTCCTTCGTCACAAAGGCTTGTGTACTAAACTGTCCTTGCAGTTCCTTTATGTGAAAACCAGAGAGAACCAAGTTACAGAACACAAATAGTGACTGAACTCTCATCTTATTGTCCATAGATGCTTCTTCAGTAGCATGGTAAGGACACTCCAGCATAGTTGTATAAGGGTATCCTTAATTCATGCTTTCTGGGAACTGAATATATTTGCTTTACTAGTAGAGAACCATTTGCCAGTGCACGCTGTAAACACTGAAGTTCCAATCAAGAACCTTATCTTTAGCATTTCTTTCTAATATGGAATCTCTATTCCTAAATACCTGTGTTTGGTTAATGTTTCCCTAAGGCTGTGAGTTGTCTTTCACTCTTTGCAGGATATAGTAATTGGATTTCAAACATGCGCCAAGACTCATCCATTCGAAAGCCGTCAGTTGCTTGAGGAGTACAAAGGCTATCTTTTTGCTATTGACCTGGTAAGAACCATGCATCTCTTTTTGTCTCATATTTCAAACTTTCCTCAGCAGTGGCGATTCACATTTATAAAAGTGTAATTTACAATTAGATAAAAGTTTACAAGAAAGAAAAGCAAAAATGTCTAAAGGCGTAGATGGTCTACAATACCAAAAACAAAAGAAATTTATACCTTTATTTTGAAGGGGCTTATGATACCAAATGCAACAATGTCTTAAATTCACCATAAACAACAAGAACATTCAACCTTTACTTCCTCCTTTGCATTACTCATGACTTCAGAAGTGATAGAGCACAGATAGAAAGGCTGCCCTCCAAGACAACTCACATTTAGGAATCAATACAAGACCGGGTCTAAGACCGGTCCCTGGACTCCAGGGTGGGGGAGTACTCAGGATCAAACACCAGGCCTGGCTAAAGGCTGGGCTCTGCATCCACAGGATACACAATACAGTTACATTGAGGAAAGGGGAGGGGCTGAGTGCATATTCCATAACACACAGCTTACTCTGTTCATAACTCCTGCTGCAATAGTGACTGGCCCAAGCCAGGAGGCGACCTTCACTGGCCCTGGTGTGTTGTGCTACAGGACGTCCTGGGGCCGATTCACAAAGGTAATCTAAGACAAAAGTCTAACTTTACGACTTTTGGTATTTTCAGAAGTCATTTACGACATTTGGTATTCACAGAGGTCATTTACGAGTCGTATCTTTACATTCGCAGTCGGGCCGGAATCTCCGCACCCGGGCCGTACTCTCCGGCTGGGGCCGTACTCTCCAGCTGGGGCATTACTCTCCGGCTCGAGTCGTACTCTCCGGCTCAGGCCGGATGAAGTGTAATCAATGGGCTGGAATGCAATATTTACAAAAAGGAACATTAGGAACATGTGATAAATGGCAGAGGAGGTCATTAAAAACAGTCTAGCAGGGAAAAGGGTATGGCCAGACACTACATCATAACCCAGAAAAGTTTGCTCCTCTGTATCATGGTACAATTTGCGCTCCCCTCAGTGTTGACTGTAGTGTAAACACTACAGTCAACACTTAGGGCGCTCCCCTTAGTGTTGACTGTAGTGTTAACACCAGATCAACACTGAGGGGAGCACAAATTGTGCACTGCATGTATCATGATGCAAAGGAGCAAACCTTTCTGGGATATAACGTAGTGTCCGGCCACGCCCTTTTCCCTGCCCAAACTGATTTTGATGACCTCCTCTACCATTTATTACATGTTCCTAATGGTCCCTTTTGTAAAAATTGCAATCTGGCCCATTGATTACACTTGATCCAGCCTGAGCCGGAGAGTACGGCTCCAGCTGGAGAGTACGGCCCAAGCTGGAGAGTACGGCCCGGGTGCGGAGAGTACGACCCGGTTGAGGAGATTCCGGCCCGACTCCGGACGTAAAAATATGACTCGTAAATGACTTCTGTGAATACCAAAAGTCGTAAAGTTAGACTTTTGTCTCAGATTACATTTGTGAATCGGCCCCCCTGTATTTCGGCATGGTGAAGGGGCCTTCATGAGGTCAATGTGAACAACCCACCCTGACACATGGGTAAGGCAGTGTGATTGCATTGTAGGGGCAGAGAACTACACATACCTCTCTATTCCTAGGACGAGGGCAGGGAGGATCATTGTATTTAGGGACGGGGTGATACTGAGGCCAGGGTGGATTTAGGTAGCTTGGTAAGCAATTTTCACTGGTCATTGGAATTGCAGGGCATATTGATTGTAGCCTTCGTGGATCTGTTGGGGTTGGGGAAGATATATATATATATATGTGTGTGTGTGTGTGTGTGTGTGTGTGTGTGTGTGTGTGTTTGTGTGTTTGTGTGTGTGTGAATAAGAGTTACGGTAAGAGTAATGGTACACATTAAAGTTAGGTGTAGTGTTAAGGTAAGTATAAAGGAGAGATAGTCTTCAGGTTGTGTATATTGTGCCAATTAGGGAACAGTTGTTGTTTAATGTTAGTCTTAGGGATACCTTTAGGGCTAGAGATGAAGTATGGGTATGATACAGGATTAGGGTTAAGGATTTTGTTAAGGTTAAGGATACTTTGCTGGATTGAACTAGGTTTAGGTTTATGGAAAGAGTTGTAAATTATGCTGCTAGTGTTAGGGGTTTTGTGTTTGGGTTACATTGCATAACAGTAATGGACAATTGATGGGGATAGTGTTATCGTTAGGCATAGGATTTGGGGTTTGTGTACCTTACAGAAAGAGTCAGATCCTCTAAATATCAGTTTCTCACTTTTCTTTTTGTATTTCTTTTCCCTTAATATTTCATTTCTAAATTTTAACCGAGATACCCCTGGCAGGGGACAAGTGTCTTTTAAGCAGACAGGTGCATGAGGTAGTGATACTCAAAAGTTATTTGACTCCATAATTCAGCCTTTGAGTGAATGATATATCTTACCTGTATCTACCCAGCTGTCTAGCACAGAAAAAGAGTTGTGTTTAAACTTTATCATAACCAACAGCCATTACACATCCCTCACTTCTTTCACAGTACATTACGTACCTGGACAAGTGGAAGCTGCACTCCAACAAATGTGCCAATGACAAAACATTGTTTGTTAAGGCAGGAAACCCATGAACAGCCAGCCTTTAAATGAAAAAACACAAGCTGCATAATGTTACAATTGTTATTAAGTGTGATGGATCAATATTTGAAGTGTAGGTTTTAGTTTGAAGTTTAGCACTGCACAGAAGCTGCATGAAGTCGGCACTAGATGGATGATTTTACTTTTTCAGACAGTTCAAGGATCCGCTTTCTGGCAAAGCTCTTAACCTACAATAATGGTTGCTTTTTAGGTCTCGGCTCTAGACAGCACGCATGCGCTGTCTCAAGCCAAGACTGCTGTATCTACTGTATGGGCTTCAACCTGCCCTTAGTGTTCCTATTTGCTGCTACAATCGTCACTCTTCAGTTTTAAAACTCCATTCATTCATTGCATGAATACGTCATGCCTCTTCCTGTGTTGAACTCTCCCCAAGAGCACTAGCCAATTTACTTAAGTCTTTTAATCAATCAATTAATCAGGGATTTGTGAAGTGCACTACTCACCAGTGAGGGTCTCAAGGCACTGAGTGGGGGGGGGGGGGTGGGTTTGAGCAGCTCCATTTCATCTGAAGAGCCAGGTCTTGAGAATCTTCCTGAATGCTTGCAGTGTGGGAGTTTGTCTGATGCTGAGGGGGAGTTCGTTCCAGGTCTTGGCTGCATTGTAGGAGAAGGCTCTCCCTCCCGCTCTGGCTCTGCGGATGCGTGGGATTTCAGAGAGGGCAAGATCGGTGGAGCGGAGGCTTATCTTGGGTGCGTAGAAGGCTCTCCCTCCTGCTCTGGCTCTGTGGATACGTGGGATTTCTGCCAGGGCAAGATCGGTGGAGCGGAGGCTTCTCTTGGGTGCGTAGAAGGAGATTCTTTCACTGAGGTATTGGGGTCCGGTGTTGTGGAGAGATTTTTAGGCGTGAGTGAGGAGCTTAAAGGTCACTCTCTTTTCGATGGGGAGCCAGTGGAGTTCCCGTAGGTGCTGGGTGATGTGGTCTTGTTGTGGGATGCCGAGGACAAGACTGGCTGCAGCATTCTGGATTGTCTGGAGTTTGAGGAGTAGATATTTGTTGATTCCGGCATAGATGGAGGTCCTGTAGTCCTGTCTGCTGGCTATGAGTGCGTGGGTAATGGTCTTTCTGGATTTGGGGGGATCCATTTGAAGGTCTTGCGGAGGATGCGCAGGGTATGGCGTTGATCTGTCGGTTCATGGTGAGGGAGGAGTCGAGTGTGATGCTGAGGTTGCAGGCGTGGTCCATGGGTGTGGGAGGGTTGCCGAGGGCGGTGGGCCACCAGGTGTTGTCCCATGGGGAGGGGGTGGATCCGAGGATGAGGACTTCCGTTTTCTCTGAGTTGAGCTTCAGGTAGCTGCTGCTCATCCAGGAGGTGACATCTTTCATTCCTTCCTGGAAGCTGTGTCTGGTGATTTCTGGTTCATTGGTGAGGGAGAGGATGAGCTGGGTGTTGGCGGTGTAGGATACTATGCTGAGCCTGTATTTTCTGACGATGGTGGTGAGAGGGGCCATGTAGATGTTGAGGAGCGTGGGGCTGAGTGAGGATCCTTAGGGTACTCCGCAGCTGATCTCTGTGGGTTCAGAGAGGAAGGGCGGGAGTCTGATTCTTTGAGTTCGGCCGGTGAGGAAGGAACGGATCCAGTCAAGGGCAGTTCCCTGAATGCCAGCGTCGTGGAGTCTGGCGGTTAGTGCGCGGTGGGTGTGTCGAAGGCTGCTGAGAGGTCTAGTAGGATGAGGGCAGCCATGTGGCCTTGGTCGAGGAGGGTGCGGATGTCGCCCATGGCGGCTAGGAGGGTGGTCTCGGTGCTGTGGTTGCTACGGAATACAGATTGGGAAGTGTAGAGGATCGAGTTGGATTCTATGAAGTTCGTGAGCTGGTTGTTGATGATCTTCTCGGTGACTTTGGCTGCGAAGGGGAGAAGAGAGATGGGTCTGTAGTTCTTAAGGGCCGTCGGCTCTGCGGAGGGCTTCTTAAGGCGGGGCTTGGCTTCTGCGCGTTTCCAGTCATCGGGGAATGTGCCTGTTTCGAGGGTGCAGTTGATGGTACGTCGTAAATCGGTTGCTATAGCGGAGGCGGCTCTGTGGAAGATGTACTGCAGGCAGGGGTCGGTGGGGGCTCCTGAGTGTATGCTTCTCATGGTCTTAGCGGTGTCTTCTCTGGTGACATGGGTCCATGGGGTGATGGTAGGCTGGGTGGCGTTGCCGGTTGTAGGTGTAGTGTCGGTGCCTAGGTTCCGCTCGTTGAAGTTGTCGTAGAGAGTCCTTATCTTGTGATGGAAGTAGGAGCCGAGTTTGTTGCAGAGGTCCTGGGAGGGAGGGACATCGGAGGATCCGCTGGGGGGTTTTGTGAATTCTTGTATGATGCTGAAGAGTTGCGGGAGTTGGAGAGGATTCTGTCCTGGATTAAATTCTTCTTCGTGGTTCTGATGAGTTGGTGGTGTTCTGTCATGGCGGTCTTGTAGACGGTGCGTGCGTCAGGGGTTTTGCTGTTCCTCCAGGCTTTCTCGAGTCGTCGGCACGTGCACTTGGATTCACAGAGGTCAGTGATGAACCAGGTGGTTTCGTGGTGCTTTGTCTGTCGGAGTTCTGGAGGGGGGCGAGTGCGTTTGCGCAGTCGGTGATCTATCTGTGGAGTTCGTTGGCCCCAGAGTTGGCGTCGGTTGTGGTGGGAGGAGGAGCGTGGTTGAGGGCGGAGTTGAGGTGCTCTTCAGTGATCTTGCTCCAGTTCCTGCACGGGGCGTGGTGTAGGCTTGTGTGCGGTGGGTTTCGAGAAGGAAAAGTGGACGCAGTGGTGGTCTGTCCAGGGGGCTGCCTGGTGTGGCTGAAGCGAATGTTGTTTCCTCCTGTGAAGATGAGGTCGAGGGTGTGTCCTGCCTTGTGGGTGGGGGTGGTAACGAGCTGTCTCAATCTGATGTTGGTGAGGTTGTCCAGGAGGGCGGTGAAGTTGGGGTCGCTGAGGTTGTCGAGGTGGAAGTTCGTCTCCGAGAAGTATGTAGTCTGTGGATGCGAGGGCGTGGGGCACGATGAGGTCTGCGATGGTAGTGCTGAATGTGGCACGTGGTCCGGGAGGTCTGTAGGCAAGAGTGCTGCATAGAGTCGTTGTGGTGTAGATCTGGATCTGGAAATGGAGGTGTTCCATGGGGGACGAGGAGTCGTTCGTGCTGGCTGTAGTGAGTTGTAGGGAGTTTTTGTGCACGATGGTGAGTCCACCTCCAGGGTGGTTGGGGCGGTCCTTCCTCTGGATCTTGTACCCGTTAGGGATGGCGGTTGCGATTTCGGGTGCGGAGCTGGCCTTGGGCCAGGTCTCTGTGAGGAAGGCGATGGGCGAGAGGGTGTTGAGGAGGTCCCAGATTTCTACTGCATGTCTGTGCAGGGAGCGTATATTGAGGAGGATGCAGCTCAGGGGGTTGGGTGCGCTGGCGTCCTGTGGGTTGGCAGTAGCATTGGGGGTCCAGAGGTGGGTGAAGGTGCGGCAGCAGTGTCGCATGAGAACTGGCCTTGGGTGGTGTTCGGCATTGACAGCTGGCAGTTGTTGTTTCTTCCGGGGTTGAGGATTGAGTGTGTGGAGGGTTGCTGAGTCGTAGCGGCGGGGGGGGTCAGAGGACCAGCGTCCCTGGCGCTGGCCGCGGTCAGGTCGCAGACGGGCTTGCCTTTGGTGTGCCTTCGGTACACCAACTGCGTGCCTTCTGCGGGGCTGCGCAGCTGCCACCATTAATTAGGGGTTGAGGGCAGGGAGAGCAGCTGGGTGGTGAGTACGGGAAGATGCAGGGGGGAGGGGCCATGGGGGCAGCAACGGCAGGGAAGGGAGTGAGGCAGAAAACCGGGCAGTGAAAAGGAGGCACAGAAAGGGGAAAAAAGACACAATAAAGGCACAAGGAGGGAAAAAGAGAAAACCAGGCACAAAGAGAAGAAAGAGAAAACGAGGCACAATATAGGCACCGAGAGAAAAAATACAAAATGAGGCGCAATAAAGGCACAAAGAGAAGAAAGGCACAGAGGGAAAAAAGGCAACAGACGGAGCTGCGCGAGGAGAGAGCAGTTTCCCTGACCAGGAAGTCAGGTCTTTAACAGCTGCCATTTTGGATACTCATTTCTGGACTCATTTTTTCATTGGTTAATACTGTTGTACACAGTGAGTGCAGGCGCTTCTCTCTTGTGGATCTTGAAAATGCTTGTCTTTTTATTATTGTCTTGTGCTTTTATCCTGACAAATCACTGGCTCAGGTTTTTTCTTTTTTACATTTGTGGTGTTTCCATTGTTCAGCTTGTGCCCCTTCATAACCACTGCTTTATTGATCTCAGCGGTTTCACAAAAAAATTGGAATTGCAACAGCACGCAGCCTGTGGTTTTAAAAGCTGATTTCTGTAGGGATAGCATACTTCTGACAGTGCCCAATGCTGTGTTGGCTAAAACACTGCTTCCAAGATGTTAAAATCAAATAGGAGCGCTCAGTCAGATCTCATTAGAAGCAAGCCTGACTATAAAACCTGGCAGTGAGACAGTAGCGCAGCTAAGGGGGGGCGGTGGGGGCGGTCCACCCCTGGTGGTACTATTTCGGGGGCAGCGGGCACATGTGTGGAGGCTGTCGCTGCGCAGCCAGTACACCACACGTGTATCTGTAAGTGCAAGCGCACTTGCTTGCAAGCAAATGCTGCACCTCCTAGCATAGTGGTGGTGCGGCGCGCCGCGCGGCATATCGTGTATGTGGGTCCCAGGGCCGTCAATCTTGTAGCGCGCGAAAGCGCCACCAATGACGGCCCTGGGCATCATTTTTGGCCAGCCCACGTGCTGCTGCAGTGACACGCACTGTCGCGCACACCACCACGCGCACTCTTGAGTGAAGGAGTCTTGTGCTGGGCAATGCAGATTTGCTGCAGACAGTCTGACCGGACTTCTGACTTACTCCGAGTCAGTCACACACTGTCTGGACTGTCTCTACTCAGTCTCTCTACCAGAGGAAACCGGCCTGCTGGTGGTGTTGTATTCGTGCACTGGGCCTGGCCTGTCACCTGTGCTGCTGTGGCCCCGATCCCCTCCTCCGCCTCGAGTCGACTTGAGAGTCAAGAGAGACACTGACAGCCTAATTAAGGTAAGTGAGAATGAATTAAATTTGAATTTTTATTCCTCTGTCCTATACAGCAGCAGTAGGAACTTACCTTAAACTGACAGCCACCCTTAAGTTATCTCTTGTTGGATATGGGTGACACTGACAGTTGGAAGGATCTCTAGTTTTGACCTGGTGGTGCTTTTCAAAGGAGTCTCGAATGACTGCTGAACTGCAGTGCTGGCTGACTGACACCATGTGAAATTACCCGGAGGCGAGGACCCGAGGCAGGCCTTTCTGGGATGCATGTGGTGGATGAGAAAGCATGAACCTGCCTGCGCTGTGTGGAAAAATATGTAAATTGGTTTTTTTACGCTATGGACTTTCTTGCAGCTCCAGCATGTGGGGGGGACTAACCTAGTTAGTCAGCATGCAAGTGACATCATAGTGTGTGCCATCACAGCCTGTGATGTCACAATGCATGACATCACACGTGGCATCACAGTAAGTGACATCACATATCATGAGTGCATTTAAGCGCATTATGAGATTTAACAAATTAGATTTTGCTTTAGGGTTGTGCTAAAAAAGTGGCGCAATCCCGATGCAAAATCCGGGCCTCAACTAATTTTACAAATTTTTTAAAACCTTGCCACAAAGAAATTGGCAACAAGGAGAAGCATGTTGGTAGATCTTTTATGCTTAATTGGCTACAAAGTCTGCGTTTTCTAATATTTTTATGGGGAAAGACATCTGCTGCAGAGGTGCCCAGTATATATCATGGAATAATAATTGGTGAGATAACCCAGGCGGTTAAAGTATTTCTTGGAGAGATTTCTGTTTTGTGTAGTCCCAGATCTGACTTGGAGTAGTATAGAAGGTTAATGTGCTTGCAAAGCACATCATGTAATATGCAGATGATAGAATGTTTTTTTTAATGTAGCTAGGTAAGTGGGTTACTGCTTTGAACACAGATCCTTTCATTACTTGCAGTTCATAAATAGTAAGCCTTTCAATATAGCACAGTGAGCTATGTAGGATATGTGACTGCTACACCTTTTAACCCTCACTGACTCATGCAACACATCTTGTACACTGATTTACACACTTGCATGATTTATCTGTATGTTATGTAAATCGCTCTGACACCCTGCATTGGGATGTGTAGCGCTATAAAAGAAATAAAATAGTGCAATTTAAATTGTGTGTAAATACTGGGACAGACCAACACATATGACATTCTTACAGTTCATGCACTTACATAAAGGGACCTAACAAAGTCAAAAGCATGCCTCTCTTAAGTACCTGTGAAGAGATAACAAGCTGTGTGCTTCCCTCCTTTGCATTTACATTTAAGTGTGAGGTTCCAGGCCACTCCATCAAAAGGAGGCCTAATGGCCCCTTAACTTGGCCTTTATCTTTGGCCCAGCTGGAGGTGAAGATAAAAAAGCCCCCCTCGCTGCCAGCACGTTGCTGATGGGAATGAAAAGCAGACAATGTGCAGGTGCTGCTGAACGTGTCCAGGAGTCTGAAAATGATACCGGGACAAGTTCTGCATATTTCTGTGTGCCCAACTTCTTGGCAGGGTGGACGGCGTTCACCCTGTGAAAATAGTGGGGGGACCCACGCAGCACCTCCGCTCTGACCTTTGCTTTCACCTGCAGTGGCGTTGTAACTTAAACCCTGCTAATCCACCCCGCTGTTCGCCGTCCTTTTTCCCCCAGCCCCCCGGCCATGGGCGGCAATCTGAGGGATAGGCCCGGGCGCCAGAAGCTTTAGCTACGCCACTGCAGTGAGATCTTAGATGGGACTAAGAGGGGCTGCAAGCGAGATGGGGAAACTTGGGGTAAACGAAGCAGAGGGCTGCAGTCTTCTCTTCCCTCCTTTTTCTGACTCTGCGCACATGTTCATGTTTAACATCGTGAACACCGTAATAATAATAATTGATGGTTTCATTTATAACTCTTGTAACCATAGTTTCATAGCATTGCCACATGTCTTGAAGATACTATTTTTAACAACCCAGGCACGAATAAATATCACGTAGTCCCAGGACTTTAAGTGGGCCGGGTCTTGCCGGTGCACCAGCAGTACTAAAAAGCAGGTGCTGAGATGGGTCACTATCGGGCTTTCCATTTTTGCCCACACCCTCTGGGCAGAAACCTCCATTTTGTGTGACTCCTGTTTTCACTGGAATATCTGCTCTGATCCAGCTGCTTGAAGACATAATGTTCATTGCTGCAGGGAAGCGTGGCTCTTTTACTGGTGCAACACACTTTGCAGAACAGCAAGGCACTTTCTAATAATATGCAGAGTACATTATTACCGTGTTCACTACAAATGACATTAACTTTCATTGTCCTCCACTAGAAAAGGTTTCTGCCCTTCATGCTCTTGTATACTTCTACAATCAAGGCAATGATGATGCTTACATGCTGTTGTTGCACAAAAGGCCATATGCCTAGCCAGGGCACACCAAGGTCACGTTATGCTGTTTTATTTCTTTTTTTTCTGGCAGTTTATATAGTGCGAAAATTGGCACAAGAGCACTAAAGCACTTTACATATAAACCATATGTTTTTACATGACAATTGTTCTGCAGGCAGAAATGCTTCGAGTGTGTAATCAAAGTATTCGAACATATATTTTGTTAAACGCCAACGTTAGTAAAAAGAAGTTGTGTGAAAAAAAGTTATGATTGAAAGGGAAGGGCTTTACTTGGATATCCTGCTTTAAACACAGGAAAAAACAGAAGATGGCCTATATAAACTAACCTTTGCAAATCCACCCTTTGATAACTGGCCCCCCTGGAGAGAGAAAAGACTTAAAAGGAAACAAATTATTTGAAAAGGACTGCCCACGTTCATCCTCAGATATGTACCAACAGAAATCCATACCATTGACAAAGCCAACAGCCATGGCTTGTTGTGTATATATAATGTTATTTGCATTATTATATATCTGGATGCAATGACAGAAGCACCAAATTACCAGTGGGGCGTCACACTATGCAAAAGCTCATATTTTTAGCTTACTTCTCTTAAGCCACGTCCTTAATTATATCGGCCATGCCGCTTTGAGACACCCACCAGTTTTTTCATCCCACTTAAAGCCCTGCATAGGCCCTTCTTCGCAGTCCAGGATTTATTTCACAAAGCATGCTACAAATAGTAACTTGCTACGTTTATTTTTTTTTCTTTCTGAGCGTGATGAACTGCCAACTGTGGTAAACTTTTATGAGCATGGTAATTCGGCATTAGTCGCACCTGGAGGAAGCAAATGATATCATGTTGGATATTTGTATAACGTGCCCTGGCAGCCGGGAGTGGTGCAAATTGCTGGGGGCTTTGTTTCAATTGTTTTGTGGCTAGTCTTGTTTATTGTTCTCTGATTCTAACTCCTGGGGCCAGGCACCCTCTCACACTGCAGTGGATTTGAAAATGCAAACGCCTAATTGTCCCTTGCCACCAGGGCCGGACTGGCCGTAGCGGGCACCGGACGTTTCCCCGGTAGGCCGCTAGGGTGGGGGCCGTTTTTGTTACCGGGGGTCGGCAATATCGGCCCCCTGTAACAAAATCGCCCGAAACCGGCCCTCGCAAACTGCTCGGCTGCACTCCCCCTCACCCCAGGGGGGGCCGGCTGAGCAGTTTGCCAGGGCCGGTTTCTGTTCCCAGTCCGGCCCTGCTTGCCACTGTCCACCTGGGCTCTCTGCAGGTAGGGCCCTTCAATGCACAGAGTGGGCCGCACCGAAGCGACCTCTCACTCCGTGCGCCACCTCTTCAATAAAACAAGAACAACGCCTACTTTTCTCAGAAAGTAACTGTGGGTCAAAAGGTTGGTATGTGTATGGAAATGAGTGGCAAATTGTAAGGTACTACACTATGAACATTTTGGTAACCATCGGAGTCATTTTACACTCATTATCTAATCTGAAGAAACCTGTTACATATGTTTCTTTTATTATATTGGATTACACCATAATTGCATGTACATGTGATTTTCCTAGGATTACATTTGTACATGTGTGTGCTATTTCATGTGCATTCCCCCAAGGGCAGGATGACATATTGCACATTTATTTCTGCATCTACAAATTTGTCCACTGCCCCTATACCGTAGCCAAAACACACACAGCCATTTTCTTTGTCGGGCATACTGATACCACTGATTCATAAACCACAATGTCTGCTTGGTCAGTCTATCTTGCTCTATGCCTCACTTCACTCTGAGAATGCGGAAGAGAACACATATGCGCTGGTACAGGCAAAGCCTTGCAGCGCTATTCAGGTATCTCTCGGATGCTAAACTACACAGCTAGATGAAGTCAATCAATCAAAGCAAGCTTTATTCGGTTAAAAAAACGATAACAATCTCACATTTCATCACAAAGGAGTACGATAAAATGCATTTAAATTCCAATTAAAAGTTAGAAGAAGCATTTTCGCATTTCATTAACAACGGGATACAGTAAAGTGCATTTGAGGTCCAGTTGCAACCCAATAAACATTATATATAAAGTGTCATGTGCAAAATATACAACCTTAAGAACGTCCTAAAAACAAATTAAACAATCTCATCACAAGGGAATGCAGCAAAGTGCGTTTAAGTTCCAATAGCAGTCCCAATGAGCTTTATGCCTAAAGTGTTGTGTGCAGAAAAATTACAATCTAAAGCATTTCTCATGTCCTGAGTTATCAACTATCGGGATGCATCCTATCTATATATATATGTGGGCCTCGAGATGTGAGTTATTTTTCTTTACTCTAATCGCCCCCTGGATATAAACTGCCGCTGCATTGCAAACTCTAATATTTGCTAAATTACAGATATACTCAAAAGCATTTTTGCATGTATACAGTCTCTCCTTTAGAAACAATGGTCGTAATATACTTTTCCTTAGGTCTCTGTAAAAGTCACAGAATAAAATAAAATGCAAGGTTGACTGATCTGACTTTCCGTCGCAAGGCCCCATAGACGGAAACGTAATAAAAAAATGGGCTAGTCCCATTCTTAATCTAGTAAAATAAAATCTATGTCTTGTATTTGTAACCTGGATTAAATACTGTTGAATCCCTATCCCTGGAGTCCTATCTTTAAAAGACTTAGTCATCTGTTTTGAGTTTGCTTCGGTTTCCCTTGACCAATTCCTAGATTCTATAATGGCAGTTTTCAAAGCATGTTTACTATACTCAAGTATTTGAGGAGAGTTGTTAAAATCAACATTTTCAGCACATTCATTTGAAAGGGTATTAATATACATCATCCATGGTATCTTCTTCTCATGTTCTAATACAAGGCAGTCTTCGACAATGTCCCGGGTAAATTTTGCACCCTCCTTACTCCATATTCCATACCAGGTATTTATACTTGCCAGGCTAATAAAATCCTTATTATACGGAGCACCCAGCTCTTTATGTACACTATATGTGGGTGTGGAATTTGGAACAGCTAACAGTCTCCGTAAAAAAATTATTTTCTTGGGTCTGGAGGATGGAATGATTTGTTACTCTCCATAGCGCGGCACCGTAACATGTTCCTGAAAGACACTTGCTTTTGTACAATGACATGATTTCCCTAATGGGTTTATTACCCACTTTCTTTGAAAATCTAAAAATTGCTTCTATTACCCGAATACATTTTAATTTACAATGTTCGATGTGGGCTCCCCAATGTCCATTTGCTGTAAATGTTAAACCTAGGTAAACAAAAGAGTTTGTTACTGCAATAGGAACATTATTTACGTGGTGGGCCCTGGTCTTTATTTTTACACTCCCACACACCATTGTGAAGGTCTTTTTCAAATTCAATATCAAGTCCTTCTCCTGCATATAATCAGAAAACTTCTCGATTAGGGTCTGCAGCCCATTTGCAGTTCTTGATAAAAGAACTGCATCGTCTGCATAGAGCAAAGGGGGTATATCATGTTTGCCTGCTCTAGGGACATCAGCATTTAGTTTTTGCAAGGTTTCATCTACTCCGTTGATGTATAAGGAGAAAAGGAGTGGAGCAAGTACACAGCCCTTCCTAATTCCCTGTGTTACCCGGAAAGTAGTTGTACATTCTCCTTCTGTTCCATAACGAACTCTAGTGCTCAATCGACTGTATATTTGTGAGAGATATACAATGATGTCATTTGGTGCTCCCATGTGAGTCAATGTTTGCCATAGCTTAGCATGGTTAACCAAGTCGAAGGCGCTAGTAAGATTGACGAAACAGAGATGTAGATGACCTTTTTTAACAATTGTATATTTGCTGATTATGAGGTGTAAGTTTACACACTATTCGATTGTCCCTATCTCTCTTGTAAAACCATACTGGGAATCTGATAGAATTTTATTTTCATCTGTCCATGTTTCCAGCCTCTCCAAAAGAATTCTGCCCATCAGTTTAGAGGTTGTGTCGAGGAGGGAAATAGGGCAATAGCATTTGGCGTTACTTCTATTACCTTTTTTAAAAATTGGCACAATAATGCTCTCCGTCCAGGTTCTTGGCACTAGGCCGCCTGCTATAATGTTAAAAACTTTTTGTAAGAGTGGGGCCCAAAGATCTGTATCGGTTTTAAAAATATCTATCGGTACTCCATCTGGGCCTGGTGCCTTTCCATTTGCACATCTATCCAAGGCCAGTACGACCTCCTCTATTGTGATGCAAGCTAAATTAGGGGTTTCAAAGGTAATAAAATCTGTACTTTCTAAGGTTATCTGGTTACCTTCTAAGTTGAAATTTTCTACTAAAACACAATGTTTATCCTCTGGTTTAAAAACCTGACTAAAATAGCTTACCCATTCTGACGGCTGTACCAGGCTCTCAATTTTAACTGAAGTATGATCTTTAAAATAAGGGTGATTAATCATTTTCCAGAATAAGGAAGCATCCTTTGTGTTTGCAGCCTGGTTGATTTTCCCCAGGCATAATCCTGGATATCCCTTTTCCTTTTTATAATAGAGTCTTTATATATCTTCCTCTGTGTACTGATAAGTACACTATCTCTGGGCCGCAATTTTTAAAGATTTGTTTGCCTTTGTACATTGTGGGTCAAACCAACTAACTTTCTTCTGGGTGTTCTTTTTATACCTGCTTTTCAGGCCCCCTGATATCGCAGAAGTAATCTTGTGAAAAGCCCCAATAATCTGATGGTCGGTGGAGTCCCCCTTAATACATATCTCCATTTCATTTTTACAATTGTGCTTGAATTTATCTATGAAGTCATTAGGATTCACTCCAGACCACTTAACGGTGATACCATTCTCTCCCTGCGTTGATATAAAAGGTGCTAAACGGGGCCCTTTCTGAGGAGCCTCATTTAATTTACCAGTTAGAAATAAGGGATGATGGTCACTAAAACAGGTTTTTAGTACCTCCATTTTCAGAATTTGATCCTGCCCAGATACAGAGATTAATATGTGATCAATAATTGAACCCTGTCCATGACCTTCATAAGTTGGTAACCGGGTTGTCCCTCTGGGATAAACTGGTCCAATAATTCTAAATTGTATTTATACATGGCCTCATTTATAGTTTCATCATACGTGTTGTGAGTGAAATGTGAATAACTTTCACCAGGCTCGTTCCGGTATCCACAATATTTTCCGTCTAGAATTCCATATTTCTTAGTATTAAAATCACCAGACCAAATCAAAAAACAATCACTTCTAATATTTTTCAAAAATAAATCAAGCTCCTTCTCAAGGGTTAGTATAACTTGGTTTCTAGTATTATCAAATACATTGTTATAAAAATTCATTATTACGAAACACTGGTTATCCACAGATACAAACCACAAAAATTGAAAATAAGGTGAATCAGTGTATGCTTTCTTGTAAATTAGTGACGTGACAGAAATTAGGACTACTAAACCCCCTTTTGCCCTTCCATTTCGAGAGGGTGTTGCTAGCGTATCAATTGTTGTGAAACCATCAATATGGAAGGGTTTAGTATGCCAGGTTTCTTGCCTGCAAATGATTTGACAATAACTCAAAACATCCAACCAAGCTTCATCACTCAATCTCTTGTTAATGCCTGCAATGTTCCATGATACCAACATCAAGGACTTAAATTCCAAATTTTTAGTTGATTTTAATATTCGATTTGTTTTAGTAGAGAGAGAATTATATTCAGCATCACTGTGTAGTCAATCTAAATCGCTACATCTCCTAAGGGGTAAAAAGCTATTTGTCAAAATAATTGGTGTCAGCCTATCCTCCAGTGCTAGTCTGTTTGCAGGGTGGCTTCGATGTTCCATGCCTGGTTTATAAAAGAACCCTAAGGGGGCTGGGGTAATGACCGCTTTCTGGGGCTTCATTTGCATTATCCCTCTCCTATGTAACTCCTCAAGCAGAGATCTAACCACTTCTGGATTACGAAAAGAAAGGACAACACAATCTCCTTGGCAATCTTTTGGCAGTTTCCCCACCCAAAATACTCTTTCTGCCATGATGATATTTCAGGCCAAGATGTTTGGGTTATAGTAGCAGTATTTAGTAAACCAATGTATGGTCTTATTTATCAGGTCTCCCGAGCCCTCTTTAACCCCTTCCCTCAGCTCCGGGACATTTTTAAGAACAATAGTATAAGGTGTTGCCTCAGGTGGCAAATGGAGAGATCTCTGATGGGTTCTTGTACTTTGAGAAAGAGAATGAGTTTTGTCCATCTTTTTGGTCTTTATTATAGTCATTTTCGCATTGCTAGAATTTTGCGACCCAGGGTTAAGCATCGTATGACTAATTTTTGTGGTCAAAAGTTCCGCAGTGTTATCCCAGCCACCCGACGGTTGTATTCCCGGAAAAGTGTCGTTAAAAATGTATGTTTCATTATGTTCAATCATTTTCCTGGCAGTTATCACCTTTCGGCCAGATATGCTGGAGCTGTTTTCTATAGATATCGAATCTGTAATTATTTTTGAGATCTTGGCTACATCAGTTTTGATTTTTGTTATTTCTGACATCAAGTTCCTTTCAATTAAGTCAATTTTCCCATATAGTTTTTCAAATAAAGTTTCCAGATTAGTCTGACATTCAATACTTGTGGACTCACTTATGCTTTTACTCTGTCTCTCGAATAAAGATTGAGATTGTTTGCAGGGAACTTTTGTTTTTCCTTTCAATGGTTGTTTTTTTTTTATTCACTAAAGTGGTCGTTGGGCAATGCTCTCTGTTAGGACTGTTTAATTTGAGAGGTATTGTGGATACGCAAGGTGCTGTATTAGGATTCTGTATTTCGGCTATTATATCCTTTTGTTGAGGATTTATGTCTGTACCGGTCTCTAGTATTTTTTCGCTTGATACTGTTCCTTCGGTTACCGCGGTGAGGGCTGTTTTGGTGGCTGCTACACGCTCCTCAACGTTGACAATTTCGCTGTTAATTAAGCCCATAGCGGTATTTAGGTAGTTTGTTATGGGTGCGCTCAATCTGGCATTTTTATTTTTGCTGCCTGATGCAACAGCTGTAAGTTTACGCTTTTCCCATAGTTATTAACAAAACTAAAAGCCTTAATGGGTGACCAGAAATATAACTATATCCACTCTTACCGCAATATTAAGGATCCTGGATCACGGATTCTTAGGGGGGGGTGGCCCCAGCCCAGCCTCTTTCGGCTGCTGACGGGCGCAGCCCAAGCACGCCCCCGCGTGGCCCGGGGATTGCCCTCGCGCTGCCCGCGCTGCGGGAGCCCTGGACGCTATTTATGCGCCTCCTGGCGTGTAGAACAAACGTTGGCAGCGTCCAAGCCGCTTGGCAGGTTGGGGGTTGTGGTGTCTGGCTCCCCCGCAGTCACAGCAGCAATTCAGAAACGGGCTAGATGAAGTCATGTGTTTTAGGTCTCGGCTCTAGACAGCGCACATGCGTTGTCTCAAACCGAGACATGCTGCATCTACTACATGGGCTTCAGCCTGCCCATGGGCTTCCCATTTGCTGAAACCATTGTCACTCTTAAATTCTATCCACATAATTCCACACCACACCATGCCACTTATTTCCACTACACAACTTCACACCACGCCACACAATTCCACAACAAACAAATCCAATCCAACACATCTCACCCTTGCACTACCACCAACCCTGTCATCTCTCCCCCACACACCCACAGCCCCTCATCTCTCCCTCACACTTGCAGTACCCCCTCTCATCTTACAATACCACTGCCCTCTCAACCCTCCCTCACATTTTCTGTCTCCTCTCTATACTGCCTGCTCACACATGCTACCTTCCTGTACCTCCTCACGCTCTGCACTGGTCGACCTCTCGCTTCTACCCCATGGGTGCCCCTTCCACTCGTGCCTCTGTCTCTCTCTCTGTCTCGTACTCTCTCTCACCCCTCTATCTCGCTCTCTAACACACTCTTACCACCACTCTCATATGGTTCACTTCAGGTCTTCAAGCACAGTTTCAAAATTTCCGTCACTCAAACCCACGCTCTCCTCTTCTTCGGGTGTCTTCTGCTTACACATGTGCTCCCTCTTTATGCATCTGTGGCCTGCTCTCCCCTTCTTTCTCACACTCTTTCTGTTCCCTTATCTCAAATTGAATCACCACTTCCTACACAAACTACCTATCCCTCTCGATCTTCCTTTCTATCTATTCTGTGCAGCTCTCACCCCTACCTATTCACCATACCACAAAATTCCCTTACACAAATACACAACACAATTCCACAACTAACAATGCCCAATACAACCCACATAATTCCACTTCACACCATATACATCCACTTCACTCCAAACCAAAACATATAGGTAAAAGGCATTGTCATTTACGTCAATTGCTCTAAATCTAAAAAATCTGAGACCTATTGTATTGCAAATGCTTGTTAAATTATGCAATCCAATAACTGTGAAGGTCTCTGCTCATTGGCTGAGGGGTCTGAAAGGGGTGATGTAGCTGATCAGTGGCTAACAAAAGCAAGACAATGAAAGGCTCAGACTAGATGAATAGTTTAGAGAAATGCAACAGCACCAAAAAAGGCAGAAGTGAGGTGCCTACCTTAACCAGTAGTTGTCAATCTAGAAACATGTAATATGATTCTCTTAGAATACGTCAGTCACAACAGCAGTCCCAGCTCTTGCTAGGTAACCTAACACTCTACACTGGTATTGCATGTATGTATGCATAGATATTTCTATAATCTGAACTTCAGAAATATTGGAGTGTTGATGGATGGGCCAGCCCATCAAATAATGTACTCTGTTCAGACAGAACAGTGGAGGTATGTATTCTATTGACCTGGCAGATATACAGCTCACCATATTGAGGGATTTCTGCCAGCCTGAAAATCCCATGCTAGTTTGTAGGACTTGAGCCAATAACATCAACAGTTGTGGAAACATCCAGCTGGCACAACTGCAGGGTCGACTTTGACAGTGAAGTGAGCAGATTGATGGAATTTCATTGCTGCATTTCACCCTGATTCAAGAGCAGCTCAAGAGGCAATTCTTGTTGATTTTTCCTGTAGCTGGATAGTAATTTCTTTCTTTAAAAAAAAATATTTTTATTGAGTTTTCAACAACTTTAAGATCACAATTCTGTAACACTGCATCGCCATCCACCTGATGCTCCCCTTGCTCAACATCCCCTTTAGTTCCAGAATACCATGAAGTAGACCCCAGTTAAGTCCGCTGCAACCAGTCCGGTGCACTATAGATTGTTCTGTGCCCCCAGACAACTGTGCGCTTTTCCCCCAACAACTTCCTATGGGTGGGCAGCTCTGGGTATTTTGTGCTGCACTTTTCACTGTCCCCAGATTCTATCATACTTTTGTGGTCACCCTCTGGACCTATACACTGCTTCCTCAGCTGAAGAGCAGTAATCCACCCCTCTTAGCCACTTTGAGATTGGGAGAGCCCCCTGGATCTCCAATGGCCCGCTATGTGACGTTTAGACAAAACACAACTGATCCCAACCATCAATTTTTGTCCCCTTACCCGTCCCATCCCGGGAATACATTCTGGGATCTCTGTAAATTGTATTCAGCTTTGAGTTGATCATAGAACATCATATGGTGTGTCTGCCAGACGTCTCCCAATTTAGAGATCCCCAACTAATCTCTTTGCCCTCGAGCCCTACTGTTTCCCATAGCCATGTACCCTTCCACAATGGCTTCTTCCTAGTGGGCACCCTCCACTATCGTATCCACTACAATGCCTCCTTCCAGCTAATCACAGGAATGGCTGGAATGGCCGGGGGAGTGGGCAGGAGGGACTCCCTATACAGCCAAAACCCTGGTGCTTGCCTGGTAAAGAGAGTCCGCTCGAGTCTCGTAGCTGGGTCCCCTGGCCCCAAAGATCCAGTCATTAACCACAAGCAGCTGAGCTGCCCAGTAATACAGCCTGATGTCTACTGCCCCTAGTCCGCCATCATAAGGGGATTGTATGCACTTCTTATGGGAGAAAACTGCGATGATCCTCGCTACTTGTAGATACTGATGTTGGCCTGTAGGGTTGTAAACAAATGGCTAGGGATTTTGTGGGGGTAGTGTTGCAAAAAATACAACTGCTGTGACAAGGCCACCATTTTGAAGAGGGCTATACACCCCATCATGATCAGGGAGAGAGAGCTCTATCTCGCCATATGTCCCTTGATTTTGCATGTCAACGGGGTTATATTGCTGCCCCAGCGTTCCTCTGGGTCTCTTGATAAGTGCATGCCCAAGTGTTTGAAATTGGGTTTCTGGTTGGCAAAAGTACGCACCCTGTCCAAGCAGAAGCCATAATCCTAGTTAGGGTAAGCTAGATGCACACTAAAAGATAACCTGTGCTCACCCTCTGCTAGCTTGGCACAGAGCAGTCATGCTTATCCAAAGAGGCAATGTGCAAAGTATTTGTGCAACACACACACACACACACACATGCACAGTAACACAATGAATACACCACAAAGACTCCAGACAGGTTTAGAAAAAATAGGCTATTATATTATACACAAAACAAGACTAAAATGACAAAAATCCAATGTATAGAAGTTGAGTTATTAAATTTTAAATGAATAAATGCATTAAAGCACTTAGAAGCAAGTAGCGCTAAAAAGGTTACTTTAGGTCGTGCTGGATTGGGTCAAAGTCAAAGTTCAGGCCAACCGCGTGGAAGCGCAGGCCAGCTACAGGACCCATGCAGGACCCAGTGAACAAAGTACCTTTCCCGGTCGCAAACAGTGAGATGCGTTGATCTGCTCCACGTAGTGAAGGCGATGAGTCAGTTCCGCAGACGGGTGCCAGATTCGAGAGGTGTCGAATGATGTGCCGAATCGGATTCTGCCACACAGTTGAGGGGATGCATAGATCTCACCAAGCTGCAGCGGCGGCGATACGCCATCTGATGTATCAATCTCTGGGGGCAAAGCACTAGTTCTGATGCACTGTGCTGATTTTACTCCAGCAACCGGTTGATGCGCCAGTTCTGATACACACAGACACAAAATGCATCAAATTCCATGCTGCAAGTATCTGGGCCACTTCCAGTGAGTTCAGGCACAGGAGCAGGGATAGAGACTTTGATGTCCCTGAGTCTCAAGCAATAGGAGGCAAGCCAACAAGCCCTTGGAGATCACTTGGAGGAAAGGCAGAGTCCAGCTCTCCTTCAGCACAGTCAGAGAGCATCAGACAGCTGGACAATACCAGAGAAAAGCAGGCCTTCTAAGCCTGCAGTCCAAAGATGAGTCATTTAAGCAGCACAGCAGTCCTTCTGCCAGAGAGTAAGTTCAAGATCCAGAAGTGCCTGATTTTGGGGGGGTCAGAGACCCAGTACTTATACCCAAAAGTGCCTTTGATGCCGGGTGGTGACTTCAAAGCAGCTCTCTGAAGTGCACAGCTTCCCCTTTCAGCACAGTCCTGTCTGCCAGGCTATCTGTAAGGGGTAATCAGTCCTTTGTGTGGGGACAGGACACTGCCTATTCAATTAAAGTGTTAGCCCCTCCCTTGCACCCTGACCAGGCAAGGCCATCAGAATGCAGATGTATGTAGATGGATACTCAGACACACCTATCCTTTCTGTGTTGTGGCTGTCTAGAGGGAATGCACAGTGTAGCTGTCACCTACCCCAATTATTGTGGATGGGTTGTCAGGCACACAAAGCAGTAAGTGCCTACTTCCTAATAGTGGCATTTCTAAAATAGCAATGTTAAATTCAACTTCACCAGTAAGTAGGATTTATCACTACCATTCCAAACATATGAAACATGAAAAAGCTACTCCTCTCTGATCAGGAAATATAGCTTAAAAAGTGTATTAAGGAATTCCTGATGCTAACCTATGAGAGGAGTAGGCCTCACAGTACTGAAAAGTGAAATATGCTGTTTGTCACTACCAGGACACGCAAAACATAAAAGTACATGTCCTACCTTTTACTTACATAGCACCCTGCCCTTAGGGCTACATAGGGCCTACCTTAGGGGAGACTTATAAGTAATAAAGGGGGAGTTTAAAGCTTGGCAAGTAGTTTTAAATGCCAAGTCGAAGTGGCAGTAAACTGCAGGCACTGCAGTTGCAGGCCTGAGACAGGATTGAAAGGCTTCTTCTGTTGGTGGCACAATCAGAGCTGCAGCCCGCTAGTAGCATTCAATTTACAGGCCCTGAGTATATGGTATACCACCTTACAAGGGAATGACAAGTAAATTAGATAGGTCAATTAATATACACCAATTGTACACATGTTTAGGGAAGAAGCACATGCCCGTTAGCACTGATTCGCAGTGGTAAAGTGCTCAGAGTCTTAGGGCCCACAAAAGATTCAGCAAAATTTGGAGGAAAAAAGATTGGAGGAAGACCACCCTCAGGCTGAAAGGTCTAACACCAAGTATTTAAATGCTCCAGATCCCCTAGGAGTAACTCTGGAGGAGTGCCCATCACAGGGATTATGGCTGATTTCCCCCAGTTCACCCTCAGGCCTGGCACTTCTTTGTAGATTTCTAGAATGCAAATCAGCTGTAGGATCGGTTGGTTTAGGTGCTAAATATAAAGCGGGACATCCTCCGCATACAAAGAGATGCAGTCCCCTAATTCTACACCCCACCTCAAGCCCCACACCTCCCCGATCTATTTAACTCGTGGTTCAATCACAAGAGCGAATAGTAGAGGAGTCAGAAGGTGGCCCTGCCAGTGGCCTCTGCCTATCTGGAGCTGCTGTGAGTAAATGCTGTTCACTCTGACCCTAGCCCATGGCACCGTGTATAACATCTTTACAGACTCATGGACTCTAGGGCCAAAATTAATCTTTTCGAGGATGGCGTGGAGGAAAGGCCATTCAACTGAGTCGAAGGCCTTCTCAAAGTCCAGTTGCATCATGGCTGTGTGGTCAGATACAGAATGTATGTAGTACAAGGCCATATTTATCCTCCTAAGACAAGGCCGGGTGCCTCTGGCTGGCACACAGCCATTTTGATCGCAATTCACTAGGGATCTCACCTGTTTTAGTAGCCTGGTGCTAAGGCCTTTGCAACTATTTTGGCTTAAATATTAATTAGGGTGATCAGACTGTAAAATGCACCATCTGTAGGTGGCCTATATGGTTTGGGGAGGACTACCACTGAGGCCCCCTATATATCATAGGGAAGTATCACAGCTCTCCCTGCAGCTTCAAACATTGTAAAGAAGTGAGAGAGTAGTGTTGATGCAAACTTTTCTAAGAATTGCATAGGGAATCCACTTGAACCCGGCACCTTCCCAGATTGCATCTCCTGCAAGGCTGCAAATAACTCCTCCTTCGACAGGGGAGCATCCAAGTCCTGCAGCATGACCAAGTCCGCAGCTATGGGGTGTTGTTGCTCCACTTGCCCGACAGGTTGGATTGGTAAAGTTTCTCATAGTAATGTGCGCAGGCCTTGCTGATTGCCTCGGCATCGTGGGTCACCTCACCGTCGGGCCCCGTGTCTATGAGACAAACCTGTCTGACAGAGTTGGTTGCACACCTGTGTAGCAATGTTCCCATTTTGCTCCAAATGTGTACTCTCTGTTTTTGAGAATCGGACACTGCTGCCCCGGCACGAGTCATCAGTTTCTGTTTAAGGGACTCCCTAGTAGCCTGTAGATGACAAAGTGTTTCATCATCTCTCATTTGGGTTAGGCGATATTCTAATTCCCCAGTCTGCCTTTCTAGGGCTGTAATTTATTCTTCCCTTTTCTTTCTCCTCCCGCAGGGTATGCTATTATGTCCCTCTGAAGAACTGCTTTCATTCCCTCCCACAATGTGATTGGGGAGACCTCTGTTGTGGAGTTTGCTCGCAAGTAGAGTTCTATTATTTCCTTATGTGTTCCTAAAATCTAACATCCTTCAGCCACCCAACCTGAAGGCTCCAGTGCGTATGAGACCTACGCATCCCCAGCCCCACCGTTAGTTTAATCGGTGAGTGGTCCAACTGTACCCTTCCGTGAATTCGGAGTCCAGCAGCTGGGAGGAAGAAGCAGTCTAGTCTTGAATGCGGCCTATGGGAGTGGAAATAATACGTGCTGACTGGTTCTTTGCTTTCCATGGATTGCAAAACGTCAGATACTCCGCCCATGGCACAAGGGTCTAGCCTCTCTTTTCACATCAAGTTGAAGGTGTATGACATAATTGAATTTGCCCTCTACGATAAGGTCCCCATCTGAGCCAGAGGTGATAACTGTCTTTCATCGTGGTCGCCTGCAGGGTCGGTGAAATATACACAGACACCACCATCCATAGGATGCCATAGAGGAATCCCATAACCACCACATATCTATCCATGGTGTCTCAGATAGCGTCCATGACCATCAGGGGAAAAGTAATTCCTCTTGAGCACCTAGTGAACCCTGCATGTTGTACCCAGTTAAAGCCATACTGTCCCAAAAAGGAACCCCTATTCCCAAGCAAGTGTCTCTTGCAACAATAGAACCACCAGGGCCAGCTTGTGGACCTATTGACAATTGTTGTGAAGTTTATTTTATCCGGCAACCCACTGACATTCCAAGACAATAGCTTTTAGTGGATGGTGTTGTTGTAGGAGGTCTTGGCGAGTCATTGAGCCCATTTGATGAGGGCCCGTGCAATGTGTTTTGCGTGAGGCATAGTGTTGCAACCAAAATCAGCCCTAAAGTACCCATCTTCAGGCGTGGCTGGCATAGGTAACAGCGGTGGGGTGGGGCAGGGTTGGAGAGTGGGAAGTCGGCAGAAAGTAATCACCATAGTCTTGTGCAGCTTCGCCCCGCGCCAGACCCTCTCTCCAGAGGCAATGTGCCTCTTCTCCATCAGTGAATAAAAATAAACCTGTAGCTATACATGGAGGAAAGGAAGGGGACCAAACCCCTCCTCTATAATGCTGAATAACGTCTCATCATCCACTAGTAGGGTCCCCTCCCCGGTGATCACCAGAGCTCTCTGAGGAGGATGCCCTACGTCTGTCCTCTGGTTGTGACCAGAGATGCCCTCCTAATAGTCTGCTGCATTTCCTCCTAGACTGGGGTGGTTGACCCCCTACGGTCTCCCGAGATGTCATTGGCTCCTTTGTTGTTATGGGCAGGTATTTCCTCTCCACTGCTCAGTCCCAGGCCTCTACCAGGCTCTCAAAGAAAATGGTTCTCCACTGAGACATTACTTTCAGTTTGGCAGGGTACATCAGCATATATTGAATGTCCACAGCCCTGACTTTCCACCTAACCTCTAAGAAAGATTTACAAAGGAGCTGCACTTTAGCTATGTAATCGGGGAAGAGCATAACCCTGGAGTTTGTACAATGGACGTCTACATGTTGGCGTGCCTGCCACAGGATAGAGTCTCTGTCCACAAAGTTCAGTACCCTGATGACAATGGCTCTAGACGGTCCCCCCGGCGGAAGCCTTAGGGCAAGCACCCTGTGTGCCCTTTCCATAACAAAGTAGGGGGATAACTCACAATCCGGGATCCAGGTTCTGAACTATTCCATGACGAATTTCTCTGGGTGCTGGTCTTCCATGCCCTCTGGCAGGCACACCAGCCATAAAGGCACAGGAGTCACCCCCTACACCCAATACAGGGAACATCTGCCTACGCTTCTCTCTGTGATGCCATGTCTTGAGGGTCCAGAACAGGGGCCACCCCCTCTATCCTCCTGAGACACCACAGCGATCAGAGGAGGAGTATGGCTGAGCTTGTGTGACTGTCACTGCCCCGTGTTTGCCGTAGTATTTTCCCAGGACCTCTGGGTTCCTGGGGAGGGGTCACCTCCTGAGGGGGAAGCTGTGTGCCCGTCTACTACCTTTGGGGCGAGACGTCTTCTGTGGGTTTTGACCCACCCGGGCTGCAATCGTAGTCCTAGATGCTCATGCTGTTCAGCCTGTCTCATCTATTCTGTTCCACCAGTTCGGCTGGGCTGTCACAAGCCCATGTGGCTGCCTAAAGGTGAAAGGGGGTCCCTACCTCTCTTCTCCCTGTGGCTGTCTCCTCTCCTTCCCTGTGACCCAAGAGTCAATGCGGAGGTAAAGGTGGGTCGCTGCTGTGGGATTGCAGCTCCAGGTTGTGTCCATTGGCGGCATGCCCGTCTCACGGCAGGTCGTTGTTTGCTTAATGCGTTTCTCTCGTCCCCGGCTCCCTGCATGGGCTTTGGTAGGCCAAAGGGGACAAGCATAGGGGCTGCCTCATGGATTTTTGCATCAGATAAAAGGTCGTCCCATAGTTGGCTCGTCCAGGCTGCAGTTGCAGTCCTGGCCAAGCAAATCACCCAGCCTGTCTCCTCCACTCTAAGGTGTCCGGTCCGCTATTACGGGCTACCGCTTGGAAGTGAAAACAGCTTTGTGCCACACCCCGGCTAATCGGCTGTCTTCTCTCCCTCGCGCATCCCAGGAGTCGATGCAGAGGGGGGTTCGCCACTGTGGGTTGACAGCTCCAGGTGGTGTTTGCCACCGGCAGGCCGTCTCCCGGCAGATTATACCAACATCCATGCTGTCGATCACTGAAATTGTCTCTCTCATCCCGGGCTCCCTGGATGGGCTTGGGTGGGCCAAAGGGGGTGAATATAAGGGCCACTGCTCAGGTGCTTGCGACCGAAAAAAGGTCGCCTAAGGGTCGGATTCAGCAGGATTCTCAGAGCTGGCATGTAGCTCGCTTAAAATGCAGCCACCAACTTAGGCTGCTTGGCCACGCCCCCCAGTAATTATTTTCTTGATGCTCTTTACAATGTAGTGGCGGTGAGTGATCTGTCAATGGTAGGCGAGCCCTTTGGAGCCAGGATGGTATTTTTCAGATTAGGTAGAAACTGTATTGTTTAGAAAGAGTCATACAAGATTTCTTGGGTAAAGAGCAGAGTGAGCACTTCTGGTAGCAGCACACTTGTACACTGCCAGCTCACCATTATTCACTGTTTCTGCATCTTTGATCCATTACTCACAAAAGCAATATTTAACTCCCACATCTTCTGCTTTTAAAGGTGATGAACACAAGGTGCTATGGATGTGAAATGCCAAAATAGGAAGTGAGCATAGTATGCAGTTTCTTGTACAAATGTTTTTTTTTGTTTTTAGTTGGTTGAGGTGTGCACCGTTTCATGACTTCCGTCTCTGCGAGACTCATGACAGTCTACATTTGTTGACAACGGTCTTGGTAATGCTGATCTTTTTTATTATATTTTCAGTATCCATATAAACTGCTTGAAGAAGTAACACCACCGGAACACAGGGATGACTTCAACATCCCCACCTTTGCAGCTGAGAAACATGTGAGTTGTCTTTAAAATACCATACCATCATGTTCATGTGCCTTCTCTCTCAAACTCTGTTTCTTCCATTCCATCTTCACAAATCAAAGTAAATCCGCAAGATATCACAGGAATAACTGCCCATGGAAAATGCACTCCATTCTCAGAAACAAAGGAATTCTTTAGGACATTAACAAGGAGTGAATGGTGTAGCAACTCAATCCGTCTCTCATCCACTGGTACCCTTAGAGAGCTAGAGCTGATTGCTTAGCTTCAAAGCTGGTTTTAGTGCACAGTGTAAATGTACAAAGGTGGAATCTATCTCCTGATGGAAACAGAGATTAATTAAAACAATCACCCTTCTGACTAGTAAACTAACCTCTTCTGTGAGAGAAGAGAACAAAATACACGGGGTTGATCCTATTTGTGGACGAGCAAGAAACTATGGGCTCAAAAATTCCATTTCACCCTAGGAGCACATTTAGCTTTTTCTATCCTCACTTCTAGACTAGACAAAGGATTCGGCTGGCATTTTAGAGAAAAATAAGTCAACTGTTATACATGTTGTCATGTCTAAATAGCCTTCTTGTTTCCATTCTCTCTATCTACCAGCTCGAGTACATGATCAAAATGATGAAAAGCACTCTCAGGTTGTGCGAGTCCATACTTTCTAAGTAGGGTGAGGTAAGATTTTGATGCTTTTTTTCTGTCAATGTGAGTGAGAGTGTGAGTACTATCAGACTGAAAGGATCACACAACAAACCGTCACTAATCGATGGGGGTCACTGAAAATAATGTAAATGTAAGGTGGATTTGTAGAGCTCTGCTTGCCACCTGTGAGGGTCTCCAGGCACTTCTTCCATACAATTATGGGTTTGCTTTACTTGCCAAATAATCCACCCTATGCTACATACTTTGCAGTTTTTCACAAATAAATGTTTTGCTAGTTTAGAAGGATCAAAAATTACACATGGTGCTGCGCAATGGCAAACGTTAACTACTCACCTGAATTTATCACCCATGTGTTATACTGGTACTACAGAGGCAAAACTTTTTGCGAGAACAGCATTAATATTTGATAAAACAGCTAAATAGTATTGTCACAGAATGTACTACATTATGCTGCATAATTTTCACTGTGTTCCATAATTTGGCCTTCCAAATGTGTCTCATGAATATCAATATTGTGGGACTCTAATATCATTGACAAAAAAATCGAGAGACAAAATATCAAAAGGTAAGTATGTATAGATTTTTTGTACCTAATTCCACATATGTGTACCAAAAAACATATACATATATCTTCATTTATGTGGAGTTAAGAATGGCAAATGTATACGTCCCTTTGTGCATTTACCCTTCGATATTTTGTCCCTCGATATTTTGTCCATGGTTTTACTGTGCCATGATATTCTTGTACTAGACGTTCAAGAGTACAATCGGCCCTTCATAGTCTCATAGTTCCAGAGCCACTTCTAATATAAGGCCTTTTGTTAATGCTTTAAATTACATTACAGTTGGGTGTGTAGAAAAAGAACGAAATACATAGGTTTTCAAGAGTCTTGGGGAAAATTGAATCAACATACGACATGGAGAGACTGAAGGCTCACATCCCATTGGTGCTGGAGGAGGAGCGATTCCAGGGAAGGGTCATTCAAAGCAGTCCTCATCATCGAAGAAACAATTTTATGTTGGGGAAGATTGGGTGCAAAACCTTTTAAAAGAGAAAGACTTTGTTTATATGAATTCATTACGTGCATCATGTGAGAATAGAGCCACCAAGAGCTTGGCTGTCATACCACTATGGATGCTTTGGGATTGCCACAGAAGAGCAAAATAATTATGCAAATCTAGTTCGGATGCAAGGGGGGCCCAATGGGTAAGTAATGTTATCTGCCCCCTAGAGTCTAAGGCTGGCGTTCATCAGGTCGCGGTCACATTGTTAAAAATAATCTGTATGATTACAAAACACCTACTGGCTTTTTAGGGACTTCAAAGAGTGCTAGAATTCTGTGAAGTAGCTCCTTCGTGGGAGAGGTTGTGACACTGGAGAAGACAAGAGGCAGCTACTGGAGTACAATATTGTATGGCAGCACATTTTTATGAACTGCCTTGCCTCTTGTGTTTGAAGAGGCACAATCTCTTCCCAGCTAACTCCCCCTTTACCTTGGTTAAAGGTATTCAAATTCTTTGCAAGCCAACATTTAAAACAAGGCAAAAGATACTTTATGAGCTCATGGAGCCTCCACGTTGCTTGCTAGACTGTGAGGATGGGCAATTGCCTACTTGACCTATCTGACCTTGTACCTTTCAACTTTCAGGTTCCAGCCCAAGTGCCATCTCTTTGGCATTTGATTCTGACCACTGTGACTGATATCACTGACAACATTTATGGAGGATCCCTCACCATTTCCTTTCTGATAAGCATTCAGTGCTGAAACACCATATCCCACCAGAGGACATGCAGAGAACCATTAGAAATCATTGAACAGTAAAGCTTCACCAGCCATAGAGAAACATGAAGATTCGACTTTTGTGATTTGGCGAAGAATGACGACCGCATCTCAGGAGTACGGCTTAGGGTCACCTCCAATGACAACGAAGTACTGCTTCCTCTAGTCTGGGGCTCCTACATCAAATCATTCCCAATATCAGCCATGACTCGTTGGTTCATCACGTCTTGAGCAATATTAAGCAGTTGTTAAATATTTATTGTACAGCTATGATGAATTTGAAATTGCTTACTATTTGTAAAGTAAATCTGACTCTTTAAAATATGTGTATTGTGAATGTTCTTACCCAGACTTACTGAATGTAAACATTGTACATTTTTTGTTTGTTATGTATTTTAAGAGCCCTTGGCACAAAATAAAAAAAATGAAGAAAATAAATGCTCTTGTCTTTAATGAGCTATCATATAATCTTGGCTACATGACTGGCGTAATCCTTCAAGATAGAGTTTCAAAGCTAAGTAGGTGTGGGGCATATTGCAACACAATGCATCACTCTTGAAAAATTACTCTCAGCAAGGATTTTTTATAAAGAATTTAAGATTTGGATGGAACATGTTTCTTAAATCACATTCACAAGTTTGAAACACAGGGACACACTGGTCTTTGTCTATGAATTCGCTTGGCTCAGACGTGTGCAAGAGAAGCAATATGAAGAAAAGAATTCTGTTTATTAGCTGGGCAGTAAACTCTGCTTCACTTGTGGAGTTTGCAGAGTTTTTCCCACTCTGCGCTCTGCACAGAGCACGGAGATCCGAAAAACTCTGCATAGTGCCATGGAGTGGAGTATTTCCTCTCTCGCGGCTCACCAAGGGTAGACTATCTCCCGGCGAGATTTGTCAACACGGGCAGTTGCAGCAGGTCGTTACCGCTCACGTTGAGAAACCTGCCACTTGCGTTGAGGAAGCTGCTACTCAAATTAAACATCTACTCGATCGGCAGAAAGAAGCTTGCTCTCAGTCGTGGCTCCTGGAGGGAGTGCTGCGGGGCGGTGGGGCGGGGTGGGGGAGGGGCAGGGTGGGGGGTAGTAAACTCCGGCATAAGGCCGAACGGATTACATTGCGCACGCTGCATCGCCATTTGGCGTTGCAGGGCGCACAATGTAATTCGTTTTATTTATTTATTTATGTACTTACCTCCATTCGGCCTTATGCCGGAGTTTACTACCTCCCGCCCCACCCCACCGCCCGCAGCACTCCCTCCAGGAGCCGCGACTGCTTGCTCTTCTTGCGCTGCATGTGGTGCCGTTCACGCTGTTATGCTTCTGGTGCTAAAAATCAGCAGTGTGACTTATCTCACTCCGCCGCTTGTGGAACTCCGTGGAGCGGCGTGGAGTTTTTTGTCACTCAGGCCTACTAATTTGTCCCTTGTTTATGTAAACACTTATGCCAGCCCTTAAAAAGCCATTAAGGATCTAGGAAACCACTTTTACACATCACCATAAAAAACAAATCCATGCTGATCACATTTATGAATCTTCTTCAACTATTCTCAACCATCTTCGCTATTTGGGATGTTTCAAGGGACAAAAAGAATCTCACTGTTACACATAGTATGTAGTGTCCTTGAGCAGGGTAACGGGCACATACATCTTTCTTGAGGAAATAAATAACAAAGTAAAACAAAAGTGGAAGAGTATCCAAGCCCCTAACTCGCAGGAGAACTTTCGCTTCTTACCCCAAATTATTTTTTCGAGTCCTGACTCATTCTAAGAAGGAAGAGCTGTAACTGAGGATCATATGGCTTCTCTGGCACAAGTCAGAGACAAGGTAATTAGTAAACAAACCGCCGTGGCTGTCTCTCAATGTCCTTTGTTATAGAGAATTTTCTTGTAGTTTAGTAAAAGTGGGAGGGATGGGATCAGATGAGCAGGATGAGGGTTTGGTGCTTTTTATGGCAGGCTTAATACTGCTCTCTCTGGAGGGATTTCTTTCCTCATGATGCTTCTTGTTACTTCGTCTTTACTTGATATATGAAAACTCATGTTATAGAGTATAGTGCCTCACTAAAGGCCCATACTAACTGCCTCTTCGGGTACAAGTCCTTAAGGCCTATGGAGATTTGATTGTGTACAAATTGTAGAACAATATGATAGTGCTAAGTTTTTTTTTACAGAGAACTGTATACATAACCTATGGTCTGTTCACAAATAGTGTTAATTATCCGCTAAAGGCTTTTGTCCTGGGTTCCCATATGAACTTGCTTTAATATGATGGTTGTAATGCCACCTTGCCCAGCATAAGATTGCTAAAAGACTGGACCTCATAATAGATAACTAGGATGTGGCTTAACGGCTAGGGCGGCCAACTTTGAAACTGGGAAACCATGTTCGAGTCTATTGGGAGGCTCAAACATCCTGTGAATCTGGGCAGATCACTTAATCCCCCTGTGCCCAAAAACAAATAATGGGGCATATTTACAAGCCCCTTTCGCCACGGGAATGTCACTTTTTACGACATTACTGTGGCGATAGGGGCTTCCCCTTATTTACGAGGCAGCGTTAAGCCACTTAACGTAGCTTAACGCTGCCTTGTAAATAAGGCCCCATTTCACGCTAAGCTTAGCGTGAAAGGGGAGGGCAATGGGTGTTGCTGTGGGCGTTCCCCCGCAACACCCTTTGATTCTGACCCTGCATCCTATTTACAAGAGAAGCATAAATAGGAGGCAGCGCCAGAATTAAGGCCAGGGAAAACCTGGTCTTACCCTGCCGCAACGAGGAGAAATGTTTTGTTTCTCCTCGTTTTTGCTGTTTTCATGTGTGCTGCGTTTTGTAAATGAAGTAGGGTCCTTGTAGGTAGTTAGTCCAGTAGCCAGTAGTGTAGATTATGTAGTTTATTAGGTTACAGGAAAGATGGTACAAGCCCCACCGGGAACAGCATCCTGCTGCTCAGCCCCACTCATATCAACTGACCACTCATCCAAACCATGCACTCATCAACATTCTATTACATCACACTCACACAGGCTGAGCAGCAAGGAACTAGAAGACATAGGATATAACACATCTCCTTCCTTTAGGAAATAATAAAAACAACAGGAAGCAAAGTGAAAGGAATAAATATTCACACTTGCTGTAAACGTAAATAATCGAACCTGAATCACAAGGAAAGATCACATTACATAAGATTAAAATTTCATCCCATAGATATAAAAATAAAATCAGGTCACATAGTATGAATCAATGCATTCCTAGAATTGTAAAGAATAAAACATAAGATTACGTCACAATGCATGAATCATTACATTCCTAGAATTGAAAAGAAAAGGATGACAGATTACATTTAAATAAAATCACGTATTATATATCTTCTGCTCCCGAAAGAGAAAACCAAATATATATATCTAGTGATAAACACTAGAACATAGATCAAATATAAATTACACACCACATCTCGCTATGCAAAGGAACGCACATGTTCCAGGCAGGATGCAACTTCCACACCCCGGTACTGTACGTACTGCAGAACCACTACAGCACTCATCTCGCTGGGCAAAGGAATGCAAATGTCCCAACTACAGCACTCAACTCGCTGGACAAGGGAACGCACATGTCCCCACTGCAGCACACATCTCGCTGGAAAAAGGAACGCACATGTTCCCACTACAGCACACATCTCGCTGGGCAAAGGAACGCACATGTTCCCACTACAGCACACATCTCGCTGGACAAAAGAACGCATGTGTTCCCGCTACAGCACACATCTCGCTGGACAAAGGAACGCACGTGTTCCCACTACAGCACACATCTCGCTGGACAAGGAACACACGTGTTCCCACTACAGCATACTCACTTGCAGGACAGGGAACACTAATGTTCCCACTACTGCACCCAACGCTGGACAAAGCACTTAACACAAAACAAATATTACTGTGCACCAAGAAATGTAATACGTACTTATACTTAAAAAATATGCACTTATCCAACAGTGCAACCACAACCACACTGAAGTTTCACTTATACAACTGAACACAACCACGTACCTGAAAATTCACTGTACGACATAAAACAATACACGTGCCAAAATAACACTCACATGTATCACTCATTACCACCGCTCACGTGTATCACTCACTACCACCGCTCACATGTATCACTCACTACCACAGATAATAGCCTCTATGTGTGACGCACACACAAAAACAGGAAACCTTCATAACCGTATGCACCACAATTGAATGGAAATATACTTGAGCTATGTCAAATCAATCAAAACATTAAGTGAGCGACCTCTCACCCGAGCCCAAAGCGCAAATAGCACCAGAATGAGTCCACTTCCGACCCGCGACGTGAAAGGGAAAGCCAGAAAGCAGGCTTGCGGGCAGCAACACACTAGTTCAAAGTATAAATGGGTCCACAGATCGACTAGCACGCTAGAGTCACTATAGCGCACTGCTAGTGTTGGAAACGATCACTATGAAAGATACCTCAGTTCGTTGCTCATGCGCTATCATCTTTAAACGGGAGCAGTCACCTGCGTTGGGTCGGTTTCTCCTTTCAGCCAACAGTCTGCCACGCTTGACCCAAAGACCTCGCTATTACACAAAAAATATTAATCACAGTAGTCACCGTTGTTCAATCATCTGAGATAGCTTCCTTCTCGCGTAGTCCCGGATTCCGCTGTGCCCATACGTTGCCTCTGAACTACTTTGCCGAAGAACAGCTGGGTCATGCCTTGCCGCACGCAGATCCACCATCTTAATTAACGCGGCACCGTGGGGTTGCCAAGGCAATGTCCGGCGTCCTTGCACGTTGAATTACGTTATTTTGGAACGCCGCTCGATAACATCAACGCTGTGGGGTTACCAAGAGAACATCCGGCGTTACGTTGTAAGTACGTGTCTCACTATGACGCACGTCGGACAGGCAGGGGGAACTCGGCTCGTGATACCCCACGCTCTCAAGAGAACCTCGCGCCCACTAAAGGAATGCTGGTAAGTGTTTGAACCATAACACACGCCGAGGCTGGCACCCAGCTACAACTGCTCACCGTTGTCTCCACCGCTTTAAGTTACTACTGCACTCCGACAGTTACCGCTCACCAATCCTCCATGTGGGGGTGAAGTTCTGCCAAACACTCCTCGGGGCTCGACTTATGCCCCCGACTGCGAAATGCCTTTAGAAAAGCTCACGTACTGTCAACTAACACTGCAGTTAATGTTCACAGCGTCCATGCATGGCTAGCTTCAAAAACACTGCATTTCCAAGGCTGTAGATTGGTTTTAAAATCAATGCTGTTCAAACATTTACCTGCTGCCAGCTGCTGACAAACTAACACTGCCAGTTTACTCCATGTGAAATGCAGACCACAACACGATCCATAACGTGCCTCCCTTAAATATTTCCGGATGACAGGTTAAACACGCAAAACTCAATAGTCTGTTGGTAGGCAGGTTTCAAACATCAGGTGATGCTACAAATCTTCTGATCTTCAACGATGTAGGCTCACTGTAGTCTGGCAGATTTCAAACCTAATAAAAACCAATGCCCAAAACATACTTCTGTAGGCTGTCTGTTGTAGAAGACACCGGTGGGGCATCGAGGGCGTTATCAAGCTTATCTTCAGGCTTCTCTGGCAATCTTCTTTTAAGTTGTTTAATTTCCTGTCTCTGCACGCGTAGCTCTTTGAAAATCGTCGCCACTTTTGTAAATGAAGTAGGGTCCTTGTAGGTAGTTAGTCCAGTAGCCAGTAGTGTAGATTATGTAGTTTATTAGGTTACAGGAAAGATGGTACAAGCCCCACCGGGAACAGCATCCTGCTGCTCAGCCCCACTCATATCAACTGACCACTCATCCAAACCATGCACTCATCAACATTCTATTACATCACACTCACACAGGCTGAGCAGCAAGGAACTAGAAGACATAGGATATAACACTGCGTTGTGCAGCACACATGAAAACAGCAAAAGGCCAATGATTGTTTATGTACTGGAAGATCCCTCTTCCTGCACATAAACAATAATTTTTTTTAAAATGCCGTTCTGCAACTTCTATGTGTGCTGCATTAAGCAGCACACATAGAAGTCACAAAGTGGCATTTCAAGATTGTTTATGTGCAGGAAGGGGGAGCTTCCAGCACATAAATCTTCCCCTGCACGCAGACACCCTTGCACTATGGTGCAAGGGTGCCTGCATTGGCACTAGGCTGCTAAGTTTAGCGCCAGCGTAGGGGGAAACGCAGGACTGCACCATATTCTTGTAAATATGGTGCAGCCCTGCGTTTCTGTAGCAGTGTGTGGCGTTAAGCCAGGAAGGCTAATACCTCACTCCGCCATTTGTACATATGCCCCTGTGTGTCCACCTGTAATGCAACTGGTAGTCATGCAAAGCGCTTTGATACTTCGGGTCAAGTTTGCGCTATATAAAACTGCAAAGAAAGTGCTTCACCGAACAACAGGTTGCCAGGCACACTCACTAAACAATGAGTTTTCATGCCATTCGAAATAGGAAACAGCCATAACCAGGCGAAAGTACAATATAACCCTGTCTCTCCTAAGGAGAGGAAGAAAGACGTTCCTTCTGATAAGGTAAAGGCCAGTCACGTGTGTCGTAAAAAGGTGTGCAGGTGGTTTTACATAGCTTTGCAGATCTGTCAACAATGGTACGCTTGCATTTCCACTAACACAATATAATATTTTGTATTTTAATTCTTTCAGCCCTAATTTATTGTGCCTATGTAATGAATTGAGCAGACACAATTGTGGTAGGCTCATCATGGTCCCTCCAACTACTTTGGTAGGTTTGCTCACAAAAGGGCTTTCTTCCAACGTGTATGGCCCACAGGGAGGGGTGTGACATAGGTGTGTGTTTTCCCTTTACCTGCAGAAACACACACATATTCCTACTGCTCTGGAAGCTAGCAAAACCTAGTCAGGCGTGCTTTTAGAAAGGAGTGGTATGAAGCAGTGGTGCCCAATGTTGGGCCAGTTCCCTGGTTGCTCCAAGTTTCGCATTTGAGTGGCATACTGATATTGTTTGGGAGACCCATATGTACCTATAAATCTTCCATAGAATCAGAAAACAAGTCTCCTTATCCCACAGGGCCTGCTAAGTATAACAGAGACAAAAAAAACTAGAGATAAGAACCAGTACCTAAATATTACTAAATCATAGCTGATGAAGTAAATACTCCACAGAAAATGCATCCTGTGGTTACAACCTACTTGACAGGGAATAGAGTTGTTGCTGATAGAAGAAGAGGTCACATTCATTATAGGGACATGTTCATTCGTTAAATCTATTATTCATGGGTAGCTGTAGCTGTAGCTGCAGCAGATGGTAACGCATGATGAAAAAAAAATCACTTGCTATTACACCTGCCCAAAATCACCCTTACTAATGCAAAGAGCTTCTCTTAACGTATTCAGAGCACATGAAGTGATATCAGGGAGGGTTACCACACGTCATGGAGCCAGGGTGGGTGAGTCCATTAATGTTACCAGTCAGCAATGGCCAGCATTAGTGGAATACACCTCTCACATAGCAAGAGACCAACAGTAATTAGTGGTCGGCAGAAACATTCTACAAGAGGTTCTAAAGGTTTACTGACAGCTGAGACAATATTTATTACATGAACTGAGACTGCAGCAGGCCTACTTCACTTGTTACTCCTACCCCAACTTATCCACTGACTATAACATTAACGGGGCACAATGAGATTTCTCTTATGTAGCCATTAAGACATGTGGTATCATTTTCAGGAGGCCCAAGACTGTGCCTCCTGGGCTTAATTTATAGCAATGAGAGCCTTTTACTAATGGCGTCCTGGGTCTAAGCTTACAGATGAACCAAAAGCTGGGCAGCAAAGTACACTCTTTTAACACTTGGCCCTCAGGAGAGAGAAGTTGAGCAAAACAAGGCTTGCTCAGGGAAATGGTCAATCAATCAGGATTTATAAAGCGCCGCTAATCACCCGATAGGGTATTCAGGCACTTGCAGGTCCCAGAGGTTTATTCGAACAGCCAGGTCTTGAGGGCGATTCGGAATTCCGAAAGTGAGGTCATGGTTTGGAGGTTTGTGTGTGTGGGGGGGGGGGGTCCAGGTCTCTGCTGCAATGCGGGAGAAGGAGCATCCTCCACTTCTGCTTTGGTAAATGCGGGGAGTATCTGCAATTAAAAGGGAGGCAGAAAATCGTCTTCTTGATGGTTGGTCAAAGTTAAGGCGGTGGTTAATTTAGGCAGGTCCTTGGTTGTGTAGAGCCTTGTGTGCATGGGTCAGCAGCTTGAATTGGCATATCTTCTGTATGGGGAGTCAGTGGAGTTTCCTGAGGTGGGGTGCGATGTAGGTTCATGGAGGAAGGCCAAGGATGAGTCTTGATGCGGCGTTCTATATGGTCTAAAGTCTCTGTAGATGGTGTGTGGCGATTACTACATAGAAGGCGTTGCCGAAGACCAGTCGGCTAGTGATGAGGGCTTGTGTCACGGTGCTTATCGTGTGTAGCGGTAGCCACTTGAGGATCTTACGTAGCATGCGCAGAGTGAGGATGCAGGCAGAGGAGATGGCACTGATCTGTGATTTCATGGTAAGCTTGTTGTCAATGATTCTGAGGTTTCTGGCATGGTTGGAGAGAGTGGGTGCGGGTCCTAGGTCTGAAGAGTAACAGGAGTCATTCCATGTGTTGCTGCTGTTGCCAAAGATCAGTACTTCCATCTTGTCTATATTCAGCTGCAGGCAGTTGTTCTTCATCCAGTCGGTGACGTTTGTCATGCATCTGTGGAAGTTGGTTCTGGTGGTGGTGGGGTCGTTGGTGAGTGAGAGGAAATTATGTTGAGACCGTGGGTTCTGACAATGTTGGCCAGTGGGGTCATATATGCGTTGAAGAGTTTGGGGCTAAGGGATGAGCCCTGGGGGACACCGCAGGTGATCACCTTGGGTTCAGAGGTGAAAGGTGGGAGGTGGATCTTCTGGGTTCTTCCTGTGAGGAAGGAGGTGATCCATCTGAGCGTGTCCCCTAGGATGCAGATATGGTGGAGTCTTCTGATCAGTGAGTGGTGGGATACGGTGTCGAAGGCTGGCGAGAGGTCAAGGAGGATCAAAGCTGCTGTTTCTCCTCAGTAGAGGAGGGTTTGTATGTCATCAGTGGCTACAATCAGGGCTGTTTTGGTGTTGTGATTGCTGCAGAAGCCGGATTGGGAGGCGTCAAGTAGCTGGTTCTGATCCAGATGTGTCATGAGTTGATAGTTGATGATCTTTTCAAGGACTTTTGCTGGGAATGGGAGCAGGGAGATTGGGTGTAGGTGTTTGAGTTCGCTGGGATCAGCGAAGGGTTTTTTGAGTAGTGGTCTGACTTCGGCGTGTTTTCAGGTGTCAGGAAATGTTGCGGAGGTGATAGAGGTGTTGAGTTCCTGGCTGATACTTTGCTTTCCAAGGTTGAAGATGTGGTGCGGGCATGGGTCTGTGGGAGCTCCTCATTGAATGGATTTCATGGTGTAGGTGATGTCCTGGGTAGAGAGGATATTCCAGGTGGTCAATGTGTGGATTATGTCAGTTACTGTGGTGTTGTATCTGTCGAGGAAGTCCATAGGTGTGGGTTGGGGTTCGAAGTTTCTGTATATGGTTGCGATCTTGTCGATGAGGAAGTGGGTGAGGTTGTCGCACAGCTCCTGTGAGGGTGTGATGTTGTTTTCGCTGGCTGCCGGGTTGGAGAGTTCCTTAACGATGTTGGCAATTTCCTTGGTGTTGTTGGTGCTGGTTTCGATGTGTGCAGAAAGGACCGTCTTCATTGTTGCAGGCAGTAGTAGAGGTTGAGGGAGGTCTTGAAGGCTGCCTTGTCCAAGGTGTCCTTGTGCCATCTCCTCTCCAATTGTTTGCTGTCTCGTTACATTGTTCTGAGTTCTTGGGTGTACCAGATGGCCTTTTTTGAGGATTTTCTCTGGCTATTGCTCTTGATGGGCATGATGCTGTCTGCGTAATTGGTGATCCTGGCATTGAAGTTTTTCACTCACCGTTCGAGTTTGGTGGTGGTAGTAGGGTTGGAGGTGTTTAGTGAGTTCTCACGACTGGTCTCTGTGACTTTGTTCCACCTCCGGTGAGAGGTGTTGGTCATCTTGGGGGTGGTGGCGCAGGGGCTGGAGATGATGAAGTGGACGATGGAGTGATCAGTCCATGTGAATTCTGTGACATGGCTGTATTTGACGCAGTTGCTAAAGGTGAAAATTGGGTCCACAGTGTGTCCTGCGGTGTGTGTAGGGTTGTGGATGATCTGGGTCAATCCGAGGCTGCTTATACTGACCAGGAGGTGTGCAGTGTTTTGTCGTTGGGGTCATCGATGTGGAAATTTAAGTCGCCGAGGAAGATGTAGTCCTCGGAGTTTAAGGCTAGGGGAGCAATGAAGTCTGCAATGGTGTTGCAGAAGCTGGAGCGTGGGCTTGTGGGTCGGCATGTGAAGGTGCCTCTGATGGCTGTATTGTTGTCCATGTGGAGCTTGAATTTGAGATGGTCCTTAGAGGTGGAGGTGTTGTCGGTGGTGGTGGTGGTACACTATATGGTTTCGTTGTGGATGATGGCTGTTCCTCCTCCCGGCTTGTTGGTGCGGTCGTGGTGAGTGATTTTATATCCGTCGGGGATCGCTGTGGCAATGTCTGGGGTGGATGTGGGGTTGAGCCAGGTCTCTGTGAGGAAGACAATGTCGGGTGTGAGGGTGGCAATAAGCTCCCATAATTCAGTGGAATGTTTACATAGTGAGAGTGTGTTTTGAAGGGTGAATGCAAGTTGGTATTTTTGTTCAGGTGGTGTCTATGGTGTGTTCGGGGTGTGTCTGGCTGGTGGGCTGGTGTGTGTGCAGTGGCAGGTGAAGTGGCAGTGGGTGCAGGTGAAAGGTCCTCCATGGAGCGTGGCTCGGTGCAATGGCAGTGTTTGTTGCGGCATCTGGGGTCGAGGGAGTAGAGCTCGGCGATTATATATTTTTGGGGGGCGGGAGAGCCAGGGGTCATGGTGCTGGGTGTGGTCGATGAGCAGACGGGCTTAACTTTGGCGCACCTTCACCACATTAAGTAGGTCCTGTGGTGGGTGAGGCTTCTGTTGGTGGTAAGAACGGTGAGTGGGAAAACCCCTGCAGTGCCACTGGATCAGTATAGAACGAGCAGGAACTGGAGACCACAGGCAAGTGGCAAGCTAGGTGTACAGGTACCTACTAAATGGTGTAAGGTAAAGGCAATGAGACATCCAGTGTCAGCAAAAAATCCAGGTCTAGCCATTGTTTTCACTCAAAAAGAAAAAGTGATTCACATCTAACATACAAATCTATACAGTTCATACATTTTAGAGAGAAAGCAAGTAATACACAGTTATAAAAGCAAACATCGCTGTGAGCGGAGACTCAGAGAACCAATCTAGGCCGCTCCTCTGAGAAAGGTATAACATAGTTCTTCATTGAAAGCTAGGACATTAGCCCTCATTGAGTAAGTGGTGGGTAACATTCTTATTTGTACTCTTTTAAGTCCGTCTATTCCTCCCCAAGTAATTGTGGTAAGGTGGATCATGGATAGTACCCAATGACAATTCTTCCTGGGTGACATTACTTTTCTATCTTTGTTGTTAATCAGGCAGACCGAGTCTGTGAGCACCAGTGGAACATGAGGCCTCACTGAATGTTGTGTTTCCTCCCAACCCAACAAGCGGGATCACAGTGACTCTGTCTCAGCCCAGCTGATGTTGCCTTAGACCATGCCTACTGCATGTGGCGCACCAGCCCCTGTCTGATGAAGACAGGCAGCACCAGCATCAACGATGAGGAGACTGCACTCTGCTCTCTGGTTGTGTTCCATTGAATTTTCACTGGGGCAATCTTCCCCGGACCCAAACACAACCCCATCACCCAAACAACCAGCCCACCATATGTCGCAGCAGTGATCAGGAGATAGAGACTGAGGCCACCACTGATTCTGGAGAGTGGTCTGACCTTGTGCTAAGCTGCTTAAGGCACTTTCAGATAAGGCTGTCAAATGTGATCACGATTTTCCTCAGTTCCCAGTAATCACAGGCTCTATGTCTTCATGGCGGAAATACCACAAATTAATTTGTGGTATCCCTGAGCATGCCTCAGTTACAGGAGATAATTTCCTGGACACGCAGCAGTATCACTAGGGTCTCAAGGCCTCTCCACTCAGCCTGAGGTGCAGATACTTCCCTGTTTAGTAGCTCACTGTTTTCAGTTCTTCCTCTCTCAGATCCTCGCAGTTCCCTCCTTAGAGGTATGATCTTCTGCATGCAAGAGCACCTCTAGCACCCTTCCATAGCAGTCAGCAGCTGCTTTCTTCAAGGCAGACTCCAGGCATCCATTTCCTGGCAGACTGCAGTCCATTTCATATTCCCACACTTGACAAAGGGTAGCTGGCATTCAGCAGCCCCAGCCCTCAAGTGAAAAATAACTTCTCAGTCTCCATTGATGTGGAACCCTGGATTCTGCAAGACAAACCATGACACACTGTCTGGTAGTTTTGCCTCACGCTTATACCACCTTTGCAGAGTGTACATACTCCACAGTCCAACTCGGGTATTTGTTTCAGGCAGTTCCTGACTTACATGTATACCTCCCAAAATGGTCCAGACTTTGGGCCTGATTATGATCTTGGCGGCTGGGATACTCCATCGCAAATGTGACGGATATCCCTCACGCCGCATTACAAGTTCCATTACATCCTAAGGAACTTACAATACAGTGGATGTGATATCCATCATGTTTGTCACAGAGTATCCTATCCGCCAAGATCGTAATCAGGCCCTTTGTCCCACAGTGTAATTTGAAGGAGGGGTGGAGTTGGGAGTCTCCTCCTAAGGCAAACCCAAAACAAAGGCACAGAAGTTCCACTTAACCACCTCTTAGCTTGTGGGTAACACTTTTAGTGAAGAATTAAGGAGTGAGGGGTTAACGTTTTCCCTTTACAATAAAGGGTCCTTCTGTCTCTTATCTTCCACCCTCTGGAGTCTGGTTCACTAAAAAGGAACTAAGAAATGCTGGAGGATAGCCCTGCCATTCACATTGCTGCTTGCGGCACTGTCCATCTTTCCATGCACAGCCTATTGCACATAGATGGATTACAGGCACACAAAAATGCATCATCCATGTCCCAAATTGATGGAGCAAAGGATTGGCAGACCACCTGAAAAAATACAGAGCAGAGTCCAGCAGGAAACTCTTTCTGGCACATAACTTGTAAAAAAGGCCTCTACAATCTTTTACTGCCACCAATGTGTTCTCTACAATCTTGCGAGTTGAAGGTAGTAACACTCAATGAAAGGAGATTGATCCACTCTAGACCAAAGAGCCTCTATGGGTCTCATTCTATGTCACAGAATACCCGCTGCATGCATGCTTGACTGCAAACAGTACACTGTTTGTGCACTGACCTGTAAACAGTGTCATCCAACTGACATCCCATAACATTCTTAAATTTATGGGCCGTGGGAGTTGCACTCTTCCGACTCAAGCTCTCCATGGGAACACTCCCTTAACTGCCATTTTTATTAGAGTTAAAAAGTCTAAGCAAAATGGAAGCTAAGCATAGAGTTCCCAGGCAATAAAAATGATAACACATCAATCTTTACAAAAGGACATGAGAAACAAAGAGCATGCTGCTTATTGCAGAGTACTGATGTTTTATGCCTCTCTGGTGCCTGTCCCTATCTTTGCATCTGCGAGGATCTAAAGACCCGCTTGTTTCTTTCACTCATGACTCACTTGAATATGTGGTGTGTGCACAGCTTTGCTGGTAGAATAAGAGATTCCTGATCCTTCAGAGCTGTCCTGGTCACGTGGATCACAGGATTACTGTTGTCGGCCGTGCTTTGGAATTGGCTCAGCTGGCATCAATGATTGGTTGTTGGCAACTGGAATAATGAGAGATGCGCCGCAGCAGGATCTGACTCTGTGATGCAGCACACACATGGATACCCTGGGCAAAGGACTGGATGCAGCGAAAGTCTCCTGTCTGTTTTTTCCTGGATTGGCTGAAGAAAGGGTGACTTCTTCTAGGAGCCACTCTGTCATCATGTAATAAGTTATATACATTTTTCATAGGGAGCTACATGTATCAGACGTTAACCACTGAATTAACATAAATATGGGACATCGATTTTAAGTCAAATTTATTTAAAACATTCTGTCACAAACAGCTTTTTGTCATCCCAAACAGTACAATACAAAATCTCATAAGGATTATTCAATAGCATGTGGTTATGCAGTTAGAAGGAATCAAACAGAAGGTAAGTTATTCTTGAACAAAGGATGTTCTTCAAATCATCAGTCAACAGCATGAATTAATACAGTTGTAACTGGAACCTAATTTCAAACGTGTAATTCTTTAATATACAATATTTCCAGCGAAAACTGATTTCGCTGTGTGTACAGACCGCTTCTTCAGGACTGAAATTTTAGGAAAAAAACTATTTTTAGGAGACAACAATTTCCATCCAGATAGTTTGTAATTCACAAACAAAAATTCCAGTATGTCTACCCACAAGTGGGTTCCCATTTGTGCTACATAAACTCTTTCTCTGGTTCTATACGGACAATTTCACTCCTCTAAAATTCCTTACTTCATAGTAATAAACCTAAATATACTCCAAATCTTTTCATAGTACATTTTTTCTACATAAAGCACCTGTTACTCCATGTTTATGTCATAGGTTCACTACAACTCAAGGTCACATTGGCCTAATCTCTTCAATGTACTCCAAATCTTCTTTAAAATCATTTATTTCAGAGAACCTATCACTCTATATTTACATCATATGTTCACTGGAACTCAATATTACATTGACCTAATAACTTAAAAATGTAAATCTTCATGCTATGATTAAACAAAATCTCAAGAGATTTAGGGGCATATTACCAAGGATTTGCGATAATTATCGCAAAGCGCGCTTAGCGCTGTTTTTTTTTATCAACGGCTATCGCTGGATTTCATCGCGGAGATAACACGTTATTATCAACGCTTATCTCCAAGGCGATAAAAAATCCAGTGATGGCGGCGAAACCCAGCAATAGCGCGAGAAATCCAGCGATAAATTCACTGCGCTAATGAAAAGCTTGCTAATAGGCAGGTGAGGACTTAACCTTACAATCCACCTCCCATTGACAAGATGGTTAAGTCAAGTTTTTATCAGGTGTTAAATTCCAGCGATAATCGCGGTTAGCGCGACTTTTTTTATCGCTTCGCGGGCATTGCTAATAGGGGAAAGTTGTGTTTGTGACTGTTTGCAGTTGCTTTTAGTTGGGAACGCCTACTTTGCATGTCATTAGCGATAATTATCGCTGACATGCAAAGCGGCAACAAAACGGCCGCTATCGCAATTAAGCTGTCGCTAACAGCTGTTAGCGACAGCTTGCTAATAGGGCGATAAAAATATCGCCGCTTTATCGGCAAAAAGTGCAGCTAAAGTGGCGATACTGCCCTTGATAATATGCCCCTTACAGTTCTCCTACTCTCCTGTTACGGTAGTGGCCGAAAAAGCCCTTGACATGCCCACTTTACCTATATTCTATATCATTAGAAATTCCTGGTTCACCACTTTATTTTATGCTCCTAAAAGTCCAAAAAGCAGATAATTATAAAAGGTCTGATAAGAATAGGAAGAAAGGGATAAAGAATATGAAAACAATTTCAGCATCGTTCTACTATTCCTTTAATCAGATACAGTATTTCCCACTGGTTTACACTAGAGCCTATAGTCTCTTTGCCAACACACTTTAAACTATAAATCAATTTCAGCAGCAGAGGACGCTGGGGGCTTGGTGGCTCTGGCTGTGGGACAGGAGTGAGGACTGCTTCGCGCCCTAGACGTGGGGACTGACGGGTACAGGTGGAGGAGACAGCGCTGCATTGGACGGCTACACTAGTGTGAATCCAAACAGCAGTGTGATCAGAGCCCACAAATCATGAGGTAAGGCGCACCAGTGTCTGGGGGTGACTGGCGCGGAGACGAGTCAGGCGAACAGCAGATCAGTGAAGAGTCTGAGGGCGGTAAGTGATAATCGTGCCCGTTTACTGGCGGGCACATTAGCGGTGACGCTTTCCACTTCGATGGGAGGCACCCGACCCAAGACCAGGACGAGTCCCGGGAGCCCCTCCAGATGCACTGGCCCCATTCAACGGGTGGCAAGATTCCCTGGTAAGGCCAGACACAGATGGGTAGCATCTGAGATAGCAACTTTTGTGCACTGTATGCACATATCTACCCCTGTGTTGCCTACTTTGTCCTTGGTGGCCAAGGTGGACGGCCCGTGAACCCCATCGCGCAAAGCATCAGGAGTGGAGGGGCTCACGAGTGGGCCCCAGTTCCCAGGGGGCACACCAACCATGACTGTAGCACACAAAATAGGTCTGGGAGCCATCATTTCATGAAGTAAGGGGAAGCTGTTACCTCCCCGTCTGAGCAAGAGCACAGCAACATCAGACCCCATTAGACGGCGGAACTGAGTTTCGTTGCGGTTTGCACCAGTGTGGGCCCCCCTTCACCCTGATCTACCCATGTTTTACCCTGTGCTCGCCTCCTGAGTTGGAAGCAATGCAGTATTGAAGATCCGGCGAGCTGAGGATCTGACTGCACGTGCCACCCCACGGGCTGCGATGAGGTTCAGGTGGGTCAGTGGTAGAGCCAGACTTTCTGGGAGCTGAGACCGCACCCAGGGCCAACCGTGCAATATGACTAAAGACAAGGGGCTGCCCAATGGTAAACAAAGCACCCTTGAAAAATATACTCAACCAGGTGGGCCCTCGGCGCAGGCAGGAGTAGGCAACCATGAGTGTTCGATATCGGACATTGTTGCCTTGTTGGCTCCTATCACAGTCTTGAGACGTCCTTGAGGCCAAGATAGGTGCTATGGGCTCAGAAGTCACGTTGCTTTGTCAGGATCTACGCAATGCATTGGAGCAGATTGCGGAGCCTGGGTCTCAGGGGTCAAGGATTCAGTCACATCCCAGCAGCAAACAGTGTCCAAGCTCACTTCCGTGACCAGGGAACCGGTGGCACGAGTAGAAGACACAGAGGGAAGGGCACGCCATAACAGCCTACACTGAGTTGGATTCCCCAGGGGTACGAGGGTGCTTTGATGGAGCAGTTCCTAGATCACTGGCTCAGAAAGTTGCTCCCATCGGGAGCCCTCTTTCCCTGCTTTGGGGTCTAGCAGGCTCATTGGAATCTGGTTTGCCGCCTTCCCCCGGATGCCAGGTCTAGACAGGTTATTGCTAAACTCATGAACTATATGGATTGCGATACCATCCTTAAACATACCCGGCTCCAGGAGAAAATTTTGTACGTCACATACTATTATGATCTTTCTTAACTACACCAGGCTGGTGCAGCAACAGCGTCAGTCTTTCCAAGCCACAAGCAGTGTTATGTTATGTTATGAAGATTTCTAAAGCGAGCGATTACCCGGAGGTGTCCTGGCGCTAGTTACTACTCCAATTGCTGAGACCGGAAGGACAGGAGTTATTCATCAAAAAGCCAGGTCTTCAGCCCCTTCCTAAAAGCCAGAAGATTATCGGCATTTCTCAGATGAAAAGGCAGACCATTCCAGGCCTTAGCTGCACATAGGGAGAAACTTCTGCCACCCCACTGGGCTTTTTTTACGGGTGGAACTGCAACCAGTTTGGCTCCCAGTGATCTCAGTGTTCTTGCCGGTCTATACCATTGAAACTGGCGTTGCAAATGTTCTGGTCCCGAACCCTGCAATGCCTTAAAGACCATACAAAGAGATTTAAAGCCTCCGCAAGTTAAACATCCAATATATGCTTCAGTTTCCCACAAAACTCAAAGTGATCTATCAATCGCAGATGCCTCTGAGGAGGTATTCCAGTGGACAGACAACAGGATCCATCTTAAGATTCTCACTCCTCCACGCATGGCTCATACTCCTCTTAGGGCAACAAACAGAACATGACTACAAAGACTCTGGCTAATCGCCGCCACAGGTCCCGTTCATCCTGGCAGAACTCCAGGCGAGTGGCTGACACTCCAGCAGCCGAGGGGGTACCCAACCTCTCCGACATCTGGCACAGCCTCTCCCAAATGATATTGGGGTAATTACACTCTAGTTGTGGCCTTCCTCAAACTCAAAAGTGTATATTTCTATTGGTGGCCATGCAGCACAGCGAGTGGGTGTTCCCGTTCCTCCAGGTAGATTGTTGATGTTGGGTAAGGGAATCCATTGGGACAGTCTAGAACGTGCTCCCCGCTGGGGTCTATTGACAGTCAGCCCGCAACAGATATTTCCAGTTCTCGAAGTATGGGGAGGGGTGATTAATGTTTGTTGTAACTGTATCGGTTACCGCATCAGGATGGTTGTATGTTTTTTTTTCTAGAATTATTTTTGATTGTTTTTACTTTTCCGTGACACATGCCAAGCAGATTTACAATGCAGCCTGATCCAAACATGAGTGTCCCATTGTAGACAAGTCCCACTGACCACTCGGATAGTGTTGTGCAATGTTAATGGCCTGTTCAATAAGGATAAAAAAGGGGCAGTCCTGAAGCAGACCAAACGGGCAGGGGCAGATGTCCTATTCCTGCAAGAGACCCAACTCATCGCGAAGAAGGTCCCCAGCCTGGATAGATGGGGATACACCTTAATCAAAAAAACAATAGAGGGCCCCTGAAATACTTTAGGCAGGGGAACAAGGGATAATACAATGAAACATTAAAAACAAGAAAATCACCCTCCCGCTGATAACTGGAAGCGGAATATCTCGCTCTTGTCTGGGACAAGTGTTCCCACAAAAAGACCAAACCACGTAAATAGAAATAATAATATGCATAAGCTAATACATCAATCTATAAATGTTTAATACAAAATTCTCTCAGTACATTTGAATTCCTTATATAAATCCTTTCAATAAATACAACATAACCAAAACTAATACTCAATTAATAATGTAGAAAAAACAATTTTCGTCCCCCAGTCAAAAACATTAAAAACTCCTCATCCATACCTACACCCATCTCACGTCACTTAAACCATACACAAGCAACTCTCACCAGTCACATACTGTATTGTGTTCTATTGGGTGTCCACAATACACATAAACAGAAAAAAGGTTATAAATAACAGGAGCAAAAGACAATGCCTCCAAATACTGAACAACTTAATACTTCATACGTTTTTCAATTTTGACTTAGCACATGATTATTATTACATATATTCAAATAAATCTGATCACAATAATTCAATTGTCTTAATCAATCACTGCTGAGTCCATTGTTGTGCAAATTAGCATAGACTTCTTAATAAGGCATTGACATCCTGGTGCTCCTGTTGTAACCTGCGCCTACGTGCGTTTCGGTGGCCACCACTGTAAGTGTTACACCATACTCAGGGTGCTCTTACAAGCTGTTCCAATAATTAATAGTGGAATGGAGTGCGGGGGACAAAGCGGAAGAAAACCTATCTATCCACCAGATAGCGAACCAATACATTAACAATTAGCTGGAGGGACATTACCCCTGGGTCCATCTAGATAAGGACACCTAGCCTCTCAGGACAGAATAATCTGTTTATGATCCAGTGGGAATATGGTTCAGTGGGAATATGGTTACTCCCACACACTCAAGTGACTCTTGCCAATACTAGAATCAATAGAGAAAGTCCAAGATTGAAATGGATTGAGACCCCGGAAACAGCATCGACTAAATGAGGCACTCTGTATCGCGACATTTGTGGGGTTATTCCCCGGTCTCGACCTGTACTACTCCACTGATAGCACACCTGTATGGAGAGGGAAGAGGCACTAATCTTCTCCTGGTGATGAAAGTCGTTATACATTTATGGCGATCAACACTTGAACAGATAAAATAGTGGGGCAGATGCCGCTGTGGCATGGAACTCTTCTCCCACAGGTGGCTGCGTTAACTGGATTCCAGAAGTGAGATCTCATTGGGATCTCCACTTTAGGGGACGTCATGCAGTGTAGTGTAGCTCCTATTTCCCTAATAGGCTCTGCGCATTGGAATAATATCCCCTATAGGTTTGACATAGGACTAAGGTCAGTATGTCCCTATCGAGTATATTAAACTTAATTACTTGTGCCAGCTAGCTCAGAGGCCACTAGAAACTCCTTGACAAACAAGAAGGGAATAGTTTCTGGCAGCCGCAAAACATGACCACTTTGTTTCCCTTTAGAATCAGAACGTGTCCCAGAGTCGTGGAAACAGTAGATAACTATTTCACCCAGCTCACTCGTGCATACTTAGTTTTCCTCAAAGTTACACAAAAAGAATAGACGGGCGTTTCAATAAAAGGTTTATTGAACAGTCTTATTTCTTGTGTAAGTAATATGTGCTGTTACGATCACAAGACAGTATGCAAGATAAATAATGTACAGCGTAAGCAGTAGAAATAAATAATACTGCGCTAGCATGATCTTTAGTAGATATTCATTTACATAAATAACACAGACTAAAAAATGCGAGTACTCATACGATGAGTTTCTAAGCTAGTTTTACCCCAATGTTCCTAACCTAACCTAGGTGTAGGGAGAGGTATGAAGTAGGTGAAGTATTCCTTACTATGGTATACTAAGAGTATGTTAAGCCTAGTATGCCAAGAGTCGCTCTAGGTTCTAGTCAGCCGCATACCTTAAGAATGAGAGAGGTAGGAATCTCTTGCCAGACTCGAACTCCAACACCCCGCGAGGGAAGTCAGATCACTGGAAGCTGGATTCTCTGCGTGCAGGGATGACAGCGTCTTCTCAGTGCGTCAGGCCGGGAAACGGGCTCCTCTGAAGTCGAGGTCTCCTCTAGTTTACAAGGGCTAGGGAAGGTATATTTATACCTGAGAGGTACCTCAGAATGTTAGCATTGACGTGAATCGGACAGCGGAAGACGTCATGAATGAACCCCTAAGGTATAACGGTTCATGCATAATAGATGAGTCCTTGAAGAAATCAATAGTCCTGTGCTAGGGAAACTCCCGAAGCCTAAGGGTCTGTTCTTCAAGAACTCGTTGTGACGTTAGGGTGGACGGATGTCGGAGACCATGCCTGTATTTGGAGTGCACGGTTTAATGCCTAAATAAGGACTTGGATTTTATGCCTATATAAGGGCAGGGCGAATTGTGCCTATATAAGGACATGATACAGGAAAACCTATATACGGACACCCTAAGAGGAATACAACAGCAGGGCACGGTTCTCAAATCATTCAGACTGAATTCCAATGACACCAAAGTCAATTCCATAGATATCTCCAGTTCCACCATGAGTTGCCCCCTTACATAAACGCACTATCGGACCTTCCTGAATTTAATCCCTTAAAGGGAAAACATATTATAGGTGACCTGGGTGATCATAAAATCACAAAAATCTATCAGACACTCATATCAAATCAACCAGATATGTTTGGTGCCCTTCGCATGGCCTGGGACACCAATATGGGGGAGTTGGAAAACGAAGATTTGACAGAGATCCTGTGTTTACAGCAGGAGGCTGCCTTAGCGGCCAGTCTTCGATTGATTCAGTTCAAATACATCCAAAGGGTCTACCTTACACATCACCGGCTCTGGCGCATGAGGGTGATTGCTTCCGCTCCCTGTCTCCGCTGTGGTGCGGAAAAGGACACTTTCATTCATACGGTATGGAGTTATCTCGTGTTGGATAGATTTTGGCTATGGGTGATCGATCACATGTCTAGGTGGGGTCCTGTCCTGGCAGATACCGCGAAATCTGAGGTTGGCCCTACTCCACCTTATGAAAAGTTTGGGTGGGAATAGATATAAATAAATTGTCCTTACTCTACCTGGGACTCACAATCGCCAAACGCGACATTGCCAGAGAGTGTAGGTGGTGACCCCTCTGTCATTGATGGTGTGGAAGAAGGGAATGGACCAGTGCATGGAATTGGAGATATCGGTATACAATGCCCCTAAAAACATTCTAAAATATGGAAAAGATGGGCAGAATACAGGGCAATAAAATTAGAACCAGACCGTCAGATACACAAACTAATCGATAAAGAAATGAGGGCATTCCATGGAGGTGGGAAGATCGCACATGGGTGAGCGGATTCATTCTTTATAGTGCTACATCATGGGTGTTTTTCTCTATGGCAGTAGACATGGGGGTGGGGGAGGAGAGAGCTCGGCAGGACAGTTATATATTATTCATACTGTATATTTGGTTGTAATTTCATTTTACAATATGGGACATATTGGCCATGCTGGAATTCTCAAATGCAACTGGATGGAGATCCTTCTTATCAAAAAATGCTTCTGGGTGGAGAGCATTCTTCTCCAAACAAATGGTGTCCTCCAGGCAGGAGAAGAAGAATCCCTTGCTTAGCATCCTTCAGCTTTTTCACGCTTTTGCACTCTGCCGAAACCATCCTAGGTTAGCACTCAACACTGTCACGTACACCGAGGCATCTACAATCACAAATTCCTTTGAAGTTAAATGATTGCATATGAAAGACATACTGTACGTTATATTCAAACACAACAGCAAGTTGTAAGTCACACAAACACTGCGAAACATTGTGAATCAAAAGGTTTGTGGCGGGTTGCACAAAACACTGAGAGAACCATCAAGAATCCCTGTACGTTTCCAGCTTAAAGTGTCAGGGAAAAAAAGAAAGGGGCGCGCTATGCACTTCTGCACTGGCTCAGGGTTACTGCATCAGATGCAGACACCAAAGCTCTGAAAGAAGCAATCACTGCTCACTGTTCAGTGTTGCTCTTGAACATCAGCAGCTAATATTCCGCCCCTTCCAATGTTGACATGAAATAGAGACTCTTCCTACTTGCTGTCCAGAGAGGAGGGACTTTCAATCATCAAATTAGTGTCAGAAAACTCAGCCTTAGCTCACCATGATGGCACTGGTGTTAGTCTTTCCGAGTGAGAAATCATAGGGCTGGTAAATAACTTTTTTTTTACAGAGCTTTTGATCGTTTTATAGTTTCAGAATACCATAATCCAATACATAAATGACGGGTAACTAGGGCACTCACATTAAATCCACATCCTACTATATTGTTACCACCATGAGGTGGGCCATCACTGTCAAGATCACTTAGAACAGAAACATTCTAACGGACCGGAAAGTCAAGGGCCCCAGATGCTCTGGCCCCCCTTTATTTATTAACCACCCTTTCTGCAGCAGCACCCATTCCATTATACCAATCTCTTATTGCTACTTTGTCAACATCGTGCAATATCCCCCTTAGCCACCAAAAAACCCAACCCGCCAATTATTTTTGTGACCTCCTGTCTGCCCAGCACTCCATTATCCCTGGTGTCTCCACCTTGGGTTCTCAGTCAATGGGGATGCCCAAGACCACCGCTAGTGAATCATGTATTCTCTGCCAGTGTCTCTGGATGAGCAAACAAGCCCATATCACATGATAAAAGATGCCTTTTGCCTCACCCAGCAAACACAAGTCAAGCTACTTGCTTAGCCCATCTGCCAAATCCTCTCTGGACTGTAATTCGTCCTATTGCAGCAATTAAATAGAACCATTCTCAGGTTGGAATGGAGTGCCTGTACCCACAATTTTAGCGTCTTGCCAATCATCATCCTCTGAATCTCCCACGTCTTGTTCCCAGACTGCATGTGTCTCTATAAGCAGGTCTGGGGTGTTAAGGATTAGGGAATCTGTGCAGTATAGATATTCCATTATGACCCAACAACTTTAGCTGCAGCTTAGCTTCTAGTGGTTGAAAGTTAGGGACCTCTCTTTGTTCTTCTTTATATATGGCTAAGGTATGAGAGAGGTGCGGGTATCTAAAGAACTCTACTTTGTGCAGTTCAAACTCAGCTGCCAGCTGCTCAACAGACTTAATGTGTTGCCCAAACATCCCCTAGAAGTGAAATCCTTATAAGATCCCATGGTCTGAACCCAGGCAATTGAGACACGTACGCTAGCCTGATTCTGGCCTAAAGTGGGGCCTGATTAGTCTACTTATCTAACCATTTAATGTGCTTCAGGGCATCAAGCCAGAAGAGTGTTGGGACTCCTCTTATGTGTGGAGGTGCAAGCTTGGTAGACTACCACAGAGCAGGTACTGCATCCTTATTTTATCCAGGATTGGTAATTCAAGCCTCCAAGTTGAGCTCTGTCTGTCGCTAGATAACCAGTCCACTATCGGGAGCATCTAGGCCAGCCAGTAATAAAGGTTATGGTCAGGCACCCCAAACCACCTTTTCACACTGATAGAAAACACTTTTGATAATAAACTCTGGGGAGCTTTCCGCCCCATATGAATTTAGTAACTAAAGAGTGCACCTGGCTGTCATCAGCTTTCTTAAAGCAGTAATCAGAACGAGACAAAAGGACAGGCCCTGCTTAGAAACGTCCTCACCTTTAACTACAAAAATGACCCACATTACGCACACTTTGAATGTCAGGGCAAGGGTCTAGGAGTTACACTATAGTGGAACTTTGAGTACGTTCAGCAGAAAACACTCTTGTTTGACACCAAAAAAAAAGGTTTGATCAAAATTAAAAATTCAAAAGACAAGGTATTCTGCCATTACCACTTCATTTCACCAATCCAGGGCATGGACAGTAGTCTGATGTCAATTATGAGGGCACACTTGGTGCACTCCTCCATGTTGCTGAGCAGCTTCTTGACCTTGCGTTTTCTTGGACAGGCCTATGCATCTTCACACACACTAGTGTTGTTGCATGGCCAATATAAAAGGTCAGGGTAACAGTTCCACATGTACTTGTGTTTTCGGGGCAGAGATACAAACCTATATACCATGCAGGGGATATTCCCATCCCAACATTGTCTACATTTGTTTATTGAACGGCCTAATTCAGTGCCTCTGCACCCTCATCCACAGCCATCCAATTTCCACAACTCTATTAGAACCTCGTCCATGCCTCCTTCTACAAACTCCTATCTGGATTGCTTTATTTCTGGCAATCGCATTCTGTCTGCCAAGCATTTTGAACCCCATAACACTGTCTGCCACGTCTTCAATACCCACTTCTGGACCTCAGACAATCCTTCAAATTCTATGATTGCCTCTACGTAGGGTCACCCCTTAGAGTTTCCCGGTAAAGCATCAAAGTCATTCCTATCTTTTCTGTCAATCTCTCTAATCTTCAGATGCTCCTCAAAACTACCGTCAACTTCATATATGTTCTTGCCATTCTCCTCCTCCTCCGACGGTCATCAGCTCTTATACCAACTCAACGAGCCCCAGCCATAATACTTCTAGCTGTCCACAGACACTCAAACCACATCACATGGCTTCTTCTAGAACCCCCTCTGCTGGCCTTCAGACTATTACCGTGTCTGGCTTTAGCCCTATTCCACTGCACTAGGAGGCTCTGAACTCAGCTCAGAACCCTACAATTTAATGTATCAAGGACAGTGTTGAGCCTCAGTTTCATGAGACAATGTGTCCCCAACGTAAAGAACATTCTAGCACATTAAAATATCAAAAATACAGTTGATTAAGTACAAGGTCCCACTCAATAAGTGAATTCTAGATCAGTAGAGTAGTTTAAAGGAATTATTATAAAATTCATAGAAAATGTGGTAACGCATTAATGCCATAAGGCTCTTCAGCAAATAGGGCATTACAGAGAAGTGCAGATAAAAAATAAGTCCCAAGTGAGCAGTAAAATCAGGAGAAAAATGGACAGTATCCTTAGCAGCATCTAAGTCTTCAGGAAAGTCTTCCTTACTCACCCCCAAAATCGAGGTTCTTATTTATTATTTTTGCATAATGAAATTAACAAAACTGAGGAATCACTGTGATGTGAGCAGATGTATCATTTCATTAGCAAATCAGAACACAGGGGCCTATTACGATGGCGGCCGGAAAACCACCCCGACCGCCATGGTAGCGGAAAACAACCGCCCGCCGGTACCGCGGCAAAACCGGCGACAAGATTAGGATGTCCCGCCAAAAAAAAACGACCGCGGCGGTAAGAGCCACCTAAAAACTGCCCGTAGCGGGCGGAGAAGGCCAAAACCCGTCCGCGGCGGTCGGATTCTCGGAGGGAAAAAACCAAACCGCCGCCAGGACAGCGGAGACACTGCACGGAATATTAGGATATCCCCGATGTGACCGCGGTACGTTCCGCTGTATCCGACCGCCGAAAACGCCAACAGTGATGAATGGGAGAGCCGCCGGAAGAACAGCAGCATAGCCACCGCTGCGGACGCTCCGTGACAAATATGGCGGTGGACAGAAAAAACTCACAACAAGGCCACAAAGTGCACACAGCAAACTAGCCATGCACCCAAAAACACATAACACACCCCAATGACCCAACCACATGGCAACTACAAAAATACAAATCCCAGGACATCTTTCACAACACACCTGACAGCAATATCCCATTTGGACACACCCACATAGCTGAGTATAAAACCAGCCCCTTCCCTGACCACAATCCTTTGCAATACTCCACAACTGAAGGGCCCAACACCAGAGCACAAAGGAGAGGCAAAACTGCACACCATCACTACTCACACCACACACAGCACCACCACCACTTCCACACCTGCACCTCTAACCCCTCTGCACATCACACACCATACACATCACCCCCAGCCCCACCACTTACACACCTGCACCTGAAACCCCTTAGCACATCACACACCATGGCACCACAGAAAATGCCAAAATTCACAGAGAGTGAGTTGACAGTCATGGTAGATGAGATAGTCAGAGTTGAACCACAACTGTTTGGTAACCTGGTCCAACAGACACCATTAGCCAGAAGAAATCAAATGTGGGCAAGGATAGTCGATAAGGTCAATGCAGTAGGGACCATCCCGTGCTCCAAGAAGGAGATCATGAAGCGGTGGCATGACCTCAAGAGCAAGGTGAAAGAGAAGAACAACAAGAACCGTGAGCTGGCTCAGAGGACTGGTGGTGGCCCTCCCATTACACCAAGAACATTCACTGCATGGGAGGATAAGGTGCTTGCCATACTGCATCCAGAGAGTCTCACAAGGAATACCCGGGGGAGTGGAGGCTGGTAAGTACAAACAAAAGTAGACCATTACACAGCAATGTACTGTCCAGCACAACTACAAAGCTACATCTCAGAGGCACAAGCATATCCATATGCATCACAATATCCAACACATGTCCCACAGATGTAACATCCACTACATCTGAATCACCCCAAAAGGTAGCCAACATTTAAAGGGTTGTATGTGCCCAGGCAAATAGCACCACAACTCCCACCATGCCCCCTGTCCCACCCCTGAGCAGGATGGAGCACTCCACACCCAGAAGCATTTGGAAGCCATTGTCTCACCACAAACAAACTAACAGGTAGGTAGCCATCTTCCCTGAGAGGGCTGTTTGGGGCTGGGAGGCCTGCACAACAACTCCCACCATGCCCCCGTCCCACCCCTGAGCAGGATGGAGCACTCCACACCCAGAAGCATCTAGAAGCCATTGTCTCACTACAAACAAACTAACAGGTAGGTAGCCATCTTAACAGGGAGGGCTGTTTGGGGGTGGGAGGCCTGCATGACAACTCCCACCATGCCCCCTGTCCCACCCCTGAACAGGATGGAGCACTCCACACCCAGAAGCATTTGGAAGCCATTGTCTCACCACAAACAAACTAACAGGTAGGTAGCCATCTTAACAGGGAGGGCTGTTTGGGGGTGGGAGGCCTGCACAACAACTCCCGCCATGCCCCCTGTCCCACCCCTGAGCAGGATGGAGCACTCCACACCAAGAAGCATTTGGAAGCCATTGTCTCACTACAAACATACTAACAGGTAGGTAGCCATCTTTACAGGGAGGGGGGTTTGGGGATGGGAAGACTGCAGTACTACTCCCACCATGCCCCCTTGTTCCCCGGCTCATCAAGATGGAGCACTCCCTCCCACCGAGATGCATGTGTCAGTCATTGCAATGTCCACTTCAAACTAACAGGTAGGTAGACATATTATGCCCTCTTGTCCCACCCCTGAGCAGGATGGAAGCCTCCAACACACACACACATAGATGTGGCACAGATCCAATACAAATGTGAAAACAGAACAGGTAAGTAGCCAGTACATGCACACAGCCATTCCTCCCAAAAAGCATGGTGCCATATGACAACACCAGCCCTCTCATCACACAAAAATACACACAGATCCTATTGCCACTCACAGTGTGCAGACAGCTAAGCAAATGTAACTGTCACAGCAACCAAAGTGTGACACACCAATTCACATGTAGAAGAAAGTCTGTGCACAATCATGTACAGCACTGAATGCCATGTGTAAGTGCCATGTGGCCAGAGCAGCAAGGACCATATGTAAACAAAGAAAGCATGGTTGTCGGTGCAAATTCTGATTTGCACATGACATTACAAAGGTATGCATGAGATGACAATGGCCAGTTCATGCTCAGATGTAACGTCTGCCAGGGCAGAGAGATCAACAAAGAGGCGTCACAGAAATGCTTTGTTGCGCTAGTCCCTAGATGGCAACATGTCCCTGTAATCACAAAACATGCACGTGGCGCATGGTATGTTGTGACACCTCACACCATGGACAACTAATGCATGTACCTCAACATCATCTCAGGAGGCACAGTAGTGCGCTTACAAACAATGTGATGACTAGTCAACTGTGTGGTGTACAAACAGTGAATAATACACAGCTAACACAAAGCTTGCGGGGTGCACTACAATGACCATTTCCCATCTGTCCCACAGGTGACCAAGAACTGACTGCAGAGGACAACACCAGCAACCTGCAGAGCCAGTCACCCCCCCTCCCCCCTCCGGAACATGGACTCTCGGATGTTGACCCCCGGTATTCAGAGGACGAGGAGCTCGGACTCGGCCCATCTGGTGTGCCAGGGCGCAACCGGTCCCAGGACCCCATCGTCCCCCCACCACATCTGCAGCAACACCAACAGCTACTCAGACCACTGCTGTTACGGCCTGTGCGTCCTACACCACCACCACCACCACCAGTACTACCTGCAACAACCTCCATGTCCCAGAAGATGACCACCCCACACCACCAACTGAGGAGGGCAGGGAGAGGATGCGGGTGGCTACAGTGGTGAGGCAACAGGTCTGTGGCAGCAGGGCAGGTGGGAGTGGCAGGGTCACTCACAGACAACCAGAGCCTGGTACCGAAGCCCTGGACAGCATAAACAGAGTCCTTGGGGCATATGAACGGGCCCAGGGACGAACGGCCCGATCAGAAGAAGATTCCTGCGAGCTCCTCCGGCTGAAGAGGTCCATGGACACCCACATGGGACAAATTGTGGACCTCCTGGGCCAGATAGTGGTGGCAATGAGGGACAGGCCTGCGCCACAAACAATACCTCCACCTCCCCCTGCTGGGCCGCAGGATGACAGTTCAACATCCTCCCCTGCGGCCACAGAGAGGGGTGAGTCCTCAGACCCCACAGGCCCTACAGCAGAGGCCCCCCCTGCCAAGCGATGAAGGGGCTGTCCCAAGAAATCCCTGGGAGTATCCCGTGGCAAAGCACCTGCCAAACGTCAGTCACGGAGCCAGCCATGATGGCAACACTCTGCACTACTGCATTGACTTTTTGGACTGTCCTTCCCCACACTGCCTTGTGAATGGCATCTGTCTGTTGGACTGGGTCACCACATCAATGTGGTGACAGCTCGATTCTCTCATGTACCATAACTGTCAACACACTGCTTCACTAATCACCTCAATGTAAATGTTCACCCCCTCATATGTCACCATTGTAAATAAATACACCTCACACACGTTGTTTTTTCTGCTCCGTCTTTATTCCAGGATGTGCAGTCTTCACCATGATTAAAATGTACCACTTGTATGGAATGTATGTAGGCAAGGAGAGGCTGAAGTGACCTAGGAAAACACAACAGAACAAGATTCACTAGTCTGGGTGTGGCATCACAGACATCACACAACACATACCATAAAGCTAATACAACATGCACACATCACAATGAGCAACAAGTACCAACATACACATCCTGTAGATGTTCAAAATTACCCTGTCCCATAAACATTGTCAGCCACCACTGAGTCAACAACCGGCTGCAGTCACAAAGCTCGCATACACCTTCACAACAACAGCAACATCATCAGACAATGGGTCCGTTGTACATTATCACTCACCTTCAAGTGAAGTAGCGGTCGATGAGCTGTTGACGTAGGTCAACACCATCCTCCTCTCCACTGTCCTCATCACTGGACACGGGTTGGTTTGCAGGTGGGGGCCTTGGCTGCTCATCATCCTCCAGGATCAGGGGGATATCCTTGCGAATGGCTAGGTTGTGGAGCATGCACCATGCCACTGCAATCTGACACACCTTCTTGGGCGAGTACATGAGTGCACCTCCCGTCTTGTCAAGGCAGCGAAATCGTGACTTCAGGAGACCAAAAGTCCGCTCCACCACACGACGTGTCCTCCCATGGGCATCATTGTAGCGTACATCAGCTGGTGTCCTGGGATTCCGCAGTGGGCTCAACAACCACGGATGGTTGGGATATGCAGAGTCACCTAGGTGTGAGAAACACAGATAAACCTTGTAATTATACTGTGGCAGAGGACAGCATGTCACACACACAGCACGCTACTGGACTCTTCGTACTCACCCACAATCCATGCACGCTCAGGAAGCAGATTAGCCATGAGCTGTGGTACGATGCTGTTCCGCATGATGTATGAGCCATGGGCTGAGCCTGCAAATCTGGCACACACGTGCGTGATGATCATGTCCGCCTGGCACACCACTTGCACATTTATGGAGTGGAAATGTTTTCGATTCCTATAAATGTGCTCCCGTGCCTGTGGTGGAACAAGCCCAACATGGATGCAATCAATGGCCCCAACAACATGGGGGTTGTGTCCAAGGGCATAAAAGTCTCCCTTCACAGCCGCCAATTCAGGCACCCTGGGGAAATGGATATACCTGTCCTTGTATATCATCATGGCGGACAGGACATCACGCAGCACCATGCTGAACATGGGTTGCGACATCCCACCTGCGCTGGACACCGTGTGCTGGAATGATCCAGAGGCAAAAAAATGCAGTGCCTCCATCACCTTAGACGTTGGGGTGAAAGCTGTTGGATATGTTCTGCGAGGCTGCAGGTGGGGCTCCAACATAGCACATAGGTTTTGCAGGGTGGCTCTATCCAGACGGAATTTCCGGATGACCTCCTCATCCTCCATGTCTGCCAGCACTGTGTAGGCACGATGCAGATTTGGTCTCCTCCTAGTTGAGATGAAAGTGGACACATGTCAATTCAATACACCATGAGACGTGTACAACATCTTACGTTTTGACTGACACAACGCCAACAATGACTGTCATCACAATTGAGTTACAGAGCAGCTTACACGTAGGGACACCTTCATCTACACTACTCGCACACTTGTCCCCTTTCACACAGCAAGTACATCCAAAACAACATCTGACTATGCGAATGCACGTAGGGATATGGCCACATCTAGCATGAGCAGGCCTGAGAGTATTTCATACAGCATATGTGTAAAACTGCAACACCACTGTCTCATACCTAGCTGCTGTACCTGACACACCTTCAGGCGTAAGTTGAACATGGCACACATCAACAACACAATGTCCACAGGCTGAGCGTAAACAACAAGTGTGTGCATGATCCAAGAAAACAAGACAGTCAAATCTGCACATCCTATATTAAGACATACATCACTGTGATTTTCACAGCACTTTCACACATTGACATGTGTACACATTTGAGAGTCCATAACAACACTGTTCTGTGTACATGCCCATCAATATCACAAGTGACATGTGAGTGAGTACATGCCAATGTACTACATGACATACACAAACATGGCATGTGTAGTCAGCAGTGTGTTAAATGTTACACTGGCATCGTGTGCACAATGATGTGCCATTAATCATGTGGCCACTGTGCACTGTTGATGACTGCCCATTGGCCATTGACACAGCATGATGTGTCCATAGGTGCTGAACAAGTGCTCCGCCACCCAAATCACGATCACTCACGTCAATGTATGGCACCCAAATCGCGGAAGCTACCGCCTGCCACCAGCAGTGTGTCACCACCAATCCCTAGAACACAATTGCGGTAGTGAGAGATATATATGTATTGCCAAATGGCGGTTGGCATGCTCCGCCACCCAAATCACGGTCACAGGCACCAATGTATTGGCACCCAAATCGCGGAAGCTACCGCCTGCCACCAGCGGTGTGTCACCACCAATCCCTAGAACACAATCGCGGTAGTGAGAGATATATATGTACTGCCAAATGGCGGTTGGCATGCTCCGCCACCCAAATCACGATCACAGGCACCAATGTATGGCACCCAAATCGCGGAAGCTACCGCCTGCCACCAGCGGTGTGTCACCACCAATCCCTAGAACACAATCGCGGTAGTGAGAGATATATATGTATTGCCAAATGGCGGTTGGCATGCTCCGCCACCCAAATCACGGTCACAGGCACCAATGTATGGCACCCAAATCGCGGAAGCTACCGCCTGCCACCAGCGGTGTGTCACCACCAATCCCTAGAACACAATCGCGGTAGTGAGAGATATAAATGTATTGCCAAATGGCGGTTGGCATGCTCCGCCACCCAAATCACAGTCACAGGCACCAATGTATGGCACCCAAATCGCGGAAGCTACCGCCTGCCACCAGCGGTATGTCACCGCCAATGCCCATGCCCTTGCAGTCAATGGGAACCGCAATCGCGGTAGCCTAATGCAATTTTGAAAATCACGGAAGGCGTGCTGCGCCACCACGGGGCTGGTCATTGGATGCAATTGAAAGATGCACCACCGCGGTAGCGCTCGCCTGGCCCCTGCGGTGTGTCACCGCCAATGCCCATGCCCTTGCAGCCAATGGGAACCGCAATCGCGGTAGCCTAATGCAATTTTGAAAATTGCGGAATGCGTGCTCCGCCACCGCGGGGCCGGTCATTGGATGCAATTGAAAGATGCACCACCGCGGTAGCGCTCGCCTGGCCCCTGCGGTGTGTCACTGCCAATGCCCATGCCCTTGCAGCCAATGGGAAACGCAATCGCGGTAGCCTAATGCAATTTTGAAAATCGCGGAAGGCGTGCTCCGCCACCGCGGGGCCGGTCATTGGATGCATTTGAAAAAGGCTGACCTGGCACACCAATTGCAGCAGCTTGGAACCACTGAAACTGCCCCAGGGGGCTATATATGTGGGAGAGAGCCTCACATTTCCACAGCTTCCAGGGACTGCTGCCTGAGACCCCTCACCTGCTGCTGCTGTCTCCAGGGACTGCTGCCTGCCACCCCTCCACACCACCTGCTCCTGCTGCTGTCTCCAGGGACTGCTGCCTGCCACCCCTCAACACCACCTGCTTCTGCTGCTGTCTCCAGGGACTGCTGCCTGCCACCCCTCAACACCACCTGCTTCTGCTGCTGTCTCCAGGGACTGCTGCCTGCCACCCCTCAACACCACCTGCTTCTGCTGCTGTCTCCAGGGACTGCTGCCTGCCACCCCTCAACACCAACTGCTGCTGCTGCTGTCTCCAGGGACTGCTGCCTGCCACCCCTCAACACCAACTGCTGCTGCTACTGTCTCCAGGGACTGCTGCCTGCCACACCTCAACACCAACTGCTGCTGCTGCTGACACCTGGCCACAGTGATGGCGAGGACTGAGAAGATCCGGGCCAGTCCCTTCACCAGCGAGGAGCTGGAGGTCCTGGTGGACGAGGTGCTCACACAGTATCCAAGGCTATATGGTGCCCCAAATGTCGTGGTAAGTCTTCAACAGTGTGAGTGAGAGTGCAGGGGGGGCACACATGAAGTTGAGCTTCTGCAGTATGTGCCTGCGAGTGTGGGGTTATGTCATGCACTGCCTAGCCCGCTTTCTCCAGGGGGAAGGGGTGTGTAGCCTATTTCCCACGTTTCCCTGCCTGCACATCAAGATTTGAGGGACATGTATTGTCTTGCCAGCCATACAGTGACGCAGCAAGTTGGTAATGCAGGAGTCAGGACAGTGATTGCTTGTGTGAATGGCTGTGTGGGTCCCTGTTGTCCTTCTCAGTGTGAGCCCACCTGGCCTGCACAGTCACCGCCCAAACTGACAAGGACACATCACTCAATGTACAGAGTGTAACATGTGTCTTTTTTTCTTTACTCTCCTTCAATGAGCCATCTCAGCCCTGTAGCTTGCACACAACAGGCCTTGTGAGAAGGGTGTGGGTTTGAGAGATCATGTCCCTCAATGTGACCTCCATGACACAGTGAGCCATTCACAGGGCAAGGACATTGAGGGCTGCGCAGTGTTGGACACAGTGAGTCTAACCCCCAACATATGTTGATATATAATGTATGTCTTGCTCTACCTAACAATGGACAGTAGATGTGGGCAGACTAAACATGGCTTCATGTGCTGGCATCCTGCATGTGTATGAGATGGGAAGGTACTGTGTCCACCCTCACACCTGCATGCATTTACGTGTTGTTCTCCCATGCTGATGCACCATGTGAGATGCATTCTTGTCTCTGTGAGACATATCTGTGGATTTGGTATGAGTCAGTATCATGCCACTGTACTGAGAGATATTGGTACATAATACTGTGTCACTGATGTTTTCCCCCTCTTGTCTCCCATGCCTGCAGCTCAAAGTACACCAGCGTAAGGCCGTGTGGAGGGCCATTGCATGCAAGGTGCGGGCTCTGGGTGTCTCATACCGACGGCGCACCCACAGCCACAAGAGGTGGGATGACATCTGCCGGCTGAGCAAGAACGTGGCGGAGATGACACTGGGTCTGCTCCCTCTGACAGGCAGGTTGGCGCGGCGCAGCATGACACCACTGATGGCCCGCATCTTGGCCGTGACACAGCCTGAGCTGGATGCATGTTTGAAGGAGCATCAGCAGCAAGCTAGGGGTGAGTATTCTGGGAAGGGTGACTTTGGCTGTGATTGGCTGCATGTGTTCACAGCCTGGGACAGCGCTGGGCTATGTGATGTTGGTAGTGTGATGCAGTGGCTTGTAAGTGGCCTCTGTGCTGGGTGCAGCTGTAATGCATTTGCCCTACCTGTACTTCCTAGTGTGATTTGAGTACTGAGCATTGACATTGCATTCTGAGTCGTGGGCTTCAGGTATCGTCTGCATTGGGGTAGCCTGGGAAATCACATGGAAGGGAACGGCAGTGTGCCTAATCTGAGTGTGCTCTCATCAATGCGTGCATTGCCTAACCTCAGATTTGTGAGGCTTAGACATCTGACGCCAATGTGCTACAGTACTTGTGCCCCACAGTACAACATGGTGGATGGCATGAGCTCATGGCCATTGTGGACTGTTATGTTGGAGTCTGTATCTGTGTTGTCCCCTTCTGCTCCATCCAGATATGACAGTGGCAACATGTTGTGGGGTTCATCCTTGCCCACATCAGGGCCCTATGTGTGCTCAGAGCTATTTGTGTGTCTGGTTGAACGGAGCCACCGGCAGGATATTGTGCTGTGTGGTCATCACATGGCTCACTTATGCCTGGTTTTCTTGTTTACACGCACTGTTCGAGTTCAAAATTGAGGGTGCACAATGTCATAGCACAGGGTGGTGTGCAACATGTAGATTTCTTCATCTTCAGTGATGCTTTGCTTGCATATGTTTGTTCTGTTGATGCCAATGAACTGACCCTACATCTCTCTCTCTCATGCAGCATCTCCCGTGGGCACGGAAGGACAGGGGACGGACACCAGTGGTGAGGCATCAAGCACAACAGCTGCACACGAGCACAGTGACACAGATGTGACCAGCACCTCGGAGGGGGACAGGAGTCTGCTGGAGGAATCACGGCCAGAGACGCAAAGCTCAATGTCATCTGACGCCAGCGGTGACGCATCCATGTTGGTGGGCACAGGGAACGGGGACTCTGCCTCCTCTTCCACCACACAGCGTACAGTGCCCACCCTCCCAGCTACTTCCACTGTTGCTGCCCGTGTTCGCACCAGTAAGCAGGGAAGAGTGTCCTTCACCCCAGGCACCGCTGCCCCTGCCCCTGTCCCCCCTGCTGCCATCAGTGCTGAGTCTGTGGACCTTTTGCGCCAGCTGTGTGTGGGCCAGACAGCTCTCCTCAATGCCTTCATAGACCACGACAAAAAGTTGGCACAGGTGGTTGCTTTCATGGAGGGCATACATTCAGACGTGGGTGGGCTACACCGGACTGTACAGTCTTTGTCCTCCGCAGTGACGGCAGCCCTTCAACTGGCACAATCTCGGAGTCCAGCTCCAGTCCCTTTGTCCACCCCCCTGCCAGTGGCCACATCGGACGATAGTGACCATGCACAACAGACCTCAAGGTCAAGATACAGCACACGCAGCACACAGCAGCAACAGCCCAAGCGGTCCAGGGCGCAGACACCATCCCCACAGAAAACTAAAGCCACCCCAGAGCGCAAAGACATAAGCCCGTCAGGCGACACCAAGGGCCACAAAGCCAAGAAGCAGACCTCAGGGTCACATGCCTCAGAGGCATCCCCAGCCAAGGACTCTCCTGTCCCAAAAGCGTCTCACAAGCACAAGCAGACAGTTTCCGTGCCCGCTGAGAAGGTGGTGCCTGCTAAAAGTACACATAAGAAGGGCTCCAAGGCAGATTCACCCACAACCTCAACTCCCATCCAAAGCCCTGTGAAGCAGGGAAATGCGGGCACTGTAGGGGGAAAACCTGGTAAACAGGGGATGGAGGGGCAAAGGCAAGGCCAGGCCAAGCGAACAGCTGGATCCAGCATGTCCCCAGAGGGAGGGCCACCGTCTGCACCTGATGCAGCTTTGGTGGTGAGTGTGCCTGTTGTGGCCGCCCCACCTCCCACTCCTACCAAGACCACACTTCCATATCGAATCCCCAAGAAGTGGAAAGGTACCCCTCCATATTCTCCCTCCCACACTGTGTCTCATGGCAGCATATCTCCGCCTCCACGGGCCACAACACCACCCGGTCCAAGCAGCCCTCCGGCTCCCAAAGCCACTGATGCCTCAAGCTCAGCTGGTCCGCTCTCTCCCAGGTCCAGTCCTCCAACTGGCCCCGACACTCAGCCAGCTCCCAGTCAGACTGACAGACAAGTCTGAGGCTAAATCCCCCTCACACACCTGTCTCTCCCACAGCGGTGCCTGTACTGCCCATTGTTATCCCCCTAGCTGTGTTGCTGACCATGACTGTGTACAGTCTCACACATTCCCTGTGCAGCTTCTCATGTACCTACTCTGCTGTTTGGACTGGCCACTGGCCTTGCTGTACATTGCTGTGTTTGCCCATTCCCTGTGCAGCTTCTCATGTACCTACTCTGCTGTTTGGACTGGCCACTGGCCTTGCTGTACATTGCTGTGTTTGCCCATTCCCTGTGCAGCTTCTCATGTACCTACTCTGCTGTTTGGACTGGCCACTGGGCTTGCTCTTGTCTACTTTTTATGCATATCTGTGACATTTGTAATAAAGACAGTTGCTCCTGTTGTCTGCTTTGTCAGTCTCCTTGCTAAATAAAGGGTTTTCTTTGTGGGTATGGTTTGATGTGACACATGCTATGTATGCCACTTTAACGTTGCCAGTTGCTAGTTACACTATTTCAGAGTTTGGCTGTGGTGAGAGGCACTTCAGTTCTACTTGACTCTGAGGCTTGGGGGTGCACTGATGGTTGTTTGTGGTGATCTACTGTTATCCTAATGATTCTATGTTCAGGTTTGCTAAATTGTACACATGTCATGTTAGAATGCACTACCAGCACAGAGTGGGATTCTATCCACAGGATTGCAGGCAGGCTGGCCAGGGTCATCATGTATGTGTGATCTTACTTTATGTGTGCCCAGCAGTGTAGGTGTATAGTCATCTTGTGATGGTCAGTCATCCTAGTCACATGGGTTACTTTCAATATGTGCACTTGGGTGGTCAGGAAGTGTGCAGTGTGGAGGGAGTGACTTTGTTGTGAGTGTTGATGTGTGTGTGCACCTGCAATGTCAACTACACACATGTGTCACCCAGAAGTAGGGTGCCTGTTTGTGTAATTGTTCAGCCCTGTGATTGTGTGCACATGTGTGTGTTGTATGTTGTGCACTGTGAAGTGTGTTGGTGTGTCCTTGCAGTTCTGGCTGACTCCTACTTGTTGTTTTTGGCAATTGTGAGTATGCAGAGTATGTGACTGGCAAGTCAGTGTTGTGTTTTGTTGATCAGCCATGTGTCTTGATGCTGTTTGTACTCACTGTGCATCCCTGCTCAGCCACACTGACATTGTGGGTGTGTTTTCTCATGCATTGCTCTCACATGGGGCTTTATTGCCTCCAGTATGGCATGTGGTGTGTGGTGTCATACCATCCCCTATCTGTGCTTCAGATGCCTACCCATTGTGAGTCTGCACTCCATCTATTTGTGTATGGTACACTCCTGCCATGTCCACTACTGACGTACACACCACTTCACTTTCATGTCAGCTGTCCCCTTGGTTTGCCTGTGTGTGTGCCTCCCCATCACTTCATTTGTCACACTGTGCTTTGTGGTGCAGATCTTTGCACAGGACCAATGTGCCACTCAGGACATTTTCCCTATTGGTTATATGTGATTTTCTTGTACTGTTTAGCCGTCATGGTTGCTCATATGCAGTTCAACTGTTTGTGCTGCACAGTCCTCTGGTCAAGTTGTTTCCACTTTGGTGTCCCAGACTTGTGCATCTGTGGGTGTTGTGTTAGGCGTATGTGTGTTTGCTGAGGTACTGCTTCACTTCCTGAGTGTGATGTTGTCAGTGTGCTGTTTTGATTGTTGTTGTGGGTGTTCATGGTGTGTCACTCATGTCTGTGTGGGACTGGTATGTTTGGTGTGCACACACTGCTTGGTGTGCATGCAGTGCTGTGGGTGTATGTTGCCTTGTCCTTGCCTGGTGTGCATCCCCTGATGTCCTGCTGTGTTTGCAATGTGATTTATTGGCATGTGCTTCTGTTGTGTGTTTGATGTGGCTGTGTGCAGTGTTTGGGCTGTGTTGTCTCTTGCAGATGACAGATGCTCTGTGTGTGGTGTTCTATTTGCATGTCAGTGTGTGTGTTTTGTTGGTGTGGTGTGTTTCATTCAGATGTGTGTTGCCAGTGTGGTGTGCCTTACTTGTGTGTCTGTCACATGAACTTAGGTCTATTCTAGTTCCTGTGCTTGTGTTAGGTGCGTCCTTGTTGTTTTCTCTTCTCATATCTGAGCTGTCTCTTGTCAGTCTTGTGCATGTGCAGCCATGTGGTACACTGTGACATCATGTTGACTTGATGGGTGGTGTGGTATGTCTGTCTGTGTGTCAATGTAGGCCCATTTCTCCCAGTTTGTGTCCATGATTGTTTTGTGATGGTGCACTTCTTGTCTGTGTTGTGGTATGTTGTCTGTGCATTGTTCCTGACTGATGGGGTTGTACACTCCTGTTCTGTCTGTGCTCCCATTGCCTTTCCACAGTTTGGCTGCACAGTTCATGTCTGGTCTTGTTGTGCTTCTGTGTGTGTTTTAGTTGAGTTATGTGTTTGGCTGTTGTTTTTGTGCAGACATTGGTTCTGGCATCCCAGTGTGTGTGTGATGTTTGTGGGTGCCCCCAGGGACTGTGATTGTTTGTCTGTGTATTGACTGGTCTTTATTGACACCCTTCTGTGTGTCTGGCACTGGTGTTGTGTGCTGCAGGTGTGATGGGGGGGGTATGTGTGAGGATTCCTACTTGTGTTTGACAGTCATGGAGTGTGTCAATGGGCCCTGTGTGTTGTGCTGCTGACATGCTCCTGTCAAGTAGTTGGATACATATGTGTGGCTGTTCACTGTTTGACTTCAGGGCCTTCCTTTCATCCCTGTGCCTATCCATGGGTTGCCTTGCTGTCTCCTTGAGTTGTTGCACTGAGGTGACTGTGGTTTGACTTCACTCACTGTGCCAGCCATGTGTGATTTGATGGGCTGAGGGTGTTCTTATATATTCCTTGTCTTGCATGTGATGTACACATGCTTGGTAGTTGGCTCCTTGGCCTTCCAATTGTGGGCACCTCACTTTAGCTTTCCTATATGTTGTACTCCATTGCTGCTGGCATGTGGTCTGTGTATGTGGCTGTGTGTCAGTGTGGGGTATGTCTGTGTGACTTGGCAGGCTGTGTGTCCAGTGGAGTGATTGTTCATTATCTGTGTGTGTGTGCATTTTCTGCTTGGACTCAGTTTTCTTGCCATGTGTGTGGTGTTGTTGTGGTGTGTGGGTTGCCCTGGCCCTGTGCTTCTGTGCTGTGTGTTCCTCTGCAGCCACTCCTGCTGTGGCTGTCTCCCTAGTTGTTTCGTGTGTGGTGCAGGGTGTGGGTTCACCTGGCTTGTTGTTGTGCATGGGGGAGCACAGGAGGGGCACATGGCATGTCCATTCATGGGGGGCCTGGTGTGTGGGGGTGGAGGTGTGGCCCTGTGGTCTTTGTGCACTACCCATGCCTGGCGCTGGCCCTGCCTTCTGCATTGTGCGCATGTTTTCCAGCGTTTTCACCGCTGCGGTGACGTGACCGGGACATTACTTCATGATCGCGGTGGATGGGTGACCTGGATGCGGAGGGGTGATTTGGTGACAGGTAGGACATGTGTGGGTACACTTGTGGATGTGTTCCTGTCCCCACCAGGGTGTCTGGTGTGGACAGGAACCCTAGATCAGCCCATGCGTTGTGTGTTGTGGTTGTGTGCGGAGTTGTGTTGCGTACCTGCGGCGTCGTCCGTGACGGGCCATGAGTTGCTGGTGATATATCAGGTACAGCGCCGGGAAGACGTGCAAAGCTGGGTCCATTGCGCTTGGGACCGGGCGGTTGGGACCGGGGATCAGGTCTAGCGCTCCGCTGTGATGCTTCCGCCGTCTCTGGTTGGGTGGTTTCTCCGCTGTGGTGCGACTGGCTGTTTGGGGCATCCTGATTTGTACGGCGGTCGGGACGTCATTCCGCATGGCAGTGAATCACCATTAGCTCCCACCGCCGCGGTGGCGGGCGCACTTTGATGGCGGTTAGCGTCGCACCGTGCCGGTCGGGAAATGGGCTACGTTTGGCCATCCTAATATGGCGGGCGTGAGGTCCGCTGCTGGCGTGCGGAAAAAAGCATTTTCCGCCACCGCCAGCACCGCAGTGGTGCCTCCGACCGCCATCGTAATAGGCCCCACAGTTCTTTTAAACATCATATTGCCTTAACACCTAAGCACTATCCCACTACATGAATATTATTCTGCCCACTCTGTGCTAATACCATCTGAAGATGTGGAACAAACAAGTTACATAAACAGTTTGTAGTTACAGTTTGTGACGGAGCTGGTGGAAAGTTCAGTGAAAACAATATGAAGAATGAAAATGGAAATATACTGACATGATTATGCTTGAACCTGTACTGCAGAAATAATGAAAAGTGAGATGCACAGGGTGAGGACAAGACTGACAAGGGTGACATCCATTTTGGTGCAGGGACATAATATCGAGTAAAAATATCGAGTTGCACAAATATCGAGTCATTAATATCGTGGTTCAGAAATATCGATAGCAAGAATATCGACTTAAGGTAAGTAATAGTGTTTGATATCGGTTGCAAAAATATAGTTGTTAAAAATTTCGTTTTTTTATTAATGTTATGTATTTTAGTATATATTTTATATGTATGTGATGTATGTTTTTTTGTACATGAATTGATTGTATTTTTAATATATGTGTTACATTTTTAGTAGTTATAAAAAAATTAATTATTTGAATTTTGCGTTTTTAGTTCTGCAGCGGCTTGTGGGTTTATAGGGGAATAGGGTGGGAAGAAATTTAATTATATTAAATGTATTGATTATTTTTGATTTATAAATATTTGTTTAATTTAAATGTTATAGTGTTAAATGTGTAAAGTAATTTATTATAAATTAATTAATAATTGGTTGTTAATTAATTTAAATTAATTAATTGGTAATTAATGATGGTAATTGTGTAATGAATTATGGTAATTGTGTAATTAATTTTAGGTGTGTGTTATGGTGTTTATAGGTGTAAAGGTTGGGAAGTAATTTATTTTTAATTGATGAATTAATAATTGGATGCTAATTTTAATTAATTAATTGGTAATTAATTATGGTAATTGTGTAATTAATTTTAGGTGTGTGTTGTGGTGTTTATAGGAGTAAAGGGTGGGAAGTAATTCGTATTTAATTAATTAATATATAGTTGTTTATTAATGTTAATTATTTGATATTTATTTTGGGTAATTGTTTATTTTTGTGTGTTTTGTTTTTACTTTTAAAGGGGTAAAGGGTGAGTATTAAATACATTTTAATTACTTTAGTGTTATTTGTTAATAGTTTTTAATTTAAAAATATGTTTTAATTGTGTTTTATTATTTTATAGTTCAATTTAGGTGTGTGTTGTGGATATTATAGTGTTAAAGTGTGTGTAGTCAATTAATGCTTATAAGTTTTTTTTATTAATGATATTTTTAATTGATTATTAATTATGTTAATTATGGAAGTAAATGTAATAAGAAATGTTGAAGTGTTGTGTTACTGGTGTAGTGTTATAGGGTAAGAAATAAAATAAATACATTTATGTATTAATTAATTTTTTGTTTGTAAATATTTTCTAGTTCAAAAGAATTCTTTTTTATAAATGTATTTATTATTTTATTTTATATATTATTTGTAGGATTTTTGTTATATGTAATCAATATTATAATATGTTTTCTTTATATATATTTAAAATATTTGACTTTTAATTTTTTTAATATTGTTTATTTTTATGATTTTTTTATTTTTAATATTTTTTATTTTAGTGTTAACTGTTTGAGTGTGAATAGTAATTTTTGTCTCTCAGCTATCCAACACTTTCCCTAATGTTGCACTCACTGGAGTGGGAATAGTAATTTTTACCTCTCCAGTATCCAGCACTTTCTCTACTGGTGCTGTCACTGGAGTGGGAATAGTAAATGTTACCCCTTTGCTATCCAACACTTTCCCTATTGTTGCACTCACTGGAGTTGGAATAGTAATTTTTACCCCTCCGCTATCCAACACTTTCCCTACTGTTGCACTCACTGGAGTGGGAATAGTAGTTTTTACCCCTCCGCTATTCAGCACTTTCCCTACTGTGACACTCACTGGAGTGGGAATAGTAAGTTTTACTCCTCCGCTATCCAACACTTTCCCTACTGTTGCAATCTTTGGAGTGGGAATAGTAAGTTTTACCCCTCTGCTATCCAACACTTTCCGTATTGTTGCACTCACTGGAGTTGGAATAGTAAGTTTTACCCCTCCGCTATCCAGCACTTTCCCTAGTGTTGCACTCACTGGAGGGGGTATAGTAATTTTTACCCCTCTGCTATCCAACACTTTCCCTACTGTTGCACTCTTTGGAGTGGAAATAGTAATTTTTACCCCTCCGCTATCCAACACTTTCCCTACTGTTGCACTCTTTGAAGTGGGAATAGTAATTATTTCCCCTCCGCTATCCAACACTTTCCCTACTGTTGCTCTCACTGGAGTGGGAACAGTAATTTTTACCGCTCTGCTTTCCAACACTTTTCCTACTGTTGCATTCACTGGAGTTGGAATAGTAAATTTAATTCCTCCACTATCCAACACTTACCCTACTTTTGCACTCATTGGAGTGGGAATAGTTATTTTTACCCCTTTGCTATCCAACACTTTCCCTACTGTTGCACTGATTGTATTGTGAAATTTAAGTTTAAATATTTTGTAATAGTTTGTTTTAATTTATTATAGATTTTATTTTTTATATTTTAAATCAATAATATATAGTGTTATTTTTGTATTATTTTAAACTTTTAACATAAATTAAAAATAATCGTTTATTAATTGTTTTAAAGTAAATATACATGTATAAATTATTATGTTTGTGTGTTTATTTTTTAATTAATTTTATTTGTTACATTTTATTAAAATGTATATTACATTTATTTTATTTTGTTCAAATTATATTTAATATTTAATATATTTAATATATATTATATTATTTTTTATTTATATAAAAATCGATATTTTATACATCTATATTTTTACATCAATATTTTTAGTCGATATTTTTGTACTTACCTGTTTAAGTATAGGAGTCAATATTGTGTTGTTTATATTTTTACTCGATATTTTATACATCGATATTTTTTACATCGATGTTGTGTCAGTGAACCATCCATTTTGAACAGTATGGCTGCTAAGCCCAAATTGAAGCCTAGGAGACAAAGATCAAGAAAACACACTTCTGCACAACATAGAAAATCGTTTTAAAAGCATCAGCACCAATGACACTCTTGTAAATAGAACATTTTCTGTGCCCTGAACGCAGTGGATAAAAACTAATGGATTCGGACACAGCATCTATTTGATGATGATATACTAAACATATGAGACATTTGAGAATAAAAAATAAATCTCTCTTCTGGAAACTTGGACCATTAAAGGCATCACTTATATCAAGGACTTAGGCTCCCATGAAAATCTTTATCTTTCTCCGCTATAAAATCTAAATTTGACTTGCATGCTATGGATTTCTACAATTTCCTGAAGCTCAAAGATGCTCTCAAGCAAATGGGCCGTCATCATGCCCCTGATCTCATTGTCTTACTTAGTTAATTTAAATTAATTGGTCACTCAGCATCCAGACTACATAAACTCTTTGAGCGATCAGAAAACTCTCTTATAAAACAGAAGAAACATAAATGGAGCTTACAAACCCCTCAGCCTTACCCTCTCTGAGTCAACTTTGCAAAAAATATGGCATTTCCCCCATATCGCAAGAATCACGCCATCACTTGCTCAAGTATGCTTCTGGTCCATACATCACACATATTGAACGCCTACTAAAGTCTACAAACTTGGTTTACTCGACTCAAATCTCTGTTGGAAATGTAACATTTATCAAGGTGACACAAAACATATTCCATAAATGTAAATATTTGAGCCCTTTCTGGGAAAAAGAATGACATGCTTAAGACTCTATTGATGTTGAATTGAACTACAATTGCCCTGGGCATATCTGCTTACCCATCCCCATTAAACCTTCCTGCATCCGACTTGCTTCTCCTAGACTTGATTTTTACCCTAGGTGACTCATTACGATGGTGGTCGGACTGGCTTCCGTGGTCCTGTCGGAGGCAGTTGGACTGCCGCGACCACATTGGAAGCGGTCGCTTCGACTGACGTATTACGATGCGTGCAAATTCAGGGGAATCCGACTCCGACAAGAAATCCCAACTGTGGCGGCGTCGGAAAGGCCATCAGAGCGAATCAGAGAGCAGAACAGCGGTTGAACCGCCCCGCCAATTACGATTCATGTTTCCGACGAGGCGGCCGAGATGGTCCAACCAGCTCGTCAGAGCTGGTGAAAAGGTAGGCACATAAGGCCCAAACCCACCTCCGCACAGCTGTGCATGTCCTGTGATGACATGGATCCTGCTTTACATGTCCTGCCGCTCCTGTACCTGCTTGATGATAAGGAAAACCGACACAGTCGTGGACACAACCGCTGGTAAGTGACATACCCATCCCTCCACTGAGATCCGTAGCAAATTGATGGACCGCCATCAAAAAGAAGGAGCCCACTCATGTCTTCATGTTTGTGGGTGTTTGAGAAATATGGGACAACTTGTAAATACACATGTGAAGTGCAGGTGGACATGAGGGGGCCTCAGACCTTTCAGTGGGCTTGGCCCTGCCAGTGCTAAACACCGGTAACATGAAAAAGAATGTGGTGAGATGGATATCCATCAGGCTCTCCATAGTAGCCATCACCATTAGTAACCACAAATACACAACTGACGTCAGCAGCAGTACCACCCTGCATTACCTGTGACATCACTCCAGAGAAATTTGTCACAATATACTTACAGTCTCATCATTTCAGAACATAAGCTGTTCCAAAATACACAATAAAGCCATAGTTGTTGTCCATTGATCCTATGCAACTCACAACCCATCACAATGGAATGGCCCAGGTGTGAGGTCATTTGCATCAGATATCTGGTAGCAATGACAAAAGCTTCAAAATGCATGTCAGGTGGCACACTAGGATAAGCACTGATACACAGTAAAGGTGTAACACGACACGGCCACAATTACACAAGGCACGCCCCTCTCACAGACCCCTCCAAGTTAGAATAAACCCACTGCAAGGCTTGGGTAGCCTGAACAGACTGAAAAAAAGAGTGAGTACTGTGAGTCATGTATCAGCCTTTGAAATATCCCGGGGTATGTCCGTCGTCAATCCCGGCAGGTCGCCAATGCAGATGCCCATAAGGTATCCAACCACATTCCATATTTTCCACACACTCAAGGTGCGAAATGTTCCAAAATCAGCAGCAGTATAACCTTCCATTGCCGCAGATGGAACAACAAACACCCTCATAACAGTCCATACCTACTGTTGGCAGGTCAGAACAGAAGCATCACCAAAAGTTCCTGGAAGTAAATCAGAGTAGGGTCTTCTACAACTAATGCAACTAACAACCTTTGGGAAAAGGCAGCTGTCCTTGTCACCTGTCGAAGCAAAGTAAGTTGTAGTCTCAGATACCAAGATGTAGAGCTATGTGACAAGGAGGAATATATGTCACAGTGTAGTATAATATGCCAATCACAGAGGTACAGGTGACATGTGTGGAAGTTAGCCTCTCATGTACATCAGCCCCCCCCCCCCCCCAAGTCCATTCAAAGACCTCTTGTGGAGCACAAGAGTAACAGGATTCAAACCTACAAATACCCAACACTGTACATGTCCACCACAACATAGAAGACAGACAGTCTGTGTATGTGTCTGTGTGGGTAGCACAAACATCCCAGTTGAACTTCTACAGACACTGTGTTTCACCTGACTGAAGGCACTCATAATCAACTCTGTCACCCAGTAAACATCAATAAAGGTGGGTAGAAACTACATAACCTCCCCCTCCCCCCCGGAGCCACACACAGTGGATAAGCTTAGGCTTGTTGGATCTCTGGTCCAAACCTATCCAGTGTGTCTCTGTGCGCAACATCACATGGAGTCTTTTCCCATCACATCTTATTGGTTACTCCTAGGTCCAGATCAGTGACTATGTACGGACACACACTTACAAATGTTGTAATGCTGTGAAACATAAACACTGTCAAAATACTGCACATCCTCACGATTTCCATAGCAAACATCACCTACCTGTGACAGCCTTAAATACTTCATGAGCTATGTCATAGTGTTACCTCGATAAAACATCAGTAAGCATGTCTCAAGGAAATACAAATTTCTGCCACTGCTGATGCACTGCCCTGGGTTTGCACACAGCGCTCACATAGAAATAGAAAGGTAGCTAAAGGGGTTAGTCACAAACCACAGTCACAGACATTAGACGGCCACACAGCCACTACTCCCTGCTAATTTGGGTCAGCCTACGCTGATGGACACCTGGAAGGCAACTGGCCAAGGACACACTGCACATTTCAACTGCATCAATGTCTCCATGTGCATATGATTTGTGGCATGGTGTACAATAGGGACAACCTATCTTTTTACCAACTGGCATGCACATGTCGCTAATGTGTTAGTGCAAGTCCCTAAAAAGCATCACAACACCAGCAGTAGCCCTGCCTTCAAAGTAATTTTGGTTAAAAGAACACACATGGAAATCCTCACCAAAGTAATCCATTGCATTGACAAGACTACACATCCCATGTGTGCTGTAACAAAAGACCTATTGTGCACACATCAAACACCCTTCCACCATACATCTTGGCTAGTACAGCAAGGTACCAGACGGAGACATTGACTGAAACCAAGATGCAATACTTACCATAGCAGAGACCAGCCAAAGCTATGTGCGCCCCAAATAGTAACTCATCCCAGATATGCATCCACTTAATATTGAGCCTTGCCATCTGAAACTCCGTTACCCGTCCCAAGGGCTGAACATGCTTACGACTGCCAAAGGATCATCTATCATGGTGAAACAAACACAACTAAACTCTCACAGGCCTGCATATCCACTAAAAACAGTCTGCATCATTAGCAAGGGCAGAGCACAGGTCTAAAGCTACAAGAAATAATTTTATTGTAACAAACACATCAGAGTTAAAACACAAAGGCCAATGGCCAGTCCAGAAAGATAACAGGTGGTCCAGCACACTTCTGTGCCACACAACGTGCCAATCAGATCACTGCCAGGGAAAACCTCCCCCGGATAGGGGCATCTAATGGGCAGTCTAGGTACCTCTGAGGACAAAAATGGGTGGGCTGGGGTTTGGGTTGGGGGCTGGATTACTCCTTGGGAAACTGGGTTTGGGATTGGGTGGACTGTGTTGGGCTGGGCTCAGGACTTGGAGGGCTTGGTTGGGCTGTGAGAGGGTTGGGCTGGGGATTGGGAGGGCTGGGATGGGCTGTGGGAGGGCTGGGCTCCAGATGAGGAGGGCTGGGACAGACCATACATGGTATTTTGTACCCCCTAATGAACTAAAGAGAGGTAGAGAGGGGGCACATTTGGACCTTTTGAGATTTGGATTGGGGTTTGGAAGCGGTCCTTTGCATTTTGGTAGGGGGTGGATTGGCATCAGGGTGGGTGGGTCACCTCATCTTACTCCCTTGGGGGTAGGGACTCTAGTAGTAGGGGGGGCAGGTTTTGTTGGTGTGGTTTGGGAAGTGGTAGGGTAGTGATGAGAACCTAGCCCTTATGCGTTTGGGAAGAGGGTGGGCATCTGTGGAAGAAAAGAAGTCAAGCGCAAATATGGTAAGGGTCCTGGGAGATTTGGAAGGAGGCGAGGGGTTGGGTTGGGTGTTGGAGGTAGAGGGATGTGAGGTGTGAGGCGTGGATGCGTGTGCTCTGCGGACATGTCTCTGAGTGTCTGATGTGTGCTTTGATGTAGAATGTTTCTGGGCATTGGTCTTGTGTGATGTGTCTATGGCTGATGTTGTGGGCGTAGTGTCGATGTTTATGCTGTCAGTTGTGGCAGAGGATGGTGCTGTGGGTGTTGTTTTTGGCTATGTAATGTCAGTTGTCTGTGTTGGTGGTATTGTGTCTGTAGTGTGTTGGTGTGTGACCTTGGGAGTGGATGTGGCATGCTCTGGGTGTGTGCTATACGTCTGGATGTCTGTGGATGTTGTTTTGAGGATGGTGAATGTCTGGTCTGTGTGTGCGCTGAGTTTACGTTTCCTATCTTTGTGTTGGGATGTGTTGCGTGTGGAACGTGATGTTGATGCCTGCTCAGGTGTGCATGTGCATTGGGCAGTTGTTGGGCTATGGATGGTGGATGGAGTAGGGGCAGAAAGTGTGGTGGGAGGTTGGAAGACTTGGAAGGCTGCCGTGAGTGTGGATGAAAGAGTCAGAAAAGATCTCTGTAGGCATGCCATGCCAGAGTGAATGCCCTCCAGGTAGGCAACAGCCTGGGTCAGCTTGTTGCCCTGCTCCTGGAGGACATTCAGCACTGCAGCTTGACCCACAGAGATCTCCCTCAGGACATCTATCGCCTCCACACAGGCAAGCAGGGGAGACAGGGGCAGGGGCTGAGGTGCCTGGAGGGAAGGAGACTCTCCTCTGTTTGGGGGGGGGGGCCCAGACAGCAGTTTGGGGAGCAGCAGGAAGAATGGAGATGGAAGGGGCGGTGGCGGACCTAAATGTAGCAGATGGTGTTTTAGCTTGGTCTGCCACCACCAGGTAGAGGCCACTGGAGGCTGACGAAGAAGATAATGTTGAGGTGTTGTCGTCTTGCTCCTCCAGGGCTCTCTCTTCATCTTCCCGTCAAGTGGTCACCTCAGAGTCACTGTGTTGTTGAAAACCACTGTGGCCAGCTTCAACCCCAACGGTCTCGGGCCTGTCTCCTTCATTGCCCTCTGTAAATGCTGTAATAGAAGTAGAACTAGGTTTCAAACAATTGCTTAAGATAAACATGCAAGCAAATCATTACACTACACATTATACATTATCACAGATGACTACTAGTGCAAGGGTTAGTACATCATCTGTACCATTGACCTGAGAGAATGGATTAATGACACATAAACTGAGCACAGTCAATCATCAGGGTATCAGAACCACTGCCATCTCTAATTGCTTCTGTGAGACTTTCCAACATTCACCCTCAAGTGTGTAGCAAGAGATAACATCACCCTCTCAACCTTGGCCCTTGTACCATTGAATTGTTAGCTTGAGATATCTAATGCAATGTCTACATGAATATATCACTCCTTATCCACACAGGACCTGCAACAAGCAAAAGGTCAGGAGTCCCACACCGACTATAGGTAGAACTGCAGGGCAACTATTAGGAATAAGTGACATCAAATTTTGAAGTAACAATTGACATGGAAGTGCCCATTCAACACAGCTAACAGTTCCAAGTTACTGTCTCACTTCTGTCCACTGCCTGATGAGGCTGTTGACAGATGCACGAGTAGGCTAACTACATGTCACATGTAGTACAGAACAGTATTATGGAGACATTTTGGAACAAAGTTGTGTGATAGATAGCAGCACAAATTACCATTGTACCTGACTCTGCCTAGATACATCTACATTAAAGATCCATTCTTGTGAGCAGACCTTTTCCAAATTCAAATTATCTATACCATTAGGAAACTGTAAGTACACGAGGCATTATAATGAGGCTGTCCATGAAGATGTCTGATTGGCCTCCACTAGGGCAGTGGACTCACAGTACATTCCATGTATTTGTGACACATGTATCCATGTAGCACTGACTTCTGACACATGTCACACCAACATATCAGCATATCACTTCCAGATGTATGTCACCATCCACAGACTGATAGCTCACTGATGCACATGCCCATCCCAGCATACAACATAGATCCTTCTCATTCGCATGCTTTAAAGCAATGGTTGAGACGACTGTAACATCTCAAACATGTCTGTCATTTCATCAACACATTTAACTGCAAGATGTCAACCATCAATGTCATTAGGTATGTGTGACTCATCTACCCATATCCTAACATAGCACAATTTTGGCTTTCACAGACTCTGTCTACTCATCACTCAATCATATAGTCATGTACACATTGGCAAACAAAAATGTCTGATGCATACAGATAGTGACCCATCTATACTCTCAGTTCATGTATGCCATAGGGGTACTTGTAACAGTACAACACGAAAAGCTACACATAGCTGCATGTAGGCATCTAATAAGATGTCATAAGTGATATTAGCCTACTTTTACTACTGCACACTACCAAATACCAAGGGAACGTGGTACACAGTCACTGCACCCAGAGTATATTGAATACCATGCCACAAGTATATGGTAAACCATCACATGAGACACAGTAGTGAGGCAGCTAAACTACAGACACAAGAATGACAAATGTCATGTGTAGGACCACATACACACCTTACATCATGCTGCAATGTAGGATAAGTAGAGCCATTACGTTGCCATGTGGATCTGATACAGTGGTAAGACATGTATTATTGGCTCCTGCTTAGTTCCCGGCAACATGACCTACTGTCATTGGCGAACACCATGCACCAACTCCCATGCCGACACATGAAACAATGGTCCTGTTGCGTGGGACATGAGACAGCTCCAAGCTTCCTAGGAGAAAGCTACCTATAACAAGAAAAAAGTTAGTTGCTCTTGCACAATGTCACACTCAGGCAGATACTCACCCCAAACTTGCTGCTGTTGGGCTCTCAACCGCCCATGAAGGTCTGCGTGGGCCACCGCCAGTATGCGAGCCATCAGGGGGGTCATGCTCCGGCACATGCCTCTACCGCTTTTGGAGTCCAGCCCCAGCTTGAACTCCGCAATCTTTAGCGCCCAGCGCAGGAGATCATCCCACTTCTTCTGGCAGTGGGCACTATGCTGGTTTGAGATCCCCTGGGCCAACACCTTCTGGGCAATGGCTTTCCAGATGATCTTCTTTTGTTGGTCAGGGATCTGTACGGATGCAAGAGATGTAGAAATTGTTTTGTTACAGCAAATTTTTGTACCTCTGTATGGTAGCAATAACACAGCTTGCCATCTAGCACACACATAACTTCATGTACGACACTGTACATGTGTCCATGTCACATGCTAAGCCGAGCTAATGCATGGAAAGGCCCTCTTCTGCTCATGTTATGGTAAACCTCAAGGCTGGTCATTACACGCACAGACTGAGGCAGCCCACTTGCATCATGTTGACCAATGCAAACCTAGATGGAGTGTGATGTGATGGACCATGACACACAGTACAGCTTTTTGGAAGGGATGTCATGCTTCATCATAGAGCAGATGCTCCTCGTCGGGCTGGCGCTGCAATGCCCTACAATTCCCCAAAGAGTCACTTTAGCGGAGATCTTTTGGTTTACTCGCCGTATGATGCGTGTGGGAGAGTGCTAATGGGTTGGTGAGTGAGTATAAAACTGGCTAGGGGATATCAATTCTATGTTTTTAATGGGTGGATTCCCCTGTCAGATTAAGAAAAGAGGTGGGTTGGTGCTACTTTATTGGTTACAATGTCCCTTAGTAGCTAGATGTGATTTTCAAGTAAAAAAATAAAATGGGTCAACGTGTTTTGCGCCCCCGTTGGTCTCAAAGAGATCCTTGGCACTTCTTCAGGACCAGAAACAAAAAATATATATATATAGTGTATGGAGGGTAAGTGTCCTACCCCAAGTATAGTTCAGTAGAGAGTAGTCTCCCTCTAGCAGGGTGGTACCAACTCATGGATCATATCACTGGTTGTCCAACCTAGATCAATAAAAGGAGAAAACAAACAGAAAAGAGTGTAACAGAAATCACAACGGTGTTACAATGTTTCTGGTGTAAGAGCTTCTTATTGGCCAGAAGGTCCCTTAGTGTGGACCACTGTGAGTGTCTGGCGCTAGACTGGTCACCAGACATCTAAGTGAAAACATACATGCAATTTGTCATGCTATCAAATATAGGGGATGTATCTGGAGTGAGTTTTCATTGATAGCCAAAATGTCCCTCTGTGTGGACTCCTGAATGTGCCCAGTGCTAGAATTGTCACCGGACATCTATGTGGATACAAATATATATAATGATTAAAAGGATTAAAAACATCACAATCATAAATGTGGCTATGATTTTGTCAGTTCAGTACTGTTAAGTAAATAGCAAGACTTTTTATTACTCATTAAGCGAGTTATCGTGTTAGTCACGTCTCCCTCGTCAATGGAGACGGAGCAGCACCCCAACCGCATGCCCCGTGTGTCATCATCGGTATCAGTAGTAGTAATTCATGACATATTGTAGTGTGATGTCCTTACCTATTCATGTTAGGGATCGAGCCCCATGGGTCAGATCAGGAGGGTGTGCACAGTCACATACTATGGCATAAATAAGAAGGAGAAATCTGAAAACAGGTTCTCTGTAACATGTCCGGGCAAATAATCTTGTGTCCAGGCAGTAGCGCTAACATATGGATTTTACTCACAGTTTCGCCGGGTGCTCTGCTCGCGGCACCTACCCTTCCTTCCTTCTGCCAGGATGATGGCCGTGGGGATAACCTGCATTGTATATCTAGGGGTTCCAGCTTGTCATCGTGTGATGTTTCTTCCTCGTTGTTACCGGAAGATGACTATTGCACATGAGTTGCCGCCATTTTAAAACGGTCGATTTACCATGATGGAACCGACATCGCTGTTGTTGACATGTCAACAAATATCTTGATTCATGATGTGGTGTATGTTTAAAATACATAGGGTGTAGGTACCTGGCCATGTTGGTTTTGAAAGAGGGTGAGTATCATGTGTAGTGAATTTCCATATGTGAGTGCAGTGGATGGGAGGCATTAGTGCGCTCAATATCTAGTATGTATATACATGATATGTATCTCCTTGGGTAGCATCATAAAGTTGTTCTGGCATGTAACTCCTAATGTCTGGGTCATGGTAGTTCATACTGGTTGGCAGAGACCCTCGCTGGGGGTTCTTTTATGAAAGTGGACGTTATACCATTGGTGTTGGCAATGTGTTGGAGCCACAAAAGCGACAATACAGCAGGAGTAGAACCCCCTCGCAACTTGTCACAGTTGGCAACAGCGAGGAACCAAAACCAAATCCAACAGGACTTGAGGATAACAGACAAAGCCGTAACCATCAGAAATGGCACAATGGATCTCCTTGAAGCGACAACCGAACCTTGCAAATACCTATCTAGAAGGGCAAAGAAAGGTCTGAAGAAGCAAGCAAAAAGCACCAAACAACGGTACTGCGCAAAGGAACTAATGTTGCGAAGGGAGGCCCCATACAGTAACTCGGGCCACAAAACGGGCCTAAACGTAAACTGCCAACCAAAAACATCTAGGGCTCAGAAATTCTATCCAATCTTCCAAAGGGAGAGGCCGGCCGCCAGTTCAGACAATGACTGGCCAATCTCACCAGTAACACAGTCACTCACAACATCTCACAGTAGGAGCAACCCTGAAGAAGAAGAGCAGAAGCTAGCCCTACAGGAGAACAATCAACCCAAGCAAATAGACAACAGGGGGAGCGATGACACAGCAAGGCATATAAATCGGCAGGAACAAACAGAGCCATTATCCAATATGGACAGTGCAAGAACATCCTAACTCCAAACGAATAGTATTGGGCTGAGGAGGAACAGATTACCACTCGCGCATACCAGTCTAAACACAATTAACAATCAACCCCTGGAAATTCATGCCGTCTCCCAAAGGAGGACCTTGTTCGAAGAAAATCAGAGAATAAAATCACTGTTCTCAGCCTGAATATATCTCCTGTGGAAACATGGATATATTAAATAGGGCAAATATCCTGCAAATACTTCATCATATACCAGAACTAAATCGCCTTAAGACAGGTGATCTAATTTGAGTACAATTTAAGGCCCTGAGCAACAAGTTCACAAGAGAATCAACTCTAGTCACATGGAAAACCAGCGCCCTAGCTATAATGGTTGTTGCAGAAAAGGCCCAATTCACCAACTAGGGAATCAACGTACATGAACTCGAAGAGGAAAAATATCCACATATACTATGGGGGCAACACAGTGAAAAAACTGCACAGGAGCAGAGAAAAGCCATCCTAAGGGGCACAACTGCAGCAGCACTCCTCAAAATACTTCCCAATTTGAAAATACACTTCACACCCACAAATCCTGTAACAGGGTGTAGAATTATTGTAAGGTCAAAAAAACAGCACCCGAACAATCAGGATGGGGTGGCGAAGAACCTGGCAGGATGGCAATCACACAACTCCTAGCATAAAGCGACTAAATAGGCCAACAGGCAGAATGGACAAAACCTTAAAAGTAAGATCCTGGAACGCGTACGGGCTCACAAGAACGCTAAATAACAGGGCTGCCTTTGAATTTTTATAGACAGGGGACCTATTGTGCCTCCAGGAAACCTGGTTACTGTCACCATTGTCAATCCTGGGATTTGAAGAGTTTCACCTTCCAGCAAAAAAGCACAACTTGTTCGGAAGGCCATCTTGGGGCCTATCTATATACATAAGCCTTGACATAACAATACAGTCAGCAAAGTCCATCACGAGCACGGCCATGGTCCAGGCCGTCCATCTACAAGGCCTGAAAATGAATAGGTCCCCAATAGTGATTTTATTGCTGAATGTTTACTTCAACTGTAAGGAAAACCCTCGACACAGTAAGAAGAGGGAACTGGTCGACAACCTAGAAGAACTTCTCAGCAATCACCCAAACTGCAGGAGCCGATGACTTTAACACTCATAACCTGGCAACAGGAAAAGAAGACACACTACCCAGGGATAGAGCAGTCGAGCAGCTTAAGTCATTTTTAAACAACCACTGTCCAAAGTCTATACAAGACGTACAATATGCCACTTACGCGAGAATAGATCACCCCCCGCATAATCACAAATCAACTATTGATTATGTTTTTATGAGCACTGATCTCTACGAACACGTAGCCGAGTTTTCACAACCAGAGCAGCTGACTAGTGACCACCTACCTCTGCTCGCGGCAATCTCTCTGCAAGCACGTAACACCAAGCGCATAAACATGCTGGGTTCATCTGACAGGGAAGAAATCCGCACGTTATTCAAACAATTGAAGTGGAATAAAATAGACACATCTGGTTCGGCAGCTTACGGCCTAACGGTGTCAGAGTTGAACTATTCACTGCCGGGCAAGGCAGCAAACTCCCGGTCAAGGTCCAAAGAAAGTGCGTGCTGCCAACACCAACTATACTGCACTAAGATCCAGCAAAGTAACAGAGCTCTGAGATGTGCCATGCGTAACCACAAATGGATGGGCGATGAAGAGTCACATTACAAGTGGATGTCAGCCAGGAACACGCACAGGAGAAACACATGGAATTCTAAACAGCAACATGAAGAATCCCAATGGCTGCATGTCCACAGCCTCCTAGCTCCAAGCAGACAAGCAGAACTTTGGCAATATACCACGTACTGGCAGGGCATGGCCACGACCGACGAAACAGAGTTTCAAGCCACGCATGGATTAAATATGTGAAAACACTCTACTGTAGGCCGATTACTCAAACCCTTCCAGACAACCAATCACTTTCATTGAGCACAAGTCAGCAGAACGTCATCAGAACAAAAATTATGGCAAGGCAAATAGTCAGTGAAGAAGCATGCCAACCTTCTGCTGTAGGCACTCGTATGCTAATAATATTAAAGAATATCAGAAGCAATGGAGCCCCGGGCCCCAACGGCCTACTGGGACAACTATTCAAAGAGGACTGCATGTTCCGGGAAACTATACTTACCCCGCTATATCAGTTTTGCATGACCAATGCAATAATTCACGAAGATTGGGAAGGCTCTCTACTACACCCTATTCACAAAAACGGGGACACTGCCGATCCCTCCAACTATAGGATGATAGCCCTTCTGGACATTGAGGCAAAGGCATATGCAAGCCTCCTCCTACAAGGTTTACAACATTAGGCTAATGAAGTAGGAATTCTGCAGATGTTCCAGTCGGGCTTCAGGGCTGGTGCGTCAGCACTAGACAATATTCTAGCCCTGGCCCACTTGATTGACCAGGCTACCCAGGAAAAGCAGCGTCCTCTTTTTGCTTGCTTTGTGGACTATTCCTCTGCATTTGATGGCATCAACAGGACCTTACTTTGCCAAAAACTGGAAAACTGGGGGATCCCAAGTGAGCTGCTGAAAGGCATCACTGCTCTCTACACTAACACCTGAGAATATGTTAAACTAAACAAGAACGCAGTGCCAATAAAAGTGTTTACGGACCGAGGGCTGAAACAAGGCTGCGTTCTGGTGCCTCTGCTTTTTCATTTATACACCGCAGACCTGGGCAAGTCTATCTCAAAAGCTAACCTTTTAGCACCAAAAAGTGGGCAAACCCGATTGTTTTTAATGTAATACACAGACGACATGGTATGAATGGATCACACAAAGTGGGGGGTCCAAAGAGCATTAGATGCACTAAGCATATATAACAATGCCAACGATCTAATAGCTAACTCTAAGAAAACAAAAGTAGTGATCTCTGGGAAATATGCACACAAACTTAAACAACAATGGAGATCGGGCACCATGAAAATATCCACTACACCCAAATACAATCACCTGGGGGTTTGGCTCATGAGTAACGACAAGCCCACTGCACACATTACATCTGTAGAAGCAAAAGCCAAGGCGGTGACGTATGCCTTGTGCAAACTCAACTCCAAGTTGCACAGTCCATCCATGGAGCCCATTCAAAAGGTCATAAAAGCCAAGCTACTCCCCTCAACCTCTTATGGCCAATTAGTCTTCCCTGGGGCACTAGTCAATACCATGGAGTCTGCCCACTGTCGAGCATTCAAACAGATCTTCCAAATTCCAGTTTTCGCACGGAATGTACGTGTACGGTTGGAGTTCGGCCGAAGCAAACAAACTTATGAACACTGAGCATCCATCGTCCGTTACTATCGAGGAACCTGTGGAGCACCCCCAAACTTGATGAAAGCAATTTTGAAGGAACTTTTTATAAAAGGCAAAAACCCCATGGCAGACTTTTTATCCACCGCCTGTATTAAACTAAATCTTGATATGTCAAACTGGGGTAATTGTATCCATCAACCGGGTATTTTAAAATCTATCTTAAAGAAACAAGTAAGGCTTTTATCTAGGGAAGAAGGCCTGGGGCTTATAGAAAAATCTGGAAGCAATATTCGGGTCCTAGCTAGCTCTTACAGAGACAAACAAAGCCAGCCGTATTTAAACTCTGCACTGAACAAACCAATCTTGAAACAAATTCTGTCAGTCAGACTTATGGTTCTACCAATAAAAGATATAAATGCCCGCTGGAAAGCTCTTGAGAAGGTCTCCTCTTGCAGACTGTCCATTGTTATGACGAAACCTTGGCTCACCTAGTCTGTATCTGTTTAAACCTGATGCATGCACGTTGCACTTTATTAAAACCACTGTTTTTAAAATACGACACCCGCACTTGCTCAGAAGCAATGGAACTTCTTTTTAATTTGGAAACCCAATTGGAACTGGCAAGGCTAACAAATTTTGCACAACAACTGCAAGGACGCCTAAGTAAAGTCCCAGCCCTGGACTAGATAAAAGACAGAAAGCCAATATTGCAGTTATATATTGAATCTTAAAGGTTTAATATATATAATTTTCTCTTTTAATCACAGTGCTTGGAAATTAACTGTAGGAAAGGAGGATCTGCTTCTTATGGTTACCCCCACTTTTTGCCTGGTGTTACACTGTTTTGACTAGTCTGGCTGGGATCCTGCTAATCAGGACCCCAGTCTATCTGCTTTCTCCTTGAAATACTATGCCATGTACTTTGGTACACTCCAGATTGGATACTGGGGTACCCCTATAAGTCCCTAGTATATGGTACACATGTACCCAGGGCATAGGTACCCCAGAGGCCTCCCATGGGCTGAAGCATGTGTTATGCCACCCATGAGAGGCCATGCAAAATGGAACTACAGGCCTGCCATTGCAGCCTGTGTAAGCTGGTTCTTGCACCACTTACTTTAGATATAGGTTCACTATATATATAGGTCACTACACTTAAAACTTATGTCACCCCTATAACAGGCCTTAACAATCCTGAAGGCAGGGTGCTGGGTTTTACGTGAGAGGGTGCCCCTGCATGAGCAGAGCCCCTCTGCAGCCTTCAGAGAGCATTCTCCCGGGTTGTCTGTGACTCAGCCAGACATATAGGTAGAGGTGCATTATAACCTTGCAGTAAACGCTATCTCGAAAACGGCTGAAACAAAACATGTTGTGTTTGGTGTCAAACACCTTGGAATCATACCTCCACACCGGTAACCGGTGTGGGAGGTATGATTCCACCCTTCTGAAGCGAGCTTCGTGGGGTCACTGGTCTTTCCGGTGCCAGCCTTCTCGACCTGGTCAGCACAAAATGGATGTTGCCGACCAGAGATACATTTCTGCCCTACTGCTGCTGAGCCAAGCTCGAGAAGAGGAAGGCAGCACAATAGGCATCCTGTCACAGGGAGGTGTGACCACCTCCCAGACAGGATTTAGTGTATTGGGGCTGGGTGGGTGCACTTCCAAGGTGCCTGAAAGTCTGCACCTGGGGCACATTTGGTGTCCCTGTGCATAGTACAGCTCAAACCAGTTCTGGGAGCCGTTGGCTCCTGCTCTGGCACGAAACTGGACAAAGGACATGGGAGTAACCTCCCCTCTGTCCTGCCCCTCCCCTAGGAGGGTCCCCTGAATCTGTCCAACCCTCTCCCGTGGGTACATAAGGGCTTACCTGGCTGTAAGACTTTAGATTTTATGTGGACAAGATTCTGCAACAGGAAACCACTGACCTTCGACCGTCTGGACACTCTGGACTTCGCTGGACTTCAACTGGGCCTGAATTAGTCTCCCTCTCCGTCCAAAGCATCGTCTGTGCCCTTGCACCATACAGGCTCCATGCAGGACCTGTGGAGCACTAAGGACAACTGAAGAATCTCCCTTGGGGTGAAGGAGTCACTCCCCTGCATTCGCAGGCACCGTAACGCAACTGACCGGTCTGCTGATCCTGAGCTCCTGCGGACTCCAAAAGCTCCAGCTGCACAGGAGGTGGATTCCGAATTTCCTTGAGGTTGAGCTGCTCTCTCACTGAGTTTGAGGCCAGTATCCCTCGTGGGGACCGCATAACCCGAACCCCTGTGCACCGCGTACTTTTGCAAGTGCATATGCTTGTTAGCAATTCCCGAGATTGTGCATTGGACTCCATGTAGTCTGACCCCGAGCAGTATTTCCACCAAGAACTCCAGACTCCTCGCACAGAGTACTCCAAGGGCTGGTACTTTGTGATCTTGCTCGAGGTCCCCTCGCGACTCCTGGTCATTCGGCCTGTGGGTCCTCTTGAGGGTCATCTTGATTTCTATTGGGCTTCCCTGGTTGCTCCAGGCGTGCCCTGACTCCCCATTGCTTGGCGAGTCCCCTGGGCCTTGCTGGTCCACACCGTAACCTGCTTGACCTTCCTGCGTGGGTTGCTGTTGCCAAGGCTTGTTGGTGCTCCAGCCGGACACTGACCCCTCAGCACTCGACATCCTTCGTGGGACAGCTTGCATCCAGCTCCTGGTTGTCCTCGACATTTCCTGGACCTCGTGGCTGTAGAGTCAAGCATCCCTTCTTCGCACCTGAAGCACCCAACATCGGTGGGCATTCGTCTACCGAGCCCCTGGTCACCCTGAAGTGACCCAGACTCTGTCTCCTATGCTTTCAGGTTCCTTCCATCACGAATCCACCCTTGGATTCCTATGTACACTTTCTTCCTTCCCGGCAGCAGCTCTTCTTTGAAGCCCTCCATTGAAAATGACTGCGGTTTCCGACACCACTCCAGACCAATGCAACCGGCTTCTCTGGGATAGGTAACTCGGGTACTCTGGTATCCACGGGTGGGGTGGCTCTCCAACCTCCTAAGTTCCAGAGGGTTTCCTCAAAGTCCACCGGGTAGGGTCGTTAAACTTTAAAATTGTAACCGCGACTTCCCCATAGAATTGTACGGAGCCCGCGGTCGTGTAAGCACACTGCACCCGTCCTCCGTGGGGTCCCTTTCTACTCACCTTGGGTGGTTCCTTGGCGTCCCAGCAATTCTACGTGTTCTAGACACTGTCTCGACTCCAGTCGTGGTTCTTATACCACTATTTTAGTATATGGTTTGGTCTCCCCTGGGAGCCCACTGTGCATTGTGCTACTTACAACTGTTTCTTTGCTAAAGTATTGTGTGCTTTGTGTTGTACACTTGTGTAGAGGATACTAGAGAGTGTTATATAAATAAATACATATTTTTATAACTACTGTGTGGTTCTCCTTTCATTTAGTTAATACTAAAGGTGATATTCTGGTAAAACAAGCTGATTTACATTCCTTCAAGATTAAGCCTGAAGGCTGCTCTCCACAGCTACCACTAGGATAGCTTTCTAAAGGTTATCTTTGACCTCATATATCATAAGGGTCGTTTGGACTGGTGCAATGTGCCCACCTTAATTAGTGGACAGCATATACCAGGCCAACTTCTCGCATTAACCTAATGAAATGATATGTTGATGTCCTTGTGACAATTTCTCTGAACAAGACAATTTACATTTTACTTTTTTCTGCAAATTTTATGACCCCCTGCGTAATAAATGAAATATGAAATACCAGCATTTGTAAAGCGCACAGCTACCTCCAGAGAGGTGTCCCAGCGCCTGGGGCCCTCGGGAAGATTAAGCGAGCTATTGCCCAGAGTCACAAGATGCTGTGCTAACCTGCCGCCGGCACCGGGGATCGAACCGTGAACCCCGTGGTACAGAGTCAGGCACCCTGGCCGCTGCGCCACACAATGTGCTCTTCCGTTGCATAGGTCAGGCCACTTTGGTCAAGTAAGACCTGAATTATTATACTTACAAATGCTTTCCTCCCCCATGGTTTGTTTTGGGGTTGCAAGTTTTTTTACAGGGGCCTTATGACTCAGGAAGAGGATGTTTATGCAGTAGCTTGGCTGTACTCGTCTAATACTTTTTGGGAAATATATGTGCCCATTTTTGGGCTTGATATGATGGTGTGATTATACAGTCCGTTTACCAAGCAAATGCCTTACTACTTTTGCACTTTATCTGTTGAATTTTATTTTTACAGCGGCCCTCAGTATCTGTTTTAATGATGAGTTTTTATCATTATCTGTTTGTATATATAGCCCCAGTCAAACTCATTCTTAAATGTTTTATATGTTTGATTTTATGGCTTTTAGTTTCCGAATAAAGTATCTTTGACTTGACTTGATATGTCGATGTTTTAACTAAGAACTAATAATGCTTTTGAAAGGTTATAAAGCGCACAATTTTGTAACAATTTCTATTAATTAAAACAAATAAAACGTATTCATGTTCAATTCAATTATAGTTTATTCCACGTATTCTACAGAAGTTCCATATGCAAACTGAATATAAATATTCTTTGAGCAGTGTTCAAAGAGAGTTTAGAAAGAGAAGAGTTGAGACATCAGCAACATGAGTACTTCGAGTCTACCAAACATTCAGAACACACTTGGGATGTTCCACTTCTTTAAGGGAAGCATTTACCCGATATTAGAGTCTTCCTGTACATTTTCTAGTAAACTGTAGATCTCTATAGTAGAGCCACCAAGAATGCATGAGATCTAAAAAAACAGGTCGAACCTTTCCATACTCTGCCATTCAGAATAAACCTAGCCTAAAACAGCCATACAGAAGCAGGAAATGGCAACAGGCCCACATTGCAGACAGGAAAAAACTTAGGGGCATATTTACAAGCCCCTTGCGCCACTTTTACGCCGCCGTTGCGTCACTTATGTGACGCAGTGGTGACGCAAAACATGCGCCACGTTACGCAATATTTACAACGTGACGCATCTAGGGAGATGCGTCACGTTGTAAACCCCTGCGCCACATGAAACCTGCATCAGGTTTCATGTGGGCGTTCCGGCGCAGGGTGGGTGTTCCCTCGCAGGTACGCCTCGTAAAAGTGACGCAGTGAAATCTACAAGATTTCACTGAGTCACTTTTACGCCCATGCTGCGTCAAAACCCTGCGCCTGCTTGGAGCAGGCGTAAGGATTGACGCAGCATGTTAGGCATAGGGCACCCCGAGCCTTGCTGGAGCCGCGTCGCGCTTGCGACGCGACTCCAGCAATGCGCCGCCTTTCCGTCGGGGGATGCGACACGCATCTGCCCATCCGTGCGCCACGGCGCGCCGCATTGTAAATGCGGCGCATCGGCGGTGGCGCAAGGGCAAACTTGCGTGACGCATCTTCCCTGGCGCATCCCTGCTGATTTGCAGGGATGCGCCAGGGAACGTAAATATGCCCCTAAGTCAATTGGCAAAACAGGGTCTCACAGTGAAAATTCTCTTTGTAAAGCTGTGTTGTACATTTGTCACCTCAATATTTTTTTTAATTTTTGTAAAATATGCATTAACGTAATCAAGAGGCTACTCCCTCTGCATTGTCAGTTTGTAGCTTTGAACACATCAAGTGAAAAAGTGCCTTTAGGCAGGGTATTAAAAAAAATTGCATTCTGAGTTACTTCCCATAAATTAAGCTATTCAGTGTTCCTGAACAGGAGCGAAGTTTGCGAAAGTTTGCGAAATGGAGAACTGAAAGATTAAATCGGTGCACTTTCCTAATTTAGCAACAATGCAAAGTGAAGGCCAGTGGAGGTATGGGGTGGTGCCAGAAATAAACTCTGCTGAGGAAAACACAGCTCAGCTTGTCCCTCCATACCCAATGTAGCAAGGCTCACTAGTAACATAACTTAAAACACCAGATGCAGCTTATAATGAAAAAAATCTTAAAACGTTGATAAAAGTACCTATACACATGCTTCCAGCATGCTACTGTACCCATACAACTGTTTTTGTTTTTTTACAGATTTATATAGCGCAAACTCGACCCAAAGGTATTGGGGCGCTTTACATGAGCACCAGCTACGTTACACGAGGACACATTCATTCGTCTCGCCTAGGCAGTGCTTGCGCTGTCTCTTCAAGACATGCTGTATTCAGGTATGGACTTGAAGCTCCATCCACTTTCTGCCCATCTTTTTCATTGGCTCCAGTTACTGTCCTTTGTAAATGGTGGCTTTTTATTGGTCAATAGGCTTAGTAGTCCCTCCCTAGTACTGCCTTTTCTTTTCTTGTAACCTCCCATGAGGACACACCCTGTTACATGTGCTGCTACTCAGTAACTTTTAATTTTATCCTCATAGCTCTATTTTCTTAAACTCCTTTCTCCTGCCTCCCGCAATGATTTTTTTAAAAATTTACCCAGCACGGCATGCCTCAATGGCGGCTTCACCTTGCTTTTATTTGTTAATTGCGACTGCTGAAGCGGACGCATGCCTTTTTTTCTGTTTATTTAGAGTTGTTTACAATGGCGGCACCCACGCTTTAGCTTTAAGCATCTTGAGCTAAAGCAAGGGCGCCGTGATTGCTTCAAAAGTAAAGTAATAGAAAAAAAAAAAAAAAAAGAAATCTATTTCTTTACTTTTAAAGCAATCCTGGCACCCACGCTTTAGCTTAAGATGTTCGAAGCTAAAGCGCGGGTGCCACCATTGTAACAACAGTAAATAAATAGAAGGAAAAAAACGCCCAGCCGCCATTTGTTTTCTTTTTCTTTACTTTAGTTTCAATCATGGCACCCGTGCCTTAAATTTAACCATCTAAAGCTAAAGCGCGGGTGCCGTAATTGCTTCAAAAGTAAAGAAATAGATTTTTTTTTTACATTTTCTACTTCTTTTGAAGCAATCGCGGCACCCGCAATTAGTTTCAGATGTTTAAAGCTAAAGCATGGGTGCCGCAATCCATTTGTTGCACTGCTGGCGGTCTGTAAATGACAGTGCTGTGTAAATATTCATATTAAAGTGCCCAACATGCATTATTCGCCTGAACACATTTACCTATTGAAATATAATTTGTGTACAATCGTCATCAATGTAACAAAGCTACTTCAGGCTGTTACGGGTAAACGGAATTGTAGACCATGTGGTTGGGTATATTATTGTAAAATGATTCAATAAAAATAAGTTATTATGAATGTTCTTCCTCAAGGAATGGTAGCATTGGGTGCCACGTGCTTTGTTCTTCAGTCATCGTTTTTCTCTGTAGCCTGTACTTAATGCTGTCTTCAAGCTTTCCATGTTTTTTGTGTTCATGGCTCTCATGGCTGAAAAGAATGTTTATTACAGCTTCCTTTGTGTGAATTTTATATTTTTAATAACAATATGACTAATATCAGTGCACCTTATGCATCTTCTGTGCTTTCTTTGGTGTTTTGTTTTACATCCTGTATAGTGCCCACCCCCAGGGACGTAGCTTCCAGTGGTGCAGCAGGTGCAGTGGCAGGGGCTGATTACTGCTGTATTTCACAGTCTAAACAATGCCAGGGAGCCACGTCCTTCCTTGCTCTAGGCCGCATGACACACTGGTTGCCCCTTGGTTTCATGTGTTCAGCAGGTGCCAGGCGAAGGGTCCAGAGAGTCCCATCTCTCCCTGTCCATGGGCAGGAGGTCCTTCTCTGCCCCCAACACTGCAAAACCTCTTGCCCTCCTAGGTTGGGCCACGTCAACAGTCTCAGCAGAGCGGCCAGGGGAAGTGCATGGGTGTTGTAGTCTGGTTTGTGGCCTCATTGTCTACATTGCTAAGTTAGCTTAGGCCTGGCTGCCATGATGCCTTTTCTGCACAAGTTACTCTGTGACTTTGTTTTTCCAGACTCTGCTTGTGCCCGGCTATATTAGAACTGTCTGCCTTTTTGCCTTTCACCTTTTCTCATGTTCCCTGTGGGTTTCGTCTGCACACCATGTACAAGGTCGAAAAACAACGTCCCTTGTTATTGCTGATCTGGTCAGCCCCTCGCACGACATAACACGCAGTACAGATGCCTTGGAGAAATTCATGTGCTTTTTATATTGTGATCTCCCTGTTGGTGGCACTTGGAGAAAAACCTTTCCAGGGAGAAGAGCTGTGCTTGTCTGATGATGTAAACCTTGCATCTCGATATTGAGGTATGGGGGTCCGCCTGACAAAGTCCAGAGGTCTTCTATTTTTATAATAAACTAGTTAATAGAATGGGGAGGGTGGTAAGGCCATTTAGCCCTATATCCACTGTCTTTATAAAATGCTGTCCCCGTTTGTATTCTATGGAATTGTAACCATGCTTATTATTTTATCATTATGCATTATGCTGATAGTACTGGCACGTGTACTTTATCTTAGAGCACGATAGTTGAAATAAACATTTTAAACTATACTGTGTCTCTTATTACGCACGTTGTGGACAAGTATGAGTGAGTGATGAAAGAGTGTTCTTGCTCCCACGAGTCCTGAGGGAGACCGTGTTCTGGGTTGTCTAATCATTGGTAACTTCGCTGTAGTACGGAGAACGAATGAGACGCTAAAGCTAGTCGGATTGGGATTGTGGGTACTAAGGTGCATGGTTGGTTCACCACTATACACATACACCGAGGTCCTATTATCCAGTGCATAGCTCTGTATATATGCAGAATCCCCGCAACATGGCGCCACCAACGTGGGGCTTCTTATCTGCGAGACGCTTGAGTAGTGCTTGTGCTTGTCCACAATAACCTTCACTTACGCTTCCGGAAACGTATGTGAGGGTGATACCTCCTATATTGATGTTTTTATAGGTTCATTCAAGCTTGAAGTTATTAAAAGGTGTTTATGTTAACCGTATATTGCGCTGCCTCATACTAGGTTGTTGAACATTCTTGGTCTTAATGGCGGATGTAAATATACCGGCACATAGCCGTGCTGCGCTCCGGGCTCATTTACTGGCTTATGGAGTGCCCGACGCGGGTGTCGCTCTCATCTTTGTGGTGCAGGCTGATCCGGCTTACCACTTTGAGGTGTTTTACTCATGGGTCAGGTTTCCGGCGGTGGAAGGAGCTGACAATTTGTTTCATGTTTACGCTCCCACTGCCCTACCCAATGTTTATCGGCCTTATCAGGCTCTTGAAGTACCGCTCACGGCGTGGCAACACCGTGTTTGGTTTAATGGCGCACTCCCACATCCGGTCACCCCGATTCGTTTAGGCCCCTTATCGATAGATGGGGCCACTTGGCCTGTTTTGGCCGGGTATACCCCGCATCCACGACATTTAGCGGTTCCAGTAGATGAACTGCGCATTTTGCATGCGTCTTTAATCCGCGTGCACAGAGCTTTAGTACAATATGTTACAGGCAACGTTCAGGGAGCCCCTCCTGGAGTTGCGGCGCATCCAGCTGGACCGGGCGGTGAAACCATAAGTCCAGTCATGGTTAATTCGGTGATGGGCAAGCGCCCACAAAATAAAGATGATTTGCCTTATTGGCTTGCAGAAAAATTTGACCAGCTGGAGGCAGTTTTTCCAAACACTTCTCCTGTGGACAAACACAGGATTTTGACAATTAGCTTGCCGAAAGACTTAATTCCCGAGTTGGCAGAATGCAACAACTGGGGCAAGGTATTCGCAGCAGTGTATGCGAAGTGTTTCAGCACTCCTTCCATGACAGTTCTCCCCTCTGTAATTAAACGGGTGAGGATGAACATGGCCCTGAAGCGGCTGTGGAATTGGGGATGAGACTGGTAGGAGTGTTCGATGTGGTGGCTGATCTAATCCTTGCGAACGTAAAGGGTGATGCAGTCAACTTTCAAGACGCTAATGCTTTGGCTTTGGTCCCGGAGCCGGACAAGCCACGCGAATTACCGAAAATTATTGCACAGGCTTATAAAACCATTGGCCGCAATAGTTTGGGGGTTAAGCCTTTTGCTAAAACGCAAACTCAATCAAACCCACAACAAAAAACTCAGTCTGAGAAAGATGAGAAAGCGTTCTTTACTAAAAAGAGCTGGAGGTTGAAAAAACAGGGTAAGCAACAATCAAAACCAGGGTCGCATGCCGCATCCCCGGTTTCCATATCTTCTGAACGCACTTATGATTTGCGCGACCGAGCGAGAATTAAATCTCCAGATAGATTTGAAGTCCCTGACCCGCATTCTCCTTGTTCTCCACAGGCACCATCGACCTCCCAGACTGGTGGAGGAGATCGACAGGATAGAGGTAGGGGTCGTGAGGCCCCACAGGGACGGGACCAACCTCGACAACCAGGCCGAGGGAAACCAGAAGAATTTCAACGTTCTCGCCCACAGTTTCAGAAGAAAAAAGTTGCAGCATTAACAGCGAGGTATGCCACAGACGGTGAGAACGAGACTCCTGAATTGGCCGTGGGCAGTGATGCTGCTAGACAGCGCAGCGGAAGTTACCATAGTGCGGGAGGCACTGCGTCCTCATGTGGAGGCGACAGCAACTGATACATTCATTACTGTCGAGACAGCTGACACCCGAGTGGCACCCCTGACAGACTATTTAATATTGTCATTCAAATTGAAGGTGACATTGAGCGTGTTATTAAAGGGGTTTTTTGGGAAAATCTGACCTCTTCATACGACATTTTGTTGGTGGAGGCGGATTGGCCTCCCCCATTCGTACTTGCTGCCCGTAGAGGGGAGGAGGTCATCCTTCCGAGCTTTTCTCGTCATGTCCCCAAGGACAAAGCGGAGGCTCTCGCAGCTGAATGGGCTGTGGCCCAGGCCCCGGCACTGTACCGTAATCACATGGGCTGGGATGAGGATTCACCCTCCCATGAAATACCATTGCGGTCTCTACCACAGCCTCAAGCCCAATATCCCCTCCGGCGGGAAGCTAAGGGTCCCGTTTCAGACATTCTGACACAGTTGGAATATCAAGGAGTAATTGAAACATGCGTATCACCAATGAATAATCCCCTTTTTGCGGTTTCAAAACCCGATGGGTCGTACCGTTTAGTTTTGGATTACCGGCATTTGAACTCTCATTGTCGGACCTTCGCGGTACAAAATACCCACAGTTCTGCGCTTGTAGACAGTCTTGTTCGTAAAAAATATAAAACGACACTTGACCTATCCAATGGATTTTACACACACAATTTGTCCCCGGAGTGCAGCCAATGGAGCGCTTTCACTTCCGGTGGAAAATAATTAAAATTTCGGCGTTTGCCCATGGGCTACAAGAACAGCCCGGGTGTCTTCGCCGCCCGTGTTGTCTCTTTGTTGGATAGCATAGACCCATATGCGTGTTCGTACGTCGACGATATCGATTTGACAGACGAATTATGGCCGCATCTTTCCCATGTGGGCCGCATTATTCTTGAATTTGCGGTCTTAGTATACAAATTTAATTTTGCCAAATCTCACATCGCTGAATTCACCGTTTTGTTTTTGGGCTATGAGCTCAACAATGAAGGTAGGGGCTTAGCTCCCCATTTCTTGGAGAAGTGCGCACTTTTGCACCCTCCGACCACCCTGAAGAAGCTTCAGTCATTACTGGGATTTCTAAACTTCGGGCGTACTTACATTCCCGAATATGCCCAGCGTATCAAGCCTCTATATGCCTTGATACAGCCTAACTTTTCGAAGTCATGCTGGCTTCCTGAGCATTCCTCTATATTGCACTCTTTGCAGTCTGATCTACTTGAATCTAAGTTCTTGTTGACTCGTGATAACCACACGAACCTGGTGATTAGAATTGTACCAGGGGCAGTGGGTTTCACGTACTTAACCTTTAACGAAGGTGACACAGTACCGATTGCATACAAGTCACATCTTTACACTTCAGCGGAGTTGCGCTTTTCCTCTGTGGAAAACGTTTTGACTGCAGTGCAAATGGCGATTCTTAAGGAACGCGCACTGGCACAGGGTAAACGCATATTGGTGGTAACACCATATCCTGCCCTTGAGGCAGTGACGAAGGCAAGTGTACTGAACTCTAAGGCTTTGCACCCCCGTTGGATACAATGGGCTACATCTCTGACGTCCCCGGATGTCACTTTTATCTTTGATTCCTCTCTTCAGACACAGGAGTTCTTACAGTATGCATTTGTTCATCCTCCTCCTCTCTCTTTGCTGCCGCTTGAGGAGTACAAATGTATCATTTACACCGATGGTTCGGCGCAACCAGCCACGGGTTCTAAGCATGCTTATTCCGCAGCATGTGCTATTGTCGCAGGTACTATGGTGAACGGTGAGTTCAAGTCGAGTGTAGTGCACACACAGACACTAGGAGACAGTACTGCACAATTGGCCGATCTGCGTGCTTTGGTGCTTGCACTTGAGTTCGCGAATCCAGACGTGACGACGCTTATTGTATGCGACTCTTACTACTGTGTTCAATACTTTAATGACAACCTATTCTTTTGGTCTCAAAACGACTATAGAGATGCTAAAGGCAGCACAATTAAGCATAAAATGCTTTGGGTTCGAGTGGCAGATCTTAAACAACGTCTGCCTCTCACACAGGTGATTCACACTCTTGGCCACCAGCGTGTGGGCGCACACGCTGTCGGTAACAGTTTGGCAGATGAAGCTGCCAAATCAGCGGTAGCCACGTGCTTAGTAGCAGCAGTTACAAGATCCATGACAAAAGTAGATAATGAGATTTTGGCAGCTATCGCTGCAACAAAGGAAGGTGCTAATTATCCACGGGGTTTCCCTTCCAAGTACTCTTATCACTTAAGTCCCGAACAGGTTCCTTACGTAAGAATTCCAGACGTTGGTGATCGGCTGATTCCCAACGCGGACCGCAGACCTTCCTTGATAACGGCCGCACACGAAGGTTTGGCTTCAGCCCATGCTGGCGTGTCGGCGACTGTTTCCATCTTGCAGCAGCGTTATTGGTGGCGTGGTTTATATAAACAGACCCGTACTTATGTGCTTTCTTGTGACGTTTGTCAGAAAATTAAGCCTTCAACGGTTACACGACCACCACAAACACAGCTCTGCATTTCTAACAAACCTTTTGGGTGTGTTTACCTTGATCACTGCGGTCCATTTTCTTCTGACACTGCATATAAATACATTTTAGTTGCAGAAGACTCGTGCACACGTTTCATCTGGGTCTGGCCACAACGCAGTGCTGACGCTCAAAATGTCATAAGGGATTTGCGTGTCTTTGTGGGAATTTTTGCCTGTGGCACCTTCCATTCCGACCAAGGTCCAGCGTTCGCCTCTAAGGCGTACAAGGACGCTATGAGGTCACTGGGGGTGCGGGTGCAATTTTTGTCTCCATATAGACCTGAGGGCAATTCGATTGTGGAGCGAATGAACCGTGACTTAAAGCAATCCTTGACAGCTAGGGTCTTAGGTACTGGCAGGAACTGGCTGGCCCACTTGTATAGCGTGCAACGTGCACTTAATAATCTCCCTAGAACATCTCTGGGTGGGCGGACCCCATACGAAATGCTCTTTGGCATACAAATGTTTGTGCCAGACCTTGATGGTCTAGACATGGCGGCGACTGCCGCAATCTTTGACGTAGATAATCATTCTACTATGTTGCAGGACTTACAAGAGACCCATGACAAACTTGCTAACGAACACTTGCCTTCAGCCACTGACGCTGCGCTGCAGAATCCGGTTGCCGGCTGGCTTCCGAAAGTTGGAGATCTGGTCCGAGAGAAGGTGGAGAACAAAAAAGAATTTGGCCCCTCTTATCGTGCACCGGTTCCTGTCCTTGGCTTGAAGGGTACTCGTACTGTCATCTTACCACCGCTTCCTGGTCGCAAAGACAACAGATACATCTCAGTGGACAATGTCAAGTTACAACGTCTGGCCGATCCTGAATAGCGTGACACCTGCGGTATCATGTCCAGCCATTTCACGGACTCCTGTTTGTGGCCCTCCATCTTACGCAGACACTGATGTTGCCATTGAGATGGTCGATTTGCCTGATTGCCTGCTCAACTTCCCGGCTTCCTCCTGCAACGAGGAGACCGAGTATGCATACCCCGCCAACGAGTCGGTGGCTCATTTACCTACAACACCACTGAGCCCTACCCTTTTTTCCTTTGATTCGGCTTCCACCTCATCACTTATCCCGTCCAGCTTCAGTATTTTTATATCCTGGTTCAGAGACAATTTTTTGGTCCCACCATGGACATACATCTGGTTGGTACTGTTCCTGATTTTCCTGTTCATGTCCGTGGGCTTTGTGACAGTTTTTTTCTTGCTCATCAATGGTCACTATTTACCAGAACGCTCTGCGGTGAACTGTGTCGCTGGAACTTTGGCTCCTCATTCTTCCTCTCACATCATGAAGCGTGACCACACATTTGTGAACATTTCAGCTTTCCCAGTCGCTGATGGCATCGTATGGGATGCGGTGAATTTCCAAATTCATGGACCAACCGAGATTATTAATGTACCGAATGTCCTCCGTGTTTCCATGGGTGATGTGGTGAAAAGTAATATTCATTCTGACAATTGGGATGTGCATGCCGTTGAATCGTTATTCTCTGATTTTAAATATTATGCTGCTTTTAATGCTGAGGATTTGTATTTAAATTCTGCAAGTTATGCTGATTTATATTGTTACCAGCATTGGGGCAACCATTTTCTCCATAAACCAAGCACACTTCGGAGTAATTTTAATTACACCCAATGGGAACATTGTCCGACCCCTTTGCCAGGTAGCTCCCACACACTTAAAAGTAAATTTGCTTACTTTACAGACTTTGATAGATCGAACCCTGGGTCCTATTATTTTAAATTGAACACTTCATCCACTCAGAAGGTCATGTTGACCCACACCAAATTGCTATATTCGAGTTCCTTTTTGAACGCATTAGCCATGGGTGGTTATGAGCACTGGCAGGACACCATTGACTTAACATCTATTTGGGGCACCAAATCATGGCAGGTACACGGTACGGAAGCCTTACACCGTGCTTGCCTTATCCCGGCCCAGATTTTATTTTTAAATAGTACGATCTATCAAACAACCTGTTGGGGTTTGGCTACTTCCAAAAAGTTGAATGCACCCTCCATTCCCGTATCGTCTTCCACTCCCAACGACAGCTTGCATTTTAATATTTCCCTTGCCAATCTGCAAGCTTTGTTTCAAAACAATTCGTTTAATATCTCAGCGTTTGTTCAGTCACCCTGGTTGGCTTGGCCCGTGGCATCAAATACCTGCCAACTGCGTTTTCATAACTCTGCTCCTGGGTACAAACAGGATAGGCCAGATCCAAGGTTTTCTGACTCTCGTACTGTTACAACTTATTCTGTTGGTAAATTGTGTAAACAGTGGTTGCAGCACTCTTCATTAGATTCTGTAAAACAACATTTATCACTCCTATCAGGCAACATTGATCTGTCCGATTTTGTTCTAGGGCCTCGTGGTCCTCGACCTAAAAGGTTCATTTATGAGACTTACAATGAACTTTGGAAGCTTTCGCAAATCGAAGCTGCTTCCCGTTTACGGGAAATCAATCAGGCAAATCTAGAAAAAGTGCTTGCTGTTGTTGACAATAGTATTGACACCCTGTCTTCCCGCATTTACACATTAGAGAATATTGTTTCATCTGTTGTTGATATTGTACAAGATGATGTGTCTGTGTTATATCATGGTCAGAATCAATTGCGTTCAGTAATGCAGTTTGCATGGACATTGCAAACACTGAAAATGGGTAAAGTTCCTTGGCATTTTTTAAACACGTCTGCCTTATTCTTGCCGTTTAATTTATCTGAAAAACAGCAATTTATGTCCATGAAAGATGCAACATACACTCTCTTACATATCGAAAAGATAGAGCCGTTACCATTCTCTGTGGCGGAGTTGGACTCTGCAGTGTGGCTAGTTCACGGGGTTATCGCTTTGCCTTTTTCTTTATTTGAGTTCAGTTCATGCATGAAACATTATCCTGTTGGCCGTTTTCAGCCTTTAGGCAGTGCCTTCTTGCATGAACTTTGGTCCCTGCCTTTCATGTACAGATGCCTTAGGGTCGGAAAGGAGGTTTTTCTCACAGGAGAGTCTTGCGATTCTACTGTGGGTCATTCCCTAATTTGTAAAAACATTAAATTGCACGGGGCTTGTAATGTTTCAGCTCCGAATCTTGCTTGTGTTTTGAAGGGCATTCCGGCTTCTGTTATATCACCTACTTTCACTGTGCTTGCAAATGGTAGCTATCTGCTTCTGAATAATCAAGACTGCTGTGGAATGCAGGCCGGCATCCCCTACATTGTAACAGTTTCCCACTGTGTTGTGTGCTGCAAAAATGTGCTTTTTCCACCCCCGCACGACATGATAGATAGTTCCATTTGGCCTTCCATACCCACTTTGAAGGCGGATTTCAATAAATTGAGCAGAATAAAGGCGCTATTTTTGAACCAGGAGGTTATGCTCACTTCTGCACGGGAGACCTTCGTGCTCCAGGTGGCTAGTACCCACAGTGAGATACAGGCTCTTTTGAACACAAACCTCCCACAACATTTCGGTGAACTAATTCACCGCGTTTTCAATGCTTCTAATACCGAAGGTCTTGTGCACTTTTTTAAAGTTGTGGGCTATGGCCTTGATCCAGCGCAATATTAGCCAACAACATTCATACACCATATACTCACTTGGGCCCATACATTCACACTACACTAATACTTACGCTGGGTGTCAGATGTACTCTTTTATCAAAGTCCCTGCTACCAATTACCTTCTGATTGAAGAGTAATAACTTACCAATGGATCCTTTGCTAATTGGGAAATTTAAAATGAGTGACATTCAATATAGTTCATAATCCTGAAATAACCACTGAGTCAGGAAGTTTTAAAATGTTTATCTAAAGTTTTAGCAGAGTAAAATACAGAAAACACGGTACTTGATTGAAATACCCAAGAAAAAGCATAGAAATGATTTTGCTAATCAATGACGGTGTTTAAGGAAAAGGAGAAGATAGAGACAGCAGCGCAACTAAAGGTTGCAGTATAATTACCTAAATGCGAGAACCAAGCCCCTTGGCCAAGGAGTTGGAAAAGATAGGACCCAGGAAGGATGAAGAGCAAAGACTTCTTCCAGGATCAGGACAGGACCGGTGACCTCTCTACAACGACGCCTGCGCCGTTCCCCTCTCTGATACTCGACTTCTCCTCGATTCTCCCGTTCTAATGGACTCCACCGCCCCCTCCTCAGGACCTCTTCTGGACAGTGATTCAGTCAGCAACCGATCAGCATGGCAGTCTGGAGCTCTTCTGCGTGTTCTGAGAGTCAGCTCTAGCTAATTAGCTAATTCTATATCTGTTATACCCTTCTATGCCCATGTACCTCCCCTTAATGTTGCTAAAATATGGGACCACTACTTCTGATTGGACAGGGACAGGGGTGGATTCTCGCACCATATCAATTTGGCCTAAATTGTAAAGCCTATTGTCTTTACGTTCCCGCCCCTTCAAATTAATACATTCGCTTTATTTCCCACCCGTCTCACGACAAATGTTATACATTTTACAGGGGAAAAGTATCATTTTTGTCCTCCGGAAACATGAAGTACAGCATCTTCGGCCAATGGAAGACGTCCAAGTTGACTTCACTTGGCAGGCACATAGGACACATGCGCAGAACCATCTGTCTCTCGAGTTTCAAGTCACCAACCCAGGCCCAAGTTTACGAATTACTAAAAGTGCAAGAAAAAAATATTAAAATCACAAATAAAAAGTTTCACTGTATACCCACTTTCCCTACTCTACTCCCAATTAATTATAATACTATCCTGCATTAGTAGCATTAAGAAAACGACAATTTAATAATGACATGAGAGCAAGCTTAAGCATGTGAAAACATTTAGCGGCCATTTTAGTGCACACTGCGCAGAAGCAGAAGTTTCCCACCAAGCAAAGAAAGACGTCACACCATGTGATCAGGTTGCGACATGCGCAATGAAGTTCCCGCGCTTTAGCGGACATTTTGGATTACAGACAAGCGTTATTCATTAGTAAAACACATAGGCAAGCTTCTGTCCCTCTTGTGTTTGTGAATGCAAAAGTTAGTATTGACAATACAAGTTTAATAAATTAATACTATGAGGAGGATTGCGTACAAGCAAGTTTCAATTTTGAAACCTTGCTCCATCAATCCCCTCTCTGATGGCGTTTCTGAGCCATCAAAAATACTACCTTCAATCAGATGCCAACTTCTAGCAATTCGTTTCATTCTCATTTTTACATTTTCTGTTTTTCACATCCCCTTTCAACTTTTTGTATAAATCACTTCTCCATTCTTCAAGTTCTATTTCATCTAGTTTTCTCTTCTTTCCATTTCCTGTCACTTTATATGTTCCATTCTTTCTACAGCATTTGCACCATATTGTTATTGCCAATATTATTATTGCTATCCCTGCTAGGGGTACTAATATTTGACCTATAATTCCTTTCCCTACATTAGCAAACCAGGTTCCAATTGACTCAATACTATTTCTCTATCTTTCCCATACACTATCAACTTCCAGTGGTTTAAGTTCTTTCTCAAGTTTAGTTATGTTCTGAATATACGTTCCAATTTCTGCACTCTTATCAGGAATATAAGTGCAACAATGTTTCGTCTTCTTTTGCCAATAGAATGTCAAGAGCAAGTCGATTTTGCATTACCATAGATCGAATCGCAACCATCTCCGTATTAATCATTAGAAAACCTCCAGCAGTATCCGTTGATAAACGATCAACCACTGTAGACAATTTACATATTTTCCTTGAGTTCAGAATTATTCCCACTGAAGGTATCAATGCACCAAATATATCACCTACAATTTCTGAAAAACTAGCTCTTTTACTACGTATTAATTCGCTATTGTTTTCATTGCTCCCAGTGTTTATTTTTACGTGGTATATCTTTGGAAAAACTATTCCAAAATAACAACTTCCATACCACCGTGCAGGAAGCCTAAAGTAAGCCTTATTCCCGCATACATAATAAATTCCAGGAAAAACTGAATCTGTTCCTCCTTTTAGTCCCCAACCTCCAAGAATTAAAAAATTGTGTTCACATTCACTGGTACCGATGAAAACATTGTTAAAATCAGTCTTTAACCTATGAAGACAAATTTTCCATTTCTTCTCGAAATCCAGAGCCATTGCAGCTTGAGCTTTACCAGGTGTATAACTCCCTTCCTTCTCCGCCCAAGGTGGCAACTGAGCCTTATGCTCTGAAGCTTTCTTTTGAAAATCATGTCTTCTATCTTCTACTAAATTCAAAAATATCTTTTCTTCTTCTAGTAAAGAACATGTTAGATTGTTTCTATGTGCATGTGTTATATCTATCGATTTCATTGTTAAGAAAAACTCTCCCATAAACTGTGCGTCTTGACTACTAAGCACTGGGTTCATACTCTTGCGAATCGGAACCTCAGAAAATATCACATCTAAGTTTGAATAATAATACTGTAGTTTCCCTGTTCTATAAAATAAACTTGTTAATACACTACATGAGATTCCATATGTCAGTGGTAAATGATGGTATGTTAATCCATCCGCTACTGATTCAGGTAACTTCATACAGACATAACAATTTCTAACTTCCATTGTCTCTACATACTGAAACAATAACTTTGTGAAAACATTTAAACTAGTGTCGTTATCAGCTATTTCATGATGAATTTCTGACTCATCTTCTGCCATTAATTCTACTCTATTGCCCTTCATGTTTGCTGTCCTCCCTTTAGTTTCATTATTAATCTTCTTATCTATTATCATAAGGTAAGGAATTGCTACAATCAGGACTAACCATACTATAAGCACCAATACTAGACTACATATGCAGATTGCACAGCATCTCCTACAACAATTTCGTTTTGGTCTCCCAGTAACTCTATCATCAGGCATTTTTCGACAAGGAAGATTGCTCTTCTTATTTCTTCTTCTTTTCGTTAGACGATTCTTTTGTTTAGTCAGGGTGGTCTTGTTTCTTCTTCGTATGTTAGTTCTGCACTTGTTCCTTCGCCACCACTGTCACTTGACTCTGAGCTTTCAAAATCTTCAAGAATGATATAAGTCCAGTCAGGTCCCTTGAATTTGTTATTCACAAGTCTCAGTCTTTTACTTTTTCTTTTTCCTGACTTTTTCTCTTGTTCAGTTTGACTTGTCACTTCAGGTACTTGTTCTGGATCTTCACTTCTGGTTGTTATGTGGTATTTTACTCTTTTAATGACACTTGGCCAATGATCTCCTTTTCTTGTTTTCTTTGTTGGCACTGTTCCTCTGTTTACGTCTTCAGAGATCTCTTATTTTCACTACTCAATACTGTTTTGTTTTCTTTGATTACTGCCTCTTTTGTTTGTTCTTTTTCAGGTCTGATTGGTTTCTCTTCAGTAGCTCCACAATGACTGTCAAGATGTTGACCTTGTTCCCTTTTTATTTCTTTATGTTCATTTGTATCAACCCCTTTTTCTTTAGTGAATTCTTTTTGATCTAACTGCTTCTGATCAGGGATTATTGCACTGTGAACTTCTGCAGCCTGACCGGATTCTTCTAGATCTGTCTGTCCCTGTTCAAAGTCTATTAGGTTTTCACTGTTTTGAGTCCAATTTTCTTTCTCTATCTGACCTTGCTCAGGTTCTCTTATTGTCTTTTCTTCTTGTACCTGAGCTGCTTCTTCTTCACCTATCTGATCTTCTTCTATTTCTTCCAATTTCGCTTGACTTCTTGTTCTGTGGTATACTTCAGGAACTTCTACCACTGGTATCCAATCCTGACTTGTGCTCGGTTGTTCTCCGTCAGCTTCTCTCGGACCTCGAGCCTGAGATTCCTCTGCTGGGCAACCTTCAGCTTCTTCAGTGATTGGTGTTGTCTGTGAATTCTCCTCTTCAGGGTCTGGTACTCTCTTTGTGTGGCTTACGTAAATCCAATTAGGAAATCTTGCACACTTCACTGCTGTATTGGTGGTCAATATAACTTGACAAGGTCTGCTCCACCTGGGTGATAAACACGTTTCTCTGGTGTGATTCTTCACTACCACCCAGTCACCAGGATTCAGATCATGTTCTAGTTCAGGCTGCCTGGAAACTGCGTCTTCTCCAACCTGATGAGAGACAGAACGCACTAGGTCAGCCAATCCTTTGCAATAATCCAGAACCATATCATCAGATATATTTACTAATTTGTTTGTGGGAACATGTGTTTGTCTCATTGCTCTTCCCATCATTATTTCATGGGGGCTCAATCCTGTTGTTCTGTCAGGTATGCTTCTGATTCCCATCAAGACAAGTGGCAATGCGTCTGGCCACTCTAATGATGTTGATGCACACATTTTTCCCAATCTTGACTTTATAGTGCCATTCAATTGTTCAACCACTCCAGAAGCCTCTGGGCGATATGCACAGTGCAATTTCTGTTTTATTTGAAATGCTTCACAGATTATCTGGGGATCACTTCGCTATTAAAGTGTTTTCCTCTATCTGATTCCAAAGATACTGGGAAACCAAACCTAGGTATGAGCTCACGTAACAACAGTTTTGCAACTGTAATACTGTCATTTCTCCTAGTAGGGTAAGCCTCCACCCACTTTGAAAACAGACACACTATGACTAGTACATATTTTAGTCCTCTGCATGGTGGTAACTGTATGAAGTCGAACTGGAGTCTTATAAATGGGCCCTCTGCCTTTCCAATCTTTCCAAACCCAATTATCGTTTTCCTGCCTGGATTATGCATTTGGCAAGTTAGACATCTCTGGCAAAGACTCTCTGCAACAGCCCTGAATTTGGGATTGTACCAATTTTGTCTGAACAGTCTAATCATTGCATCTCTCCCTATGTGTGTGTCTCCATGATGCATTCTAGCCATTTGTGAGAGTAAACAGTCTGGCATGACTGGTCTGCCATCTGCACTTCATCTTCTCCTCTTTGGGAGCAACCCACTTTAATCCACAAATTTTTCTCACTTTCATCAACTTCATCTTGCAATTTCTTCACCTCATTCCATGTTTCAGGTGGCATATACAGCATAAGTTGGCAGCTGATTCCCATTCTTTCCACCCTCTTATTGACTGACGTTCTGGTTTTGGCACAATGTTGAGCCACCAAGTCTGCATATCTGTTGCCGACTACCACCCAGTCATCTCCTGACTGGTGTGCGGCACATTTCATCACAGCCAATTCTTTTGGTGATTGTATTGCTTCTAGCAATTCCCTTACAAATTGTCCATTTTTAATGGGGGATCCTGAAGAAGTCATGAAATCCCTCTGCATCCACAGTTGGCCAAAATCATGCACAACCCCGTAACCATATTGACTATCTGTAAATATGATCACTCTCTGATTCCTCCCAATTTTGCAAGCTTTTATCAAAGCAATCAATTCAGCTACTTGTGCAGATTTTACTCCTGGTAAATAGGATGCTTCAACTATTCCAGTTAATTCACATACCGCATAGGCAGCAGTTAGTTTACCATCTTCATGTCTTTGACATGAACCATCGACAAATAGCTCCCTGTCTGGCTTTTTAAGAGGCTGTTCCTCTATGTCTGGGCGTGGTTTTGTACATAATTCTGTAATTTGTACACAATCATGTTCATCTTCTTCGTCATCTTTATTTGTTTCATGATATGGGTCCGTCAATAAAGTTGCTGGATTTATTATTGTACACCTTACCATGGTCACATTTTCAGCACCCATTATTATCCTCTCATATTTAGTCAGCCGACTAGGAGTAAGATGCTGAGTTCGGGTTCTTGTCAATAGAATCACAACTGCATGTGGAACATACACTTTTACAGGATGTCCCATCACAATTGACTCGCTTTGTTCAATGCTCAAACAAGTTGCTGCCACTGCTTTTAAGCATCCTGGCAACGCGGATGCTACTGGGTCCAATGTAGCAGAAAAGTACGCTATAGGACGTCTGTCTAGTCCATGTCTCTGAGTTAGGACAGAAAGTGCACAATTTTCTCTCTCTTGACAGAATAATGCGAATTCTCTTTTATAATCAGGCATGCCTAAAGCAGGTGCTGAACAAAGTGCGTTTCTCAATTTTACAAAAGCTTCTACACTTTCATTCTCCCACTCGACAGGGTCCTTTGCTTTCTTTTTCGTCATGTTTATTAAGGGCTTAGCTAACATGGAAAAATTTGGTATCCATTGTCGACCGTAGCCTACTATTCCTAGGAACATTCGCACTTGTCTTTGGGTTACAGGCATTTGCATTCTCTTTATTAATTCTACTCTTTCAGAGGTTACTCTTCTTTTTCCCCTCTCAATTTGGTGTCCCAGGTATTTAACAGCTGTCCTGCAAAACTGTAACTTTTCAGGTGAGACTTTATGCCCTTCCTCAGCCAAAAGATTTAATAATGCTATGGAGTCAACAACACAGTCTTCTCTGGTGGTCGACACCACCAATAAGTCGTCGATATATTGGACTAAGACTGAGCTTCCTGGCATCACTAGTTTTTCCAGGCACTTTTTCAGTATCTGGTTGAAGATGGAAGGACTTTCTGTGTACCCCTGAGGAACACGATTCCACACATAGACTTTGTTCTCAAATTTAAATGAGAAAAGATACTGGCTGTCTGGATGCAATGGAATTGAAAAGAATGCTTGACACAAATCAATTACTGTGAACCATCCTGCATTCCAAGGGATCTGGTATAGAATTACTGCAGGATTTGGTACTATGGGACAACATGGTTCCACAATCTTGTTTATTTTACGCAGGTCCTGAACAATCCTATATTTTCCACTAGGTTTCTTTAGTCCCATGATTGGTGAATTACATGGGCTACTCATTACTTCTTTTAGGATGTTTTGTTCTACCATTCGTTTTATTTCTTCAATGACTCCTGCCTTTACTTCTGCACTCATTTTGTACTGTCTGGTATTTGGGAAAATTGCACCTTCTTTTACCGTAATTTTAACTGGATCTATTTTTGCCATAAGTCCTACTTCTTTTCCGGAGAAATCCCATACTATTGGATTTACTGTACCTTTTAATTCTTCTGGTAACTCGTCTCTTGTTATTAACGAAAACATTTCGTCTATTTCTGTACCTTGTTTTGCAACCATAATTTTATATACATGGTCCTCATCTGGTGTCTGAACTGCCACACCATCTGGCGTGCAGAAAATTGTACAGTTCATTTTGCACAATAAATCCCTACCTAATAAATTCACTGGGCTAGAATCGCACATTACAAATTGGTGCATTTCTCTGAAGTTTCCTATTTTGACTTCCATTGGTTCTGTAAGAGGTGTTCTAATTCTTTGATTAGCTACCCCTACTACTTGAATATCTTCACCAGAGAGAGGAAGGTCTGGGATAGCTGCTGATCTCACCGTAGACCTGGTAGCACCAGTGTCCAAAAGGAAAGTAATATCATTACCTTTCACATTTCCTTCAACATATGGACCAGACTGATCTACCTGTAAGGATGCGCCAAGTACGCACTCCTTCTTCCCCTCTCCTAGGCACCGTCATGAGTTGAATTCACAGTAATTGTCCTGCAAAAGAAATTGTGATGTCATATAATCATTCTTACCACTCCCTCCTGGGTATCCAATGTCTGTACCATCCTTTGCTCTGCTTACATTACCCTGAACAGGTGGAGGTGGTAATTGACTCTGGGGATTTACACCCTGCTGTGAGTCATTCTGCGTCTGTGGATTTAAGTTTTGATTTGGGCCATTATTATTCCGAATCTTTTTACATTCATCCTTCCAATGCCCCAATTTTCCGCATCCATGACAAGGAAATTTCTTTTTAGCTTCTTCTCTACTCATTCGTCCTCTAAATTTTCCACCATTTCCCGTATCACCACTCGTTCCAGAATCTTTTCCTTGATTTTCACTCGGATTTTCCAAATTAATTCCCTGCTTCTCTGCCATTTTCACCTGTGCCCACATCACCTTTTCTTGTAATTTCTTGTGTCTATCCTCAATATCGTCTCCACAATATTTTGCATACTTCAGAATCTCATCTATGGGCTTTCCCTGCCAACACAGCATATGCTGTTTAATCATCTGGCAAATCTCTGGCTTCAGACCGTAAACAAACCGATACACAAACTGACTCATGTTCTTGTCTCCAATGTCCTCAAATCCACTATACTGTTTAAACACCTGCAATAAACGCTCATAATAGGAATGTACTATTTCACTGGCTTCTTGGGTGGTTCGATCTATTTTCACCCAATCTGTTTCTTTCGGTGGTATTTTCCCTTTCAGGTAAGTTATCACCTGCTGATACTTTTTCATTACGTCATTTGACGGGGCACCTGTTTTCGGATCTCTGGGATATTCATCACTAGGCCAATCGACTGTAATTTTACAATCTGTCCACAAATCGGCAGGTACCACTATGTCAAACAAACCATCTAAATCCTTCAACAATACCTTTGACACCTTCACAAACCTTTCAACCTGCTTGTACCATTCAATTGGCTTTTCCCTCAGCTTTGGAAAATCATTCGTAAATGATCAAATATCCTGTCTGCTCCATGGGACATGTACATATCCTCCTCCCGCAACTTCTCGCATGGGATACATTTGATCTGATTTTCCTGCTTCCTTCATCACATATTCTGATGCTGTTCTACTTGTTCGTGCTTCTTCCTTTTTCTTGGCCCACCTAGTTTTCCATTTATCTAGGTCTCCCCATTTTTGCAAAACTAACATTAATTCTCTTATTTGTAATCTTCTTCCAGAGGCATTCATATTTTCTAAATCTTTGTCTGAAAATTCTGCTCTATAGGGTTTCTGTAGTACCTTTGATCTCCCTATTTCTATTCCTATCTGTAATGCTAAATTGGACAATTGTTCATGAAATAACCTTACATTTCTGGTGATACTCCTGCATAGAAACAATAATTCTTCTTCATCATAGGTATTTAAGCGTTCTAGTCCTACATTTCCTGCTATTATTTCTTCTAATTCGACTTTTAATTTATGAATGTCCATTATTTTCGGAGGTGTGCACTGTTTAACTGACCCTTGTACCCATCTTTCTAGATCTTCAGGTGTTACTATGGTAGCACTTTTTGCTCCTGATGAAGTTACTAAACTTACATCTTTTGAACCTCCAGGTACATCTTTTCTTGGAGTACTATTTACAGAACCTCGAATAGGCAAGTCCATAAGTGATATTGTGGATTCACAGTCACTAAATTGATCCTCAATTATAACTGGAGCTTCAGGTCTGGGATTACTGACAGGAGTAGGTGCAAGTATGGGTTGAGGACAATTTCCCTGAGTACCATATAATGGAACCACTGGACCAATTGTTACAGGTATGGTCAACGAATCAGGATGTACTTTTATCTGAGTTATTTTCTGTATTAATTCTGTTTTGGTCTTTTCTAGGGCTTCTTTTTCTTTATCATGTAGCATTCTACTCGGGGTGAACTCATGCATTACCTGTGGTACCATTGGAGTTTTCGGTGGTGCACTTGGGGTGCATCCACTTGTCCCTTCCTGATATGGTGGGGGATTTCTTAACATTTCCTCCATAAATTCGTCTTCAGATTCCTCATTTCTCATTAAATGTTTTGTCTTTTCTGTACATTTGCCTCCTGATTTCTCTCCTTCTGTGAATAATGGATACAATCCCTCTGTAATCATTGCCCTTCTCCATTGTTTCATCTGACCCTCTCTCGACTCACGTAAATATCGGGGGGAAAATCCTGGGTAACTCCTATTACTTCTAGATCGGTCCCGCTCAAATGCCTCGGTTTCCCATTCCTCTAGAGCTTCGTATTGAGTTAATCTAGGTCTGGGTTCTAAATCATTCATCCTCAATCTCAAGTTTTGAAGATTTCGCCCATTGAACGTGCCATTTTCAGGAAATGCTAATATTCCATCATTTTTGGTGTATTCTATCCAATTCTCCATCCATACACAAGTATGATAACCTCTCTCCATCATCATAAATGATGCTGGCGTTTTAGCTGGTGGAATAATAATTCCTTCTCTAGTTTTGATTGGTTTGTCCTTTTTAAAATAATTCTTAATCTTTTGCAAAAATGACATTTTTCTCCTTTCTCCGTACATTCTATCTAATCTTCTGTGTACAAAATTATATTCTACAAAACCTAGGAATCTCCTATCCGGACGAGTTCCTGTTAAAGTCGGATCGCGTTTTAACATGCAATCCTTATCCACTAAGAATTTTGCTTCTATAATTTCGACCAATCAAATGTCTGCTATCTTTTATTTCCGAGCCAATCATTGCGCGGCCTTTTGATGACGTTTCTCTGTCAACCCCTCCTTTACAATCTGCTCTTTTCTGTCCTCGCTGGTTTAACCAATCCCAGCGCGGCACCTGTGACGTCAATACTACTCCTGACTACTGACCCCTCCTTTACAAGTGTCTCTCCACACCCGCTGTTTCAACCTACCACAGCGCGGCGTTTTGTGACATCAGCTCCCTCTCCGGCAACTGACCCTCCCTTTACAAAAATTTACGCAAACTTATTTTCTCTATAAATCTTAATTAAATTTCAGTAACAACATAAAACATTCGCTATCGTGCCAGTTTCTCTAAAAATAGAAAAGATAGTTTTCTCTCACACTTAGTAAAACCTTTCCGTTTACTAAAACATATACTACGAGTAAAACACTTTTGTCTACTCTTCACACAAGCTCCAGAAGTACCTGTTACTTCTCCAATGTTACCCTTACTAGGTGATATAACATCAAATTTTTATCAGCGTACCCTTTTTGCTATTACTCACACGCATAGAGTCCCTAACGAGTACTGAAAGTCCTGCTTAACTTCTCAGTACTATTTCTGCCTGACAGATAACCTCACTGCAGTATGGCTTCCACTTGCCACCCACTATTCTTTTTACCCCGGGGTATTCTGGACAACATATAACAAACTCAAAATTTTAAGCGGATGTTAGTTCATAAAATTACAAATAAAATTCTCATTACCCAATTAACAAAGAGTAACCATAACCGTCCTCTGCTTACCAGAAAACTGATCCAGCGCAATATTAGCCAACAACATTCATACACCATATACTCACTTGGGCCCATACATTCACACTACACTAATACTTACCCTGGGTGTCAGATGTACTCTTTTATCAAAGTCCCTGCTACCAATTACCTTCTGATTGAAGAGTAATAACTTACCAATGGATCCTTTGCTAATTGGGAAATTTAAAATGAGTGACATTCAATATAGTTCATAATCCTGAAATAACCACTGAGTCAGGAAGTTTTAAAATGTTTATCTAAAGTTTTAGCAGAGTAAAATACAGAAAACACGGTACTTGATTGAAATACCCAAGAAAAAGCATAGAAATGATTTTGCTAATCAATGACGGTGTTTAAGGAAAAGGAGAAGATAGAGACAGCAGCGCAACTAAAGGTTGCAGTATAGTTACCTAAATGCGAGAACCAAGCCCCTTGGCCAAGGAGTTGGAAAAGATAGGACCCAGGAAGGATGAAGAGCAAAGACTTCTTCCAGGATCAGGACAGGACCGGTGACCTCTCTACAACGACGCCTGCGCCATTCCCCTCTCTGATACTCGACTTCTCCTCGATTCTCCCGTTCTAATGGAATCCGCCGCCCCCTCCTCAGGACCTCTTCTGGACAGGGATTCAGTCAGCAACCGATCAGCATGGCAGTCTGGAGCTCTTCTGCGTGTTCTGAGAGTCAGCTCTAGCTAATTAGCTAATTCTATATCTGTTATACCCTTCTACGCCCATGTACCTCCCCTTAATGTTGCTAAAATATGGGACCACTACTTCTGATTGGACAGGGACAGGGGGTGGATTCTCGCACCATATCAATTTGGCCTAAATTGTAAAGCCTATTGTCTTTACGTTCCCGCCCCTTCAAATTAATACATTCGCTTTATTTCCCACCCGTCTCACGACAAATGTTATACATTTTACAGGGGAAAAGTATCATTTTTGTCCTCCGGAAACATGAAGTACAGCATCTTCGGCCAATGGGTCATGGCCTTGGAAGACGTCCAAGTTGACTTCACTTGGCAGGCACATAGGACACATGCGCAGAACCATCTGTCTCTCGAGTTTCAAGTCACCAACCCAGGCCCAAGTTTACGAATTACTAAAAGTGCAAGAAGAAAATAATAAAATCACAAATAAAAAGTTTCACTGTATACCCACTTTCCCTACTCTACTCCCAATTAATTATAATACTATCCTGCATTAGTAGCATTAAGAAAACGACAATTTAATAATGACATGAGAGCAAGCTTAAGCATGTGAAAACATTTAGCGCCATTTTAGTGCACACTGCGCAGAAGCAGAAGTTTCCCACCAAGCAAAGAAAGACGTCACACCATGTGATCAGGTTGCGACATGCGCAATGAAGTTCCCGCGCTTTCGCGGACATTTTGGATTACAGACAAGCGTTATTCATTAGTAAAACACATAGGCAAGCTTCTGTCCCTCTTGTGTTTGTGAATGCAAAAGTTAGTATTGACAATACAAGTTTAATAAATTAATACTATGAGGAGGATTGCGTACAACCAAGTTTCAATTTTGAAACCTTGCTCCATCAGCCTTGTTACCTCCTTTCAAACTATATTTGGTGTAATTCCGGCTTTTATTCATTCTATTTTTTCCAGCGTCTTTGGCGGCTTCCCATTGCTCCTAGCCTTAGCTGCTGGAATATTACTTTTAATTTGTTTGCTGCGCAATGGCTGCACTTCCTGGGGGCCTGCTCGACCACGGTCGACTCCGGATGCTCCGTGAACGCATGCTCCTCAGCTTCGGCGTCCTCCCATTGGCGACACTCAGTGTGTCCTATAAACTTTCTTTTCGCTTTGCGTATTTCACTTGCGTGCAACCTGTGATGTCTTGCTTATGATGTCCTTTCTCTTGGTCCTTGGATATTTGCCTCTCCAATAAGTCACTGTCGGACCCGAATTTTGGCCAGTTGATGGGCCCCTTAGTGGCCTATGAACGGGACTGTTCCGGCGCTGGATTGATGGCGCGTTCAGCTGCACTTGGAGTTTTGGCACAATGGGATGTCTGTGCGGCCGCTCAGCATCTCCTACAAGAAAGTTACATTGAGTATCACGCAAGTTGTCCCGCAATGCTGATCACTGCTCCCTATTATGAGGAACATGAATGCAGTTTTGATTTGTTGAACTGGATGGCATCTCTTTTTTCAGACGATACCAATGATGTCCTCTTGGAAGGTGTGGCAGTTTTCTGCACTTACACTCTATTGGATTAGGGGCCTTCGCTTTCAGCGGACTGCATTTCTGCATTTTTTTCTCAGTGCCCTGATTTCTGGCCCTATCTGGAAGTTTATTTTTTATCCTGAACTTTTTTTCTATTCACTGTCCTTCATGGGGACTTTTCATAAATAGACGTTTACATTCTGCTCCATCTATTTGAACTCTGTTTTCGTCCTATGTCTTGGCCTATGGACTGACCAGGGGAGGGTGTAGTGTGGTTTGTGGCCTCATTGTCTACATTGCTAAGTTAGCTTAGGCCTGGCTGCCATGATGCCGTTTCTGCACACGTTACTCTGTGACTTTGTTTTTCCAGACTCTGCTTGTGCCCGGCTATATTAGAACTGTCTGCCTTTTTGCCTTTCACCTTTTCTCATGTTCCCTGTAGGTTTCGTCTGCACACCATGTACAAGGTCGAAAAACAACGTCCCTTGTTATTGCTGATCTGGTCAGCCCCTCGCACTTAGACATAACACGCAGTACAGCTGCATTGGAGAAATTTGTGTGCTTTTTATATTGTGATCTCCCTGTTGGCGGCACTTGGAGAAAAACCTTTCCAGGGAGAAGAGATGTGCTTGTCTGATGATGTAAACCTTGCATCTAGATATTGAGGTATGGGGGTCCGCCTGACAAAGTCCAGAGGTCTTCTATTTTTATAATAAACTAGTTAATAGAACGGGGAGGGTGGTAAGGCCATTTAGCCCTATATCCACTGTCTTTATAAAATGCTGTCCCCGTTTGTATTCTATGGAATTGTAACCATGCTTATTATTTTATCATTATGCATTATGCTGATAGTACTGGCACGTGTACTTTATCTTAGAGCACGATAGTTGAAATAAACATTTTAAACTATACTGTGTCTCTTATTACGCACGTTGTGGACAAGTATGAGTGAGTGATGAAAGAGTGTTCTTGCTCCCACGAGTCCTGAGGGAGACCGTGTTCTGGGTTGTCTAATCATTGGTAACTTCGCTGTAGTACGGAGAACGAATGAGAACGCTAAAGCTAGTCGGATTGGGATTGTGGGTACTAAGGTGCATGGTTGGTTCACCACTATACACCGAGGTCCTATTATCCTGTGCATAGCTCTGTATATGTGCAGAATCCCCGCAACAGTGTGTGCCCCGCGTGGACTGTCAGTAGCCCATAACACTAGATGAAGCATTCCGAGGGATGCGTGCCACAGCACTGCCCCGGCAGCCGTACCTTGTGAGTGCACCCCTGAGGCGGGGGCTGTCATCAGTTTCTTCTCACTCTGTCTCTCCATCTGCCGCTGGGTGGCACTCTTTCCTTCTCACCGTAACCTGTGTCCAATAATGGCCCTGTCTCTCTTTCTTGTGCTCTCCTGCAGGCGGTCTCTCCACTTGTACCTTGTCTCTTTCCACCCCGTGGGCTTTCTCTTTCTCGCTCGATACCCTATCAACGATGAACTCTCTCCCTCTCACGTCATTCTAATTATGTCTGTCCGCCAAAACAGAGCCTCAGTCTCTCCTCCTCCCCCAACTCTCCATTCAACACAACCTCCCTGTGCCCACACTCACCACATGCCGCTGCCTGCCCTCTCCATCACGTTTCTACTCCTTCTCACTCTGTTGCGTCGTTTATTGCAGGCTGTCATTCTGTCCTCACTGCCCCTTCATGCTCCAAAACTGCCCTGCTCACTCTGCCCCTCTATTACTTTAGGTTTAAATTGCATCTATATAGCGGATAGTACCACAGACGAGACGTTGAAGGCCACCATCTTTCACCCTGCCCCTTGTTGTAGGGATTCTGTACATACACAGAGCTATGCACAGGATAATAGGACCTCGGAATATAGTGGTGAGCCTACCATACACCTTAGCACCTAACACCCCAATCCGACTAGCTTTAGCGTCTCCTTAGCAACAATGCTGCTAATTATTAGACAACCCAGAACACGGTATCTCTCTCTCAGGACTCGCAGAAGCAAGAACACCCTTTCATTACTCACTCATACCTGTCCACAACGTGCGTAATAAGAGACACTGTATAGTTTAAAATGTTTATTTTAACTAACGTGCTCTAAGGTACAGTACACGTGTCAGTACTATCAGCATAATGCATAAGAATAAAACAATAAGCATAGTTACAATTCCATAGAATATAAACGGGGAAAGCATTTCATAAAGCTGTCAATATATGGCTAAATGAGTACACCACCCTCCCCGTGCTAGTATCTAGTTTATTATAAAAACAGAAGACCTCTGGGCTTTGGCTGGCAGACCCCCATACCTCAATATCTAGATGCAATGGGTTACATCATCAGACAAGCACAGCTCTTCTCTCTGGAAAGGTTTTTCTCCAAGTGTCTCCAACAGTGAAAATCACAATATTAAAGGCACCCGAATTCCTTCAGTGCAGTGGCATTCAGTGTTATGTCTAATTACGAGGGTCTGACTAGATCAGCAAGAACAAGGCACATTGTTTTCCGACCTTGTACACAATGTTCAGACGCAACCCAAAAGCAACAAGGAAGAATGTGAAAGGCAGATAGTCCCAAAATAGCAGAGGCTGGGGGGCACAAAGTAACGTGCACAAAGAGGCATCATGGCAGCCAGGCCTAAGCTAACTTAGTAATGCAAATCACACGAGTCCACAAACCACACAACACCCTCCCCTGGTCAGTCCATCGGTGAAGACATAGGACAATGACACAGTTCCAATAGATGGAGCAGAATTGCAACGTCTGTGACTGAAGTGGTGCAATCGAAAGTCAAGGAGCAGGAGAGAGAGACAAAAATATAGAGACAGAAAGGCCCAGGGAGTGAGGACTCCCTAATCCAAAAAAGTGTTGGTGCAGAAAAACGCCACACCTTCCAATAGGACATCGTTGGAATCATCAGAAAAAAGAGATGCCATCCAGTCCCGTAAATCAAAACTGCATTCATGTTCCTCGTAAGAGGGAGCAGCGAACAGCAATGCGGGACAGCTTGCGTGATACTCAATATAACTACGTTGTAGGAGAGTCTGAGCAGCCGCCCAGACATCCCATTGTGCCAAAATCCCAAGTGCAGCCGCATGCGCCATATAGCCAGGACCGGAACAGTCCTGCTCATGGGCCTCTAAGGGACCCACCAACTGGACAAAATCCGGGCGAGACAGAGACGTATTGGAGAGGCAGTAATCCAAGGTCCATGAGAAAGGACAGCGGATGCAAGACATCACAGGTTGCACGCAAGTGAAATACGCAAAGCGAAAAGAAAGTCCATATGACACACCAAGAGTCGCCAATGGCAGGATGCCGAAGGCTTCGATGATGCGCTCACGGAGCGTCAGGAGTCGACCGTGGTCGAGGAGGGCCCCAGGAAGTGCAGCCATTACGTAGCACACAGACCAAAAGCAAAACACCAGCCGCTAAGGCGATGATCAATGGAAATCCACCAAAGACGCTGGAAAAAATGGAATGAATAAAAGCGGGTATTACACCAAAGATAGTTTGAAAAGAGGTCACAAGGCCAGAGCCCACAACTTTAAAAAAGTGCACAAGGCCTTCGGTGCGTGAAGCATTAAAAACACGGTGAATGAATTCTCCGAAATGTTGTGGGAGGTTTGTGTTAAGAAGTGCCTGAATTTCACTGTGGGTACTCGCCACCTGGAGCATGTACGTCTCCCGGGCGGATGTGAGCATAACCTCCTGATTCAATAATAGCGCCTTTATGCTGCTCAATTTATTGAAATCTGCTTTCAAAGTCGGAATGGAAGGCCAAATGGAACTATCTACGATGCCGTGCGGGGGAGGAAAAAGCAAATTTTTGCAGCAGACAACCCTGTGAGAAACTGTTACAATATAGGGTATGCCGGCCAGCATGCCACAGCAGTCCTGATTATTCAGAAGAAGATAGCTACCATTCGCAAGTACAGTGAAAGTAGGAGAAATAGCAGGAACAGGAATGCCTTTCAAAACACAAGCAAGATTCGGAGCCGAAACGTTACAAGCTCCGTGCAATGTAATGTGTTTACAAACAAGAGAATGACCCACGGTCGAATCACACAACTCCCCGTGAGAAAAACCTCCCTCCCGTCCTTAAGGCATTTATAAACGAAAGGTAGAGACCAAAGTTCATGCAGGAAAGCACTGCCTAAAGGCTGATAGCGGCCAACAGGATAATGTTTCATGCACAAACTAAATTCAAACAAAGGAAAAGGTAAAACGATAACCCCGTGTACTAGCCACACAGCAGAATCTAGTTCCGCTACAGAGAACGGTAAAGGCTCTATCTTTTCAATATGTAACAGAGTGTATGCTGCATCTTTCATGGACATGAACTGCTGTTTATCAGTTAAATTAAAAGGTAGAAATAAGGCAGACGTGTTCAAAAAATGCCAAGGAACCTTCCCCATTTTAAGCGTTTGCAAAGTCCATGCAAACTGCATTACTGAACGCAATTGATTTTGCCCATGATACAACACAGAAACATCATCTTGTACAATATCAACAACAGAGGAAATAATATTCTCTAATGTGTAAATGCGGGAAGACAGGGTATTTATACTATTGTCAACAACAGCAAGCACCTTTTCTAAATTAGCTTGATCTATTTCCCGAAGACAGGAAGCAGCTTCAATCTGCGAAAGCTTCTAGAGTTCATTATAAGTTTCATAAATGAATCTCTTAGGTCGAGGGCCACGAGGCCCTAGAACAAAGTCGGACAGATCAATGTTGCCTGATAGGAGCGTTAAATGTTGTTTAACAGAATCTAAAGAAGAGTGCTGCAACCACTGCTTACATAATTTACCAACAGAATATGTTGTAACAGTACGTGAATCTGAAAACCTGGGGTCCGGCCTAACCTGTTTATAGCCAGGATCCTTGTCATGAAAACGCAGTTGGCAAGTGTTAGATTTGGGGGTCTCTAGTTGGCAGAGGTAGGTACCTTTGTCCAAATAGGGACCCTTGAGTCTAGTCAGGGAAAGTAGGTACACTCCTGAAATAACCCCTGCTCACCCTCTTGGTAGCTTGGCACGAGCAGACAGGCTTAGTTCAGAGGCAGTGTGTAAAGCATTTGTGAACACATACAGTAATCAAGTGATAACACTACAAATGGACACCACACAGGTTGTATATTTATAAAAATAGGTATACTTTATATAGATTTATCACAAGACCATAAACGACAAAAGTAATCCACAATACTGTCAAGAATGCTTAGTTCTGATCAAAAAGTCTTAATTCAAGGTTCTGTGCGAGTCGGTAGCCTCCTCCGGCTACGGCGATGTCATGAACAAACAGAGTCTAACAAATCAAGCTGACCGCGTCGAGATGGGCCAACACAGCGTAGACAGACTCGGTCACAGTACCTTTTACTTGAAGCGGCAGGCACGGGCGTGCGAGCCGGATGGCTGTTCGTCGCGGTCGCGATGCAAAATGGAAGCGTTGCAGGACGCGTTGTCCCTCGATGCGGTGCAGGCAGCGGCTCGTTGACGTCGTCGAGACAGAGTCGGTGAGACCAGGGCCGTGCATTGCAGGGCGAGACGGTGCTTCGATGCGGTGCTGGCAGGTTGCGGTGCGGCGACGGAGCCGGATTCGGGAGCTGGCGTTGATCAGTCCGGACAGCGGTGCAAGTCGGGCGGTGCGTTGCGAAGTGTGCGAGCAGTGCCCAACTCCGGTGCGGTCACAGGACTCGAACTCAGCAGCAGTGACAGTGTCGGTCGGACCAGTTCGATTCGGTGTAGTGAGGCTTTGCGAGGTGCGGTGCTCACAGGTTACGGTGCAGGCAACGGCTCAGTGACGGCGTGGAGACGGAGTCGGTGAGACCAAGGCCGTGCGTTGCAAGATGCGAGCGGTGCTCGATGCGGTGCCAACAGGACACCGAGCCGGTCGTTAGAGTCGGTCACAGCTCCCTACCTCTGTAGCCACTGAAACAGAGTTTCCAGCAGCAATTCACAAAGGCTGGTGAAGTCCACTGGTCCTGGGACTTCGTTACAGGGGGCAAGCTCTCTTCCAAGCCCTTGGAGATCCTTCACAAGTTGATGAAAGTAACAGCAAAGCAAAAGTTCCTTTCTCCTTTCTTTGGCAGTCAGGCAAACCACTGCAGGCCAATCCCCCAAGCAGCACTTCAGGCTTAGGGATAGTCTCTCCTCAGTTTCTTCTTGGTTCCGCTCCTCAGCAAAGGTTTCTTCTTGTTCCCAAAAGTGATCTAATTTCCTAGGGGTCTGGGTCCCCTTTTTATACACAGTTTCTCTTTGTTCTCTGAAGGCAGAGAGGCCTCTGCCTAGCCCAAAACTAGTTCTGGTCAGTCCTGGAGCACTTTGTTTTTCTGACTCCTTCTTTCCTTTCAGAATGTGGGGCAGAGTGCTCAGCCGCCCGGCAGGAGGTGGAGCCAGCATTGTGGAAGGCAGGCACAGCCCTATTCAGACCCAGGTGCAACTCCTCCCTCCACTCTGGATGCAAATCTTTCTATTCAGCCCTGTGCTGACTCACCCTGTCTCCTGTAGCCACCCCCAGCCCCTGTCACTCAATCTCCAGACAAGGAATACACAACCTAGCAGAGGCAGGCTTGGATAGTTAGGCAAGAAAATACCCACTTTCTAAAAGTGGTATTTTCAAACACAGAATGTTAAAACCAACTTCACTAAAAGATGTATTTTATCATCCTGAGTTCAGGCATACTAAATTCGTTTTTCTACCATGTTCCCTGGGTCAGTTCTGACTATAAGGTGTAATAGTCAGTCTGCCCATTCTGGCCTATGGGGAGCAGGTAGCCTTGCAATAGTGAAAAACGAAAATGGCTGTAATTCACTATTAGGACATGCCACACACACCAGGGCATGTCCTACCTTATACTTACAATGCACCCTGCCCTAGGGCCTACTTTAGGGGTGACCAACATGCAGTAAAGGGAAGGTTTAGGGACTGGTAAGTGGGTGCACTCACCAAGTCGACATGGCAGCCCTAGGCTGCACACAGGCTCTGCAATGGCAGGCCTGAGACACACTTTACAAGCTGCTTCTGTGGGTGGCACAACCCGTGCTGCAAGCCCACCAGCAGCATTGGATTTACAAGCCCTGGGCACACTCAGTGCACGGTACTAGGGACTGACAAGTAAACCAATCATCCAACCATGGAGTCACTAATACATACATCAATTAACGATAGGGAGCACTTGCACTTTGGCACTGATTAGCAGCGGCAAAGTGCCCATGAGCATCTAGTCCAGCAAAAACATATCGGCAACAGTGGAGGCATTACGAAAAAATGGAAGGGAGACCCACGCCAAGGATGCCAGGTCTAACACGTGTCCCCTCCAGCTGAAATGTGGGGAGAACTATCCTACCCCTAGGGAGTTCTCATCGCTAAGGCGGAAAAATCTGGACAGTCCATCAGCATTGGCGTGTTCTGTACCAGGGCGGTGTTCCACTGTAAAGTCCATCCCCTGTAGGGAAATGGACCACCTCAACAGCTTTGGATTCTCACCCCTCATCTGCATCAACCATCTGAGGGGCCTGTGGTCTGTCTGAACCCGGAAGTGAGTCCCAAACAATATGGTCTCAGCTTCTTCAGAGCCCAGACCACAGCAAATGCCTCACGCTCAATAGCACTCCATCTCTGTTCCCGGGGAAGTAACCTCCTACTGATGAAGGCTGCAGGTTGGTCTAGGCCCTCCTCATTGATCTGTGATAGAACAGCCCCTACACCATGCTCTGAAGCGTCGGTCTGAACAATGAACTCATTGGAGAAGTTGGGTGCCTGGAGCACAGGCGCCGTGCACATGGCAGTCTTCAAGGTGTCAAAAGCTTTTGACAGGCGTCAGTCCAAATCACTTTCCTGGGCTGCTTCTTGGAAGTCAGCTCTGTCAAGGGGGCAACAATGCTGCCATACCCCTTGACGAATCTCCGGTAATACCCGGTGAGTCCTAGGAAGGCTCTCACCTCTGTCTGGGTCTTGGGGGCTCCCAAGCCAGAATGGTATCAATTTTCGGTTGGAGGGCGCCACCTGGCAGCTCCCAACCTGGTGTCCCAAGTACACCACAGAACCCTGCCCAATCTGGCACTTACTCGCCTTGATTGTGAGGCCTGCCCTCCGCAGAGCCATCAACACTTCCCAGAGGTGACGCAGATGTTCTTCCCAACTGGCACTGAACACTGCGATGTCATCCAGGTAGGCGGCACTGAAATCCTCCAGTCCAACCAACACCTGGTTGACCAACCTCTGAAAGGTGGCAGGGGCATTCTTCATCCCAAAGGGCATCACCCGGAACTGGTAGTGCCCATCTGGTGTGGAGAATGCTGACCTCTCTTTTGCCCCATCAGTCAAGGCGATCTGCCAGTACCCAGACGTTAAGTCAAACGTGCTGAGGTACCGCGCAGCCCCTAACCGATCTATGAGCTCATCAGCTCTGGGGATGGGGTGGGCGTCAGTCCTGGTGACGGAATTGAGTCCCCTGTAGTCCACACAGAACCGGAGTTCTGGTGTGGCACCAAGCGCGGCAGCCTTTGGAACCAAGACCACTGGGCTGGCCCAAGGGCTGTTAGAGGACTCAATCACCCCTAGCGCAAACATCTTGGAGACCTCCTCCTTGATGCAGGCTCTGACCCTGTCAGTCACCCTGTAAGCCTTGTGCTTCACAGGAAGACTGTCCCCAGTGTCCACATCATGGACGCACCAATGAGTGACACTGGGAACCAGGGAGAACAGGTCAGGGAACTGTCCCAACAGTTGGCGACAGTCACCCTGCTGCTCAGGTGTCAGGGAGGTAGAGAGGTTTACTCCCTCCACTGATCCATCTTGCTCTCGGGCTGACAGGAGGTCAGGAAGAGGCTCGGTCTCCTCCTCCATTCCATCATCTGTAGCTAAGAGCATGCCCACTTGGGACTTCTCCAAGTGGGGCTTCAGGCGGTTCACATGCAGGACCCGCAAGGGGTTCCTGGGAGACTGCAAGTCCACCAAATAGGTAACTGGACTCTTGCTCTCCACCACCGTAAAAGGGCCGGTCCACCTGTCCTGGAGCGCACAAGGCTCCACAGGGGCCATGACCCACACTTTCTGACCAGGCTGAAGCTCTACCAGAGTGGCATTCTGGTCGTACCACCGCTTCATCTCCTCCTGGCTGGCTTCCAGATTTGCCTCAGCAAGTTCTCTGAAACGCCTAGTCTGGTTCCTGAAGGCCAGCATGTAACTGTATACATCCTGGGGAGGTTTCCTGGGAGATTGCTCCCAGCCTTCCTTGACCAAACTCAGAGGTCCTCGCACCGGGTGTCCATAGAGGAGCTCAAAGGGACTGAACCCTAGAGACTTCTGTGACACCTCCCGGTATGCAAACAACAGGCATGGTAAGAGGACGTCCCATTTACGCCTCATGGGTTCTTCCAGACCCATAATCATGCCCTTGAGGGTCCGGTTGAATCTCTCAACCAGCCCATTTCCTTGAGGGTGGTAAGGAGTGGTGAACTTGTAAGTTACACCGCACTCCTGCCACAGGGACTTCATGTACTTGGACACGAAGTTGGTACCTCTGTCAGACACCACCTCTTGAGGGAATCCCACACGTGAGAAAATTCCCATCAGTGCCCGTCCCAGCACGGGGGTCGTCACTGTCCTCAGAGGGATGGCTTCAGAGTACCGGGTGGCATGGTCCACCAAGACCAGGATAAACTGTTGCCCATGGCTGTCTTGGGGTCCAGTGGCCCCACAATGTCAATACCCACCCGTTCAAAGGGGGTGCTGACCACAGGGAATGGCTGGAGAGGAGCCTTGTGCTTCCTCCCACTCTTTCCACTTGCCTGGCAAGTCTGGCATGTCCTGCAGTGAGTGGCGGCACTCCTGCGCATCTGGGGCCAATAGAAATGGGTAACAAGCCTGTCAAAGGTCTTGTCCTGCCCCAGATGTCCCGCTAACGGTACATCATGAGCCAACCCCAGTAGGAAGGCTCTGAAGCGCTGGGGTACCACCAGCACCCGGGCTGACCCAGGCTCAGCAACCTTAGGCTCTGAATACAGGAGACCATTCTCCCAGTAAACCCAATGTGATCCAGACTGATCACTTGCTGCCTGGTCTGTGGCCTGTTGCCTCAGACCCACGAGAGAGGGGCATGCGTTCTGCTCCTCGCAGAACTCTTCCCTGGAGGGTCCTCCTTCTTGCTGCCAATGGGTCAGCTCAGGTAGGTCCCCCAGTTCAGCTACCTGTTCCCCTGTAGGCTCCAGGGCATCCCCCTCAGGGTCTGCCTCCTCCTGGACCGTGGGAACTTCGGGGGCCTTTTCCCGTGCCCCCTGCCTCCTCTCTTTCCGGCAGGCACCTGGGCCTCCCTCTCAGGCTCCAGGTCCTCTTGAACACCTTTCGCTGCCATTGACCGGGTGGTCACACATGCCCAATCAGGCAAGCCCAACATTTCTAAATGCGCACTCCGCTCCACCTTAGCCCAAGGTGAGCTTTCCAAATCGTTCCCTAACAAACAGTCAACAGGCATGGCTGGCCTCACAGCTACTTGAAGAGTACCCGAGACCCCCCCACTCAAAGGGAACCTGAGCCACCTTGCAGTGACTCTCTGTGTTGTCAGCGGCAACAACCGGATAGAATGCATCGGGGATAACCTGCTCCTTAGACACCAGGTGACACTTGACAGCTGTCACACTGGCTCCTGTGTCTCTCAGAGCCTCCACCCTATGGCCATTGATGGTCACCCACTGCCTGTATTTCTTAGTGTTCTCAGGCAGCGGGGTCCGAGGGACCATCTCAGAGTCTCCTAATGAGACAAGGGAAAACACTGTGGGATCCCCCCACCTTGGGCACCCAACTCCTCCCCCAGGGCTACACTAGCCAACTGCCGGGGGACTGCACCAGTGGGTGCTGGTTTTCCATGCAAAGGGCAACGAGGATCGTTTGCCTTGTGGCCAGGGGCGCCACACTTGTAACATACCAGTGGTCCCTGGTGAACAGGGGGGCCTGTCAGGGCCACTGGCTTCTTCTCAGGGGGAGGCTGGGAACCTTTCCCTTGGTTCCCTTGGGGTCTACTTTGGGGCCCTTTATGGAACTCCCTCTGTTTACCCTTGTCCCCCCACTCTTCTACTGGGGACCCTGCCCACCCTTGGCGGAGTCTCCCACGTGACCCTTGTGGACCCGGGTACTCACCCAGCGATCCGCCTCCTCAGCAAGCTGCCTAGGGTTAGTCAGCTTACTATCAATCAGGTGCTGGCGTAGCTCAGGAAAACAATTACCGGACAAGTGCTCCCAGGCAATCAAATCAAAGAGCGCCTGAAAATCAGTCGCTTTGCTAACCTTTACCCAACCATCCAAGGCTCTGCAAAAGAAGGTCACATATTCAACCCAGGTACTGCTTTCAATCTTACTACAGTTCCTGAACCTTTGCCTATAAAGCTCAGGGGTCAAACCATACCTAGTCATTAAGGCATCCTTCATGTGGCTGTATGAATTATAGACTTCAGAGGGCAAATCCAACAAGGTATCCCGCCCTTCACTGAGGAACCGTCCCCACAACCCCGCTCCCCAATCCTTTTCAGGGACCCGGTGGGAAGACATGGCTACCTCATAGGCTTTGAACCACTGCCCTATGTCATCATTTTTAAAAAATTCCTTAACCACATCTTTTGGAATGTACACCCTAGCTTCAACAGGCACAGGCGGTACACTGCCACCAGAGGGAGTAATCTCTAAGCTTTTGGCCTTCAATTCCAACTCCCTCAAAACTTTCTCATGTTCAAACTGCATTTTCTTTTCCTCTAGGGCTAATTTCCTAGTTTGCATTTCGAATTCTAACTGCCCAGTCAGCTTGAGCTTGGTCAGCTCCATTTCGTGCATCCTACTCTCTTTCCTGTCCTCCAACTCCTCTGGAGACAGTCCTCTGGCAGAAACACTGCTACCTACTGGGGAAGGTGGTCTTCTAGCCCCTAGACCCAATAGCCCCTCCAGCTGCCCTTCTGCATTCTCAGCCCCCTCCACAGGGGCACTCCTTGATTCGACCCAGGCCCTCAGCGCCTTTTGGAGGTCCTCCTTCCTGGAGAGCCCGGTCATGGACACTTTAAACTTTTTGCAGAATTGCCTGAGCTGCTTGAGGGTGTAGCATTCTAGCCTCTCTTCTTCCCAATCACACTCAACAGAGGCTACTGATTCTGGTTTCTCCATAGTGATTAAACTTGGCATTTGCAAAAATAGGAAATCCCAGAAAAAATGCTATAAAAGTATGTGGTTGCGTTTTGGTCTGCACTCACTAAGTAGTGTTCACCAATCACTGTACATGAGTCACAAATGCAAGTCCAGAATCCTCACCGCTGACCACCAATGTTAGATTTGGGGGTCTCTAGTTGGCAGAGGTAGGTACCTTTGTCCAAATAGGGACCCTTGAGTCTAGTCAGGGAAAGTAGGTACACTCCTGAAATAACCCCTGCTCACCCTCTTGGTAGCTTGGCACGAGCAGACAGGCTTAGTTCAGAGGCAGTGTGTAAAGCATTTGTGAACACATACAGTAATCAAGTGACAACACTACAAATGGACACCACACAGGTTGTATATTTATAAAAATAGGTATACTTTATATAGATTTATCACAAGACCATAAACGACAAAAATAATCCACAATACTGTCAAGAATACTTAGTTCTGATCAAAAAGTCTTAATTCAAGGTTCTGTGCGAGTCGGTAGCCTCCTCCGGCTACGGCGATGTCATGAACAAACAGAGTCTAACAAATCAAGCTGACCGCGTCGAGACGGGCCAACACAGCGTAGACAGACTCGGTCACAGTACCTTTTACTCGAAACGGCAGGCACGGGCGTGCGAGCCGGATGGCTGTTCGTCGTGGTCGCGATGCATAATGGAAGCGTTGCAGGACGCGTTGTCCCTCGATGCGGTGCAGGCAGCGGCTCGTTGACGTCGTCGAGACAGAGTCGGTGAGACCAGGGACGTGCGTTGCAGGGCGAGACGGTGCTTCGATGCGGTGCTGGCAGGTTGCGGTGCGGCGACGGAGCCGGATTCGGGAGCTGGCGTTGATCAGTCCGGACAGCGGTGCAAGTCGGGCGGTGCGTTGCGAAGTGTGCGAGCGGTGCCCGACTCCGGTGCGGTCACAGGACTCGAACTCAGCAGCAGTGACAGTGTCGGTCGGATCAGTTCGATTCGGTGTAGCGAGGCTTTGCGAGGTGCGGTGCTCACAGGTTACGGTGCAGGCAACGGCTCGGTGACGGCGTCGAGACGGAGTCGGTGAGACCAAGGCCGTGCGTTGCAAGATGCGAGCGGGGCTCGATGCGGTGCCAACAGGACACCGAGCCGGTCGTTAGAGTCGGTCACAGCTCCCTACCTCTGTAGCCACTGAAACAGAGTTTCCAGCAGCAATTCACAAAGGCTGGTGAAGTCCACTGGTCCTGGGACTTCGTTACAGGGGGCAAGCTCTCTTCCAAGCCCTTGGAGATCCTTCACAAGTTGATGAAAGTAACAGCAAAGCAAAAGTTCCTTTCTCCTTTCTTTGGCAGTCAGGCAAACCACTGCAGGCCAATCCCCCAAGCAGCACTTCAGGCGTAGGGATAGTCTCTCCTCAGTTTCTTCTTGGTTCCGCTCCTCAGCAAAGGTTTCTTCTTGTTCCCAAAAGTGATCTAATTTCCTAGGGGTCTGGGTCCCCTTTTTATACACAGTTTCTCTTTGTTCTCTGAAGGCAGAGAGGCCTCTGCCTAGCCCAAAACCAGTTCTGGTCAGTCCTGGAGCACTTTGTTTTTCTGACTCCTTCTTTCCTTTCAGAATGTGGGGCAGAGTGCTCAGCCGCCCGGCAGGAGGTGGAGCCAGCATTGTGGAAGGCAGGCACAGCCCTATTCAGACCCAGGTGCAACTCCTCCCTCCACTCTGGATGCAAATCTTTCTATTCAGCCCTGTGCTGACTCACCCTGTCTCCTGTAGCCACCCCCAGCCCCTGTCACTCAATCTCCAGACAAGGAATACACAACCTAGCAGAGGCAGGCTTGGATAGTTAGGCAAGAAAATACCCACTTTCTAAAAGTGGTATTTTCAAACACAGAATGTTAAAACCAACTTCACTAAAAGATGTATTTTATCATCCTGAGTTCAGGCATACTAAATTCGTTTTTCTACCATGTTCCCTGGGTCAGTTCTGACTATAAGGTGTAATAGTCAGTCTGCCCATTCTGGCCTATGGGGAGCAGGTAGCCTTGCAATAGTGAAAAACGAAAATGGCTGTAATTCACTATTAGGACATGCCACACACACCAGGGCATGTCCTACCTTATACTTACAATGCACCCTGCCCTAGGGCCTACTTTAGGGGTGACCAACATGCAGTAAAGGGAAGGTTTAGGGACTGGTAAGTGGGTGCACTCACCAAGTCGACATGGCAGCCCTAGGCTGCACACAGGCTCTGCAATGGCAGGCCTGAGACACACTTTACAAGCTGCTTCTGTGGGTGGCACAACCCGTGCTGCAAGCCCACCAGCAGCATTGGATTTACAAGCACTGGGCACACTCAGTGCACGGTACTAGGGACTGACAAGTAAACCAATCATCCAACCATGGAGTCACTAATACATACATCAATTAACGATAGGGAGCACTTGCACTTTGGCACTGATTAGCAGCGGCAAAGTGCCCATGAGCATCTAGTCCAGCAAAAACATATCGGCAACAGTGGAGGCATTACGAAAAAATGGAAGGGAGACCCACGCCAAGGATGCCAGGTCTAACACGTGTCCCCTCCAGCTGAAATGTGGGGAGAACTATCCTACCCCTAGGGAGTTCTCATCGCTAAGGCGGAAAAATCTGGACAGTCCATCAGCATTGGCGTGTTCTGTACCAGGGCGGTGTTCCACTGTAAAGTCCATCCCCTGTAGGGAAATGGACCACCTCAACAGCTTTGGATTCTCACCCCTCATCTGCATCAACCATCTGAGGGGCCTGTGGTCTGTCTGAACCCGGAAGTGAGTCCCAAACAATATGGTCTCAGCTTCTTCAGAGCCCAGACCACAGCAAATGCCTCACGCTCAATAGCACTCCATCTCTGTTCCCGGGAAGTAACCTCCTACTGATGAAGGCTGCAGGTTGGTCTAGGCCCTCCTCATTGATCTGTGATAGAACAGCCCCTACACCATGCTCTGAAGCGTCGGTCTGAACAATGAACTCATTGGAGAAGTTGGGTGCCTGGAGCACAGGCGCCGTGCACATGGCAGTCTTCAAGGTGTCAAAAGCTTTTTGACAGGCGTCAGTCCAAATCACTTTCCTGGGCTGCTTCTTGGAAGTCAGCTCTGTCAAGGGGGCAACAATGCTGCCATACCCCTTGACGAATCTCCGGTAATACCCGGTGAGTCCTAGGAAGGCTCTCACCTCTGTCTGGGTCTTGGGGGCTCCCAAGCCAGAATGGTATCAATTTTCGGTTGGAGGGGCGCCACCTGGCAGCTCCCAACCTGGTGTCCCAAGTACACCACAGAACCCTGCCCAATCTGGCACTTACTCGCCTTGATTGTGAGGCCTGCCCTCCGCAGCGCCATCAACACTTCCCAGAGGTGACGCAGATGTTCTTCCCAACTGGCACTGAACACTGCGATGTCATCCAGGTAGGCGGCACTGAAATCCTCCAGTCCAACCAACACCTGGTTGACCAACCTCTGAAAGGTGGCAGGGGCATTCTTCATCCCAAAGGGCATCACCCGGAACTGGTAGTGCCCATCTGGTGTGGAGAATGCTGACCTCTCTTTTGCCCCATCAGTCAAGGCGATCTGCCAGTACCCAGACGTTAAGTCAAACGTGCTGAGGTACCGCGCAGCCCCTAACCGATCTATGAGCTCATCAGCTCTGGGGATGGGGTGGGCGTCAGTCCTGGTGACGGAATTGAGTCCCCTGTAGTCCACACAGAACCGGAGTTCTGGTGTGGCACCAGGCGCGGCAGCCTTTGGAACCAAGACCACTGGGCTGGCCCAAGGGCTGTTAGAGGACTCAATCACCCCTAGCGCAAACATCTTGGAGACCTCCTCCTTGATGCAGGCTCTGACCCTGTCAGTCACCCTGTAAGCCTTGTGCTTCACAGGAAGACTGTCCCCAGTGTCCACATCATGGACGCACCAATGAGTGACACTGGGAACCAGGGAGAACAGGTCAGGGAACTGTCCCAACAGTTGGCGACAGTCACCCTGCTGCTCAGGTGTCAGGGAGGTAGAGAGGTTTACTGCCTCCACTGATCCATCTTGCTCTCGGGCTGACAGGAGGTCAGGAAGAGGCTCGGTCTCCTCCTCCATTCCATCATCTGTAGCTAAGAGCATGCCCACTTGGGACTTCTCCAAGTGGGGCTTCAGGCGGTTCACATGCAGGACCCGCAAGGGGTTCCTGGGAGACTGCAAGTCCACCAAATAGGTAACTGGACTCTTGCTCTCCACCACCGTAAAAGGGCCGGTCCACCTGTCCTGGAGCGCACAAGGCTCCACAGGGGCCATGACCCACACTTTCTGACCAGGCTGAAGCTCTACCAGAGTGGCATTCTGGTCGTACCACCGCTTCATCTCCTCCTGGCTGGCTTCCAGATTTGCCTCAGCAAGTTCTCTGAAACGCCTAGTCTGGTTCCTGAAGGCCAGCATGTAACTGTATACATCCTGGGGAGGTTTCCTGGGAGATTGCTCCCAGCCTTCCTTGACCAAACTCAGAGGTCCTCGCACCGGGTGTCCATAGAGGAGCTCAAAGGGACTGAACCCTAGAGACTTCTGTGGCACCTCCCGGTATGCAAACAACAGGCATGGTAAGAGGACGTCCCATTTACGCCTCATGGGTTCTTCCAGACCCATAATCATGCCCTTGAGGGTCCGGTTGAATCTCTCAACCAGCCCATTTCCTTGAGGGTGGTAAGGAGTGGTGAACTTGTAAGTTACACCGCACTCCTGCCACAGGGACTTCATGTACTTGGACACGAAGTTGGTACCTCTGTCAGACACCACCTCTTGAGGGAATCCCACACGTGAGAAAATTCCCATCAGTGCCCGTCCCACCACGGGGGTCGTCACTGTCCTCAGAGGGATGGCTTCAGAGTACCGGGTGGCATGGTCCACCAAGACCAGGATAAACCTGTTGCCCATGGCTGTCTTGGGGTCCAGTGGCCCCACAATGTCAATACCCACCCGTTCAAAGGGGGTGCTGACCACAGGGAATGGCTGGAGAGGAGCCTTGTGCTTCCTCTCACTCTTTCCACTTGCCTGGCAAGTCTGGCATGTCCTGCAGTGAGTGGCGGCACTCCTGCGCATCTGGGGCCAATAGAAATGGGTAATAAGCCTGTCAAAGGTCTTGTCCTGCCCCAGATGTCCCGCTAACGGTACATCATGAGCCAACCCCAGTAGGAAGGCTCTGAAGCGCTGGGGTACCACCAGCACACGGGCTGACCCAGGCTCAGCAACCTTAGGCTCTGAATACAGGAGACCATTCTCCCAGTAAACCCAATGTGATCCAGACTGATCACTTGCTGCCTGGTCTGTGGCCTGTTGCCTCAGACCCACGAGAGAGGGGCATGCGTTCTGCTCCTCGCAGAACTCTTCCCTGGAGGGTCCTCCTTCTTGCTGCCAATGGGTCAGCTCAGGTAGGTCCCCCAGTTCAGCTACCTGTTCCCCTGTAGGCTCCAGGGCATCCCCCTCAGGGTCTGCCTCCTCCTGGACCGTGGGAACTTCGGGGGCCTTTTTCCCGTGCCCCCTGCCTCCTCTCTTTCCGGCAGGCACCTGGGCCTCCCTCTCAGGCTCCAGGTCCTCTTGAACACCTTTCGCTGCCATTGACCGGGTGGTCACACATGCCCAATCAGGCAAGCCCAACATTTCTAAATGCGCACTCCGCTCCACCTTAGCCCAAGGTGAGCTCTCCAAATCGTTCCCTAACAAACAGTCAACAGGCATGGCTGGCCTCACAGCTACTTGAAGAGTACCCGAGACCCCCCACTCAAAGGGAACCTGAGCCACCTTGCAGTGACTCTCTGTGTTGTCAGCGGCAACAACCGGATAGAATGCATCGGGGATAACCTGCTCCTTAGACACCAGGTGACACTTGACAGCTGTCACACTGGCTCCTGTGTCTCTCAGAGCCTCCACCCTATGGCCATTGATGGTCACCCACTGCCTGTATTTCTTAGTGTTCTCAGGGCAGCGGGGTCCGAGGGACCATCTCAGAGTCTCCTAATGAGACAAGGGAAAACACTGTGGGATCCCCCCACCTTGGGCACCCAACTCCTCCCCCAGGGCTACACTAGCCAACTGCCGGGGGACTGCACCAGTGGGTGCTGGTTTTCCATGCAAAGGGCAACGAGGATCGTTTGCCTTGTGGCCAGGGGCGCCACACTTGTAACATACCAGTGGTCCCTGGTGAACAGGGGGCCTGTCAGGGCCACTGGCTTCTTCTCAGGGGAGGCTGGGAACCTTTCCCTTGGTTCCCTTGGGGTCTACTTTGGGGCCCTTTATGGAACTCCCTCTGTTTACCCTTGTCCCTCCCACTCTTCTACTGGGGACCCTGCCCACCCTTGGCGGAGTCTCCCACGTGACCCTTGTGGACCCGGGTACTCACCCAGCGATCCGCCTCCTCAGCAAGCTGCCTAGGGTTAGTCAGCTTACTATCAATCAGGTGCTGGCGTAGCTCAGGAAAACAATTACCGGACAAGTGCTCCCAGGCAATCAAATCAAAGAGCGCCTGAAAATCAGTCGCTTTGCTACCCTTTACCCAACCATCCAAGGCTCTGCAAAAGAAGGTCACATATTCAACCCAGGTACTGCTTTCAATCTTACTACAGTTCCTGAACCTTTGCCTATAAAGCTCAGGGGTCAAACCATACCTAGTCATTAAGGCATCCTTCATGTGGCTGTATGAATTATAGACTTCAGAGGGCAAATCCAACAAGGTATCCCGCCCTTCACTGAGGAACCGTCCCCACAACCCCGCTCCCCAATCCTTCTCAGGGACCCGGTGGGAAGACATGGCTACCTCATAGGCTTTGAACCACTGCCCTATGTCATCATTTTTTAAAAATTCCTTAACCACATCTTTTGGAATGTACACCCTAGCTTCTACAGGCACAGGCGGTACACTGCCACCAGAGGGAGTAATCTCTAAGCTTTTGGCCTTCAATTCCAACTCCCTCAAAACTTTCTCATGTTCAAACTGCATTTTCTTTTCCTCTAGGGCTAATTTCCTAGTTTGCATTTCGAATTCTAACTGCCCAGTCAGCTTGAGCTTGGTCAGCTCCATTTCGTGCATCCTACTCTCTTTCCTGTCCTCCAACTCCTCTGGAGACAGTCCTCTGGCAGAAACACTGCTACCTACTGGGGAAGGTGGTCTTCTAGCCCCTAGACCCAATAGCCCCTCCAGCTGCCCTTCTGCATTCTCAGCCCCCTCCACAGGGGCACTCCTTGATTCGACCCAGGCCCTCAGCGCCTTTTGGAGGTCCTCCTTCCTGGAGAGCCCGGTCATGGACACTTTAAACTTTTTGCAGAATTGCCTGAGCTGCTTGAGGGTGTAGCATTCTAGCCTCTCTTCTTCCCAATCACACTCAACAGAGGCTACTGATGCTGGTTTCTCCATAGTGATTAAACTTGGCATTTGCAAAAATAGGAAATCCCAGAAAAAATGCTATAAAAGTATGTGGTTGCGTTTTGGTCTGCACTCACTAAGTAGTGTTCACCAATCATTGTACATGAGTCACAAATGCAAGTCCAGAATCCTCACCGCTGACCACCAATGTTAGATTTGGGGGTCTCTAGTTGGCAGAGGTAGGTACCTTTGTCCAAATAGGGACCCTTGAGTCTAGTCAGGGAAAGTAGGTACACTCCTGAAATAACCCCTGCTCACCCTCTTGGTAGCTTGGCACGAGCAGACAGGCTTAGTTCAGAGGCAGTGTGTAAAGCATTTGTGAACACATACAGTAATCAAGTGACAACACTACAAATGGACACCACACAGGTTGTATATTTATAAAAATAGGTATACTTTATATAGATTTATCACAAGACCATAAACGACAAAAATAATCCACAATACTGTCAAGAATACTTAGTTCTGATCAAAAAGTCTTAATTCAAGGTTCTGTGCGAGTCGGTAGCCTCCTCCGGCTACGGCGATGTCATGAACAAACAGAGTCTAACAAATCAAGCTGACCGCGTCGAGACGGGCCAACACAGCGTAGACAGACTCGGTCACAGTACCTTTTACTTGAAGCGGCAGGCACGGGCGTGCGAGCCGGATGGCTGTTCATCGCGGTCGCGATGCCAAATGGAAGCGTTGCAGGACGCGTTGTCCCTCGATGCGGTGCAGGCAGCGGCTCGTTGACGTCGTCGAGACAGAGTCGGTGAGACCAGGGCCGTGCGTTGCAGGGCGAGACGGTGCTTCGATGCGGTGCTGGCAGGTTGCGGTGCGGCGACGGAGCCGGATTCGGGAGCTGGCGTCGATCAGTCCGGACAGCGGTGCAAGTCGGGCGGTGCGTTGCGAAGTGTGCGAGCGGTGCCCAACTCCGGTGCGGTCACAGGACTCGAACTCAGCAGCAGTGACAGTGTCGGTCGGACCAGTTCGATTCGGTGTAGCGAGGCTTTGCGAGGTGCGGTGCTCACAGGTTACGGTGCAGGCAACGGCTCGGTGACGGCGTCGAGACGGAGTCGGTGAGACTAAGGCCGTGCGTTGCAAGATGCGAGCGGGGCTCGATGCGGTGCCAACAGGACACCGATCCGGTCGTTAGAGTCGGTCACAGCTCCCTACCTCTGTAGCCACTGAAACAGAGTTTCCAGCAGCAATTCACAAAGGCTGGTGAAGTCCACTGGTCCTGGGACTTCGTTACAGGGGGCAAGCTCTCTTCCAAGCCCTTGGAGATCCTTCACAAGTTGATGAAAGTAACAGCAAAGCAAAAGTTCCTTTCTCCTTTCTTTGGCAGTCAGGCAAACCACTGCAGGCCAATCCCCCAAGCAGCACTTCAGGCTTAGGGATAGTCTCTCCTCAGTTTCTTCTTGGTTCCGCTCCTCAGCAAAGGTTTCTTCTTGTTCCCAAAAGTGATCTAATTTCCTAGGGGTCTGGGTCCCCTTTTTATACACAGTTTCTCTTTGTTCTCTGAAGGCAGAGAGGCCTCTGCCTAGCCCAAAACCAGTTCTGGTCAGTCCTGGAGCACTTTGTTTTTCTGACTCCTTCTTTCCTTTCAGAATGTGGGGCAGAGTACTCAGCCGCCCGGCAGGAGGTGGAGCCAGCATTGTGGAAGGCAGGCACAGCCCTATTCAGACCCAGGTGCAACTCCTCCCTCCACTCTGGATGCAGATCTTTCTATTCAGCCCTGTGCTGACTCACCCTGTCTCCTGTAGCCACCCCCAGCCCCTGTCACTCAATCTCCAGACAAGGAATACACAACCTAGCAGAGGCAGGCTTGGATAGTTAGGCAAGAAAATACCCACTTTCTAAAAGTGGTATTTTCAAACACAGAATGTTAAAACCAACTTCACTAAAAGATGTATTTTATCATCCTGAGTTCAGGCATACTAAATTCGTTTTTCTACCATGTTCCCTGGGTCAGTTCTGACTATAAGGTGTAATAGTCAGTCTGCCCATTCTGGCCTATGGGGAGCAGGTAGCCTTGCAATAGTGAAAACGAAAATGGCTGTAATTCACTATTAGGACATGCCACACACACCAGGGCATGTCCTACCTTATACTTACAATGCACCCTGCCCTAGGGCCTACTTTAGGGGTGACCAACATGCAGTAAAGGGAAGGTTTAGGGACTGGTAAGTGAGTGCACTCACCAAGTCGACATGGCGGCCCTAGGCTGCACACAGGCTCTGCAATGGCAGGCCTGAGACACACTTTACAAGCTGCTTCTGTGGGTGGCACAACCCATGCTGCAAGCCCACCAGCAGCATTGGATTTACAAGTCCTGGGCACACTCAGTGCACGGTACTAGGGACTGACAAGTAAACCAATCATCCAACCATGGAGTCACTAATACATACATCAATTAACGATAGGGAGCACTTGCACTTTGGCACTGATTAGCAGCGGCAAAGTGCCCATGAGCATCTAGTCCAGCAAAAACATATCGGCAACAGTGGAGGCATTACGAAAAAATGGAAGGGAGACTCACGCCAAGGATGCCAGGTCTAACAGCAAGCATTAGACGTTATGGGCCACGACAACCAGGGGGATTGAACAATCTCAGAAACATTAAAAGAATTATTCTGAAATAATACCTGCAAATCTGTAAGGGACATGTTAAAGTACAAGCTTTCGTTAGGAGTGGAAGATAATACAGGAATGGACGGGGCATTTAACTGTTTGGAGGTAGCCAAACCCCAACATGTTGTCTGAAATATGGAGCGATTTAAAAACAAAATTTGGGCCGGGATGAGGCAAGCACGGTGCAAGGCTTCTATTCCCTGCACCTGCCATGCTTTTGAACCCCAAATAGATTTTAAGTCAATGGTGTCCCGCCAATTACTGAAACCTGGCTTGATGATAACAACTCTCCTGACATCTCAAACGCCATGCCGGAGAATTACAAAATAATAAAACAAGATAGACACGGACGGAAGGGCGGCGGACTGGCCATTTTGTTCAAAGATTATTTGACCTGCCTTCAGGTTCAAATAGCACAACAGGGAATATACAAAATACTCTCCTTTCAGCTGTCCAAAGATGGACACACAATACTAGCCGGAGCCGTGGTCTACAATCCCCCAGGCCACCAAGCTGAACTCAGTGCCAATCTACTTACTCAACTCTTCCCAGTATGCTTGAAACATAAAAACTATATAGTAATAGGGGATTTCAACATCCATTTTGAGAAAACAAACATCCCTGCCACAACACAACTCGAAAGCGACATGCAGATTCTCCAACTTAAGCAATGGGTCAAGGTCCCGACACATATAGCGGGGCATACACTAGATTTACTTTTTTCTAACATAGAATCCACAACTATCCAGGAGATCAAACCCGTTCCCTGGACCGATCATGCACTAATATTCTTTTCACTCAACCTGCCAGTAAAACCCCAAAAGCCTACAAACCTTTGCAGGCGACCAAGAGAGCCTGGAAGTTAGTCACCCAAGCCTCCTTCGAATCCCACTTCACCCCTAATAACATAAAAACCCTTAGTACCTCTCCAGTGAACTCGGGGGCACTAAATCTTAATACAGATATCACAAAAACACTGGACCTATTTGTACCCAAGAGAATACACAGGCAGACACAAAGGTCCAACAACGAGAAGTGGTACACATCTGAACTCAGGGCACTTAAAAGAAAGTGCAAAACGTCTGAACACCGTTGGAGACTGTCCAAGCAGGAATCAGATAGACTGAATTACAAGTCCGAGCTTAGAAATTACAACAACGCCATCAGAAAAGCAAAAAAGACCTATTTTGCACTACGAATTAATGAAAACTGTAATTCAGCCAAAGAACTTTACAAAATAGTAAGGGAACTCAGCAAACCCGCAAGTATGTCCCAAACACTGCCCCCCTCAGAAGAAGCATGCGAAAAAATAAGTAATTTCTTTTCGGACAAAATAAGCAAAATATATGCTTCTTTCGGCACAAACAGTATTATTGAGGCAGTCAACTGGGAGCAGAGGACCTCGCCTCCAGAAGCTCCAGTCTACCTGGGCAATTTCTCTCCCCTTACAGAAGCTGAGGTCCTAAAAATAATGGGGGAAGTCAAGTCAGGATCTTCCTTAGACCCCTGTCCTCATTTTACTTTTGCACAAATTGCTGCAGTGATCTGTCCTTACATCACACAACTTTTCAACACCTCCCTCAACACTGCCACCGTTCCCAAAATTTGGAAACAGGCAATAGTGACCCCCCTACTTAAGAAAGCAGGAACAGATGTTCATAACCCTGAAAATTACCGGCCGATCTCTCAACTCCCATACCTCTCCAAAGTTTTGGAGAGGCTGGTAAACAGACAACTATCCGACTACCTGGAGTCTAATGATTTACTAGACCAGTCACAAACCGGTTTCAGGGCTACCAACAGCACAGAGGCAACGCTGCTGGCCGTCCTAGACAATGTCAGAGCTCAGACCGACCGGGGAGGATCTGTAGCACTGATATTGTTGGACCTGTCGGCAGCGTTCGACACGGTGTCACATAACAGACTGCTGGGAATCCTATACGAAAAAGGGATCCACTCAAAAGCACTATGATGGCTCAGCTCATTTCTGAGTAATAGAACTCAAACTGTACAATTAGGACGCTTTCTCTCCAAACCCAGCACCATCGGCTGTGGGGTCCCGCAGGGAGCATCACTAAGCCCCACATTATTTAACGCCTATGTTTCATTCTTGGCGAAAATTAGTAGGAAATGGGGCCTTGATGTTTGCTCCTATGCGGATGACACACAGCTGATGGTAACCCTTGATGAAAGACCCGACACCTCTAAAGCTAACCTGAATAACTGCCTTTCAGAAATGGCACAATGGATGTCGGACCATTGTCTGAAGTTGAACGCAGGGAAATCAGAAATCCTGCTCTTTGGAGGAGCCAACTTAATCTGGGATGCCACGTGGTGGCCACAAACCCTGGGAGATACCCCAGTTCCTAAGCGGTGTGCAAAAATGTAGGCATCATTATTGATGACTCCTTTCCATGAAGGACCATGTGCGGATCCTGTGTGGAAGGGGTTTTGCAACTCTGAAACTACTAAGGAGACTCTTTCCCTGGATCCCACTGGACTGCAGAAGAACCGTCACACAGGCACTACTCATAAGCAAGCTTGACTATGGCAACGCCCTATTCGTTGGCATGGCAGACTATCTTTTCACTCGCCTGCAGGTACTCCAAAATGCTGCAGCCAAACTGGTGTGTAATAAAAGCAGACTGAGCTCAGCATCTACGTGCATGAAAGATCTTCATTGGCTGCCCATGCGACAAAGAGCAGTGTTTAAGCTGCTCAGTCATGCACATAAGGCTCTCCACCAACGTGGCCCTAGAGTTCTACAGAATAAAATAGAATTCTATGTCCCCCAAGGAGCCTACGTTCACTCCACCAAGCCCTGGCCAGGACAAAGCGTATAAAAAAGTTAGATCTGGAGGACGCTCGTTCTCATACCTGGCGGCCAGGAAATGGAATGAACTTCCCCAAGATTTGCGCCTCACTACTGACTACCTGGCCTTCAGGAGAAAGCTCAAGACCCATATGTTCCCTAAGACGTAAATTCCTAATAGACCATATGCCTTGATTGGCAGCCTTACCATAATCTCTCGCTATACAGCGCCATGATATCCTCCAGGATGAATGCTGCGCTCTATAAATAAATAAATAAATATCCACCCACGGCTAAGGCGTTCAAAAAGGAACCCGAATACAGCAATTTGGTGTGGGTCAACATGATTTTCTGAGTAGATGAGGAGTTCAATTTAAAATAATAGGAACCAGGATTAGATCTATTATAATCTGTAAAATAAGTAAACTTATTTCGAAGAGTTTGGGAGCTACCTGGCAAAGGGGTAGGACAATGTTCCCACTGGGTGTAATTAAAAGGACCCCGAAGGGTACTTGGTTTGTGGAGAAAGTGGTTGCCCCAATGTTGGTAACAATATAACTCGGCATAATTTGCAGAATTCATGTACAAATCTTCGGCATTGAAAGAAGCATAATATCTCAAATCAGTAAATAACGATTCGACTGCATGCAAATCCCAATCATCAGAAACAATATTACTTTTTACAATGTCCCCCATTGAAACACGAAGGACAATGGGTACATTAACGATTTCGGTCGGTCCATGAATTTGGAAGTTCACAGCATCCCATACGATGCCATCAGCAACTGGGAAAGCTGAAATGTTCACAAATGTGTGGTCACGCTTCATGATGTGAGAGGAAGAATGAGGAGCCAAAGTTCCAGTGACATAGTTCACCGCAGAGCGTTCTGGCAAATAATGTCCATTGATGAGCAGAAAAAACACAGTGACAAAGCCAATGGACATGAACAAAAAAATCAAGACAGTACCAACCAGATGTATGTCCATGGGGGGATCAAAAAATTGTCTCTGAACCATAATACAAAAATACTGAATTTGGATGGGACAAGTGATGAAGAAGAATCCGAGTCAAAAGAATAACGTGTTGGGCTTAGTGGCGTTGTTGGCAAATGAGCCACGGACTCGGTGTCGGGGTAAGTATACTCGGTCTCCTCATTGCAGGGGGAAACTGAGCAGTCTTGCAGGGGATCAGGCAAATCTACCATCTCGAAAGCAACATCAGTGACCGTTCGGGCAGAAGGGCCAAGAACATTCGTCCGGTAAATTACAGGACAAGAGACCGCTGGTGTAACACTATTCAGGATCGGCCAGATGTTGTAACTTGACATTTTCTATTGAGATGTATCTGTTCTCCTTGCGACCAGGAAGCGGTGGTAAGATGACTGTACGAGTTCCCTTCAAGCCAAGGACTGGAACCGGTGCACGATAAGAGGGGCCAAATTCTTTTTGTTCTCCACCTTCTCTCGAACCAGTTCTCCAATCTTCGGAAGCCAGCCGGCAACCGGAATCTGCAGCGCAGTGTCCGTGGCTGAAGGTGTCTGTGCAATTGCAAGTTTGTCTCGGGCTTCTTGTAAGTCCTGTAACATAGTAGAATGATTATCTACATCAAAGATGGCGGATTGCGCCGCCATGTCTAGACCATCAAGGTCAGGCACAAACATTCTTATGCCAAAGAGCATTTCGTATGGGGTCCGCCCACCCAGAGGTCTTCTGGGGAGATTATTAAGTGCACGTTGTACGGTATACAAGTGGGCCAGCCAGTTCCTGCCAGAACCTAAGACTCTAGCTGTCAAGGATTGCTTTAAATCACGGTTCATTCTCTCCACAATTGAATTACCCTCAGGTCTATATGGAGATGAAAATTTCACCCGCACCCCCAGTGAACCCATTGCGTCCTTGTAAGCCTTAGAGGCGAACGCTGGACCTTGGTCAGAATGGAAGGTGCCACATGCGAAAATTCCCACAAAGACACGCAAATCCCTGATGACATTTCGAGCGTCAGCACTCCGTTGTGGCCAGACCCAGAGGAACCGTGTGCACGAGTCCACTGCTACTAAGATGTACTTATATGCAGTGTCAGAGGAAAAGGGACCGCAGTGATCCAGGTAAACACACCCAAAAGGTCTGTTTTCAATGCAGAGCGGTTTCTGTGGTGGTCGTGTAACCGTAGAAGGCTTAATCTGCTGACAAACGTCACAGGAAAGCACATAAGTACGGGTTTGTTTATATAATCCACGCCACCAGTAACGCTGCTGCAAGATGGAAACCGTCGCAGACACTCCAGCATGAGCTGACGCCATGCCTTCGTGTGCTGCCGTAATCAAGGAAAGTCTGCAGTCCGCGTTGGGAATCAGCCGATCACCAACGTCCGGTATTTTAACATAAGGAGCCTGTTCGGGACCTAATTGATAAAAGTATTTAGAAGGGAAACCCCTAAGGTAATTAGCACCCTCTTTTGTTGCAGCAATAGCTGCTAGAATATCAGTGTCTATTTTAGACATGGATCTGGTAACTGCTGCGACTGAACACGTGGCGACTGCGGATTTGGCAGCTTCATCTGCCAAACCGTTACCAACAGCATGTGCGCCCACACGCTGGTGGCCAAGAGTGTGTACAACCTGTGTGAGAGGCAGACGTTGTTGTAAATCTGCCACTCGAACCAAAAGCGTTTTATGCTTGATTGTGCTGCATTTTGCATCTCTATAGTCATTTTGTGACCAAAAGAATAGATTGTCATTATAAGACTGAACACAGTAGTAAGAATCACATACAATAAGAGTAGTCACATCTGGATTTGCAAACTCAAGTGCTAGCACCAATGCACGCAGCTCGGCCAATTGTGCAGTACTGTCACCCAGTGCTTGAGTGTGCACCACAGTTGATTTGAACGTTCTGTTCACAAAAGAACCTGCAACAATAGCACACGCCGCTGAATAAGCATGCTTGGTACCCGTGGCCGGCTGTGCCGAACCATCGGTATATATTATACATTCGTAATCCTCAAGCGGTAGCAAAGACAGAGGAGGAGGATGAACGAATTCATACTGCAAAAACTCCTGTGTCTGTAGCGAAGAATCAAAGATAAAGGTGACATCCGGAGATGTCAAAGATGTTGCCCATTGTATCCAACGGGGTGCAAAGCTTTAGAGTTAGGAACACTTGCTTTCGTCACTGCCTCAAGGGCAGGATAGGGTGTTACCACCAAAATGCGTTTTCCCTGTGCCAGTGCGCGTTCCTTTAGAATCGCCATTTGCACCGCAGTCAAAACTTTCTCCACAGAGGAAAACCGCATTTCTGCAGAGGTGTATAGATGTGACTTGTATGCAATCGGTACTGTGTCACCTTCGTTAAAGGTTAAGTACGTGAAACCCACTGCCCCTGGAATGATTCTAATCACCAGGTTTGTGTGGTTGTCACGAGTCAACAAGAATTTAGATTCAAGTAGATCAGACTGCAAGGACTGCAGTATTGAGTTATGCTCAGGAAGCCAGCAAGACTTCGAAAAGTTAGGTTGTATCAAAGCATAAAGAGGCTTGATACGCAGGGCATATTCGGGAATGTAAGTACGCCCGAAGTTTAGAAAACCCAGCAAAGACTGAAGCTTCTTCAGATTGGTTGGAGGGCACAAAAGTGCGCATTTCTCCAAGAAATGGGGGGCTAAGCCCTTACCTTCATTGTTGAGCTCATAGCCCAAAAACAAAACGGTAAATTCAGCAATATGAGATTTGGCAAAGTTAAACGTGTAACCTAAAACCGCAAACTCGAGAATAATGCGGTCTACTCATGTAAGATGCTGGAATAATTCGTCGTCTGTCAGATAGATATCATCGACGTACGAACATGCATCTGGGTCTATGCCATCCAACAAAGAGACGACACGGGCAGCGAATACACCGGGACTGTTGTAGCCCATAGGTAAACGCTGGAATTTGAATAATTTGCCACCGGATGTAAAAGCGCTCCATTGGCTACTCTCCGAGGCCAAGTTGTGCGTGTAGAATCCATTGGATAGGTCAAGTGTAGTTTTATATTTCTTACGAACAAGACTGTCTACTAGTGCAGAACTATGTGTATTTTGCACCGCAAAGGTTCGACAATGAGAGTTCAAATGCCGGTAATCTAAAACTAAGCGGTACGATCCATTGGGTTTAGAAACCGCGAAAAGGGGATTATTCATTGGTGATATGCATGTTTCAATGACTCCCTGATATTCTAACTGAGTCAGAATTTCGGAAACGGGGCCTTTTGCATCCCGTTTAATGGGATATTGGGGTTGTGGGTGTGGCAGTGACCGCAAAGGTATTTCATGGGGTGGTGATTCTTCATCCCAGCCCACATGGTTGCGGTATAACGCTGGAGCCAGGGACACAGCCCATTCGGCTGCTAGAGCCCCCGCTTTATCCTTAGGGACATGTCGAGAAAAGCTCGGAAGGATTACATCCTCCCCTCTACGAGCAGCAAGTACGAATGGGGGCGGCCAATCCGCCTCTGCTAACAAAATGTCATATGAAGAGGTCAGATTTTCCCAAAAAATCCCTTTAATAACACGCTGTATATCACCTTCAATTTGAATGACAATATTAAATAGTCTGTCAGGTGGTGCTGTCTCGACAGTAACGAATGTTTCAGTTGCTGTCGCCTCCACATGAGGACGTAGTGCCTCTCGCACTATGGTAACTTCCGCGGCGCTGTCTAGGAGCGTCACTGCCCACGTCCAATTCAGGAGTCTCGTTCTCACCGTCTGTGGCATATTTTGCTGTTACAGCGGCAACTTTTTTCTTCTGAAATTGTGGGCGAGGACGTTGAAATTTTTCTGATTTCCCTCTGACTTGTTGTCGAGGTTGGTCTCGCCCCTGTGGAGCCTCTCGGCCCCTTCCTCTATGCTGGCGATCTCCTCCACCAGCCTGCGAAGGCGTTGGTTCCTGTAAAGAACGAGGAGAACGCGAATCAGGGACGTGAAATCTCTCTTGAGACTTAATTCTCGCCCTATCACGCAAATCATATGTGCGTTCAGAAGAAACAGAAACCGGGGATGCGCCTCGCGACCCCGACTTCGTCTGTTGCTTACCTTGTTTTTTCACCCTCCAGCTCTTTTTAGTAAAAACTGGTTTCTCATCTTTCTCAGACTGAGTTTTCGGTTGTTGTGCGACTGAGTTTGCGTTTTAGCAAAAAGCTTAACTCCCAGGCTATTTCGGCCAATTGTTTTGTAAGCCTGGGCAATAATTTTTGGTAACTCGCGCGGCCTGTCCAATTCTGGGACCAAAGCATTAGCTACTTGAAAGTTAACTGCATCGCCCTTGACATTCGCAAGGATCAACTGAGCTACTACATCGAACACTCCCACCAGTCTCATCCCTAATTCCACAGCCGCTTCAGGGCCATGTTCATCCTGTACTCGTTTAATAACAGCGGGGAGAACCGTCATGGAAGGAGTGCCGAAACACTTCGCATATACTGCAGCGAATACCCTACCCCAGTTGTTGCATGCAGTCAACTCGGGTACTAAGTCTTTTGGCAAACTAATCGTCAAAATCCTGTGTTTATCCACAGGAGTAGTATTTGGAAAAACTGCCTCCAGCTGGTCAAATTTCTCTGCAAGCCAATAAGGTAAATCGTCCTTATTTGGTGTGCGATTGCCCATCACCGAATTAACCATGACAGGACTTATAGTAACACCGCCTGCTCCAGCTGGATGGGCTGCAACTCCAGGCGGGGCGGCCTGGATGTTGCCTGTAACATATTGTACTAAAGCTCTGTGCACTCGTATTAAAGACGAATGCATATGACGCAGATCAGCGACTGCTACTGTCATATAACGCGGATGTGGAGTATACCCAGCCAAGACAGGCCAAGTGGCCCCATCAATTGATAAGGGGCCTAAACGAACCGCGGTAACCGGTTGGGGGAGGACGCCATCAAACCAAACACGGTGTTGCCATGCCGTGAGAGGTACTTCAAGATTCCTATACGGTCTATAGTTATTAGGAACAACGGTGGCTTCATATTCATGGAACAAATTATCAGCCCCATCGACCGCAGGAAAAGTGACCCAAGAGTAAAACACCTCAAAGTGGTAAGCTGGATCTGCTTGTACCACAAAGATCAGATCGACACCTGCGTCTGGCACACCATATACTGTTAAGTGAGCTCGGAGCGCAGCGCGGCTATGTGCGGCAATTTGTACAGCCATTATAAGGCTAACAGTTTTCGACAATCGAATATGTGAGGCAGCACAATAGAGGGTATGTTTTAAGAAACCTTTTACTAACTTCAAGCTTGAAAGTACCTATAAAAACGTCAATATAGGAGGTATCACCGTCACACACGCTTCCGGAAGCGTTTGTGAAGGGAGTTGTGGACAAGCACAAGTACTACTCAAGCGTCTCGCAGATAAGCAGCCCACTCGTTGGTTGCGCCATGTTGTAGGGATTCTGTACATACACAGAGCTATGCACAGGATAATAGGACCTCGGAATATAGTGGTGAGCCTACCATACACCTTAGCACCTAACACCCCAATCCGACTAGCTTTAGCGTCTCCTTAGCAACAATGCTGCTAATTATTAGACAACCCAGAACACAGTATCTCTCTCTCAGGACTCGCAGAAGCAAGGACACCCTTTCATTACTCACTCATACCTGTCCACAACGTGCGTAATAAGAGACACTGTATAGTTTAAAATGTTTATTTTAACTAACGTGCTCTAAGGTACAGTACACGTGTCAGTACTATCAGCATAATGCATAAGAATAAAACAATAAGCATAGTTACAATTCCATAGAATATAAACGGGGAAAGCATTTCATAAAGCTGTCAATATATATGGCTAAATGAGTACACCACCCTCCCCGTGCTAGTATCTAGTTTATTATAAAAACAGAAGACCTCTGGGCTTTGGCTGGCAGACCCCCATACCTCAATATCTAGATGCAATGGGTTACATCATCAGACAAGCACAGCTCTTCTCTCTGGAAAGGTTTTTCTCCAAGTGTCTCCAACAGTGAAAATCACAATATTAAAGGCACCCGAATTCCTTCAGTGCAGTGGCATTCAGTGTTATGTCTAATTACGAGGGTCTGACCAGATCAGCAAGAACAAGGCACATTGATTTCCGACCTTGTACACAATGTTCAGACGCAACCCAAAAGCAACAAGGAAGAATGTGAAAGGCAGATAGTCCCAAAATAGCAGAGGCTGGGGGGCACAAAGTAACGTGCGCAAAGAGGCATCATGGCAGCCAGGCCTAAGCTAACTTAGTAATGCAAATCACACGAGTCCACAAACCACACGACACCCTTTACTGGGTACATTCATTCTGTCACTCTTTCACTACCACTCCATATTCCAAAGGCACTCTGCCTTCCCTCAAATCCTTGCAAGCTCTTTGCTTCTCCTTACCCCAAGCTCCCTTAATTCACCACAAGACTTCTTGCTTCCCTTCCCCACCCTGTCCCTCCTGTCATCTTATGCTTTCATTCTCCCCAACTGCTCCTCACAGGTTGGCTTCCTTAGTGCCATTATAGGCAACACCCCCACCCACAGCCAGAGCATGCATGACGAAATAAATGAATACACAACACAACTTTTGTTTGGGGAAAAATATTGCTGCAGGTTTATTCCATACAAAAGTATGCAATATGGTGGGTTATCATATGGGCGATCCAAGGGCAGGCAGCGGTAACCAACCTATGCCCTGCCCGCCTGATGAGCCAACTTGCACTGTGGTGAACCCAATCAGTGCTACACATTCTGTGGTGATCCTCTTTGCCGGATCACGTGACACATTGGTCCCTTATTACTCACGCCCCTTTCGGGACGGAGCGTAGCAAGGCAAGCCCCCGGTTGTCCAGGCCCACAACCGCCCGAAGGACTAGCGGGGCGCCGACTGACTTCTTCCAGGAACCTGCCATGAGGACTCCTGGGATTTGGCTCTGGCACCCCTATTGTGCTCCTGCAGAGGTACCCTTCTGTACCCATCTGCTTCCAGATTGCCCTGTAACTCCGCCACAGCTCTGGAGGCGGCCCCCGTCGCCAACCAGAGCCCCCCCACCAACACAGCTGTATTCTCACCTGCAATCTGCAATTTCCAGGGCCTCCTGCATATCCAAGAGGAACAGGTCCATTCCCACCTGTGACAAGTGCACCCCACTTTGTCAAAATAACCTCTGGTGTTCGCCTGGATTAGCCCGTGCCCGATGAAACCAAATACCCTTTGGTCTGGGAACTTGCACATGGCGCTGTTTATCCTTCTCCGGGAAGTTCCACTGCCTCACATGACCTGTAGGAATGTGATGGCCTCCCAGGAGGGAGCTCTACTCTTACCATAGCTATATTACCCTTCAAGCTTATGTAGGCTCCCACCTCCTGCAACCTGAAGTTGCAATCCTCTAGTATTTTATATGCCTTAACACCCGTTTCCCCAATTATGGGACAGCAGCACCCTTGTTAGATGACCGCTTCCACCGCAGCCTATCCGCTATGGCTATCAGGACGGGGAATTTTGTGTTTAAACTGAAGCGACCCATAACCTGCCCTCAGAGCAGAGTGCACATACTTCGTTGCAGTTGACCAGACATTTGCACGGACCATTTTGATTGCTAAACCATGGCGACCAAAATGCTCGTATTGCGCACCCTATTGCAGTCACAGAACCCAATTCGGAGCGACAACTTCCTCCGACTATCAGGCTTGCTTAACTAAAGCTCGATCACGTGGCCCTTGGAGCTCAATCCAGCTATCGCCTAGTTCACTTTGTTATCCCTGGACTTATTGCCCTTAGCAAAATCAAAGCCGCATTCAGCTTACCTTCTAGATACCTTGAAATTCCGGGTGGGACATACATACCCCCATGCCAGGGAGTCGTGCATATATTAACAATGATACTGTTAGGATCTAAGAGTCCCAGTTTCAAGTTTTGCCGCAGCACCCTTTCGTGGGTCTGCTGTGACCACACTGCCTTACTGCAAGTTGCCTCGCTACCTCGTGCAGCTCCCTTACTGCCCATGTGTGTCCCTGAAAAGACACCTGGCAGGCTAAACTATCTGATGAACTAGGAACAAGTGACAATAAGCAAGTGTGTCCTCATGTACTTGCCATGAATCCCTTCTTTCTTACCGAAATTACGCCTGTTCAGCTCCATCTGTGGAGACTTCCAGTTTGCTTAACTGCTAGCACAGTTGCAACATTAATGGGTAACATCCTGGTTTGCGCTCACCTTAATGTGCCCTGCTGTGAGCAATTAGGTACCCCACATATCTCTTCCTTATGAAAAGATAAAACAAACCGGCCGAAGACACAAGGCCCAGGCGACCGGTTTAAAGAATGTTTGTCTTATGTGAATCTGCGAGGGCATCCGCCTTAGAGTGGATGGGTTTTAAATGTCGCCGGGCAGGAGTGCAGTACCTTTGCCGAGGCAACTCTTGACAAGATGTGCCAGTGCAGGCAAAAGTCAAAGGATCTCCAAACCCACCTTACTTCCATTCCTAGTTTCTTTGTATCCTGCTTGTTGGAGCATAACATAATTGTCCATTTGTGAAGCGCGCGTGTTCACGTAGCCTGACTGGCGCTGAATAACCGTTGTATGTTACCCTATTCACTGATAATTATGTACAAATAACTGCCCTTTCTTAGTTTGTGGGAATGCTGAATGCTTCTAAGAACTGTTGCCTGGGAGCACTAATTGGGTCATAGCACACAATTAAAAAAAGGCAACCCACTGGAGTGTGTAGTAAAGATGGCCATGTCACCTCAGGTGGGGGCTTGAACCTTGCCTTCGGGAGGACCCTGACGCCCAAGCCGACGCCCGACCTTTGGGCTTTAGCTCCCACCCCAGCAAGGAATGCCCACACTTGCAGCGCTCAATCCCACCCGGATCATACTAGTGTACCCAGTCCAGATCACAATAAAAATAGGAGGGACCCCTTTACTCAGACCAGGGGAATAGGGTACTATTGACAAGTAGAAAAGAGAAATCCCTTGGTGAAGATGTACACTATTACTGGGTCTCTAAATTCTTAGCACAAAATTGTAGCCCATATGTTAGAAAATGCTGAGTTAAAGATATTCCTACACAACTATGAATTGTATATTAAAAGTTATTGTTTTATTTAAAATTTATCACTTGATATAAAAAAAATTATTATAAAACTGATTACACTGAAAATGACATCAATTTCATATACCATTAAAAAACTTTGTTACATACATTCAGAAAACAACACAAACTAATAGTACAACACAATAATTCAACACAGGAATGATTACAAGAGCTTTGATCCCTAGTATATGCCAACAAACATTCAACAGAGAGACGAATATAGACAATACATTTTGTCATTTAAAAACACATCCGGTCGGAATAATTCAAATGCAAATCCTAGATACAATCTATAATCCTTATCTATAGGAATGGACGCTCCATTCAACACAATCCGTGGAAATAGCTCATCCTATAGATAAGGATTATAGATTGTATCTAGGATTTGCATTTGAATTATTCCGACCGGATGTGTTTTTAAATGACAAAATGTATTGTCTATATTAGTCTCTCTGTTGAATGTTTGTTGGCATATACTAGGGATCAAAGCTCTTGTAATCATTCCTGTGTTGAATTATTGTGTTGTACTATTAGTTTGTGTTGTTTTCTGAATGTATGTAACAAAGTTTTTTAATGGTATATGAAATTGATGTCATTTTCAGTGTAATCAGTTTTATAATAATTTTTTTTATATCAAGTGATAAATTTTAAATAAAACAATAACTTTTAATATACAATTCATAGTTGTGTAGGAATATTTTTAGCTCAGAATTTTCTAACATATGGGCTACAATTTTGTGCTGGGAATTTAGAGACCCAGTAATAGTACACATCTTCACCAAGGGATTTCCCAGTCCAGATCAGCCTAGGTGAGAGTTCCCACGAAGCACTGTATGGGGCCTCCTCCACACTTCTAGAAATCCCTATTCTCTTGAATTTAGAATGGTGCACGACTGAAGTGGCGGCTACCATTGTTACTCACGCCTGCATCTACTAGGCTCAGAACAGGGAACACTTGCTCTATCATCCCCTGGATTCTAGCCTGGCAGTCCTTATGCACAGCTATACCAATCGATAATAGCTCTACTTGGTCATAATGACACAAAAACACATCAAACCCGCAGAGGCAAGGTGGGGATGCTAACCTGCCCCAAACTCTGCGGGAACAACCTGTGCAAGTTTGTGACAAACATCTGAGAAGCTTGCCCCCAACAAGCCATCCCCAGCACCCGGGGGCCATGCCGCCATTCTTTGGCCTGCATACTAACCGAGTTTAAGATTATTAATGGTGTTGAAGGACCCATCTCTCGGCGCTCGCTTGCAATACTATCCACTGCATCAGCCTATTCATTAAAACCACTGCAGGGTAGCATGCAAAGCTAAGTCCACGCAGACATCGCCTGCCAATGCGAGCGGACCAAGCATTCATCGCTCCCTCGGCCATCAGAACTGTCGATGATAGGCACACCCAGCAAGTGGTGAGCACTCTACATGGGCAACGGTTGTCTCACACAAGGCCTGGGTTACCTCAGTTTCGGTCCTCATGCAGCACAGTGCGCCGGAGGCAATCTCCTGGATGCGTGGTCAATGCGTTATGGCGTGGCTGACCCGTACGCTGGCATATTGTGTAAGCTTAGTGTGCCGCCGGCTGGTATTTCGCTGCTTCTATCATTGCCACCGGATATATACTACCAACCACACTACCTCTACCACACCAGTACCATAGGCTTTGACAACGCTCGTTAGATGTATAAGGTAAATTAAGCCACAATTTTGGCTTCGTTGCAAAGCATATCTATACCATTCTGAAAAGGTGGGACTGTAACCCTTATGTGTTGAACATTGAATTAACTGTCTCAATTCAAATGAAAGCAAGTTCACAGCAATTGAGCCCATTACCACTAAGCAACACCACGAATCAACTGAACTCAACAGTACCGCCCTGTGAAGCAGGTAAATTGTGTGCAACAACCCAGCCATAGCCAAACAAGACCACTAGACGCATTAAATCTGGGAAATTGTAGAGACCACCGGTGTCCTTCCGCAACAGCCAGACAGGTCACCTGCGCGCATGCCAGGTGCCGAAACCAGAAAGCAGCAGCCATTTGGAAAATGGAACGGCGGTGCACAATCCCTGCGTTGGACCAAACTGACTCGTGTTGGCATCTGCCCCACACTGGGCTAGCTATTTTCTTGAACCATGGTGCTTACAGCGAACTGCCCTTTTCAAGTGAACTGGAAGGTCTTAGAGGAAGCTGCATCTATCCTTGACCTGGTCATTCTCACCGGCACCACGCAGCTCGGTACACGTGAACTGCGTGCCCCAAGCTGCAGGAGTCAACAACCCTGGTGCTCCAAAGCCTAAAACTGGTAAAACAAGACACACAAACAGAGCACCGTGTCTGAACTTGTCCCCTCTGTAGCGAAGACGCCAAAACCTTCACAAGCCCCAATTCACCGAAAACAACCATGTTCTCACAACAAGTAACGCCATGTCAACCGCATCTGGCCCTCTATGCCCCCCCTAGAAGCTGCATGTCGAGAGCACTGCCCTCCCTTCCCAGGGGACGGGAGGCTCGCCTCTGCCCCTCCCAAACGCAGTACGCCACCCAGGCAACTCTGGCGCAACCTCAAGTGCCTAGCCCCACCACCAAACCATGCTGCTCTAATCGCTCCCCCCTGCTGGTGCTAGGCCCGATACACATGCCTGCTACTCCTACCACCTGCCTAGTGGACGCTGCACCACAGCCTCCATCTCAGGAACCACTGGCAGCAATAGGCACTTGGTGGCAAACCCATTCAGGCAGGGCCCACCTCGGCCATTACTGTATTCTCTGTGAGCTACATTTGCGCCTACCATTCCCTTTCATCAGCATGAAATCACTGCCTCAGCTTGTCCCCCATGGTAGCCTGGCTGGGCATGTCAAAGAACGCCCGGGACAGGGAAGACCGGCCCAAATGGCACCATCCAGAAATGTAGGGTGCTGGACCCACACCCCCCTATTCGCCAGTTATGAGGGGTTTCCCTCCGTTCAGCGTTCCTGCAATGAACTAACGCTCCCGGACCCACCATTGGCTTGTCCAATGCTCTTAAATACCTTATAGCCATTTCTGCTTTAACCCAGTGTTTCCCCAACTTTGAACTGCAGCGCACTTGTTAGCTGACCCATAGGGTGGTTGTTTCTAGCCTACTGGCGCAACCTGTACATGCCCTTGTTTACAGAGTGCACATACTTAGCTGCATCAACCAGCCATTCGCGCAGGCAGTTTTATTGATAAACTGCGGCGAACAAATGAAGGGTGTCACTCTGGTTTCTGTGAATGTATGTCTTGAGTATCTGCCATTGAGTTCCTTGCTTTGTTTTGGCTGTGTTAAACTTGTGCTTGCGCCACACTTCAGGCATATGGAAATTGTGTCAAATCACTTGCATACTACACTGCTGAGTGAGCCCACTATTTTCACAAAATTCCTTTACAATTTCCGATTCAGACTGCAATTGGAGTGAGATTGCAAGCCCCGATCCCACACAGCTAAAATTAAACATTCCATCAAGGGCCACGGCCTGTCTTTGCCCTCTGTGGTGTGATCTGGACTGCTAAGACAAAGCGCCCAAGAGGCGTTACGTTCACGTGTATCCGTTCATCTTGTGCCACACATACGCTGTGAAACTAATATGCTCCCCATCCGTGGTCCTTCTGGTGACAGGGCTTGGGCATCAGATAACTGCGACACAATGTGAGATTGTTGACCCATGTGGTGAAACTAATAGTTCAACTTAATATCCTATTATTGATAATGGGTTATATTAGTACCAGTGCTGTGGTTCGGACTGGTAGGGTGCTGTTGCTTATGGTGCTTAGCTTGGTGAGCCGCCGGCTGGTATTTGCAGCATCTGTCATTGCCTCCAGATATATCCTACAAACGCAACACTACACCTACAACAAGCAAGTACTATTGGCTTTGTCAATGCTGGTTAGTTGCATAAGATACGTGAGCCACCATTATGGCTTCGTTGCATCGCATATTGAAAAAGCTTCCATTCTAAATGGTGAGACGGTTGTGTTTATGTTTTAAACATTGAATTAAATGACTCAATTCAAATGAAAAGCAAGTTCTACAGCAAATGAGAGCATTACCACTAAACCGCACCACCAATAAACTGAAATCAACGGTACCGCCCTGTGAAGCAGATAAATGTATGTAAAACCCTGCTGTACCAACTGAAACCAATAGAAGCGGATTAAAACAGGGAAACTGCAGTGACCACCAGGTGTCCTGCCTAGCCCTTGGTACTTCCGTAACAGCCAGATCGGTCACATGCGCGCCTGCCGTGCGCCCAAACTGGAAAGGAACGGGCATTTTGAAACCGGACTGTCGATGTACAATCCCAGACTCCAAGTGGCGTCCGCCTTGCACTGAGCTAGGTATTCTTATAGAACAATGTTGCCTTCAACAAACTGCACTTTAGCGTGAACGGGAAGGTCTTCAAGTAGCCGCTGCACTTAACGTTAACCCAACACCGAATCTGCTCACCGGCCCAACGCAGCTTGGCACAGCGGGCGAGGCACCCGTGAACCAGTGTGCCCCAACGTGCTCCCCCGATACACATTGTCGAGCAAGAGCTCTGCCTGGCGCCCCACGCCCCAATAATGCAGTCAGTCACCGGGACCCGGGCCCTGCTACACAGCTGCACAACATAAGGTTCTGTCTGTAATACACGCTTCCACCGTACAGGCGGCCTTCCCATCGGGGGGCCGCGAGCCACCTTCGAACCGCCCAAGTGTTCCTCCTCTCCCGAGAGAAACCAGTGATAGACGCACGCGGGCCCCTCCCACCTCCGTGCCCCTCCCCCTCTGAGCCCGTCGATGGCTCTTAAGAGGGCAGTAAAGTTTTCAATAAGCAATACACGCCTCCGTTAGGCTTCATTTGCTACGTTACTGCCACCGCGTGAGAACGGGCAACACGGTGAAAGGGCTCTCACTACTTCCAGGTTGGGGCACAGGCTGCTACCCTCGCTGGTGCTGGGCAGTGATACCCATTCCTGCTGCTCCTACACCACTGCCCTGCTCAGTAGATGCTGCACAACGGGCTCCATCTCAGGAACCACCAGCAATAGGCACTTGGGGTGCAAAACCCTATAAGGCGGGGCCCACCTCGGGCATTACTGAAGGGTTCATTGTACTCTCAGGGCAATACCTTTGAACGTCCCATTAGCCTTCTAAAACTCGAAATCACTGCCTCAAAAGCGTAAACCCTGGGCCGTGGCGCAGTTCCCGGGCCGCGACGCCCACCTTGTTCCCCATGGTCGCCCGGCCAGGCATGTCAAAATGCCCAGGGCACGAATAACCGGCCCAAATCGCGCCATCCACAAACTCGAATGGGGAAAGAATAACTGAAAGCAGAGCCATATGGTGGCCTAAACACCTATGGCCCCATAGAGGGTAAATAATATGATAGGTCCGTGCTTTACCTGGAACACAATAAAACCAGCGGAAGTATTCCCTTTCCATCATTCTGAAACTTACAATGCGACTTTATTTAGAACCAACTAATTAATATGCAGTGAAGGTAATCTGGCTGTTTACTCCCCGCCGAGTCGTCTCCCTATACACTATGCAACATATGGCCCAAAAGCCTTCACCGCAGCCTCCTGGAAATGAACAGCTAATGTTCCCCAGCAGCGGCCATCCCATGCGGGCAGAACCTGAAACCCCCATTGGCACTCTACCTCAATGCAGACCCCACCCTCATCACATTCAATCTGTCGTGGAGCATGCGGTGCCTCGCAAAACAGACATCAGCCACCGGAAAATCGGGTCCTATCCCCTGCTGCGGTGCCAAGTCCAACCACTCGCCCCATTCTTTATCGCGCCCACGCGGTGACTCCTCTATTGCATATATAGACTTCCTTGCAGTACCCGAAAGTTAGACAATGGGGGGGGCCTTGACACTTTAGCCTAGAGCACAGCAAGCGTCCGCCAAACAGTGTTACCGGGGGCGAACCCGGGCCGCAGTAACGTGGGAAGAAGCTCTACCCGAGTTACCCTGCAACTGCGCATCACAGACACTCCGTTGCTGTGCCCGGTTTCTGCCCATTGCAGGCCCCGTTTTTCCGACACTTTGAGGCCTGTCCGGGTCAAACCCGCAACCCTGGCGATATGTCATAACATTGTAGGCAACATACCCTCCCGAGACGATCTCGGCCTCCTCGGCTCTGTTACCATGCCCACACCATCACCATACTGCTCAATTGTTCCCCGCACTCCAAAACCCACTAATGGCCTGCCACACTGAAAGGCCACAGAGGAGGGGGAAGGGCTGGCCGCCCATGGGCCGCGCTTGCTGTGGACCTACAAAACAAATGCCCCCCACAGCTGCACGTCCGGCCATTCTGCGGTCGTGCTCGTTCCCTGCCCTATGCGACGACAATGCACTTTGAACACAGTGGGAGCCCAGGCACCTAATGGGGATGTGAGTCACCCACACGGTCACACTGCGGATTCCGCTCAATTCGGCAGTGCAAGGCAGTTCTTCAATTACTGCTCCCCTTATGAGCTAGGGCTGGCCTGTGCCGACGTGCATCCTACGGACCCATCGGGCCCCGGCACAACCAGGACGCAATCCATGAACCTCTGTTGCTCTTTGTCCCCCCCCCCCAGCCCGCAACCTGAAAACGGCTACCGTCTCGGCCCCAAGTCGATGGGATGACCGGACCGTACTGGGTGACTGCCGCTTACACATATCTAGACTGGCGCCCAAACTCACCGGAAAATACCCCGTGGGCCAATCTGCATGCCCGCTCCGGCAAGGGACAAAAGACACCGCACAACAATACCCTGGAAACAGAATACATGTGCTGCAGCCTGCCTCCAGACCTAAAACAACACGCCTAGTCTACCTTATTGTGAACACTGCAGAGGCAACAGGCCCCTGAAGCCACAACTCACCGCGACCAAAGGACGCTCTCGGTACCTCCGGACTCGGGAACGCGCGATACAGGGTAGACGGCGTGTCCGGCGCAAAGAGGACGCCAGAAAGGCGGGGGGAGGTATAAGTACCCTCCCCCGACCTCTGTGCGCCGAAAGTGTCGCACCTAGCGCGCCAAGGGGACTCCTCCCCGAGTCCCACCACTAGAGGGGTGGTGTACGTGCCTAATTGGCACTAAGGGGGCCGCCTTTTTAGGATGGCCCCCTGTGTGGGCCGCGGGCAGCCGCATTTCACCATTCCATCCCTCCTTTCACCAAGGGCTCTTTGCTTCTTAAGCAGGGGGCGGCCGCGATTCATTTAGGTCTCCAATTACTGAAAATTAGAGCTATTGACGTTCTAAATAATAATGCAACATCAATAGCGGTAACTTCAGTACTGCGAGACCTATTGCACGGTAAGCAGGGGGAGATTAGGTGATGTGCGCAGAATCACAAGATGTTGAGCCGACGCCGAGGATCGAACCTGGTTCCCCAGCTCCAAAGTCGGCAGCTCAATGCTCGCCTCTGTTTGTTACATTCCCCTGTTCTTCCGAGGCTTTCAAGGTGACAAGGCAGACAACTTACGAGGATGCTTAAACTTCTATGTACGTCGAGCACATTCTTTACTTTTGCTTGGCGAAAAAACTGATAGCCCCCCCCCCCCATGCATGTGACGCAAAATGTTCCCGTTTCCAAATTCCAGCTTAGCTTCCACTTAGACTGCACCCTTAGCGGAAACACACGTTTACCAGCCTCTCCTACACAAGAGCGAAGATAGATATCCGGTAAGCAAAGAAAACAGTTGGGCAAGGTTTAGGTTTTGTTTTCCTGGCCCCCTGCTGCTGCCTGCGTCGTTTAAAGAAGGGAATAATATGGGCGGCGAATTAATACTACACAGAAACGGCGAGGATATCTGTTAACAACTTCTGGGTGCCCTGTTAACTACAGGCACGAACACCAACACATTAGAAGAGAGGAGCTACTAACCAATGAAACTTGCAAAGCAAAAAAAAACAGAAGTTTAAAGCCGCCGGCGACTATGTAAAGACTTGCCTAATTTGCATAATGAATGCCAGTTAGCTTTGTAAAAGGCGGACAGTTTGATGTTTTTTAAACTCTTCTACTCTACTTATTGGCTGTGAATGCATTAACGTCATGACCTGCACGGAAGGATTGTGTTTTTTTTTTTTTGTGGCTTTAAAAGCAGCAAGCAGGCCACCGTGTTAGGAACGGCAGTTACAGCACTGGTGAGTTTATGGTCGATAGCATGTTTTTTTATTTTAAAGCTGCTCAGACACTTTTTTCCTGCTGACTACATGCTTGTTTCGATATGAGAATATAGCAACATTAGTAATGTTTTATAATATGAAAAACGAGGTGATATGCAAATGTGAAATTCTTGCTAATTAAGCTTTTTTTAAGCGTTTTACTACTGGTGTTTTTTTTAACTAAATGTTTCGTGGCGGTAGATTTTTTTTCACAAAAAATGAAGTGTTAAAAGTGTAGATTGTGTCAACTATCAATACGTTTTTTAAAAAAAAATGCTGTTTATTAGTTTTTATAAGTTTCAACATTTAACCATGGCATTGTTTAGCGTGCATATTTTCACCCAAACAGATACAGAATGTGGCTGCCCGCCGCCCCCAAAGGGGGCCCCCTAAAAGGGCGGCCCTTTAGTGCCATTGCGGCACAAGCCTACCCCTCGCTCTAGCAGCAGAGGGCTTCTGCCTGGAGCCCGCTGTCCAGGGGGTGTGGGCGTCACTTCCGGTACGCCCGGGGGGGAGGGAGGGTATGTATACCCCTCTGACCCTCCCAGCGGCCTCTTTTCCGCCAGCCACGCCGTCGAAGGATCGCTCCCTCGTTGGTGGTCGTCTTGTCGCCGTCTCTTGTTCCCCCGCCGGACACGAGGTCAGCTGGCTGGCTCGTTGTCGCGTTCCGGCTGATCTCGTTGTATTGCAGTGAGTTTTGTGCGCCTCAGTGGCATGATGGAAAGTACGAGCTGAAGGTGTGCGGTTGGTTATCGTCCCCTTTAAGAGCTCTGGTTCTGCTCCCTGTAGATTTCTCTGTTGCGGGATCGTCTAGAAAGCAACATTTTGGGTGTAGCGTTGGCTTTCCCAGGGAGGCTACTAAAGGGGAACAATTGAGCGCGATGCGGTGGCCCGCAGTCTGTTGGGTGCGCAGGCCCTCCGTGGCTCAGGGCACGAAGCGCTCACGGGTCGGACAGAGGCCGATGGGCAGGGGAAAGAGCTGCTGTCCCGGGCAGCCTGGTCAGTAGTAATCAGCGTCGCTGTCGCTGCCTGGGGTTGCGGGGCTGGGCCGGTGTCCCTTCGTCGACATTGAAGAATGTAGGACTAGAGCGGGAACACTGAGAACGCTCGGCGGCTAAAGTAGTGTATGGCGTTGGTGACTAATTATGTGACCGGGATCCCTCCAGATAGGAAACGGCATTCAAAATAAGTTCATGGAATGCCCAGCAGGTGGCAGGCATGCTAAAGAGTAATCATGTTGTCTGACGACGGCTGAGATACGTGTATTCACGGCCGCCGCCACCTTGGTAGGGTGGTCGGCCTGCTGGCATGGCTGTACCTCAGGGGGAGGACGGACTACCTTCCTTTACCCTGAGGGGGTACAATGGTGAAGTTATCTTGTTGGGAGGGGATTGTGGACTACGGAGATTTGGCATCACAGGGGCATTTGCGGGCCTCGGCCCAGACTGTGATGCATTGGGGAGATGTTGTGCGGGTCGGGTCACTGGAGCATTATCAGAGGTATTAAGGGGGTCTGTTATGCATAGGCAACGTTAGCCTCCGGCTTCGCGCATTTGCTGGTTTATCTTTGCCCCTTTGGGTCTGTCTTTTCTCGCCCCTTGAGGCTGTGTTGCGGGGCTGGATGCTCCTGCCATTGCCAGGCGTTGATAGCCGTCGTAGTCTGCTGCTCCCCGCCCCCCCCCTTCTTCTAGGAACCCAGGGGTGAGCAGATTAGTTGCGGCGCAATCTTTTATTGCCGGATGCCCCTGGCCGTGGTGCAGGCTGCGTCGGCGTGTGTGGAGGCGAGTCCAGATCTTGGGTATCCACTGTGAGGAGATGGTGTTGCGTAGCGGTGGCTCCTGCCGCTCTCTCACTCCGACCCTCTTGTGTAGTGTGACCCTGCTGTTCCGGTGTCTCTGCGACGCGCAACTGGGCAGGCTCATTTTCGTCCCGTCAGCTTCCAGCCTAGGTGGGTCTCCCTGGCTTGTTGCACGGGTGGACCTAAGACAGAGTGGGGGAGTTGTGCCTAGGCAGTCTTAATGTCCAAGGTGCGGGTGCGCTGGGGACGGTGCGCATGGGATTGTCTGCTCGTGCGTTGGAGGTTTACGCCACCGATATTTATATCGGCCAAGCCTCGCTGTGCGTTTCCGTTCACTTACCCTTTCTGCTGGATGCTTTCTATTCAGGCAGGATTGGAAAGCGGGGTAGAACTGTGGGTGGAGACGTCATTTGGGTTTCTGATTGGCCGAGCAGGGGTGGCCATTGTGTAGAGTGTACCATTTTATTTGGCTGCGCATAGGATATTGGAGGTGACATGTTTTAATAACGGGTGGGCTCTCTCAGAGCATGGTGAAGGTTAAGTGGTGCTTTCTGGCTGGCTTGGTTCTATGGTTGAGTGTGTGTTCCATTCCGATTGTTGCAGCCTGGTACAAAAATTTGGGCAGGGGCCTGGTCCGGAGCCTGATGGTTGTGTATGGCAGGTTGTGTCGTGGAGGTGCCGCTGCTGAGCCTCTTTCATTCGCTCACAGGAATTTCCGTAGGTGGAGGGCCCCATGCCTCGCCAGGCACGACTGCGGGCTGCTCTCTGGGTGGGGGCGGACTAGCACCAAGCCAAGGCCAGAGCATGTGACAGTTACTTTTAAAATACAGTGCCCGTAAAGATTGGCATCATCGTTTTAAAACACTGTTTGCAAGCTGAAGATGCCCATATTGTGACGCCTCCTTTTACTTGCATGGAGTATTACCGGGAGGACAGTTAAGTTGGCCGAAGGAAGCAAATGTACAGACCCGTGATTCAAGGTTTAATGAGCTAGCTATTCGTTCGGAGCTTATCCTTCATAGATAGGCTTGCGGATTTTAGAGGTTGATTCAGTGGTTTTGGGTTGGCTCCGCATACAGGCAGAGACGACGATAGCAGGGCAAAGGGACATTGAATACTTAAAAGAAGTAGGAGCCCCCTTTTGGGATATCTGAATGGACGCAGTCTCTTCACGCTGTCTTGCCCAGGCGCCGCCTGTGTCCTGGTGAGGCCACCCCATCCTGTAGTTAACAGGAAGGTAGCATGTTCTAGTTGGTAATACCGGTTTTCGAACATGCCATTGTGGGCATGATGCAGGTTAAAATCCGGACCATGCGGGTGTTTATGGTCTGCAGTTAATAAACAAATGGACTCTTCGGTTGAAACATCTACGAGGCTATGGCTCTTCTCGATCACTTGGGTAATGTATCGTCAAAGGAGTCATGACTACAATGTCGGATTACGGTAAACCGAAACGTCCTGACGAGGGTTAGAATCCGAGTAGCTTTAACCTGGGGGCACATGCTGCGATCGCCTTTGGTTACTTAGGAATGAGTGCGAGTGCGCAGGGTCAGCGTTATTTGCTGTCGGCCACAAGGGGAGTGTAAGAGGAATACACTTTTACACTTATTACAGGACGTAGAGGCTGGGTTAGCTGCCCTATATTTATGGGGATAAAAAATGATGTATTTGGAGACTGTTTTTGGTTGAGTGGCATTCTTGGGGATTCTGGTCCTCCACTCCAAACGGGAGTCCCTCGCAAGCACGGCTCCAACATCATTCGTGTAGGAGCTGGGGGGGGGGGGAGGACTCTGGCCTGCGCTCAAAGTTAAAGTATTTATGGATGTTTGTACACGTGTCCCTACTGGTAGTCAAAGCAATTTAGTTGTTTTGCTCGATGTATAAAGGGATGATGCCTGTTCCCGAATGTCTCGTAGGCTGATGACTATTTGGCTTGAATTTGTGTTTTATTTCACGCAGGAGGTAGCGCAAGTGGTTACAGTGTGGCGCTAAGAGTGGTAGTAATCATTTTAATAATTATCACAAGTGGTTGCAGGGGCATTAGTGGACCCACGAGGAAGGCCTTGACAACACTCCCATTGCTAACAATTCTTCATAATTTACAGAGTTGACTTTGACTCACTGACAGGGGTAGTCACCTATCCTCAGAGGGGTGCTTTAGCACCAGGTGGCACTGTCCCATGGTTGTTTTACGTTCGGTCGAAGGTGTCAACCGCTGAGCATGCTGGAGCTTACCGTGATCATAGTGGGGCAAACCGCAGCAGGAAAACTACGGAGTCAGGCGGGATCTGATGGGCCCCAAAGTGCAGCGGCACTATTTAGAGGAATTACGGCAGAGGTAGTGTGGACTTGTGCAATAGCCGAAGAAGTAACTAAGGACACCCAATTTCCCCGGTGTTCCTCAGCAATTTATTGAATTGTCTGGGTACTTGCGTGGCTCAGGGTGGCGCAGAACAGGCAACGTCACATGATGTATGTCGGTGGGGCGTGTGCTGTGCCGGATTATATGGGCGCAGCGTCCTTGCTAGGTGGAACAGCCCCAGTTACAGCGTTCTGTTCATAGCCAGTTTGTTGTCACAGGACTATATCACTGTTTTCAGCCTACATTATTCACAGGGTGCACTCAAGGTTCATGTAGGGGCTGTTGTTAAGGTGGGGTCCTTACGGTGGTGCCTTGGTGAGCGACCTGCGCAGCGGATTGGTTGGTTGTGGTGCCTTTCCTTGGAGTTGGGATGCTCGGTACAAACCTCGGCTCGTCCCGTTGGCGCCTGGGGGGGCGTGCGCTGTGAGCAATCAGTTTCGTTTTATTGCATTGCGTGTAGACTTCGCTGCTGGGCCATCGAGGTCCTTGTGCCACCAAGGGTTATGGAACATGTGTACACCGCGCAAGGCGCCTCCAAGCCTGGAAATTACTGATATCGATATGTCTTCCTCATCTTCATTGTTTGATTTTGCTCGCAAGAAAGGGTCACTCATAGTCCTTTAAATGTCACTCATAGTTGCACTGAAATGAGGGAAATGTCACACATAGCAATCTGAAACCTTGGCAGCCATGGATGGGGGCGGCTAGCTCTTGGGTGGCTATGCAACTGAGCTATAATGGTGGCTTTTTATCTGATGCAGGTAGAAACATTGACTAAGCCAATAGATGGGCTTGTTGTAGGTGTAGTGTTCCTTTTGTAGTAAATATAGGGACGCAATGACATAGCAGCTAAATAACAGGCAGGGCAAGGCACGGCCTTCTCCAGCACGCGTGGGTGGCTCCGACGCTTTAAAAACACGACATCCTGGAGGTTTGAGGTCAGGAGTGCATATACTTGTAATCAACAGCACATGCTGTAGTACTACCAGCTGCTCTGGGGCCAAATTATTTGGGGCACCTGTTTGGAACAGCCTTAATTGACACAGCTCAGTTCTTTCATGCCCACTGTGAGGAAGGTTACTGACAGTGCACTTAAGTGGCACCAATGCCTTAGATCTCTATTGCGTCCCACGAGTCCTAGTAGTGCTCCCACTAGCCGGACGCTATTGTGAATTTGGAAACATGGCGACTAGCATTGGCACGATCGCCGAACGTCACGTGCGCCTTACAAGTCCAGGTTCAGCAGCATAGGTACTAGTGGAGAGATCCCGGCATATGGGATTTGGTTGACCACAAAGGGGAGAACAGGTTGACATGTTGCCTATGTTATTGAATTGGACGACATCTACATAGCAACAGGTGGATAGGGCAGGGGTGCATGTGGCACATTTGTTAATGGTGCAGGGTAATTATTGTTTTACCCTAGGAAACTGGGATCTCATTCCCAGGTTTTGTCGCTTTGGCCGCCGATTACCAGCCCAATGGTGGGAAAGTACAATTTTACATTTACTCGGTGCTGTGTTATGCTAAGTACAGTTCCTACCAGCAACTACGGGGTTGTGCTAACGGAGTTGTAGGGCGGCGGCCCGATTGACCTAGTGAGTTATGTAATCCCTGTGATGTCATGAGTTTTGGTAGCACAGGGTAATGGGGGCAGATGGTACTAAGTCTCTCTTGGGTGAGCTGGCTGTGGGTCAGGAAGCGCCAAGGCATCAGTAGCACTGAGCGGCTTACAGCCAGAGGCGGTATCCGATGCACAGGGCATTTGTTAAATTAGAGCCCTACCCAGGGGTACCGCCTTAAGTGCCTGGAGGTCTGTTGGCACCGCCTTTCAATGGAAGCCATTGTCTGGCGGGCTGCTCTGAGCAGAGCATTTGCAGGCGTAAGTAACAGTTTCCGCTACCAGTTCAAATGTGCATCTTTCACTAAGTTACTCAGATAACTGGGACAGGAAGTAAGGTGGACCGGATACCTCTTGCTTCTACCTGCATTGGCACATCTTGTCAGGAGTGATTGTCAAAGGCATTGCACTACAGCCAGGTATTGTTAGCACCCATCCACACCAAGCCGAGTGTTTAAGGTCACCCTGGGCCCCATTTACACAGCCCAGTATTAGGCCCTTGTGGGTCAGTGCCATGAATTACTAAATTGAACGAAACAGGAGGCTTGCGTGCGGGTTATACCAGCAAAAGTTTGGGGAGAGCTAGACTCCGCCCATGGTCAAGGGGTAGGTTTAAGTAGTTGGAGTGGCACTCTTAATTGACCTGGGGTTCAATGCGACACTAGGGCATTGCCGCGTTGCGGCCAGAGCACGGGCATTGTGTGGTTCCCAGGGGGCAGCAAGTGTAGGCAAGGTGCTTTACAAACCTGGCACCAGAATACAAGGTAGTCGGGGCCAACTTGCCGGTTGGGTGACTTGTGTAGGCACCTGGGTAGTTGTCACTCCAAGAAGAGGTGAGTTGTCTCCAATAGTGGGCACAACATATGTGTGTGTCTCTGGCCTCACAGTGGTGTGGAGCCTGTCTCCTTGAGAGGTACGCACAGGCGAAAATTGTGTACTTAAGGTTCGCATGACCAATGTGGTTGTGGTATCTCCTAGCCTACCCACTGAAGGTGTACTTCAGCTAAACAGGGAACTGGGAATCTTGGTTTCCGTTACTTTGGCAGGTTTTAAAGCAGCCAGGGTCGGCAATGGACAGTAGGTACTGTGCATCTGTGATCCGACGGCAGTTATGCAAGCAGGGTGCGCTGCGTAAGTTGTAATTGCACGAAAGGGTGAGGTGTCTCCAATAGTGGGCACAAGACAGGTATTGTTTCAAACCAGCTTTGATACCATTAAGGTGTTCACCAGGGTTTAGCAACCAAAGGGGTTTGTGCAACCGTCTGGTCAACGGGGGAAGTAAGTGCTCCCAGAACCTAGGGTAGGTGACAAGTTCCTGCAGTAAGCGATGCCCGCCCAGTAGCCATACTGGGTGGTGACGCTGCCAGCCAACATAGTGTGCTGCCGTCCAAAGAAATGGGGAAACAAGGTGTCAAGCACAAAAGGCTACTATGTAAAAGAACATTTGGCATGACCAGTGATCAACAATGATTAAAATTTAGCGGAGCAGGTAATTTTTCACCTATGGGGTTGCCCAAGGGTGGGCAGTGGGAACGCACCTGTTCCCCTGGTCGGGAATATTCTAGGATGGGGGTTAGGTAGGACTTAGACAATACTTAATGTTAGGCACCATATCGCTCAGTGCGCACTGTATTGAATCAGACAGATTCGCTTAGCTGGTATGCCTAGGGGGTTTCACCTCGGAGGGAGCTGAGCTGGCGGAATTCCCATAAGGAATAAAGGATGCATGGCATGGGCAGGTGGGCACCCCTTGCCCATTGTCACATACTACTAGTTATGACATTCCTGTGCGTCATGATTTAGAAAGCAAAGGGACGGCAAGGTCAAGCATAATCCTCCTCGCCCGAATAGCCAAGGCAGGCGGGAATGGGAGCGGTTACCTAACAAGGGGGCTGCTGTCCCATAGATGGGGGACACAGGGGTTCAGGCACACACAGTGCTAGAAGGACGGCAGCTAGGTGGGATCAGCAAATAGATGGGGCAATGTGATCCTTGGTGTTGGAAATCGCCCCGCCCAGAGTTGGCACGGGGTTAGGTCAGGTGAGGCAGAGGAACTTTCCCGCAGGAGGGTGAATAGTTCTTGGCACAGGTTCACAGGACAGAAGAGTCTTTGGTTTCTTCAGACACTAGCTGACCCAGGCGAAAGTCAAGGGCTATTGTGATAGAGATGGGGTTCATCTATCACCAGTAGGGAGTGATCTCTTCCCTTAGATTTGTAGGAGACCTGGAAATGAGCGGTCGCATGTTGTAATGCGCTTTTTGGAGAGTTCAGCAACTACATGGGGCAATGTGAAGCTCTGATGGGCGGAGATGATCTACCGCAGAGGTGGCACGGTGCTAAGTCTGACGAGGCCGGGAACATCCCTGTAAGAGGGAACTGTTCAGGGCGTAAGCTCGCAGACCGGAGGGGTCTGGGATTCATCACACGAGCTGATTCAGGCTAATGTTAAAGGCTACTTTGCTAAAGATGGGGTCCATTGCCATCCAGGCGTACGCCTAAGGTGAAGTTGACAAACATGGGGTGCATCTGTCACAGGCGGGCAGTGACACGTTCCACTGGGCATGCAGGAGGCCCTAGAAAGCAGGTTGCTTTGAGGAGGACGGGGTCCACTTGTCCCCGGTGGGGATGGACTTGTTTCTCCTGGATGTACAGGAATGTTTGGAAAGGGCAGGTTGCAGGTAATAGGAGGTGCAGTGGTGGGGGGCCCTGGCTGCGATGTTGGCCGCCTCCAGGGCTGTGGCGGAGTTACAGGGCGATCTGGAAGCAGTCTGGTACAGTAAGGGTACCTCTGCGGCAGACGGGTACAGTAAGGGTACCTCTGCGCGGCACAATAGGGGTGCCAGAGCCAAAGACCAGGATCCTCAGGGCAGGGTCCTGGAGAACCGTGACGGCGCCCCGTTAGTCCTTCGGGCGGTTGGGGGCCTGACCAACCGGGGGTTTGCCCTGCTACGCTCCGCCCTGAAAGGGGCGTGAGTTGGGTGGTAACAAGGTGCCACGTGATCCGGTGGTGGATCAACAAAGGTGTAGCGCTGATCGGGCATCCATCCCACAGTGCTGGCTCATCAGGCGGGCAGGGGCAGCATAGGTTGGATGGCTGCCTGCCCATGGATCGCCCGTAAGATAACCCACCTTATTGCATACTCTTGTATGGAATAAACCTGCGACAAGTTTTTCCCATAAACAAAGTGTCTTGTGTGTTTATTTATGCACGTTCGCCTATGGGAAGGGGGGGGGAATGTTGCCGGTATTGGGACTAAGTGTATGGATACAGAAAGGTTTACAGGTAGCATTATATCGACAAGTATACCAGTGATACAACGTTGATGGCATTACTGAGACATACAATTGCAAGCATAATATCGTAAAATTTAAAACATATAAACATGCATTTAAAGCTGTTTTATATAATATTGTATGTTAGGTGCAATTCTGTTTGCATCCTAATGCATTCATTTGTCTAGCGTTGTGAATATGAGGCAGGTTTGACGTGAGTGCTGTGTTACATATATCAGTGCAGGTTATTCCTAATGTCACTGGATTGACATCGGGGGTCATGGGGGGGGACTGTTGCGTTATCGAGGCCCTGTTGCTGGGTACTGTTTGTCATGTTTAATTTTGTTTCCACATTGGCTAAATATTTATGCCATGGCGTCCATAGGAGTTGCGGAGGAGGGTGTGTGAGACATGGTACATTGGAGGGCCTCGTGTTCCGCTAACAGTGCCCTGCGGAGGTCGGTGAGCCAGATAGTGATAAAAGGCGTGACAAGCATAACGTTTTGTTATGCCTAATATAAAGTGTATTCCCTGGGCCGTGAGCTCCGTTCCCGTTGCCCCTGATAATATCGTGGATATGTCTGCCCAGTATGCCGCTATTTGGGGGCATGACCAGACCATGTGGGGGAATGTAGCCTCTGGATTCTGGCAGCGGGGGCATATGTCAATAGATGTAGCATACATTTGCGCCAGCCTGTGTGGAGATAGATATGTATAATGGAGGTAATTAAATTGAATGTATTTTATTCTGGCATTTGTAGAAATCACCTTGGGAACCCCTATGCATTGCAACCATTGTTTGTCTGTGATCGATACTGCAAGTGCCAAGTCCCAGTACTCATGCAGCGGCATCAACATGAGCAATGCGTATGGCCTAGGGGAATTTTATAGCATGGTTCTTGCCTTCCTGGCCACACTGTGTGAGGAGTACCTGTAGCGTGTTGGATATTGTTGGTTCGGCTCGCGAATTCCCCCACGTCTTCGTCAACTGGCACCTGAGTGTCGCGTACTGCAAGAAGGTCCCAGGGGACACCTCGTAATCATCTGACAGTGTTTCAAAGTTGCCCAAGTTTGAGTCTGTGTATAGGTTGCCTCAGGTGTTGATGCTAGCGGCTGTCCACTCTGCCATTTCCGGCCTCTTGAGGCAGGTGTAGGTGCCAGGCGTTATCTCAAGAGGGAGATCTGGAGCATAAGGTGGGGGTCCATGTCTGCCCAGTACATAGCTCCTCCAGCCTCTGCGAGCCGCTGCCATCAATATATTCCCCTGCATCCTCCGCACTGATGTTTTGGAGCTGAACAGCCACTCCAACATTTCGGGATGTTGAAGATCCACATGGAGTGGTATACAGCAGCTTCATCCAACGCAGAAACTGAGTACCCATGCCATATCCTGCCAAAACCGCGTGTAGATAGTCCCATCCCAGGGTGTAAAAAGCTTTCTCAATATCCAGGGAGGCTATCCACATCGGGTCCACCTCTGTTCGCGCTCAGTTCAGCAGCTTAAAGAGATGACGGCGATTTAAGCCTGTGTACGGGCCTGGGATAAAGCCATTCTGGTCAGTGTGCACTAGAAGCTGCAACACTTCGAGAAGTCTGTTGGCCAGCACTCTGCCCAGTATTTTATAGTCCGAATTCAGGTGGGACAGTGGGCGATATGAGCCCATCTGCAGTGGGTCTCTGACGGCTTAAGCAGCACCACCAGTACTGCCTCTCGAAGGGATGGTGGTCATACACCACGGTCAAACGCCTCTTGATAGAGGCGATGTAGGCGTGGTGTCAATTGAGCGCTGAACGTAGCGTAGAGCTCTAAGGGCCATCCATCTGCCCCCAGGGTTTTACCTCTTGCCAGCTGCTGGATTGCCTCGGTAATTTCATTTATCGATATGGGTGACTCAAGGGCAACGTAGTATGTCTGTGAGATCTTAGGGAGGGCGATGCATCCTAGGAATTGTATCTCCTGCCGATCAAGGTGGGCAGGGGCCTTGTATAATGTGGCGTAATATTTATGGAAGGAACTATTGATCCCTTCTTGCATGTTTATCGGTTGGCCGTCGAGAGCATAAATGGCTGTTATAGGGGTTTGGGACGTTTCATTTTTCAACATCCATGCTAGCATCTTACCCGCTTTATCACCCTCAGTGTGTTGTCTAGCAAGGTAATGTTTGTAGTCCAGGGCACATAGTCAGTCCAATGCTGTTTTGTGGGATAACTTAGCTTTGGATAATAAGGGTATAATGTGTGGGTCTGTGGGGGAGAGTTTGTTTCTAAATCTTGTAGCTCTTTAGTGAGGGACATGCACGAGCCGTACACAGCTTTCATTGCATGTCCAGGCAAAACTACCTTGAATGCACCCATTCCATACCGGAATGGGATGCCGTGCCTTCACTGGTTTGAAAGTATGTGTTGATGGATTGTGAAAGGGAAGCTTGCAGGGCAGCATCTTTAAGAGCATCTGTGGGGAGACGCCACATCTGGATATTGGCCCTGGGAGCACCCAAAGTTAACTGCAACTGCAGGGTGCTATGGTCCGAAAGTGTACGAGCGAGGTATTCCTCTTGGGTAACCATGGCTAGGGCTGCAGGCGAGCAGTATATTGCATCTATTTGTGTATGTAGGTCGTGTAGCCCCAAGTAGTGAGAGAACTCCCACCCTGTGGGTTATTTGCTGTGCCAAGCATCAAGCGGATGCATGTTAGTAGCACATGCCAGCATTTGCTGCGATAGGGGAATGGATTGTGCCCCAGGAAGTGGTGGCATAACTGGTCCAGGTCAAGGTCGGGAGTGCAGTTCTAGTCTCCACCCCAATATGCGGGGGCCAACGGATCACGAAGTAATGACGGGGACAGTGGGTGTAAATATGCAGACTGACCTGTATTTGGTGCATATAGTGATATTAGCACCACTGGGTAGCCGTCCAGGAGTTCCTCCAGTATCGCGTAGCGGCCGTTTGGATCTGTGCGTGTGTGGAGTGTCTGGAGCGGGGTCCCGGGTGCCAGCCAAATCAGGGTGCCTCTTGCATATCCGGAGTATTTGGTCCCAACTACTGCTTCTCCAACGTTTGCGCAAGGATGTGAGAGTTTGCACAGTCAGATGCGTCTCTTGGAGGAGCTCTATGGAGACCCTACACCTGCGCAGGTATTGGTATACCCTATGTCGTTTGGCATGCCCCGCTAGCCCGCGTACATTCCATGTAAGTAAAAGCATTTGGTTACCCTGCATCGCTTGCATTTGTTGTGTTTAACCTGATTAGTGTTAATGTTGTGCTGGTCTGTGAGGACCAGCCATACGAGTAGAACCTGCCAGTAGAGACCGGAGTCCCATGTGATGCTGCGCTTGGAGTGCATTTCATGTACAGCATGTGTAGCTTATTAATCTGGATAGAAAGTGTATAAAGTTTTATACCCAACTACCGCTCCCAGGCCAGCTTGCCAACGGGCAAATGGCCAACCGCATTTAATTGTGAAAAAAATTAAAAGTAAATGATTATAAGATAGCAATGATAAAGAGAAGTTTAGATGAAGAGAGAATAGACATGGAAAAATGGTCTAGGTAGTTCTGTATCAGACACTTATCGTGAGTGGGGTGTGTAGACGTGACGGATTCAAGAGGCCCGCTTTGATAGTGGGAGCTTGCTTAGGCCAGGCTTTGTCTAGTGTTGCGAGTCTTGGTCTGCAGTGTCAGATTTGTTCGCAGTGACGTCCTTCACCACAATTGAGTGAGCATTTGAGACGTGCAGCATTGGATCACATCAAGTCATCTGCAGTCTGTGGGGTCACTTCGGGGCCACCTCCCAGCACCCGGATTCCGCTGCGACTCCGTTAGGTGGCAGGCGTGCCCCACCGTGATGTCTGTTTCTGATTCAGAGAGCGGAGGGGATCCAGCATTTGCGTGTTTCTCCGTGCTTCTGACCGCCTGTGCTCTCTTCTTCGCTGCCTGAGCTTTGGTGGGGCACCGCAGATGGCCGCCACTGCACGTCCCACGTTACCCGCGGGGTTGCTATTTCCGAAGGGGACTGTCCCCGCCTGTGGGTTATGTGACAGTCCGTTTAGTTCCATCCAGCTCCAGGCCTCTTCCGGGGAGGAACAGCACGTGGATTTCTCATTGTGCTGAATCCGCAGAGTGGCCGGGAATTGTAGAGCATACTTTACTTCATGATCCCTCAGGCATTTTTGGACTTCCAGAAAGGAGGATCTGCGACGTTGCACCACGAATGTGTAGTCCGGGTATATGTGCACTGCAGCATTCTCGACCTGCCACGGCCCATGAGCCCTTGTCACCTGCAAGATATGGTCTCTCTCACTGTAGTTGAACAAGCCGGCTACTACTGGTCTGGGAGGGTTACCATGGCGAGGGGGTCCACCAAGCACCCTGTGGGCCCTTTCCACTGAGAAGAACTTGGAGGGTTTGCCCTTCAGTAGTACTTCGGAGTACCATGTCTTGAGATATAGCTCCATTCTTTGTCCTTCTGTGCGGCAGGCCAACGATGCGCACATTGTTCCTCTGAGACCTACCCGTAGGAAAGTAGGATCTGCTTCTTATGGTTACCCCCACTTTTTTGCTTAATGTCTCACTGTTTTTGACTAGTCTGACTGCGATCCTGCTAATCAGGAGCCCAGTCTATCTGCTTTCTCCCCTAAATTGTCATACCTGTACTTTGGTACACTCCAGATTGGATACTGGGGTACCCTTATCAGTCCCTAGTATATGGTACACATGTACCCAGGGCATAGGTACCCCAGAGGCCTCCCATGGGCTGAAGCATGTATTATGCCACCCACGAGAGGCCATGCAAAATGGAACCCTAGGTCTGCTACTGCAGCCTGTGTAAGCTGGTGCTTGCACCACTTACTTTAGATATAGGTTCACTATATCTATTGGTCACTACACTTAAAACTTATAAGTCACCCCTATAGCAGGCCTTAACAATCCTGAAGGCAGGGTGCTGGGTTTAATGTGAGAGGGTGTCCCTGCATGAGCAAAGCCTCTCTGCAGCCTTCAGAGACCATTCTCCTGGGTTGTCTGTGACTCAGCCGGACATATAGGTAGAGGTGCATTATAACCTCGCGGTAAATGTTATCTCAAACGGCTGCATAGAAACATATCGTGTTTGGTATCAAACACCTTGGAATCATACCTCCACACCAGTAACTGGTGTGGGAGGTATGATTCCACCCTTCTGAAGCGAGCTTCGAGGGGTCACTGGTCGTACCGGTGCCAGCCTTCTCTACCCGGACAGCACAAAATGGATGCTGCCGACCAGAGACCCACTTCTCCCCACCTGCTGCTGAGCCAAGCTCGAGCAGAGGAAGGCAGCACAATAGGCATCCTGTCACAGGGAGGTGTGAACACCTCCCAAGCAGGATTTAGTGTATTGGGGCTGGGTGGGTGCTCTCTGAGTGCCTGAAAGTCTGCACTGGGGGCACATTTGGTGTCCCTGTGCATAGTCCAGCTCAAACCAGTTCTGGGAGCCGTTGGCTCCTGCTCTGGTGCGAAACTGGACAAAGGACATGGGTGTAGCCACCCCTCTGTCCTGCCCCTCCTCTACTAGGGTCCCCTGAATCTGTCCAACCCTCTCCCGTGGGTAAAAAAGGACTTACCTGGCTGTAAGACTTTGGATTTTACGTGGACAAGATTCTACAAGAAGAAACCACTGACCTTCAACCGTCTGGACCTCGACTGGGCCCGACTTCGTCCCCCTTTCCGTCCGAAGCTTAGTTTGTGCCTTTGCTCCATACAGGCTCCGTGCAGGACCTGTGGTGCACTTAAGACAACTGAAGAATCTCCCTTGGAGTGAAGGAGTCACTCCCCTGCATTCGCAGGCACCTAACCGCAACTGACCGGTCTGCTGCTCCTGAGCTCCTGCGGATTCCGAAGATTTCAGCAACACAGGAGGTGGGTTTCTGAAGGTCCCTGAGGTCGATCTGCCCTCTCACAGAGTTTGAGGCCAGTATTCCTCGTGGGGACTGCATAACCCAAACCCCTGTGCACTGTGTCCGTTTGCAAGTGCATATGCTTGTTGGCGATCCCCGAGCATGTACATTGGACTTCGTGTAGTCCTGACCCTGAGCAGTATTTGCACCAAAGAACTCCGACCTCCTCGCACCGAGTGCTCCGTGGGCTGGTACTTTGCAATCTTGCTCGAGGTCCCCTCGCGACTCCTGGTCATTCGGTCGTGGATCCTCCTGAGGGTCATCTTGATTGTTCTTGGCCTTTCCTGGTTGCTCAAGATGTGCCCCGACTCCCCATTGCTTGGTGAGTCCCTTGGACCTTGCTGGTCCACACCGTAACCTGTTTGACCTTCCTGCGTGGGTTGCTGTTGCCAAGGCTTGTTGGTGCTCCCTTCAGACACCGACCCCTCAGCACTCGACATCCTTCGTGGGACAGCTCACCTCCGGCTCCTGGTTGTCCTCGACGCCTCTTGGTCCTTCGTGGCTGCAGAGTCAAGCATCTCTTCTTCGCACCTGAAGCACCCGACATCGGTGGGCATTCGTCTTCCGAACTCCTGGTCACTCTGAAGTGACCCAGACTCTGTCCCCTCTGCTTTCAAGTTCCTTCCTTCTAGAATCCAGGCTTGGATTCCACCGGACCCTTTTCACCTTCACGGCAACAGTACTTCTTTGCAGCTCCCCATTGAGAACGACGGCAGTTTCCGACGCCACTTCAGACCTATGCACCCGGCTCCTCTGGGATAGGTAACTCGGGTACTTCGGTATCCATGGGTGGGGTGGCTCTACAAACTCTGAAGTTCCAAGGGGTTCCCTCGAAGTCCTCCTAGAAGGGTCCTTAAACTTTAAAAGTGTAACCGCGACTTTCCCATAGAATTGTACGGAGCCCGCTGTCGTGTTCACACACTGTACCCGGCCTCCGTGGGGTCCCTGTCTACTCACCTTGGGTGGTTCCTTGTGGTCCCAGTGATTCTACGTGCTCCAGACCTTGTCTTGATCCCAGTCGTGACTGTTATACCACTATTTTAGTATATGGTTTGGTCTCCCCCTGGAGCCCACTGTGTATTGTGCTACATACAACTGTTCTATTGAATTCGTATTGTGTGCTTTGTGTTCTATCCTCGTGTAGAGGATAGTAGAGTGTTATATTAATAAATACATATTTTTATATCACTACTGTGTGGTTCTCCTTCATTTAGTCATTCAGGAGGTGATATTCTGGTAAAACAAGCTGCTTTACATTACTTCAAGATTAAGCCTGAAGGCTGCTCTCCACAGCTACCACTAGGATAGCTTTCTAAAGGTTATCTTTGACCTCATGTATCATAAGGGTCGTTTGGACTGGTACAAGGTGCCCACTTTAATTAGTGGACAGCATATACCAGGCCAACTTCTCGCACTACCTTCCTGATCTTCCACCTTGTTTCTTAAGTGCTCCACCTCACTTTGCATTGACTTTATTTGCTCTGATGTGGCTAGCGTAGGTCTCATAGCCGCTATTGATGACTCTGTTTCTTCGACCCTATCCTTCAGTTTTTAATGATCTTCACGCAGGAATCTCATCTCTGCACATAGAGAGTCTATTTTGGGGCCCAACATTGTTTTTATGTCCATTACAGCTGCCAAAAGCTCATCAAACCAATGTGTATGATCTGTGTGATCTGTTGATGCTGGCTTCATGATTTGGGCAGCATCAGCAGGGGGGGGCTGTCTCTGGCGCTCCCCCAGCCCGGGCCTGGGGCCTGTCCACCTTAGTTTTACCCATCCTGGAGGGGGGGGGGGAGATATGCAATGTTCCGGGCAGTCAGGAGACAGAAGTGGAGCAGCACCTGTGCTATAGAGAGGTCTGAAGTGCACTGCCCCCGGGCCCTTACGGGACACCCAGACAGTTCCGTATAATGTCCAGTGCGTGGTTTTTATCCTGAGCGGCTGTGATGAAGGAGGGGAGGAAGAAGAGGGTCCCCGATTAAATGGCTGGTGTGTGTGAGGCTGGGGTCCTGGCCATATTGCGAGCCCTGGTCCCTTCTCATGATCAGGCCTCCAGAGTCTTTTGTTATGCCTTTACATTTCTTCTTCTATTTTGTCTTTGTCCCCCTTTACGTTGGGCACCAGAGAATTGGATAGCCTCAATGTGCCCCACCAGCTGCATCGTACTTAGCCCCTTAGGGGGCTAAACCTACGGAGTCCTGCAGGTTACAGGTGGGGGCAGATCACATGCCCTGGGGGGAGGAGTGCAGGTCGGGCTTCTCTTCACCCGTCTACACTATCATGCACAGTCCGGGTTGCACCGACGTGCACTACCGCTTGATACGGGGCTCCCTATGCCCCACAGACACATACCGCCCTCCCTGCTGCACGGGTCCCTCTCCTCACCATGTGACGCCTTGGGTAGCAGCAGTCGCTTCGGCCGAGTAGGCCAGACAATCGCCTTGGGGCTCCCAGCCCGATCCAGACACGATAACGTCCCAGATCCTCACCACTTTGGCCCGTGAAGGCGCACCAGCCAGGTATGGGTGCCCAGCGCTTATAGTAGTCCGAGCAGTGCTCTTCGTGTCCTGCAGAGGCCACACTGGAGCTGCGCGTCCGATCACAGAGCCCAGGGGATCGGGCCTCGTCCGCCTAGCAGGCCCGCCTCCAAAACGACAGACCGCGCTCCACGGCTCTGGGAAACCACGTAGGCGATCCAAGCACAGAACCCGTGCCAGTGCAGTACCGAGAGTCAGCGAGACTCTTGCAGCGAAGTTTGCGGGCAAGTTATGGTCACAGTACAGGATGTTGCAGCAGGTGCTGAGCGGAGCTATTTACAAAGCATCCACTGCAGCCACCATCTTGGCCACTGTCAACTATCAATAAGTTAATATGCTTTTTTTTTTTTTGTCTGCACATTTTTTAACTGCTTGTTACATTGCAGCTGAGTCAGTTAAGTTTGCCAAACTACTGATGGGTATAAAACTAACGGAAGTGGTGCGGTGGTTAAGCTGTCTACTTCCAAAGTGTATTTTTGGGTTCTAATCTATGCTCCTGCTTTTGAGTGTATATTGTGTAATTCAATGCAATTTATGGAATATCATTGCAACTGTACTTGTAAATGTGTAATATTTAATGCAATTTGTAAAAATGCCTAAAATGTCAGCGCTTTTTTTGTTTAACAAAAAAAAAGTCTGGGCCCAAAGTTTTTGTTCCTAAGGTCGCAGCTGGTTTTATGGAAGTTTGGGGAGCCAAATACCAAGGCTGTGTAGTGTTTATTGTAACTTATGCCTCTTTAATTCACCACCAGACACTTCCTGTCTCTGTTACAATAGTACGTTTTTCATTCTTTGTCACTGGTGTTCTAGCATTCTTTTCCTCTGTTTCCCCTTTTGCGTTTTTCTTCTGTTTCTCTGCATCAAAGTTAGTTGAGGAAAGATAAGTGCCAGTTTCCAAAAACGAGTGACGGTGGGCCAAACCTGCCCTCACCACGGCTCAAATTAAGCACTGGTCATTGCAAAATATAAATATGTAGTTCAAGTAGGCTTAAAGCAGTCTTCATTTATATGCTTGTTGAGAGGTTTTTTTAATTAAAAAAGTGATAACTTTATCGAAATGAAATTTAAGAATCCAATATTAAGTGGGCCCCAGAAGTTAACGTTTCGCCCAAAGCATGTTTCTATGTCTGTCCAAGAGCTAGCATGAACATATTCTTGAGTATAAATATATTCGTACATAAAGGTGCATCAGGTCAGCCGTTTTCATGGTTTTGCCCCTTAAACTCAAGTCCCTCATTATGCTTGCGCCTACTAAAGCATGCAGCATGGGCCCTCCTCTTAGGACCTTGGCTTTTTGTCATTGTGAGTTACTGCTTTTTGCCTAATTACCAGTGCACAACTGGCTTAGAAGTCTACAGAAGTTCCAGGGATTGTTCAACAATACTTTACTTAAGCAGTACTATTTCTTTACTTTCTATTATTTAGTATTAAAATATTTTGCTGAAGTCCTTTTTAGTGGGACTAAACTGTCTTCAGGTTACTGTAATTCAAACCCTAGGTACCTTTACTTTGCTCAAATAGGAATTGTATATCCTGGTGAAGTGCACTAAAACAGTTTCTATGCCTATAATAAGTGCTCATGAAAAACATTTGCAGCAGCTTCTCGACACTAGATCGGTTAGATTTGCCAATGCTTGTTTAATGCTAGTTAAATATAAGTAGGGAATTTGTTTCAATATACACGAATACATACGCAAGGAAGAAGATTAGGTGTATTAGCTAAATTGTAGTCTTGTAACTTACAGTTTGGGCTTTAATCCTGACTCCACCACATGCCTATAAGTCATGTGATTTTGTGCAAATAGCACCTCGTGCTTAACATTGTGGACTTATACAAAATGTCATTGTAAATAAGTGAAGTGTATTGCTACTGGAAATACAAATGCCCAACTGGTGTTTGCTACTCTGTTACTTTCTTGATAAGTTTGTGCTGTATAAGTGCCAATACATGAAACTGTGCTATTATTTAAATTAAAGCTTTCTTGAAATATCCTGGCAGAAGTGGCTTAAAATCAATTGTTTGACAAAGTGGACTGTATGTTAGTACTGAAGTGGAATAACAGTTAGAAATGCAGTTTAACAGGCATTGGGCACAGAAACACAATAGGTAAGTGCTGAAGAGCACTTTTTATAGACCTGGTCTGAAACATTTAAAGATTTTCTATGGCATACACCACAACCTATCCCTTTCTTGGATAGCTTAGTCTAGATGTGGGGTTGGGAGTTAGTGTAATTTTAAACTATTTTACCTAATTGCTTTAGCAAAACAGAAAATTGGTTCAAATAGGTTGATACACAGTTGCATACCCCACAGTTTACATAACATGCCTTTTTGATGCTCCCATTTTTTGACCTCCCTATCCAAAAGACAGTCAGTCTTTTTACATAGCTTAAGTCCTCTTACCAGCACCTACTTCTGTGATCTAGAAATCCTAACCAGAATACAATAAATGCATAAAATAAAAAGGCAAGTAGAAAAAGTAACAAAGATTACATTATATAGCGCACTCTGTAAACTGTATCACTGCAAGGCACTTGAGTGTGCCTGCTGAGAGTGATGCCAGCAACAAAAGTGATGATTAACAAAAAAAAAAAAGTGCAGAGCAAATTTGTTGGTTGTGGAACGGTCTTATGTTAACCTTTATGGCTGGCATATGGGTGTTCCCTTCTGGAAGAGGGGTTTGAGGAGAGAATTCCTAATATCAAGGCTCTCCAAGTTTAATAGTTTTCATGGTTAAATGATAATTTTACAGGTGAACATTTTGATGCAAAATCTCCTTTAGATATAATTGTACCTTAAATCAATTGAAAGCATAAATATTACAGGACACCTGCCAAAGGAACAGGGACTTTCCCAAGAGTTTTCAGAGTTGAAATGATAAGATGGATGTAACACTACTCCAGGAAGCTGGGGCATGCCCCCTAAAATAATTCTCTATTCTAACATGAGGGCTAATTAGTTTATTACATTTTTCTAAAAACTATTTCCACCCTTCAGAGTTTGCATTTATATAAGAAAGAAAATGTTTACTTTTTGGGAAAAGAGAACCTTTCAGCTTAGTTTGTTGCAAAGACATGGTCATCTTTTGCCATATTGATCAGGAAACACTGGTGAATTATCTCTGTCAGAGCTGCCAAATGTCTATGGTCAAACCGCTGACAAGGCACCATGGTCTTAGGAAGTGTGGGGGATGCAGGTGATATATGGCCCAGATTTTGCAATGAGGAGGACGCGGGGGGACAAGTTGGGAGGAGGGGACACAAGTTGGGAGGGGGGACGAGCGACGACCCTGCAGTTTTAAAAGAGACAGCAATGTAGCAGTCCCTGTTTAAAGTTCATTCGTTTTTCAGTGCATTAAAAGCATGGGGACTTAAAAACGAATGAAGTTTAAATGGGCTGCAGACTTGGTCAGCATGTCTCTTTAACCAAACGCCTGTTGCTCTAAAAGGGCCTCAGATCCCCTGCCCCAGCCGCCTCCTGGGCTGTAACTGGGCTGCTAAAGCTTCCAGGACACAGGATTCTTATCTGATGAGTCTGGTGAACTCTAGTACTTCACAGGCCATACAAAGCTTTTAAAAAGTAAAGGATTTGTTTGTTTCAGGTTTGGCCTGCACAGCGCTTGCGAAATCTATTGTATTTAAGGTATCTTAAAAGGGGCTTCTCTTATCAGTTCCCAAGGCCAAAGTACTCGTCCAGATCCGCTTTAGCGGGTGGAACTTTTTTTCTTACATTAAGGCTGCACAGCATGTACTGTTTACAGATACTTATCTTCCCCTAGCTGCATGCATTTACGACACTTATCTGCTACTAAAGCTATTCACACTGTTTAAGCTCCATTCCCCGTCCAGACTTCAGGGACTGTTAACTATAACATAAGATCTCTTCCCAGGGAAAATACAGACAGCTTCTAACAATATGCGGGAATGCTTGCTTTTTTATTACTTTATGTAAAGCAGATGCTTTAGCCTTAGAACGTTTGTGGCATTTCCTATTCATGCATTAGTACCTTTCTTTGCACTTTGTAGGTATTATCGGATCTATTTTACTAATATACAGGCAGTCACATTTGCAGTTAAAAGGGGCTTCATTTAAATGATGCAGCAGGTGCAGTGGCACCAGGGCCTAAAGCTCTAGGAACCCCTCTAAACACCAAATATTTCAATAATTAACTACTAAACGGGCTGTCGCAAGTGCAGTTACCTTACAGGCAATAGGGTCATGATTTGAATGGTACAGCAGGTGCAGTGGCACCTTGGTCAAAAGTTGTCATAACTCCTCTAAACACCAAATAGTGCTATATTTTATTACTAAACAGGCAGTCACAAATGCAGTTTTCTTGTAGGCGCTAGGGCCTTGATTTGAATGGTACAGCAGGTGCAGTGGCATAGATTGATTTTACATCAATTAATTATATTATTTCCCTCTTTCGTTTAGTTTTTCAAAATATTGCTATTACTTACCCGCACTATTCCACTAGTAACAGCACAATATATTGTCTTTTTGTACATAAATAAGCCATAACACTTTAACAGATCTTCTGTAACTTATATTGTACAACTACTCAGCAAGCTACTACTTACTACAAAAAACAGCTTATTATGAATCATATAGCCGAAACATCATGCATTTACCAATGCTTCCTTTTTTATTGCTTCTTGTGCCTCCTGCAGTCTCACGCGCTCTTCAACCCACTTGCAAGGTGTCAATGGCTTGGTAGGGTCAGATAAACTGGGATGACCAGCTCCATTAGCATATCTCTCCCCATTGGCAAATACACTGCAGTAGTACCTTGTCACATTTTTAAGTACCACAAATAAGAGGGTATGCAAGTTTCTTATAAAATGTAAATGAGCAAGACAGTTAGTGTATTATTATATCAGCATTTCTATAGTGCCCCAAGGAGCTGAAACATAAAATATTTATGACAAAATATAAATGTTATGGAATGTTTTTATTTTCTTAGTGCCTTGAAACCATTCATAAGACACTTTTAACAGAATCTTTAATGACAAGTTATATTCTGCCATATGGTTCTATAAATGATTTTATTTAATGGCCCTGCCCTCCTTGTCCATCCTCTCTTATTGCAGATAATTGTAGTGTTTAGCAAAGTGTATTGTAGGTGCAATATGCACTGTTGTGTTGCATTTTCCTTCTACGGAAGCTGCTTTGGGGGCGATTGGGTGAACTTAATGGGCCTTTAACTGCATGAAACACTGTTTGCACTTTTGCACTAATACCCTTTATCCCATACAAAAATAGCCCAAACATAAGCCACAAGGCACTCACACACTTCTATCCATCCATACATTAGAATCAGTCAAGAGCAACCTGTCACTTCTTTTCACCTCAAATTCAGGCATAAGAGCAGCAAAACCACATGGTACAAGCCCAACTCTGATTACCACATACTATTAGTTAGTTAGATAAGCTACCCAATCAATTTCTGGCATCATGCATCTTGTCTGTGGGTATGCAATACAGCTTCCCCTCTGGACCAACTTCCAGAACTTCCTCATGAGCTTTCCTTGTAGTACATTCAATTGAAGGTGCACCGAAAATTAAGTAGCACAATCTGGTGTTGGTTTGTTCTTCAACTTTTTATTCTTTATTTCATTTTCTTTTGCGACAGACAGCCAACGCGTTTCGTTCCCACTTTACAGTGTGTGGAACTTCATCAGGGCTGTAACATATAACATAGATATATACACTTTAGGACATAGACAAAAAATAATAATAAAATTTATATATAGCAAGAAATATATAAAATTGGACATAACTCCTAAAATTAAAAACAGCACAAACATAAGGACATACAAAATTTTTCACAAATCAAATCAGCAAACTAATTTATTAACCCAAATACCAAATGTGTGAGAGGATAATCGAATCGTGAGAAAGGATATTTATTTAAAAATATTTTTCTTAAAAAGAGGAAGAGAAAGAAGTGCAGAAATTAAACGAGTAGTGAAAAAGCTAGAAAGTCAAGTAAAATAACAAATGAAAAAAAGGGGGATAAAAATTGAAAAAGCGAGCAAAAAATTTTATTATTATTTTTTGTCTATGTCCTAAAGTGTATATATCTATGTTATATGTTACAGCCCTGATGAAGTTCCACACACTGTAAAGTGGGAACGAAACGCGTTGGCTGTCTGTCGCAAAAGAAAATGAAATAAAGAATAAAAAGTTGAAGAACAAACCAACACCAGATTGTGCTACTTAATTTTCGGTGCACCTTCAATTGAATGTATTATATGTTAATCTGTGAAACAGTGACACTGAAGGGTGACAAGTGTCGAAGTGTGCACGACAAAACATTACAAAAGAGGGGCACAGTTACTAGTGAGGTGCGATTTCTTTGGGTCCGTCATCCGATTCGCTTTAGCTTTCCTTGTAGTGTCCTAATCATAAGATCCCAATTTGACAGGAAGAAAGCCTGCCTCTTTCTCCCAACCAGGGCCTCCTACTCCATTTTCTTACAGCATTAGATCTCATTCGCCTTTACGGGGCTGACTGATCACCTCACCCTTCCTGCCTTCCTTCACTCCTTCCTAGCGAGTACACCCTCTTTATGAAACCACTGCTGCTTAAAAAAGTAGCATGGCAGATCCTTTTTTACTTTCTTATTGCATAACCTTACTACTGGTCTCAATCGATTTACAACCTCTGCAATGGTCTTTGCATACCATACAGCATTTGGCTCTCCTACGGCCCTATCACGGTCTATCTCATGAAGGATTTGATACTGCATTAATTGCTCAATATATTTTCCATCTATTCTTGTTGTTAAGAGTTTTGGGAAATCTACTTCCATTGGCATAACTCGGTCCCTCAATATTGGTGCTGCCTCTATGACCAATATTAGCCCCCAATGTTCACTTCCCTTTAACCCCTTCGATGCTCGTGACGAGCTCAGCTGGTCATGCTGCGCGGTCGCGCTGTGCGCATGACGAGCAGAGCTCGTCACGACCACACCCGCGATTGGAATGTCCAGCACACAAGCGGAATTCCGATCGCGGTCAAGGGTTAATCTTAACACCTTGAATTCTATACAGAGGTCGGAAAACCATGCCTGAATAAACATATAATCAATAGGTCACTGCTGTTTCCCGTGTAGAAACGTTTGGGCTGCTGGATCATCCTCTTTAAAACTGCCATTTAGGCATAAAACTCCTAATTCAGCGAGGAAAACTTGCCATTTTCCTTTCAGAATTGGACTGTTCACATTTTGGGAAATTTGCATTGGGGATACTGTAAGATTCTAACATATCTAAAACCTCAGAATCAACCTTCCCCGGATCTAAGTGTAGGTTAAAGTCCCCTAGGAGGAGAATCGGGGGGGGGGGTCCCCACAGAGGGAAACACCCTTTACACTGTGTGTGTTTTAACAACGGATGCCTTTACCACACATGTTAAGTAAGTTGGGGAATGCGGGGGAGGTCTCCTCCCACAAATACATATATTATATATACAATGCGTGGTAATGGCATACGTGGTAAAAACATACACGTTCGGGAAAAAAATGCAGGGTAAAAAATGCATGGTTAAGGCATGCAAAGTATTTCCCTGCGTTGTACTGTCGTACAAAACCCCCCAGAACTCTGCTAGCTCTACCAGATCCTTCTGGAACACCTCCCATATCTCCTTCCGAGAGTCCTGTTGATTTATGTAAACATTCACAACTATCAACTTATTATGCTGCAGAAGACCATCATAGAGATCCAGTTAACAAGCTAATAGCCAATCACTACTTGTTTCAATAATTTTTGCCCCCTTACTAGGTTTGGTAGATACCAATGTCAATAATCCACCTTTCACCTGCCCAGGGCCCGATTTGGTTCCATCTTTTATAAAATGCATAAAACCATTCTGGTGGTACTCCTCACCCGCCAACCAAGTCTCCTGGACACAAATTATCTCCTTTCCCTCCCATAAGTGTGAAAGATCTCTTGTTCTTATTAGATTCTTCAGGCCGTGTACATTCCAGGAAACCGCCCCCAAGCCGGCTGGTGTGGCGATTCCCTAATCTATCTGAATAGGTATAAGTAAAATAGCACCAGAAAGCTCTAATTATGGGTATCTGGTCACTAGACCAGACCAAAGTCACTACGATGGAGTACAGGGCAGATACAGGGAGCAGGTTAGTTCCGCCAAATAAGGTTACCTTCTCAAAGTCATGCGCACAGAGTTTAAAACTTCAGGATTTCACAGGAGGAGCTCAACTAATGCAAGCCAAGGGTCCAGGGCCTGGGGAGAGACCTCTTGGTGATCGAAATCTCACTACAGCAGAGCTCATGCAAGTCCAGTTGAAGGCCAGGTAGGGCCATTTGCAGCAGCTCAGCTGGGCAGTTGCAGGGAGGCCCCTTACGCTTGTTGTGTTCCTGGAGCTCAGAACAGGAGATCAGCTACCTGACCCTTGGAGTCACTCTGGCAGTCCTGGTTTCAAGGAGATGCTCCTCTTTTTCAAGAAGCAGAGTAGTCCTCTGAAGAACAAGGCAGGCCTCCAGCAGCAGGGCAGTCCCCGGACAAGGCAGTCCTTCTGTAGTCTTCCATAGGTCCAGTAGTGTACAGAACAATTGATCTTAGTGTACAATATTTATACCTTGTGCCAGATTTTGCAGTGGGAGCAGCTTCTAGACTTACCCACGATGGTTCTGGAACTTCCTTCCTTCCCCAGCGCAGGTTCCAAGGAGTCTGAGGTAACTATAGACTGGTGTCAAGTTATTTGTAAGTGTGCTGAGGCAGATCCTTTAAAATATAATTGGGCCAGGGAACAGCTCTTCTCCTCCCATTCTGCCAACACCCCATCCCCTTTCTCACTGTCTGGGAGGAATATACAAAGGCCTACTAGACCCAATCATGTGACCCAGGCCCCAGACACAAAATGTTTAGAACAAGAAAATGCCAACTTTCTAAAAGTGGTATTTTCAGAATTGTAACTTAAAGTCCAACTTTACCATTAAAGTGGGTTTTAAATTGCAATTCTTTAGACACAAAACTTGAGCTTCTTACCTGTTCCCATTTGAACGTTATCACTTACTAAAATTTAATGAGGTAAACCAATGTTATCCTATGGGAGAGGCATGCCTTGCAGTAGTGAAAAATGAGGTTTTCAGTACCAGGAAATGCAAAACATAAAGCACATGGACACATTTTTAAATACACTACACCCTGCCCTAGGGGCTATTTAGGGCCTATATAGAAAGATGTGTGTGTATATATATATATATATATTTTTTGCCACCAAGAAATTATAGGCAGCACTCCAGGAATTACAGTTTGTCAATATCAACACTTTATTCCACCATCACCAACGCTTTAAGACCACCAAGGTCTTGATCACGGTTAAGTGAGTCTTTTTACTATTTTCCTATATATACACAACTGCCCATTAGGAGGCATTCTGGGATATGTAGTTTGTCAGGAGATCTAATTCTTAAAAAAAGATTACAAATCATGCTCTCGCATACAGAGTATACACTTGATTTCTCTCATTTGTGGATCATGTCTTGGTGTGTTGACGATTAATATCGATTTGAGTTCATCACTTCATTATTATGTTATTCAATTTTATAGGCTCAGTGCCTGTTATATTCACCTTCATAAGTTTGACACATGAATTGATATCCATCCTTATCCATTGTCGAGGACTTAGTGTCCCCTTTTCCCCACAATTAGGAACTATATTCCATCTGAATAAATTATTGTGGACGGGATTAAGATATCCTCATTTCAATTTAATATCCGGCTCAGTGCCCATTCAGTGTCAATTTTGATAGCTTCATGATATCTCGATTTTACTCCCACCTAAGATATACTGTCCTCTTTCTTACATGGAGGTCTCAATCCTATTCAACCGGGGTATTTATCTACACAAAGTTATTCCAATTTCATTTACAAATGGACATGTAATTCCTCGTCCCCATTCAGTCCATACGGTTGTTTTGTCCTGAATCTTATCATTAGACATAATTCTAGCCTTCTCAATTTCAATGTTCTGTACCCACCTCTCTCATGCACAGGTCCTGTGGCTATCCCATAATATTTCATTTGTTCCCAGCTATGTCCTTGATGTATTTCCATGTGTCTTTCATTGCATAGTTCATGTCTTTGGTCTGTATCGCCCAGATGTGCTCTAAGACTCTTTATTAGCGGGCAGATTGTACTGCCTATGTATCTCAGGCCACAATGACATTCGAGCATATAAACCACATAGTTGGTTTCACAGGTTATCCTTTCCTCTATGGTGAATGTTTTTCCTTTAAAATCAATTGGCTCGCAAATGTTTTTTCCAATTCGACCTGTCTTGCACTTCTTAAACCCCTTTTGATGTTTCTTAAGCCATGACTCCGCCTTAGTTTTTACAAAGTGACATTGAACTAATTTGTCCTTCAATGAGGGGGCTTTCCGATATGATACATCTGGGTTATCAATCAATATATGTCCTATGTCTGGATCCTTCTTTTATATGCCCCCAGTGCTTTCTCATGATCTGCATGATTTGATGATTCTCTTTACTGAAGCTTAATACCAGTCTTATCTTCCTTTTCTTCACTTGATTTCTCTGTTCTTGAATTTACTAGTGTTTGTGCTCAGGGAATATTTTCTGCCCGTCTTCTTCCTTCTTGTATATCTGATGGTTTATATCCTCTGTTCAGAAATTTCCATTCTGTTTCTTTCATTTTTACTTTCAATTCTTTCTCATCTGAGCAGTTAGGTTTCATCCTTATGAAATCACCATAAGGAATGCTCTTTTAGAGACCTTGGATGGAAGCTCGATCCATGTAAAACACTGCTAGTTGCCGTTGGTTTACGGTACACAGTTGTTTTAATTTGAATTTCCTCAATATAAACTTGCACATCCAAGAATTGTACTGTGGTTGTACTTATATCGCATGTAAAGGTCAGTTCTAGTTCATTTTTGTTCAATTCATTGAACTCTTCTTTTGTAACGTTCCAAATAACAAATAGGCCATCTATGAACCTTAGCCATAATGTGATTTTCTCAGTATATACATAATTTCCCTCTCTCCAAGCTACGGTTTTCTGCCACCAACCCATGGTGAGGTTCGCATAGCTTGGAGAGCAGGAAACTCCCATAGCTGTCCCGCATATCTGAGAATACATCTGTCGATCAAACACAAATGTTATTTCGCAGGCATATCTCTATCCTGTCAATCTACATCTGCGAATGTTTAAAATTTTGGGTGTTTTTTTGGGACAGAAAGTATCTTACTGCTTGTAGACCAACTTCGTGGTTGATCGATGTGTATAACGATACTATGTCCGTTGTCTCTAAGAGAGATCCTTCCTGCCAACCTATGTCTGCCAGGATCCTCAAAAGCCACTTGTGTCTTATATATGAATTTAATGAAGTGACCAATGGAGACAAGTAATGATCTACATATGTGGCTATATTTTCATATAAAGCATTACAGCTAGATATTTTTGTGCTTCCCGGGGGTTGTTTAATGTTTTATGGACTTTCGGGGGAAGTACATCGTTGGGATAGTGAGTTTCATTTTTTAGAAACTTCCCTCTTCTTCATTCAATAGACCTTCCTCCAGCCACATTTTAATTTTGTCGTTCAATGCCAGTGTGAGTTCATTAATTGGATTTCAATTTTGTATAATTACTAGTGACACTTAGTTGTCTTGCTGCTTCTTTCAAAAATTGCCATTTGTCCATTACTACAATATAACCCCCCTTATCTGCGGGTTTTATTTAAATTTCCTGATTCTCAATCAACTCTTGTAGTGCTGTTCGTTCTGCCCTGGTTAAATTATCTATTCGATTCCTCTGGATGTTATCTTTAAAATGTTCATTTCATCATCCTCCAATTCAAACATTAAATCATACATGTTTTTCAGATCTAGTATTTGTTCAATTGATGAGGCTTTCTCCGCAGTGGTTTCCTCCTGTTGTACTGTTTATGACGTTTCTTTCTTTGCGAAGAAATTTGCTAGTTTTAATTTTCGTATATATTTATATACTTCAATTCTGGTCTCCACAAAATCATAATGTTTCTCTGGACAGAATGTTAGTCCTTTGAATGAAAATCAAATGAAATTATTAAACAAAGTATGTTGGGATAGATTGATAACAAGATTGTCTTTCATGGTGGTAAATGCAGTATGTATTATTTCTTCTGCCTGTTCCGTAGGGGATATTTGTTTGTATTTTCCTGCTCCCTCCTTGTTTTTCTTCGCTTGTGCGACTGCTTGATCTTCCTCGTCCTTGTCTACAACTCCTCCCTCTTCCCCTTCCTCTTATTGGCCTCTGATCTATATAGAGCAACTTCATTTCCTCTAAAATAGTTGTCCTCTCCTTGGTTTTGAGGTTACCTTCTCCTTCACTTAAATCTGCATCTGATTCACTCACAGTTGCATCTGATTCATTCCTTGTTGCTTGTCAAGTATGTAATTGTTGTTTTAATGTATCAAATCGTTTGGCGAAAGTAAAAATGGTTCCAACTTCATAATCCCTTTCGTCTTGTCTGAACTTTCTCTGTTTCCACTTTTCTTTTCAGTTTCATATTTATCCAGCCTTAGTTCCATTTCTTTTCTTAACTGTTTGTTTTCTTCTATTTTCAGAGTCTGAATCTGTGCCTCAATGCTGTTAATTGCCTTGTGAGTATCATCTAGATCTTTATTTCACATATTTGATGATTATTTGCATCATTGTTCTGGAACATTGCATATTGTTTTTGCCCCACTCTTCCAACATTTTGGGCATGTGTGTGTGTGTGTGTGTGTGTGTGTGTGTGTGTGTGTGTGTGTGCGCGAGTGCGGGTGCCGTGTAAGAGAGGAGTCATGCCTGGCGAATGTTGATTACAGAGTGGTTGGTAAGTAGCATGTGTCTGGTGAGAGCAAGGGGTGGGCTCGAGAACAGGAGTAAAGTGAGTTGTAGGGTGGGTGGACTCAGGGATAGGTGTAGGGTGAGTGCACGGGTGGGTGGGATACCAGGGACAAAGAAGGAGGTGAGGGAAGAGGAGCCTGGGACAGAGAAGAGGTGGCAGAGTAGTGCCTGATGTGGGCACTCATGCAGTGGTTCCTTAGCCCACATGAGGGGTGAATTCATAGGGTGGGGAACCGTTGTTTTTTACTGCTCCCCTGCTACACTATCTGATTTGGGGGGTGGCAGTTGAATTTGTTGGAGCAGTATTAAAAGGGGTTTGGGGGTGCATTATGAATGGTGATGGGGGCACAGAATGGCATGCCTTCTGGGTAATTTTAGGGTGGCTACCCATAGTTTTTATTGATCCCCTCCTCCATTGTGGGGTGCACCACAAAAGGATAGGGCAACAGGGGGGGCTAGGGGAGAACCAGGTTTGTGGCAGTTTCTATTACCAACCACAAGGGGGCACCATACAATCCTTCTGCGGTTATGGTTTTGAAAGGTACAACAAGGAGAATATGGGGGTATTTTTGCCTGCAGGGCTCCGCAAGATTTTACTGCCATCCTTCCCCTCCGTGCCGCATGGTATAGGGACGCTTGGGAAATTTCTATTGAAAACAGACAGTATAGGGGTTCCTGCTATGAAATCTGAGAGCACACACATTTGCTAAATAAAGGGTTACAGTTGAGCAGACAAATGAGGAAGGGAAAGGGTACCTGTGGCAATAGGTTGGAAGGGTCATAGAGAATAATCATGGCATGCAAATTGGCAGCAGTGCATGTATTGGCAATGTCTGTAGAGAGTTTGGTGTGCTCTTCAAATTATTTGTCCTCCTTATGTGTGGTATGATCCATAGAGGGAAGGCCAGAACCTTCCTGTTAGGAAGAACATGTATTCATGATTTAAAGACGTGTTGTCTGGGTGTGCTGAGAGGGCCTGTACAGAGTGGTAAGTGCCTGTATGCCCGAGCAATGTGCATCCAACCGGTGACTTGAGAATGAACAGTGACAGAAGCAGCTGGGTTACTGACGGAATATAAATGGAGGGCACATAGGGTGGATGTTTGTCTTCACTCAAAGGATTGAAGCGTGGTTGGCGCACTAGCAAAGCTGGGTACCAGGAGAAAACATTTGAGGGTTAATGAGATGGTGGTATCCAGAGGTCAAATAAGGTGTCAGAGACACAGAGGTATGAGGATGCTGGTCCCACAGTGAGGGGTGGTCAAAAATCCTTGCTAGCGATTTCTGTCCAACCGTGACCAAATGTTGTGCAGCCCGGCTCCCTCTGTAACTTTTCCCCAGTATCTCTCTATCCTGCAGATGAATGACGCAAGCTTCCCAATGTTTTTCTTGGCCTCATAACCCCAAAGGAGTGCCTGACATTTCTGGCTTAAGGATACTCCCAAAGGGTGCCCTACTGACATTCTCTGAAAAACCTCACTAACCATGCATATTTATGCACCAAACATGGCAAATCCTTACACCTGCAAAGCATCATATCGCACTTGTCAGCTTTGAAGTGGTGTAAGTATTTTTATTTGAGGTTAATATTCATCTCTGCTTCCTCTCCCATCTGAGGACTATGAAGCTGATGTTCCTCTCTCACACGTCCCTTCAAAGAGACAAGTGACACACTCACTGAATCACACAGCAAACATGTATGCTCTGGCACTTTCATCTTCCTGTTTACCTTCCAAACCTTCCCCCTTTTCCACAAATGCAGGCCAGCCATTCCTCATTACTCATTCACTCAGTCATCTCAGTCCTCCACTCCATATGCCCTGCAAGACCAACATGAACAAGAGCTATGTCAGCAAGCAGAAGAAAAGCCTTGGTGTGCTCTTAATTTCATACTGCTGCCCTCTAGTAACGCTACATGGCAATTGCAGCATAATAATTGGACTGAAAAGAGGGCTGTCCTATGCAAATAATGTTCTCCCATGCTTACTTTCTTCTGAGACGGTGGACGGCTTGCGCTGTGATACATTCTCCAACATATGCTCTTCAGCCGAATTCAAAAGCAGACTATCTTCAGCTAAGGATTTTGCCACTCGAAGGTTGCACATGGGGACATCACCCTCATTTAGCGGGGCCCCAAATTGCCTGCAGTCATCCTTTATACAGAACAAGGGCGTTGGAGGGTGTTCTTCAAAGGATGGAAGGGGGTGTTTAAAGCCCCAGCCCAGCCCAGCCCAGCCCAGCCCAGCCCAGCCCAGCCCAGCCCCATGCTGTACTGTGATGCTCCATCCCTTCACCTGCTGCAGCAGGCATGATTCAGACCTGCTGAAGCAAAAGCCTGACTCTGCCCTTGTCTGCCTCTTGAAGAAAACAACTTTTCTAGCTTCTTATTGGACCTAATAAAAGAAGTTTCACTTGCCTCAAACTTTACCCATCATTTCATTAGCCATAGCTCATACTGCAGCTTTATTCATAGCCAACCTCACAGGCACCAAACCCCTGATTTCAGAGATCGGCCCACACCAAAATGAAAAATCACCACCATCCAACCTTCAGTTTAGCACCTTCCTCGCATTCTTGTGCTCAGTTATAAGCCCCGAGGCCACATTTGCGCGCTACAATACACCGAATTTCAAGGACAAAGAATGAATACATTGATAAAGGAAGATAAGGCTTTGTCTCTACTGCACCTACTTGAGAAAAAGGGGGTTGGTAGAAGGTCATGAGGGGAAAGATTTGTCATTTTTGGGCGCACAAAACTAAATAGAGGGGCCACTTTTCTCTTCTGTTTTTCCAAGTGGAAATAAACTTAGGAAATGAAAATAAAAAGACTACATGAACATTTCCCACCTTGAAATACTTTGAAAGCATTGGCAGGATTCGAACCCTTGTCTTGCAGGAGCCTGTGCCATCAGAGGTACAAGACTTACCATTGAGCTATAGCTCCTTGGTGTTCTAGACCCTTGCAGTAGTAACTATAAGCAACATACAGGCCCTGGTGTCATTGCCTGTGGATTCCATTACACATGAAAAGGATGACCATGATATAGGGACGATTTGATAAGATACTAAAAGGGAAGCCAGTGTGGTCCAGTGGGTAAGTTCCTGACTTCCACCCAGACAACCAGGGTTCGAATCCCAGGATCGGCACCAGGTGACAGATGATGGTGCAGCAGAGGTAAGTTGGAGGTGGGCCAGCCAGGTAAGAAAAATGTATGTATGCGTGCGTGCAAGTGCGAGTGCCGTGTAAAAGAGGAGTCATGCCTGGCGAATGTTGATTGCAGAGTGGTTGGTAAGTAGCATGTGTCTGGTGAGAGCAAGGGGAGGGCTCGAGAACAGGAGTTAAGTGGGTTGGAGTGTAGGTGGACTGAGGGATAGGTGTAGGGTGAGTGTAGGGTAGGTGGGTGGGATACCAGGGACAAAGAAGGAGGTCAGGGAAGAGGAACCTGGGACAGAGAAGAGGTGGCAGAGTAGGGCCTGATGTGGGCACTCATGCAGTGGTTCCTTATGAGGGGTGAATTCATAGGGTGGGGAACCCCAATTGTTTTTTACTGCTCCCCCGCTACGCTATCTGATTTGGGGGGGTGGCAGTTGAATTTGTTGGAGCAGTATTAAAAGGGGTTTGGGGGTGCATTATGAATGGTGATGGGGGCACAGAATGGCATGCCTTCTGGGTAATTTTAGGGTGGCTACCCATAGTTTTTATTGATCCCCTCCTCCATTGTGGGGTGCACCACAAAAGGATAGGGCAACAGGGGGGCTAGGGGAGAACCAGGTTTGTGACAGTTTCTATTACCAACCACAAGGGGGCACCATACAATCCTTCTGCGGTTATGGTTTCGAAAGGTACAACAAGGAGAATATGGGGGTATTTTTGCCTGCAGGGCTCCGCAAGATTTTACTGCCACCCTTCCCCTCCGTGCCGCATGGTATAGGGACGCTTGGGAAATTTCTATTGAAAACAGACAGTATAGGGGTTCCCGCTATGAAATCTGAGAGCACACACATTTGCTAAATAAAGGGTTACAGTTGAGCAGACGAATGAGGAAGGGAAAGGGTACCTGTGGCAATAGGTTGGAAGGGTCATAGAGAATAATCATGGCATGCAAATTGGCAGCAGTGCATGTATTGGCAATGTCTGTAGAGAGTTTGGTGTGCTCTTCAAATTATTTGTCCTCCTTATGTGTGGTATGATCCATAGAGGGAAGGCCAGAACCTTCCTGTTAGGAAGAACATGTATTCATGATTTAAAGACGTGTAGTCTGGGTGTGCTGAGAGGGCCTGTACAGAGTGGTAAGTGCCTGTATGCCCGAGCAATGTGCATCCAACCGGTGACTTGAGAATGAACAGTGACAGAAGCAGCTGGGTTACTGACGGAATATAAATGGAGGGCACATAGGGTGGGTGTTTGTCTTCACTCAAAGGATTGAAGCGTGGTTGGCGCACTAGCAAAGCTGGGTACCAGGAGAAAACATTTGAGGGTTAATGAGATGGTGGTATCCAGAGGTCAAATAAGGTGTCAGAGACACAGAGGTATGAGGATACTGGTCCCACAGTGAGGAGTGGTCAAAAATCCTTGCTAGCGATTTCTGTCCAACCGTGACCAAATGTTGTGCAGCCTGGCTCCCTCTGTAACTTTTCCCCAGTATCTCTCTATCCTGCAGATGAATGACGCAAGCTTCCCAATGTTTTTCTTGGCCTCATAACCCCAAAGGAGTGCCTGACATTTCTGGCTTTAGGATACTCCCAAAGGGTGCCCTACTGACATTCTCTGAAAAACCTCCCTAACCATGCATATTTATGCACCAAACATGGCAAATCCTTACACCTGCAAAGCATCATATCGCACTTGTCAGCTTTGAAGTGGTGTAAGTATTTTTATTTGAGGTTAATATTCATCTCTGCTTCCTCTCCCATCTGAGGACTATGAAGCTGATGTTCCTCTCTCACACGTCCCTTCAAAGAGACAAGTGACACACTCACTGAATCACACAGCAAACATGTATGCTCTGGCACTTTCATCTTCCTGTTTACCTTCCAAACCTTCCCCCTTTTCCACAAATGCAGGCCAGCCATTCCTCATTACTCATTCACTCAGTCATCTCAGTCCTCCACTCCATATGCCCTGCAAGACCAACATGAACAAGAGCTATGTCAGCAAGCAGAAGAAAAGCCTTGGTGTGCTCTTAATTTCATACTGCTGCCCTCTAGTAACGCTACATGGCAATTGCAGCATAATAATTGGACTGAAAAGAGGGCTGTCCTATGCAAATAATGTTCTCCCATGCTTACTTTCTTCTGAGACGGTGGACGGCTTGCGCTGTGATACATTCTCCAACATATGCTCTTCAGCCGAATTCAAAAGCAGACTATCTTCAGCTAAGGATTTTGCCACTCGAAGGTTGCACATGGGGACATCACCCTCATTTAGCGGGGCCCCAAATTGCCTGCAGTCATCCTTTATACAGAACAAGGGCGTTCGAGGGCGTTCGAGGGTGTTCTTCAAAGGATGGAAGGGGGTGTTTAAAGCCCCAGCCCAGTCCAGCCCAGCCCAGCACAACCCAGCCCCATGCTGTACTGTGATGCTCCATCCCTTCACCTGCTGCAGCAGGCATGATTCAGACCTGCTGAAGCAAAAGCCTGACTCTGCCCTTGTCTGCCTCTTGAAGAAAACAACTTTTCTAGCTTCTTATTGGACCTAATAAAAGAAGTTTCACTTGCCTCAAACTTTACCCATCATTTCATTAGCCATAGCTCATACTGCAGCTTTATTCATAGCCAACCTCACAGGCACCAAACCCCTGATTTCAGAGATCGGCCCACACCAAAATGAAAAATCACCACCATCCAACCTTCAGTTTAGCACCTTCCTCGCATTCTTGTGCTCAGTTATAAGCCCCGAGGCCACATTTGCGCGCTACAATACACCGAATTTCAAGGACAAAGAATGAATAATTTGATAAAGGAAGATAAGGCTTTGTCTCTACTGCACCTACTTGAGAAAAAGGGGGTTGGTAGAAGGTCATGAGGGGAAAGATTTGTCATTTTTGGGCGCACAAAACTAAATAGAGGGGCCACTTTTCTCTTCTGTTTTTCCAAGTGGAAATAAACTTAGGAAATGAAAATAAAAAGACTACATGAACATTTCCCACCTTGACATACTTTGAAAGCATTGGCAGGATTCGAACCCTTGTCTTGCAGGAGCCTGTGCCATCAGAGGCACAAGACTTACCATTGAGCTATAGCTCCTTGGTGTTCTAGACCCTTGCAGTAGTAACTATAAGCAACATACAGGCCCTGGTGTCATTGCCTGTGGATTCCATTACACATGAAAAGGATGACCATGATATAGGGACGATTTGATAAGATACTAAAAGGGAAGCCAGTGTGGTCCAGTGGGTAAGTTCCTGACTTCCACCCAGACAACCAGGGTTCGAATCCCGGGATTGGCACCATGTGATGGATGAATGCGCAGCAGATGTAAGTTGGAGGTGGGCCAGCCAGGTAAGAAAAGTGTGTGTATATATATATATATAATCTACTGGCGGTCACCAGTAGATAGTTATAGTTAGGACCTATTTTCCATAGGAAATCCGCAACATTCTATTTGAAATAACTCTTGCGTCGGTTGACGAATCTTCGCGAAATTTTCAAACTTTATGGCCCGCTCCGGTCCGCTCCTACCCTGAAAGTTTCGGGGTGATTCGTCAAGCGGGGGCCGAGAAAAAGGGGGTCCCAAAACGTGTTTTCCCATTCATTTTCCCATAGGAAACTTTAGCCACGGCTACAGCCCGAACTGCTGAACGGAATTACACCAAATTTGGCAAAGAGGTAGTTCTTGGTTCAGAAAGAACCCTTTTGTTAAATGGTGTAAATCCGTTCAGTAGTTTCTGAGAATATCAAAAGTAAAAACACATATATATCTGGGCGGAGCCTAACCACACATGTCATCGTGAGATCTGATTGGCTGTCAGCACTTCATCTTGGAATTGCTGGCAGCCATCTTGGGACCAATATAAATGATAGTACCCCATTGAAATGCATTGTAGTGAATCGAAGATTTTGAGGGTTACCAAAAGGAGAACTATAAAGGGTGATAACAGACTTTAGTTACATTAGAATTCATTTGTTGATGGTACCATACTAATTTCAGGAATTGTGGTGTGTTCTAAGGTGATTTTACCCTGTGAAAAACCTTCTGCTGGGATATCATGAATCATGTTTGAGAGAAAACTATTTTCACATGCTTGTCCCATACAGTTTTGGAAGGTGCTCCAGAAGCTAAAATGAGAGCATATTTTCTGTAAAGTCACATTATCTTTCTCAGTCATGTGAGAATGAAGTCTGACATTCTCAGTAAAACATGTACATCCAACAATGGCAGAGACTGTCAGTTGATTCCTTTGTGTTCTACTGCAGCTTCCCAGAGTGTTCTAAAGAACAACTACTGTGAGAAGTTGGCCTGGCATATGCTGTCCACTAATTATAGTGGGCACCTTGCACCAGTCCAAATCGACTCTTATGGTAGGTAGGTTAAAGACAACCTTATTGAAAGCTATCCTAGTGGTAGCTGTGGAGAGCAGCCTTCAGGCTAAGTCTTGAAGGAATGTAAAGCAGCTTGTTTTACCAGTCTATAATCTCTTGAGTGACCAAATGAAAGAGCACCACACCAGGTATATATTCAAAATATATGTATTTATTACTAAACACACCCCTCTAGTCTCTTTATGAGGCTAGAGTTCGAAGTACATAGGTTATAAGATCTTAAATCACAGTAATAGCACAAATACACGTTTGGGCCCTAGGGGCGTACCAAACCATATACCAATAAAGTGGTATGCGAACCACGACTGAACTAGACACTAGGCCTAGAGCCTCTAGAAGTGCTTGGACCACAAGGAACCACCCAAGGTAGTGACACAGGGGACCCACGGGAGACGCGTGCAGTGTAAATACACAACCGCGATACGCCGTTAACTTCTATGGAGAAAGTCGGGATCGGGAAAATAGAGGAAAGGGACACTTAGAAGAGGACTAGGACAAAACCCTTTGAGATCTAGGACTTTGAAGAGTCTCTACCCACGGGAGCACCGGAGTACTCGTGTTACCTCACCCAGGGAAGCCGGGTGCATAGGTGCCTTTCGGGGTCGGGTTTCGTCGTCGGTTCTTATGGCGATCTGCTGCAAAGTGCTGCTGGCGACCAGGAGAAAAGTGTCCGGGTGGATCCAAGAGTGGATCGGAGTTCTGAAGAACCTGAAAGCAGAGGGGACAGAGTCTGGGTCACTAGCCAGTGACCAGGGAGGCGATGGACAGATGCCCACCGATGTCGAGTGCTTCAGATTCGATGACGGTCGTCTTGACTCTTCAGCCACGAGGTCCGGGAGGCGTTGTCGGCGACCAGGAGCAGGATTCGGGCTGTTGCTCGATGTCTGTCGAGTGCAGAGGTGTCGGCGACCAGATTGGACCCAACAAGCCTTGGCAACGGCAAGTCTCGAGTAAGATGTAGATCGTCGATGATGCAGACCAGCAAGGTCTGGGGAACTCACCCAGCGAGGGTAAGTGAGGGCAGGCCTGGAGCAACCAGACTGCCAAGTAAAGAAAAGATTGGCCTTCGTTAAGGGCTACTAGCCAACGGGCTAGCGACCGCGAAGGAGCCTCGTGACGCCGCACGTGGAGCTGGCTTACAGGACACTCGTGGAGTGGGGGCCAGTGATCTTCGGTGCAGGTGGTGCTGGAGGCTAGGGCTACTCGGAGCCCAAAGCACGACTTCTTGGGAGACCCAGAAGATGGTGCACTTGCAAATGTGCTCGGTGTCCAGGGGTCACGGTCTCAAGTCACCCACGATAGCCACGGGCCTCAGCTTTGCTGGGGACTCAGGGTAGCCTCGGGGAAGTCTGAGAATCCACCTCTGGTGATGCGATGACTTCGGCGTCCGACGGGAGCTTCAGTGATGCGAACCGGACAGATGCTTCTTTGGTGCCTGCCAAGCAGGGGAGTCACTCCTTGACCCCAAGGGAGATTCTTCAGTCCTCTAATCGTGAGTAGAGCGTCGAAGGTCCAGGATTCTGTTTCAGAGTTTCGTCCAGGTATAATCTAAAGTCCTAGGGACTGGGTTCCTACCTTTATTCTAAAAATAGGGGATGGACTACTCTGTGGCCCCACCTATGGGTGGGTCAGGGCAGAGGGGTGGCTACACCCCTTTCCCTTTGTCCAGTTCGCGCCAAAGCAGGGGCTGCAAGCCCCTGATCCGGTTTGAACTGGGGTATGCACAGGGACACCAAATGTGCCCCCAGTGCAGGACTTCAAAGCACCCGAAAGTGCTCCCGCCCAGCCCCAATACACATTGTCCTGTCTGGGGAGGTGGTCACACCTCCCTGGGACAGGAAACCTATTGTCCAGGCCTCCCCTGCCGGAGTTTCGTCCAGCAGCAGGAGGCCAGACTCGTGTCTGTGGCAGCAGCATCCATTTTGTGATGCCTGGCTCTGGAAAGAAGTTACCGGACTCGTCAGAGTTAACATGCCTTTCCCTCTAGAAGGGTGGAATGCTACCCCCGCCGCCAGGATTGGCGGGGGGTAGTATTCCAAGATGTTTGACACCAAACACGACATGTTTAGGTGCAGCCATTCCATAGTTAGCATTTTACCGCGAGGATATAATGCGTTTAAGAGTATATGGTCAGGCTGCACTACAAACAGCCTCAGAGATGGTCTCCGAACGCTGCAGAGGGGCCCTGCTCATGCAGGGGCACCCTCTCACATAGGAACCATGCACTCTGCCTTTAGGATTGATAAGGCCTGCCTTAGGAGTGACTTATAGGTTTATATGTGTGTATGCATTTAGTGATATAGGTAACCTATACCACAGCAAGGGGTGCATGCACCACCTTACCCAGGCTGCAGTAGCAGACCTGTGGTGCCAGTTTGGATGGCCTACCAGGGGTGGCATAATACATGCTGCAGCCCCTGGCAGGCCTCTGAGGTACCTATGCCCTTGGTACATAGTATACCATATACTAGGGACTTACAAGGGCACTCCAGATCCCAATCAGTGATGTGCCTAAGGCACATGGAGACCCTTTTAAAGAGGAAACAGCTAGGCTGGGGTTCTGAATAGCAGGGCCCCAGCCAGACTAATGTCGAAAACCAGTGAAGTATCAGCAAAAAGTGGGGGTACCCCTGTGAAGCAGATCCTACTCTCCTACACAACCCCCCCCAAACGTAGGGACATTAAACTAACCTTGCCCAGTTAAGTCTTCATGTTCTAAGTGGAAATACCTAGAGAGTCCATCTGCATTCGCATGGTTACTCCCAGGCCTATGTTCCACTGTAAAGTCCATCCCCTGTAGGGAAATGGACCACCTAAGCAGTTTGGGGTTTTCACCCTTCATTTGTTTTAGCCATAAGAGGGGCTTATGGTCTGTCTGAACCAGGAAGTGTGTACCAAACAAGTATGGCCTCAACTTCTTCAGAGCCCAGACCACAGCAAAGGCCTCCCTCTCTATGGCTGACCAACGTTTCTCTCTAGGGGTCAGCCTTCTGCTAATAAAAGCTACTGGCTGATCCTGACCTTCTTCATTCAATTGTGACAGTACAGCCCCTACCCCCAATTCAGATGCATCAGTTTGAACAATGAACTTCTTGGAGTAATCAGGACTCTGCAGAATTGGAGCAGTGCACATGGCCTGCTTGAGGTCATCAAATGCCTTTTGACAGCTAACTGTCCACTGAACCTTTTTGGGCATTTTCTTAGAAGTTAAGTCATTCAAGGGTGTCACTATTGATCCATACCCCTTGACAAATCTCCTATAGTACCCAGTCAGGCCTAAGAAGGCTCTCACCTGAGTCTGGGTAGTGGGAGCAGTCCAGTCCATGATGGTCTGGATCTTGCTCTGCAAAGGTTGAACCTGGCCTCCACCCACAAGGTGGCCCAGGTACACAACCTGACTCTGCCCTATCTGGCACTTAGTGGCCTTGATAGTCAGGCCTGCCTTTTGCAGGGCCTGTAAAACATTCCTGAGGTGGACCAGGTGATCCTCCCAGGTGGAGCTAAAGACAGCAATATCATCTAGATAAGCTGCACTATAGGCTTCCAGTCCTGTGAGAACTGTGTTCACCAACCTCTGGAAAGTGGCAGGTGCATTTTTCAGACCAAAGGGCATCACCACAAATTGATAATGCCCACTAGGGGTTGAAAATGCTGTTTTGGGCTTTGCAGCATCAGCTAGTCTGATCTGCCAGTAGCCAGCTGTTAGGTCAAATGTGCTGAGATATTTGGCAGAGGCCAAAGTATCTATGAGCTCATCTGCCCTGGGTATTGGATGGGCATCAGTCCTAGTGACTGCATTGAGGCCTCTGTAGTCTACACAAAACCTCATCTCTCTTTTCCCACCACTGGTGTGAGGTTTAGGTACTAGGACTACTGGACTAGCCCAAGGGCTATCTGAGGGCTCAATCACTCCCAATTCCAACATCTTCTGGACTTCAGTCCTGATACAGTCCCTGACATGGTCAGGTTGCCTATAAATCTTGTTTTTAATAGGCAGACTGTCCCCAGTGTCCACTTCATGAGTGCACCAGGTGGTCTGACTGGGTGTCAGTGAAAACATATGTCTAAACTGATTGAGGACTTGCCTGCAATCAGTTTGTTGCTGGGTAGTGAGGCTGCCTGCCAAGGCTGCACCATCAACTGACCCATCGTCAGGGTTCTGTGAGAGCAGGTCAGGGAGTGGGTCACTCTCTTCCTCCTGCCCTTCATCAGTAGCCATGAGCAAGCCCATGTCTGCCCTGTCCACATATGGCTTAAGTCTGTTGACATGGAGAACCCTTTGGGGACTCCTGGGTGTTCCCAGGTCTACTAAGTAAGTGACCTCACCCTTCTGCTCAACAATAGTGTGGGGTCCACTCCATTTGTCTTGGAGAGCTGCTGGGGCCACTGGCTCCAACACCCACACCTTCTGTCCTGGCTGGTAAACAGTCAGAACAGCCTTTTGGTCATGCCAGGCCTTCTGCAGTTCCTGGCTAGCCTCAAGGTTTTTGGTTGCCTTTTTCATGTACTCAGCCATCCTGGAGCGGAGACCAAGTACATAGTCCACTATATCTTGCTTTGGGGGCTTGAGAGGTAACTCCCATCCTTCCTTCACCAAGCACAGTGGACCCCTCACAGGGTGGCCAAACAGAAGTTCAAAAGGGCTGTAACCAACCCCCTTCTGAGGCACCTCCCTATATGCGAATAAAAGGCAGGGCAAGAGTATGTCCCATCTACGCCTAAGCTTTTCTGGGAGCCCTTTAATCATGCCCTTCAAGGTTTTGTTGAATCTCTCAACTAAACCATTGCATTGTGGGTGATAGGGTGTGGTGAACTTATAAGTAACTCCACACTCCTTCCACATTGCTTTTAAGTAACCAGACATGAAGTTTGCACCCCTGTCTGATACTACCTCCTTAGGAAAGCCCACTCTTGAGAAGATTCCCAGGAGGGCCCTTGCCACCACAGGTGCTGTAGTGGTCCTGAGGGGAATAGCTTCTGGGTACCTGGTGGCATGATCCACTACCACCAGGATAAACCTGTGCCCAGAGGCTGTTTGGGGATCCATGGGACCAACAATGTCAATCCCTACCCTCTCAAAGGGCACCCCCACCACAGGTAGTGGTATCAGGGGGGCCTTTGTAGTGCCACCTGCTTTGCCACTGGCTTGGCAGGTTACACAGGAGCGACAAAACTCCTTACTGTCTTCAGACATGTGGGGCCAGTGAAAGTGAGGGACAATTCTGTCCCAAGTCTTGTTCTGGCCCAGGTGTCCTGCTAAGGGAATATCATGGGCTAGGGTCAATAGGAAGCCCCTGAACTTCAAAGGTATTACCAACCTCCTGGTAGCACCAGGCTTGGGGTCTCTACTCTCTGAGTACAGGAGTCCATCATCCCAATACACTGTATGGGGACCACTAGCTTTCCCAGCAGCCTCAGCAGCAGCTTGCTGTCTGAGGGGTTCAAGGGAGGGGCAGCTCTGCTGCTCCTGGCTCAGATCTGCCCTAGAAGGTCCCCCTGTCCCCAAGAACTCAACCTGTTCAGGTTCAAGTTCCTCTGGGACAGTTCCTTCTTCAGGGCTGAGATCATCCCCCTCAAGGGACTGATCTTCCTCCTGAGCCAAGGGGAAGGCACTGCCTTAACCCTACTACTCCTCCTCTTGGAAGGCACTTGGTCCATTCTTCCAGAATCCAAGGCCTGTTCAGTTTTAGACAGTTTAGCTTGTGACCTGGTCACAGCAAACACATCTGCAGGGATCCCCAGCATTTCTGCATGGGTCCTGAGCTCCACTTCTGCCCAAGCAGAAGTCTCTAAGTCATTGCCAAGCAAGCATTCGACTGGTAGGTTTGCACTTACCACAACCTTCTTAAGGCCAGTTACCCCTCCCCAGGAGAAGTTAACAACTGCCAGAGTATGGTCTGTTCTGACATTGCTAGCATTGGTCACTTGGTACATTTCACCAAGTATAACTTGCCCAGGTAGCACAAGGTCTTGTGTCACCATTGTGACACTTGCCCCTGTGTCCCTAAATGCCAAAGCCTCTCGTCCATTGATTAAAGGCTGTTGTCTGTACTTGCCCAGATTACTGGGACTCACAGTGGAGGTCACATCCATGCCTCCATCACAGACTAACACAGCCTGAGTCAGTTCCCTGACTAAGTCAGAGCCCAACTCAGTTCCCAGGGTGAACCCTACTAAACCCTTTGCTGGAGCACCTCCACCAACTGTACTAGGGGGAACAGGTGCCTTAGGGGCATTGGTGGGTGCTGGACTGGAGTCTTTGGACTTGGTGCAATCACTGGTCCAGTGGGTCTTTTGCTTACAGACCTTGCACCATGGTTTTCTTTGGCCTTTACCCTTGGTAGACTGGGAATCCCCACCAGAAGAAGATTTTTGGGGGCCTGATGAAGACTTTTGATCTTTACCCTTCTCCCCACCCTTGTCAGAGTTCTTAGCATCTTGCTTCTTGGTTTCCCCACCTTGGTTCTGTACCTTCTGCTTCACCCTGGTTCTGACCCATTTGTCTGCCTTCTTTCCCAATTCTTGGGGAGAGGTCAGATCAGAGTCAACCAGGTACTGATGCAACAGCTGGTTTTGACAGTTATTAAGAATCTGCTCCCTCATTATCAGATTATACAATCCTGAGAAGTCACACACCTTACTGCCCATCAACCAGCCTTCCAGAGCCTTGGCAGAACAATCCACATAGTCTACCCAGTCTTGAGTCTGTGCTTTTTGGGTGTCTCTGAACTTCAACCTGTACTGTTCAGTGGTTAGGCCAAACCCATCAATAAGAGCACTCTTCAAGACCTTGTAATTATCAGCATCCTCCTCTCTAACAGTGAGGAGCTTGTCTCTACCTTTGTCAGCAAAGGAGAGCCACAAGATTGCTGCCCACTGCTCCTGAGGGACCTTCTGTACTTTACAGGCCCTCTCTAAAGCAGTTATCCATTTGTGGATGTCATCCCCACTCTGGTAGGGAGGGACAATCTTGCTCAGGTTCCTATGGTCATAGGACCTTTCCCTATCTCTAGGGACATGGCTGCCACCATGGGACTCTAGTCCCAACTTTCTTCTCTCTTTAAGGAGATCTAGGGATTCTCTATCTAAAGCCAATTGCTTCTTCCTGATCTCCAGTTGAGTTTCCTCATACTGGACCAGTCTCTTTCTTCTCTCATGAGAGGATTCCCTCCTGTGAGAAGAAACAGAGCTCCCTATTGAGGTGCCAGAGTGGTTAGACTCCTGAGAAGGAGACCTAGACTTTCTGAGCACACTCATAATCCTTCCTGGGGGGACAAAGGTGTGGTTCTCAAGATCCTCATCTTCATCTTCCCCAGAAGGGATTGGGTTTTCCAGGTCAGGGTCATTGTCACCCTCCTGGTCAGTTTCAGAGGGGGCTGGGGGTAGTAGTACCCCTGGCCCCTTCCTCATCTGCTGGCCCACCCTCTGCTCCTACCCCTTCAGTCTCTGAAGACTTACTAAGATCATAAGCCACCAACAACTCCTGGAGGTGTTGGGTGGTGGGACTTTGGCCTGTCCTTAATTTCCTCACGTTACACAAAGCTCTCAGTTCCAAGAATGGGAGTGTGTCATACTTGGAGGGGAAGCTCAATGGCTTCCTGCAGGGCATCTCTAGATCCTGCTTTTAAAGACATTACTAGTGTGGTGTGGTGTATGCACTACCTACTCTAGTGTGGCCTACTAAACTCTCTTGAGTTGTAGAAAGGGTTGTGCTATCCCTTAACACACAACTCTAAGTTCAGTAGAACTTACTGATATTCTAAGCTTAAATTATATGTACCTTAGGTACCTTTAGTGGTTTTCAGTTGATCAATTCAATTGAGATTATCTGGTAAAACAATAGCAAGCTGGAATCCCACACGCTGCACACCAATGTGAGAAGTTGGCCTGGCATATGCTGTCCACTAATTATAGTGGGCACCTTGCACCAGTCCAAATCGACTCTTATGGTAGGTAGGTTAAAGACAACCTTATTGAAAGCTATCCTAGTGGTAGCTGTGGAGAGCAGCCTTCAGGCTAAGTCTTGAAGGAATGTAAAGCAGCTTGTTTTACCAGTCTATAATCTCTTGAGTGACCAAATGAAAGAGCACCACACCAGGTATATATTCAAAATATATGTATTTATTACTAAACACACCCCTCTAGTCTCTTTATGAGGCTAGAGTTCGAAATACATAGGTTATAAGATCTTAAATCACAGTAATAGCACAAATACACGTTTGGGCCCTAGGGGCGTACCAAACCATATACCAATAAAGTGGTATGCGAACCACGACTGAACTAGACACTAGGCCTAGAGCCTCTAGAAGTGCTTGGACCACAAGGAACCACCCAAGGTAGTGACACAGGGGACCCACGGGAGACGCGTGCAGTGTAAATACACAACCGCGATACGCCGTTAACTTCTATGGAGAAAGTCGGGATCGGGAAAATAGAGGAAAGGGACACTTAGAAGAGGACTAGGACAAAACCCTTTGAGATCTAGGACTTTGAAGAGTCTCTACCCACGGGAGCACCGGAGTACTCGTGTTACCTCACCCAGGGAAGCCGGGTGCATAGGTGCCTTTCGGGGTCGGGTTTCGTCGTCGGTTCTTATGGCGATCTGCTGCAAAGTGCTGCTGGCGACCAGGAGAAAAGTGTCCGGGTGGATCCAAGAGTGGATCGGAGTTCTGAAGAACCTGAAAGCAGAGGGGACAGAGTCTGGGTCACTAGCCAGTGACCAGGGAGGCGATGGACAGATGCCCACCGATGTCGAGTGCTTCAGATTCGATGACGGTCGTCTTGACTCTTCAGCCACGAGGTCCGGGAGGCGTTGTCGGTGACCAGGAGCAGGATTCGGGCTGTTGCTCGATGTCTGTCGAGTGCAGAGGTGTCGGCGACCAGATTGGACCCAACAAGCCTTGGCAACGGCAAGTCTCGAGTAAGATGTAGATCGTCGATGATGCAGACCAGCAAGGTCTGGGGAACTCACCCAGCGAGGGTAAGTGAGGGCAGGCCTGGAGCAACCAGACTGCCAAGTAAAGAAAAGATTGGCCTTCGTTAAGGGCTACTAGCCAACGGGCTAGCGACCGCGAAGGAGCCTCGTGACGCCGCACGTGGAGCTGGCTTACAGGACACTCGTGGAGTGGGGGCCAGTGATCTTCGGTGCAGGTGGTGCTGGAGGCTAGGGCTACTCGGAGCCCAAAGCACGACTTCTTGGGAGACCCAGAAGATGGTGCACTTGCAAATGTGCTCGGTGTCCAGGGGTCACGGTCTCAAGTCACCCACGATAGCCACGGGCCTCAGCTTTGCTGGGGACTCAGGGTAGCCTCGGGGAAGTCTGAGAATCCACCTCTGGTGATGCGATGACTTCGGCGTCCGACGGGAGCTTCAGTGATGCGAACCGGACAGATGCTTCTTTGGTGCCTGCCAAGCAGGGGAGTCACTCCTTGACCCCAAGGGAGATTCTTCAGTCCTCTAATCGTGAGTAGAGCGTCGAAGGTCCAGGATTCTGTTTCAGAGTTTCGTCCAGGTATAATCTAAAGTCCTAGGGACTGGGTTCCTACCTTTATTCTAAAAATAGGGGATGGACTACTCTGTGGCCCCACCTATGGGTGGGTCAGGGCAGAGGGGTGGCTACACCCCTTTCCCTTTGTCCAGTTCGCGCCAAAGCAGGGGCTGCAAGCCCCTGATCCGGTTTGAACTGGGGTATGCACAGGGACACCAAATGTGCCCCCAGTGCAGGACTTCAAAGCACCCGAAAGTGCTCCCGCCCAGCCCCAATACACATTGTCCTGTCTGGGGAGGTGGTCACACCTCCCTGGGACAGGAAACCTGTGTCCAGGCCTCCCCTGCCGGAGTTTCGTCCAGCAGCAGGAGGCCAGACTCGTGTCTGTGGCAGCAGCATCCATTTTGTGATGCCTGGCTCTGGAAAGAAGTTACCGGACTCGTCAGAGTTAACATGCCTTTCCCTCTAGAAGGGTGGAATGCTACCCCCGCCGCCAGGATTGGCGGGGGTAGTATTCCAAGATGTTTGACACCAAACACGACATGTTTAGGTGCAGCCATTCCATAGTTAGCATTTTACCGCGAGGATATAATGCGTTTAAGAGTATATGGTCAGGCTGCACTACAAACAGCCTCAGAGATGGTCTCCGAACGCTGCAGAGGGGCCCTGCTCATGCAGGGGCACCCTCTCACATAGGAACCATGCACTCTGCCTTTAGGATTGATAAGGCCTGCCTTAGGAGTGACTTATAGGTTTATATGTGTGTATGCATTTAGTGATATAGGTAACCTATACCACAGCAAGGGGTGCATGCACCACCTTACCCAGGCTGCAGTAGCAGACCTGTGGTGCCAGTTTGGATGGCCTACCAGGGGTGGCATAATACATGCTGCAGCCCCTGGCAGGCCTCTGAGGTACCTATGCCCTTGGTACATAGTATACCATATACTAGGGACTTACAAGGGCACTCCAGATCCCAATCAGTGATGTGCCTAAGGCACATGGAGACCCTTTTAAAGAGGAAACAGCTAGGCTGGGGTTCTGAATAGCAGGGCCCCAGCCAGACTAATGTCGAAAACCAGTGAAGTATCAGCAAAAAGTGGGGGTACCCCTGTGAAGCAGATCCTACTCTCCTACAACTACAGTGCTAACAACCTTACTTATGACACAAGTATGGCACACCTGAAGCCATCTTGATTGGAATAAACTGGTAACACTTAAAACATTTAATTTAAAAAGTAACAAAATGATGGGGTTCATTTTGTCATAGAAATTATGGTTAGTGCTGTAGAAAGAAAAATTAGGACATGTTTCAAGTGTGATCTCAAATATCTTCCTGTTATATTTCAACAGGAGCAGCCTGTCAGTTGATGCCTTTGTGTTCTACTGCAGCTTCCCAGAGTGTTCTAAAGAACAACTAGAGCGCTAACAGTCTTACTTATGACAAAAGTATGGCACACCTGAAGCCATCTTGATTGGAATAAACTGGTAACACTTAAAACATTTAATTTAAAAAGGAACAAAAGGAGGGGGTTCATTTTGCCATAGAAATTATGGTCAGTGCTGTAGAAAGAAAAATTAGGACATGTTTTAAGTGAGATCTCAAATATCTTCCTGTTATATTTCAACAGGAGCAGCCTGTCAGTTGATGCCTTTGTGTTCTACTGCAGCTTCCCAGAGTGTTCTAAAGAATAACTAGAGTGCTAACAGTCTTATTTATGACAAAAGTATGGCACACCTGAAGCCATCTTGATTGGAATAAACTGGTAACACTTAAAACATTTAATTTAAAAAGGAACAAAATGAGGGGTTCATTTTGCCATAGAAATTATGGTTAGTGCTGCAAAAAGAAAATTTAGGGCATGTTTTAAGTGAGATCTCAAATCCTCTTCTATTTCATTAGAAAATTCTGACATGCAGACTGAAACAATCACTTTCAATACCAGCAGTAGACTTCCAGTTAACTCCTTGGTGAGCAGTAGCTTTACTACAGTGATCTAATGAACAACTAGAGTGCTAACATTCTGAATTTATGGCAAATGTGTGACACATCTCAATGCCTTCTTGATGGAATCAAAGTAAAAACTGAAAGCATTTCCTACTGAGGAGACTGTAGTAAATGAGGAAATTAGGAAACTTCATAACAAATAAGTCTCCCAAGATGGCCACCAGAGAAAAAAGAGCCCAAATGTAGCACAAATATCACCTAGAGGTAGCCCATGTATAGCCCAATGACAGAAGTGTGCAAAACACTTTTTATTTTTTTGCAGTTTTATGTAGTGCAGACTGGTCAGGTATTGGAGTGCTTTACATGAGCATTGGTTACATCACACAAGGACAAATTCATGTTGGTTGACCCCTACACTACCCAAACACCACTGCACTACCCTAAACCCTAAAACACTACCCCCAGCACGACTCCCTTCACTACCCAAACACAACTGCACTACCCTAAACCCTAAATCTACCCCCTACACTACACAAATACCACTGCACTACCCTAAACCCTAAAACACTAGAACCCAGCACGACCCCCTACAGTACACAAACACCACTGCACTACCCTAAACCACTACCCCCTACACTACACAAACACCATTGCACTACCCTAAACCCTAAAACACTACCCCCAGCATGACCCCCTACACTACCCAAACACCACTGGACTACCCTAAACCCTAAAACACTACCCCCAGCACGACTCCCTACACTACCTAAACACCACTGCACTAAACCCTAAATCTACCCCCAGCATGACCCCCTACACTACACAAACACCACTGCACTACCCTAAACCCTAAAACACTACCCCCAGCACGACCCCCTACACTACCCAAACACCACTGCACTACCCTAAACCACTAACCCCAGCATGACCCCTACACTACCCAAACACCACTGCACTGCCCTATACCCTAAAACACGACCCCGTACATTACACAAACACAACTGCACTACCCTAAACCTAAAACACTACCCACAGCATGACCCCCTACACTACACAAACACCACTGCACTACCCTAAACCCTAAAACACTACCCCCTACACTACACAAACACCACTGCCCTACCCTAAACCCTAAAACACAACCCCCAGCATGACCCCCTACACTACACAAATACCACTGCACTACCCTAAACCCCCTACACTATACAAACACCACTGCATTACTCTAAACCCTAAAACACTACCCCCAGCACGACCCCATCACAACACAAACACCACTGCACTACCCTAAACCCTAAATCGACCCCCAGCACGACCCCCTACACTACCCAAACACCACTGCCATACCCTAAAACACTACCCCCAGCATGAACCCCTACACTACCCAAACACCACTGCACTACCCTAAACCTTAAAACACTACCCCCAGCACTACCTCCTACACTACACAAACACCACTGCACTACCCTAAACCCTAAAACACTACCCCCAGCACAACCCCCTACACTACCCAAACACCACTGCACTACCCTAAACCCTAAATCTACCCCCTACACTACCCAAACACCACTGCACTACCCTAAACCATAAAACACTAACCCCAGCATGACCCCCTACACTACACAAACACCACTGGACTACCCTAAAACACTACCACCAGCATGACCCCCTACACTACTCAAACACCACTGCACTACCCTAAACCCTAAAACACTAACCCAGCACGACCCCCTACACTACCCATACACCACTGCACTACCCTAAAGCCTAAAACACTACCCCAAGCATGACCCCCTACACTACTGCACTACCCTAAACCCTAAAACACTACCCCCAGCACGACCCCCTACACCACCCGAACACCACTGCACTACCCTAAACCCTAGAAAAGAAACCCCCACCCCATGCCCAATCCCCCTTACCTCTCACTCCTCGTGGTTCCTCTCTCCTCGTGGTTCCTGCTTCACGTTGTCTCTGAGGGCGGTGCACGTTGTTGTGAGGAAACGGAACAGCCTCTGTTTCCTTACAACGACATGGATCGTCTACATGTTTTTAGAACGCATGGTCATTTACCATACATACCTTTACAACAAAATTCGTTGTAAAGGCATGTGTGGTAAATGACCATGCGTTCTAAAAAATGCGTAGTAATGACTTCGTGATGTACAACGCATGCGTGGTAATGCATGCGTTGTAATGGTATCGCAAACTAAAAAGTCGTTGTAACGGCTGTTTACCGATCGAAGCTGGCCCCTGTTCGTCAGTGAGACGTTTATTTGATTAATTAGGAGGAATGAATGTGTTTTTTTTTACCGAAAAGTGCATTCCCGGCTGTTGTATTGTGAAAGTGTCCACGTGGCCTGGTTTCACTTCCGGTGAGAGAGTGGAAGAGTCTGTTTGGATCTAAAGGAGTTCTGTTGTTGGACGGGGCCGGCGCGACATGTCATCAGAAAACATAGCTAATGGAAAGCGTCCTCCCTGAAGTGTGGAGCAGTGCCATGAGAGGTCAACGAGTGTGCGTCCCACCGCAGTATGACCGTACCTCGTGACCCATGTGCCACCTCCAGGGTACGGGAGGCAGAAGCGGCATCGCAGGTCCTCTTGAAGACCGTTGTAGCACTAATTCTACATTTTGGTACTAGGGCATTTTAACTTCGTTGTTCCTGCCAGATACAAAGAGAAGATCCTGTGTTATTCAGTGCCCTCGTTACCTTTTTTGTGGGTTGTGGTGCTTGTCACTTCGCTGCCCTGCTGGTGCCCACGACTGGGCACCCCACCTCGTGTGCCATCTGCAGGACCTCTGCCCTCGGATCACTGGTTTCGGTTTCTGGAGTGGCAACATAAACAGTTGCTCCCAAAGGACAAGCCTGAACACTTAGGTGAATATCCCCTGCACCAGCATTCCACGGAAATTCTTTCCTAGCTCTCCCACGTCAACGAGGACGTCATAATAGCACGGCTCCGCTCGCGACACCGGATGACATCATCGGAGCCATAAGAGAACCTCGTCGGCGTGCTGACGTCAGTTCCACCCATTTTTTCCATGTCACCGAGGCAAACAGGGGACCGAGACATTTTCACATGTATACATAGTATAATAAATATATATATTCACTGAAAAAACCATAGGTTTCAGGCACGTTATAGTTAGAAATTAGCATTTAAAAAACCTTAGAAATTCACTGAAAAAACCATAGGTTTCAGGCACGTTATAGTTAGAAATGAGCATTTAAAAAACCTTAGAAATTCACTGAAAAAACCATAGGTTTCAGGGGCGTTATAGTTAGTTGGACATTTCACTCGTACAAAACCATAGAAATTCCCTCTGCTGATGACGTCACATATTACATCACTCATGACATGGTCAGTGACATCACTCATGACATCACTGATGACATCTCAAATGACATCACTGATGACCTCACTGATGACATCATCCAGTGAATGAGTGTTTTTCTGAAAATTAAATATGTTTTATATATGTATATCTCAAGGTCGATGGAAGAATAAATGGGTATATAAGTGTCTAAATGGATGATTTTGTTTTGTAAAATTGATTGTATAACTGACTAAGTGTATCTTAGTGAATACATGGGTTAGTGAGTAATGTTTAAATATGAAAATATCTGTATCAGTCTCTCACTTTGTGTATAAGTGGCTGCATGGGTTGGTGAGTAGCTACATGAGTGTCTATATGGGTTATTAGTTGGTTTTTTGAGTATCAGTATGAGTGTCTGAGTGTCTGTATGGTTCGGTGGGGGTATTACTTAGTGCATAGATGCATGAATGAGTGACTCACTGTTTGTATGTGTTGAAGACAGCATGTGTGCAGGACTGTATAGGTGGATGAGTATGTGTATGGGTGTGTTAGTGAGTGAATGACTGTCTCAATAGTGTCTTTATGAGTAACTACATATGTTTTAAACTAGTATATGTGAGTATTGGTGTGTATATGTGAGAGATTGGAAGAGTTCCTGTACAAATAAGTAGGTGTTTCTATAAGTGATTGTTTAAGAGAGTAAGTATGTGTAAGTTTCTGTAGAAGTAAGTGTGGTAGTGTGTGTATAACTGTATATGCAAGTAAATGGATGTTTGATACTTTGTTTGCATGTGTGACTATGTGTGTGAGTAACTCTATGGATGAGTGGCGGTGTGTAACAGGATGTATAGGTGTATGAGTACATATGATGAGTGAGTACATGTATGAATGACTGTATAGGGACTGTTGGTGAATGAGTGGATGTGTGTGTAGATCTTGGAATTACTGAATAGGTGTGTTGTAACTGGTATTGGTATGTCCATTGTTTTGAAAATGTTAGTTTGTATTTTTGAGTGTGTGTATCAAAGGTTATATTAGGGTGAGAGGAGGTCTGCCACTCTATCACAAGGATGATGTCATCAGTGATGTCATTTGAGATGTCATCAGTGATGTCATGAGTGATGTCACTGACCATGTCATGAGTGATGTAATATGTGACGTCATCAGCAGTGCATTGTGGGCGCGCGAGTTATAGTTAGCTGAACTAACTATAACGGGGAATTTCTATGGTTTTGTACGAGTGAAATGTCCAACTAACTATAACGCCCCTGAAACCTATGGTTTTTTCAGTGAATTTCTAAGGTTTTTTAAATGCTCATTTCTAACTATAACGTGCCTGAAACCTATGGTTTTTCAGTGAATATATATATATATATATATATAGGGATCCCACAACGCCGTACATTCTCACTTCCCTTCCTCTGGGAAAAACGGACTGCGAGACCTCAATTTCGTGCTTGAATTAATTTATTTTGCCACCATTTTCGCCATGCCGCGTTTCGGTCTCACTCGGCCTTGATCACATGACGCGCTATGGAGTTGCCACGATATTTTTAAAGTGCAAGTGTGCCCACACGTGATACTTAGGCTACATGGACATAAACAACATACTTTTCCTGTTCAGTAAATTCTGTGCAATCTACAATTCAATGTGCAAAATGCTGCCATAAATAAGATTTCTTCACTTATTTAAAACCAGGTTTAAATACTAAAATTAATTCATAGAATAATTTAGGTAAAATACCAACGTCATTGTTCTAAAAACGTTTCTATGTATAAAAGCAATGTTTGTTAAAACACACAACGTCACATTAAATCCTATTTGAGTCCACATTGTTTCAATAAGAAAAGAAAATAAAGTTTGTAAAATCATATATTATGCATGTTACAGGTTTACTTTACATTATATTTTCTTGCAAACTATACATGATTCATGTTTAATCTGCTGGTAGTGATACTACCTGGACTTTCAATTTATCTACGTTTTTGTGTCTCTGGTTTTGCAAACATTATTATTTATGATTTCCTATGCACATTTATACAAATCACTACATTTAAAAACTGATTACATTTTCTGTATGCTCTAAATTCCAATTTAAAGTGCAAGTGCAAGAATAAATAAAGTGCTACCATTAAAACTAGTTAATTCATAAAAGACGTGTGTTAAAATATCTGTGTTAATTTCATTATGACATAATGTCGTTGCGGCGATGTGTTTAAAGAACCTTTTGTATTTTTCCATCCTTATTTTATTCATAAGCATGTATGGAAGTCTTCACTGGAGTTATGTCCATTCGGAGTCTTAGTGTCTAGTTCTAAGATATATTTTGTCTCAAGGAGAAGAAGTTTGGCCTCACAATTGCCTCCTCTTCTGGACACGGGAATAGAATCATTTAAAAAATGTTAACATATCCAAATTGTTGTCGTGTTTCTCTTTAAAATGTCTTGCCATCTGATACGTGGGGTCACTGTTGGTAATGGCCCTCATGTGCTGCAGTATACGTTTGTGGGCCTGTAGTTTAGTACTGCCCACATACTGCAGCCCACAAGGGCAACCCACCACGTACACCACATACTCCGTCCGGCATGTTAGAAACTTGGATATCTTAATTGGATACTGTGAAAATGGGGTGTTATATATGATTTTGTTGATCCCACATTTGCACGCTCGGCAATTGTTGCATTTCACAAATCCTCTGCGAGCAGTTAACCAATTGGATGATGGTTTAATTTCAGGGCTACTGCTCACTATTGAATCTTTCATGGATTGTGATTTCCTATAGGTAATACTAGGATATTTTGGCATCATTTTACCAATTACCGGATCGCTGCGCACTATCGACCAATTTTTGTTCACAATTTTGCGCAGTGAGTTGTGTTGTTGGCTGTATGTTACTATTAGTCTGGTTTCATTGCTAGTAGTCTCATTCTGATCCTTTGTTACTTTTGCTTTTTTGTTAGTAATGCTTGTCTGTCTTGTCGATTTGCTTTCTCCCTCGCTATATCAATGATATTAGTTTTGTAGCCTCTCTCAATAAATCGTTCTTTACTAAGCTGTTGAGCCTCCCTTAGGTCCTGTTCTGTACTACATGCTCTTCTTATCCTCAGCATTTCTCCATATGGTATGCTATGGATCAAATGCTGAGGATGATGACTAGTAGCATGCAGGAGACTATTGCCAGCTGTTGGCTTACGATAGAGGCGGGTTTTCAATCTTCTGATTTTTTTATGTATACTTCCAAATCAAGGAAGTATACTGAGCAATCGCTTATAGTAGCAGTAAATTTTAGATTCAGCTCATTTTGATTGATGTTCTTAACAAACTCATCTGCTGTTTTTCTTGTTCCCCGCCATATGACAAATAAATCATCTATATAGCGTAGCCATAATCTTATATGGCTGTCCACAACTTGTTTGTGTTGTTTATTCAAAACCATTTCCTAACACCAACCCATGTGGAGGCAGGAGTAGCTAGGGGAAAAGCATGCCCCCATAGCTACTCCTCGGATTTGTTGTAGGATTTGATTCTGAAACAGAAAATAATTATTGTTTAGACAGTACATAATCATTGTAATTAGCATCTTATTGTGTTGGGCCAGCTGTAAGGGTCTGGAATTTAAATAATGCTCAGTTGCCCTTACCCCATCTTTATGATATATGCTTGTATATAAAGATGTTACATCTAAACATATTAATAAATCATCTGCTTGCCATACATAGTCATTGATGTGCCTTAGAAAATCACTTGTGTCTTGTACAAATGAGGGTAAACTTCTGACATAGTCTTGTAAAAAGAAGTCAATGTATTTAGATGTATTTTCCAGTAAACTGCCCTTCGCCGAGATTATTGGTCGACCTGGAGGTGTATTAACATTTTTGTGCAGTTTTAGAATAAAATATACGACGGGCATAATGGGATGTTCATTTTTAAAAAATTTAAACTCATCCATACTGAGTAAACCCGCACTTAGCCAACCGTTCAATTTGGAATAGTATTCGTTCCATGCTGCCCGAACTATTTGTACATTGTTCTTTTTGTAGCAGCTTTTGTCCTCCAGTTGTAGATTTGCTTCTGCCATATACATGTCTTTTGGCCATATGACCAAATTGCCTCCTTTGTCAGAGTTTCTAAGAATTATTTGATTGCAATTTTTTCATCAGTCTATTATATGCATTTTGTTGGAAATTGTACTTTTTAGCAGTTCTGTTGGTTTGGATATATATATAGAGAGATGTATAGAGATTTATAGACCGAGATATAGAGATTTATAGTGAGCTATAGAGATTTGTAGAGAGATTTAGTGATTTATTTAGAGAGATATAGAGAGAGATGTAGATGGAGGTAGAGGTAGATGGAGATACAGGTAGATAGACGTAGATGGAGATAGAGTTAGTTAGATGTAGATAGATTTACAGGTAGATGGAGGTAGATAGAAATATGTGGAGTAGATGTGGAGTAGATGTAGAGAGATGTAGATAGATGTAGATAGACGAAGGTAGATAGCTGAAGATAGCTGTAGATAGCTGTAGATAGCTGTAGATAGCTGTAGATGAAGATAGATCTAGATCGATGAAGATAGAGGTAGATATAGATAGATATAGATAGATGTAGATAGATGTAGATAGAGGTAGATAGATGTAGATAGAGGTAGATAGAGGTAGATAGATGTAGATAGATGTAGATAGAGGTAGATAGATGTAGATAGATGTAGATAGCTGTAGATAGCTGTAGATAGCTGTAGATAGCTGAAGATAGCTGAAGATAGCTGTAGATAGCTGTAGATAGCTGAAGATAGCTGAAGATAGCTGAAGATAGAGATAGATGAAGATAGAGATAGATGAAGATAGAGGTAGATGAAGATAGAGGTAGATGAAGATAGAGGTAGATGAAGATAGAGGTAGATAGCTGTAGATAGCTGTAGATAGCTGTAGATAGGTGTACATAGATGAAGATAGCTGTAGATGAAGATAGATGTAGATAGATGTAGATGAAGATAGATGTAGATAGATGTAGATAGATGTAGATAGATGTAGATAGATGTAGATAGACGTAGATAGATGTAGATAGACGTAGATAGACGTAGATAGATGTAGATAGACGTAGATAGACGTAGATATATTTGTAGATAGATGTAGACAGAGATAGATATAGATAGATGAAGATCGATGTAGATCAAGGTAGATGGAGGTAGATAGATGAAGATGTAGATAGATGGAGATATAGATAGATGGAGATAGAGGTAGATGAAGATGGAGATAGATGAAGATAGAGATAGATGAAGATAGAGATAGATGAAGATAGAGATAGATGAAGATAGAGATAGATGAAGATAGAGATAGATGAAGATGTAGATAGAGGTAGATAGAGGTAGATAGAGGTAGATAGATGTAGATAGAGGTAGATAGAGGTAGATAGAGGTAGATAGATGTAGATAGATGTAGATAGAGGTAGATAGAGGTAGATAGAGGTAGATAGATGTAGATAGAGGTAGATGGAGGTAGATGGAGGTAGATGTAGATAGATGTAGATAGATGTAGATAGATGTAGATAGCTGTAGATAGCTGAAGATATAGATAGCTGAAGATATAGATAGCTGAAGATATAGATAGCTGAAGATATAGATAGCTGAAGATAGAGATAGATGAAGATAGAGATAGATGAAGATAGAGATAGATGAAGATAGAGATAGATGAAGATATAGATAGATGAAGATATAGATAGAGGTAGATAGATGTAGATAGATGTAGATAGCTGTAGATAGCTGTAGATGAAGATAGCTGTAGATGAAGATAGCTGTAGATGAAGATAGCTGTAGATGAAGATAGATGTAGATAGATGTAGATAGATGAAGCTAGATGAAGCTAGATGTAGATAGATGTAGATAGATGTAGATAGATGTAGATAGACGTAGATAGATGTAGATAGACGTAGATAGATGTAGATAGACGTAGATATATTTGTAGATAGATGTAGACAGAGAGAGGTAGATATAGATAGATGAAGATCGATGTAGATCAAGGTAGATGGAGGTAGATAGATGAAGATGTAGATAGATGGAGATATAGATAGATGGAGATAGAGGTAGATGGAGGACGAGAGATCTAGATAGATGTAGATAGATCTAGATAGATGAAGATAGATGAAGATAGATGGAGATAGAGGTAGATAGATGTAGATGTAGATGGATGTAGGTGTAGATAGATGTAGGTGTAGATAGATGTAGGTAGGTGTAGATGGATGTAGGTGTAGATGGATGTAGGTGTAGATGGATGTAGGTGTAGATGGATGTGGGTGTAGATGGATGTGGGTGTAGATGGATGTGGGTGTAGATGGATGTGGGTGTAGATGGATGTGGGTGTAGATGGATGTGGGTGTAGATGGATGTGGGTGTAGATGGATGTAGGTGTAGATGGATGTAGGTGTAGATGGATGTAGGTGTAGATGGATGTAGGTGTAGATGGATGTAGGTGTAGGTAGAGGTATATATAGATGTAGATAGATGTAGGTGTAGATAGAGGGTAGATGTAGATAGATGCAGATGTAGAGGTAGGTGTAGATAGAGGTAGGTGTAGATAGATGTAGGTGTAGATAGAGGTAGAGGTAGATAGAGGTAGATGGAGGTAGATGTAGAGGTAGATGGAGGTAGATGTAGATGTAGGTAGATGTAGAGGTAGATGTAGGTAGATGTAGATAGATGTAGGTAGATGTAGGTGTAGATGGATGTAGGTGTAGATGGATGTAGGTGTAGATGGATGTAGGTGTAGATGGATGTAGGTGTAGATGGATGTAGGTGTAGGTAGAGGTATATATAGATGTAGATAGATGTAGGTGTAGATAGAGGTAGATGTAGGTGTGGATAGATGTAGGTGTAGATAGAGGTAGGTATAGATAGAGGTAGTGGTAGGTGTAGATAGATGTAGAGGTAGGTGTAGGTAGAGGTAGGTGTAGGTAGAGGTAGGTGTAGGTAGAGGTAGGTGTAGGTAGAGGTAGGTGTAGATAGAGGTAGGTGTAGATAGAGGTAGGTGTAGATAGAGGTAGGTGTAGATAGAGGTAGGTGTAGCTGGAGGTAGGTGTAGCTGGAGGTAGATGTAGCTGGAGGTAGATGTAGATGGAGGTAGATGTAGATGGAGGTAGATGGAGGTAGATGTAGATGGAGGTAGATGTAGATGGAGGTAGATGTAGATGGAGGTAGATGTAGATGGAGGTAGATGTAGATGGAGGTAGATGTAGAGGTAGATAGATGTAGAGGTAGATAGATGTAGGTGTAGTTAGAGGTAGATGTAGGTGTAGATAGATGTAGGTGTAGATAGAGGTAGATGTAGGGGTAGATGTAGATGTAGGTGTAGATAGAGGTAGGTGTAGATAGAGGTAGGTGTAGATAGAGGTAGGTGTAGATAGATGTAGAGGTAGATAGATGTAGAGGTAGATAGATGTAGAGGTAGATAGATGTAGAGGTAGATAGATGTAGAGGTAGATGGATGTAGAGGTAGATGGATGTAGAGGTAGATGGATGTAGAGGTAGATAGATGTAGAGGTAGATAGATGTAGAGGTAGATGTAGATGTAGATGTAGAGGTAGATGTAGATGGATAGAGGTCGATAGAGGTAGATGTAGAGGTAGATAGATGTAGAGGTAGATAGATGTAGGTGTAGATAGATGTAGGGTGTAGATAGAGGTAGGTGTAGATAGAGGTAGGTGTAGATAGAGGTAGGTGTAGATGGAGGTAGATGTAGATGGAGGTAGATGTAGATGGAGGTAGATGTAGATGTAGATAGATGTAGATGGAGGTAGATGTAGATGGAGGTAGATGTAGAGGTAGGTAGATGTAGAGGTAGATGTAGGTATTTGTAGATAGATGTAGGTGTAGATAGATGAAGATGGAGGTGGATGAAGATGGAGGTAGATGAAGATGTAGATAGATGAAGATGTAGATAGATGAAGATGTAGATAGATGAAGATGTAGATAGATCTAGATAGATCTAGATAGATGTAGATAGACGTAGATATATTTGTAGATAGATGTAGACAGAGATAGATATAGATAGATGAAGATAGAGGTAGATATAGATAGATGAAGATCGATGTAGATCAAGGTAGATGGAGGTAGATAGATGAAGATGTAGATAGATGGAGATATAGATAGATGGAAATAGAGGAAGAGAGATGTAGATAGATGTAGATAGATGTAGATAGAGGTAGATAGAGGTAGATAGAGGTAGATAGAGGTAGATGGGTGTAGATGGGTGTAGATAGATGTAGGTAGATGTAGGTGTAGATGGATGTAGGTGTAGATAGATGTAGATAGAGGTAGGTGTAGATAGATGTAGAGGTAGATAGATGTAGAGGTAGAGGTATATGTAGAGGTAGGTGTAGATAGATGTAGGTGTAGATAGATGTAGGTGTAGATAGAGGTAGGTGTAGATAGAGGTAGGTGTAGATAGATGTAGGTGTAGATAGATGTAGGTGTAGATAGATGTAGGTGTAGATAGAGGTAGAGGTAGATGGAGGTAGATGTGGAGGTAGATGTAGAGGTAGATGGAGGTAGATGTAGATGTAGGTAGATGTAGATAGATGTAGGTGTAGGTAGATGTAGATAGATGTAGGTGTAGATAGATGTAGGTGTAGATAGATGTAGGTGTAGATAGATGTAGGTGTAGATAGATGTAGGTGTAGATAGATGTATAGGTAGATATATGTAGAGGTAGATAGATGTAGGTGTAGATAGAGGTAGGTGTAGATAGATGTAGGTGTAGATAGAGGTAGATGTAGGTGTGGATAGATGTAGGTGTAGAGGTAGATGTAGAGGTAGATAGAGGTAGCTGTAGATGTAGAGGTAGATGTAGATAGAGGTAGCTGTAGATGTAGAGGTAGATGTAGATAGATGTAGGTGTAGATAGATGTAGGTGTAGATAGATGTAGGTGTAGATAGATGTAGGTGTAGATAGATGTAGAGGTAGGTGTAGATAGAGGTAGGTGTAGATAGATGTAGAGGTAGGTGTAGATAGAGGTAGGTGTAGATGTAGAGGTAGGTGTAGATAGAGGTAGGTGTAGATAGAGGTAGGTGTAGATAGATGTAGGTGTAGCTAGATGTAGGTGTAGATAGAGGTAGATGTAGGTGTGGATAGATGTAGGTGAAGATAGAGGTAGAGGTAGATGGAGGTAGATGTAGAGGTAGATGGAGGTAGATGTAGATGTAGGTAGATGTAGAGGTAGATGTAGGTAGATGTAGATAGATGTAGGTGTAGATAGATGTAGGTGTAGATAGATGTAGAGGTAGGTGTAGATAGAGGTAGGTGTAGATAGAGGTAGGTGTAGATAGAGGTAGGTGTAGATAGATGTAGGTGTAGATAGAGGTAGATGTAGGTGTGGATAGATGTAGGTGTAGAGGTAGATGTAGAGGTAGATGTAGAGGTAGGTGTAGATAGATGCAGATGTAGAGGTAGGTGTAGATAGTTGTAGGTGTAGATAGATGTAGGTGTAGATGTAGGTGTAGATAGATGTAGGTGTAGATAGATGTAGGTGTAGATAGATGTAGGTGCAGATAGATGAAGGTGTAGATGTAGGTGTAGATAGATGTAGGTGTAGATAGATGTAGGTGTAGATAGATGTAGGTGTAGATAGAGGTAGGTGTAGATAGAGCTAGATGTAGGTGTAGATGTAGGTGTAGATAGATGTAGGTGTAGATAGATGTAGATGTAGATAGATGTAGATGTAGATAGATGTAGATGTAGATAGATGTAGGTGTAGATAGAGGTAGCTGTAGATGTAGATGTAGAGGTAGATGTAGATAGATGTAGGTGTAGATAGATGTAGGTGTAGATAGAGGTAGCTGTAGATGTAGATGTAGATAGATGTAGGTGTAGATAGATGTAGGTGTAGATAGATGTAGGTGTAGATAGATGTAGGTGTAGGTGTAGATAGAGGTAGGTGTAGATAGATGTAGGTGTAGATAGATGTAGGTGTAGATAGATGTAGGTGTAGATAGATGTAGATGTAGATAGATGTAGGTGTAGATAGATGTAGGTGTAGATAGATGTAGGTGTAGATAGATGTAGATAGATGTAGGTGTAGATAGATGTAGGTGTAGTTAGATGTAGGTGTAGATAGATGTAGGTGTAGGTAGATGAAGATGTAGATAGATGAAGATGGAGATAGAGGTAGATGTAGATAGTGGTAGATGTAGATAGAGGTAGATGTAGATAGAGGTAGATGGGGTAGATGTAGAGGTAGATAGATGTAGGTGTAGATGTAGGTGTAGATAGATGTAGGTGTAGATGGAGGTAGGTGTAGATGGAGGTAGGTGTAGATGGAGGTAGGTGTAGATGGAGGTAGGTGTAGATGGAGGTAGGTGTAGATGGATGTAGGTGTAGATGGAGGTAGGTGTAGATAGATGTAGAGGTAGATGTAGAGGTAGAGGTAGGTGTAGAGGTAGGTGTAGAGGTAGGTGTAGAGGTAGGTGTAGATAGAGGTAGGTGTAGATAGAGGTAGGTGTAGAGGTAGATGTGAGAGGTAGATGTAGAGGTAGATGTAGGTGTGGATAGATGTAGGTGTGGATAGATGTAGGTGTGGATAGATGTAGGTGTAGATATATGTAGGTGTAGATAGATGTAGATGTAGAGGTAGATGTAGAGGTAGATGTAGAGGTAGATGTAGGTATGGATAGATGTAGGTGTGGATAGATGTAGGTGTAGATAGATGTAGGTGTAGATAGATGTAGAGGTAGATGTAGAGGTAGATGTAGAGGTAGATGTACATAGATGTAGGTGTAGATAGATGTAGGTGTAGATAGATGTAGGTGTAGATAGGTGTAGATAGATGTAGGTGTAGATAGATGTAGGTGTAGATAGATGTAGGTGTAGGTAGATGAAGATGGAGATAGATGAAGATGGAGATAGATGAAGATGGAGATAGATGAAGATGGAGATAGATGAAGATGGAGATAGATGAAGATAGATGAAGATAGAGGAAGATAGAGGAAGAGAGATCTAGATAGATGAACATAGAAGAAGATAGGCAGATGTAGATGAAGATAGAGGTAGATAGAGGAAGAGAGATCTAGATAGATCTAGATAGATCTAGATAGATGTAGATAGATGAAGATAGATGTAGGTAGATGAAGATAGATGTAGGTAGATGTAGGTAGATGTAGGTAGATGAAGATAGATGTAGGTAGATGTAGGTAGATGAAGATAGATGTAGATGAAGATCGATGAAGACAGAGGTAGATATAGATAGATGAAGATAGATGTAGATGAAGATAGATGTAGATGAAGATAGATGAAGATAGATGTAGGTAGATGTAGGTAGATGTAGGTAGATGAAGGTAGATGAAGGTAGATGAATGTAGATAGCTGTAGATAGATCTAGATAGATCTAGATAGATCTAGATAGATGAAGATAGAGGTAGATATAGATAGATCTAGATAGATGAAGATAGATAGAGGTACATAGAGGTACATAGAGGTAGGTAGATGGAGGTAGATGGACGTAGATGGAGATAGATGAAGATAGATAGCTGTAGATAGAGGTAGATAGAGGTAGATGAAGATAGATAGCTGTAGATAGATGAAGATAGAGGTAGATATAGATAGCTGTAGATAGATGAAGATAGCTGTAGATGAAGATAGCTGTAGATAGCTGAAGATAGCTGAAGATAGCTGTAGATAGATGTAGATAGATGAAGATAGATGAAGATAGATGAAGATAGAGGTAGATGTAGATAGATGTAGATGAAGATAGATGTAGATGAAGATAGATGTAGATAGATGTAGATGAAGATAGATCTAGATCGATGAAGATAGAGGTAGATAGAGGTAGATAGATGAAGATAGATCTAGATCGATGAAGATAGAGGTAGATAGATGAAGATAGATGTAGATAGATCTAGATCGATGAAGATAGATGTAGATGAAGATAGATGTAGATAGACATAGATAGATCTAGATAGACGAAGATAGATGTAGATAGATGAAGATAGATGTAATAGATGTAGATAGGCAGATGAACATAGAGGTAGATGGAGGTAGATGGAGGTAGATGGAGGTAGATGGAGGTAGATAGATGTAGATAGATGTAGATAGATAGAGGTAGATAGAGGTACATAGAGGTAGGTAGATGGAGGTAGATGAAGATAGCTGTAGATAGAGGTAGATATAGATAGATGTAGATAGCTGTAGATAGATGAAGATAGCTGTAGATAGATGAAGATAGATGTAGATATAGATAGATGTAGATAGATAGATCTAGATAGATGAAGATAGAGGTAGATATAGATGGATGAAGATAGATGTAGATGTAGATAGAGGTAGATGAAGATAGATAGCTGTAGATAGATGAAGATAGATGTAGATAGATGTAGATAGATGTAGGTAGATGAAGGTAGATGAATATAGATAGCTATAGATAGCTGTAGATAGATCTAGATAGATCTAGATAGATGAAGATAGAGGTAGATATAGATAGATCTAGATAGATCTAGATAGATGAAGATAGAGGTAGATAGAGGTACATAGAGGTAGGTAGATGGAGGTAGATGGACGTAGATGGAGATAGATGAAGATAGATAGCTGTAGATAGCTGTAGATAGAGGTAGATAGAGGTAGATATAGATAGCTGTAGATAGATGAAGATAGCTGTAGATGAAGATAGCTGTAGATAGATGAAGATAGCTGAAGATAGCTGAAGATAGATGAAGATAGAGGTAGATATAGATAGATGTAGATAGATGTAGATGAAGATAGATGTAGATGAAGATAGATGTAGATGAAGATAGATGTAGATGTAGATAGATGTGGATGAAGATAGACCTAGATCGATGAAGATAGAGGTAGATAGAGGTAGATAGAGGTAGATAGAGGTAGATAGATGAAGATAGATGAAGATAGATGAAGATAGATGTAGATAGATCTAGATCGATGAAGATAGATGTAGATGAAGATAGATAGATGTAGATAGACATAGATAGATCTAGATAGACGTAGATAGATGAAGATAGATGTAATAGATGTAGATAGGCAGATGAACATAGAGGTAGATGGAGGTAGATGGAGGTAGATAGATGTAGATAGATGTAGATAGATGTAGATAGATAGAGGTAGATAGAGGTACATAGAGGTAGGTAGATGGAGGTAGATGGAGGTAGATGGAGGTAGACGAAGATAGCTGTAGATAGAGGTAGATATAGATAGATGTAGATAGCTGTAGATAGATGACGATAGCTGTAGATAGATGAAGATAGATGTAGATATAGATAGATGTAGATAGATAGATCTAGATAGATGAAGATAGAGGTAGATATAGATGGATGAAGATAGATGTAGATAGAGGTAGATGAAGATAGATAGCTGTAGATAGGTGAAGATAGCTGTAGATAGCTGTAGATAGATGAAGATAGATGGAGATAGATGTAGATATAGATAGATAGATATAGATAGATAGATCTAGATAGATGAAGATAGAGGTAGATAGAGGTAGATAGAGGTAGATAGAGGTAGATAGATGTAGATAGATGAAGATAGATGTAGATAGATGTAGATAGATGTAGATAGATGTAGATAGCTGTAGATAGATGAAGATAGATGAAGATAGATGTAGATAGATGTAGATAGATGTAGATGTAGATAGAGGTAGGTAGAGGTAGATGAAGATAGATCTAGATCGATGAAGATAGAGGTAGATATAGATAGATGAAGATAGATGTAGATGAAGGTAGATCTAGATCGATGAAGATTGATGTAGATAGATGTAGATAGATGTAGATAGATGTAGATAGATGAAGATAGATGTAGATAGATGAAGATAGATGAAGATAGATGAAGGTAGATGTAGATAGATCTAGATAGATCTAGATAGATCTAGATAGATGAAGGTAGATGAAGGTAGATGAAGGTAGATGAAGATAGATGTAGATGAAGATTGATGAAGACAGAGGTAGATATAGATAGATGTAGATAGATGTAGATGTAGATAGATGTAGATGAAGATAGATGTAGATGAAGATAGATGTAGATGAAGATAGATGTAGATGTAGATGAAGATAGATGTAGATAGATGAAGGTAGATGAATATAAATAGCTGTAGATAAATCTAGATAGATGAAGATAGAGGTAGATAGAGGTAGATAGAGATAGATAGAGGTAGATAGATGTAGATAGATGTAGGTAGATGTAGATAGATGTAGATAGATGTAGATAGATGTAGGTAGATGTAGATAGATGTAGATATAGATAGATGTAGATAGATGTAGATGAAGATAGATGTAGATAGATAGCTGTAGATAGATGAAGATAGATAGAGGTAGATAGAGGTACATAGAGGTAGGTAGATGGAGGTAGATGGAGGTAGATGAAGATAGATGTAGATAGAGGTAGATGAAGATAGATCTAGATCGATGAAGATAGATGTAGATATAGATAGATATAGATAGATGAAGATAGATGTAGATGAAGGTAGATCTAGATCGATGAAGATAGAGGTAGATAGATAGCTGTAGATAGATGAAGATAGATAGAGGTAGATAGAGGTACATAGAGGTAGGTAGATGGAGGTCCATGGAGGTAGATGAAGATAGATGAAGATAGATAGCTGTAGATAACTGTAGATAGAGGTAGATGAAGATAGATGAAGATAGCTGTAGATAGATGAAGATAGATGAAGATAGATGTAGATAGATGAAGATAGATGTAGATAGATGAAGATAGATGAAGATAGATGTAGATAGATGTAGATAGATGTAGATAGATGTAGATAGATGAAGATAGATGTAGATAGATGAAGATAGATGAAGATAGATGAAGATAGATGTAGATAGATGTAGATAGATGTAGATAGGTGAAGATAGATGTAGATGTAGATAGATCTAGATACATGAAGATAGAGGTAGATATAGATGGCTGAAGATAGATGTAGATAGCTGTAGATAGCTGTAGATAGATGTTGATGGGTGTAGATAGATGTAGATAGGTGAAGATAGATGAAGATAGATGAAGATAGACGAAGATAGACGTAGACATAGACATAGATAGACGAAGATCGACATAGATAGATGTAGATAGAGGTAGATGAAGATAGATGTAGATAGAGGTAGATAGAGGTAGATGAAGATAGATGTAGATAGAGGTAGATGAAGATAGATGTAGATAGAGGTAGATGAAGATAGATGTAGATAGAGGTAGATGAAGATAGATGTAGATGAAGATAGATCTAGATCGATGAAGATAGAGGTAGATAGATGTAGATAGATGTAGATAGATGAAGATAGATGTAGATAGATGTAGATAGATGTAGATAGATGTAGATAGATGAAGATAGATGTAGATAGATGAAGATAGATGAAGATAGATGAAGGTAGATGTAGGTAGATGAAGATAGATGTAGATGAAGATCGATGAAGACAAAGGTAGATATAGATAGATGTAGATGAAGGTAGATGAAGATAGATGTAGATGAAGATAGATGTAGATGAAGATAGATGTAGATGAAGATAGATGTAGATGAAGATAGATGAAGGTAGATGTAGGTAGATGTAAGTAGATGTAGGTAGATGAAGGTAGATAGCTGTAGATAGATCTAGATAGATCTAGATAGATCTAGATAGATCTAGATAGAGGTAGATATAGATAGATGAAGATAGATCTAGATAGATCTAGATAGATGAAGATAGATGGAGGTAGATAGAGGTACATAGAGGTAGGTAGATGGAGGTAGATGGACGTAGATGAAGATAGATAGCTGTAGATAGCTGTAGATAGCTGTAGATAGAGGTAGATAGAGGTAGATGAAGATAGATAGATGAAGATAGAGGTAGATATAGATAGCTGTAGATGAAGATAGCTGTAGATGAAGATAGCTGTAGATGAAGATAGCTGAAGATAGCTGAAGATAGCTGAAGATAGCTGAAGATAGATGAAGATAGATGTAGATGAAGATAGATGTAGATAGATGTAGATGAAGATAGATGTAGATGAAGATAGATGTAGATGTAGATAGATGTAGATGAAGATAGATCTAGATCGATGAAGATAGAGGTAGATAGAGGTAGATAGATGAAGATAGATGTAGATAGATGAAGATAGATGTAGATAGATGAAGATAGATGTAGATGAAGATAGATGTAGATAGATGTAGATAGACATAGATAGATCTAGATAGACAAAGATAGATGAAGATAGATGAAGATAGATGTAGATAGATGTAGATAGATGTAGATAGATGAAGATAGATGAAGATAGATGAAGATAGATGAAATAGATGTAGAAAGGCAGATGAACATAGAGGTAGATGGAGGTAGATGGAGGTAGGTAGATGGAGGTAGATGAAGATAGCTGTAGATAGAGGTAGATGTAGATAGCTGTAGATAGATGAAGATAGATGTAGATATAGATGGATGAAGATAGATGTAGATAGAGGTAGATGAAGATAGATAGCTGTAGATAGATGAAGATAGCTGTAGATAGATGAAGATAGATGTAGATAGCTGTAGATAGATGTAGATAGCTGTAGATAGCTGTAGATAGATGTAGATAGATGTAGATAGATGTAGATAGATGTAGATATAGATAGATATAGATCTAGATAGAGGTAGATAGAGGTAGATAGAGGTAGATAGATGTAGATAGATTTAGATGTTGATAGATGAAGATAGATGTAGATAGATCTAGATCGATGAAGATAGAGGTAGATATAGATAGATGAAGATCGATGTAGATAGATCTAGATAGATCTAGATAGATGAAGATAGATGTAGATAGATGTAGGTAGATGTAGATAGATGTAGGTAGATATAGATGTAGATAGATGTAGGTAGATGTAGATAGATGAAGATAGATGAAGATAGATGAAGGTAGATGGACGTAGATGGAGATAGATGAAGATAGCTGTAGATAGAGGTAGATAGAGGTAGATGAAGATAGATAGCTGTAGATAGATGAAGATAGAGGTAGATATAGATAGCTGTAGATGAAGATAGCTGTAGATGAAGATAGCTGTAGATGAAGATGGCTGTAGATAGATGAAGATAGCTGAAGATAGCTGAAGATAGATGAAGATAGATGAAGATAGATGAAGATAGATGTAGATAGATGAAGATGGAGGAAGACAGAGGTAGATATAGATAGATGTAGATAGATGTAGATGAAGATAGATGTAGATGAAGATAGATGTAGATGAAGATAGATGTAGATGAAGATAGATCTAGATCGATGAAGATAGATGTAGATGAAGATAGATGTAGATAGATGTAGATAGACATGGATAGATCTAGATAGACGAAGATAGATGTAGATAGATGAAGATAGATGTAATAGATGTAGATAGGCAGATGAACATAGAGGTAGATGGATGTAGGTAGATAGAGGTAGATAGAGGTACATAGAGGTAGGTAGATGGAGGTAGATGGAGGTAGATGAAGATAGCTGTAGATAGAGGTAGATATAGATAGATGTAGATAGCTGTAGATAGATGAAGATAGCTGTAGATAGATGAAGATAGATGTAGATGTAGATAGATAGATCTAGATAGATGAAGATAGAGGTAGATATAGATGGATGAAGATAGATGTAGATGTAGATAGAGGTAGATGAAGATAGATAGCTGTAGATAGATGAAGATAGATGTAGATAGCTGTAGATAGATGTAGATAGATGTAGATAGATGTAGATATAGATAGATATAGATAGATGTAGATAGATGTAGATAGATGTAGATAGATGTAGATAGATGTAGATAGATGAAGATAGAGGTAGATATAGATAGATGAAGATAGATGTAGATAGATGTAGATGAAGATAGATGTAGATAGATGTAGATAGATGTAGATAGATGTAGATAGATGAAGGTAGATGTAGGTAGACGAAGATAGATGTAGATAGATGTAGATAGGCAGATGAAGATAGAGGTAGATGGAGGTAGATAGATGTAGATAGCTGAAGATAGCTGTAGATAGATAACTGTAGATAGCTGTAGATAGCTGTAGATAGATGAAGATAGATGTAGATAGATAGCTGTAGATAGATGAAGATAGATGTAGATAGATGTAGATAGAGGTAGATGATGATAGATCTAGATCGATGAAGATAGATGTAGATGAAGATAGATGTAGATAGACATAGATAGATCTAGATAGACGAAGATAGATGTAGATAGATGAAGATAGATGTAATAGATGTAGATAGGCAGATGAACATAGAGGTAGATGGAGGCAGATGGATGTAGGTAGATAGAAATAGATAGAGGTACATAGAGGTAGGTAGATGGAGGTAGATGAAGATAGCTGTAGATAGAGGTAGATATAGATAGATGTAGATAGCTGTAGATAGATGAAGATAGCTGTAGATAGATGAAGATAGATGTAGATGTAGATAGATAGATCTAGATAGATGAAGATAGAGGTAGATATAGATGGATGAAGATAGATGTAGATGTAGATAGAGGTAGATGAAGATAGATAGCTGTAGATAGATGAAGATAGCTGTAGATAGCTGTAGATAGCTGTAGATAGCTGTAGATAGATGTAGATAGATGTAGATAGATGTAGATATAGATAGATATAGATAGATGAAGATAGAGGTAGATAGATGTAGATAGATGTAGATAGATGAAGATAGAGGAAGACAGAGGTAGATATAGATAGATGAAGATAGATGTAGATAGATGTAGATGAAGATAGATGTAGATAGATGTAGATAGATGAAGGTAGATGTAGGTAGATGTAGGTAGACGAAGATAGATGTAGATAGATGTAGATAGGCAGATGAAGATAGAGGTAGATGGAGGTAGATAGATGTAGATAGCTGAAGATAGATGTAGATAGATAACTGTAGATAGCTGTAGATAGCTGTAGATAGCTGAAGATAGATGAAGATAGATGTAGATAGATAGCTGTAGATAGATGAAGATAGATGTAGATAGATGTAGATGTAGATAGAGGTAGATGAAGATAGATCTAGATCGATGAAGATAGAGGTAGATATAGATAGATATAGATAGATATAGATAGATGAAGATAGATGTAGATAGATGTAGATAGATGTAGATGAAGATAGATCTAGATCGATGAAGATAGAGGTAGATAGAGGTAGATAGAGGTAGATAGAGGTAGATAGATGTAGATAGATGTAGATAGATAAAGATAGATGAAGGTAGATGAAGGTAGATGAAGGTAGATGTAGGTAGATGTAGGTAGATGTAGGTAGATGTAATAGATGTAGATAGGCAGATGAAGATAGAGGTAAATGGAGGTAGATGGAGGTAGATGGAGGTAGATGAAGATAGATGTAGATGAAGATAGATGTAGATGAAGATAGATGTAGATGAAGATAGATGTAGATAGATGTAGATAGATGTAGATGAAGATAGATGAAGATAGATGAAGATAGATGAAGGTAGATGAATATAGATAGCTGTAGATAGATCTAGATAGATCTAGATAGATGAAGATAGAGGTAGATAGATGTAGGTAGATGTAGGTAGATGTAGGTAGATGAAGATATATGAAGATAGATGAAGATAGATGAATATAGATAGATAGAGGAAGAGAGATCTAGATAGATGAAGATAGGCAGATGTAGATGAAGATAGATGAAGATAGAGGTAGATAGATGTAGATAGATGTAGATAGATCTAGATAGATCTAGATAGCTGTAGATAGATCTAGATTGATGGATGTAGATGTAGATAGATGTAGATAGATGTAGATAGATGTAGATAGATGTAGATAGATCTAGATAGATGAAGATAGATGTAGATGAAGATAGATGTAGATAGACATAGATAGATCTAGATAGACGAAGATAGATGTAATAGATGTAGATAGGCAGATGAAGATAGAGGTAGTTGGAGGTAGATAGATGTAGATAGCTGAAGATAGCTGAAGATAGATGTAGATAGATAGCTGAAGATAGATGTAGATGAAGATAGATCTAGATCAATGAAGATGTAGATAGATGTAGATAGACGAATATAGATGTAGATAGATGAAGATAGATGTAGATAGGCAGATGAAGATAGAGGTAGATGGAGGTAGATAGCGGAGGTTGGCTGAAGATAGCTGAAGATAGATGTAGATAGATAGCTGTAGATAGATGAAGATAGCTGTAGATAGCTGTAGATGGCTGTAGATAGATGAAGATAGATGAAGATAGATGTAGATCGGTGTAGATAGCTGAAGATAGATGTAGATAGATAGCTGTAGATAGCTGTAGATAGATGTAGATAGATGAAGGTAGATGTAGATAGATGTAGATAGATGAAGATAGATGTAGATAGATGAAGATAGATGTAGATGAAGATAGATCTAGATCAATGAAGATGTAGATAGATGTAGATAGATGTAGATAGATGTAGATAGACGAAGATAGATGTAGATCGGTGTAGATAGCTGAAGATAGATGTAGATAGATAGCTGTAGATAGCTGTAGATAGATGTAGATAGATGAAGGTAGATGTAGATAGATGTAGATAGATGAAGATAGATGTAGATGAAGATAGATCTAGATCAATGAAGATGTAGATAGATGTAGATGTAGATAGACGAAGATAGATGTAGATAGACGAAGATAGATGTAGATAGACGAAGATAGATGTAGATAGATGAAGATAGATGTAGATAGGCAGATGAAGATAGAGGTAGATGGAGGTAGATAGCTGAAGATAGCTGAAGATACCTGAAGATAGATGTAGATAGATAGCTGTAGATAGCTGTAGATAGCTGTAGATGGCTGAAGATAGATGAAGATAGATGAAGATAGATGAAGATAGATGAAGATAGATGTAGATCGGTGTAGATAGCTGAAGATAGATGTAGATAGATAGCTGTAGATAGCTGTAGATAGATGAAGATAGATGAAGATAGATGAAGATAGATGAAGATAGATGTAGATAGAGGAAGAGAGATCTAGATAGATGTAGATAGACGAAGATATATATGTAGATAGATGTAGATAGATATAGATAGATGAAGATAGAGGTAGATAGATGTAGATAGATGTAGATGTAGGTAGAGGTAGATGAAGATAGAGGTAGATAGATGTAGATAGCTGAAGATAGCTGAAGATAGCTGAAGATAGATGAAGATAGCTGAAGATAGCTGAAGATAGATGGAGATAGGTGTAGAAAGATATAGATAGGGGTAGATAGAGGTAGGCGTAGTTAGATGTATTTAGCAACTATAGCAATCTACATCTAACTATCATATTTCATGATGGAGTTAAATATATTGTGTAGTGTCCAGAGGTTATATTAAGATCTCATACAGGACGGACAGAGTGCAATGACATACCAGTGACATTCAAATCAAGACTACCTAAAAAGTTACCAAACTTGTATCTGCTGTTTCTAGAACCGAAGTTCCAAGGAGAATCTCAGATTCGAAATTGCGGTATTGTGTTGATATATCTATGGATTATGTGTTTCTGAGACATTATTCAGCCTATTGAAGGTATTGTCTACAGCAAGCTGTTAGAAAAGAAGGACTCTTTTTAACTACGGGAATGGAATTTATAAATATTTGAGGACTACATTGTGTTACTACAGATAAAAAGTAAATGGAGGCATTATAATACCAGTAGCCTTAAGTTGCATGTGAAAAGTCTCTTCACCACAAAAAAGTCCCTTTTTCTTTCTGCTACAGCAACGTCTATGTAGTACTATGAGTTATGTTTTTCATACATGGATTTAGAAGATTTTAGGCATCTTTTGTCCTAAGAAAAGGATATTCAAAAGGATACTCAAAAGGATATTCAAAATGGAGACTGCTTCATAATTGTTGGACATTTTATACCAGATATAAAAATATTAGTAACAGGTTACTACCTTAATGAAAGCAACTATATGTAAAAACTATCAGCAAGCCAGTATTAAAAAACTTGTAGTAATTGCAGTGAACAGTATGACATAGTTGTAATGATCTACTGTGCACATTTGTTTTTTTTTTGCAATCCATTGATTGTTTTTTCCCACTGTTTCATGATGAGTCTTCATACAAAGCCCTGTTGAAAGTGAACAAGTATGAAAGCTGAAAACAGGAAAAAACAGTAAAACATTTGTCTATGTTGAATTAAAGGTTTGCTTAAAAAAATATTGTATGTTCTTTGGTTGCCTAATGTTCGAAATGAAATTCTAATAATTTTGTATCTTTTTTTCTTGTTTCACAGTGGTTGGAGGTCGAGATATATTACATGTGGATTCATTGAGTTACTTCTTATGCACTCATCCCATCTCTCGGGCACAACAGTTGCACTAGTCCAATTATCCAGCCAGGCTGTGTGAGCCAGGGTAGTGTGCCTGGATGCTTGTCATGTACCTGCTAGGATATTGTTGCATTCGTAGAGCCACGATTTCTGAAATCATGGCAATGTGTGCCGGGAAGGCATAAGGATCCTGATAATTATGACCACAGTGCTGCTCTTTGGCCCTTGTGCCCAATGCTTTCCTTAATCCTCTTATTCATGGCTTCCTCGGGTGAAGGTGGATAGGTGTGGAATATTGCCAGCTGTTCTCTCTGCACACTGTTGTGTTTTTGACAGCCAGTGGCTTTGTCCAGTGCTTAATTTGAGCCTGTGGTTGCAGGTGTGACCCACTGGCACTCGTTTGGGGGGCCAGCCCTTTTTCTTTCTTCTCGGCAGACTTTTTGATCCAGAGCATGGGAGAAAAAAATACAAAATGGACAAAGGTGGAAGAGAAAGACAGAAAGCCTTAAAGATCGGATGAAAAGGAACTTACAAGAGTTAGATAAAGGCCTAGTGGTGATTAAAGCGGCATGAGGTAGACTCAAGACTATTCAGCCTTGGTATTTGAACTTCAAGAGTAAGCCGGAGGCTACTGAGCAAAATGTTGAGTTCCAGCACTATTATTTTTTCAAATTAAACACTGGCGCCAGCCCTTCTTACTTCATTCCTGCACAATATTTGCCACAGCTGTGACATTCAAGCAATTGAAGTGCCTCTATTTTAACCACCATTTGAATTCTCAGGGTGGGACGTATATGCAGCAACATTAGATCTCATGCAGAGCCGGCCCTTGCTCAGATAGCGCCCTGGGCGGGAAGAAATGTCACTCTTGCCTGTTGCTAGTCACTAAAATAATGCCGTTACCTGGTCTCTTTTGTGTTCACAGGCCAGTCCTAGCTGATTACTTTAAAAAAGTGACTGCCCTCTGAACACAAACATCTGCACAACTCACTCCCAGCTCACTCCTTTCACTCGCAACTTAGCTCTGTAATGCTGATTCCAAGTTGTTAGGTGGGATGGCGGTAGTTTGCTGGCACTGCAGAAGGGGGTGTGAGTGAGATGGAAAAGCAAGGAAAGGTGCTGATATAACCCCTGCACTTGGACCATTCCAAACAGTACATATAATAGCTCATGCTCAAAATGCACCAGGCATGGGTTGTGCATCCCAGATCATTTTTTGAACACTGATGTGAATTAGGAAATACTGCAAGTGGAAAGTGGCCAGTCAGTCTTTGCACTTTTTATTAAGGAAATACCTACATAACAAAGTGCGATAAGCCAGAAGGTAGGGGTCCGTTTGTGTTCTCCCTAAAAGTCACAATACCTACACAAAAACAAACGGTTCCCTTTCCCTGAAGGGAAATAAAACCCTCTCCCACTCCCCCAGACCTCATATAAGGGTGGTCCAATGTGGTAAAGTGAGATTCATCAAAATCCTGGCTGCAGTATTCTGTTTAGTCTGAAGCCTCTTTGTGACATACTGTGGAGAACCCAGGTATAGAACGTTACCATAGTCAAGGCAAGACATGATGAGAGTCTGGGCAATCTGTCTCCTGGCTATGAAAGGGAGAAGATTTAAAACCTTTTTTGCTTGGTGCTCCTTAGTGAGGCTGGAGTCTAGCCACATTCCAAGGCTCTTTATCGCCGTTTTGGGACTAGGAAGTCTGTCCAGGCCGTTGGGCACCGAAGAGGGGATTATTTTGTTGAAGTTGTTGCCCAATATCATTACCGTAGTCTTGTCTTCATTGAGGTTCAATTTACAGTTGGGCATCCACCTGTCCACTTCATGAAGACAGGAAATTAGAATGAGATGAGAAGAACTTGGAACTGGAGAAATAGAAATCACCAGCTGGGTGTCATCGGTATAGGAGACCGGTGACAACACGAAGGAACGGACAATTTCGGCCAAAGGGTACATATAGAGGTTAAAAGGGTGGGGCTGAGGGAGGACATGTAAGGCACCCCACAACATAACAGAAGACTATGTGAGTACCAGGACTGGTTTAGCACCTAGAATGTTCTGTCCTTCAAACAAGAGGAAAGCCAGTTCAAGGCACAGCCGACGACGCCCACTTAGGATATACTATGGATAAGTGTTGCATGATCTACCGTGTCGAAGGCCGCACTAAGGTCTAATAAAATGATGGCTGCCAAACCTCCGTTGTCCAGCAGAGATCTAAGCTCCTCAACCACAGCCAGCAAGGCAGTTCTGGTGCTGTGCTGAGGACTAAACCCCATTTGAGTGGTGTGAAGAATTTTGTTGGACTTGAGGTAGGTGGAGAGGTCTTTAGTTGACATGCTTTTCCAGGAGCTTCGACAGACCCGGTAAAAAAGAAATCGGCCTTAAGTTACTGCTCCTAACAGGTCTGTGAGAAGACTCATAGTAAGGTCAAGAAAGGCAGAGAGAGTACCTTTTGACTGCGTCAAAGGAGGCATGCTTCCTAAAGGCTACTCGGTAAAGAAACCGTTGGAAAAAGAGTAGTAGATGTCCATAACCTTCTTGTGGGAAAAGGAAGCAAGATGAATGGGAACATAGATTGTCCTGACCACGTGAGAGGAATAGGACTCTGCACCTGAAGATTAGACATATTACTTAAAACTATGGTATGGCTGTTTTCATGAGTAGGCCCTTGTAACAATTGAAGCAGTTGCATAGATGCAAGATCAAGTAGCAGATTTTTTTCAGTCGCATTGTTAGAATCATCAATATGATGATTGAAATCACCAAGCACTGTGAAATTGGCCTTGTTTACGGCTAAACCTGTGACCAAATCAGGGAGGACCTGCAAAAAATGAGCATAGGGGCTTGGCAGTCTATACAGTACGATACAAGAATAGTGAAGGTGGGGCTAAGTGCGAGGGTGAAGAGAAGACTTTCACAGTTATCAATCTTAAGAGGGGAAAATGTGCCTTTTAAGGTTTCTTTATGAATGCTACTAATCCCCAGCTCCCTTCCCAGATCGATCTAGCCTTGCAATACAATAACCAGGAAGAAGTGCCTGAGCCACACATCTGTTACAGAATACAACACAGGTCCTATCAGCCCCCCACCCCCGATGACTGGTAATGCCACTAGCCTTGCTGTTCTCTTTTTTTGTCGCGCTCTCTCTCTCACACGCACTATATCTTTCTAGCACACTCTCCTTTCTTCCATATCTGTCCTGCATTTTGATGCTCTAAAACATGAAAGAGATTGATACATCTCTCAAACAGAGCTGGAAGCTGCTGAAGCAGCATTAATACATTACAAGTACTATTGTGCTTTCATTGCCTTCAGCCTCATAGTGTACCTCATAGGACTCTCTACCTCATGGTATAAATGTATTGCAAGCAATTAAGGAATGAATGGTCAAACAGAGGAACAAGGTAAGGTCGGGGCATTTATAAGGTCACAGAACTCTGAGGTGTCAAAAATACCCTTCTCATGTACAGTAGACGATATACAAATGTATGTCTGTAGTGCTAGAGGCACTCTTGTGGTCTGACACCCTGTGATGACCTTTGACTACCATTATTTTAACTGACTTTGGTGTATTACTTTATCCTAGCCTGAATGTACGACATCCTGCATATGCCTTCATTCTGTATGATCTGAAAGGCGAAGCAAGACATTTGGCGTCCCTGGTTCATTATATGTAGTGGAACACTGTAGACATTTTGTTTTGCTATGCCAAAGATGACTGTATTATGCCATGCACCGATGCACCCTTGTTATCAATAAAAACAGTTTAAAAAAAAAAAATAATAATAATTTTGCGTCACTCGAGGATTGGAAAAAGTGCAATTTAAAAAGGGGAAGATGCTCTCTAAAATGCTATGTTTTCAGTTGCAGAGTCCCAGATGCCAACTGAGGTATTTGAGTGGGAGATTGCCTCTTTTAAAGAGGGACAACAACTTACTATTTCAGACAGAAATAGTGGTGTCATTTTGAATGCATTGCTTAGCATGTATCAAAAATGTGAACAATTTGAAAAAGAACGTAGTGAGTTGCAGAGAGAGTTAGCTGACGCTCAGTTTGAAAACAACTCTTGAAAATGTACCAAGCTCCGAAGCTGTTTACTTTGCCAGACTGTTCAGATAGCCAGAGTAATTCATTCATGAAAAATGTGGACGTAGAGATGCTGCCAGTTAATCTGCAGGTTTCACAGGAGGTTTTAATTAATTCTTTTGACAACGTTCCTCAGCCAGAAATGAATTTGAACCGAGAAAATGTAAACGTGCATGAAGATAAACAAACCAGTCTGTTAGAATTAGCGATCGTTGGTTGCAGTTATAAATCAGACATGTCAGTGAATGACAATCCTTGCTTTACGTGGAGAGATGCTATTTTGAAAAAAGAAATGCAGCAATGTGCTTTTGAGTCTGCAAAAGAGATTGTGCAATGTGTTTTAAACGTGTGGCCAATAAAGAAATGTGACATTTTGCTTGTGCTGTGACGGATACAGGACAGATACAGATGCTTTTGCACGCTGACAGACACTGGGCAGATGACAATAAGAGATAATGTGATTTTTTGACTTTTGAATTTTCTCAAATGCAATGGCAAGAAACAAATGTGATCAAGTGGTACATACAGACAGAAACTGCAGTCCTGAATGAACAGTTGGTGCAGGTACCAATAGAAACTCCAGGGGTGGTGTTTTAGGTGCCTGAGACACAGGATTCCCCAGTGAAGTGGCAAATTTTACTGCAAAGCGCAGCTACTGTGTATGCTCATCGTCCTATACATTCACTAGAAAGAACCTTTAATTCCCGTACAGATGAAAAGGCTAAAATCTTGGAGACAGAGGTGGTGACGCACGATTCTAATTTGGTGTGCATGACTAAGTGCGAGCATGTAGGAGAGAAAGACCATACTAACAGGTGGGCAGAGAAGGAAGGGATGCATATCCCCCTAGACTTACTTAGAACTGTGATTCCTGTGTGTCAGTATACACAGCGCAGACCAGTCCCACAGAAGGTGAGGGGCCAGTTGAAGAAAGGAAAATTACCAGAGCAAATAGAGCAGTTGGATTGCCTTGGGCTCATGCCAAATGATAAAGGTTGCACGTATTCAGCAGTGAGTGGAGAAATAGTCAGGAAGAAGACTGCCCCAGCCCTTCTTACTGTGCAGGGAGAAGGAGAGTTTCACTCCAATACCAAGAATTCAGAGGCCATAGTGGGGGTAGAATTCTCAGATAATTCCCCAGAGCCAGCAGAGAACCGTGCAGACAGGAATGATAATATTGTGCATTCAGACCCAAAACAGAAAAAGGAAAAACGTGCGCTTTAAAAAAATATTTTTGCAAGAAGAGTGATGCTTGTTTCTTTTCCAGATCATACTGCGACGTGTTGGTGTACCTGATGTCCCTGTCCTGCGAGTGGGTGCCTTCGTGTGAGTGGGCCCGTGAGGGTGTGGGACCCCTCCCCCCCCCAACCTTGGAGTGATCACCGGACGATTCAAGCTGACATCCTTTGGCTGAACAAACCAGAGAAACTTACCAAGCCTTATTTCTGAAAAAGAACAACAAAACATATTGTGAAATTGAAAATGAAGTAAAATGTTCACAGTTATAATTTTGAATGCAAGAAGGCTGTGTGTCTTTCACACAGAAGGACATTATTTGTTCTGCAAATGCTGGTCAATTTGAAGAGAAAAAGATAATATTGTGCAATTGGAATTGAAGAAGATGTTTTTTAGTTTAAAGAAAAGAAGAAGATGATGTTGCCTTTATTTTTAAGCACAAAATATATATGTTTGGCTGCTTCAACAGTAGAAGTCCAGAATTAGCCATTTGTGACTTTAGGAGCATTAATGAGTCCATATGATTGATTCTATTTGTGCATTCATTTTGTGTATCCATCATACATTTATTCTTGCTGAGTATCCAGATATGCATGAGCTATTTTTACATGCTTTAAAATGATTGTTATATGATTTCACTGTTTTAATGTGTGTTTCAATTATATTTGTGCTTTCAGTTAAGAAGTTCAGTTTTGTGATATATGTATGTCATGATAGTCAAAGGCATGGGGTGGAATGTAGTGCTAGAGGCACTCTTGTGGTCTGACACCCTGTGATGACCTTTGACTACCATTATTTTAACTGGCTTTGGTGTATTACTTTATCCTAGCCTGAATGTACGACGTCCTGCATATGCCTTGTTTTTCTTAAGTTTCTTTCTTGTAATCTTGCAGTCTTTGAGTGGGAGCTGTCACGGAGTAGGACAGCCTTGCCAAGAACAGAACGTTTGTGATGTGCACTTGAAAGCATGAGAGAGAGAGGTGTGGAATGTACTTTTTGGTTTCGAAGTTCGGTGTTATGAGCAGTGATGCACAAATGTGCACTGTGTTGTACATTGAGAGATGAAGTATGTGATGCTATAAGCAGTGGTGCACAAATGTGCATTGTGTTGTACATTGATAGTATTATTAAGTTCTTACTATTGGCTTTGACATGGCCTCATGTCATCCTGAATTCTGACTCTGCCTGGCTTGAGCTTTTTCTGCTCGCACAGGCACGCTTGCAATTTGTTTGGGTTAATCACGTTCAAGGATTGTTTTTGTGAGAGATTGTTTAATGTACCCTGGAAGGCTTTCGTGAGCTTCGTTAAGATAAAGGCTGGAACATGCGAGAATGTAGAGGGAACGTGGGAACTCCTTCCTGCATGGAATGCTTGCTTGGAAGCTGGCCAGTCCTAGTAAGATTCCTTTGGCGTGGGTAGGAAGACTCTCGAACATTCTAGTGTGTGTTTTGAGACTATAAAGCTGAGGTTTGTTGACAGCTGAGTTGGGAGCTCACTTACAGAGTAGACGTACTGCTGTAAGACAAACAGAACTTGAGTCCCGGTCGAGAGTCCAAGCCAGCTGTGAACGGGCCCCCCCAGCGAGAATTGGCAAGGATGTCGAGTGAACGATTGGGTGAGGTGACTTGTTTCTGACTAGTGCCATTGTGATGCGTGGTTCCAGTGGCTGTGGTCATTTGAGGTGCTTGAGTTTTGATTATTGCCATTGTGATGTGTGGCCAGTGGCTTTGATCATTTGAGGTGTTTTCTTTGTGATGTGTGAATGAGTGAGGTGCACATCCAAAGTAATAATTTGATGTATCTAGTGTATATATATCTTTCTGATCTCTTGCAGGACGTCCCATTATATTTGCTTGAGTTTTATCTCATATTATTTGCTGCTTGTTTATTCATGGTATTATTGCTTGCATATAAATATTTATATATCTGTGTATTCGAATGTTGTGCATTTGGCATCTGGGAAAGCCTTTCTGTCAGAGAGCATTGCATAAATAAACCCCAAGCCTTATTCTAAGAAGAGAGTCTTTGCATTTTGTAAAATAAAACCCTTTTCTAAAGGTGTTGTTGTGTTTATGTCTCCTGCTTCGCCGTGTTTTGAGCCACCGTGTGGGAGATTCTGTATTATCTGAAAGGCGAAGCAAGACAATGTCATCAACCCCCCCAAACATTTTTTAATTCCTTTTCTTGTTGCTCCTTCTCAATAAAGAATTTCCCTACTGCAGAAAATGTGGAATCTGTATTGTTAAAACAGACACACTGATCCACAGCTTGTAATTTATAGCAAGCACATATTTTATGTACAACAATTTGAAAGCTAAGTGTGGTGTAGAATGTTGTAGAACCTACAACGGGATTTCCTCTCTAATACATTGATCCCCAGCAGTAGAATAAGTATTCTGCCATTAACAATGTCAGACAATGAGTGGATTTTCAGAATCAAATGTTAAGAAGAATCTGGAAATCTATCCTTTGATTCAGTTATTTCAGTGACAGATGGTGTCTGCAGAGGACGTTGCTCTTCACACTGTCTGCTGACTGGCAGCAGCGATTGTGTTGTCATAACTAAACTGTAATAAATTATTACCATAAAATAGTGACAACTTTTTCTTTTTTCAAGTGATTAGGGATGTCATGTAGTCTACAATAAAACAGTCACATTTCTTTATGCAGTGGTTGCAGATTTCCATGTATCGCAATGTAATTAACCTGGATTATTGTACATATTGTATTATAACATGAAAATAAAATGAAAACAGAGGCTCACACTGTGATACAGGTTATTTTCACCAGTGTTGTTACTGACTAGTACTGCATTTTATCATTCACAATGTGTTTCTCTATATCTGATAAAATGGTGCTAAGCTAATCTTTCTTGCACGCCCTTCTAAAGTAGGTAGTTACAGGGAAAAGGGTAAACACAGACAAGCCACTGGGACCTGGGTATGAGACAGTACAATATAGAATTGGTCCCAGCAGAGCAATTCTTAGCAAAACACACAGTTGGAGACACAATAAACATAAATATACTAATATGTTGTAAGGGTTTAGTCCAATGTTATTTAATCGCATTGAACGTAACAAATGCTTCCTCAGGACTGTGAATAGGGGAGGTTGGGGCACCATGAACCACCACTGACTGTAGGTGGTAACGTAGTAGCTGGGCCTGTCGGCTCCAAAGACAGTCTCCAACTGTGTGTTTTGCTAAGATTTGCTCTGCTGGGACCAATTCTATATTGTACTGCTTCTAAAGTAGGTATGCAGTGCAGTAGTGTAAGAGGGTGGATGTCATTGTTCTCACTACATGTGCAAGAATGACCAGGTACAACTAAACCGGCATAATCCAGGAGTCAAAGAGGAACGCCCTGACACAGTCCTACTTTCATCTGATCTGTGGTGGTTTTGGTTTCATATTTTTTTACTGCCATGGTACATAATACTACTTTTCGAACGGTGTGCATATTGCAAATGATGGTGTTCATAATTTTTATTTAATAACGTGGTGCATTGTATAGCAATGCGATATCATGGCTGGCGATTCACAGCGTAATAAACCCTGTGTAAAGTAAAAATCCCTTTATATGTGTTTTTATTGTCCGAGTTCAAACAATCAGCGCAACATTTCTGTTAGACACCTGATCAAAAGTCTGTAAGGACATACCATTTGTATCGGGAAATACGGAAACACTGTAACTGAAGAGATGGTGTACCCCAATGAGAGTCTGCATCAGTCACTGTCTGTTCATAATCATCAATATGAAGATTGAAGTCACCAAGCACGGTGAAATTGGCCTTGTTTACGGCTTAACCTGTAACCAAATCAGGGAGGACCTGAAAAAATGAGCATAGGGGCTTGGCAGTCTATACAGTACGATACAGGAAAAGTGAAGGTGGGGCTAAGTTCGAAGGTGAAGAGAAGATTTTCACAGTTATCAATCTTAAGAGGGGAAAACATGCCTTTTAAGGTTTCCTTATGAATGCTAGCAATCCCCAGCTCCCTTCCCAGATCGATCTAGCCTTGCAATAAAATGACCAGGAGGAACTGCTTGAGCCACACATCTGTTACAGAATACGACACAGGTCCTATCAGCCCCCCACCCCCGATGACTGGTAATGCCACTAGCCTTGCCGTTCTCTTTTTTTGTCTCTCTCTCACACACACACTATATCTTTCTCACACGCTCTCATTTTTTCCATATCTGTCTTGCTTTTTGATGCTCTAAAACATGAAAGAGATTGATACATCACTCAAACAGAGCTGGAAGCTGGTGAAGCAGCATTAATACATTGCAAGTACAATTGTGCTTTCATTGCCTTCAGCCTCATAGTGTACCTCATCTATTTGTGTCACTTCTGTGTTGGTCTCTGCTTTCTGTAGAGCTCCCTCGGGGTGCTTACTGGCTTTTTAACCATCTTGCCTCATTGTGCATAAAGGTTCAACCATGCAATAGACAGGTTGGATTTCTTTAGCACATTCTCTTCCTTGGGGCCTACTTCAGGAAATTTGGAATTACTTGAAAGATCTGAGAATTTGCTGCTCAGCTTCTGCCCGTTTCTGGTTCTACAAGCTAAGGCAGACACTTTGATTAGAGCGCCTTGTCTCCTGATGTTTGTGGAGCTATGGACTGTCTCTTTGGCCATCTACCCCTTCTTTCTCTGGCCTTTCTATCTTACAGGCCCACTTCTGGATCCCATTGTATTTATGACCAGGGACATTGGTCTTGTGGTGCCTGGGCTGATTTGGATTCTTAAGTCTTGTGCACTTAGGGTAGGATATGTGGCCTGCCAGCAGTGTTTCCAATCTTGATGGGCATTCTTTGGCTCCCAGGTTGGGGGGTCAGTCTAGTTTGTGGGGAGCCGAATGCTCATTTTTCCTCCCTGCTCCATGGCTGCCATCTAAAAGAAACTGGGTGCTCTGGTTGTGAGGCTCTTGAGCCCTGGATATTCTGAGATCATGTTCTCTGCTGGTCATACCCTTTTCTTACATGGCTTTCACAAGTTACTAGGTCATGAACAAGGGGGTGTTTCTGCTCTCTGTCTGCACCATGGCCATATGCCGTCTTGATCTTTGTTAGTCTCATGTCTCCTCTGTAGTGCTACACCCTAGGGTTTCACCGCTTCCTGCTTCAAGGGACAGGTGGTGGAGTGTGTTCTCTGAGAGAGTTCTTCAGGCCATATCCCACTTCTTGCACCATTCATCATGCTCCCCAAGGTTGTCTATGGAGGGGTCATTCTTGGGATGGGACCTGTTGGAAAATGGCCCTCTCTGAAGGGTCACCTCAAACATTTTGCCTTCCTTCCCCCATTTTTCTGACCTTTTTGTTGGCTATGCGACTCTGAGCACTTTGAGCACTTTACCACTGCTGACCAGTACTAAAGTGCATGTGCTCTCTCTTCTAAACATGGTATGATTGGTTAACCTCTGTTTGACATTTTTAATTTACTTGTATGTTCTTTGTAAAATGGTATACCACATACCCAGGGCATGTAAATTAAATGCTACTAGTGAGCCTACAGCACTGATCGTGCCACCCGCACAAGTAGCCTTTCCAACCTGTCTCAGACCTGCAATAGCAGGGCCTGTGTGTGCAGTTTACTGCCACTTCGACTTGGCATGTAAAACTACTTGCCAAGCCTTAAACAGCCCTTTTATTATACATAAGTAGTGGTGGGCGGTGAACTACGCTCCGCCAGCGAAGTTTACAGAGTTTTGCCATTTGTGCTGGGAGCGCGGATTTTGAAAAAAAGTTCTGATTCAGCCGCGTAGCGGAATTTGCCCCTGCCGCCCACCCCTATTTAAAACATTGGTGGCAGTGGGAAAGATCAACCAGGGTATTGTACCTCACTCCATCAAGACGTATACTGACGTGTCAACTTACTTGCTCTCTCCACCCACCATCCGATGCCAATTCTGCCCCAGTGCATAGAGCACCTGAAATCAGCTGGAGAGTACGTCTGATGTCATGTGCATGTTGTCAGGCGTGTGCATTTGTCGGCAGTCCAAGTCATGCTGGGAAGTGTAGGTGTTTCTCTGTATCTCACCCGGCGGCATGACTGAACTGAAGGAGCCCTCCTGAGAATTTGCTTCTGACCTGCCAGTCTGCGGTCTCCTGAAGTACGTGGGGCAACAGGCGACTACTAGGCAGCCTCTGATTAGGACTGTGGTGCTGCTCCGGTCCCCTGCAGGAAGTTAATTTCGGCGGAGTGATTGGGGCGAATGTCAGTGAGGTGCAGTGGGTGGCTGCACCACGCTGGGTGATACAGGCCCTAACGACGGGTGGTGGGTGTTTGCCAGTGATGGGAGCCAAGTGGTGGACCTCTGGAGGTGAGTAAGGCCAGCACACTCCGACCTACACCAGTGGGGGATCCTTGGACTGCTTCCTGGCCAGAATCGATTGGGGGCCCAAGATTGCCTTTACTGCCAGAATATGTGTGACCTAAAATCCTGCAGGATAAATAACAGATTTAAAGTTGTCAGAGAGATCACAAACAACATCTATGGGGTGCAAAGGATAAAAAAATGTGGTGTGTGGCAGTGATAATGAGCTTGAGTCTTACGGTTGCCCGTACTTTGTTATAATTTGCACTCTGTCCTCATTTGTTTCAATGTGCATATTGTGAGAATGAGGCAGCTGACTTCACTGAGCAGAATAATTGGTGCCATTGTAAGCTCAGCGGCGAGCAATGCCTACAGTTAGGGTGGAGTGAAACTACACTGAGTTCCACGCAGTTTAATGCAACTCAGCGAAATTCCACATAGTGCAACTCCCTGACCTCTGCCCACCCCTATACATAAGTCACCACTAAGGAAGGCCCTAGGTAGCCCATAGGGCAGGGTGCCGTGTAAATAAAAGGTAGGACATGTACTGGTAATGTTTGCATGTCCTGGTAGTGACCAACAACACCCACATTTGTTTTTCACTACTGTGTGGCCTACTCCTCTCATAGGTTAGCATTGGGAATTCCTAAAAACACTTTTAAGCTGTAATTCTTGTTTAGAAATGAGCAGCTGCACCATGTTTCATATCATTGGAATGATAATGGTAAATCCTCTTTACTGGTAAAGATCTATTTAACATTGCAATTTTAGAAAGTGGACATTTCTCTGCTCTTACTGCTCTGGGTGCCAGCAGGGGAGAGGATGTGACCTAACGGCCAGAGCTTCCAACTTTGGAGCTGGGGAACCAGGTTCGAGTCTCGACATTGGCTCAAAATTCTGTGATTCTGGTCAAATCACATAATCTCCCCATGCCTACCAAAAATTAATGTGTCCTTGTGTAACATAACAGGTGCTCATGTAAAGCATTCCAATACCTTCGGGTCAAGTTCACGCTATATAAAAACTGGAAAAAAAATCATCTGCATTCTGATAGCTCTTCCTGGGCAGGAGGAGGGAGAGGGAGCTGACACATCTGAATAGGCAGTGTCCTAGGTCCCACACAAAGGGCTGATTAGCTCCCTGGCAAACAAGACTGGGATGAAAGGGGAGCTGTGCACTTTAGGTGCTTGCTTTGAAGTCACCCCCACTTCAAAGGGATATTTGGGTATGAGTACTGGGACATGGGCTCCATCACAAAGGGGTTCGATGACGATGTGGGATCTCTCTGCGAGGCCCGATGACGATGCATCGGCCTGACTGTGACTTGGAACCGATGCATCATGCTCTTGACGTCGACACTTGCTCCATCCAGGATACTTTCTCAGCAGGATCCATCGCGGTCGGCCTGAACTTTGGATTTATCATGGTCCAGCGCGACCTCAAGTAACCCCTTAGCGCTATTGTCTTTTAAGCAGTATTTTTGGTTTATTCTTGAAAAATTCATAACTTTGGTTCTACTTATTCGTGTTTGTTGTTTTGGTCTTGATTCTCTTATAAACATAGTCTAAATGTTTCTAAACCTGTATATTTTTGTGGAGGTTTCATTATGTTGCTGTGTGTGTGTGTGTACTGCACAAATACTTAACACATTGCCTCTTTAGCTAAGCCTGGCTGCTCTGTGCCAAGCTACCTGAGGGTGAGCACAGGTCATCTTTTAGTGCGCATATGACTTACCCTGACTAGGACTGTGGTCCCTACTTGGACAGGGTGCATACCTCTGCCAACTAGAGACCGAATTTCTAACATTGGTGATTAGTGGTGAGGATAGGACTTGTGTTTGTACAATACGATACAGTAATTCAGTGTCCAGTACTACTCTATAATAAGACCATTACGATTTTCAAAATTCTCTGTTTTCTCTTAATTGGTAATTTTTCTAAATTTAACTCCTGCCTATCTTCAACAACTTGTGACTGTTTTGTTGTTGCACCCACCTTGTCAGGATGGAAATGGATCTCAACTCCCTGTCATCTTATACTATGAGGAAGTTGAGGGGGTTCTTCAAGGAGAGGGGGCTGCCTGTGAAGGAGGGATCCACTATTCTGGACCTAAAGCTGGCCCCTACGTGCATTTGAGCTCAAATGCAGGGGTGGAGCAGCAACAGAGAACTCTGGGGGGGACTCTGAGAAGGAGGGCCCCTTTGGGATTCAAAAGAATACAAAGCCCTATTACTACCTGGGGGATCCCAAACCAGAGGCCCAAGAGGGCAGTGGCCCTAAGAAACAGGAGAGGAAAAATGACTGTGCAGAGGCTCCAGTGGAGAGAGGGGATCCCATAGAGATGGATTGCCCTGCTGGATCCATTGCAAGAAGCAGTGTCTCCTTCCAAATCGTGGCCCTTGAGGAGAGACAGGCTGAGAATGACCCGAGGCTGCGGTTGGCCCATCTGGCTGCAGAGGAGAGAAGAGCTGAGGCTGTAAGGGCCTTAGCCAGAGAAAAACTTGCCACAGAGGCAGCTGAGGCTGAGAGGGCCATGTAAGAAAGAAATATCATGCTGCCTAATGAACGGAGTCTCAAGGAGCTGGACCTGAAGGCTAAACAGCTGGCAGTCTAGTGATAACAGAAAAACTACTGTGTCCAGTGTGGAAGAAAGAGTCCACATGCCCAGGGACTTTGTGTTTCTGACTTCAAGGATGTAGATGACATAGACAGGTGGTTTCAAGGATATCAGGTAGCTGTAGAGGTGCACAAGATCCCTAAGGAGGATTAGGGAGCTTGCATATAGAGTCATATTCCTGGTGATGGGAGAGACGCCCTACTGCCCTAGAGAAGGGGGACAACCTGAGGTATCCCACCAAGAAGGAGACCCTTGTTAAAAAGTTTGGATTCACCCCAGAGGAGTACATGGTTGAGATTTAGGGGCAGTCGGAACCTGTCTCACCAGTCCTGGGAGGATTTTACAGGGTACTTTTGCAAGGCACTGGATGGTTGGATGAAGGGTAGCATGGTAAAAACTTTAGAGGGGTTGTACAATTTGATTGCCAGAGAGCACATGTTCAGTTACTGTTACCCAGAGCTATGCCAACATTTGGTGGATTGTAAGTTCTCTGATCCCAGGGAACTTGCAAAGGAGGCAGACCACTGGGGAGTGATCCTAAGGGGATTGGGTCATGTTACCCTCAACAGAGTGAGAGGGAGGTTTACAGTGACCTAGACAGGTCCTAGTATACTGGGGGGGAGAAAGGGTCCCATGTTTCTTCTAAGAATAGGAGGAGAGGTGGGGGGCAGAGGCACAGGGTACCCTATTTCTAGCTCCAGAGCTTGGAATGTTCCCGGAGAGTGGTTGCAATCATCTGGTACATGGTGTATGATCTCCCTTCTCTGGGGGTGCATCTCTGTTTCCACCATAGTCCGGCTCTGTTGGCTTTGAAGGCTGTTGTACAGATGTGATAACCCAATGTGCGGTATGGAAGAATTAAGATCCACTTCTGATGGAATCTCTGGATGTTCTGGAATCACTGTAGTTTTATTCAAAGCAGCAACAGTGAACCCTGGGAGAGCTTGGGGACAAGCATCCCAAGGTCTTGCCCACTCTATATTTTATACATCATCAATGTACTCCATATTATTGTACACAACCTATAAAGCATCAATCCTCTGCAATATTTGGTGAGATAAGGATTAGTGTAAAAGGTGTTTATCAAACGCTTGATGAAGACTTCAGGCACACAGTCATCAGATCCTTCTGATGCAAATGCTTAGAATTAGTTATACCTGGAAAATACATGACATAACAAGATCAGGTTTCATGTGGAGTCCCAGAAGGGTCCAGTTTATCCCCTGAGCTATTAAACCTGAACTTAAAACCTTTTGGACTGTTGCCTGGAAACTTGGGCATTGAATTTCACTAATACACAGATGACATGCAACTCTACCTAAAATTATTATGAATAAAAGACATCACCACTCTATAAAGCGGTCTGGAGAAGTTATAGCTCTGGATGACATTCATCTATCTAAAATGTAATCTTTCAAAAAATTACAAATAAGCGGAATTCATACAAATTTCATGCAAATAGAAATCAAAAATTGGCCCACACCTAATCACCAAACAAAGTACAAAGCTGGCTGTGAAATAACTGGGATTCCTGGTCAACCACTGACTTTTGATGGTACCACACAGCAATACATTGGTGCAATTGTCAGAATTTCACCTACACCAGCTAAAAAAGCATACCTTCTTTACTCTCCAAAGTACAATTGCACATGCGCTAACCACCTCCATGATTTATACCTCCAACACTGATGGGTATTCTAGGGAATGTCCTAATGACCATCAAAGCAATACTTCACCCCACCACTTGCCTAATTAATGTTCTGAAAAAAAATTCAATCAGAATTGCACTGGCCTTCTGGGCACCTTTGCACTGCCATAAGGCCCTACTTGAAAGGGCTAGTGTGTGGGATGCTTTTATTGGTCCAGTGAGCTGAAGCGGGACCAAAGAAATTGGCCCTCACACTTTCCCTTTCAAGTGTGTCCATCTGGCTGCCCCAGAGTGTCATAGTGTCCAACAGCCCAGTCCAGCATTGGTCACTTGACATCTAATGTGTTATGGACTTGAAAATTGCATTGTGCGATTAATTAAACGGGTTGCATGTCACCTGTGTTTTGACGTTTGAGTTGAGAACGCAGTCATGTGTGTTTTATGTGCCACACTTTACTGCTCAATGTATGTTATAGGCTCGAAATATTATTAGTCAACAACCCGCATTTATTAATTTGCATTGCAACATTAATTCTGTCTAAATGGGCATGTTGCTGTGTATTTTGGTTACTGCTGTGCTCCTTTTTCAACTGGACAGACTATTTTGTAGTTGATTATCATAAGTGAGTACTGAATTGCATGCTGCCCAGGACTGAAGCCTTGTAGCTCCCGTATTAAACTATGGTCCATTTTGTTGCATTGTACATTTTTTTACTGCTCACTAGGCACAGGTCTCAACCTAGAATTTTCAATCATTATTCTCTAGCAAATGTATTTTTGAATGGTCACAAGTAGAAAACAAATAAGGGTCACTTAAGAGCTAAAATAGGAGCTTTGAGAGTTGTGTTGTGCATTTTGCACTAGGCCACATGCCATGTGACGTGCATTCTATTGTACCTCTAGTTTCAAATAATTTCTCAATCACATATATCATCATACAGTATTTTCCATCATACTGTTGGGCATTGTATTTTAAAGGTTTTTTCTAGATCTACAATATGCCAATTATTTGGGGTATTGCTTTGTTCCTTTCTAGCCCTGGACACAAAACACAGCTCCAAAGAAGGGTGCCCTGCCATTAATTTGTTGGTCCAATTCAAACGTACTATTGAAAGCATTGGACTGGGTAATGACTAATTGAGCATCACAGGAAGAAACGTATAAAACATTTTGACAGGCCTAACCCTCCTTTTATATATTATTAGGTCAACCCTAAGTAGGCCTTCCTGCCTATAATGCAGGGGGAATGGTATTTTAAAATAGGACACGTGAATGTTTAATGTTAAACATGTCCTTACAGTGGCAAGGCCCCAAATGTTATTATTAGAAATTGGGTTTCTGGTTGGAAGAGGTATGTACCCCATTCAAGCAGGAAACACAATCATAGCCAGGGTAAGTCACAAATACAGCCTAAATTAACCTGTGTTCATCCTCTGGTAACTTGGAACAGAGCACTCAGGCTTAACTTAAGAGGGAATGTGTAAAGTTTTTGGGTACCACTACAAACAGTAAAACTGTGAAAACATCACACAAAAAGATTCCATACCATGGCAGAAAAATAGAACTTAATTTAATAAATAAGCAAGACCAAAACGAGAACTTGAGATATGAATTTTTAAAGAACAAACTGTAAAATAGTGCTTAGAAGCAATAAGCGCCTATTTGGGATATCTGGTCGCCCTTTAACAGGGCAAAGTCAAAAGTTCAGGCCAACCGCAATCGAGCGATGGATATAGGGACCCACTTGGGCTCGCTGAACAAAAGTACCTTGATCCTGGTTTGTGTTGACATCGAGGAAGATTTGGGGTGCTGCCAAGAAGATGCATCGGTTCCGATCCCACAATAGAGGGAGATGCCTAGGTTTTCCCCACACAAAGGCAGGGGTGTGTCAGTTCTGAGGGCAATGCGCTGGTTCTAAATGTGATGTACCAGTTCTCCTCCTGTACCAGAGGATTTGTCGATTCCGAGGGGGATGTGCTGGTTCCGTACGCGATATGCCAGGTCCAGTCCACACAACGACGAGGATGAGCTGGTTTTGATCCACGGAGAGGCGAAGATGCGTAGGATCCGATGAGGATGCGAGAGTTGGCTGAAGAAGCACCTTAGGCCTTACTTACAAGAGGCCAGGACTGGAGTGGCACCACTTGCCAGGGCAGACTCTTAGATGGCAAAATCCAGGTGCAGATGCAGGTAAGATGGAGGTATTTTACATCTCTGAGACTTTAAATCAGGAGGCAAGCCAGCAAGCTCTTGTAGTCACTCTGGGTTCAAGTTATGCAGGTCCAGTCCTTCTCATCCAGGCAGGGTAACAGCAGGTAGCAGGACAGCCCCGCAAGGCACGAGTCCAGCAAAGCAGCACTCCAGCAGAGTGGCAGTCCTTCAGAAGCTCAGCAGTTTTTCTTTCTGGAAAGTCTTCACAGGTCCTGAAGTGTACTTAAGTGGTGGTGTCAGATGTCCTGTACTTTTAAATGGTGTGTCCAGAGACACCGAGCTTGAAAATTCTATCTCTTCACAATTGGGAATTACACTTAAAAGATGTAATAAGGTAAACTCAATGTTATCCTATGAGGGAGACAGGCCTTGCAGCAGTGAAAAACGAATTTGGGAGTTTTTCACTACCAGGGCATGTAAAATTTAAGAGTACATGTCCTGCTATTTAAATACAGTGCACCCTGCCCTCTGGGCTGCTCAGGGCCTATCTTAGGGGTGACGTATATGTTTAAAAAGAAAAGGCTTAGGTCTGGGAAGAGGTTTATCTTGCAAGGTCAAAATTGCAGTGTAGCTGCACATACAGGCTCTGCAATGGTAGACCTGATACATGGTTAGAGGCCTACTTAAGTGGGTAGCACAAGCAGTGCTGCAGGCCCACTGGTAACATTTAATTTACAGGCCCTGGGCATATGTAGTGCACTTTACTAGGGAATTATAAGTAAATTAAATATGCCAATTGTATATGAGGCAATGTTTAGAGGAGAGAACACATGTACTTTAGCACTGGTTAGCAATGGTAAAGTGATCAGAGTTCTAAGTCCAGCAAAAACGAAGTGAGAAAAAGTAGAGGAGGAAGGCAAAACTTTTGGGGGTGACCCTGCAGAGAGGGCCATTTCCAACATGACCCCCCTCCAGCCTAAAGCCAGGGTAGACTAATCAATACCTTGATGGACTTCCCTGCTTAGGCTGTAGTGGACAATGATCTTCTACTGCTGAGGCACTTGTCAGTTCTATGCATTTCTGAATCCAATTTGACCCCTCTGACTGTAATCTCCTAAGCCACTGAACTGACCCATGGGGAACGCTTCTCCTAATCTGTGAACCCCATCTGTGCAGCACCTAAACTTAATTGGCCCACAGATGCATCCTATTAGGCAGACAGTACTACCATGGCCAACAAAGTGAAGTGGCCCATTCCACCCCTTGGGTCTGACTTCTGTCCCCAACCCAGGGAAAACTCTGTCCACAAGGACAGCAACCAACAGAGGCCACTGACAGCAGTCAGTGTCAGGAGGCAGGCCCTAGGCCATCCACTGCCATGTGGAGTCTTTGAGTGTGGATATTGGGTAGGCCTCTCTTCCAGCTGTCGGGCTTGCAAGGAGTTCCCTATGGCTCCTGAGATTTCTCTGACCTCTGAGGTGTCTCAGAGTGGGGGGCAGTTGCCCCAGGTGTTTTGCACCCTATTACCATGCTACCTCGTCCTAGTTCAGGGTGGTATCCTGAAACTGGACTTTCAACCCAGGGTCTGTACCCTGAGTCTGAACAGGAGACCGGGGTGCGTCCTCTCTAATCCTGCCTCTCCATCTGGGCTCCTGCATCCACCACTTGGGAATGGTACCCCCACAAAACTGAATTTTCATGGCGCTTTTGGCAACCGCCCTCTCAGTTTTCCTGACACCGGGGGCAACTCATTCCCCAGAATGCAGTCAATGGGCATCTGGGTGCTAACTATGACCCTCCTCTGGGTCACTTCCCCACCCCACTTCAGGGATACCAGGGCCATAGGGCGGAAGATGTGCTGCCCATACGCCTGAGTCACCCTACACATCTGGCTTCAGTGCAACCTCATAAACAGTCAACCATTTATAAATGTCATTTCCCACCACATAACTGGGCACCACACCCTTGGGTAGGCAAACTCTTTTGTTTTCATCAGGTACTGCATGTACCATCACTGATGGAATCTGCCTGTCTGGCCTTGATATCATGCTCTTTCAGACTCAGTTCATGAGCCAGTAGAACTTTCTTCTCTGATAAAGCTCTGTCTGCTTCAGTCTTTTTTGTCCTCCATTTTAGACTTTTTCTCCCGGGCCTCCATTTCTAATTTGGCCATCTGCAGCTTGAATTCTCTCTCCTCCCTCCTCTCCCTCAGTTCCTCTGGGGATAGGCCTGGGGAGACACTGCTTCCTGCTCACAGGGAGCTCAAATTCAAGGATTTCACCCTCAGCTACTGCAGGTGGTTCCTCAGAAGCGCCATTCTCAGGCTCCCCCGATTCATCATTCTCATTGGAGCTGGCTTCTGCCCAGACCCTCAGCACCTTTTGAAATCTCACCATCTTGGTGGCACTCTGGGCAGGAAGCCCCATCTCCTTGCAAAAGAATTTAAGCTGAGCCACTGAGTAGGTCTCTAAGTTGGCCAGCTCAAAGTTCATGATGCCAGTTGTGGGGCCAGCAGCCAGAAACATGATTTTGAGAAAAAAATAAAAATTGTCAATCAGGTAGAATCAAAGGAAAATTTGAAATTGTCATAGATATGGATGTGTAGTGTAAGTTACTGAATTGTACTGTACAAACACAAGTACTATCCTTAACACTGATCACCAATGTTAGAAATTGGGTTTCTGGTTGGCAGAGGTATGCACCCTTCCAAGCAGGAACCACAATCCTAGTCAGGATAAGTCACAGGCACACCCTAAATTAACCTGTGCTCACCCTCTGGTAGCTTGGCACGAAGCAGTCAGGCTTAGCTTAAGAGGCAATGTGTAAAGTATTTGTGCAACACTTCAAACAGTAAAACAGTGAAAACACCACACAAAAAGATTGCATACCAGGTTAGAAAAATAGAACTTAGTTTGATAAATAAAACAAGACCAAAGTGACAAAAACAATAAGTAGAACTTGAGGTATGAACTTTTAAAGAATAAACTAAAAAAAAATGTGCTTACAAGCAATAAGTGCCTGTTGGGATATCTGGTCATGCTGGACTGATGCAAAGTCAAACGTTCAGGCTAACCATTATGGAGCGCGGGCTGTATACAGGGACCCACTTGGGCCAGCTGAACAAAAGTACCTTGATCCTGGTCTGCCTTGCTGTTGAGGAAGATTCGGGGTGCAACTGAGCCGATGAGTCAATTACCCATCCCACAACAAAGGGAGATTCATCAGTTTTCCACACGCAAAAGCAGTGCTGCACCAGTTCTTTTTTTTTTTGTGATCAAAATAATTTATTGAATTTTATGATAAACAAGGACAATACAGAAAAGAGTACCAAAAAAGTACCTTAAAGAATCTATCTATCAAGAACAATATATATAAAAATAAGAGGTACAATATAGTGTGAAGAATAACAAATTATAAAAGGAATGGGAGAAACAAAAGATAATATTATTATATAATACAATTTTCTTAATAACAGAGCTATAAATGGATATCATATACTAGTTATAATTAATAGAGAAAATGAAATTATAGGTAAGAACCAATATAATCATCAGTCGGTTGCCAAAATAATTGATAAGAAGGACTATTATGTACAATGCCAGACAAAGATAAATTAGCACCTCTTCTAGTAAAAATAATCCATGACCACCAAACATGACACGACAGTAAAGATACATCTTTCCAACATGCAGTAATAGACTTTAAAGCAGCCGATAATAAAAAATTGAAAAGTTTACATTTTAAATCAGACAATTTTGTAGAAAGAGCATTAGATTTGCAAATCAAAATATTAAATGAAAGCGTTTCAGAAAAATTTAATATTTTTTTTATGACATCCCAAACTTCCATCCAAAATGAATGAAGAAAATTACATTCAAAAATCATATGTTTTAACGAGCCTAGACATAAATTACAATGCCAACAATTCGAGTTGGGTATAAATTTAGCTTGAAATAACTTTAATGGAGTCCATAAGCAGTTGAAAAGAATAAAAGAATTTGTTTGATATACCGATACAGGTAACCATCCAGAAATATTGTTTAACCATATTTTCTTCCATATATCAAGAGAGGAAGATGTTGAGAGTTCATTATTCCAAAACGATGAAATCAATTCAATATTGTTACCTTGAAAATTATTCAATTGATTATAAATTAATGAGACGGCATGAGATGAAGAAGATACTGCATGAATATAGGTCGTGGAATCTTAAGTAATTTTTAATGGGGAATTATTAGGAAAGGAATCTAGAATAGAATTACATAAGATTTCATATTTAACTAAATCAGCGGGAGATAAGTTACATTTATAACGTAGATCCTCAAATGATAAGAAAGTATTATTATGGTAAATATCCTTTATATAAAAAATACCAGCTTTGATCCAGGAATTCCAATATTTTACTGATCGATATAATTTTAATATAGGATTATGCCATAATGACATATCAATAGAATAGGAAATAGTCGATTGGAAAAGAGTATCTATATCATGAAAGATTAACTTTGCAGATTTCAAAATAGTAGAATTCTTAAGCAATATTGACTTGTTAGACATCGTTAGTAAAGTAGGTAAGGGGAATGGCTTTATCAGATTCTTTTCTATAAGAAGCCAGGTAGGGAGATTATTAAGGTGAGAATGATTAAACCAAAGAGAACTCTGTTTTAATATAAAAGCTTTATGATAATTTTAAAAAATCAGGTAAACCAAGCCCTCCATTACATTTAGCCATTTTTAATTTTTTATTATTCCAAAGAAATTGAGACAAATGTCAATCAATAGTCTTATAAAACTGCATAGGAAATTGACTAGGAATCATAGCTAGGGAATAAAAGATTTTGGGGGCAATTACCATTTTTATTGAGTCAATTTTTCCCCACCATGACAAATGTAGTGCAGACCATTTGGAGAATTTTTCTTTAATATAGTTTATAATAGATTCGCAATTTAATGCAATTGTTTTTTTAGCAGAATTAGTAAACTGAATCCCGAGGTATTTAATTTTATCCCTTTGCCAAATTATTTCTTGTAGAGGTAACATATCAGGTGTACAAAGAGAATTTAAAGGAAAGAATTCAGTTTTGTTAGCATTTAATTTATAACCTGAAATCTGTGAATATAATGAAATAATATCTATAAATGGAGGGAATGAGGATTCGGGATTGCTAATAAACAAAAGAATATCATCTGCATATTCTAATATTTTAATAGTAATATCCTTAATATTAATAATACCAGTGATATTAATACATTTTCTAATAGTAGTAAGCAGGGGTTCAATAACAAGGAGAAATAACAAAGGTGACAAGGGACAACCTTGTCTAGTAGCTCTAAAAAGAAAAAACTGATTAGAAATTTGACCATTAATAAATAGGCGAGCCAAAGGACTAGAATAGAGAGCCGATATCATGCGAATAAATAGATCACCAAAATTAAATGCAGATAATGTATGAAATAAAAATTGCCAATGAACTTTATCGAAAGCTTTTTCAGCATCCAATGCAAGCACTCCAGATGGTAACGATAGTAGCATGTAGTAAAACTCTAGTATTATTAACTGAATATCTATTTTTCATGAAACCAGATTGATCAGGATGAATAAGGGAATCTAATACTGAAGTCAATCTGGTTGCAAGAATTTTAGCGTAGAGTTTACAATCTTGATTTATTTGGGAAATGGGGCGATAATTTGATACAATGGCCGGGTCTTTGTTAGGTTTTGGAAGAACTATAATCAAAGCTTCCGAAAAGGAACCAGAAGTTAAACCCGAGGCACCAAAAACTATAAAAAGTTTAAATAAATGAGGAATAAGTTACGAGGAAAATTCTTTATAAAATTTAGCAGGAATTCCATCGGAACCTGGAGATTTACCCTGTTTAAGGGATTTAATAGCCAATTCAATTTCTTCCATAGTGATTGGTGAGTCTAATTCGTCTTTGTTTGATTGCGAAACTTTAGGTAATCCACAGTCAAGTAAAAATGAGTCAATCAGGGAGGGGTTTTCTAAGTCAGGTTTATTGTATAAGGTTGAGTAATAATTCAAAAATTCATTAACAATATCCTTTTTGGATAATGCAATCTTCCCATTGGCACCATGGATTGAATTGATCTGGGCTTTATCTTTTTATATACGTAAATAGTTAGCCAAGAGCCTTCCAGATCTATTAGCATTAAAGCAAAAGTTTGCTTTAGTATTAGAAAGTTGCATACCAGCTCTTTTGCTTAATATGGAATTAAACTCATAACGTAGTTTTTGCAATTTTATTTTAATTTGAGGATCATTAGTTGTTATGAAAAGTCTTTCAAATTTCGCAATTTGTTTATCTAAATTTAGATTTGAAAGATTTGTTTTCATGAGCCATAATAGAGATGGATGTCCCTCTGATATATATACCTTAAAGGCATCCCATCTAGTTACCAAGGACGTCGAGCCTTCTGGGTTAAAATCAATATAATCCTGTACTGCTGATAACATTTTTCGTTTATTATCGTCACTAAGAACAGTATGAGAATTCATACACCATCTGGATTGAGCTTGAGAGTCTAACCCAAGTTGTAAGGTCATAGAAATAAGAGCGTGGTCAGAAATATCAATATTATGGTTATGTGGATTAATAACTGACTGAATTAATTGACGAAAAACCAAAAAATAATCTATTCTTGAATGAGAGTTGTGAGGGTTTGAGAAAAAAGTAAACATTTTCTCAGTAGGGTGATACAGCCGCCAAATATCAACCAACTTAGTTGATTTAAAAAAAGACTTTAGTGTAAAAAAAGCTCTGGGCGATTGGTATTTAGTTTGGGAAATTCTGTCTAATAAGGGATCACATTTAAGGTTAAAATCTCCTCCAGCAATAATTGGTACATTGCCTAATTTGAGCACTTCTGTAGTAAGAAGAGACCAAAAATTGGGGTCGTCATTGGTCGGACCATAAACATTAATTAAAAACATAATTGTATCTCGAATTTTGAGTTTCACAATAATATACCGACCTTTGGAATCTGAAGATTTGCTCAGTATTTGAAAGTTTAGGCGTTTTTCAAAAAGAATAGCAACACCATTTTTCCTATGAACCTCAGGAGAAGATGTAACAGTACCAACCCATTTTTTTCACATAATCTAAAACTGTATCATCTATGTGCGTCTCTTGCAAAAAACAAATGTCTGCCTTATAACCTTGTAAATAATCTAAAATTTTGATACGTTTCGCAGGATGTCTTAAACCTTTAACATTTAAGGACACAATGTTAATATTAATGAAATTAGCCATGTTGAAGAAAAGAAAAAGTAGAGAATGCAGAGAAGAGAGAAGAGATGCAAAGAATTTTAAAACAGGAAGGGATGAAACATAGCTATAGTAATGAACAACAAGAAAAAAGGAAAAGTAAAGATACATACAAACATAAAAAAGGACAACATTTAAACATTAATAACAATGTAGAAACGCACATACGCTCAGTAAGCATGACCGGACCAATAGTGCCCTGTAAAACATTTTACAAAGAGGTTAGCCGGAAAAAAAAATCACAAAATGGTATATTCAGGTAGCAGTCTCATGTGTATCCATGGGAATCTGTGGTTGCTGATCCACAAAATGACAAAGGTCTTCAGGGCGTTGAAAGGACTTTGAGAAACCGTCTTTCCAAATTCGCATAGTCGAAGGGTCAAAAAGACCATATTTTAAGCCAAGACTACGCAATCATGGTCGGAGATCAGAAAAGTCTTTGCGAATTTTAACAGTTTCTTTTGCAAAGTCCTGATGTATGAAGATTTTGTTGCCATTAACCATTAAGGAAGGAATTTCACGAGCTGCTTTTCTTATCATCACTAAATGATGATGACGTAAAACTTTAAAAATCATTTGTCACGGTTTATTTTGGTAGGATTGCGATGAGAGGGAATCCTGTGAGCTTTATCAATTTCGAATTTCTCAGGAAACGTTAGACGTAAAAGGCCAGGTTTCAGATTCTCCAAGTATAATCTACAATCATTACCTTCCACATCTTCTGGTAAATTGAAGATACATAAATTATACTGTCTATTACGGTTTTCCAATTCAAGAAGAAGATTAGACATAGCAGGTATTTTTGCCACAAACGGTGAAAAACTGTAAAGTTTAGCTTTATTATCCTGGATTTTAAGTGAATTGTCAGATGTGTTCATAGATAGACTGGTCATGTCTTTTCGTATATTTTTAATTTCCGAGGCAATAGTATCTGTGCTGGAACGAATAGCTTGAATTTCGTCCAATAGTAGAGCCAAAGAAGGTTCATTAGATTCCACCAATTTTGATTTAACTGGAGGTGGAGAAATATTTTGCTTTCTTTTATTATGTTGAGCCTGCGTATTTTTGCCCTCCATATTTCCTTAAATTAAAATTCTGCAGTAGAATGTATTATAAATTGCAGAAAATAAGTATAGTAAGGAAAGTCAGTCAGAGTGAGGAGGTGCAGGAGCTAAATCTGACTGTGGGAGTGACTCGGCCACAGCCTCGCCCTTTCCTGAATGTAGCTCCACCCCCCTGACTGGAATACTCGGCTGTACCTGCTCCAGAAGACCGGTGGAAGAACTGAGGAACAAATAAATACCTTCTGCTATGTAAAAGAGGCAACCAAACACCTTACTGGGAAGCAGAGGCTTCAGGAAGCTGCTACCTTCAATTTAAGGTAAAAAAACGGCAGTTAGTCATCTTATTTCGTTGAAAATCGGGCAGACGCGGTGAGGAGCTCACCCGGGGGGCGGCCATCTTAACTCACGCGCTGCATCAGTTCTGACAGCGATGCGCTGGTTCTAAATGTAATGTGCCGGTTCTGCTCCTGTAGCAGAGGATGTGTCGATTCTGAGGGCAATGCGCTGGCTCTGAAGGCAATACGCTGGGTCCCCTTCACGTAATGACAAGGATGCACTGGTTCCAATCCATGCAAAGGCAAAGATGCACCTGCTCTGGCCCCTGCAACAGCAAAGATGCGCCGGATCTACTGAGGATGCGTGGGTTGGCTGAAGAAGCACCTTAGGCCTCACTTCAGGTCTGGGATGGCACCACTTGGCAGGGCAGACTAACAGATGGACAGGTGCAGATGCAGGTAATATTGAAGTCTTTTATATCCCTGATCCATTTCCAGTCTTCTCACCCAGGCAGGGGAACAGCAGGCAGCAGGGTGGCCCAGCAAGGCAGGAGACCAGCAAAGCTGCAGTCCAGAAGAGTGGCAGTCCTTCAGCAGATCAGTAGTTTTTCTTCCTGGCAAGTCTTCACAGGTCCAGAAGTGTACTTAAGTGGTGGTGCCAGAGGTCCTGTACTTATACCCATCGGGACATGGATAGCCCATGAAGTCACACCTAAGTGCCCTTTGTGTGTGGCTGGCTAGAGGGAAAGCCCACAGCCCAGATGTCACCTACCCCAGACTTGTATTCAGAGGCTGGCAGCAAGCACAGGATGGCTAAAGTAAGAAAACTTTCTAAAAGTGGTATTTTCAGACTTGCAACTTAAAATCAGACTTCACCAGCAGTTGTGATTTTAAATTGTGTTTCCAGAGACACAAAACTTGAAAAGACTATCTCTTCACAAATGAGAATTACACTTAAAAGTTGTAATAAGGTAAACTCAATATTATAACATGAGGGAAATAGGCCTTGCAGTCGTGAAAAATGCATTTTGGAGTTTTCCACTACCAGGACATATCATATAGGCCCGGGCGGAGTTTGCATAGTCGCGCTACGCCGAACTCCGCGAAGAGGAAAAAGAACTCCGCCGCGCTATGTGGAGTACTGCAAGCAAGCAGAGTTCCCCGTTCGTGTGACGTTTATATATACATCAACATGAACCACGTTTTCGCATGGGCACTGCCATCTTGTTTTCAGTCTGTTTTTGGTGCTTGGGCCTACTTTTTCAATCCTTTCTGAATCTGTTTAATCCTTCCCTTCTAAAATGTATTTTCTCCACATTTTTATTTACTATCTTACCTTTTGTGTTTGTGTACAAGTTTATGTTTTTAAAAAAAAAGAATTGTGTTTTTGCGTGTGTTTTAATTTTTCGCTTTACTCCCTTTCTTTTACCTTCCTTCCTTCTTTTTCGTGTTTCTTTTTTTTTCTCTCCTCCCCCACCGCGCAATGGCAGAGCAGAGCACCAAAAGTAATGTGAAAAAACAGACACCAAGAAGGGGTGCAGCCCCATGCCCTATTTTCAGAGGTGGAGGTGGCAGCGATGTTATTTTATGTCCAGCGGCACCTCCCCTCAACCCTGGTAGCAGGTGGCACACCTGGTAGTGGTTATGGACTCCGGGAGCATCAGCAGCGGTGGGAGAGGGTGCGCTGGGCTGTGCGCCGCTGCTCTGGGTTCTGGCGCACCCTGCAACAGCTTACGAACCGGTGGTCCGACGTCCTGGACCGAGACCAAGACCTGCTGGACCTGCTATGTGTTGAGGTCGCGGGTTTGGTGAGTAATTATTATTAATATTATTACTTGTGTTCTATTCTAATATTTTTTCCCAAATAGCAAGCATGTTGCTCACATGCAGTTAAGTTACCTTTACAAATATTATGTGATCGTTATTCTAGACAGGTGCTCGGCGCTGCCTAATTGTACTTGTTGGCCCTCGCTTGGGATGATTATTTAAGAAGTAATGCAGAGATTCCTTTGTCCTTTCACTAAGATAGTGGTAGTTAATATTAGTGAGTTAGCGCATTCTCTAACCTCTTGGAGCCTTTATGTTTTTTGTAGCTCATACAGTGTCAAGCAATTTCCCAGTGATGTATATACACGCATCCATCTATGCCTTGAAAAATTAGCCCGTCGGAGATTGCGAATGAGATGAGAACCAAACAAAGTAAATTTGGAATCGGTTTGGTAGGTTTAGGAAATTTGGATTTGGACGGTCCACGATACTACTAGTCAATTTGATTTAGAAAAGTTCAATGTTAATGCGATTGCCTTTTCCTACCCAAAAATATTTTTGGAGAGATTATTTATCTACCACCAATCTTTTTTTATTTTCTTGTCTTTATATCTTACATCAGCATCCAGGGGCAATAAGAGGGCTGAAGAGGCGGGTGAGGAAGCTGGAGGTGCCTCCCAAAGTCCTGCGGCCGATGGCTCTGCTGGCTCTGCTGGCTCTGCTGGCTCAGTAATTCCTCCTGTTGTTAACATTAATATTTTTTTCCTTAACGTTTACCGCTCCTTATTTTGAATGATTTCTGCCCGTCTCCTAATTTATTCCCAAATCCTCTTTGATCTATCCGTTTCTAAATTCTTGTTATTCCTGTATTATCCTATTTACTTATTTTCTTTATTTCAAGTTTCTTTACTTCAAACTGTCTCTGTACTATAGTCTGTCTCTAACTTCCTTTCTTCTGCTTTGTCAGCCAGCTTTCCTTCTCCCCTTATAAATCTTAAGGACTGCCTAGTGGTGGTACTGTAAGACTCAGAGAACCCATTGGTCACGTACTACTACTTGTTTGTTGGGATGAGAAGGTTTTCTTTTACTTGCTCATGCTCAATCAGTAAAACAAGAGAGTGGCCATGGTCATGTTGGACACCCCAATGTTGTGTATGTATTATTTATTATAGTATATCAGCAGTTGATGATGACGTGCACCATGCCTGGAAGGAAGTATGAGGAGGACGGCCCCATTGCATTTGCCAACCAAGACCAATATATCCAGTTGTACACCATTTTATTTCTTCAAAAAAACTAAGATTCATCAATAGCTCTGCCACTCTATTACAAAATGTCATTGTTTGTCTTGACTACCTGGCTTTTCAAAAATTGCCACCAACAAAATGCCCAACCTGATTATTTTGATGAAAGATACTGTAACCAAATGGAAGTGATGTATTGTGGCTGTATTTTGCTATAAAAAAATTAATAGGTGGAGGCATATCTGGCATCTAATAAATGGGTAATGTTTTTTCTAGGCGCACCGACCACCAGTGCTGGGGTCAGCAGTGATGGCGCCAGCCAAGCAGATGCAGCAGCGGTACAAGGAGGTGAGCCAACGGCAGTGGCGGGCTGTGGTAAGTCATATTGCTGCTTATTGACAACTAATAATATACTCACTGCAAGGGTGTACTTGTGAACTCTGCTCATAGCAGATACAGAAGGAGTTGAGTATTTAATGGCCTCTTCTATCTGCAACTCAGCAGACAAAGTTTCAAAATGGACTTTAACTATGATGGGTTGATGGAAAAGGGAAATAAGGAAGGAAGGAGAAACCATGGGTGAAATGTAATATGAGTGAAAGAGAAGGAAGTATGTGAGAAAGGATGCAAATAGGTGGGTGATAGGATGCATGGGTGGGTGAAGGCTGAATGAAAGGGTTTACGGGTAAAAGGATGCCTGCCTGGGTAGGTGGAAGGGTATGTGTGAAAGGATGCCTGCCTGGGTGTGTGAAAGGGTAGGGGTGAAAGGATGCCTGCCTGGGTGGGTAAAAGAATATGGGTGAAAGAATGCCTGTCTTTGTGGGTGAAAGGAATCCTCGGGTGGGTTTGATGGGTGAAAGGATGCATGGGTGGGTAAATTTATGTTGGTGAAAAGTTTGTTGAGACTGAAAGCCATGTTTGGATGAACAGATATATGGATGGATGGTTTTCAATGGTAAAGACTGGATGAGAGAATGTAAAACTTAAATGGTGAGTAGCAAAGCCATAGGGTGAAGAATAATAATACTAGAAGAACAATGCAATGATCAACGGATACATGCTTGGAATGAAGAAGAAATAAGGGACTAGGGAGCTCCTCTGGAGGGCCATTCTTCTCACCTACTTTACTTGCTTGGAATGGTTTTATCAAGGCTTTGATTCAAAGGATTGAGGTGGTATTTCTGACTACTCCCTTGACTCATAGTAGTTTTCAAGCTCAACATATATTATGTATCCTACCCACCCATCATCAATCACCTCCCTCCCTCCCTACCAAGGGTATTTCGCCAGTGGCACCCATGGTGACCTACGGCTGCATGGTTTAATTCTGCAGCACTGCATTGTTGGCTGTGCAATGTGAGTCTGCTTCAGTTAGTGTGCCATATACAAAGTTCATGGCAATGCGAAAACAAGGTGTGCTTCTCTTCCGTACCAGTACCCACTCAGTCACTTCCTAGTACATAACTCATTTCCTAAGTTCTGTCCCAGCCTTCTGAAAAATCTTTGCATGAGCCACATTCTTCTGGCCAAGTGATATATTTTATTATGGCTTCCATAAATTATTACGTCTGTTCAAATGTTTCCCTTTCAACATTTGCCAGTGACTCACTATTAGTCAAAGCTTAGGCATATGATGATGATCAGTAAAACGTCTACCCATCCAGCCTAGTCCCTCTAACATGCCCGTAGTAAAGTTAATTCATAATTCCTTTCCTTACTGCCAAACAAATCTATTTTGTTGGAAAAAAGTAATTTCAAAGTGTGGTAATAGAGGGTGAGGCCAGGGAGTAAAGTGGGACTAAGAGTAAGGGCCTTGACTTTTGCAGATGGGATAGTCTGTGACGAACGTGCTAAATACAATATCCTGTTCCTTAATCCTTTCCCTGTACTGTAGTGCATTGCTTTTTCCACTGTCTATTTCCGGCAGACAGGAGGATGTCTGCATGACTGATTTTATAGTGCCTCAAGTGACGTATATCATTCATAGTTTTCATCTGCCTTATAGTCAGGGTAAAATTAAAAGGCATTTTCATCAGAGCATGGCCATAGGAATAAGATAATTGTCTATTACAGCTGCCCCACCTGCAGATAGTAGCAAAGTAACATGAGTATGACTAGGGCACCAGCTGAGCTAGCATGCCTCCATTAATTTAGCACAAGAGAGAGAAGAATAATTGTTTACTTCATCCATAGTGCATAATGCCTGAAACTCTAATCACATCAAAATCGAATGTCCCAAGGATAGCAGCAAATGTACTGCTACTGTGCCACTACATTATGTGTTTTGCTAAGAGCATTGTGTACAATTTGTCTTTTTCTTTCTTGATTTAGCAAATCCTGCTAGTCCTAACAGGCAGGAGATAGCAGCCCGGACGTGGCCGAGGAAACTGGAGGCCATCAGGGCACAATACCAGCGGCTGGTGGTCCTGGAGGAGGAGGCAGCAGCTGCGGATGCCCGGTGCCCCAGCCAGACCCCAGTGCTTCCAATCCAATGGCACCGCAGTCCGATGGCAACCGCCCACCGCCCTTTCATCACTGCTGTCCCCCCATTTCCACGTATTTCAGCACCATGTCATGCAGAGGCTGGCCCGCTAGGAAGCCAGGCAGGAACGGATGGAGGGGCACCTGAAGAAGCTCCTAGCCTGCCGTTAGTGCCCTTATCTGCCCCTTTTTTAATCCATGTTTTGGTGGGTGGACTTGTTGTGGGTAGAGGGTGGGAATGTGGGAGTTGGGACATTCGAAATTTTTTTATGGACATTTTAATTTTGGGACTTACTTCAGTTTGGACACAACTTTCTTTTTGGGAGATTGGTTGGGGACCGGGGGATTTGTTTGGGGAGAGGTTGGGCCAGTTGTGGTTTTAGTTTATATTGTTAAGGGAATAAATATTTCATAATTTTGCATTATGATTTAAATCTTTTTTGGGGTGTTTTACTTCGCACTGCTGCCTCTGCCACAAACTGTTTTTAAAATTTGCTGATAGTGTATAACAAATTAGTTATGCGGTACCTTTGTCCTACTACTCTCCTCCTAGTCTCTGCAGTCTGCAACTATATTGACACCTAAGGAGTGGGGGGGGGATGCGATTTTCCACTGTCTATATTGGTGCAACTCCAATCCGGCAATAAAATGTGTCTAAGATGGTGGGGCTGAACTAGTCAGACAGTCACAAACAAACAAATAAAATGATGTTCCCCTAGGTATATCTTGTTTTTTTTTTGGGACGTCAAAGCAGATCAGTGATTGAGAGAGAAAGTTCTATAGTTGTTGGCCCAGGCCTAGTAGTCACATAAGTAGAGCTCATCCTCAAACTCAGGTGGTTTGCCCAGAAGTAGGTCAGCTAACATACTACTTCCAAGACCTGAGTCTCCCTCATCTTCCTCCTTTCATACTTCAGTTATGGAATAATCTGGTGGTATAAAATGCTGATTCAATTTAATCATGGTTAATCTCTCAACATTTTGGGGTGAGAGACTGGTCCTTCTCACTGTGACAACGGCATCAGCAGCACTGAAAACACGCTCAACTGAGACACTGGCTACTGGGCAAGCCAGATAGTTTATTGCCAGCCTGCTGAGCACTGGCCATTGGCGCCTCTTCCCATACCAATACACCAATGGATTTTGATCAAGGTAGACCTCTGTTTTATCATCCAGATAGGCCTGGACTATCCGCTCAATAGTCATTGGTGCTTCACCTTGTCAACCTAGTCAACCTTATTTGCCTTCGCCTCTGTACTGGACTTAAGCCCTGCCTGTAGAAACAAATCATATGCAGATTTTGGGGCTGATGCTCCTGTTCCTGTTGTTGATGGTGTTCTTGTTGTTGGTTTTGGCTGCTGTGAGCCAACATCACTGCCCTCAGGCTCTGAACTTGAAGGCTGCCCTGGAGGAGTGGGCCTCTAATTCACGGCTGTTCTTTTTCTAGCTCACTGGCTTGCTCAGCTATCCATGTTTTTTAGTTTGCAACATCCCAGTCTGAAAATGGAATGAGAGTGGATAGTAAGGGTTTGTACCATGGATCAAGAATTGGGGCACAGATGTAATGTTTGGATGACACAATGTCTCTTTGCACCCTTGCATTAACAGATAAGCAATGGATTAAGCTCTCTACCAACTCATATGCATCTTTTTTCCCTCCACACCTGTGTACATTGCAGACACTCCTTTAGCTGTTCCTGTAGCATGTGCAACAACGGGATAGTTTTGCCCATGGTACTGTCCTCCTTGCTGACTTCCCATGTGAACACCTCAAAAGGAAGTAGCATCTCTGTCAGGCATTTGACTAGGTTCCATTGGACCATCTCAATGATCATGCCTTTCACAATTGCATCCCCTCTTTATATGACATATTCATTGATCGGTCTATACTGCTCAAACAGACGCTGCAGTGTGTAATAAGTCGAGTTCTAATGTGTTGACACTTCCTGGATGAGTGCTATAACTGGCATTCTATAATCACGCTGAATGACCCTCAGCTGCTTTCGGGCTTTAAATTAATTGCTGAAATGAGAGCAGATTCTTGTGCAGGTGAACAGTGAGTTGCTTACGTGGTCTTCTTTTTTGAGAAAGTCCTATACAATGATGTTGATGCAGTGCGCCAAACACAGGACCCTGAAATAGCCACCATCGGCTGTGGCCTTAACTATATTACTGCCATTGTCCTGGCAACAAATCCAATGTTAATCCCTCTTGGTCACAGCCATTCAAAGACCTTGTAGTTAAAGTCTTCAAAAATGTTTGCAGTAGTATGGGATTTCTCCATGGCGAACATGGCTAATGTTGCATGTTTCCGAGCGCCATTAAAAATCTCAGCAGTGTCAACACATGCAGATATCTTTTCTCTAACACCCAAAAAAGAGATCCAGTGTGAGGTGATGCACATGTAATCAGTGGCTTGGCAACTGGTCCACATGTCTGTCGCCAGGTGGATAGTGTGAACAGCAATCTGCTGCAAAGCTTGTCCAAGGAATTCCAAACACATCGTGATGTAGCGCGGGAACAGCAACTCTGGCGAAATAGGACCGGCTAGGAACCTTCCATTTTGGGCAGATGGCTGCCACAAATTCAAGAAACCCCACCCCTTCCACAAAAGAAGAAGGGAGGAGGACCAGCGCTAACATTATAGCCAGCTTTGCGTTGTACAAACGTGCTGTTGGGTGGTTGTGTTCATACTGCCCCTTCTGCCTAAACTTGCCAAGGAGAGTAGCCTGGATTTTTTTCTTTTCTGGTGCCACTGATGCAGGTGACTTCTAGAGAGCAGATGTTGGTAGGCTCAATGTGTGTTTCAGCGGAGCAGTCATTGTACTCTCTTGACTTGGTGTCTCGACCTAAGCCTTGTGCCATTGCAATGTTGCTAATGTGGGTGATACCACTGCGATGCTGGGGACAGAGCTGCTTTAGGTGCAAAAAATTTCTTCCTCTTCTTCACCTTCCACCGTGATCAGATCGGATTCCCTACTCAGTCTTTCGCCCCTTCACCAACAACACTTGCAGTTTTTTTGGCTGCAAAGGTGCGCCTCCCATTGGATCGTGTGGTGTTTTCTCAAATGTGTTGTTTGTCCTCTGGTACCATAGTTTGTACCAAGCTTACCCCGACTAACACTTGCTCGCAAATGGAGCATATGGCAATATTCACCTCCTTCTTGCTAACTGTAAAGAAGTTCCAAACTGGGAAGGTCCACTTTCTGATGCTGGTGCCACTGCCAATGTCAGATGAACTGGTGGTAGGTGGGCATTTTGGCGTTTGACTCTCTGCAGTACCTACTTCTACTGAGGTGGTTGTGGATGTAGGCTGCTGCCACGACTTTGCAAATATGGCAGCTGATGGTGGTGGTATCTGTGGTGTCACATCCCTCACAGCAAGTTGGGATGGGGTAACATGGGTCTCCACTGCTGGTGGGCTGACATCCATGATGACTGGTTCGTCGTCATCCTCCTCTTCTACATCTACATCCATAACTCTAAGGCTTTCAAGAACTTTCCTTTTCCCTAGCCTCTTGTGGTGTGTCTCACTCTCAGACTGAGGCAGGATCCAAGTGGTATCTAGATCATCAGAAGGGGGGCTTGGAGAAGAAGATGGTGGACTAACCCTCATTGTTCTTGCTGGAGATCTGGAAGACAATGGATCTTCTGAAAGAGTGGCTTCCTCTACTTCCTCAGCATGAAGCTCAATCTCCTGAACTGCTCCTACTTTGGGAGGAACTACTATTGCTGGCTGCGGTTGTTGTTGTCCACTTATCTGAGTTTCCTTTTTTTAGATTTTTTTATTGTCCAGAGAGGAAAAAAGAGCATAAATAACATACATGGTTATCCTCCAACAGTGGGTGATACATAGTACAACATTGATATATTAAGTTCATTGGTCGCCTGGGTTAAAAAGAAGCAAAAAGAGCACCAAGAGATGGTTAAGAAACATAAAGTTAAAACAGCAGTATAATACACTCTAGGTTCCCCTCATTCAGCTTAAAGGGGTCCTAGGTCTAACAGGATAAACAGATTAATACAAAATGCTGCAAACCTCAACATAGTATATATTAGATTACTTAATCAAGAAACAGGGGGGGGGCTGGGTTTTCCCCTGTGAACTTGGTTTCACAGAACTAAAAAAGCATTTACCAAAACCCTTGGTCCCATACTGCCCTGAAAAATGGCCACCCCTTTACCGCTGCCTCTTAATAAGCCATGCCGTCAAGGGTGCCCAGATCTTACGGCCCCTATTCTTTGCCTGTCGGCCCTTACATTTATACAGGGATGTTTCTTGCGCATAGATACCCAAGAGGCGGTAAAGCCAGGCCTGGTAGGTAGGAGGACCTGTATCTTTCCATGCAGTTGCAATCAACAGTCGGGCTACAGTGACTGGCATAAATACAAAATTCATTTGTATGGTATCCAGTTCAGCATGGCTATCATATCCCATTAACATCATAAGCGGGCTGATAGATATTACTTGACTGATTGCCTCCTGCAAAAAGGTCTCAATACCTGCCTTTAAAGGTTGAAGCTTATTCTAAGAAAAAAACATGTGTATGATTTCTGCAGGACCTTCTTGACATCTAGGGCAGTTACCATTCTCCCTCTTCCCCCAATCAAATAGCTTTGCAGGTGTGAAGTATAAGTTAAACATTGTTTTGTAATGCTAGGCCTTCAGATTGGCGGACAGGAAAATCTTCATCCCTAATGCAATTGACATATCTAAGTCTGCATCCCCGTCCACTGTCTTCTTAGCCCAGTTCGCTTCCACCTTTCCTAGATCATCCGGGGAAGTTTCTAGTAAAATTTTGTAAATACCCCCTATCCTGCAATCCCCTTGAGAGATTATTTCCAGGAGCGGGATCTTATCTAAACTAAAGGATCCACCCCATAGTCGGGCAAAACACTCCTTCAGCTGGATATATTTAAAATGTGCCCTAATATCTATCCCTTAGTGTTGGACTAAGTCTGTGAAAGAGCAGAATTCCGAAGTATTAAACAGATCTGCGATTCTAACAATACCAGCTTTTTCCCAGTGCCTGCCCTTTACATCATAGTACATAGGCGGAAAGAGCGGCGAGCGCCATAAAGGCGTATACCTGTTATACCTCGAGATCTTCAACAATCTTCCGACCTTCATCCAGACTTTCCATGCTGCCTTTATGCACTTGAAGTGTTTTTTTTTTTATAGTAGCTAGGTTCAATTTGTCGAAGCAAAACCCCAGATGCCTCACTACCAATAACCAGCTGGTATATGGAAGGGGGATCCGAACCAATAATGTCCGATCGGTCTGCTGTAAACAAGATTCCCATCTGTTGCAATAAAGCGGTCCAATAATAAAAATACAAATTAGGGACGGCCCATCTACCTCTTTCCTGAGGGAGCGTCAGAAATTTTAAAGACCTTTGTATTTTCTGGTACTGCCATTTAAAATTTATAAACATAGAGTCCAGTTTCTTAATGTTTGCATCTTCTACCTCGAGGGGAATAGTGTGAAACAGGTATAACACCTTCGGTAGGATGATAATTTTAAGTATATCAAACCTCCATATTATTGACAAGTGAAGCTTATTTAAACGTCTTAAGTCATTACTTATACTGACATGTAGGGGGTCTAAATTAATTGGCCATATGTAGTCCACAACACTACTTATCCTAACCCCCAAATAGATAGCTGTTTCAGCCTTTCAGGGATCTTGAAATGTAATGCTCTTAGAGCAGACAATCTGCATCTTCCCTTTATTCAAGAGGTACCCTGATTCTTTCCCAAAATGCCCTGCTATGCTTTCTACCTCTGAGATTGACTTCTCCGGGTCAGTTGTTATAATGGCGATGTCATCTGCATATGCCAAGATCTTAGTATCATACCTGTTTGTAGTAACCAGTTTTATTTCTTGATTTTGCAGGATCAAGTTAATAAATTGATCTATATACAGAGCAAAAAGAATTGGGGAACAGGGACAACCCTGCCTTGTCCCTCTAGCCACCTCTATTTTCCCTGATTCGTCACCAATCATTTGCAGCTGGGCAAACGGTTTATAGTATATTGCTCATATGGCGGTGGTAACACGCGGGCCAAACCCTCTCTTTGCCAAAACCTGCCAAAGATACTGCCACGAAACTCGATCTAAAGCTTTCTCTGCGTCAAGGAGAATCACAGCCACCCCATCCCCCCTTATGTCTGCCATATCTAGCAAAGAGATAATTTGTCTAATATGATCTATAGTTCCCCTACCCGGTATGAACCCTTGTTGCCATGGTGAAACCAGGTTGGCTATGATCCTCCCTAACCGGATAGCCAAAGCTTTCGAATATAATTTTGCATCAGAGTTTATCAAAGAGATTGGACGGTAGGAAGAAGGTAATTCCAGTGGCTTCCCCTTTTTGGGAAAGATAACTATATTGGTTCCCTGCCAAGATTGGGGAGGGATCCCGTTATGCTGAACATCTAAAAACAAATCAAGCAATAGAGGCGCTAGCTCATGGTGAAGTACTTTATATAGTTTGAGAAGAATTTTGCCCAGGCCGGCTGCTTTCCCTGAAGCCAGAGAGCCTAGGGATTCTGTAACTTCTTTCAGAGTAATATCTTCCTCCAACTCCTGATACGCTACTCTATTGATTTCTCCTGATTGCTCCCACCTCTGCTCCTCCCCAACCACCACCTTCGAGCCAGAAGAATCTTCCTGGTATAAATCTTTATAGAATCCTTCAAAAATGCGGAGAATGGCAGAGGGCTTTGTAGCATGTTGGCCATCACTCTTTTTAATTTTAGTAATGTTATTCCTAATAAATTTCTGTCTTGTACGAAGAGCCAGCATCCTTCCCACTGTCTCCCCATATTCGTACACCTCGCTTTTATGCGCTTGAAATCCTTGGGCTATTTTCTCCATGAAATAGCTATTAATCTCTGCTTTTATTGTTATCAGTTTCAGTGATAGCCCTTTTTGTTGTTCCTTCTCCTCCGGCCCTTTACTAATCATCCTTACGTGTTCTGTCTCCACGTGAGCCAGCTTTTCTATCAACTGATTAACCTCAGCCCTCTGCCGCTTCTGCCTCCTATCCACATAACTAATAACCCCTCCCCTCAGTCTTGATTTCAAAGCATCCCAAACTATTCTTCGTGAGGCACTGTAGCGATTTATATTAAAATATTCTGTTACCCACCCCTTATATGTGCAACAAACTCATTGTTGGCCAAAAGCTTTCTGTCAAAGGTCCATTTATACTGTCTCCCGTTCCCTCCCAGTCCTGCAATTTCCAAAAGTAATAGACTGTGATCCGAGAATAATTTATGATGTTTTTAAATCTCGACCTTGTTTAAAATATTAGTGGAAACCCAAAAATAATCTAAGCGAACCTGCTTTTTGTAAGGGTGGGAAAATACGTATACCCAGGGTCGGGAGGGTTCTTAACCACACAAGCATCACTTAATCCAAGGTTATCCCTAAAAGAAGTCACCGCCCTATACACTTGAGGTTTCCTCCGACTATACTTTTGAGATCCAGTGCTGCCAGCTTCCAGATGTACATTTAAATCCCCACATATGATCAGAAGCTCTGGCCAGGAAACTAACTCCAATTCTAAATCCTCCCATACTTTAGGGTCCTCCTGGTTAGACCCATAGATCATACCTATTGTCAATCCTTTAGGGTTATCCTTTAGGGTAATCGCCGCCCAGCGCCCCCATTTATCTGCTGATGCTCGTTTTACTACTCCAAAATTGATTTTAACATGAATAGCTATCCCCCTTATCATGGAGGTCTGAGTTGAGCATATAGCCAAGACATACCCTCTGATCCGCAGATTATCCCTCTTCTCCATAGGGTATGGGTCTCTTGTTGGCAGATTATATCTGGATAGAAAGAACTTAATCTCTCATAGACCCTTGCCATTTTGGCATTATCATTCAGACCTCCAACATTCACTGAGCATATCGCTATTTTAGCCATCAATGTACAGAAAAACCAACAGACTGACCATTAACAAATTAAGATTCCTCAATTGACTTTCATTTTTCCCTCTCTGTTTTTTTGTTCTCTATCCCCCCTAGCTCCCTAGGATCCCCCTCCCCCGGATGCCTCCCTACCTCCGCTCCCTCCCCCTGCCCCCGCATGTGAAAGTTGCCAGACCAACTAGGTCTGTAATGGATGAAGCAGCCCCTCTGACCACAGCGAGACCCCCATGCAAACTCGAATAGAACCAAACTTGTAACCCCACCACCAAAAAGATGGAAACATCCAAAACTACTTTAACGGTGTGAGTATACATTCATGGTTATATACCCCCCAGCAGCCTAATCCAATATTATCGTTACTAATCTTTAAACTCTATACCATATCACCGTATACTGGATAGGCCTACCCTTACACCCTAAGTTCAGACAGAAATTCCTGTGCTTTGATCTCGGATGTAAAAAATCGGGTTCGGTCCCCACAAATCACTTTCAGCCTAGCTGGGTTAATCAAGAAGGCCTGTGCCCCTCTCTCTTGGAACAGTTTAATCATTTGGCGCAAGCGCCATCATCTCTCGACGGTTACATGGTAGAAATCAGGTCGAACAAAAAATGAAATGTCGCCCAAAGTACGCTTGGCTTCAGGTCTGGCCTTCTCAAAGATGCTTTGTCTCAAAAGATAATTCCCAAAATATACTTGAACCGCATGAGGTTTTATATCTGGTCCAGCAGATTGTTTTAAAGAGAGGGGGACCCGATGGGCTCGCTATACCTCCTGGGTCCAATTCCAGCTTTCCAGGTCAGAAAATGCTTTAGTCAGTAGATCAACCATGTAGGCTCGCATGTCTGAACCCTCCTTGCTTTCCGGAATTCCTAGAAATCACAAGTTATTCCGTCGCTGGCAATTCTCATAGTCCTCCAGCTTCCATTGAATCTCGACCAACCTAGACTCATGAGCTTCTGCCTGACCTCGTGCACCCGCAAGATCAGCCTCCAGGACTGCTGTTCTAGTCTCAAGGTCTGTTAGCCTCTCACCAATAGCCCTACATGCCTTGGCAATTTTCATTACTGAGCCCTGCACCTTGCGTATTGCTGATTGGAAGTGGCAGCAATCCTGCCGGGTTTCCTCCCGATGCAATAGAATACATTGTAATATGGTATCTAGGGTCTGGGGAGTATCTCCCTGAGAATTATGGGCTGTATTCACAATCTGACAAGTTGATTTGATGGTGAATAATTCCATTTAAGTTCCTTATCCTTGACACTACTCTGCCGGCCTGACTTCCTACTGGCTCTACGCATGGTAGCGGCAGAATCTACCCCACGAGTATCTGATAGGCTTTCGTTTTCACTTCACTCAGAAATTGAACCTGAGCCATCTACCGACTAGGTCTCATCTGATAAGGAAAAGAAACAATTGTTTGTCTCTGTATCTAGCTCGTCAAACTCCTTTGCTACTCACTTAGCACTTACTGATACTGATGCTTGCTGAGATTTCCCTGATCTCCCAGGAGGTTAATGGGAGTCTGTTGAGCGCCTTCCCGCTTCTGCCCCTCATTCCCCCTTACCATCAGATCTTTTTGGTCCCCAGGTGGCACACCGACACCTATAGACTCGCCAGAGGCTAAATCCCTTATTATCCTGGGTTTTCCCACCTCGCCATCTTCTGAGTGTTGTGTGCAAAGGGAGTTTTTCTGGCTCATTTGAGAGGGGGGACTGAGTGCTTGTGTCCCATTATCCAGCTGTATGCCTGAGGTACCGAGAATTACCACATTGTCTTGCTGTGGAGGCTCTCTGCTGACTGCGTCTCCTGAAACCTTCTCTCCTGCGGCATCGGTCAATTTCCTCATCCTGAGCGCCGGCTTGGACGTTGGTAGCAGCTCCACTGCTGTGGAGCCGGGCAGGTGTTGCTGGGGCACAGCCCTGCCCTTCCCTTTCCTCTCCACATAGGACTCCGTCCGGGTCGCCACTGTCAGTAGTCAGCGTCCGGATTGCCGCAGAGCAGCTTCTGCACCCATGCCTGCATCCTCTGGAAGTTGGCTCACCCCATCCGCTGGGGGAGAACAACCGTGGCGATAGTGTTGGTGGCAGAGGAAGCCACATTAACCCTCCCTCTGGTAGACCCAGCAGCGGTCTTCGGCCCCATCACAGCAGTCGGGGGCAACACAGAGCAGCAGTCGGTATGTTTAAAAGCCTTGAGGAGATTTTCATAGGCAAGTAGCAGCTCCCCCTGCCTTGTAGCTATTTTGCATCAGTCGTGCAAGGAGAGGGGTTTTGAGACACCAAGGTCTGAAGGGCTGAAAAAATTTCAATCAGCATACTTTCTTGTCGATCGCCAGGGTTACTTATTTAGGGATTTTTAGCTGGTCAGGGTGCTGTGAACGGTCGACTCAGCCGACCGCCATCTTGCTTTCACTCATTGTTTTCTATTAATTCTCCCACTTATCTGAGTTTCCTGCAATGATTGGGTACTACTTTGCGATAGAGCTAAGTCAATTTCAACTTCACTGCTTGTCAGTGTTGCCGTGATTAGACTGGCAGCCTTTGTGACAGACATGGGCTATGGCCTGGGTTGGGGTGGGTCCGCTGATGCAAGGGTTCTGCTCCAAGCTTGCTCCCCGCAGGCCGGTGTGGCAGGCACAGGTTTGTTTTTCACAAAAAAGGTCTGGGTTGACATACCAGTGATGGTAACCTCCTTCTTCTTCTTACTGGCCACTTTCTTGTTAGCACCTTTCTTTGGGGCCATCTTGAAGCTGTCATTTAGAAGTGCCACTTAGCTTCACAAGTTGAAGAGATGTCTAAGATGTGTGGTCATGCGTCACGTCGTGCACAGGCCTTCTGTCTGGCAGTACTGTGGGTGATGTCTCTTATGCACCTGAAAGCAAACCAGCAAGAAGAACATCACTGAAACGTGGCATTGTTGTAGTTCAATTGGTAGTACAAACAAACAATATCATTTAGTGTGGTCGCTGGTTACTTAAGTTATTATAAATAATTAGCAATACCGTGTATCCATTCATAAAACCACACCAACATAAACTTTCATGGTGTTCACTCCGGAAGGATAAGAAAGAGCAACAATAACATACATATGTAACTGTTTGCTTTATGTGTATCACGCGGAATGTGGCACTCAGGGAGGTGCAGCTGACAAATGACAATGGAATAATCCTTAGACAATGAATGCTGTTGTGCACCTATAGCAGACATGGGGTTGATTCAGGAATACCAGATGTTATGGAAATGGTTATAAAAAATTTACAAATTCAAAAAAATAAAAATTATAAATTACAATAAAAAAATAAAAAAGTAAAATTTAAAAAAAAGTAAAATTATAAATATGTGAAATTATCCTCAAGCATATGATTTATTAAACTGCTATCTCATTGCTCAACAATCCATGCAAGCATATGGCAAAGGGCCACACTGGTTGGACACACAAAATGGCTGCCAGCCAGTGCCACATGGTCATCAACAACCATAACACTGAGCAAGAAGGCATTGGGAACAAAGTGAAGACATGCAGGCCTACTGCAAAAGCACCCTGACTGCCTACACAAAATGGCCACCAAACACATAGTGAAACAGCAAGCAAGGAGGCATGGCTACAACATAATGATAGAAGAACAACACATGCATGCCTATGGTGAAAGCACACTGGCTGGCTACACAAAAAGGCCGCCAGCCACATGGTCACAACAACAAGCAGGAGGCCTGCAAAACAAAGAGCACATGCAGGCCTATGGACACTGACTATACAAAATGGCCCCTGGCCACATGGGGAACAAAGACAAACGGTAGCCTAGGCAAACACACTCTCTCACTGACCAGACAGACATGGTAAAGAACATAGCATTAATTCAGCAATGCGAAAAATGAAAATTAACAGGGGTAATACTGTTTACAACAACACACATCCTCCAAAGGCATTATTCCACCTATACACTGGTTACAGGAAAAAAAATGAAATACCACAAAAAAACACTTTTTGTATTTTAATTCAATGCCATCAATGGCCTAAATGATTTTCAATTCAAGAGGCACCACAGAAACAGTTATTTCATGCCCCATGAGTAGCACTGGGCCTACTGGCTAGAAGGCCCGTTGGCAGACTAGGCCATATAGTGAATTAAATCAATATTGCAAATTTTATTAAAAAACATGGAGAAAATGTAGTGAATTGTGCAACATTTTTACTTTATAAAAGAAGAAAAATTACTTGCAAGGAAATAACTAGGTCCCTACTGAAACTACAGGCCACCCACCACAATAGGTTTTAAAAATTGATTAAAAGTTCAAAGAAAGCCGGGTGCATGCACCCAATCAAACAAACGTTACTATACACTAGGGCAACCCAATCTTCCCTAAGGATTTGAGTATAATAGTAAATTCACGGAAATTGTTCCCTGAGGAATTATTTCACCAATGTTCATCACTTTGAATGGTCACATAATTGATCCTATTACTGATAATCAAAAAATAAATCACCAGTATAAACATAGATGTATTATTATCAAAAGAGAATATATTTTTAATGTATTTTTATCTCAATCAATATATCATTAATTCAATTATACATGACATATGTTAACAATATATGTTCCATGCTTCAGAATTCCACAGCAGTACATTTACAAATTCGTATGTTAATAATGGCACTGCCTTATGATCCCTTACTCACTTCAATGTATATTCAATATAGGGATCTAAGGAAGCGCTGTCAATCCTCTTAACACAGTTGTTTCTACGAGATCAACAATGTCAAATCCATATAAGCATTCAAATAATCAAATGGAACTAAATCTAACAGAAAATGGAATTAACAAGGTTAAGGAGTATCAATTGTCGATGTTTCATTCTCTAGTGGCCCACTCAGTCCGTGAGACCATCCTCAGGACTCAGCGTTGAGGTGTATTGAATCCTGCAAGTACTGACATAAAATATGCCAATAAATCAAAAAGTAATCCAAACAATACATCCAGTCAGTTTATGCAGCGCCTGCCCACAACCAAACAAGACAACTACTTAATCCAGTGCATATTTCAAGTGAAATCTTGATCACAAACCAAAATCCCAGTGATATACCATGAAACCAACAAACACCCAAGTGAGGTGTACAACAACATGCCTGAGCAATAAACCACTGTCAACATCTATTATATTAAGGTACCTTGCTTCCAAATAATTCGGCTTCACAACGGATACCAAAACCAGCCCGTCATGCTGCAAGCCCAGAAACAACGCATACAGTTATTCTTCATGTAACACCCCAAGCAATCTCGGAGAATGCCTCACTAACACTAAAGGGTCTTACCAACATTCAATTCAGCTATGGGTCAATTTAATCTAGAAAACAAGCCACAAAGTAAATAACATGTTATTATGGTCTTCTGACTGTCAATATATTCATTATTTAAAATGTATAGTACTTACACGTACTCCATATCGCGGTCTCCTTCTCCGGTTGTGACAGTTTGTTTTACACGCTGGGACGTGGAGACAATGTTTGTCCTAAAGACCTGCCCCTGTCAGGTCACATGGATGTGCCTGATAGGCGGCGCCCATCTTAGACTAACTTGGGTTTACAATCACATCCAGAGTCCCTGTGTATAAACATATATATAACTCTAATCCAAAAGATACAATATAGGACCAGTGTTCAATAATCAAATTCTGGAGGAGAAAGCACATGCACTTTAGCACTGTGTAGCAGTGGTAAAGTGCTCAGAGTTCTAAGGCCAGCAAAACCGAAGTCAGAAAAAGTGGAGGAAGAAGACAAAAGGTTTGGGGGTAACCCTGCTGAGACAGCCGTTACCAACAGTTATGTTCATTGTAACAGGGTTAGCTGTACATATGAAGGCTGTGGGATACCATATTAAATTTAATAATGTTATCTCCGCCTACAAAACACTTAAAACGTTCGTTCTTTGACCCTGACCCACAGGCTAGTGCCAGGCACATATGTGGCACCCATGAACTCCCTCTTCAGAACACTACTGGACCTGTGGAAGACAGAAGAATTTTATCTGCTGTCAAGACCTGTGAGGAGACTTGAAAGGCTGGACCTGCTCCTACTTGTACCCAGGACAAAGAAGGGGAATCCAAGGGTCAATTGGGTGACTTTCTGTTCCGGCAACCTGGACACAATAAGCTGCTAGAAGCCATTTTCTTGAAAAGCCCAACTGACCAGTCCCAAGTGGACCTGCCCCAGACGCTAGTGGTGGCTTTTGCTGGAGTGAGTCTTGAGCCCCAAGTGTGGTTCCTAAGGTCCTGGGACCCTGGGCTGTGCCAAAGTGTACCCCTATCATCTTGTTACTCTAGCAAGTTTGTCCATTATTTCTTTGTTTAAGCTCTTGCAAGAGCTTTGAAAAGTTAATGGAAAATTGATGAATTTCCAGGATTTCTACCTGAGAGGAATAACTCTGATCATGCGTATCACAATTGTCCATGAATTCAATCAAAAAATAGGCTAATTGTCCAGAAGGGGGCTGGCTCTGGATACAAAGGATACTGCTCCTGCTAGCTTTAGAATTACCGATACTAAATCCAACACTGGTTCTATCACGAGAATAAAAATGTGACTTAAATTTGAAATGAGTTTGACAGGTATTAGGAACCGTCTTAAATTTTTGCAGGGGGTTCCTATCAATTTATTGTACATGCAATCCACCCAATGATAGATCTAATGACACTTACTGCAAATGTGTCAAGAATTGTCTCAAAGAGGCAGTTTCAGTAGTAGGATCTTGTATTTAGGCAAAGAGGTCATTAATTGCTGCAGGGGGATTTTGAATTAGGTCCATGCTGGCACTGCATTGTCATTGCAACCAGTCACATGCTGATCTAATAGGCAACGCTGTGTTGTCATCTTTTTTTTTTTTTTTTAGAGTTTTATATAGCACGAACTAGACTTGAGACATCGGGTATCAGAGCGCTTTACATGAGCACCAGTTTCGTTACAGATGGACACATTCATTTTTGTTAGGCATGGGGAGATTAAGTGATTTGCCCAGAATCACAGGATGTTGAGCGTCGTTGCCGAGACTCGAACCTGGTTTCCCAGCTTCGAGGTCGACCGCTCTCGCCATAAGGCTACTTCCTCTCCCCAAGGGACTGGTCATGAGGATAAAATCTGCTGCTTCCAAAAACTGTTTCCCTCTCTGCATTCAGACAGGAAGGAAACAGGTGAAGAAGCAGATTGAAAATACATCATGATCGAAAGACCTGGATTTCCAGAAACAACCTTCTCAGAAACAAACAGGCCAAGCAGGGACAAAGATACAATTTAGAACATATGACAGCACAAATCTAGTGTCTGAAAGGTGCAGCTCATGCATGTAACTAACAAACTAAGCACCCTATTCAGAAAGCCCACTTCAAAAGTTAGAAATGTGGCCCACTAAATTCCCTACTATATTTGAGGTAGATCAATTACTTTCTAGCAATCCACAGACGTCTCTGGGGGAAGTCTAGGGAATCTGCAATAGCTACAGACTTTCGGAAAGTAATCCTATTGACCAATATGTATGCATGCACATTTTCAGAAAGAGGAAAATGCACATTAGAAAGTCATTGAAAAATGCATCTTAAAACATAAATCTTTTCTATTTTTCTTTCCAAAGGTGCAAATGTCATTACCCGAGGAGGGTCCCTTCCCTCTACATTATCTGAGAAAAATGAGGATGCTGTGAGAACCTTTACATTTACATAAATCATTTATTGAGTAGTTGCAATTGTGTAAATTGGATTAAAAAATTAAACTAGAAATGTGTGTGAAGATCCAAAGTTATGACTTTGCAAATAATGACAACATTTTCAATGACCACTAGGCTTGAGCATGATTTTAATTACTCTGAAATAATTGAAGTACGTCAGTAATTCTACGTTACTATTGTGACACAGAAATTACTGATTGTAATGCCATGACACCACATCATGTAACCGATTCTCCAGTTCAAGGAAAATAAGGACAGTGAGGGGCACTGAAACAATGTGAGAATGTTAATGCTTGCGTTGGTCCTTTGGCGAACGAGATCATAATGTTCAGTGGTCCTTTTGAATGTGCGCTGCAGAAATGTAATGCAGGCGGAAGGCGTCAGCATTTCGAGTAGGTTCTTTACTAGAGCAGCTGAAAATCAACTTTTAATGCAGAGTTGATATTTTACCCGTATGGGTATTTTCTTTTTAGCACATAATGCCCTTTTTTTCAAACAGGAAGTATTGGACTTGGCCCTCTCTGTAGGGTCACCCCAAAACGTTTTACCTTCACCACTCCTGTTTTCTGAATTTTGTTTCAGTTGGTGTTAAGACTGCTTGCCAGTGCTAAAATGCTTGTGCCCTCTCCCATAAACATGGTAAAATTGGCCTACACCTGATCGGCTCATTTACTTTACTTGTAAGTTCCTAGTAAAGTGGTACAACATGTACCCAGGGCCTGCAAATTAAATGTTACTAGTGGGCCAAGTGCACTCATTGTGCCACACACTAAAGTACCACTGTTGGAAAACGAGGCAGTATCTGTGAGGCCTGCACAAATAACATGACTACATTTGTCCTTCACTGGGAACCAAACACCCAATTGTAGCGCCTGACTCTCAGAGGGTAGCGTTGCAGAGCAGTCTGAGGCTTTACTCAAGGGAGGTGGTGTGGGCTAGTAATCGCCATTTGCAGGGGCGCAGAAATAACACTCAATAATTGATTGTCCAGTCTGTACTTTGCTTTATAAAAGTAAGAGTACATTTATTAAACACACACACTACTCAAAACTATGCACCAATTTACAAATATACATAAGCTGTTGGAATTACTTTGTGACATTGCGTAACATCTCCACCCCTCCCAAAAGGGGGTGGGGTCTAGTACCACCACTCCCATGTATGCACATCATCTTGCCCCCTAATGCAGTGTGTTGAGCATAACCTGGAGCGAGGGCCCTGCGCACTGGCACCATCCCAGTGGCGACCCACCCCATTACCTCAACACGCATTAAAAATAGGTTCACCTGCCCTAGTGACACATAACCCTGACTGAGCATCTTATATTAACCATACAGTATGCACCCCTACATATTCAGGGCTAACAGTCTGGGTTGTTCCTCACTTAAGCGCAGCAGCAAAAATACATGTTTACGCACACTTTAGAATGACAGTACTCAGCACATTTGTTGGACATTAAAATGCGTTGCAATTACAGCCCCTAAAGGCATCACAGATGAAATCACAGGATTACGCATATCCAGCCAGACACCCTAGCAGGAGTGTCTGGCAACATAACCCACGTTGCTTATGACATCACCTTACACAGGTACTTCACATTACATATGTGACCTTCAGTCCCTCTAAAAAGGAATAACCGTTAGTAAATGCAGTTCTGGTGCAATTACACCTCTTCACCTCCAGGGGATGCCCTTCTCCAGACATCCCCACCTCAGCCCTTCACTCCATGAGCACTTCGCAATACACCCTCAGCTATAGAACAAAAGTTCCAGCCCAGAAGGGGTATTAAAGCAGGTTGAGACTTTGAGGGGTTACCCTTATGAACTCCCTAGGAAACTTAGGGAGGGACTTTTCTTCGGGCTGGGGGGAGACTGCGCTTCTCCAGCAGCTCCCCCAGCACCTCTGCGCCAAGTTGGTGGTGACCCCGTCCTCCTGGGGCCACCAAAAGCACCAAAAATAGCAGGTTTCCAAATGCCTGGCAAGGCATTATGGGGCGCTTCATGCTCCCTTTCCTGAATATCGTATGAGCGGCTCTCCCGCTGTGCCGGGGAGAGCCGCGATCGATCTGGCGCTTCGCGCCGCATCTTCTGGCCTTGGTGGGGGGCCCAGTCCCACCCGGACCCCCAGGTAAGGGATACGACTCGGGGAGCCCACCCCCGGCCGCTCCTGCCAATTTTCGGGGCCCGGTCCCACCCGGGCCCCTCCTCCTCGTGCGGGGTCTCGGTCCCACCCGGGACCCCAGCAGGACCTCCGCGTTGGAGGGCAGCCCGGGGAGCCCACCCCGGCTGCCCCCGCCGGCTCCCCGCCCGGCCAGCACTCTCGTGTGCTGCCGCGGGAGCCGGCAAGGCATTCTGGCCTGCCCGCTCGGCGGGCAGACGTGCCGGACCTCGGGGAGTGCGGCTGCACTCCCCAGCCTCCGCCTGCTTTTTGGGCCCGGGGATGGGGTCCCGGGCCCCCGGACATCTTCGGGGGGGGCGCGACGGCGCTCCCCTCCATCTTGCGGTCTTCGGGGCCCGGAGATGGGGTCCCGGGCCACGCCTCCTCGTCATGGGGAGCGCGACGGCGCTCCCCAACTGCTCTGCTTCGGTGGGGGCCAGGGTGGGCTCCTGGACCCCCGTGGCGGAATATCTTCACGGGGAGCGCGACGGCGCTCCCGACTTGACTTCGGGGCCCGGGGATGGGGTCCCGGGCCCCTATGGCCACTCTTTACGGGGGGTGCGGCGGCGCTCCCCGCCTCCTTTCTTCGTGGGGGGGCGCGACGGAGCTCCCCCACCCCCGTCTTCACTTGCTCGGCGGGGGCCAGGGTGGGCTCCAGGCACCCCGTGTAGGGGGACATCTTCACGGGAGCGCGACGGCGCTCCCCGGCTTTGCTTTGGGGTCCCGGGCCCCTCTTGGGTCACCTTCACGGGGAGCGCGACAGCGCTCCCCGGCTTCCCTTCCTCCCCAGGGGTCAAAGGTCGCTCACCTTCCGGAGGCCATATCTCAGCCCCTGGGGGTCCGATCTGCCCCATTTTCGTGTCCTCTTGCTCCTGGAGGCCAGCCCCAGCCACGGGGAACACTCTCCTTCGCCCTCGGGGTCTCTGAGAGGGGGGATTCGGCAGGGAGCTGTCTTCACTGGCTCCCTGCGCCAGCCTTTCGCCTGTCTCTCCTCCTAGGCCTCTCTTCTCCCTGCGCAGAGGCCTCTGCTTCTGCGCACTGGTCCTGGGCTCTTCTTCTGGTGCTGGCAGGGCCCTGGGGGACAGTCAGGGGTTCCTCCTTCCAACTGCCCATTGCGCCAGGCTCCAGCACCTTCAGCCTCCGCAGACCACACCCCAGAGAGAGCTCTCTTCCTCTTCCAGTGGTTTTAAAAGTTGAGTAGGGGGCTGGCAGGAAGTCTCTGTTTGTCCTATCAAACAGCGACACATCACTTCCCTGCCCCTGCTCCCTCCTCCTTGTCCAGCCTCTGGGTTTGTTCAAAATGGCGTCGTCCAAGGTCTCTGGCCACATGGTCTCTGAAACAAGACCCTTTCCCCAGTGCTGCCTTCACCTTGGTTCAGCTTGGTGCCTGGCACCCAGCGACAGCTGCTGATGGATTAGCCTGTAGCTCCACCTATCTTCTCTCCTTGGAGGGAAGATCTTTGCTCTGGGAAGAAAGGTCATTAATCTAACCTGCCAGGGCCAGACCCCAGCCAGGGACTCAGAGAAATATGACATTTCTGGATGACCAAAAGCAGTACAAATATGACTTGGGACTCTGCAGAATACTCCTTTTCACATCCGCTACAGGGGACTTTAGTGCGTGTCTGGAATCTGTAGGCCTTATGGAAGTTAATCTAGCACATGGGCTCCACATCCCCATAGGGGAATAATGAAGTGAAAAACACAGTAAAGCACACTGACTTTCCCTGGCATGTTCCTTCCTAGCGTGTAAGGCCTATTCCGTGTCACCACCCAATTCTGCATAAGCCCTGCCACACCATTCACTTTGTAGCTGCTCCCGGGCTGCGCACGCTAAGAATCTCCCCTGCGCAGCCCCTACACGTGTGAACACGCATGTACACAGGTGTCTGCATGTAACCAGCCCGGTGCCCCTTACTCCAGCTGCTGCGCAGCAGCTAGTCAAGCTAGGGGGACACCAGTAAAATCCACATGCAGTCTCTTTCATCATGAGTTCACTGTGGATGAGTCCCAATTTATGAGGCTCTCCCACAGTAAAACCTCAACACCTAAGTGCTCAAAAAGCGAAAAATCCGGGCGGCCCATAGTGTCAGAACCACCTTCTAACACACGCCGCGCCCAGCTGATTCCTACAGGGAAGAAGTAGCCACCCTACATGGGTATTCTTCCCGTAGTCAGCGATAACTAGTTATAAGGGGTTCTGACCAGAGCCCCCTTACTCACCAGTTATCCGCTCAGACCACCTACTCCTCCCATCCATGAAATCTCCACCCATGACAGGGATCCCAGACTACCCTAAGAACCCTCCGGGCTCTAGGTTAGATACCTCTAGGTCACTCATGGTCTACCTGGACTTGGCCTCACTAGGCCCACCTTTGCCCTTGGGCATGCAACACTATGCCTACCCCTTCTCTGGACAAGGGTCCAGTGCCTCAGCACCGTTGCAGTCTTCCGGGACAGGTCTACATCCCATCCCCTGGGTCACTAGCTGGTCTCCCTTCTGGAGTTTGTTCCAACCAGTACCCTCTCTCCGTTTGGTCCTTGCACCCCAAGGATGCAACTTCTCTGGACCCTCACCCTCAGCCTGCCGCTGAGGTCATTCTGCTGCCACCACCCTTTCGGGACGACTGGCTTCCCTAAAGAAAGCACAGCCACTCGTGCTTTCCCCACACAGAAAATCACCCTTTGGCCACTGGCCTGGCTCCCTGATAGGACCTCAGACCGGCCTCACTACCACACTGGCAGTGCCAGGGAGGAACACTGAGGGTGCCCCGTCAGACATCCTACAGCTCATTCCCCCCGTCAGTAGCTCCACACGGAAACTACCCCGGGAACCTAGACCCCTTCCTTGTTCTCCGCTGCGAGAACAGGGCCTATGCACCCTTCCCTTTGAGAGGCGCGCTCTCCTCCCAGAGTACCCTTAGAGAGCCCGTGGGCCCCGAGTTAGCTAGACGCAGGCCCACCTCTCATGGCCCTCCCTGGTCTCCCAGCAGCGCCTTGGGAGACCGCCCAGGGACCTACATGGTCCCTGGATGGCCTGCACCACCCCTTATGAAGAGCAGGGTCCCCTCCCTAAGATAGGCCCCACCTGCCTTCAGGGTAGTATGACCACACCAAGCCAGGGACCCTAAAGATCCCGGCTAGGCCTGCACCACCCCCTGCGAACCACAGGGTCCCGTCACTTAAGATAGGCCCCACCTGTGTTCAGGGTGGTACTACCTTGCAGAAGTCCACCTCCTGCCCCGAGCTAGGGGAACACCCCCATGCTCCTGGTCCTTGGGTTCAAGACCCACAGGACCTACCGGACTGGTCACCGTCCAACCGACCCTGACGCCTCAGGGTCCACCACTAACCCTTCACCTGGAAACTAGGGAGTACATCACCCCCACTCTGATCTCCACTGGGTCAGTTACTAGCCCACCTAGGGTACCTAGGGGCTACCACTACACACCATCACTCAAGAGCTACCCTCCTCTGGGGCCACCCCCTACCAGGGGCCACCCCTGGGTTGCTCACCTCCCCACCAGTTAACCTGGGGGCCTGCTGGACACCCAACTCTACCACACCCTCCTCCCACCGTGGGAAAAGCTTCTTGGGGTCCTCCACCATGGGAACCCTGGGGTGTTACTACCCGGGGTAAAGAAACCTCCTGCCCCACCCTTCCAGTGGTTTTGGCCTGCGCCAATGGCAAGTAAACTTTCCGCGGGGGAAGGATACCTGGGGCCCCTTCTGTGGAAACCCTCCCTGCCCTTAACAAGCGCAGGAATCTCCCAGGACCCCCTCTCTCTCCTGTCCCCCACAAAGGTCAATCCACCCCTACACCCCTACCTGTGATGTAGGTATCAGTTGCTGTCCCTATCTCTTGAGGAGACACCCTCCTCATGCAGGTGTAGTGTATGTAGTGTTAGGGTTCAAAGGTGTACAATATGGCTCAGAACATTTGTATGCAATCATTTCCTGGAAAGCACCATCCCGCTAGCACATGATAATCAACATAGCGCGGTCATATCAATACAGCTTACATTTCAACCATAATATCTTCACATGACACGTATGTGCGCGGGGGCTTTCCTTTCCCATACCTTTAGTTCACCTAACCAAAACTTTGAACCCTTCTCAGAGCCTTGCGCTCTTCCATTTGCTCATTACTGCATAGATAATTTGTGGCAAAACTGGACTTATCAAATGCTATAAATGCACACCAGAATGGGATACTATGTTTCCCGCCGCTAGACACCAATGTTGGAAAACGAGGCAGTATCTGTGAGGCCTGCACAAATAACATGACTACATTTGTCCTTCACTGGGAACCAAACACCCAATTGTAGCGCCTGACTCTCAGAGGGTAGCGTTGCAGAGCAGTCTGAGGCTTTACTCAAGGGAGGTGGTGTGGGCTAGTAATCGCCATTTGCAGGGGCGCAGAAATAACACTCAATAATTGATTGTCCAGTCTGTACTTTGCTTTATAAAAGTAAGAGTACATTTATTAAACACACACACTACTCAATACTATGCACCAATTTACAAATATACATAAGCTGTTGGAATTACTTTGTGACATTGCGTAACATCTCCACCCCTCCCAAAAGGGGGGGTGGGGTCTAGTACCACCACTCCCATGTATGCACATCATCTTGCCCCTTAATGCAGTGTGTTGAGCATAACCTGGAGCGAGGGCCCTGCGCACTGGCACCATCCCAGTGGCGACCCACACCATTACCTCAACACGCATTAAAAATAGGTTCACCTGCCCTAGTGACACATAACCCTGACTGAGCATCTTATATTGACCATACAGTATGCACCCCTACATATTCAGGGCTAACAGTCTGGGTTGTTCCTCACTTAAGCGCAGCAGCAAAAATACATGTTTACGCACACTTTAGAATGACAGTACTCAGCACATTTGTTGGACATTAAAATGCGTTGCAATTACAACCCCTAAAGGCATCACAGATGAAATCACAGGATTACGCATATCCAGCCAGACACCCTAGCAGGAGTGTCTGGCAACATAACCCACGTTGCTTATGACATCACCTTACACAGGTACTTCACATTACATATGTGACCTTCAGTCCCTCTAAAAAGGAATAACCGTTAGTAAATGCAGTTCTGGTGCAATTACACCTCTTCACCTCCAGGGGATGCCCTTCTCCAGACATCCCCACCTCAGCCCTTCACTCCATGAGCACTTCGCAATACACCCTCAGCTATAGAACAAAAGTTCCAGCCCAGAAGGGGTATTAAAGCAGGTTGAGCCTTTGAGGGGTTATCCTTATGAACTCCCTAGGAAACTTAGGGAGGGACTTTTCTTCAGGCTGGGGGGAGACTGCGCTTCTCCAGCAGCTCCCCCAGCACCTCTGCGCCAAGTTGGTGGTGACCCCGTCCTCCTGGGGCCACCAAAAGCACCAAAATAGCAGGTTTCCAAAGGCCTGGCAAGGCATTATGGGGCGCTTCATGCTCCCTTTCCTGAATATCGTATGAGCGGCTCTCCCGCTGTGCCGGGGAGAGCCGCGATCGATCTGGTGCTTCGCGCCGCATCTTCTGGCCTTGGTGGGGGCCCGGTCCCACCCGGACCCCCAGGTAAGGGATACGACTCGGGAGCCCACCCCCGGCCGCTCCTGCCAATTTTCGGGGCCCGGTCCCACCCGGGCCCCTCCTCCTCGTACGGGGTCCCGGTCCCACCCGGGACCCCAGCAGGACCTCCGCGTTGGAGGGCAGCCCGGGGAGCCCACCCCGGCTGCCCCCGCCGGCTCCCCGCCCGGCCAGCACTCTCGTGTGCTGCCGCGGGAGCCGGCAAGGCATTCTGGCCTGCCCGCTCCAGCGGGCAGAGCGTGCCGGACCTCGGGGAGTGCGGCTGCACTCCCCAGCCTCCGCCTGCTTTTTGGGCCCGGGGATGGGGTCCCGGGCCCCCGGACATCTTCGGGGGCGCGACGGCGCTCCCTCCATCTTGCGGTCTTCGGGGCCCGGAGATGGGGTCCCGGGCCACGCCTCCTCGTCATGGGGAGCGCGACGGCGCTCCCCAACTGCTCTGCTTCGGTGGGGGCCAGGGTGGGCTCCTGGACCCCCGTGGCGGAATATCTTCACGGGGAGCGCGACGGCGCTCCCCGACTTGACTTCGGGGCCCGGGGATGGGGTCCCGGGCCCCCTATGGCCACTCTTTACGGGGGGGTGCGACTGCACTCCCCCGCCTCCTTTCTTCGTGGGGGTGCGCGACGGAGCTCCCCCACCCCCGTCTTCACTTGCTCGGCGGGGGCCAGGGTGGGCTCCAGGCACCCCGTGTAGGGGGACATCTTCACGGGAGCGCGACGGCGCTCCCCGGCTTTGCTTCGGGGCCCGGGATGGGGTCCCGGGCCCCTCTTGGGTCACCTTCACGGGGAGCGCGACGGCGCTCCCGGCTTCCCTTCCTCCCCAGGGGTCAAAGGTCGCTCACCTTCCGGAGGCCATATCTCAGCCCCTGGGGGTCCGATCTGCCCCATTTTCGCGTCCTCTTGCTCCTGGAGGCCAGCCCCAGCCACGGGGAACACTCTCCTTCGCCCTCGGGGTCTCTGAGAGGGGGGATTCGGCAGGGAGCTGTCTTCACTGGCTCCCTGCGCCAGCCTTTCGCCTGTCTCTCCTCCTAGGCCTCTCTTCTCCCTGCGCAGAGGCCTCTGCTTCTGCGCACTGGTCCTGGGCTCTTCTTCTGGTGCTGGCAGGGCCCTGGGGGACAGTCAGGGGGTTCCTCCTTCCAACTGCCCATTGCGCCAGGCTCCAGCACCTTCAGCCTCCGCAGACCACACCCCAGAGAGAGCTCTCTTCCTCTTCCAGTGGTTTTTAAAAGTTGAGTAGGGGGCTGGCATGAAGTCTCTGTTTGTCCTATCAAACAGCGACACATCACTTCCATGCCCCTGCTCCCTCCTCCTTGTCCAGCCTCTGGGTTTGTTCAAAATGGCGTCGTCCAGGGTCTCTGGCCACATGGTCTCTGAAACAAGACCCTTTCCCCAGTGCTGCCTTCACCTTGGTTCAGCTTGGTGCCTGGCACCCAGCGACAGCTGCTGATGGATTAGCCTGTAGCTCCACCTATCTTCTCTCCTTGGAGGGAAGATCTTTGCTCTGGGAAGAAAGGTCATTAATCTAACCTGCCAGGGCCAGACCCCAGCCAGGGACTCAGAGAAATATGACATTTCTGGATGACCCAAAAGCAGTACAAATATGACTTGGGACTCTGCAGAATACTCCTTTTCACATCCGCTACAGGGGACTTTAGTGCGTGTCTGGAATCTGTAGGCCTTATGGAAGTTAATCTAGCACATGGGCTCCACATCCCCATAGGGGAATAATGAAGTGAAAAACACAGTAAAGCACACTGACTTTCCCTGGCATGTTCCTTCCTAGCGTGTAAGGCCTATTCCGTGTCACCACCCAATTCTGCATAAGCCCTGCCACACCATTCACTTTGTAGCTGCTCCCGGGCTGCGCACGCTAAGAATCTCCCCTGCGCAGCCCCTACACGTGTGCACACGCATGTACACAGGTGTCTGCATGTAACCAGCCCGGTGCCCCTTACTCCAGCTGCTGCGCAGCGGCTAGTCAAGCTAGGGGACACCAGTAAAATCCACATGCAGTCTCTTTCATCATGAGTTCACTGTGGATGAGTCCCAATTTATGAGGCTCTCCCACAGTAAAACCTCAACACCTAAGTGCTCAAAAAGCGAAAAATCCGGGCGGCCCATAGTGTCAGAACCACCTTCTAACACACGCCGCGCCCAGCTGATTCCTACAGGGAAGAAGTAGCCACCCTACATGGGTATTCTTCCCGTAGTCAGCGATAACTAGTTATAAGGGGTTCTGACCAGAGCCCCCTTACTCACCAGTTATCCGCTCAGACCACCTACTCCTCCCATCCATGAAATCTCCACCCATGACAGGGATCCCAGACTACCCTAAGAACCCTCCGGGCTCTAGGTTAGATACCTCTAGGTCACTCATGGTCTACCTGGACTTGGCCTCACTAGGCCCACCTTTGCCCTTGGGCATGCAACACTATGCCTACCCCTTCTCTGGACAAGGGTCCAGTGCCTCAGCAGCGTTGCGGTCTTCCGGGACAGGTCTACATCCCATCCCCTGGGTCACTAGCTGGTCTCCCTTCTGGAGTTTGTTCCAACCAGTACCCTCTCTCTGTTTGGTCCTTGCACCCCAAGGATGCAACTTCTCTGGACCCTCACCCTCAGCCTGCCGCTGAGGTCATTCTGCTGCCACCACCCTTTCGGGACGACTGGCTTCCCTAAAGAAAGCACAGCCACTCGTGCTTTCCCCACACAGAAAAGCACCCTTTGGCCACTGGCCTGGCTCCCTGATAGGACCTCAGACCGGCCTCACTACCACACTGGCAGTGCCAGGGAGGAACACTGAGGGTGCCCCGTCAGACATCCTACAGCTCATTCCCCCGTCAGTAGCTCCACACGGAAACTACCCGGGAACCTAGACCCCTTCCTTGTTCTCCGCTGCGAGAACAGGGCCTATGCACCCTTCCCTCCGAGAGGCGCGCTCTCCTCCCAGAGTACCCTTAGAGAGCCCGTGGGCCCCGAGTTAGCTAGACCCAGGCCCACCTCTCATGGCCCTCCCGGTCTCCCAGCAGCGCCTTGGGAGACCGCCCAGGGACCTACATGGTCCCTGGATAGCCTGCACCACCCCTTATGAAGAGCAGGGTCCCCTCCCTAAGATAGGCCCCACCTGCCTTCAGGGTAGTACGACCACACCAAGCCAGGGACCCTAAAGATCCCGGCTAGGCCTGCACCACCCCCTTTGCGAACCACAGGGTTCCGTCACTTAAGATAGGCCCCACCTGTGTTCAGGGTGGTACTACCTTGCAGAAGTCCACCTCCTGCCCCGAGCTAGGGGAACACCCCCATGCTCCTGGTCCTTGGGTTCAAGACCCACAGGACCTACCGGACTGGTCACCGTCCACCCGACCCTGACGCCTCAGGGTCCACCACTAACCCTTCACCTGGAAACTAGGGAGTACATCACCCCCACTCCGATCTCCACTGGGTCAGTTACTAGCCCACCTAGGGTACCTAGGGGCTACCACTACACACCATCACTGAAGAGCTACCCTCCTCTGGGGCCACCCCCTACCAGGGGCCACCCCTGGGTTGCTCACCTCCCCACCAGTTAACCTGGGGGCCTGCTGGACACCCAACTCTACCACACCCTCCTCCCACCGTGGGAAAAGCTTCTTGGGGTCCCCCACCATGGGAACCCTGGGGTGTTACTACCCGGGGTAAAGAAACCTCCTGCCCCACCCTTCCAGTGGTTTTGGCCTGCGCCAATGGCAAGTAAACTTTCCGCGGGGGAAGGATACCTGGGGCCCCTTCTGTGGAAACCCTCCCTGCCCTTAACAAGCGCAGGAATCTCCCAGGACCCCCTCTCTCTCCTGTCCCCCACAAAGGTCAATCCACCCCTACACCCCTACCTGTGATGTAGGTATCAGTTGCTGTCCCTATCTCTTGAGGAGACACCCTCCTCATGCAGGTGTAGTGTATGTAGTGTTAGGGTTCAAAGGTGTACAATATGGCTCAGAACATTTGTATGCAATCATTTCCTGGAAAGCACCATCCCGCTAGCACATGATAATCAACATAGCGCGGTCATATCAATACAGTTTACATTTCAACCATAATATCTTCACATGACACGTATGTGCGCGGGGGCTTTCCTTTCCCATACCTTTAGTTCACCTAACCAAAACTTTGAACCCTTCTCAGAGCCTTGCGCTCTTCCATTTGCTCATTACTGCATAGATAATTTGTGGCAAAACTGGACTTATCAAATGCTATAAATGCACACCAGAATGGGATACTATGTTTCCCGCCGCTAGACACCACTGTTGGAAAACGAGGCAGTATCTGTGAGGCCTGCACAAATAACATGACTACATTTGTCCTTCACTGGGAACCAAACACCCAATTGTAGCGCCTGACTCTCAGAGGGTAGCGTTGCAGAGCAGTCTGAGGCTTTACTCAAGGGAGGTGGTGTGGGCTAGTAATCGCCATTTGCAGGGGCGCAGAAATAACACTCAATAATTGATTGTCCAGTCTGTACTTTGCTTTATAAAAGTAAGAGTACATTTATTAAACACACACACTACTCAATACTATGCACCAATTTACAAATATACATAAGCTGTTGGAATTACTTTGTGACATTTCGTAACATCTCCACCCCTCCCAAAAGGGGGGTGGGGTCTAGTACCACCACTCCCATGTATGCACATCATCTTGCCCCTTAATGCAGTGTGTTGAGCATAACCTGGAGCGAGGGCCCTGCGCACTGGCACCATCCCAGTGGCGACCCACACCATTACCTCAACACGCATTAAAAATAGGTTCACCTGCCCTAGTGACACATAACCCTGACTGAGCATCTTATATTGACCATACAGTATGCACCCCTACATATTCAGGGCTAACAGTCTGGGTTGTTCCTCACTTAAGCGCAGCAGCAAAAATACATGTTTACGCACACTTTAGAATGACAGTACTCAGCACATTTGTTGGTCATTAAAATGCGTTGCAATTACAGCCCCTAAAGGCATCACAGATGAAATCACAGGATTACGCATATCCAGCCAGACACCCTAGCAGGAGTGTCTGGCAACATAACCCACGTTGCTTATGACATCACCTTACACAGGTACTTCACATTACATATGTGACCTTCAGTCCCTCTAAAAAGGAATAACCATTAGTAAATGCAGTTCTGGTGCAATTACACCTCTTCACCTCCAGGGGATGCCCTTCTCCAGACATCCCCACCTCAGCCCTTCACTCCATGAGCACTTCGCAATACACCCTCAGCTGTAGAACAAAAGTTCCAGCCCAGAAGGGGGTATTAAAGCAGGTTGAGCCTTTGAGGGGTTATCCTTATGAACTCCCTAGGAAACTTAGGGAGGGACTTTTCTTCAGGCTGGGGGGAGACTGCGCTTCTCCAGCAGCTCCCCCAGCACCTCTGCGCCAAGTTGGTGGTGACCCCGTCCTCCTGGGGCCACCAAAAGCACCAAAATAGCAGGTTTCCAAATGCCTGGCAAGGCATTATGGGGCGCTTCATGCTCCCTTTCCTGAATATCGTATGAGCGGCTCTCCCGCTGTGCCGGGGAGAGCCGCGATCGATCTGGCGCTTCGCGCCGCATCTTCTGGCCTCGGTGGGGGCCCGGTCCCACCCGGACCCCCAGGTAAGGGATACGACTCGGGGAGCCCACCCCCGGCCGCTCCTGCCAATTTTTGGGGCCCGGTCCCACCCGGGCCCTTCCTCCCTCGTACGGGGTCCTGGTCCCACCCGGGACCCCAGCAGGACCTCCGCGTTGGAGGGCAGCCCAGGGAGCCCACCCCCCGGCTGCCCCCGCCGGCTCCCCGCCCGGCCAGCACCCTCGTGTGCTGCCGCGGGAGCCGGCAAGGCATTTCTGGCCTGCCTGCTCCAGCGGGCAGACGTGCCGGACCTCGGGGGGAGTGCGGCTGCACTCCCCCAGCCTCCGCCTGCTTTTCGGGGCCCGGGGATGGGGTCCCGGGCCCCCGGACATCTTCGGGGGGGGGGGCGCGACGGCGCTCCCCTCCATCTTGCGGTCTTCGGGGCCCGGAGATGGGGTCCCGGGCCCCGCGTCCTCGTCACGGGGAGCGCGACGGCGCTCCTCGACTGCTCTGCTTCGGTGGGGGCCAGGGTGGGCTCCTGGACCCCCGTGGGGGAATATCTTCACGGGGAGCACGACGGCGCTCCCCGACGACTTCGGGGCCCAGGGATGGGGTCCCGGGCCCCCTATGGCCACTCCTTACGGGGGGCGCGACGGCGCTCCCCCGCCTCCTTTCTTCGTGGGGGCGCGATGGCGCTCCCCGCCCCGTCTTCACTTGCTCGGCGGGGGCCAGGGTGGGCTCCTGGCACCCCGTGTAGGGGGACATCTTCACGGGGAGCGCGACGGCGCTCCCGGCTTGCTTCGGGGCCCGGGGATGGGGTCCCGGGCCCCTCTTGGGTCACCTTCACGGGGAGCGCGACGGCGCTCCCGGCTTCCCTTCCTCCCCAGGGGTCAAGGTCGCTCACCTTCCGGGGGCCATATCTCAGCCCCTGGGGGTCCGATCTGCCCCATTTTCGCGTCCTCTTGCTCCTGGTGGCCAGCCCCAGCCACGGGGAACACTCTCCTTCGCCCTCGGGGTCTCTGAGAGGGGGATTCAGCAGGGAGCTGTCTTCACTGGCTCCCTGCGCCAGCCTTTCGCCTGTCTCTCCTCCTTGGCCTCTCTTCTCCCTGCGCAGAGGCCTCTGCTTCTGCGCACTGGTCCTGGGCTCTTCTTCTGGTGCTGGCAGGGCCCTGGGGGACAGTCAGGGGTTCCTCCTTCCAACTGCCCATTGCGCCAGGCTCCAGCACCTTCAGCCTCCGCAGACCACACCCCAGAGAGAGCTCTCTTCCTCTTCCAGTGGTTTTTAAACGTTGAGTAGGGGGCTGGCAGGAAGTCTCTGTTTGTCCTATCAAACAGCGACACATCACTTCCCTGCCCCTGCTCCCTCCTCCTTGTCCAGCCTCTGGGTTTGTTCAAAATGGCGTCGTCCAGGGTCTCTGGCCACATGGTCTCTGAAACAAGACCCTTTCCCCAGTGCTGCCTTCACCTTGGTTGAGCTTGGTGCCTGGCACCCAGCGACAGCTGCTGATGGATTAGCCTGTAGCTCCACCTATCTTCTCTCCTTGGAGGGAAGATCTTCGCTCTGGGAAGAAAGGTCATTAATCTAACCTGCCAGGGCCAGACCCCAGCCAGGGACTCAGAGAAATATGACATTTCTGGATGACCCAAAAGTAGTACAAATATGACTTGGGACTCTGCAGAATACTCCTATTCACATCCGATACAGGGGACTTTAGTGCGTGTCTGGAATCTGTAGGCCTTATGGAAGTTAATCTAGCACATGGGCTCCACATCCCCATAGGGGAATAATGAAGTGAAAAACACAGTAAAGCACACTGACTTTCCCTGGCATGTTCCTTCCTAGCGTGTAAGGCCTATTCCGTGTCACCACCCAATTCTGCATAAGCCCTGCCACACCATTCACTTTGTAGCTGCTCCCGGGCTGCGCACGCTAAGAATCTCCCCTGCGCAGCCCCTACACGTGTGCACACGCATGTACACAGGTGTCTGCATGTAACCAGCCCGGTGCCCCTTACTCCAGCTGCTGCGCAGCGGCCTAGTCAAGCTAGGAGGACACCAGTAAAATCCACATGCAGTCTCTTTCATCATGAGTTCACTTTGGATGAGTCCCAATTTATGAGGCTCTCCCACAGTAAAACCTCAACACCTAGGTGCTCAAAAAGCGAAAACTCCGGGCGGCCCATAGTGTCAGAACCACCTTCTAACAACCACTTTAAAACATGTCTGAGGCCTTCCATTGCAGCCTGTTGTATAGTTTTAAACTGCCATTTCAACCTGGCAAAAGCCTACCTCTCCCATAGGATAACATTGGATTACCTTATTACATTTAATAAGCTATGATATTTTGATTAGGAAGGAACAGGTAGAAATGTCATGTTTGGTCTCAAATCAATTGTAATTTAAAATCCTCTTTAAGGGTAAAGCCAGATTTTAAGTAACAATTGTGAAAATGCCACTTTTAGAGACTTGGCATTTTTTGTCCTAACAATTTGGTGCCTGCAGCCTGTGTCCTGAGTCACATGACTGTGAATAGCTTGGCAATTGGCCTTTTGTGTATTCCGACCCAGACGGAGAGACAAAGACGGAATAGTGTTGGCAGGCTGGGCCATCCTGCAAGGATGGTTGGGGCGGAGCTGTTCCCTGCCCCACTTACATTTCAAAGGGCTGCCTCCAGCACACTCACAAAGCAACATGACACCAGTCTATTGTCACCCCAGATTACCTGGAGCCTTGGCAGGGAAAGGGAAGAACTTTCCAGAACCAGACAACAGAGTTAGCCAGGATGTCACACTCACTTCAAAGCCTGGCACCAGGTATAAATATTGGACCTCCTGAACCATCTCTTCAGTACACTCCTGGACCTGTGGTAGATTCAGAAGGGCTGCCTGTTGCCCTGCTGCCAGAAGGATGGTTCTGCAGCCCTGCAGCTGGAGGGACAGCCTTGCTGCCCTGCTGACTGAAGGTGGACTGGACCTGCTCCCTAAACCCAGGACCACCAGAGTGACTCCAAGGGTTAGTTGGTTGGAATCCTGTGTGAGCTACAGAGACATAACAACCTCCAGAGACCTTGAATCTTGCACCTGGCCTCTGCTGGAGTGAGTCCTGACCCCCCAAGTGGTGCCCATCCAGTCATGGAAACTTGGTTGTGGTGCCAAAGGTACCGCTCCTGACTAACCCTGAAAGTAGGGACTTCAAAAAAGTTTCACCAAAAAGTGGCATGAGAACCGACAGGAGACCAGGACCTACCTGCCTACCAGTCCGCCCAAGGTGCATTGCCAGTCAGTCTCACTTCGTGGTAGATCCTGCTACATTCTTCTCTGCAACATCAAAATCTGTTTAGTGGGACCTCCGAGCAACTTTATCTGAACTTGTGAAGCCTTGTCAGCTACAGCCAGCAGCCCCTTCCCACTGGACATTTCCAACTTCCTAAATTTGACAAAGTCTGAATGCAGAAATCTTCACTGCAACCCCATCCAGCAGCTGCCTGACAACAATGCCTACTCCTCAAGCACCTCCAGCTGCCTTGCCCAGCTGAACTTTACCTTCTCAGGAACTTTTTTTTTTTAATTCCTCTAAGATCAAAGATAAGCTGATACCGGGTCCAATCACCCCGTGTAGCTGAACCACGCTCCAGCGAAGTCATCCTCAATGTGTGACTTTGTCCCAGTCTCGCGTGGCCAGATACCCACGGTTGGCGTTTTGATCTTTTAGGTGCTATCTTACACTTAAAACTGTAAACATTCATAACTCCAGTTCTACTGCTTGGATTCCAGACAGGAAGAAAGTGCTATAAAGTCTGGGAGGCTACTGTACAAACAGTAGCAACTTCCTCTTCATGCCTAGAGACTTCTCCCTCTTCTATGTCCAGCCCTTGATCACTTTGGATTTGGAATTTGGAGGGAAATCATCACTCTCTCGTTGTCTGCATTCGCTGCTGTATCCACACCATTTGAAACTTTTTGGGTGAAATCAAGTAAGTTCAATGAAGCACTTTGGAAAATGTTTGTTGGTTGAAGGAGGGCATGCCCTAGCATTTTATGTTCCTTTTTTTTTTTTTTTTGTATTGTTGTTGGTGGGTGGCCTAGAGTTTGGGTTGGGTTGGGGGTGGGATTAACTTTTTAAGGGCAAATGTCTGCACGTTTTTGTTAATAGAGGCAAAGGGTTAAGCATACTTCTTCATTTTCTTGAGTGGATTTGTTGAATTTTATTACTGATTTGTTTACCATTTTACTGTGATGTTGTACTGTTTGGGGCCTAGACTGTCCTGCACTAGGGTACGGGTGTAATTGTGATGTATTTTTCAAATTTTTACTGCTGCTGTGCTATATTTTTAAAAACATTTAGTGTGTGTGTGTGTTTGCGTATGCGTGTTTATGTGTGTGTGTGTGTGTGTGTGTGTGTGTGTTTGCTTCCTTCCATGTCCTTGAGGATAGGGTCATACCCATGGCATCTGGGTCGTATTGGTGTAGCTATTTGAGCTAATAGTGATCCTGACATGTAGTGGGCATTGTTTGGCATTGTGGTGGCCACCCCTGACATAATGGTGGCCTTGTTGAATTTGAGAATTACTGCATAATGCTACCCCCATGAGTTACAATGCTGGTGTTATGACAGTCTTCACGTATTGCATACCTAATGCCCAATTGTGGGCATTTTATGCCATATGGTGGATCTTATATTGGACCACCTCTGGTATAAAAGTGATCCTGTGAAATTGGATGAATATTTTGCATATTGTGGCCCTCAAGGCAGCTAGAGCAGGATTAGGTTGTCTGGGCTCATTCTGCCGCCCTTGGTGTGATGGGCATGTGTGAATGTGTTTGCATGATTGTATGTGGGAGGTTGTCTTTTGAATTCATATCTCTGGAATTTGATGTTTTAATTGTGGTCATCTGAAATAATGGTGGCTCTGACCTATCGTGAGCAATGATGGCAGATTGTGCCCCTCTTGGCTTTATGCTAGCCATGTAACCATGTAATAATGGTGACTGTGGAAACGTATGGGCATTTTTGACATATTTAGCCATCTCTGTGGCAGTCACTAAAATAATATTGATATTACTGGCATATTGCTCTCTGTGAGAGAGTGAGTGAGTGAGTCAGTCAGTCCGTCAGACAGTGAGTCAGTGAGCCAGTTAGTCAGTCATACACGTCTGTGCAAGGTTGCATCATTGGTCATGTTCTTGGCATTTGGTGGTAAATGTGTGGCTATCTATGACATAATGGTGTCCCTGCCATACTGTGGACTTCATTGTCACATTATGCACCAGCACTACTGGCATTGTAGTGTCAGAATGTGACATATTGTTTGCTCTAGCCATTTTGGGACATATTTGGCAAATTGTGTCCCTCTGCTGACATGATAGTGGCCTTGGAGGACGCAGGCATCATTAGCATATTGTGCCCTGGCCCCATTGGCTTTTTGGTGTATTAATGATGATCCTAACAAATTGGGGGAGTTTTGACATATTGTGTGCCATAACTCTGTTCAGAGGGCCATGGGGCAAGCAGGGGGTTAAGGCCTTTACTCCTGATGTCCTGGGGCCCAACCTATTTTGGATCCTGAGCAACTGCGCCAAGTACCACTTGAACACTTGACTCTCAGTAATATCATGGGTTGGGCAGTCCAAGGCTTCTCAAGGGGAGGTGAATGCAGGTGAGTGAACACAGGCTTAAAACCCAAGTCACGCGCTTCAGAAGCAATAAATGATTCTCTAGTCAAATACTTACTTTTATGCAGAAAGAAGTATATTTTACTGCGACTAAATCAAAAAGAAATACTATATTCACAAACAACTTCCACAGTCCCCTGAGGTCAGTCCTCTGATGTTTCTCAGGAAGTTCCCAGAGTACCACTCACTCCTCATTCCTCACACAGCTGACATAAATTCAGCAATACACAAATCTTTTTGGGAGGATTAAACTACCTCTTCTCCTCATGTTTCATAACGCAGCCCTGGGTCTCCCAAAATGGAACCCAGAGTCTGACATGTATTGTAGCCTTCACAGCACATACATATTACATGCATGCACTGCACAGCACAGCACTACATCCTTCATGTATTGTACTACTCAAAGGCACACATATCCCCAGCACATGCATATACCATGCTTTCACACGTTGCACAGTATTGTATTATCCATGTATTGTACCACTCACAGGCACACATACACCCAGCACATGTACACCACACCTGCAGGGTGCAGTACTCCGTACCAAACTGATGTAGGCCAAGTGTAAGTTAAGCACACAGCAGCGGAATTTGAAATGAGTGATCCTGTAGGCTTCACTCCAATGACACAGGTTAAAGAGGAACTGTTCACTCATACTGATCACTACACAGTGTGCTGCTAACTCCTGGTAAAGTCAGTAGTCTTTCACCACTGTGAGAATAGCGCTTTGGGTGCCCCTACTGTTCCAACAAGACCGCAGTCTGTCAGACAAGCCTATGTAATGGCGCACACGCATGATCAATGTTTGCCTATGACAACAGAAATCAACACTAGGAATCCAGACATCAGTACAGTTGGGGCACTCAAGGCAGGGGTGCGTGCCCATTACCATGTGGAGGACTTTTCCATCCTAACATAGTGGATCTCATAATGGCCACAGCAAGACACAATGATCTCATAGCATTTTGTGGTCATCACTGGCATACCGTGTCCCTAATGGTGTTAATATTTTGGTCACTTTGGCATAATGGTGGCACTCGCAAAATAACTGTGGGCTTCTTTGCATTATGTGATGCTTATGTCTGATATAATGGTGGCATTTGCTTCTGGTGAGTACCTTTAAATCATTGCATTCCTGTATCATCCTCGTTAGAAGCAGCCGATGTCACTTCAGTTCAGACTCCATTTAGTAGTTATTTGCTCAACCTGTGTGTCTGTCCAAGCCCCAGTTACCTTTTCCCTGATGGGGCACTCAATGATTCATCCTCTGATCCTTCTGTTTTAATTCACAGACGAATTATACAACAGGCAGGGAGAGTGCAGCTGGGGTGTTTCCACAGCAGCTTCTTCCCCCAGCTCATTCACTGCTTCTGAATGTGTCCCCATCCCTTCATGGCCTTACCACTGCCGCTGGGGTAGAAGTAAGTCATGAAGGGATGCTGACACATTTGAGATACAAATAAAACCTCAAATAAAAATAAATATTGAACCGCTCGAAATCCTATCCTTGAAACATCCTATTAGTGCATCTAACTAGGAGGTTATTAGCCACCGAATTCGGAACCTAGCATAGGATTACTGGCTTGAAATGTGTATTTGTCTAGGGTTTGAACCTAACTGGGGCACTGGGAACCTGGCATGGCAAGATGAAACCTTCAAATTCTCACCTAGGCCTTCACACCACAACACCAGTGCACACCTGTACAACATGAGACACTTGCTATCCCACATACACAACACGCACACACCATTGCGTATTACCAAGGAATGATCACTCACGCCAACGCACATCACACCCAAATCACACACCGTGCACCAAAACACTCCATCACGTGCACATGCACTATTAGACACACAACACACACAGCATCAGAGAAACACGTACTGAGTGACCCTTGCACTGGGGCTGCACGTGCTGTGCCTATTTTGTGTATGCAGGAAGGGGGCAGGTCAAGAACTTGTGGGGTTACTATTCTGTGTCTGTATGGGAGGTGCGAACCTTGTAGTGCTGATGTGTGGCCTTTACGTTTAAGTTGTGTTAGAGACGCTTGCACTGCCCCTGGCGATGCATGCTGTCTGTTAGGGACGCTTGATAAAAACCTTTATCTGTGCATACGCCAAAACGTCTGGCATTGCCAATGCTTTATTTTATTTTTTTGTCTTGCAGCTGTCAGCTGATTTGAGAAGTCAAACCGTTTTCAGTAAAAAAAGGCAGCATTCATAAGCATCATTGAACATTTAATATGTTTTCTATTAGCTGGGCGACATGCAAAGCAGATTCTCGTTTCCCTTAAATCTGTTCTTATTCTGCAATCACCTGCTTGTATTGCCTTTTAATATTTGCACTTTAACTTTTGTAAATACAGCATAGGCGCTGGAAGTAGGGGTGCTGGTGGTGGTGCTGCAGCACCCCCAAAATAACCACGATGGAGTTCAGAAGATGAATGAGCAAGTAAGTGTGGTTTTTATCTTGCCACATTTGCTGTGCACTCAAAGACAGGTCACATGTCAGGCTATGTGGCCTGGTGAATTACTGCTTAGTCTCAGGGACATCTTAAGGATTTTGGGGGCCCGGGGCCAAACGTATTTTGAGGGCTCCTCTTTGGAACAGCTTTTAATTTATGATCAAATTTCAGCTCTCTCATGCCCTCTTTGGCCAGGTCACTGACATTGCACAGACATACTCATCCAAATTCTAAATGTGTTTACATCTAATATTTAGGGATAATGAGGTATGTTTTCAATATTGTAACACAGCAAAGGCTCACTAATATTACTGAAAATAATATCTGTGACACTCTCCCATTTCTCATATATGAGGTTCTGTTTTGATCTAAAAGAAACTTTTTTATGATTGTTGCATGAAACAAACACATGTCTCTGCAAAATATCTGTAATATCTATGTCTCTCAAACATCACCCACATAAAAAAAAAAAAAAAGAAAAACAGTATTTTAAACAATCTGTTTAAGAATTATTCAAGGTCATCAGGGCAAGACTCTGTGCAGAACAGAGCAGGCTCTATCAGGGGGCCTCTTAAAGGCTGAGGCCCTGGGCCAGAGCCCACTTTGCCCATGCCTCAAAACATCTCTGCTTATTCTTTTAACATGGAGATTGGTATTTACTTTTCTTTCACTGCAAGGTGAGAGGATCATGTAAACTATGTAACACTCATGCTGGGGTACAAGGAGAGTGAAAGGGAAAGCTGTAGGCTGTCAATTTGTAGGAAAACAGGGCTTTTTACAGATGTTCCCCCACTTTTTGCCCCCGTTTGGATTACTAAATGGTAGTTTCTCGACTCTGACAGTGCACTGAAGCATGCTAACCAGGCTCCAGTGCTAGTGCTATGTCCCTAAAAGTGGCATGTGTAATTAGCATCCCCAATTGACAGAAATCATAACTCCCTTGTAAGTCCCTGACAAGTGGTACTGTGGTATCAAGGACATGGGTGGTAAAGGAATACATACTCAGGGCCTGCAGCACTGGTTGTGCCACTTCAGTGAGCTGCAGTCTCAGGGAGAGCATCATTACCCCCCCTCTAAAATCAGCCATGGTGGCAAACGAAACGGAGATCTCGCCAAACACCCCCCCCCCCCGCTCTTCACTTCGGCTGCTGCGTGGCAGCATACTCGGGGACCGCCACGGGGCTAGATACGCCACTGGTGCCACCCTAAATGACCCAAGTAAACTGATGTGTTCACTTCTTGTCCTCACAGGGTCACTGATCTTAATTATGTGTCAGTCGCCTCTAGAGAAGGCCTCTTGTGCCCAGGTGACAGGGTGCAGTTTATCAAGAGTGTAGACATATAAGTGCAAGCTTATATGTCTCTATAGTGGTTACCATTAAAGTACACTATAAGTGATAGTTGGTCCACAGTATAACATGGGACTTGCACCCAGGCACACCCCTGTTGTTAGCTCCATTGTGGTACCACCACAATATGTCTAGTCTGGTATCAAACAACATGCCTTCTCTCCCCTGACACACATCTGGTGTCAAGGGATGACTGGAATGCACCCAGGTGCCTACCTAGGGGTTGCCCACCGGGCTATCCTAGCTCACATGTGCTTTGACTGGCAGACTCGCGTTTTCCCACCCCAGCTGCTGCCAAGACAGATTTCTGACCTCCTGTCAGGCAGTGTGAGCACTCCCAGGAGTCAGAACAAAAGCTTTGACAGGAAGGAGGTCACACCTCCCCCCTCCCAAGTGGGCCAGTGAAGTGGCACACCAGAGTGGTGAGATTCCATGGCTGCACCTCCTCTGATATGCATCTGGCCTGTCCCCCTGAGGAGGACACAGCCCTCCCCTTGCCCCAGGCACACTTGGGCCCTGGCAAAGCAGGAAATTTGGTGTGCAACAAGTGTACACCTCCAGGAACGCTGGCCACAGCTCCAGGGCTAGCAGCCTGATCTGTACACCTAAAATTCATCTCTGCCATCTTTTGAACAGCAGAAATAGTGGGCTTCGGGTAGAACAGAAGAGTGACCTACACCACTGGATGTGGTCACCTCAAGTGCAAATTATCTGTAAGGGACTAGCTTACCATTGACTACTAGGTCCCACACTCCTAACTCCCCTAAATCCAGGATCTAAGGGACCACCTCTGACACCAGAACCTCTGCTCTGATCAACTTACTTAAAAAAAGACACCAAGAAAACCGTTTTCATCAACAACAAGGCTTGCATAAACAAAGGGAAGGATATCCTGGACCTGTGGCAACGCTGCTTGGAACTATATGATCGACTTTCATCCTTGGCCAAAACTTAGCACTCCCTGGCAGAGGGACCCCTGTAGAAGCCAGAAGCATCCTCAGACTCCCCTGGATTGGTGGGACCAGTCCCCTGCAAAGTGCAGGTAAAACAAAACTCTGCATCTAAAGAGTCACTGGCCATCATGCCCTCTGAGGGATCACCCAAAAGTAAATGGTGAAGTGCATTTTGGGAGTTGTAGTCTGGCTTTCCCTGGAGTTTCAAGGCTCTACCGCACTCCCCTGGACCGCAAAATGTTGAAGTTCCTTTTTGTTACTTTTGCCGATACCAAGGCTTGTTGGTTACCAATCAGGTAACTGACCCCTTAACTTGACGCTGCTTTAAGGGGGCACTTTACAACACCTGAGACTGACATCAGCAATGAGCCCGCTCTTATGTATTTTGCATCCCCTGTCTGGTGGCGTCGTCCCTATGGGAAAAGCAGCTTGGGCGTGACTCCTGTTCAAAGACCACTGACAGCTATGACAATCACTGCACCCAGACTCCACGGGCCATGTAAAATTGAACTGACTATTGGGCCCGGGTCCTGGGACCCCAAAGAACTCTACCCTGCAAGGGTACAATATAACTCATCCCCTAAGTGACCGATTGTCAATAGCAGATTTTCCCATTCACCGCAATGTTAAATGTCTGCACTATTTAATGCTTTGAAAATCCATAGCTCCGGTTATATGTATGCTAAAAAGTATGTTTTGATGTCTAGATTTATATAAAAATATATTCTATTTTTATAAATTGGTGTTGGGTTTTTCTTGAGTCTTGTCAATAACTCATGAACCCTTATGGTACTGTAAAATACTTAATGCATTTTCCTGCCTACCTACTCTTTGCCACACTACCAGAACTGAGCTAAGGATTATTGTTGTCAATCCAAGGATCATCTTTGAGGCATTGTGAAAATATTGCATGGTAAGGGTACTCACCCAAACCACATAATATTCTACTTTCCTACACAGTTCTTTTCTAACACAACAAAACTTAAATACCAGTGAATAAACTGCACAAACATTTCAAAATATATCAGCAGCACAGAAAGGACACATGAGGCACATTTTTTAGTTCTGAAGTGTGATGGAAACAATAGTTTTATTAGGATCTTAACGAATCAAGACACTTTACTTGAGGATGTGCAAATGATAAATATTTATTGAAACCCTTTTTCCACACAGTATCTCACTTTTGCGCTATATAGTTTTGCATGTCCATGCAAATTTTGTGGCCATTTCAATGGAAAATGTGCTGTCTGTAAATGGCAATTTGAAGCCACAGTCTGCTTTAGTAATTAATTTGTGATAGTGTGTCTCCAAAATGCCCCACTAGACACACATTACACCCTTACCACTTTCCTGCTGAGTGAGCGTGGCTCACTTGCTACCCTTTTTTCTTATTGTGTGACTTCAGTTTTTCACAATTCCCATGACTTTTGTGAAGTAATATTGATGGCAGCACCCCACTCTAAAAATTGTTCCAGGACCACTGAATGTAGTGTTACTGAGTATTTCTGGATTTAATATCACGACACAGTGACATTGCAGGCTACTAATATGGCTTTCATTTAACATGCATTAGTATGGTATCTTAGGTGTAACAAATCCAGCAGTAGTAGTCAGTGAGTATAGTAGTGGTGTAATCCTACTTGACCAGTCACTTCAATCTGGGTGTTGTGGTGCTACATTGTCAGCATAAGGATGTAATTCACTTAGACTCAGAGCCGGCTTTAGCGCTGGTGCCGCCTGGTGCGACAATCATTTTTAGTGCCTCAACACCCCATGACCGCCTCGTTGGATTCTCTCACTACCACCGGGCAAAAGTGCCCCTCATCCGTACAATCATAAGCTATTGCTAAACACAGCACCTCCCCCCCCTGAGGTTAGTGCCCCCTCCACAGGTCGGCGCCCAGTGTGGCCGCACCAGTCGCACTGCCCTAAAGCTGACCCAGCTCAGACTCAAGATGTTCAGCTCACAGTGTGGGGACTGGAATTCAGGGGACCTGTAGTCTGAAGTTCGTCAGTGTTTTTCAGGACTGCTATATTTTGCAAAATAAAAATGCTCTCCCCGCACTCAGTCCAAAAACTTTTACTTGTAGTGCTTGCTGCCACTGTACTGTTGATTCATAGCGCTGCATATGACAGATATTAGAACCCAACTTATTTAGTATTATGTTATCCTGCTGGGATTTGAAACCTGTGATGTGCATGTTAGAGCAATATTTCAGTTGCAGTTAGAAAAACTCAAAGAATTGCATTATTAGTATTCTTATTATTGTAAGAATATGAGTGCTTTAATTGGCAGCAAAAGAACAACATATACAATACAACTTAGAAATAATAGTAAAAGTGGAGCACAAGGGTGGTGTACTAAGAAGTATGGGTACAACTGTGTGACATACAGTTGAAATATGTGAGCTTTTTATGTATTGACTGAATGACAAAAGTGAAGTCTGGTCCTTAGATCCACAGAGGGTATTCCAAAAAGAGGCTGCAGCTTCAGAGAAGGATTGATACCGGCTCGGGCCATTCATAAATTGAGGTGGTTCAAGGAGGAGAGTGTTCTCTCATTCTCGGCCTGAAATGTTTAGCAGGCTAGCTAAATATGGCAGAGTTCAGAAGCAATACTTTGAATGTTAAGCAACACATGTATAATTGATTTACATTAGTTCCATCAATATACCAGGCTACAAAATAAATCATAATTTGGTGATTTATCTCAAACTAAATGTCTGCCTGTAGGGATGTCTAGGTAAGCATGTGTGCCTGCCAGTATATTTCCTGAGCATGCATATTAGCAAACATGCCTTTTCTGAATGCTCACCCCAAATATTTAGGATTTTTCTGGACCTATTTTTGCTGGCTTTAGGACTTTGCCACTTTACCACTGACAAACAGTAATGAGGAGTCTGTGCTTCCCCTCTAAAACATGTGCTGTATTTTTGAACTCCCTGTGTGGCCTACTTAACTTCCCTAGAAGTCTTTTGCAAATGGTGCCTAAAGTGCACCTATGGCATAGAAATTTCAATGCCATATGTGGGCAGTAGTGTATATTTACACCACCCACATATGTGACAAAGAGATTTGCCTGCAAGGAGCACCACTGTTTTCTGACTGGAATGCAGTTTAAATTCACCACAGTGACAGATGCAGGGCCGGCTTTAGCACTGTTGGTGTCCGGTGCGACAATGTTTGTTGGCATCCCCAATGATCTCCTTCTCTACAGATTCCCTCTCTGCCACCCTCCAACCATGCCCTTCATCTCTCCATAACCTCTCTCTCACATGTACTTCATTTGTTTTTAGCGCAACTCATAGGGTGTCAGAGCACTTTATACCACAGACCCAATATACAGAGACAATGAATCATACATATGTAAATCAGTGAGAACAATACCCTTTCAGGGTTAGAGCGCTGCATAAATTATGCAAAAAAGCAGAGAACTCTGGGTAGGTCCCAAATTTAGGTGGAGAGCAGCTCCTGTATAGAGCACCCTACAACACCAGCAACACTCTTGATCTGCTCACCTCAAATGTCTGTTTTTCTAGAAAAGTTTTTAAGCATAAGATTAGTACAGTGCATCCACGCTGAGCTAGAAAGGGACAAAGTCTTTTGCCATTTCTACAGCAAAGTCTTTAAGCATAGGATTAACACAGTGCCATCCACGCTGAGCTGTAAAATGACAAAAGCCTTTTACCACTCCAGGCGGATCGCCTTTAGCGCTGATGGCTCCTGGAGTGACAATGTTTGTTGGCACCCCCAATGACCTCCTTCACAGATTCCCTCGCTACCACCTTTTAATAGTGCCCCTCAAGTCTTCATAACCACTCTCTCAGTTGCATTTCTTTTGTTCTATAGCGCTACTCATACCAATGTAGGGTGTCAGAGCACCTTACATCACACACACATTACACAGAGACAATGAATCATACATGTGTAAATCGGTGTATAGGAAATGTTGCACAAGACTGAGGACTACAGGGTGTCATGTCATCCATACTGGTAGGCAGTATAGTTTAAGAGTGTTTGGTCTGGAAAAGCACAAAATCTGAATTTAAAACGTTACATCATGCTTGGGGGTTGGCTTTACTAATAAGATGTATTTCTAACCAAATGAACCCTTTCTGCAACATTAGGAAAATGAAAGACAGAAGGAAAAAATCATTATGTTCTAACCTATCCCTTGGAGTTTGCATGCAGCTCTTTGATGATAGTTGATAGCTCACTGTGCTATATTAGGATTTTAACTTATAAACTGCAAGTAACAAAAGTATCTCTCTGAGAAAAGCAGTTTATATGCAGTTATATGCACTTCTGTGATTTGCGTGTTGCACGTTCTTGGCAGCAGGTGCATTAACGCTCTTCGCTACTTTATGATGAGTCAAAACTTCCACCGGACAAAACTCCTATCTCTCTCCAGCAGGTACAATAATCACCAGCGTTATCTTGGCATTTTTATTGATGCCTGAAAATTGCTGGGAACAAGGAATGGCGCAGCAGGTGCTTTTAAATCCATAATATATTTGAAAACACGGCACCCCTCCCCCCCAAAGTCAGCGCCCGGTGCGGTGTCACAGATTGCACCCCCCTAGAGCCCTCCCTAACTCCAGGCACAGTATAACAGCTTTGGATTGGTAAAATACCATCCAAGCCAACCTGGAATGACTAAAAGCATCCCCTGACATGTGTTTCGCTATCATTATAGCTCTTCAGAGAGGTTTAGCTTTGTTCAGACACAAGGGAGCACCCAGTATAAGTCAGAGCAATACCCTTTCAGGGTTAGAGTGCTGCAAAAATTATGCAAAAAGAAGCAGAGAACTCTGGTTAGTTCCCAAGTTTAGGTGGAGAGCAGCTCCTGTATAGAGCATCCCTATAACACCAGCAACACTTTGAACTGCTCACCTCAAATGTCTGTTTGCAAATCAGTGTATAGAAAATGTTACCTATGACAATGAGGAATACAAGGTGTGGGAGCCACGTCATCCATATTGTTAGGCAGAATATTTTAAGAGTGTTTGGTCTGAAGAAGAACAAACTCAGGATTTAAAATGTAACACAGAGGTTGGGGATGGCTTTACAAATACTAATTTATTTCTACCAAAACAAACCCTTTTTAGCAACTTTGGGATAGTGAAAGACTCGGGAAAAACATAATGTTCTAACCTATACCGTCCAGTTTCCATGCAGCTCTTTGATGACAGTTCATAGCTCACTCTGCTATATTTTAGGATTTGTAACTTATGTACTGCAAGTAGCAAAAGGATCTCTGTGACAAAAGTAGTAACCCACTAAGCTATTTACATAAAATATAATTATGTGATCTGCATGATACACGTTTTTTATAGCAGGGACATTACCCTCTGTGCTACTTATGTTGAGTCAAAAAGGCCACTGAACAAAACTGATCACTCTCCAGCAGGTACATTAATCATCAGAGTTATATGGTCATTCTTATTGTTGCCTGAAAATTGCTGGACACAAAAGGAATTCTGTAGCAGGTACTTTTCAGCGCAGATTTCAAAACACAGTGCCCCCTGAGCTCAGCGCCCGGTCTGGGGGCACTAGTCACAACACCCTAAAGCTGGTCCTGGACACATGGCAGAGAATAATGCCTTTGCTGTGTAGGAAAAGCCTATTTTTATATATTCATAAGTCCACCCGAAAGTGTGCCTTGTAGGCCCATAGTGTAGATTGCTAATATGTAAAACTAGGGTACACTACATTTTGGGGTTAGTTTGACCTCACAGTGAAATGAAACCCAAAAGTTATTTCTCTTTGTGGGGCTAGCTAGACTTTCTAGACCTGGCCTTGGTGGGATTAATTAGCATTGATTTTTATTTTCCACCTCCGCTTAAGAAAGGGCTAGAAAAATGATTCCGTTATTTTCTGCTTAGTTTTTAAAATCTGACTGAATGCTGAAATCAGATTTTTGATAATCAGAAAAGAAACTTTGTAAACATGTACTTTATGCTGCCTGAGCCAGAACTCACTTAAAACCAGTTCTGCCAATCATCACATCTCCAGAGCTGCAATCAGTGCTTAATTTGAGCTGGAGCCTTCCGGTGCTGAGCACCTGCACTTAATTGGTTTCCGGTGCTCGGCACCGGCACCTAATTGTCAACACCACACTTAGGGCAGTCTGCCACAAGGTGGCGCTGCTCATGTAATTTAGAGATGAGCAGTATAACAGTTGTTTGGGAAAACAATATACATAAAAAAATTACTAATACCTGCCTCCCCAGCCATTCCTTTAGCTTTGGGGACCTGCAATAATCTGAACTGTCGCATTTACATGCGAGAGAGATGGTTAGTAGTTGTTTTGGCAGTGATGACAGGGGCGATGGGTGGTGCAAGCTGCAGTGGCCTCCTGGCCAGAGCTTGGCACTTAATATTTTACAAATTAAGCACTGGCTGCAATACACATCATTGTCTGGGAGATTTAACAAACCTGGTTCAGAGAACAAAGACTCACATCTGAGCGCCCAGGAAAAGTCAATGGGTATTAACTGCTGAATACTTAGCAGGGATTAGCTATCTAGCAGTGAACAAGAACAGTTGGAAGAACAAAGGTCAGCTTTAGCACTACCTCTTTTGACTTGGAGATGCCAGGTAGGGATTCTCCTATTAATCCTCAAGACTCTTCTAGATATTCAGGCTCCAGAAAGGATAGGAGGGAAACCCAGTTTTGACCATCAAGTAGGCAAGTAGCCAAGAAGCTGAAGAGAAGCTGGTCTGGTGGCAGCTGGGTCTTGCCCAGCTACAGCAGGAGATCCTAGGTAATTTGACAGGAAGGCAAAGAGGAAGTGTTGCAAAAGGAAGTAGGGGGGACTGTGATAAGATAAAATTGATTGGTAGATTTTCTCCAATCACTGTCTAATGCACAGGATAAATCTGGCACCTTAACCACCACCTCTTCTGAACAATCCAGGACCAGGGAAGACGTTATCTGAAGAAGATGGCCCTGGTGGAAAAAGAATTGTTGGACTTGGCCCTTTTTGCAGGGTCATCCCTAAACTTTTTGCCTTCCTCCTATATTTTTTCTGACCTGTTGTTGGCTGTTTTATGACTCTGGGCACTTTACCACTGCTGATCAGTGCTAAAGTGCATATGCTCGCCCCATTGTAAATTGTGTTATGGATTAGTGACTCCACGATTGGATGATTGGTTTACTTGTCAGTCCCTAGTACAGTGCACGGAGTGTGCCCAGGGCTTGTAAATCCAATGCCGCTGGTGGGCTCGCAGCACTGGTTGTGCCACCCACAGAAGCGGCCTGTAAAATATGTCTCGGGCCTGCCATCGCAGAGCCTGTGTGCAGCCTCGGGCTGCCATGTCGACTTGGTGAGTACACCCACTTACCAGTCCCTAAACCTTCCCTTTACTGCATGTTGGTCACCCCTAAAGTAGGCCCTAGGGCAGGGTGCATTGTAAGTATAAGGTAGGACATGCCCTGGTGTGTGTGGCATGTCCTAATAGTGAATTACAGCCATTTTCGTTTTTCACTATTGCAAGGCTACCTGCTCCCCATAGGCCAGAATGGGCAGACTGACTATTACACCTTATAGTCAGAACTGACCCAGGGAACCTGGTAGAAAAACGAATTTAGTATGCCTGAACTCAGGATGATAAAATACATCTTTTAGTGAAGTTGGTTTTAACATTCTGTGTTCGAAAATACCACTTTTAGAAAGTGGGTATTTTCTTGCCTAACTATCCAAGCCTGCCTCTGCTAGGTTGTGTATTCCTTGTCTGGAGATTGAGTGACAGGGGCTGGGGGTGGCTACAGGAGACAGGGTGAGTCAGCGCAGGTCTGAATAGGGCTGTGCCTGCCTTCCACAATGCTGGCTCCACCTCCTGCCGGGCGGCTGAGCACTCTGCCCCACATTCTGAAAGGAAAGAAGGAGTCAGAAAAACAAAGTGCTCCAGGACTGACCAGAACTGGTTTTGGACTAGGCAGAGGCCTCTCTGCCTCCAGAGAACAAAGAGAATCAGGGTATAAGAGGGGCACCCAGACCCCAGGAAGATTAGATCACTTTTGGGAACAAGAAGAAACCTTTACTGAGGAGCGGAACCAAGAAGAAACTGAGGAGAAACTATCCCTAAGCCTGAAGTGCTGCTTGGGGGATTGGCCTGCAGTGGTTTGCCTGACTGCCAAAGAGAGGAGAAAGGAACTTTTGCTTTGCTGTGACTTTCATCAACTTGTGAAGGATCTCCAAGGGCTTGGAAGAGAGCTTGCCCCCTGACCGAAGTCCCAGGACCATTGGACTTCACCCCTTTGTGAATTGCTGCTGGAAACCTGTTTCAGTGGCTACAGAGGTAGGGAGCTGTGACCGACTCTCACGACCGACTCGGTGTCCTGCAAGCACCGCATCGAAGCACCGTCTCGCCCTGCAACGCACGGCCCTGGTCTCACCGACTCCGTCAACGAGCCGCTGCCTGCACCGCATCGAGGGACAACGCGTCCTGCAACGCTTCGCTACGCCGAATCGAACTGGTCCGACCGACACGGTCACTGCTGCTGAGTTCGAGTCCTGTGACCGCACCGGAGTTGGGCACCGCTCGCACGCTTTGCGACGCACCGCCCGACTCGCACCGCTGTCCGGACTGATCGACGCCAGCTCCTGAATCCGGCTCCGTCGCCGCACCGCAACCTGCCAGCACCGCATCGAAGCACCGTCTCGCCCTGCAACGCACGGCCCTGGTCTCACCGACTCCGTCTCGACGACGTCAACGAGCCGCTGCCTGCACCGCATCGAGGGACAACGCGTCCTGCAACGCTTCCATTTTTGCATCGCGACCGCGACGAACAGCCATCCGGCTCGCACGCCCGTGCCTGCCGCTTCAAGTAAAAGGTACTGTGACCGAGTCTGTCTACGCTGTGTTGGCCCGTCTCGACGCGGTCAGCTGGATTTGTTAGACTCTGTTTGTTCTCGACATCGCCGTAGCCGGAGGAGGCTACCGACTCGCACAGAACCTTGAATTAAGCCTTTTTGATCAGAACTAAGTATTCTTAACAGTATTGTGGATTATTTTTGTCGTTTATGGTCTTGTGATAAATCTATATAAAGTATACCTATTTTTATAAATATATAACCTGTGTGGTGTCCATTTGTAGTGTTGTCACTTGATTACTGTATGTGTTCACAAATGCTTTACACACTGCCTCTGAACTAAGCCTGTCTGCTCGTGCCAAGCTACCAAGAGGGTGAGCAGGGGTTATTTCGAGAGTGTACCTACTCTCCCTGACTAGACGCAAGGGTCCCTATTTGGACAAGGGTACATACCTCTGCCAACTAGAGACCCCCAAATCTAACATTGGTGGTCAGCGGTGAGGATTCTGGACTTGCATTTGTGATTCATGTACAGTGATTGGTGAACACTACTATTGAGTGCAGACCAAACGCGACCACATACTGTTTTTCTGTTTTATGGTGTCCTCCTGGAGGTATTTTTGATACCATGACTCTGGTTAGTTGTTGCAAAATGGAACTCAACTTCTGGCACATGTTTATCTACACAATGAAGGAGCTACGTGTGTTTTGCAAGGAAAGAGGGCTGCCTGTGAAGAGAAGGTCCAGGGAGGATCTAGAGGCATCCCTATTTCAGTATGAGTTACCCCGCTGGAAGGCAACACTACCAGTTGAGTCTGAGGAGGAGGAATTCCCTAGAAGTGAGGGAGAAACAGAAACAGATAGCTGGCTTCTGGCTTATGAGCAGAAGCTGAGAGAAATTGACGAAGAGCTGAGAGAGATTGATGAGGCTCAGAGGGCCTTAGCCCAAGAAAAGAAATTTGGGCAGCTCAGGAAGTGAGCTTTGCTGAGTTGGAGGTGGAGTCCAGCTCAGATGGTGGCAGCAAAATTAAGTTATTCAGTGCTGAGAGAGTAGTGCACACACCCAGAGATGTGGCGCCTGACTTGAAGGAGGGGGTTAACATACACCAGGAGGTTCAAGGACATGAGGTAGCTCCAGTAGTGCGCAGTGTCCCTGAGAGGAATAGGGAAACTGACGCAGGGATTCATGGTCCTAGTGGTGGGAGGGACACTCTACTGACTCTAGATGAGAGGTGCAGGGAGAGGGGTTCCCCCATGGTTGAAGTCCTGGTATGTGAGTGTGAAGACCGCCCAGAAGAGTGTGGGTTGAGTGACAGAGACAGTCAGATACTGTCTTGCCAATCTCAGAAGAGTGGTGTGGGGTACGTGTGCGAGGCACTGGATGGTGAGGTGAAGGATAGTTTGGTTAACCCCTGTGGGGGACTGTGTGATCCAATTGTGGGAGAGCATATTGTAAGTCCCTGTTTTCCAGAGCTATGCCAACACCTGTTGGAGTGTGACTTCTCTGACCTCAGGGAGCTCACATTGGAGGCGGACCTTTTGGTGGATTCCAGAGGGTCTGAAGAGGCATTGGGGAGTGACCCTAAGAGGAGTGGCTCAGGTGTCTTCCAACCCATAGTGGTGGGAGAGGTTCAGTGTAGCCCAGCTAGGTCCCGTGGTAATGGGAGGGGTGTAGGGACTCACGTCCTGTCTCAGTGGAGAAGGAGTGAATGTGGGGCTGCGTGTCCCGAGGTGCCCGAAACCCAGTCTCAGAGCCTGGATGGTTCTTTAAGGGAACACCAGGTAGGGAGCCTAGGCTGCCCTGATGGGCCGCCTGTTGAGGAGGATCTCCTAGTGTCTAGAGAACCTGGAGCGTCTGTAAATGGAGCTCCCGTGTTTCTGGTGTCTGGCAGTGCCGCTCCACTTGGGAGGGTGCAGAAGTCCAGAGTGAGGGGTGAGAGGGGAGAGAGTCCCCAGTGGAAGAACCAGTGGGTCAGGGACCAGCCAGAAGGGCTGAGTCACCAGTGAATGACCATGGTGACACCACTTCTGTCCTGGGGGATCTTCACACACTGTCAGACGGACAGGGGTTGGGAGATCTGCGCCAGGCAGACTGTCACACAACACCTGAGAGATGTGTTACCCTCTGGGGGGGCATGCGTGCGCCCCAGGAAGTCCTGGTGCGCCAGGCAGGTTCTTACACAACTCTAGAGGAGTGTGTTTCCTTTGGGGGGTTGGTGTACCCTCCCGGAAGTCCTGGGTTGCCAGGCACAGGTCCAGCCTAAGGGTACAGACCCTGGGTTGGAGGGCCAGGTTCAGGGTGTCCCCCTGACCTGGAGGAAGGGGCAGCTGCTAACAGTGCCCCTACCAGTTTGTCTTCTGGGGGCAGCGCTCCAGGTGGGAGGGTGCAGGACCCCAATAAGGGGGTGGGGAGAGGACAGCCTCACCCCTGGCCTCTGCCCAGTATAAGGGTACAGACCCTATGCTGGGATCCCAGTTGCAGGATAGAACCCCTGAACTGGTGGGCGGATTGTGCAGGACACCTGCCACAGGTGCCCTGACAATTCTGGTAGGGGGTACCGCTCCTGATGGGAGGGGGCAGTACACTGGAAGGGGGTGCAGAGGGAGGGAGTCCTCGCCTCTGACCCCGGTTCAACTGGAGGGTTTAGACCCTAGATTGGAGGACCAGGTTCAGGGTGTCCCCCTGACCTGGACGCCCAGTTGCAGGATAGAACCCCTGAACTGGTGGGCGGATTGTGCAGGACACCTGCCGCAGGTGCCCTGACAATTCTGGAAGGGGGTACCGCTCCAGGTGGGAGGGTACAGAGCCCCAAGGAGGAGGACCAGGTGTGGGAAAGCCCACCCCAGTCTCCAGTCCAGCCGCCGGGTATAGGCCCGGGGCTGGTGGGTCAGCGCCAGGATGTCATACCTGACCTGACAGGAGGGAGAGTGGACAAAGGGTGCCAAGCACCTGGGGCTACTGCCCCCCGCTCTCTGACGCCACAGAGGTTTGAGAGCCCTGAGAGGCATAAGGCCTGGGTCTCATCCCTGACCACTGTCAGTGGCCACTGTGGCTTGCTGGCTGTCTGTTGGGACACACCTGTGAGCAAGTTAAGGTTAGGTGCTGCACAGGTGGTGTCCACAGGTGAGGAGAAGGGTTCTCCATGGATTAGCTTGGTGGACCCTGAGAGTATGGACAGAGGGATCCCAAAGCAGGGAAGCCCATCAAGGTAGTGATTGGTCTACCCTGCGTTTTGGCTGGAAGGGGGTTGTGTTGGACTTGGCCCTTTTTGCAGGGTCATCCCTAAACTTTTTGCCTTCCTCCTATATTTTTTCTGACCTGTTGTTGGCTGTTTTATGACTCTGGGCACTTTACCACTGCTGATCAGTGCTAAAGTGCATATGCTCGCCCCATTGTAAATTGTGATATATGGATTAGTGACTCCACGATTGGATGATTGGTTTACTTGTCAGTCCCTAGTACAGTGCACGCAGTGTGCCCAGGGCTTGTAAATCCAATGCCGCTGGTGGGCTCGCAGCACTGGTTGTGCCACCCACAGAAGCGGCCTGTAAAATATGTCTCGGGCCTGCCATCGCAGAGCCTGTGTGCAGCCTCGGGCTGCCATGTCGACTTGGTGAGTACACCCACTTACCAGTCCCTAAACCTTCCCTTTACTGCATGTTGGTCACCCCTAAAGTAGGCCCTAGGGCAGGGTGCATTGTAAGTATAAGGTAGGACATGCCCTGGTGTGTGTGGCATGTCCTAATAGTGAATTACAGCCATTTTCGTTTTTCACTATTGCAAGGCTACCTGCTCCCCATAGGCCAGAATGGGCAGACTGACTATTACACCTTATAGTCAGAACTGACCCAGGGAACCTGGTAGAAAAACGAATTTAGTATGCCTGAACTCAGGATGATAAAATACATCTTTTAGTGAAGTTGGTTTTAACATTCTGTGTTCGAAAATACCACTTTTAGAAAGTGGGTATTTTCTTGCCTAACTATCCAAGCCTGCCTCTGCTAGGTTGTGTATTCCTTGTCTGGAGATTGAGTGACAGGGGCTGGGGGTGGCTACAGGAGACAGGGTGAGTCAGCGCAGGTCTGAATAGGGCTGTGCCTGCCTTCCACAATGCTGGCTCCACCTCCTGCCGGGCGGCTGAGCACTCTGCCCCACATTCTGAAAGGAAAGAAGGAGTCAGAAAAACAAAGTGCTCCAGGACTGACCAGAACTGGTTTTGGACTAGGCAGAGGCCTCTCTGCCTCCAGAGAACAAAGAGAATCAGGGTATAAGAGGGGCACCCAGACCCCAGGAAGATTAGATCACTTTTGGGAACAAGAAGAAACCTTTACTGAGGAGCGGAACCAAGAAGAAACTGAGGAGAAACTATCCCTAAGCCTGAAGTGCTGCTTGGGGGATTGGCCTGCAGTGGTTTGCCTGACTGCCAAAGAGAGGAGAAAGGAACTTTTGCTTTGCTGTGACTTTCATCAACTTGTGAAGGATCTCCAAGGGCTTGGAAGAGAGCTTGCCCCCTGACCGAAGTCCCAGGACCATTGGACTTCACCCCTTTGTGAATTGCTGCTGGAAACCTGTTTCAGTGGCTACAGAGGTAGGGAGCTGTGACCGACTCTCACGACCGACTCGGTGTCCTGCAAGCACCGCATCGAAGCACCGTCTCGCCCTGCAACGCACGGCCCTGGTCTCACCGACTCCGTCAACGAGCCGCTGCCTGCACCGCATCGAGGGACAACGCGTCCTGCAACGCTTCGCTACGCCGAATCGAACTGGTCCGACCGACACGGTCACTGCTGCTGAGTTCGAGTCCTGTGACCGCACCGGAGTTGGGCACCGCTCGCACGCTTTGCGACGCACCGCCCGACTCGCACCGCTGTCCGGACTGATCGACGCCAGCTCCTGAATCCGGCTCCGTCGCCGCACCGCAACCTGCCAGCACCGCATCGAAGCACCGTCTCGCCCTGCAACGCACGGCCCTGGTCTCACCGACTCCGTCTCGACGACGTCAACGAGCCACTGCCTGCACCGCATCGAGGGACAACGCGTCCTGCAACGCTTCCATTTTTGCATCGCGACCGCGACGAACAGCCATCCGGCTCGCACGCCCGTGCCTGCCGCTTCAAGTAAAAGGTACTGTGACCGAGTCTGTCTACGCTGTGTTGGCCCGTCTCGACGCGGTCAGCTGGATTTGTTAGACTCTGTTTGTTCTCGACATCGCCGTAGCCGGAGGAGGCTACCGACTCGCACAGAACCTTGAATTAAGCCTTTTTGATCAGAACTAAGTATTCTTAACAGTATTGTGGATTATTTTTGTCGTTTATGGTCTTGTGATAAATCTATATAAAGTATACCTATTTTTATAAATATATAACCTGTGTGGTGTCCATTTGTAGTGTTGTCACTTGATTACTGTATGTGTTCACAAATGCTTTACACACTGCCTCTGAACTAAGCCTGTCTGCTCGTGCCAAGCTACCAAGAGGGTGAGCAGGGGTTATTTCGAGAGTGTACCTACTCTCCCTGACTAGACGCAAGGGTCCCTATTTGGACAAGGGTACATACCTCTGCCAACTAGAGACCCCCAAATCTAACAAGAATCATGACTTCTGACTCCTTCCGTAAGAAGAGGTCTCACGCAAGGGCTCAAGGACTCCTGAATCCTGCTGCCACCCATGGAATATAACTGCTCTCTAAGGGTCAAGTGGTTGCCCTCTTGTTTACCTGCTTCAGGGACACAAAATGCAGGACTGCTGACTCAGAAAGGGCCAGTCTGGCTAAGGAGGACTAGATGCTGTTGGACCTGGCTGGCGAGAGGCCAGGATCCCAGGCGCATACCCTGAAGAGCTAGGGGATGCCGAATTGACCAGAAGAAGCTTTCATAGCAGCTGGGGACTAAATCTGAATGAAAAGCTTTTGATAAGGACAACCCGCTTGGTGTGTCAGAGAATCGTTCCATTACAGTTGGCATGAAATTGGTCCTATGTCCAGTACAACAGGAACTGTTGCCTTGCCACAGTGTTTGACATTTTCTTGGCTCTTGTTGCCTTAAAACTTTACAGCTTCATATCTCTAGTTCCCCATAATCTATTTTTATGTTGTCTCTGTCTTTTTCATTGTTAAATTGTTCTGTATTTTTCTAAATTGATTTGGCAATTTTATTGTATTGTACTCTTTGCTTTAAAAGTGTTGGTACTGCTTGAGCTTAGCACATAGTTCTCTGAGATTGCCTGCTGCTTGTGCCATAGCTACGAAGTGGTGAGCAGAGATTCTCTCAGAACTGTGTTTTGAAGGTTACATAGAGAAACTCTAAGTGGGTGGCAGGGAGTTCACTTTACCTACTCCTACTGCAATGGTGAACAGGACATGGAAAAGGGCCACTAGGAAATTGGGATTGAGTGGCAAAGTAACATTGGAGACTTCTTTGTGAGACTCCAAAATGTTGGAGGGGAGTAAACAATGGGATCTAATTGGGATCTCCAAGTTAGGGGATGTCTGTGATGAGGAAAAAATAATACCCTTTGATATGCTCCAGAAGTACTATGAACTATCAGATAGCCAAAGACTTGGATATCTACAGGAATGGCAAGCCCTGGCTAAAAACAGGAATCTGCTTCAAGATGTGGAGGATGAAACCTCACCGGTCTGGGTATTTCCAGTCCTAATGCACAGACTTTGCTGATATATAAGACACTTACTGCCCACTACCACGCTCGTGATCTTAAAATATTAGGTGATGCAGACTGGGATGAAGTGTGCAGGCATCTGAGCAATGTGGCCATCATCGCAGGATTCCACATGATTAGGATCCTACACAGAGTATACACTAGGACTCGACTGCACTTGATGGGGAAAACAGGGGATGACTTATGTTTGAGAGGTGATGGGCTGAGGGGGCCATATATACATACCTTGTGGGCAGTAGCGGCCCGTGGTGGGAGTGCTGCCGGGCAGTGATGTGGGGCGGGGGAGGGGCAGGGTGGGGGGTAGTAAAGTACGGAATACGGCCGAATAGAGGTAAGTAAACATATAAATAAATAAAACGAATTTCGTTGCGTGCCCTGCATCGCCAAATGCGATGCAGCGCGCGCAACGAAATTCGTTTTATTTATTTAGATGTTTACTTACCTCTATTCAGCCGTATTCCGTACTTTACTACCCCCCACCCTGCCCCTCCCCCGCCCCACGTCACCGCCCGGCAGCACTCCCACCACGGGCCGCTACTGCTTGTGGGACTTCTCTAGGATTCAGATCTTCTGGGAACATTGGTCGGAAAATGAGGGCAATCAGAGGTTACAATGTAAACCTAAATCCTGCTCTAGCAATCCGGGGAATATAGAGGGACCAGACCATACCTAAATACTCACTGAGGTGGTGTAATATTGCCCTGTCGGTTGCAAGGAGGGATGTTGTGAGTCTATGGAGCATACCAACTGTACCAGGAGTAAGGCAATGTGAGATGAATATGGACTGGTGTATGCAGGCAGAAAGGGCAATCTATAAAGCTATGGTCTGCCCACAGAAATTCAACAAAATCTGGGACATGTGGAAGGAGTTGGAGAGTATAGTCAACTAAAACAAGAAGAGGAAGGGAGATGGACAATTACATCTGACTTGGCTCTGAATTGTTTGGACACACTGGGGCATATGTAAAAGCCCCTATGGACACGGGAACGTCACTTTTTCCGACGTTCCTGTGGTGATAGAGGCTTCGCCTTATTTACAAGGCAGCGTTAAGCCACTTAACGTGGTTTAATGCTGCCTTGTAAATAAGGCCACCTTTCACGCTATGCTTAGTGTGAAAGGGGTGGGCAGTGGGTGTTGCGGTGGGTGTTCCACAGCAACACCCGTTGATTTTGACGCTGCCCCCTATTTACAAGGGTGGCATAAATAGGAGGCAGCACCAAAATTAATCCCAGGGAAAACCTGGTCTTAACTTGGTGAAACAAGGAGAAATGCTTTATTTCTCCTCGTTTTTGTTTTTCCATTAAGCAGCACACATAGAAGTGGCAAAACGGCATTTAAAGATTGTTTATGTACAAGGTGTCCCTTCCTGCACATAAAAAATCATCCCCTGCACGCAGACACCCTTGCACTATGGTGCAAGTGTGCCTGCATTGGCGCTAGGCTGCTAAGTATAGCGCCAGCGCAGGGGGAAACGCAAGGCTGCACCATATTCTTGTAAATATGGTGCAGACTTGCGTTTCTGAAGTGGCGGTGTGAGGCATTAAGCCATGACGGCTAACGCCTCACTCCGCCACTTCTTTGTGCATATGCCCCACTGTGTCCCTGATAACATGGATTTATTGGGGCATGGTTGGGATAGTCGGATGTTCAGTTTTGTACTGTTTATTTTGGTCTGATATCAACTTAATAAAATGTCTTAAAAAACCTGTGTGTTGACCTAGCCACAGTGGTTTATTGAGTTGACAGGGGTACCTCCCTCCCAAATGTAGAACTCAATTCCTGACAGCATGTATGTCTGTCTGTATGTTCTTTATGAGCACCTGCAGTGTTGTCTGTAGCCTACAATTGAGGCAGACTGAGTGACTTTGTCAATGCTTGTTATATAACCTTTCCTTACTTTACAGAGGTGTCTTCCATTGCTCTAATCATAACTTGTAAATATAAGTTACATTTGGAAAATAGAAAGGTTGTTTATGTTGAGTATAACACAGGGAGAGCTGAAATATTAACGTGTTATGTTCTGTTATCCGATGATTGTATTGCTGAAACAGCCATTGGTGTTTCACCATAGCCCTGTAACCTTGTCTGCCTTTACATGAAATATTTAGAAAGGAGATACATTGACAGGCCTGACAGTTGGTCAAGCGGACAGAGAGTTAAGGACAGACAGATAAGCAAAGAGATGCTAGCCAGAAGGCGAGACAGCTGCCCAGGCGTTTTTCCCCTGGCCATGCACTTGTGTGGCCCCTAAACATCTGCAATTAATATGTATGGAAGGACACGTCGAGGTTAACAGTAAAATATAGCGTGGCTCACAGCACAGCACTGGCCTGATTAATGCTGAAGTGTGTCTTATTATGAGGTTCCATGGCAGACAGAAGTTGCACTGAGAGGCCAGTGAATGGACAGACACTCAGAATCAAAGATCAGGCATTGGAAATTGTGGGGCTTGATGTTAAACTCCGCGTCATGGGCAGTAAGTGCTATATAAATGCAGACACATTACAATGTGTCTATTTGTGCCTTCAGCGTGCTGCTTTCAAGAAATGTCACACATGGCTGCATACATGTGTGAAGCTGCATACGCAGAAATGTATAAAAACAAAAAAATCAAGCATGTCACAACAAGTACATTTTCCTTCAGATGATTTATTCACTGCAGCAAAACAAGATGAGCAGGGCATGACTAAGAAGTAGCTGTCTCTCTTCCGGTGATGTCACTGTAGTCTGAAGCAGGAAGTTGGAAGATCATTGGCTGACAGGAGGAAGTAAGAACATATCTTGCCGTCTTTTGTTCCCTGCAAGGTAAAAGTATAAAAGGAACCATTATAAAGAAGTACAAGCTACGTATATTCATGAATAATAACATGTGTGAAAGGGTACCCCTACTGTTGAACGCTCCACAAAAGTAGTTTTTTCATGGTCACACTAAATCCCCATTGAGAGAGTGTGAGCTGACTGAACCATCAAGCTGTAGATAGCAGAGCTCTGAGATTTCCCTGGTCTATGTGTGAGTTGTTCATCCTGTACAGGATTTTTATTTGCAATCTGGCACGTGTAGTCCTAAATTTATAAAGGGATAAAAAGGACCGCATGCCCTAGAAATAAAAGAAAGAATCCTGGGCTAGTTTGTCTAGTGATATCTGATATTGTGTTTTAAAGCACATGTATTTACATGTTAGCAAGTATACAAAGCAATCCTATGACACTCTCTCAGTTATGAAGGCATAGTGGAAGATATGTTTGTGTTACTTTCCCTGAGACTCTAATATATTCATGTGCCTCCTGTTTATTCTGAAGTATGCTAAATGTGGAGTAGTTTCCTGATTGTCTCATCGCCTATTAGCATAGTTGTGATCAATGTTTTTTTTACACAATCTCAGGTGAACTTTTACACATGTAACCACACTGTTCACTTTTCAATAATAATATATATATTTTTTGATGACATAGCTCAGAAGTTTAAAAAAAGGGAGTTCGGCAAATGCTCCTGACAGGTCACTGCCCTCCCCGATTGCCAGCTAAAGTAAAAGAACATTAGCAAGAGAAATCATGCTCAGATGTTTTTTTTTCCAGATTCAAATTTAAAAATGTAAAGCTTCTTGCAAACGTTACTGTTTTTTTGATAACCAGAATGGGGAGTGCGAACAATGCGAAGCTCAGCGAAGTAGGACTGGTCATGTCAAGTGCCGAATGGTAAAATCAAGCCAAGTTTTCATGCAAATAATGTCGCCTAAAATTGATCGTGTGCATATTGATCAACCAAAGATTCATTCTGGATATTCTGAAAACCTGTCTGTGGCTCGATGGCCGCAGCCTATGGTGTGGCAGGCTATCAGTGCAATGTGAAAGTGACATGCTCCTTGTGCAGGTGACAGTCTCCTGCATAAAGAGTGATGTAAAAACTCAGGTCAATCTCAATTTATTTTGTTGAGTCCTTACTGGTGTAGCCTATCTGCTAGGAAGTGGTCTAAACGGTGCCTTGTGTACACCTATTCAATGATGTGTCTGCCTACTGATAGCAAAGCAATGTCAAGTTTCTGTTTTTTTAGCAGTAACTAAGCAGACACTTATGGGTTTGTAACTCCGGGTATTTGCAGATTTTGACTTTCTATGGGTATGACATCTGCTCTGTAGAATTTAAATCAAAAGATGTTGGCCTAATAAATGGAATGTAGTAAGCTGCAGGTGCATGGAGTGTAGTGAAGAATGCATTAAACAGGAGGTAAGGGGTATGTGGATAAAAAACATGTCATTGTGAGGGAGCTGTGCAAAGAGAATACCAAGCAGATTCAAGAAGGTGACCACTTAGGGGCATATTTACAAAGAATTGGGTTAGAACAGGGCCGCTAGTCATTTTGCTGCGCTGTCCTACGCCAATTTGAAAGGGCAGGAATGCACCGTATTTACAAGATACAGTGCATTCCTGTCCTTTCAGCCAGTGCCGGCGCACAATTAGCAGCCGTGCGCCAACTAAGGCACCCTTGCATCATGGTGCAAGGCTGTCTGTGTTGTTGGCATGATTGTTTTTGTGCATGAAGGTACACCTTTCTGCACAAACACAATCACAACAGGCATTTTCCTTGTTCTATGTGTGCTGCAGAATGTAGCACATGTGGAAAGAGGAAAAACAAGAAGAAATGTAAACATTTTTCCTCTTTACGCCTGCTCTAGGGAGGCCCAAGGTTTTGGTGCTGCCCCAGGTTTACGAGATATTGTAAATCTGGGGCAGCATCAACATCCATGGGTGTTGCGGGGGGAACACCCACAGCAACACCCATGGAACGCCTCTTTAACGCACATCGAGGCAAGGCAGCGACTTGCTCTGCTTTGCCTTACTCCATATCTACAAGGCCATGAAAAGTCACGTAGGGTGGCTTTACGTGGCCTTGTAAATGTGGCTAAGCCCTGTGCGCCATCGGTACATCACAAAAAGTGACGTTTCGGCGGCGCACAGGGCTTGTAAATAAGCCCCTTAGTACCTATAAAATGGCAGTCAAGAGATCAGGAGAAACACAAACTTATTGTATCTGAAGGTGGTTTCTTTATTCAGGTGAAATGCCACGTGCTTGAGAGATTAGAGCAACTGTGTCTTCACTTAATGCCCATAACTTATTGATTACTAAAAAACTATAAGACTCAGTAAACAGTAATTTCTTTTTTTTCTTGCTAAGTTGACGCATTGCACTGTTTAGGCATATGATTTGGGTATATGGTTTGTAGGTTCTTGTACATTCTTTTAGCCTTAAACTTACATCGTGGTCCTACTGGTTTTAGTCAATTTCCATGTAAATGTGGTGTAGTGTTCAGTGTCCATGGAGATCTTGCAATATGATCGCTGGATAAAAGAGACTAAGGGGCTTATTTATGAGAGGCTTGCGCCACCGAAGCGTTGCTATTTTTGATGCTCCGGGGGCGCAAGCCTCTCAATCATATCTATGAGGTGACGCAAAGACACTCTGCATGGATTTGCATAGCCTCATAGATATGGAGTAAGACAAAGCGGCATTAGTTGCTGCCTTACCTTACTATGCATCAAGGAGGCGTTCCATGGGCGTTGAGGTGGATTTTCCCAGGCTTTTGACGCTGCCCCAGATTTACTTAATCACGTAAATCTGGGGCAGCGCCAAACCCTTAAACCTCCCCACAGCAGGTGTAATGAGGAGAAATGTTTTTATTTCTCCTCGTTTTTTTCATCTTTCCATGTGTGCAGAAAGAGGAAAATGCCTCTCGGGATTGTTTAAAAAACAATCCTGCCTGCAACAGAGGCCCCCTTGCACCATGGTGCAAGGGTCCCTACATTGGCGGTAGGCAGCAAATTGTGCACCAGTGCAGGGGGAAAGGACAGGAATGCAAGGTATTTCATAAATGCGGTGCATTCCTGCCCTTTCACATTGACGTAGGGCAGCGCAGCAAGAAGACTTGCAGCGCTGCCCTGCACCCATTTCCTCATACATAAGGCCTTAGGTTTCTAGATCAATTTAGCATTACGATATGAAATTCTGGTATTTGAGAAGTGCATTAAAATGCGTGCATTGCCATGAGGTACACATACTGAGGGGATGTTTTATAAAGTAATTAATGCACAGAGGTAGAGTGTATTCTGACGCGGATTGAGAGCACCTGTGTTCCACTGTGCAAAGAAGACATAACCAAGAGAAAATAGGAAACATTTTGAAACTGTGCAAACCTTGCTTGTGCAAGGCTGTTACAGTAGCACTCAAAATAAGCTGGGGTGAAGTAAAAAAAATTAAGAGTTTGATAAAACAAATTTGTATCAGTTTTAGGTACATTAGTGTTAGTCTTGCACATCAAGAATCCAAAAGAACACAGTAAAACAAACATAGTGCAAATTCAGAACTGAGTATCAGGCATAATTTAAGTTTAGGGAACGTTTTCATTGTTTCATCAGGTTTTTGCTTGTTGAAAAAGGTCTCTTGACACCGCAATGCCATTAGAAGACTCCTTGCAATAAGGTAAACGCTTTTTTTAAGCAAATTAATAACTTCAAACCACAAACATCACATACGGTCTAGAAAGGAAGAGTAAAGGAGTAGAACTGTTTCAAAGACATATAGAAAAAAGGAAATTCATGAAAATATTAGTTGTCATTGGAAAAAGAAGTATTTTTAAGGACACTTTATAGACAGCCATACTCAGTGGGCCCGATTCACAAACAGCCTACGCAGTCGTGCGAAGGCTCCAGAGTCGTGGTGGGATCTCCACGATGAGAACCTGCTATTCGGAGATCCCGCCATGAGTGCGGCGATCCCTCCATGAGTGCGGAGATCCCGCCATGAGTGCGGAGATCCCGCCATGAGTGCGGAGATCCCTCCAGTACTACGGAGCCTCCACCATGACTGCAGAGGCTTTTGGTGAATCTGGCCCTCAGTGTTCACAAACTCGAGCATTACATAAGAAAATGGTATAAACTTTGAAAGACAGTGTGCCCTCCTATGCATCTGACTTAAAGGCATTATTTTGGGACTTTTGCCAAGGCATTTCTTTGGCTTTGAGGTATTGCATGGTACACGGTGCACGTTCCTTTAAATGCCAAAAGAACACTGAAGTGTTGAGAACTCCATTGAACACAATACAAAGGCAGAGGGACAGTAAGGGCTGGTGTAGACCTTCTGCTCTAAAATAACAATGCTTTTCTTTCTGTTTCTCCCTGTTTAAGTTAGAATGTTCTACCCTGGATGGGTGGAAAATTCTAAAAGTGTTATAATCAAACTACTCATGCTATTCCAATAATTAGAACCCCTCTCCTTCGCTATAGGCTATTGCTTTCAACGTTGGTCCATATTATGGGCACTGGGCCTCAACAATGGGCTGGAATACTATGTAAATTGCCGAAATATAGCCTTATAGCCCGCCGTAGTGGGCTATACCGGCTATTAAAGGCCCGCTCCAGTGTTAAAGGCCCGAGCCGAAGACCAGGGCCTTTAACAAGGGAGCGGGACTTTAATAGCCGGTATAGCCCTGCTACGAAGGGCTATAAGGCTATTAGAACATTCTGCCACTAGAGGGCAGAATGTTCTAACAAATAAAACAAAGGCTTCAGGGAGCGCGAGGGGATTGAAATCCCCTCAGGCTCCCTGAAGCCTTTGTTCACAGGCACAGCTGTGAACAAAGAAACATTGGAATGTTGGAGCTCTGGGCTTATAGCAGCCATTATAAGCCCAGAGCTACTCCATTGTTTTCAATGGAGCTCCCAACATTCCAATGTTCTAATATAGAGTATACGCCAATTTCTCTTACAGACCTTTATAGACATGTGAATTAATCAGCAGGTACTGCCAATGGCATCAGGGACATATCAAGAAAGAGCATGTGTAGCGATCCTTTTAGACAGATATAAACAATGATAGATAATATTAATTATTGAAGAATATTACCTCGAATTGATTAGACATGAACTTTAACTTCAGCTTTAACTCCAAGGAGCACCTCACATTTCTCTATCAGCTTAGGACCCTGCAAATAGTGAAGAGATATTTGAGAGAAGAATTCAGTACAATGGTTTTGATATATTCACAACCAGATATCATAAGCTCTTGTTATCCTCTTGCAATGTTACTGAGGTATAATGCTAAGATTCAAAGGTAAGGGCACGTCATTCCAATATAAGGTTTGAAAGTTCTCTAGAAATGCAAAGTTTGTCTAAGTTCCTTCCATCTTGATTTTATTTATTGATTTATCTACTTGTGTTTTTTTTAATAGTTCTTTACGCCATTGTTTTTCATGCAATGTATAAGATATGACACAATAGTAGCTGCTATGGTGACAAAAAATAAAAGAAAATCACAACTGACGCAAAAATCCAAGATGACAAGTGAGCAAGGGAGAAATGGAAACTTATGGGCAGTACCACAGAACAATCTCACTCTTCAAAGAGGTTGAAATTAGTTACACCCGAGCCATGTCACGAGACAAAGGGCCACATTTAGAGGTGCCTGCTAAATCATTGCTCATACTGCTGATGCAGCAATTATATACCTTATTCACAACATGCCCTAGTACAGCAGACTTAGGGCTTTGCATGCTTAAATAGGGAATACCTTGTAGAAATTCTGTTTCTGCATTTTTTTCCAACATTCTATATTGTTTGTACTGACTAGTTTTAATGGGAAACGTCCTTTAGGACAAAGCCGGAATCACGCTGTGCCTTCACAGCTCCGGCAATATAACGAACACGTCTTTAGCACGCATTCCTTCAGCACACAAGTTGTTACAACGACTTGCTTTAGGCGGCGCATTGGTGGAATGGTGTTGAATTTAAAGACCAACACCTTCACTACTGTTGTGCAGAATGGAGTTGGAATAGTAAATTAACCTATTCCAAAATCGATTGCCCCCCTAAGGCAAGTTGTTATAACGACTTGCACGCTGAACGAATGCATGCTAAAGACGCGTTCGTTCTAATGACGGCTTTCCGAAGGCATGCGTGCTAAATGGATGCGGAATACCTTCATACATTCGTTTTAATAGCCATGCTTTTTTTCTGTGCTGTATAATTACCATAATTGAAATATTAGAATGTTTATAATACAGTAACACCACTCTATTACTGTGTATCACTGGTGAAAAAGATGACCAAGAACTATTCCCAGGTGATTCACACTAAAGACCTCATCCAGTTGATGGCTGAACCACAAAATCTAATTCAAAGTTTCCACAATCAACGAAAGAGCTGCATAGAACCTTACAGTGAGCAACCCATTCACAGTCATTGACCATCAAAACAGGCAAGGGGGTGAATCACTAAACCTTTGTAGTGAGAAGGTGTGACTGACTCTAGTAGTACTCCTGCCTTACTTCTGTATTCCAGGAGTAAGCCAAGAGCTCTGCATGAGCAGGACAAGGCTATATCTGTGTCAATGGGCCTGCAGATCATTGACATTAGGCTGTGGTGCCTCTGATTACTGCAGCACGGATGGAAGAAAACCATAGATACCAACAGGTTCTTGTTGGTCATGTATGTATATTGTTACCATATTGTTACTTATTGCTAAATATGTCATATGGTTTTTGTTACCTCCACAGCAAAGCATTCAGCATGGTTATCAGCTTTGCAACAATGTTCCATCATAGTCAGGAATTCTTTAATGACGTTAGTCCTTTGTTCATCTGTGATGTCGGGCTTCTGTTTTATCAAGTGGATAAGGAACCTGTTATGAGAACAAGATAAATATCTGAAGTGAGTGGAAGACATTTAATGTAATTAAAATTAAAAACGTTTGCAACAGTGTACCTTGCATCACGGTATGATACTGCACTGCTTGCAGTAACTGAGAGTTTGACGACAGGTGAAAAGTGTACTTTTATTTCTACAAATGTACCAAGGATAGTAGGCCATAGTAGAATTCCAATTGCCCAAACATGTAGTAAACATTGCCCAGTGGCTACCATGGTAACCCGTTCATCCATCAGAAGTCTCTCCGGGTCATTACAAAAGTGTTTGTTAGACTATGAAAAAGTATTTTGTGTAGGGACTATTCTACATGCAGGAACAATTAGAACATTGGAATGTTGGGAGCTCCATTGAAAACAATGGAGTGTTCTGTGCCTCTAATGGCCGGTAGAAGCCTGGAGCTCCAAAATTCCAAAGTTGTCGTTCACAGCTGTTGCTACGAACAAAGGCATAACGGAGCCCAAGGGGATTTTCAATTCCCTCGGGCTCCATGAGACCTTTGTTTTATTTGTTAAAACATTCTGCCCTCTAGTGGCGAAATGGTCTAGTAGCCTTATAGCCCTCTGTAGCTGGGCTATACCGGCATTAAAGTCCGGCTCCCTTGTGAAAGGCTCTTGGTTTCGGCATGGGCCTTTACCGCTAGAACGGGCCTTTAATGGCTGGTATAGCCCACTACGGAGGGCTATAAGGCTATATTAGATACGCTACCAAGATGCACCCAGATTTTGAGAAGAATTAGATTAATAAAACTTTGAAATGGCATTGATATACTTAAGGCAGAAGTTCAATTTGACTTCAAAGTTAAGTTTCTAGATGTGACAGAGTAGGTATCTTTTGGTATGCTCAAACCATGATCATTGTTATTTCTTTGGAGAACACTCTGAGCTCCTGATCCAACACATACTGAAGCAGTGTCCCAATAGCAGCAACACAACCTAATTGTGCAATTTTGTTTTTGATAGGAACACTACTGTGAGCAGTTTTGGGGGCGGCGGCCTCCCGCCTCGCTCTTACATTCGCCAGTGAAGGGCGGCAAACGCAGGGACAGCCACGGGCGGCATAAGGCATAGCCACACCACTGAGTGTGAGTGAAACTGTAAAGCCACTTGCTGAAGACGTGCTACACTTTGAAGTTGTCAATATGTTTTATTAAGCTAGCAACAAGCTTCCATTCAGAAGACATGAGTATGTCAGGCATGTTTGAAATCCACCAGAAAAGATAGGTGTTGTGAACTAGTATGAGGCAATAGGAGAGGAGATGTACATCCTGGCCCATGGACATATTTCCACAGGATCCTGGAACCACCAACTTTCACCACTAACACTTCGTACTTCCTAACAGGCTTGCATGTCCTATGGGATTTAGTGCTTGCCTACAAAATGCAAACTAGAATTCTGTGCTTGATACAGCAATCAAAGTGACCAGTGTTTAGGTGCCACTTTGTGTGTTTTCTATCATGCATCCAAATATATCATACAACAACAAACACCTACACCTAAAACAAGCTAGATTTATTGGGTTTGCCAATGCTTGTAAGCAATGATTTGTAATCAGATATCATATTCAAAATTAGTCAAAAGTACAAAAACAATGATATTGTTATGTGTAATTAGAATTAGAAATGTTTCAATTTTGAAAATATGAGATTATGAAAATATCTTAGGTGTGAGATTGTGGAAGGCGATGCTCACTTCTGAGCGTCTGAATCACTGCCGCTCACCCCTTCACTTTCCTCTGTAATCTCTGCCTCTGTGCTAGTCACTTATGCTCACACATCCATACACACACACTCACACAACTGTAAACATTGCATTTTCTTTTCCTTTGGTGCTGTCAATATTGGCAAAAATGTGGCCATTGCTTTGCGTGCTCTGCAGAGAAGGCAAGAACTGGACGAGGGGGCAGTCTGCACACCTTTTCGATGTACTGACAGGTACTGTGAGGAAAATCTCACTTCGTTCCCCCCCAAGAGCAGGGAGCTGAAGCACAGTGGCGTAGCTAGACCCCTGCATTTGCCGCCTGCGGCGGCCATATGAAAGAGCGGGGTGCTGGCGATTCCTGCATGTAAGAGGGAGGTCTGGGGAAGCCGCCACCCCAAAACTCGTGCCGCCCCCCCCCTCCCCTTGCTACGCCACTGCTGAAGCATGCCTCACCTCTCACCCAACCACCAATTTAACTGGTGAATTCACCCAGACACCTAGAGGCCAATTCAAATCCTACAATTCGTTATACAAAATGAATATGTTACATGAAAAACAATACTACAGAGACATACGCTCTGTGAAAAGGAAATATCCTTAGTGAATAGGGACACCTATGCCATGCAACATGAAGTAAAACCTGTGAACTATAAACAGACTCGGCTGGTTTAAGGGCCCTTACGCTCATTGTCGAGAAAACAATCTATGTTTTTGTTTGTAATAGTAAGGATGCTTCAATGTCCATCTACAATTACTGTATAAGTGTAAAAATCAAAAGAGGGGAAGGGAGAGGGAAAAGGAGGTGGCGACTCACCCTCCTCATATACTGTTAACCCCTTCGCCGCGGCGCGAATTCCGCCGCGGTGCGAGGGGTGGCGGGGTTGGGCGTGGCGCTGCGGTACTCATGACGGCTCCCAGCCATCATAAATCACGGTGGGCGTGTGCTCATGACGGCCGGGAGCCGTCAGAACTCCGGCCACTGATTAATTCTCCCGCACAGGCGGGGAATTAACAGCGCATGGGCGGAGCGTCAACTTTCTGACGGCTCCCGGACGTCATAAGCACACGCCTACCGTGACTCATGGCGGCCGGGAGCCGTCATGAGCACCGAAAAGGTTAATCAAGAGAGAGTCAACCTCAAGTCATCCTGGGTGGCCCACTGCAAATGCTGGAATTCCATGACAAATATAGGAATTTGATCTGAACACGCGCTTATCCCAAGTAAACGCAGAAGTACAGATAAAATCCAATTTTTTGCTGCGGGGTTCGTTTGTTATTATTGGCACAGGTCACCCAGGAAAGGACAGAACAGGAAGTAAGAAACAGACCACCTTACTACAGACCTCCTCCATCGGCAGTGGGTGTCTCATATAATGGAATAAAATGCTAGAAAGCGGGTCAGAGGCAGCCAACACAGGAGAGAATCTGCAACCACCAAACGTCACCCCTAGATCCCAATGGTGCTTTCCTGTAGCACGCGCACGCACACACGCGCACACACAGTGTTTCAATAGAATAGACATTTACCATCATAGTCAACGAAATATGGGTGAATGACCAGAAATGTGCATTTTGCATGAGTCGCAAACTCAGTCTGCTCCTTTTGCCCCTGACAACGAAAAGATGCTAATTCAAAAATGTGTCTCTGAACGCACAAAGATGGATCCTGTTTTGTAGGTCAGCAAAGCTCTAAAAAAATATTTCAAAAAGGTTATTTAAAGGGTTTCATGTAAAAAAAAAAAATGGTTGCAGATGCTTTGCCATTCCAGAGATTTGTTCCACGACTCACATTCAATGCTGCTGTTTCTAAGTGGAGACCTGATATCGTTAGCTTGGACAGTAGTTTTTGGCTTAATTTCGGCCAGTGCACGTTCTTTGGTGTCACCTGACAAGAAATACCGTTCAGCAGCAGATTCCTTTCTATAAATGTTGGTTTTCCAGTTTTTCTACATTGATGCGTGTACTATATGATGAGCGAGGACATGCCACAGCCCCACAAACCAGCAGAGCTGTATAGCCACGAGGAAGAACTCCATATTGTTTCTCCTATTAAATCTCGCGGGCCCACATTGAGAGTAGGCCCCTTCTGCACTTTATATGTTGTGACACTTTAGATTGCTTTGTTGCAATAATGGCTGTGTAGATGCTTATAATCGATGTATTTTTGTATCTCTTATGTGGACCTCCGTTGGAGATCCAAAACATAAATGAACATTAATTGGTAAACTGGTAATTGAGAGTAGTGTGGGTGGCCTGGCCAGTGCAGGTTGTGGCCTCCGTGCCCCTGGCGCAGGAGAGCCCACCCTTTTTAGAGATCCCAGGCGGCCTGGCAGGGATCTCTACGTAGCATATAGTGGAATACTGAGCGAGTGTGAAATAGATGATCAATGACCTTGATGCCTAGGTACTTTTGTCCCTGCACATGGGGGTTGTCAAATGGTTTCCACGGAAATCTAATGGCAGTCACCCATCCAAAGTAAGGCAGGGCTACCTTAGTTATGGCCTGGCGGCCCAGTGCAGCTGGCAACCTGTTCAAGGGTTTCCGACAGCAGACCCAGCTGAGAATCCTCCTTTGGAAATCCTGTGTTTCTCTCAACACTTTAAATGGCAGGAGAACTGTGAGCCTATCAGGTGGGTCTTCTGCTGTTTTTGGTGGAAACCCCACATACCCATTTGTGTTTTGTATCTAGCCTTCGCTTTAACATGGCAGCCCTCATTTTGATATTGTTCATTTTCATTCAGCCTGCTCCACTGAGCTGTTGACGCCTTTCGCACATGCATCATTTCTCCACATCACCTCCCCTTCCTTCCTGTAGTGGGTAACTGGTGACTTTGATCAAGGCCTCATGTACAGCGAGTGGCTGTATTTGAACCGGTGGTTTCCGGTGCTCGGCACCAGCACTTAATTTTCAACACTGGCGCTTGTGACAGCCTGCCTCAGGTGGCGGTGTCTGGCTGATTTAGAGATGACCACAACAACAGTTAATTATTAATTCAATATACATTAAAAATGATTATTACCTGCTGCCTAGGCCATTCTTATTGCTTTGGGGGCCTGTAATAGTCCGAATTGTCACACTTATAGGAATGTGAAGGTTAGTAGGTGTGTTGTTATAATCATCGGCAGCAAGGCAGGGGCAATATGTGGTGCAAGCTGCAGTGGCCTTCTGACGAGAGCCCTGGCACTTATTAGTTTTTTTACAAATTAAGCACTCTAAAGTACAGCCCTAAACATTTCCTAGCTAGGAAATAATCTGTGCCAATGGAAACGTACTAGTTTCTCATCATAGGCAATGTTAGCATGTTGTTGCATTATGGTTGCTCACTTGACTAGCAGTGCCCTCAGGAAAGTGTTCACCCTGAATGTCGAATCCACAATATTTGACAGAATATCGAGGAACAATTATCAAAAAATATATATTGACAGGTAAGTAAGTCTAGATTTTCTATACCTAACTCAACATATATGTACCTAAGTGGTACATATATCTTCAAGGTGCGTAGATGTGGAGTTAGGAATAGTAAATATATACTTCCCTATATGCTCTTACCTATGGATATTCATCTATCTCAATATTGTTGGTGTCAATATGCAGTAATGGAACCCCTGAAGAAGACCATCATACATCGTGAAAAGCCCAAGGTGTCACTTACGTTTGCTTTTTGTGGTTTAGATCTTCTGGGGAAGAAGAGGTGCACAAGGCATCAGTGAAGTGGAAGGAGTCGACTGAAAGTTTTGGAGGCACGTAGGTCTCATCTGGTCCCAGCGCAGTAAAGCATGGCCTCTGCATGGAATAGGAGTCACTGCAGCAGTGAGCAACCTTCTCATTCGGAAAATTGTCCGGCAGCTTTTGACACATCTCTCCAATGACCAAAGATAACTGTACATAAAAACAAAAACAAGATGAAGCAGAAACAAAGTTTCGGTCTTGCCGGTGTAAAAAGATGGCTCTTCGGACAGGTTGTTGCAATCCATCATTTACATGTGAAATTCATTTACCTCTTCTGAAATTCTGTGTCATTAACCCCTTCCCTGCTCATGACGAGCTCAGCTCGTCATGCTGCACGGTTGAGCTGTGCGCATGACGAGCTGAGCTCGTCATGACCACGCCCGCGATCGGAATGTCCAGCACCTGGGCGGAATTCCGATCGCAGTGAAGGCGTTAAAAACAAATCATACAAAGGCTATGAAGGCTAATCCAAAGTACTAAATAGAATATATTATTGTGACGGATGTACAGTGCTAAAACTGAGCAGAACTTTGCCGCTCATCAGACATTTTCCGAGAGCAAGAGAGGGAAAACCACACAAAGGGGAAAGAAAAAGGAATAGAAAGATGGGAAAGACGGCAAAAGCGAGAAAGCCCGAACCTGAAATAGTAAGACAAAGGGGCAGGGAGTGTCTGGTAGTGGCATGAGAGGATTCAAAACTGCTCAGCCTTGGTATTCAGGGCCATATGTATGGCAAAGTCATGCAGCGCAGCAAGTCATCTTGCTGCGCTGCGCTGCATGACAAGGAAAGGGCAAAAAGGTGCCGTATTTTAAAGAATATGGCGCATTCCTGCCTTAGTCCTTGCATCATTGCGCTGGCACCATTTTGGCTGCCTAGTGCCAACGCAGTCACCCTTGCAAGGGTGCCAGTGTTGTAAGGAGGATAGTTTTTGTGCAGGAAGGGGCACCTTCCTGGACAAAAACAATCCCCTGGGACTTTTTCCTCTGGATGCAGCACACAATGAAAGAGGAAGTAACAGGATTAAGTAATTTCTACTGGTTACGTCTCACCTGGGAAGGCGTGGCATTTTGGCGCATTCCCAGATCTATCACTTTTGGTCAATCTGGGAATGCATCAAAAATCCATGGATGGTGCATCGGAGCACCCACACAACACCCACGCGGACTAACGCAATCCAGTGATTTGCACTAAGTTCCGTTAGTCCAGATTTATCAAGCCACTCAGGGCGACGCAAGGTGGCCTTGCGTGGCCTAATAAATCGCATTTTGGACTTGCGTTGTGCACACACCACATTGCGTGGTGCAAGAGCAATGCGACCCCAGTCATAAATATGCCCCTCAGTGTGTTGACATGTAATAGCACCGGCAGCGGGCTTCATAGTAGAGCATTGGGCACCAGCACTCATTCTTTTACAAAGGAGGCACTGCAGAAGTACCAACTACCCTGCTTTTGATTCATACACTTCTCTAAAAATTGCATCCGGTAGTTATACAAAGTAGATTTCAGACACAAAGAGTTTCTTTATTGGATTGAGTTTTGGATTTTTTGCTGTACAAGGCAAAGTGTGCAATTTCACCACATCGTTTGCATAGATCAAAATTGATCCTTATAAGGGGAAATGGGTGCACACATGTTAAATCTGGTGGGTCACTCTCTGAGACTACATAGAATTGTCTTACCATGGCACTGGCCATGCCTTTTCTTCCTTAATTGTAAATTAAAATTGAAAATGTCTGTGGTTATGAAACAAATTAAGTGTACATATGTTCTATTCATTAGTTGAGTAATATTACCAAGAACTGCTATGATGTAAGTGCTAAGATCACAACATAATTGGGTTGCGAAAGTTTCAAATGCATTACAAACATAAATTGCACGTACAGCAGTCAGAGATCAGCCACCTTAACAGATATCAGCTGTTATAAGTTAGGGTTTGCCTAAGAGCATACACCAACTTTGTGGTTTTCTGCCAGTTTGTTTTGATTTGACTCTAGAGTTTTGATCTCAGACATGGGCTGTGGCCTGCCTAACAGATTTCAGCCCCATGTACAGCATAGAACTAGTAAACGTTTGTTGGACTTGGCCCTTTCTGAAGGGTCATACCCAGACGTATTGCCTTCCTCCTCCACTTTTTGCTAAAAACTTTTAGTTTAGTGCATATTGGAGTTGGCAAGATTTGGATGGGATTTGGTGTGTTTTTGACTTGTTTTGGCTGACTTTTGCTTGTTTTTCAATAGGTGGGGGGTCTTTGGGTCAAAGTTGTACCCCTTACCATGATCCGATCGGGATGCAGCCTGGTGAGGTAGTTTGGGATAAGTGGGACTAGTGTCCCTCCAACTTTCAAGAGGATCAATGAAGTGGAAGGGGTCGAGACAAAATTGATTGTGAATGTCCTGTTTGCAATGTTATCCAATAGACCCATTTTGGGGGTTGTCGAGAAATGCTTTTGGTGGGGTTCCAGTGGCTCCAAGTGAAATCAGCTTCTGCCACTGATGGCTAGGGATGTCTACTGTCCCTGTGATTTTTTGGGAGGAAATCGATCCGTGGGAATGGTGGTTTTGGGCCTAGTTTCTAAATGGCAAACGCCTGCATTGGGGCCTATGGAAAGGAGCGGTTTTGCACATTTTAGGGGTGCGATTAGAGAGTGTTCCAGGTGGTTCCGAGCAGATCTGCTTGGACGGGCGAGTAGCTGAGAACCTCTAGTTTTGACTTTACCACACATAATCCTTTGGCAATTATGCCTTTACAATGAATGCGTAGTAAAGGCATGCGTGGTAAACTGATGCGTGCTTAAGGCACATTTGCGGTTGGAACCATGTTGTAGAGGCATGCGTGGTTCAGCCATGCGTGCCTCTGTCATACAACCGTCTCAGGTCTGCCATTGCAGAGTCTGTGTGTGCAGTTTTAAACCTCCATTTCGACCTGGCAAAGTAAACCTTTTGCCAGGACCAAACCTTCCTTTTTAATAAATATAAGTCACAACTAGGGTAGGCCCTGGACAGCCCAGAGGGCAGGGTGCAATATATTTAAAAAGCAGGACATGTACACTTATGTTTTACATGTCTGGGTAGTGAAAAACTATTAAATTCACTTTCACTACTACAAGGCCTAACTTTTCCATAGGATAACTTTGGGGTTGCCTTATTACATTTTATAAGTGTAAGTGTAATTTCCAAATGGGAAGAGATAACCAGTTCATGTTTAGTGTCTCTGGAATCACAATTTGAAATCCTAACTTATGGTGAAGTCTGGTTTTAAATTGCAATTCTGAAAATGCTACTTTTAGAAAGTTGCCATTTTCTTGCCTTCGACATTTGATGCCTGCAGCCTGCCTCTGGTCACATGACTAGGTGTAGCTGACAGTTGGGCTTTGTGTACCCCTCCTAGACAGCTATACACAATGGGGAGCTTAGGTGTGACTGGGTGGGCTATCACTGGTAGGATAAGAGGGAGGAGCTGGGCCCAGCCTCACTTACTCTTGAATAGGCTGTGTCCTGTCTCCACACAAAAGGATACATACCCACTGTAGATAGTCTGGAGCCAGGGCCAGAAAGGTAGAGCATATGTGCACTTCAAAGGCATGCCTTTAGAAGCTCCTCCCCCCTTCATGGCACAACTCTGTATAAAAGAAGGACCTCAGACACTAACAATTCAGTACACTTCTGGACTTGTGGATACTCTGCCAGGAAGAAGGACTGTTAGCTGCTACAAGGACTGCCACTCTGCTCGACTGCTGCTCTAAAGAAACTGCTGCCATGCTATGTTGACCTGCTGCCTTCTGCCCTCTTGCCTGGGGAGAAAGAACTGGACCTGCAACTTCATCTAGAACCCAGGACCCGAGAGTGATTACACGGGCTGGTCTGCTAGCCTTCTGCTCTGAGCCTCAGAGACATAAAAGGCTCCCTAACTTCTCCTGGACCCAGCTGCAGTGAGTTCCTGACCCACAAGTGGTGCCTCTCATGTCCAGCCCCTTGGTGTGGCTCACGGGCTCTTAAATCAAGCTTTTGGACTCTTTGCGACCGCAAACGAGACTGTTCACACTGAGACCGTGCTGCTCGCACAGAAAACCAGCACAAGACGCCACCAGCCCGTCTCTTCACACAGCAGCATCAACCGCATGTGGGGGATGACCAATGCGAAGCTCCAGCCCACCTGTCCGAGACACCCAGCCTGCTCTTTGTGCCAGGCCGACAATTACCCGCGACGCTTTCCCTGCTCCTCGCAGCCCTCTCCAACGCGAACGGGACTCTTGTCACAAAAGGTAAGAAGGCAAACCTTCAGCGGAACCAATCTGGGACTCCACCAACCAGCGCTCCATCGTGGTGAGCCTGAACTTTTGACTTCAACGCAGTCCAGCCGGCCAGATAGCCGCGGTTGGCGCTCTATGCTTTTAGGTGCTATTTTTCACGTTATTCTTTAAAAATTCATAACTCCGGTTCTACTTATTAGATTTTTGTTGTTTTGGTCTTGTTTTATTTATTATGTTTTGCTCTATTTCCTAACTCAGCATGGGATACTTTGTGTGTGGTGTTCTCACTACTTTATTGTTCGCATTGTTCCACAGATACTTTACATATTGCCTCTAAGTTAACCCTGACTGCTCTGTGCAAGCTACCAGGGGGTTCAGCACGGGTTAATTTGGGGTTTGCTAGTGCCTTACCATGACAAGGATTGCTCTTGCTGCTTGACCAGAGCTCACACCCCACTCAACCAGTAATCCAATTTCCCACAACGTTCATCTTCATAACATGACTCATGTCACTACAGGCATGTTCTGACTGTGCTAGGGCACTAAGATGACAATGAAACCAATCAAAATCTTAAAACCTCTCTCCAGTTATGTCAGCAGTATTGATACTAGATAGCATTGTCAGCTGGTGAGGGGCCAGGTATGAAAACTGATGTAGGTTGATCATGGCCATTGTTTCTCCCTTTCAATTACTAAGAATGATGCAGTGGAAATGTGACAACTTTTGCTACAGTCCCCCGTGCCTACGAAATAACTTGGATCTGTTTCTTTTGACAAGATATTTGCTGGAAGAGCACGGTTCAAGAAGCTGTGAGCTGAGAAGCTGCAAGTTACCTGGAGTACTAACTACACAATACCTGAACAGGAATTCTGTTGGGTTTTGAGAAAACAGGCATAAAAAATCTACAGCAAGAGAGTTCAGGATCAAATTTTATTGCTCTCCCAACTATTTGAATAAACACTAACACCCAGGTCAATCTGAAAATAAATATGAAAAACCCATTGCTGAGCCAACATTGAACCTTGTCCTCAAAAATGCATCTTCATCCAGTTATAGTTTTGCTCTCTCAGTTTTGATGCCTGCCTTGACAACTTCATGTGCGAGGTGCAGATCATTTTGACGTCACTTAGACAGGAGCAGCGGATACCAGACTCGCAGAAACTTCATCTACTCTTACTAGAAGTTTTGGCTTCTTTGCACCAAATCTTCAACACATATCAGATGGTGCCTGTGGGCCTCAGCCGTTTGCAACTGCAAGCCATCTGCACCTGGATGTGAGGTTGCCTGGGCAGAGTTCAAACCACTGGACTGTGATTCGAAAGAAAGGCCTTGCAATTCAGAAGGTACAAACCCACCTTTACACCCCTAGGACTTAGAGCCAGGGATTATGCTTTTACTGTGGGGTTTCTGACTTGCACCGTCTATAAACTTTGGACTTTTGTTGCCCCTTTTGTTTTTTATGTGCAATTTCATTTGTTCCCATTAGCATTTTTTAATCTTGTGAACTATTATGCCTTTTTAACATTTTAGGCTTGTATTATTAACTTAAGCTTAATGTAGACCTTTACTTTCTTTGTTTCTTAACTATCATGTTTAATTATGCTGTAACACGTAACACATTATGCATTTGCTCTTGGGATTCATTTGTTGCTCAGGCTTTGTATCTAAATGTGAGTCGAGGAACCCTTAGGGAAACCTGTTCACTTCTATGGATTAGGCTGTGGAACATAGCCAAGGAGGTCAGTTACTCAGGAGCTCATTTATGAGCCCTTTGCGCCACCGCTGCGTCACTTTTTGTGATGGACCGGCGGCGGAAAAAATGTGCCAAGTTGCGCCCTATGTACAAAGTGACGCATCTAAGCAGATGCGTCTCTTTGTAAAGCCCTGCGGTACATTATACCTGCGTCAGTTATAATGTATGCAGGGTGGGCGTTCCCCCGCAAAAAGCATCTTAGAAGTGACGCAGTAAAATATATCAGATTTCACTGCACCACTTCTAGGACGCCACCACATCAAAACCTTACGCCTGCCTCACAGCAGGCGTAAGACTGATGCAGGCTCTTTTAACATGGGACTTGCCCATGTGTAAGGACCCATTGCTGGAGTTGCGTCGCTTTTGTGACACACTCCAGCAATGTGCCATTACTGCGCCTACAGATACATCAGAAATGCTGGTGTATCTGTAACTCCTTGCAACATGGAGCGCCGTACATTAAATACAGTGCATCCATGGTGCCACAAGGAGGGTGCACTGAAAAGTGTTGCATCGCTGTTTTCACGCAGTGATGCAACACTTTTTATAAATGAGGCCCTAAGTGTCGGGAATCTCAAGGTTCCCAGAAAAAAAAACCCAAACCACCGGGGAACCACCAAAAATTCAGTAAGCGCCCCCAAAGTTGTAACTTTGTGAGTATTCACTAATATTTTCAATTTATTTTCTATCCTATTTACACACTTGTATTTACTCCAAAGAGGGCTGCTGTGTGTGTGTAAAGGAAGTGTGAAAAAGCTCCAAACATGAGTTTTCTCCAGCTGTAAAACATTTTCTATTAGGAGGAAACAGAAAGCCAAGTTGTGATGCATTTGTACCTTATAAGAACCATTATACGTCCACCAGTTTAGTCTTAGATGCACGCACACAAATCTCCAAATTGAGTTGGGTGCCTATGCTATGCATTTTTGTAAGTGCCATAAACAGTTGTAAATTTACTGAAATCATAGACAAACACCTACAAAGGTGGGATTTTAAAACATGTTCATTAATTAATTGCCTTTGCACATACATAGAATTTGCGTATTTTTCTAGAATTCATTTATTGTGCTTTAAACACTGAAAGTAGCACTGCAAAGCATTTGAGGTGAAAACAAGTATAACAGTGCAGTGATATTTGGACGTCACAACAGACACAGTGAAGCCAAGATGTGCAGAGTGAAAGGGTATATGACTATTTGGGCCTCCTTGTGGGAAATGTTGTGGAATAATCCAACATGTAATAAGTCTCTAGTACAATAACAAATATATTTCACACCAGGTAAATTCAGCATCCCTTTTCATGAAGTTACTTCTACCCTGGTACAGCTACACATTCAGATCATCCTAGTATTTATCACCATAGGAGAAGTTGCCATGGATTGAAAGCAACAACAGAGTTAGGGTAAACAAGACAGTTGTTCTATTAATATTCCTACTTACGCTTCCTTCAGAGCAGGGCATCTGTTTATCTTCCGGTACTTTACAGCACTTTTGTCCTACGTGTGTCATCCCCGATGTTATTTGAAGAAGCGACTCATCCGTTACCTGGGGCATCTTTTTCGTATATTTCACCAGCAGCCTGGAATCACATTTTTGGATATGTGAGGTGTGCTCAATGTTGAAAAGAGGAATTTTGAAAGTCCCATAGACACCCCATAAAAGACCAACAGAGAAACACGTGCAGGAACAGATCCCCCAACCTTGATTATCCAAACCATACATCTTTGTATCTGAATGGGAATGTTGTTCCTTAGATCTTAGACTTCTACTGTCTTGTCTCCCTGTAGATTGAGTATTCAACAATTCTTAACTTATTTATTTATCTCATTTTTAATGCATTTTAGCCAAACAAATGTATAAAAGTGAGTAATGCAATTGGGACATGGATACAATTCGACCTGTTGGTCCCAATCTAGACCCTGATGGTTTACTATGGCATGAGGAGCATTTGATTGGATTACCTCCTCATCCCTATCCCTCATCACAATTAATACTAGACGAGGAGAATTAAATGCGGGAGACAGGTGACCCTCTTGAACATGTATTTATTTTTCAAACAATCTACAGTGTCGTGTATAAAGTAGCACGTACATTCCACACCTCTTTTTTTGTGTATGCAGTAGAGGTAGAAACCAGAAGGAGTAAATGAGAGGGAGGTAATGGCGACTGCAATTAAAATCAGGAGTCCAAATAATGGAAATGACTAGTAGGAATTTGAACCAGCAATGACTATTGGAAAGAAATAGGGGGGGGGGGCTTTTAATGTTACAACTCAGCACTTCTTCGTTCTTTACTGAAGGCAACTCTCATAAGGTACGTGGTGGGAATTCTAATTTACTTGAAGTCAGGACTATGGGTTTATTAAAATTGCTTTTGTCAGAGGCGTTGTCAAATATATTGAAATGTGCAAATATCTGAGGGACAGATGATTTGGAGTCATTGTAATTACATTGTTGAAAACAAAAAGGGCCTGATTAGCAAAGGTAAACTTACACGTTTGTGCAAGTGTACGCTTTTTCAATATTCACAAAAATGGATTTTAATAGCAAGTTTATAAGTGCGGAGACTCCACAGTTGAGGTGGAGAACTCTGCCCATAAAAAGATTGGACAGTCCCATCTTTTTTGGGCAGAGTTCTCTGCCCGACTGTGGACTCATAAATGTACTATTAAAATGTAGTTTTGTGAATACTGAGAAAGCGAACAGTTGTACAAACGTGTAAGTTTACCTTTGTGAATCAGGTCCTGAGGGTCCTGCTGAGCCCTTCTATACTTCAGCTATCTGGAACCTGAGTGGTTGATTGAGCAAACAATTCAATATCTAATGTGGAATGTAAAGAAAATAATGCAGGTATTCTGTCTTGTTCCTTGCGGAATTCATGAGAAATCCTTTTATCGTTTTACATCGAGAATATTAACTAGCCAAGATAATGTGGCTAACAATGTGCCTGTACTAAAACCTATGAAGAACATATTTAAGAAAGGACCTTATGACCCTCTAGGACCAAATAGGCAAATGGCATATTTCTATGTCTGGCTATGTGTAAAAGAATAAAACTTGATACACCATGTCAATTACCTGCTCAGACCTATTGAAGCTTGACTGATTAGCATATGCAAGTATTTAAAAAAAAGTGTTTTACTCTCTTAACTCTTATCTTGAAGGATAACTTGTCAAGATGAGTGTAGCAATGGGTCTTAAAACAAATATTGTGCTAATACCATAGATGTACTAATTATTTTCCTCTAGGACTAGCATGGTAATGGTGTGCAATCCACAGGCTAATTAATATAACATTTATCACCTTTGTATAGCTACAGACCATGAGACTAAAGGCGATTTCTTACCTGTCAACAAAGACACAAGATTCCATAATCACCCGGTGCATCGTATTAAAGTCCAGTACCTTTACAAATAAACCCACTTTTGTGCCTGAAACAGGGCTGTGTGTTGTGTCTACTAACCATGCAGATTGAGTCTTTGCTGTGACCTGCTTGAGATGCTAGACACCCGCTCAAAACGCAGACTAACAAATTCCAGGGTGCTTTGCTAAGGGAAAAACAAATTGCTCTTAACCTATAGCCAATCACGGTGCAGTGTTCTAGGGACCAAATTGATATAGAGGTATTCACCAACCAACTACCTGAATGTCACTCATTAAATTTCTGCAGCATCACTTGACTTGCAAGATGATCCAGAAGTAGACTGGTGGAATGGAATGCAATGCTATTCAGTTCTAATACATTTGATTCCATTCATTGCCATTGTCTATCAGATGGATGTACAGCTTTATATGATCATGCATTGAATACCGTCCATCACTAGGCTTATTCGCCAGTGGATGTTTATAGATATCTTGGATGAAATACATACATTTGCCATCAACATGAGGTGCCACATGGGCACCATTTTATGTCCTAGTGGTGCATGACCATATTTATGAAAGGCTTTAAACTACTGTGAAAAGGCCTTCCGTGTTAGACGTAGAAGGTAACAACTAACTCATTAAAAGTAGTTTCCGCATATGTAAATTTAGAAAAAATCTTACTGATCATATTACCTTAAAAAATAAACCTATGACCAAGAACTGTGAGGAAGGGGAAATCAAGCATTACTACTTCACTCAGCAGATGCTAATAGTCAAAGGCCACAATGCACGTTCTCTGCGGCCTAAGGTTAATCCCGCCCTAATGTTAGCGGTTGGAATTACTTCAGTGAAACCATTAAAGGTTATTGCATTTATTAAAATAAACTCACTCGTTCTGAAAGAAATATGGTCCCAGCTGCTCGAGAGCACCACAGGTCTTTTTGAGTAATGTTGAGCTTGCCTCAATCTCCTTTTTCAGTTCTTCTTCCTAAAAACAAAGAAAAAATGCAATAGCTATATGGACAGTTGTTGGTTTTTCAATCATTGAAGTACTTTAGAAAGGGCATAGACCTCGATTGCACTGACCTCTTCAGCAACCCTCTCTTCCTCTTTAATTGCTAAATTTGAATTGCACTAAGATTCAGTTTTGCTTCTTTCGTCATCATGGAGTTGAAACATTACTTTATATATTTGTGTTTGCTAGTGATATAGTGCACAATATTAGGCCCCTTTGCTAAATTTGGCGACTGCCCTTACACATTTGCTGTGAGGTTTGCTGCACTAAAGACTTTCAGTACAGAGGGAGCCCTGCTCCCCATGGACCAAGCCAAATGCCTGTTTGATCGCTGTTAGCACCATGGAAATGCTTTTGACAAAGGGGTCTTCATCAGGAGCGGCCCGTGCAGGTTAGAGCGGTGGGGCGGGGTGGGGGACGACTCGACGGGTGATGACGAGGGAAAATTAAATAAATATCTCATTTTCCCTCTTAGTCGACTGTCGCCACGCGCCACCGCTCTTACCTACACGGGCCGCTCCTGGTCTTGATTCTCAAAGATATTTTCCAGAAATCTACTCCGGCAAGTTTACACCCTTGCATGGGTGCAGATGTACAAATGTCAGGAATTCAATCAAATTATCAAGAATACCCATTCAAATGTTTTTCAACTCTGAATTAAGATGATGTGAAGGGCATGCGTTCTTGAACATTATGTGCATAGGGAATTATGTTGCATTTGTGCTATTGTTTTGTCATTTTTTGATTTCAGAAACCCTTTCTCCTGCATCACAACTCATTTTAAATATGGTCCTTTCTCATTCCCACCCTGGAAAGATGTTTTTTGCTACCTTTAACAGGAGTAGGGGCCAGATGTATTAATTACTTGTCACAAAAAACTCGTAATTTTCAACCAGTATTTTTTTTAAACTGGCATATGTACTAAAGGATCGTTTAATTAAATTCCAGTTCATGAATGTTAATGAGGTAGGTCGTAAATTGCTTCTCACTCTGATTGATGCCTATCACAGAGATGGTGGCCAGCAAGGGTCAGCAGACCACCCTGCCTTTGATCGCCTTTCCATAAAGTAAACTTTTGTTTATAAATGGAACTGATTTTCCTTAAAGGACACACAGCTGCATTTAAAAAAAGAAAGTTATATTTTGTAAGGAATGTTTGAAGGTTGGCTGTGGTCCCATTGCACTGTGTACTCTCCAAAATGTATTTTTAACATTCACAAAGGTGAATGGTTCCAAGGGGAACTCTTTCCTTGTGGGAATGGCTTACAAACCCAACTCGAGAGTCTGTAATATTTCAATGCTTTGCTACTGGATTTCCATCAGAAAACATTGATACATGTCATACTGATTCATTATTTTGAAGGGATGCCTTCTACAGGCCCTTCCAAAAACAGAATCTGTATGGGTTCGCCATCCCGTTCTAGGATTCAATAAAAGTATAACAATTCCTAAAAAGGGGTTTGTAAATTGCAAAAACTATTTCTGCAGTCATAAACATTAAGGCCCATATTTAATAAAAGTTTATGCAATGCAGCACAGAAAGTCAGGTTGCTGTGCTGCGTTAGGTGAATGGGAGAGATCAGAACTGCACCATATTATAAAGATATAGAGCAGTTCTGCTCTTTCCTAGTGCTGGTGCACTTGTGGCTGTCTAGTGCCAGTGCAGGTACCCTTGTGTCATGTCACAAGGGTGCCTGCTTTGTGGTCAGAGTAGTTTTTGTGCAGGAAGGAATCCTTATACAAAAACTATCCCTTGAGAATGCAGCACACATGCACAGAGGAAGTAACGAGGAGAAATAAATATATTTTTCCTTGTTAAGCCAGCTATGGAAAGGCGCAGCATTTTGGCACAAACCCATGTTTACAAGTCTTAAGCTGTTAAGGGTTTGCATCAAGATACATGGGTGGATGCACAGGAACGCCCATGCTCCACCACCATAACACCTACCTGACGGAAGGTAATGCAAGGCACAGCTAAGCGCTACGCTGTGTTACTTGTTTTCAAAAAGTCACGCAAAGCCACGCCAATCGGGCTTCACGTGGCTTAGTAAATCCCAAAATAGTTTTTGCTTCCGGGCTGCATCAAAAGAGTGGCACAACCCTGACGCAAAATCTTAGTTGATCTGGGCCCAGTTCAGAGTGTTTGTGACTGCAAATAAGATTGATGCAACTGATCCCTAATCCCCAACCATTTCCAGGGGGGGATTTATTGTTTGTGAGAACTCACAAACTCAACAGTTATTGTTGTTCCCAAACATTCTGCTTCCCCCCCCATCCTTGAACTCCATTCCACGCTGGTGGTGTTATTGTTAACTAGTTATTTGTTCATGTAAAATAATTTTACACATACACATGACTTTGTGACTCAGGTCCACACATTTCACCTAAGAAGAAGAAAAACTTGACAAAATCAGAACATGGAAGCTCACCTTACCCATAGTGCCAGCCTCCCTAAGCACAGAATACCTGCTTTTCACAATCTACACTGCTTACTAGTGAGGCTCCGAAGCCGATATTAGGTGTACACGTTGGGGCAGATTTACAAGCCCCTTGCGCCACTTTTGCGTCACTTTTCCCATGTTAAAAGTGACGCAAAAGTGGCGCAAGGGGCTTGTAAATCTTTAGGAAATGCCCCAGCCTCCGGAAACACCCTCAGTCTCTGGAGATGGCTCAGTCTCAAGTCCTCAGACTGGGGTTACTAAAAAGCATAGAGTAGGTAGGAAGGTACAATATGACCAGTCTAAGGACGGGGCCTCAGGATTGGAGGTCTGAGCCCTACCAGCGCTGCTGTACTAACGCTCTGCTGTCAGCTTGCAGGTTTATTTGCCATTCTCCATTTCTAATTGCATACAACGTTTTTATTTATATTAGATTTATAGCTGCAGGTCAAGGATTATTGTTTTCCACTTCAGAGGTGGTAGAATGTGAAAATAAGAATTACCTGAAGGTGATAATAAAATGTAATTATTAATTATTTGAGCAACTCCACTACTATCCAGCATAGTGAAAGTGTGTTAGAGATTAAAAGGATCCAATGTCTCCTCTTTTTACTGGCTCCTTGCTGCCTCCTAAACCATGACTTGCCCCTCTAGTGTGATAGACTGTGAGGCACTATATATTTCTAGCAACACAGCCATTCAGTTCTATTGCCCAGGCGCAGTCCCCTTCTAAGTGCTGTTGGATCGAAACAAAAGTTAAACCCTGCAGCTGTTCACCTGATAGCCAATGGTGGCAAAATGTGAAACCTTCCCTTGGTGACCAACATCATCAAGAAAGCTGCACAAGGGAAGATTAGCAAGCCAATGCAGACCCGTGTTATCGAAAGCCTGTTCTACAGACAAAATGCACTTACTTGTCCCTTTTGTCGGCCTGTGAAAATCATTTATTATAGCTATTTAGCGTTGCATTCATTCCTGAGATCTGTATTAATTGAGATGTGCAAAATTTCAGCATGTTATATTATGTGAAATTTCCGATGGTTTTTGCCAACGGGATTGAGGACAAAATGCATTTCTGAGAGACATTTTCTCTTCCAACGAGATATTTTCTCATCAAAACAGTCTCCTTGCCTAGCATCGTAAAGAAAAGTTTCTAAAATTAATGGTAAAATGTATATCCCTTAATGCACACAACTTTGCAAAAAATATTTGCACATCACAGAAAAAGATTGGCAAGTGTAAGTCCGTTTTTATATAGCGCAGCTACTCACCCTTACGGGCCTCAAGGCGCTGGGGGCCGTAGTGGAAATTAAGTGAGCTATTGCCCAGAGTCACATGGTGCTGAACTGAGCTGCCGCCGGAGCCGGGGATCGAACCGTGAACCCTGTGCTCCGAAGTCAGCTTCCCTGGCCGCTGCACCACACCCTGTTACATTTATAGTAGGAAGATAGCATTTTCTGAAAGAATACCGTTGATGGGCATATAATTACACCACAAGGTTTAGCCCAAAACTTATTGCAACATGATGGTCGTCTGTAAATACAGAATTTAAACAAGGAGACAAGGGATGCGGTAGGGGGTGATAAATGGAGCAAAGCGCTTTCATGGTCAAGGGGCGGCAACGATAATTATACATCAGGGCTTCCGCAAATGTTTAACAGTAGAAATCGATTCAACCCCTCACAACCTAATCACTGTAGGATTCATCAACATGGGCACCATTTTGTTCAGCAGAAAATAAAAAAGCAGTGGGACTCACCCCTTTGACCAAACAATCGTGCGAGTTCTCCCCAGCGCAGCATTTGGTCAGAAGGTCTTGGTAGCCTTTGCTGATTCTCAAAAGCAGCTGTATCGAGAATTCGGGGTGTCTCTTTGCATAGTCACAGCTAAACCTGAAAAGAAAAAGAAAAAGAGAAATCACTTCAGTATGCGTTGCTCGCTACGTTGAGCATGCAATGTTTATGGTGCGCATGTGGGCCCTTCCGTGGGAGTCACACAGATGTGCGCGACAGTGCAGTGCACTTTGGGTAATTCCATGGAGACACCATTGCTGATTTAAGTCACAGGCTCTTTACTGGGAAATGTAAATATACCTTTTTATCACAATGAAAAAGTTTAAATGATAAATGACTAGAAATGGGTTATTGCGTTGGCTAACGGATCCCAGCGGCTCCTCCACTAGGGCAGAGGAGCGTAGCCCCACTGCTGAAAGTGTAGCAAAGTCAAACATGAAAAATAAAACGGTAATAAAACAATGTTATCATTTTATTTTTCATCCTGCCAGCCGCGCTGAGTCTTGGGGCGGGGCCATTGCTTCCTGACGGACAGCAGCTTCAGCAGGGAGGAGGAGTGGTGGGCACTGCAAGTGCGCATGTCGGTTTGGAGGGCTGTCTTATGACAGCCACCAGACATGCGCCCTTAGACCTCTCCATTCCGAGCTGTGTTGCACAGCCGGGTGGAGAACAGGCACAGGCTCCCAGTCCCTGAGTGAGTGCCAAACCAGCCCACTCCAACCAATCCTGGCAATTCTCTCATGCTGGGTAATAATATTACCAGAATGAGAGCAGCATCTGGATTGGCGTAGGGAGTTCACTAGAGTCTGAGAGCCTGTGCACCAGCCCACGGACAGCCGGAACAGGATCAGAGCACCGAGGCAGCAGCCGGCGGGTAAGTACACTGTTTTATTTTTGGGTTATTCTCCCCTGCGCTGCCTCACCACTTTCATTTGACAGCAGCCGCCACTGCTTTCAGACCCAACATTGAAGTAGAGTAGATTAAAGCACAAGATGTAAAAGTATTAGCATGTAATTTTTCTTACAATAGAAATGTATATTGCCATACATTCATGTATGGGTTTTTTTTAATTTGAAATCGACTTTTAAGATTCCTTTCTTAATTAGCAAAGCCTGAAAGCTGAAGTTTAATTTAAAACGATGTATTGAAAGAGTGGCTACTGATTTGAATACGTGCTTTACATATGTCCCAGAAATAATTTTAACTCGAAAACAATACTGACCACGAGCAAACACAGCTTATTTATATCTTAATTTTGTAATAAAAACTAGCTAGCATTGCTATGTTCCATTAATAATATGAGTGTCAAACACTTTTTGCCTACATCACTCACACTTCAGGAAAAACTGGCATCGGTGATTGGAAATTGGCAATTCTGACCCAGAGAATCTGGATCGCAAACATTTCTGTCCACAGATAGCACATACCACTGCAGGGAATATTCTGATTTGTTAGATTTCCTACTGTTTCACATCTGAGATCACAGACAGGAAGATTTAGATTCCAATTGGAAAATCGTAATTGTGGTGAACACGTTCACATTCATGACTTTTTGGTTATACACAAAAATTTACAGTTTCTACTCTTGCACTCAGAATTCTTGCAAACTTTAACTACTCATATGACATATAGTGCAACAAGTATGAAACTTCTCCAAATAACCTAATTTTTCTGGGATCACAGGTCACTCTATTTCTTTGGATGGAAAAAATAATTCCAAGGTTCACATTATGATTTCCTCATCCTCGGATTATCTAAATATCACATCTGTTAAAACCTGATATTCCGCAGATCGGAATTTTATAGCTGCAAAAAGAGCATAACATGCAGATTTTGCCACACCGAAATCTGCATGTCCCTATATTTTCTGGCAATTTTTCCTCAGTAACTTTTAGCAAGTTTGACCTGCATAAATATACCTGGAAAAACTGCAAGCGAGTGGTGGTTACCACAAAAGTCAGAATTCCGGTATTCCTACTAATGCACTACTAACACTCAATTTACAAAGATCCCACCATAGTGGTTGTATTTGGGGATTTATATTTGCAGTTTGAGATGGTTCAATTTCGCCATTCCAGGAAATTTGAATCAGGATGGCGGTTTTTCCCTAGCAAATTAATTTATTTGAGGATCGCAATGGGAAGTGGTTGTGCAAATGACATTATGAATCAGTGCAATTATGTTTACATGATCAATCAAAACATTCATCTTTCATTTTCAGAGTTTGTGATGTGTTCCCAAGGACAGTGCTTAACTTGTAAAAAAAAAATAAGTACCAGGGCTCTCGTTAGGAGGCCTCCTCAGGTTACACCACGCATTGCCACTGCCGGCATTGCAAGTGACAGTACCTACAAAACCACTAACCAGCACAGACTATTCTAGGCCCCCAAAGCTATAAAAATAGCTTGGGCAGTAGGTGTTAGTTGTTTTTAATATATGCTGCATTAATAAACAATTGCTTTTCTGCTCATCTTTAAATTATACACCATGTGGCAACTGTCATCACTGCCGGTGTTGACAATTAAGTGCCGAACACCGGAAACCACTGGCTCAAATTAAGCACTGCCTAAGGAACTCCGCCGACCCTCACATACCCGATTAGGATTTCAAAAACTAGATAGAAAAGGGATGCATTACTTTGCCAAATAAAGATCCTTCTCATCTGCGAAGTGCTTGCACACGTTAGGGTCCTCAATGTATTCACGGACATGCTGGGAGAGGTCGGCTGGCTTTTCATCGTTGTCCATTTTCACAATGCATGCTGAACGCTCTATGATGTCTTTCTCACAGCATTCTTTGAGTTTGGGGGAGATCTGGTCCTTCTTCTCGCAGGTCTTGGTTGTGAGATGCATCTGTAAGAGGAGAGGTGCAGGTAGATCATCATGAGTTCCATGTAACAAACAATTAGAGTACAGGGCTGACCCGCATTCTTCTTTTTCATGAAATTGTCGCGAGTGAGCACAGAAAATTCTGAAAATGTTGACAGATCTCTTCCTTAGCCCCACTTGGCACATGACTGTGAGAAAGCTAGCAGTCACGACTCCTGCAGGTAAGCGCGGTGGGGCGGGGTGGGGGGATGTCGACAGATAACGAAATTTTATTTATTCAATTTTCCTTATTTCGTCGCCTGTCAACATCCCCCCGGCCCGGCCCCGCCGCGCTTACCTGCAGGAGCCGCGACTGAAAGCTAGCGCTTACTATACATGAGAATAAATGTAGTAATGTCCGCAGCATGCTCTCAAAAGACGTGGTGCTCATACAAGATAAAAATGGTTTCAGAGATATCAGCAAGGACAGTGCTTAATTTGAGCCGGTGTTTGCAGGTAGGACCCACCGGCACTCATTTGTGGGAACTGGCACTTATTTTTCCTCATCAGACTTTTACAAACAGCAAGAGAGGGAAAATACACAAAGGGGAAAAAAAGGGGGAGGAGGAAGACAAGAAAACAGTGAGAAAGCAGAAACCTGCAAGAGTGAGATGAAGGGACAGGCAGTGTCTGGTGGTGGATTAAAAACGCATGAGGTGGATTCAAGACTACGCAGCCTTGGTTTCGGGCATTCTGACATTTAATTGCACCACTCGCTGGCTTCTGAACAGAGCTTTGGGCACCGGCACTCATTGTTTTACAAATTAAGCACTGAGGGGCTCCATTGTATGAGAAGATGGCAGAGTAGGAGATGAAGCAAAGCAGCTGCACCTCGCTCTAGAAGCAGTAGTAAAAGAGATGCAACAGGAAAAGGACAAACATTTTTTGATGAGAAACAAAATTCTAAGTAAAGAGATGTCGGGAAAAGAAATGCTAGCAGATTCGGCTGGGGATTGGTTAAAAAATGCCTCTATTGTTTATGGAAAGTGAAAAAAGAGTAAGAGAATCAAAGAACTGGCAAAATGGAAGGACATTCAAGAAAATGTTAAGTTTTCCTGGTGTTATTCTGAGTGTGAGATTGGAACCATGAAAATGTGAATTGAGGAAGGAGTTATTCCAAGTAGCAGATAATGGAGCCCAAGATGAAAGGTATTGTTTGGAAGCTGGAAGAAGACAACCAAAAAAAGGTAAACAAGAGCAGCGACTGAAAGTCGAGAAGGTGCCATGAACAATCAAAGCATACAAGTGAGCATTAAAAGCCTAAGTGAGGAGAGGAGAAGCAGAGGAGACTAAATCAGTGTGGAAAGAGATGACAATGATATTCCATTCTGTGAGAAAAACACATTGGAAATGACTGCAAATGGTCCAGTAAAAACACTTTGGCTCTCAAGTACAAAACCAATTTACATCGGTAAAGCTACGAATCGGAAAATCAGAGCCTTTCCAACCGCGAAATGGCCTTTTTATATTCACCAAACCCAAATAGCAATTCGGTAACATGTTAACAAATCTTACCGAATTGCTAATGGGTGGTTTGGAATAAATTCAGAGTCGGTATTTGGAAGGGGTGTGTTAAGACCGGGGACCCCTTCCAGATACTGAACCTTTAAACTATGTATTAATGTTTTGCGACAAAAATCCGGTCACAAAACATTAATATTTTGCCACCGCCTCAAAGGAGGTGGTAAGCCATTCACAAATGGGAAGGGGTCCCTATGGGTCCCCTTTGTGAATGTTCACAAAAACATGTTTTATGAGAAGGCAGTGGTCCATGAGACCACTGCCTGCTCAATAAAAAGAATAGTGCCATTGTTCTTTTTATTTCTTTTAAATGTGTCCCATTTTCCTTTAAGGATAATGGGCTGTATTTAAAAAAAAAAAGATTGCTTTGTTTGAAAGAAATCATAGACACGGTGGTCTGCTGACCCTAGCAAGCCACTGTGCCTGTGAATGTAGCCGATTGTAGTGGGTCACAATGTACGACCTATCTCATACATATTGATGTAGGTCGAGTTGCAACCCACAAAAAATCTGTATTTTGAGAACCAGCCTATTAATACGTAGGTCAGTTCTCAAAATACCAATGGATTTGTTAGAAGTCGGTGCTCAAATTGCGACCACTTTGAACAAATTCATTTTGAACATTCCATTTAAGGAATCGCAAACTGTGAATCGCTATTTGTCGCAATTTATGATTCCTTACATTGAATCTTTGTACATGAGGGCCTTTGAATGTTAATCTGTGATTCATAATTGGGACCCTAAACTTGACTTTTTGAGACCTTGCATGTTACCTACAAGAAGTGCCACTTGAATTATGTGGCTCAAGAGGACTAATTTATGTGGCAGGATTATCTAAATTATGTGGCAAGAATAGACACATTATGTGGTGAAATTAGCCACATTTTATGACTGAATAACTTCATTCATTTTGCCACTTTTACACATGGTAACATTGTTTGAACAAATATTTCACCTTATTAATTCCCGTTTAAGAGCCAAATACAGCAACAAGCAATTAAAAGGTGACCAACCAATGTTTGCAAAGGACCTTCCACTACGCAGAAACACTTGTTGCCATGCTTTGAGGAACTTTAATCTGTTTGAGCCAGAAACAATTTGCTTTGTTAAAATCTGCAGACCATGCAGCAGATGATGGACTATGTGACACATTTATAATTATGTTGAAAATGCCAAAGCCGCAGAATTGCATAATTCCAGTAGCCATCCCTTTGAGCACAGCACGTTTAGTGAATGATGTCTGTAGGGGGGGAATATCTTAGATGTGTTGCCTTTAGAAGTCTTGAACAGTCGCACTTACCCTCTCAATCATGCAGCCCATCATGTCTCCGCCACAACAGGTTTTGTGCAGATGTGCAATACTGTGCACAATTTCTTGTATATTTTGAAATGAAGCTGCAGGATACTTTTGGCATGTGTGAATCAGTTTCCTGTGGAACAGAAGCAGAAACGCGTATTTTACATGAAAGTCAAGCAATGCAACACTTTTTTTTTTGTTCATGAAACTTTATTCGTTTTTTATAATAAAAAGCAATACAGAGGAGGAGGGAGAAGAAAAAGGTTCAACATCCGACAGTTGCATTCTGTGTACATTAATGTGATACATACAGATATTGATGTTAAGGGCATGAGATAACAGCAGGCATACGTCCAGTACTTAGCATTTAGCACCTAGCTATGGTCCTCAAATAGGACTGGATGAAGTGAAACAAGTGGAACTGTCAGATGAACACCTTTCACGGATGTCCCGGTGGGATAAAGAAGAAAAAAAGGTGGAGTAGGAGGGCAGGGAAGAGAAGGGTGAGTCATGTGAATCTGTTTTCGAGAGAGATCCGGGATTCAAATATGCTTTTAATCGTTTTCAGTTGGAAACAAATTATTCAGGCAACAGCGAGAAGTGAGGGTAAAGTTCCAAAACCAATAAAAATTGATCAGTCAAGTAATTAAACAATTGCAGAAGAATTAATAAATGCAGATGAGAAGATTGTACATCATATCTGCGCGAAGCTGGGACTCCACAGCAGGACCACTTAGCACTTCAAATATGAATAATTATGAAGATGATGACAGACCTTCGTTGGAGAAGGGGTGGACAATGATTAAATCCAGCCTTTCACCAAATCTCACATTCACGCACAGGCTCTGCTTCGATGTGTTGATATTATGAGCATGGCTTTACTATAAGTAAGCCTGGTGACTGCAAGACTGCCAAAGTCTGTCACATCTGGCCATCATGTGGAGGCGGGAGTTAGCCTAAAACATGAGCTCTGGTTAAAGGGATTGGAAAAGGATCACATGCATCAAGCTTAGTGGGAAGCCGGTTATCTGTTGGGCAATCTGCTGAACCTCCACCTCCAAGGACTGACAGATCCCTGGTTCTTGCTAGTAAGGAGAGAATCTTTCAACCTTTGGCAGCATTCTCAGCTCTGCCTCCATTTTGGAAGCAGTGTTCTGTGACTGCACACCAATGGTGCTGGAGATCAGTGTCATACTTTGTTGAGTGAGGCATTCCGGGCCACCAGATTAGGCAACCCAGTGGTATCCCTGGATCACTTGATTTTGCCTCCAAAAAAAACCCAACAATTCCAAACAATTTTCATCTATCCAAATATTACTTCTTTTAAAAGTGAGTGAGTATTCTTATGAGCTTCATGGCCTCTCAGGTCGTTCCGTATCATGTGGAAAGATGAGAAGATGGTTCGTTTACGTTTTAATGAACATCAGGTAGTGGTCTGAGCCTATGATGGTTGTGGATGGAGCAGAGCATGACCCGCTGGTGAGGAAAATAAACTGCATCTCTTTGGCCCCTTTTGGTGGTATAGTCGTTTCTTGGAATGTCTAATATGGCTTGATCTGCAGAGCCGTGGGAGTGTTCTAGGAGGTGTCAATTTGTGTCACTGCAGAGGTTCTTCTGGACTTTACAGTGAATTCATCTCTGCATGTGATGCATTTGTGAAGATCACCAAAGATCTCAAGGGGAGTCAGAGTTAGGATAGGGAGCACTGGTAAGTGCAAGACAAGACAGCCCAAATTTGAAGCTAAATTCACGCTCTAGATTTAATTTATTTGATTGATCTGTTTGATTTCCTTGCACAGTTTGGCCATTGAGGTGTATTGAACTTTACCATAGAACCTTCACATTTAAATTTAGAGTAAAAATATCTCTAATTTAAAAGCAAGCATGCAAGTCTTACATGGCACTCAGAACCCTCTCTCCAAATGCTTTGAGAACGTAGCAGTTGTGTTTCTGAATAGCGGTAATGATTTTCATTTCTTTCTTATGGGCAGGCATCTGAAGTAAAGGAAAGCGAGGCATGTTATACAATATCCCAACTGCATGTGTAAAGCAACACAAAACACCCATACCAATAGGCCAACATGTTCAAACTGAAATTTTTTAGGTAGCATGTATTGTACTGCACATACATGCACTAAGGAGTGGGCTGTGTGGTGGGGTACTGCCGCAGAACTCTCTTACGTTTCCTCCTATTGCTCCTCTGTCCCACCTTCTTCCTGCAAGTCAGTCCCACTCACTTTGATAATGTTGTGGGGATGTAATTTAAATCATGTAACCAGACATAGAAAAAGGACTCTAGACATTGGGCAATTCTCCCTGTGGCCGACGTGGTTTAAGTCAAATCTGAATACCAAACTAAAATTAATTCTATTAATCGAATTCTAATTGTCTTTTGTGCATAAAGCTGGCAGTGGAGGACACAAAGGGGATTATTATGGTATACTTTGCTCCTACTGGCCCACCAAGAGTACATGATTTATGATGCCGCATTAATACACAACTGAAGAATCGTTCCCAAGAATTCTCAGCCTCAATACGAAATAAGGAGTTTGCATTCATTGTTTTAAAAAGATGTGCCTGGTGAAGCTGACGTCATAAGGAGGAGGGGTTTGGGATTGCTAAATCTGTGTGGAGGATTTTCCACTGTCCCTTTGCCTCATACCACACTAGCCATTCAGAGCAACACTGATGTGTGTGGAGGTTTTTGCCATGAATATTTATGCAGTAATGTTTCACATTACATAACTTTTCAAATGAAATGGCTTTGCTAAATTGATTAAAAATTTTGTAACTTTTTTTTATTAGGTTTTATAAATACAACATATATACAACATAGCTTACCATTTCGGTATTCACAGAAGTTAGTAGTCCTAACTTTAGGACTCCTAAATGCCTTCTGTGAATACCGAAAGTCTTAAAGTTAGGATTTTTCTCAGTTTAGGAGTAGTAAAACTGAGAAAAATCCTAACTTTAAGACTTTCGGTATTCACAGAAGGCATTTAGGAGTCCTAAAGTTAGGACTACTAACTTCTGTGAATACCGAAATGAGTAAGTTCATTCTGTGAATACCAAAATGAGTAAGTGTATTTTGTGAATACCAAAAAATACTAACTTTACTTTCTTGACGTAACTTAGTTCTGTGAATCAGGCCCTAGGAATCAGTAGAGGGAAAATTTCATGAGGTAATTCCACACCACCTGACTCATAATCTGCGCTTATTGTTTAAGAGAGTGTTTTTACTTGTAACATTAGGAAATTAATTTGAGGATTGGTAGGGCCCTATAAATCACTGTTCTTTAATATAATATAATGGTGCTGTGTAAGTAAAAGGTAGGACATGTTCCTTTATTGTGTGGGATGTCCTGGTAGTGACAAACAGCCTGTTTTGCTTCTCACTACTGTGAGGCCTACTCCTCTCATAGGCTAGCATTGGGAATTCTCTTATGTTTGTTTAAGTGTAGAATTCCTGATCTGAAAGGAGTAGCGCTGCCATGTTTGGTATGTTCAGAATGGTAGTGATGAATCATGCTTTCTGGTGTAGGTGGATTTTTTACTTCTATTTTAGAAATGCCACTTTTAGAAAGTGGGCATTTCTCTGTGCTTATAACGCTATGTGCTTTGCAGACTGACTCCAAGCCACGTCTGGGCCTGGTTGACAGCTAAACTTTGTGCATACTTTCCAGACAGCCACAACACAGGAGGGGCTAGATGTGACAAGAGAAGCATCTGTATCTGTCTGTATACTGATAGTCTCCCTGGTCTGGGAGAGAGGGAGGCGGGGCATACTTACATTTGTATAGGCTGTGTCCTGCCCTCACACAAAGGGCTGCTTCACCTCCTACTGGTACGTCTGGAACCAGGGCTCGGCTTGAAAGGGAGTGTTGTGCACTTGTAAGGTTTCTTTTAAAGTGCCCCCTAGATCGAAGATATTTTGAGTATAAGTGCAGGGGCACGGACCCCAAGATGTTATAGCACTTTTGGAACTGGGACTGGACCTCTGTCAGAAGTACTGCTGCATTGCATAAAGGACTCATCTGGACTGCTCTTCTGCTGTTGCCCTGCTGCCTGCTACTAGTTGGGTGGCCTAAATGACTCACTGGGTTGCTTTTATGCTTGTTGCCCTGCTGCCAGCGGCTCCTTGACTGTGGTCTCACCAGGCACTATTGGGCTGCCACAAGGAACCGCCATATGAACTACTTGCTTTGTTGTGTGCTGGCCTTTCATCTTATTGGTCTTCTGGAGAGACTGCCACCCTGCAAGAAGGACACTTGTGCTGGCTGGCTGCCCCCTTGGGCCCCCTCTCAGTTGTCTCCTAGGGCTTGGTGGCCTGCCTTGTGTTTTTAAAAAACTAGCGTATGTTTCAGTTTCACTTGGAGCACATGTTGAGAGCTTTCATGCAAATTGAGCCGTCTGCTCTGATCTATAGCCATCAAGAGCCTTGGCAGGGCGTGGTGAGCACCAATGTTTGCTCCCAGGAGCACTTCTCTAAGCGCGTGGTGAGTGTTGGCATTTACTCCCAGGAGTGCTCCCCTAAGCATGGGGTGAGGGTTTTCTCCTTCAAGGAGTTAAGGACTGCCATAACCCTTTGTGAAGAAGGGAACTTCACTCAGGCATGCTCGCAGCTCGACGGAGATGTCACTCCTTACTGAGCATGCCCAAGACCCACCCTGCAGCCTAGGGAGAAGCCCTGCGCTGCTGGGTATCATGACCCTGTGGCCACAGAGGAGATGGCTACGCAGCTGACATCCCAGTGGGTGGTTAATTCCCATTGCGACACAGCCCGGGGAGACCAAGGGAGGTCTGTCATACCCGCATTGAGCTGTGGCCCTTGTGCTTCCCACAGCTGCACTGCTGGTTCGCAGGCGGGTTCTCCTTTGCCATTTTGCAAGTGGGTGACCCAGTGGGGTCTCCTCGCCCCCACCTATGGTGTGTGCCCCCAGCGCTGACACATACCTTGGGCCCTTGCTTATTGTCATTGATGTCACGGGCAAAACCTCGACGGAGGCCCCCGATTTTCACTGGAAACTTGCTGCATGAAGGAAACAGCCCAAAAGTACCATAACAAATGTAGTAGGAGTGCAGTTGTTCCTGTACCCTACGTTTGGAGTCTAATTACTGAGCAATATCTAATAGGAGCACAAGAGCACTGTGACCTACGATTTCCTGGTAATATTTTGGTAACTTGTAAGTGTTTCTCTAACTAAACTTGCATCCCATGCCTTGAGAATATCAGCCATATCGTTCTGATCTTTAAATTGTCAGGAATTGCATAATATGCACAGCATGGATGATTCATGTGTTTGTAGCCTATAACATGTTGCATTTCATGCCCTGTTGGTATAATGTATATTGCCCTGATTCTTGCATTATCAGGATAACAAGTACAATCTCAGTACCAATTGGTGTAACATGCACAATATTTATGATTTATGTTGTTCTGGTCTATGTTTATAAGCACAATTTACTGTATATTTTTATATAAGCCTGTGTGGAGTCTCTTTTGTGGTTTATTCATTATGTTACTGGTGTGAGTGTGTTGCGCAAACGCTTTACACATTGCCTCTGGGGATAGGGTGACCAGAATTTTAAAGCCAAAAACCGGGACATTTCCCAAAAATAGAAGAAGGACTACAAGTTTACTTCAACCCAGCACCCAGAATGACGGTGCTCCCTAGCAGAGAATTACAGAAGAGGCAGTAAGAACATACATAAAATGCCACTTTTAGAGCCAGTAGCATACCTGTTAATTACATTGCTTTCTTATAACAGCTGCTTAACTATCCCTGCTTTGCAAAACATAAAAACATACCTTCCACCGTTTTTAGCCGACCCTCTCTAAAAACTAGGACATGAGCTTAATATCTTAAAATCTGCCGGGACAGCTGGCAAAAATCCGGGACTGTCCGGGCAAATCCGGGATGCCTGGTCACCCTATCTGGGGATAAGCCTGACTGCTCTGTGCCAAGCCACCAGAGGGTGAGCACAGGTTATCTTTGGTGTGCAACTGACTTCCCTTGACTAGAGTGGTGGGTTCTGCCCGTCTCAGTGGGTAAAACACTTTCTGTCTTTCAATGTCAGTGTAGACGCTGTGCCAGTGTTAGTCTGTTTCCAGCATGTGACACATATCTTCTCTCTCTCATTGTATATGTGCTTTGTGGCACATGTCTTCCCTTTCTTCGAGTTATTGTAGTCTTTTTTTGTTAGTGTATGAGTGGTTTTGTTTGTGCAATAGTGTATATCATGAAAAACATTTTAAGTGGTCCTAGCATAGGGGAAGAATACACATTCTAGCATAAAACATAACAAACACAAGTAAATGTTGTCAACAAATGCCCAACCGATCTATACAAAATAAGCCAAATACCTTTTCAGTGAAGCACTGTCCAGCAGTCGCTGTGTCCTTGCAGCACTCATGGACAATGGTATCAAAGTTGCGACCTATGGTTATGATGGCAGGGGCATAAACCTGAGGGTGTCGGCGAGCCGATTCATAAATGTAACTGATAGAAAGAAAAGGTTTACATTTACTGAAATTGCAACATTCAAAACATAGAACTGAGCCAGGCATGTTGATAACAGGTGTCATATTACACAAACTGCCGCAGTGATGCAACAGGCGTTTGCTCCCACTTTTTGTACCTACTGGGGCACTTTGATATTACAGATTGGGCCGTATATGGTTGTGTTGTGCTTTCTGTAAAAGGAGTGCACCGATGCTAAATGTTCACCAGCTCCACCACTAGGGGGCATTCTCTGATTTTCACAGGAGTGTGGCTCTAAGCAAATTCTCGAGAGTATTAGAAAAAAATAGCAAATAAACCATTGAATGCAATGGTGATCTTAAAAGTTAATGTTAGTCTATTAGGTGCAGATGACTGGCTCTTAGGGTGATTTTCAGACAAACCATGGTAGTGCGGGGTTTGGGTAAAGTTTAGCAGGTTGCCTGGGTCAAAAGTTTTTTTTCAAACTCAGGGAATATTTAGGGTTTGGTGGATACTGGACATCTACTGAAAAGTGGTAGTAGTTCCATTCACACTATTTAGAGTTTACAGGACCTATCTATCCCACATCCGCCAAACTTTAAATAAGATCCTTAGTTTGCAGGACAGAAGTCAAAATCCTCCAGCAGGGAATGCCATAGACAAGATGGAGTCATCCATCTGGTACATTGATTCTTACGTTCTGCTGAGTCCCAAACATTTGCCACCAAAACTCATTGAGAGTGCAAGTATGAACATTCTTTTCTCTGAGCTCACTTCGCCAATAGGCCAGTTTTTGCAGCTTTTGACTCCCTCTTGTGCTTGACCTTGTGACTTAGTCACTTTTTCAGATCTCAATTTTTTCCATAGAGCAAAGATGGGAGCTAGAACCGGGCTGGGCTTCATGAGCTTATATACTTGTTCCCATGATTTCACTGGAGCCATGCACTTTCCTGCAATAAACTCTGAGTGGGGCAATCCAGAATATATTTTCCTGATCATCCAGGAATTACATTTTTCAACATCCCAACTTCACAGAAGACTCAATTTCTTCTTCCTACGTTAACCATTTCCCAAACTTTCAGTTTGGATGTAGTTTCCATAGGAAGGGCATTTTCTCATTTGCCAATATTTTTGGCATCGCTTCACAAATCCTCGCAAATTTGTCAAAACTAGTATGATGCTTACTCCAGTTACTGTCTTGAAAGTTTTGTGGTATTCTGTCAAGCGGGGCCAAGATAAAGGGTGGAAGGGGGTCCCAAACACATTTTCCCTATGTTAATTCCCAAAGGAACTTTAGACATGGCTACAGCCCAACTGCTGAATAGAACTACACCAAATTTGGCAGGAAGGTAGATGTTGGTACAGGTAAGTGCCTTTTTACGATTTGGTGTAAATCTGTTCAGCAGTTGCAGAGTTATTAACTGATATCCAAATTTGTATAGATGGGGACATGAATCCTCCAAGGATCCAACAGTTCCCCTGCTCAAATCTGATTGGCTGCCAACACTTCAAACCAGGAAGTGTTGGCAGCCATCTTGGGACTCAGCTTGAGCATAGTCCCAGAAAAAAAAGATTAAAAAAAAGGGGGCCGCACGGTGGAAATACTCTGACCCCCTAGGCCTCTTGGAGGGCGTCCCACAGGGACCCCGCTGGGCCAAAAAAGCATTTCTTTTTGTTTAGTTTATAGCGGGAGCCGCTTGGATCCGCGGCTCCTGATGATTTTTATTTTTAAAACTATGCGCTTTATTAGTAAGTGCCCCCAGGTAGGTCAGGTCCAGGGTTCATTTTCAAAATAAAGGAGGTGGAATGCATGCCCCCCTTCCTGGGGGTTAACCCCTTCGCTGCACGTGAAATTTCACCGTGGTGCGGGCGGGGCTAGGGGTGGGTGTGATGCCGCGGTGGTCTTGACGGCTCCCGGCCGTCATAAATCACGGTGGGCGTGTGCTCATGACGGCCGGGAGTCGTCCGAACTCCGCCCACTGATTAATTCTCTCGCACAGGCGGGGAATTAACACCGCGTTGGCGGAGCGGCAACGTTCTGACGGCTACCGGCCGTCATGAGCACACGCCTACTGTGACTCATGACGGCCGGGAGCCGTCATGAGCACCAAAGGAGTTAATAATGGCCCGGGGACCACCACCTCTCTGTGATTTATTTATTTTAAAATGGGGGGCCTCTCAGACCACCGCCTCCCTGGGGCCACAGTCCAAAAACAAATGGGGGGCCGCTTGGACCCCCCCGTTACCCGGGGACCACAACCTCCCTAGGGCTAATACATTGTTATGGGGGGCCTCTCAGACCACCCCCCCCCGGCCTCCGGGGACCATCACTTCCCTGGGGCCATAATAAATTTGTAGTGGGGGCCTCACAAACCCCCACCCAGGCCCTGGTGCTCACCCATCCCCGAACCCCCCCCCCCCCCCCCCAATAGGGCGGGCAAGTTTTTTTTTAAAATGGGGAGTGGGGTGCACAGCCTTTCCTACTGGGCAGGCTCTACAAGAACAAAGAGCCTGCTCCTGCTATGTCCCGGGGTGCCCACTCCGGGACATAGCTGTTTGCTGTGGCTTGGCGGGAGCTTTACAGCTCCCGCCAAGGAACAGCAAACACTCCTCTTCCAAAAATGCTCTTGCTTGCTTGCACACAGGGAGCTGCCCTCCTGTTACCTCCAGTAAGTCCCACACAGCAGTATTCCTGAGAGCTGGTTGGGGGCCCGCCCACTTTCTCCACCACGATGCAAACACGACTACTAGTTCAAAAACCATAGAATTTCACTTAAAAAGCCAAAGTTTACAGAGACGTTATAGTTAGGAAATGAAGCATGCAGTGAATGAGCTAATTAGAGCCATCTGCGGAGTATATACAAGTTGCCTATGAGTAAGAGGCTGGAGCCTCGAAATGCGTCAGGCAAAAGGAAATATGACATGGAATGCTGACGCTGGTTCTCCTTTGAAATAAAACCGAATGGTTTCTTTTGCAGTCGAGTGCGTCCTTAATTGCTTGGGCATTTTGGATTAAATATATATATATATATATATATATATATATATATATATATATATATATATATATATATATATATATATATATATATATATTATCCTGCTTTAAGAAACCATGGATTGCAGCCCTTCAATGCACATGTTAGAGTTTGTAACTGGTGTTGTGAAACTACAACATTTGTACTCAAAAATAGGAATGACAGGACAAAGAGAATTATTGAGCCAAAGATTTGCGCAGACGTTTATTGCCATTCCAGTTAACTCTTTACATTAAAGATGTTTCTGAATCTGGGCCTTTTGCATCCACAACTAATTAAGAGTGAACCAGCAAAAACAGGTGTATTTGAGAGTATTGATGAGTACTTCCTGTAACGGATGGTGGGTTCTGGACAATCTCTATAGGGATTTTCAGGGGTATGCTATGTGTTGAAGGAGTTTTGTGCAATAAGACATCATTCTTTCTTTTAAACCCCATTCACACACACATGCACAAGCGCATATACCATATTTTAATGTGGAAGTAATCGTTGCCTCTCATGATGTACTGTAAACACAACACAGGGAGAAAAGCACAGAAAGGCAAATATCTCTGCTTACTTCAACATAAACGTGTCCTTATGCTCGTCGTGGTTCTTGCAGAGTTGCTCAGGCTCTGGCTTCTGGTAGGCGGGCACCGCGCCAGGTTCCGTCTTTTGGTGTGATACAAAGCAAGGATATCTCTCGGCCTCTGGTTTAGCACAGCACTCCGCATGAAACGGGTATTTCTCAGCATTTTCTGGAGCTTTGCATATCTCATCAATGGCAACTGTAATCTGTAAGAAAGAAAACACAACTTGTTATGTGCTTCTCTCTCTTCATATTCCTTAAATAATGAGACTAGTCACCTCATGGCAGAACCTCGCCCCTGCAAGTCTTCCCCAAAGTGGAAACCCCTACAGAAGGTGATGATAGCAAGTCTTTCTGCCAGAAATCTTGTAAAGTGGATCCAGGCAGTACCTCTGGAAGCCTGCCCAGAGAGCGAGAGAAGGAAATTAGAGCCTAGGTGAGGACAAGATGCAGCAGAACGATTTAACGGATACTGGGTTAAATCCACCATCTTAATTGGGAAAAACAATGTAATACAAAATGGTGAGTAAACGGCTCCAAGATCTGTTTTGCCAATCCACAAATTATCTATTCTTCCAAAGCAATATTGGAAAGTGAGCCCATGTGGGCTACCCTTGTCACTTCTTTGCACATGACTATGATGAGCAACCCTTGTCATCTACCCACTTGACCACTGCACCTCTAATATAAAGAGCTTGAATGATCTGAGGTAAAGTATTTTACTCCTGCCCACATGTCCAAATAACTGCCAGAGCCATCACCCAAGTATAGGTGCCTAAGGGTTGGACCCATGTGACCTGTACCATAAGCGAAAACGGTTATGGAGACCTAACAGAGGCTGTCCAATCCAAACAGTCTGATAGGTTTCCCTGCATCAGAAAAGAGAACAGGATCCTCATCACCATAGGATCACCTGCAGCAAGGAAAGCGAGCACCTCCTCCTGAAAGTAATTGAATCCAGACCATACCCTGGTAAGGCAGGCCAGTGGCAAACCAGGTCCTAATGCCTTGCACACAGAGAAGGCAAAGAAAAGCAGCTAAACTCCCAGTAACCCTAATATCTCAGCTGAAAGCAGTGGTACAGCGCTTTAAGAAACAGGAACGCCAGGAAAACTGATATGATTTAATCAGGTGACTATGGCGTGCTTTCAACAGGCAGAAAAGATAGCACCTGCAGTCAAGACAGAGAAAAACCCTGAAGGATCATAGAGGCATATATACCCCTTCCAAATTTTCTTAGCAACTGTGGATGCTGCCAGTTGAGGACGGAAGAAATCAAAAAATGTAGCACCTGGAGAGGAAAGTCATGCCACTGTAAGGTGATGAATTTACATACAGAATACATTCCCTCAAATCAATTAGCCATGATTAGGAAGGGAGTCACAACCAAAATGGAAGATCAAAGATTACATAGGCACGCTCTCTCATGCCGATTGCAAACACCATGGCCACTGATGGAAGAAAGTCTATTGCCCATGTTTGCCCCAGGAGCAGTAAAGTGGGAGGAGACCATCCAGATTAAATCCAAAAAGTTGAGGAAATGCCTGCCAAATTGTCGGCAAATCAGGAGAAACAACTCCACTCCCATCTCCTGGTGACAGGATGACATGTACAACTCCTTCCCTACTGCAGTAGTGTAATGATTTGGCTTAAGGCAGGGGAGAGTAAGATGAAATAATGGGCAGGGAGCTCTAGTGTTTTCCACTGCAGTCCCATCTATCTTCGGCAGAACATCCAGCTTCATATCCGGCAGCATCCCTACCCACTTCTTCTGGTGGTGGTGGTTATGACCATGCAATAGGGGGAACCAAATGAAGACCAAAGGAGAACTAATCCTGCTATGAAACCACTGCAGTTTTTGAGGGAGGGGAGAAGATCTCAGGATTAGAGCATGCTAGTCCAAAGACTGCGGAGACCTGTGAATCTAAACATAATCCATGGGATCCTCATGAAGAACCCGCGGATTGCATGTTAAAAACAGATGTTTCCATTTCTTTCTCTGTAGTTGGAGACAAAAACTCCAGAAATGAGAGACGAGTCCTCAAGTGAGGTTTGATATTTATGGCCCCTGGTCAGGGACTATGACTTGCCCTGCTTGACTTTAAAGACTGTAACAAGGAAATGAAGGCTCAGGATCAGTTGGAGGTGGGAACTGTGCCAGATAAACCACCAAAAATGCTGAGGGCACTGCACACCATGCTGGTGTGGTCCAAAACCTGTTGATGACTAGGTATGGATTGCATAATCTTCAAAGTAGAGGCATACCTGTATACCCTTCAAATGAAGAAGTCCCACTAAAGGAGCCAGGACCTATGTAAACTCTGAGGGATGGATTTTGAACTAGTATGCAGTCCCTGCACTGAGACACAGTACAACTTCTGGGGAAATACGGGCACATGGATGTAAACATGTGCTTCTGTTTGGTCTGCTGAGGAAAGGAGGCAACAGAGGAATAATCACCGCAATGCATTCCACCCTGAAGACACTAATAAGAAAAACTTGTTGAGGAGCTTCAGGTCGATCGCCTAATGAAAAGCCAATGAGATTTTGGCACCACGAAGGTCATCAGGAAATTCCTGCTCATGCTTCACAGGCCAGAGTTAAAATGATTTCCCTTTCCTGGCATGAGCTGAAGAGCATGAGGGTTAGTCAGGTTCTCTGGGAGAGGGTGTTCACCACTCTTGAAAGCAGAGGAATCACAGGGATTTCAGTTTTCTGACCCACTGGTCTGAAATTAAGGTTTCTAATGTGCGATGGAATCCAAACCGGTGCCTGGCTCCAACAGTAGAGTCAGCAGCTACAGCAGTAAGTCACAGGTCAACAAACAGCCTTCACCCTATGATCTTTGCCTGCCTCTCCCTCTTTGAGAAAGTGCAGTGTGGCATATTCTTCAACATTCTAGGTGAAAGGGAAAATAATAATTGGAGCATACTGCAGCTTGTACAGAAAAAATCAGAAAAGCAAATGAGTGCATTCACTATCTTATCAGTAGAAACTCTACTGAAACAACTGCCATTTTCCCAGAGTAAGAGTGTTCACCTTCACCAATAAAAATAAATCCCTATTTATGCCCTCGGCAAGGGATATCCAAACTAGGACTGCTAGGAATGATGGTTTCCTCAGGTTTATCTCATCCCTGTGAAATGGAATTACAGACTGAGCCAGGCTGAGGGAGGCCAGGAGTGGAAAGAGTTGAGAGATAATTAAACCAGAACTCTCTGAGAAGTTGAATGCCAGGTATGACAGGTTCCCACAGCTGCCCTAGTAGGAGAAACGCCTCTGAATCAATAACAGCTTTTATTTTTTCATATCCGTACTTCTTGGGTAATGTCTCTCAGTGCTAAGCCAACCGAATGTTAGTCCATTTACCATGTTCATAAAAAGAGAGGAATGCCTTGCCCAGCTCTGATTACAAGACCTGCATGAAACCTACAGGTAACAGTGATTAGGATAAACTCTACGATTCGTCCTGCAGGTTCCCTTATATATCTACCCGAGGAGGTTGGTGCCTCTTTGTTTCCTTTTGCCTTGATTGTGTGATGACTGTCTGAGTGTTGGGGAGGCTGTGATTCCACACACTTCACTAGTGTAAAGGCCTCCAACGCAACACTCTCCACTAATTGTGTGCTGTAGTGGATGATGATGTTTGACTGAAGCTGGAGGCCCAGCTATCAGAGGAATAAATGAGGGTCTTGCGTGGAGAACAAGGCTGAGTAGAGACACACATGCACTCATATCAGAGCTTCTTCCTGTGCTTAGGCTTGCTACAGACACGTTCAAGCTATACTGAGTCCCCATGGCTGATCTCTTGCTTCCAACCAGCTTGTGCTTCTCGGGTCTATGACAAACAAACATATATGGTTAGAAAATTAGGCAAAACTCTTCATCTCTGTGTAATACCACACTGAGTGTGTGCGTTGTCAGTTTCTGCTTAGCTTCAAAAGCTAAACAAAGCAATGTTCAAGAAGGGCATGGTGATCAATACAAAAGATGAAAATAAATCTAAAATTCTGTGATGTGTCCCTGCCATAGGGCACATCATGCAGTGCATCATCTGGGCCTATGAAGTCCAAAGGGTTCTGTTTTGTACACCCACATCGGCAAAGTGTCTAGGTCCCAGACCACCATGCAGCTCTGTCCTTCTAGTGCAGCTCAGAGAAGTCAGAATTTGGTGTCACAAACCAGACACAGGATCAAGAGCAGTACCCATGTGTTGGGTGATGGTCAACCAGTTTTCTGGCCTCTTTAGCATGTCCAGCACACATCAGATATAAAATGGAAAAAGATTGAAACATACCTTAGGAAAATAAACTCATTGTAAACTCATAAATAGAGAACAAAACAAGGCTTCTCTGAGGTACTTTTTTTCAACCATTAGGGGAATTGCTTTAAATTTGGAAAATAAGGAAAAATTAAGGGGCTGTATGGTTGTATTATACCTCCTTCTCTACAGTCAACCACAAAGAAGAAAAATATTGTAATCTTTTTCCCAACTTTCCAAAGCATCTGTGCGTAACACGCCGCCAATTACCCACAGATGTCTAAGAAAGTTGTTCCAGAATCCCACTCCCTACTAAGAATTTTTATGATCCCCCCACCCGCATTGACTTGTCACCTGATCTTCTTTTATTTACAATTGCTTACTCAAGAAAAGTTTGAAGAAAATATGAGTAAATCATACATAAGCCTAGAGAAAGATACAACTACTCATTGAAATCTACATGGTGTAAATGTAAGAACTGGTGGAATGAATCTCTATAAGCCAACATGTTTCTTTCCTTTGTTTTTTCCAGGGGCAAACATTTTTTGTCCTTGAAGATAGCCCTTTCCCTACGCCCCAGCAAATCTGGAGTGATCTGTTCTCCTTCCCATCTAAGAAGGGAAGTTACTTCAGCCCTTAGTAACTTTACAACCATTTCCAAGGTAGGTAAGAGCTACATCTGAGTTTGAGAACTACCACAAACATTTGAGGATGTTTACAAACTTACATGGCCTAACCATGCCTTGTGATTCCCCTTTCCCGCTCTTTTGTTGGGATTTACAATTCCAAATTTCTCCATTTTCATGGCAGAGAAACCTGCATTAGGAAATCAATTTACGCCTACCAGGAATCCTTTATGAAATCCTTGCAGGCATAAATGGAGGTACTATGGTGGGAAATAACTCTCGCAAATAGGGACCCTTGTTAATAAGCAGAAAATAAAAATATTTTCATACCACTGAATGTCCGCAATCCGCTCTTTTGGCGCCTTTGGAGCACATTTCTGCCAGCGCTGTGACATGTTTGACCCTTTCAGCTTGCTCTTCATAGGGACACAGCTGGAGAAGCTGGGAAAAAATTACCATGCCACTAAAATAGAAAAAAAATCCATTAAAAACAAAGGCAAGTCCATTGGTAAATGGGCCGAAAGGCCACATATATTTGCAAATCGCCATAATTTTAGGATTCCAGAATATGAAACGTGGACAACTGTGACACCCCTGTACATGATGACCTTCATGGGCTTTTTTTGCTGTTTTTTTAGTTGTGTGACCCTGGCCTAAGGGCATTAGTGTGCTTCACCACAGACCCAGGCTAAATTACTTTTGTTTTTCTGAGGGACATGATTTACAGAAAACCAATGTTTTCTGACCACCTAGGGCACAAGTCTTCAAACTGCGAGGCACGCCCCCCGGGGTTCTGTGACTGCATTCCCAGGGGGGCGCAAATGCGTCTGCAAGGACTTGTAAACGAAGATGGGCTAGAAGCGGCTATGCTGTTTATTTGGCGCGTTTCCAGGCTGCCTTCATTTATACGCAGAGGGTTAAGTGCATAAAAAGTGTGCAATTGTAATCCTGAGTACTCTGGGGCACAGTCAGTGATCAGGGTGATGGGGTCAAAGATGTGGCTAAAAAGAGCAAAGTATCCAGTAACTATTTTATTTTTTCACTCTCAGGCAATTGTAAAAAAAAAATAAACACGCACACATTAATTGACAAAATCAATGCAAGTTTAACTAATCTGTGGAAAATGTACTCTTTTGCATTGTAAACCCCAGTTAGCTAATGCAATCACGCAGATGTCTGTGTGACCAGAGAGTCACCGAATTGAATCCCGTTTTTCGCAGTGGGGAATAGTAATTTATGTATTTATAGTGCTACAAGGTCCCAGCCTGTGGTGAAAAGCACTGTGACTCCATCAGTCAAAGCAAAGCACTACCTTGCAAGCAGGTTTTATGTTTAGTGCTTTACCAGTTGTACAGGGTCGAGTGGTATGAGGGGCCAACTAAACCCAGGGTCACTGGAGTTATGCAGCAGGGGAGGACCAAAATCTTATGGCCGAGTTGACTAAATTATGTGGCAAGAAATGGCAAATTATGTGGAATAATGCAGCACATTTTGCAATAGTATCACTTTTCATTTTCTCATTTTTACATTTGGTAGCACAGTCTGGGTGTAAGTTTCACCTCATGAATACCTGTTTAATACGCAAGTAAAGCAATAAGCAACAGAAAGGTGACCAGTTAACCTTTGCGGCAACAACTAGTAATTTTTGATCCATTTGAGCTAGAAACAGTTTTTTTGTTACAATCTACAGATTATGCAGCATATGATGGATTGTGTGGCACATATGGCAAATCCAATATTATACAGAAAACACCATGGCCGCCAAATTGCATAATTCCAATGGCGCCGACTAAACCCCAGTTATGGCTGTTTTGTTTTACTATCCTTCCTTACTTGCATGAAGGACCAGTGCACATTTGCATTGCCAGGATTGCATTGGGCTTCGTAGCAAGGGCCCACACTTTGGGAAAATTGAAGAAGAGGAGGCAATTTAGGGGCAGATTTACAAGCCCCTTCCGCCACCCGTACGTCACTTTTCCCATGTTAAAAATGACGCAAAAGTGGCGCAAGGGGCTTGTAAATCTGCCCCTTAGTTTGAGCGTCAGAGATGGCAGCGAGTGAGATGGGGCAATATGGGAGCCCATTTTTTTTTTACAAAGGACAGAGGAAACTGCCCACTTCACAAGGCAGACGCTATCATTAGTGAAGCAGGTTTGAGGGATCTACTGGATCACAATATTATGACTGTTTTTAACTAAACAACAGAGAGGATGGAGGTTAATTTTCCTTGGTAGCATAGAGCTGCAAAAAGGTGGGGGGCAGCATGTTAAAGCTCATTTTTTCTCTGAAAGGGAGGAGATGTGGCCTAACGGCGAGAGCTGCCTACTTTGGAACCTAAGTCGTGTCATCTGCTCAAGAGTCTGAAATTCTGGGCAAATCACTTTAATCGTCCGGTGCCTAAAAAAAAAAAAATATGACCTAACACACTGTAACTGGTGCTCATGATGTTAAGTGTTCCTGTGCCCTTGGGTCGAATCTGCACTACATTAAAAAAAAAAAAAAAGGTATAGAAAGCCTGATTGGTGCAGAAGGGTTGAAAGATGCAGAGGAGATAGACTGATAGACTGCTACTTAGGGCCGCAGCAATTATTAGTGCAGTTGCATTGGGGCCCATGAGTGCGAGGGGCTCACAACACCCAAATTATGGAGAGCACAGATTTTACTAAATTTCTGTTTCTGTTTGATGATCTTGGCTTATTATTAATCTCCTATTTATTGTGGATTATGAGTCAGAATAAGTATCCATTAAATGATCTCAAAAGCTGCATACCTATGCTCAGCCTGGAGCTGCGCCAAATTTGGCAGTGGTGCGCTCTCACATTTTCAAAAAGCAGGAATGCGCTTTATTCACAAGAATACTGCGCATCCCTGTGTGTCCCCTAGCGCTGGTGCAAAAAAGCTTTCTAGCGCCAGCGCAGGCACCCTGCCGGCATGTTACAAGGGTGCCTGCGCTGCAGGAATGATTGTTTATGTTCAGGAAGGGACACCTTCCTGCACATAAACATTCAATAATGGCGATTTGCACCTTCTATGTGTGCTGCAGAATGCACACACATGGAAAGAGCAAAAAACGAGGAGAAATTAATAATTACTCCTCGTTGTGCCATTCTCACCCCTGGTATTCCATGGCATTCATTTTTGGCGCTGCCTCAGCCTTGTAAATCTGGGGCAACGTCAAAAAGCTATAGGTGTTGAGGTGGAACACCCACAGCAACACCCATTTCATGCCCCTTTGCCGCAGAGGACTATGGCGGAAAGGGGCATATTTACAAGATGGTGTTAAGTCACATAAGTGGCTTAGCTCCACCTTGTAAATATGGAAAATGGCGCTGCGCCACCGGAGTGTCAAAAAAATGAGGCTGTGGTGGCATTGAGGGCTTGTAAATATGCCTCTATGTTTGGGACACATGCTGAACAGGACATTAGTGAAAGGCTTCTGAATTTTTCCCCAAAAAATAGACTGTCTGCAGGCTGTAATCACTGAATCTTTACTAAAATAACCACCAAAATACAGCCTAAGGAAATTACACGTGGCACTCAGCAGTCTTGAAGGTGTGTAAAACCACTTCATATACTACAACCCTGCCTAGCCTGTGTTGCTATGTAAAGTTGCACTGACCAATTGGTGCTAGAGTTCAATGTAAACGAAAAGCTAATACACCCCAACAAAGGGCAGAAATGTCTAATATGGTAAAAGTCTGGTATTGACTGCTTGCTTACCTGTGTGGACAGTAATTGTCAATGAGCTATCCCCAAGAGACAGGCAATTCCAGAACAAAGGCTCCCAAACACAGTAAAGAGAAAATGAGCTCAGATTCATAAATTTAAAACCACTCCTCCACTACTTGAGCAGTTATACAGAGTGTAGCCAGAAGCCAGTGGCTGTCGGTTTCCACCTACATTTGGTGTAGGAGTATGATTTTTTGGCAATCAACAAAGGTTTCCAAAGTGACTCCTGGATAGCTGGTTCCTAGGAGTTCTCGTAGAAAACATCTGTGATTAACCTTGTAAGACACTGTGAAGGTACTTCCAGATCCAGATGTGTAATGTACATTGTGTACATTAACACATGGGAAATGTCTTGCATGAGTGCTATTGCACTTTGAAATTTAAAAAAAATCTGCACTTGGGTGGTATTAGCTGGTGAAGTGATTGCGCCCATCACATTATTTGCAGAGAAAGAGGCGCGGCTACAGAAACGCAGTGCAGTAAATCAAAGAGTGCAAGCACTTTAAAAACATTTTACTTGAATGGTGGCAATTCCACACGGCTGAAACTCACAGGTATTGGAAATTAGTACTTCCCAGTAATTTGAAGATGTTGCCAACCAAAAGCTCTTCGTGGTCGTGGTCATGGTCGTCATGATGTCCTTCATGGTGATCTGTAAAATAAGAAGTGTTTGCTAGTCATCTTATTTTTATTTCTTTTTGTGTGTTATTTAGCAGGTATTGTGAATGTAGAGAAGGTTGCACAAGCCCAATGCTTCTTTCTATAAAGTGACATTTACCTCTGGTAGGGTATTCGGGCAGTATAAGTCAAAAGGGTTCATCTCCACCTTGCTCCACATGTCGGCCCCCATTCTACATCCGCAGCAATGGCAAGCACGCATTTGCCACCCGGCAGCAGCTGGACAGCACTCCAATGAGGCTGCCTCTACTATGTGTCTGATAGGTTCCGGGTGCCATTGATGGACTCACCGGCACAGTGGGAGTGGCTTACTGCAGTTGCTCGCTCCATTGAGAATTTGACCCACTGCTCAAAATATCCCATTCTTATTTTTACGTTGAAAGATAAGTGAACACAGCCCAGTGCTTCGGGCTCACTAGATTCTGAAGGAATTGTCTTTCTAATACAATAAGACACTTCAGGCCAGATGTATGACCATTTGATTGTGTGACTTACAAATTGTGATTTTTAGCGACTCGCAATTAGCGACTTGCAAAATGAAATGTACTAATGTGTCCCAGACACATTTAGCGATTCCCAATGGGGTCGTAAATGACCTACCTCATTAATATTCATGAGGTAGATTGCAATTTGTAATCACAGGGATGGTGGCCTGCTGGGGTCAGCAGACCACCAAGTCTATGATTGCTTTTTAAATAAAGCAATTTTTTTTCTGAAATTCAGCCCGTTTTTCTTAAAAGAAAAACAGGATGCATTTAAAAAAAGAAAAATGAAAAGTTTACTCTTCATTTTTTAAGAGTAGGTATTGACCTGTGGGGCCACTGCCTGCTCTTAAAAAATGTTGGTGCCAACATTCACAAAGGGGAAGGGACCCCTTCCCGTTTGCGAATGGGTTACCACCTCCTTCATGAAGTTGGCAAAATATGAATGTTTTGCAGCTGCATTCCGGTCGCAAAACTTTCATACATGCCACTGCGACTCGCTATTAGGAAGGGACGCCCTTGAAACGCACCTTCTTAATAGCGACTCGCAAACCCTATTTTGTGAGTCGGTAATATTTTACCGACTCACAAAAGAGGGTTAGTACATTGCAAAATCCATTTTAGCAGTTGCAAACGGCCTGATTTTCCATTTGCGCCCACTAAAAAATTATGGTACATCTGGCCCTTTCTTCCCATAAACCTGAGTCTCCTCAAATGCATTTATAAAGAGATCTTGAGGAAACCCATCTTCTTACAAGAAATGTTCCTTCTTTAAGGAATTAATTTGTATCCCTGGGCTGAAAGGATGTGGCTGAGGGTGCCTAAGTAAAAAAAGATAGTGTCCTTGTGTCCTCAGCTCTGAATCATTTCAAAATATATTCAGGACTACTACAATTATGTGGACAAGTTGAACAAGTTTGCCACTATTTATAGTAAATTTTTATCCAATTGAGCTAGATACAAGGATATGTAGAAGAAGATGGATTGTGTGCTAATGTGATTAATCCATATTTTTGTGTGAAACACAACAGTCACAGAATCACATAATTCCAGTGGCCCTGAATATACTAGTGTGTCTCTGCTATGTCTCATTTGCATTGCCTGGAGCTGCAGGTACTTAGTCTATTTGCAGTAGTACACAGAAGTTATCTCAAATTAGCGACATTTTCAGGTGGCTTATATGGAAGGTGGCTTAAGAGAAGATTCATCAAATCAACACTTTGCACTAGTGCAAAGTCACCAAAAGTGACATAAACTGGCATAAAGTCTTGATTTATTTGCTTTCTAGTGCACTAGAGCACTTTGCACTGCTTTGCGTTAATTTCAGACAAGGGGGCATTCCATGGGTCATACATGGGTGTTATCATGCTACTACCCATCGTTTTTGATGCCAAGGTCTATCTATCAATATTTGTAGACAGGGGTTTGAGCCAAAAAATAATGATACCCCCAAACTCTTCAAATTTTGTATATCAGTCAATGTTTGAAAAGTCTTTAAGTTTGTCCAGAAATAGGTTTATGTACTGGAAGGGTGCCCTTCCAGTAGAAAACCAATGCTAGACATCGCCCACGCACCTTTGCACTATGGCTCAAAAGTGTGTGTGTGTGGCGCTAGGCAGCCTGAAGTTCCACTGCTCAGGAAGAAAGCATTAGTGGCCCATCTTAATAGGTATGGCACTGTCCTGCTCTCTCTTCCTGGCACATCACAACTAGTAAATCTCCCCCAGACCTCCTGATAGGCTGGATGGCAGCAAAGGTTTCTTGGTGCCTCAGATTCATAACTTTGCAGTGGGTTGGTTCTCCCATTCAGCAGGCATCCCGCGATGAGTACTAGGCACTTAGAGGTCTTTCTAATCTCCAGATCAGTACCACTTTCCATAAAATAGGGCATCAACAAAGGATTAGAACATGTGATTGCTGTGAGTAGATCAGTCAGCAATTAGGAAGGGGAAACAGAAGATATCTCAAGAGACTGATGATGCAAATATTGTGCAAAGTGTTCTGAATTGTTTGCACACTCATTGGTTCTATTAGGGCAAGATGCTGGTGTGTTCCTCCCTACGACTTCAGTACGCCAGTACTTAAAAGGCTATAGTAAATGTCTGCGGTGGCACATACAAAGTAAGCATTGTATTGCTGGCATCTTGACATGGAACAAAATATCTTAGATGCATAAAGGCTTTCGTCTTAATTCTGTACAGTTTTGAATCAGTGCATAGACATAGATTATTGCATTTTTCACCACTTCTCATGCCGGTATAATAGGAGTTGGAGCAAAGTGAATTTGTCACACAAGGTCAAAAATTGAAGAAAAAGGATTTCGTAGTTCGAATCATTTTTCTACACTTTTCAAATAAATTCTTTGTCAAGGATTAGTTTAACAGGAAATTAGTTATCCAAGGATCAGTTCCTTTCTGTTGAACACCGAACAGAATTTTTTTTTATAAGCAACAGGTGTCACTACTTTTTGCAGCATTTTCAACGTTTGTTTTCCTCGATTTTTGCCTTGCTAAACAATATCTATTTCCTGATACTGAAGTAAAATCGTTGCTGCAAAATGCAGTCAGAACCAATGGATTTACTTTTTTCCCCTAGAGGGGAAGAATTTCCGCAGTACGTGAGTCGTAGTGCTGATGTGCAATGTTGGCAGCCTATCATGCTTTTAATATTGACCCGGTTGAACATGATATCTACTTAATTGATTTTTTTCTAAGCAATGTAAACACTGACCTTTGCACAGAGCCTAGTTTGACACACACACATAGTGATGAGTATCGTTTTTGGCGAATTGCAATAGAGAGATATCATCAGTGCCTGGAAGAATACAATTACGAAAATATTTAGTTTCAATATAGCATTAATACCGCACTTTTGCTGTAACAAAGTAAAGTGAATAGCAAGTGTAACTATTATACATTTTAATGGTGATCCATTTGTTGACCTTAAAAAATATAAGACGGAGTTGCCCTGCAGGGATTCGAACTTGTAAACTGCAGATCGCACATATATATATCTCAGGAGAGTGAGAACCATGAGTGAAAAAGTCATCCAACATCTATCTAGTTGTGTTGAAGTGGCGAGGCCTGTATACACCCATGGGCTTGCGGACGCCATTTTAACTATTTCAATAGCGAGATATGCTGGCTTTAAAGAAAACCCAACTTTCTCCTCCATTAATTTGGCCCACAGCGAAATGGGTGCCAGCCCAACCTTTCCATTGTGCGCCTGCCAAGCCGATCATGAACGAAATGACAGCACTGGGAACCTGTGTGTTTATACATTTGTGCTGTGAGCTTTGCGGTGTTGCCTCACAGCCCCGAATCGATTTCTTGTCTCAGAAAAGAGTGAATGCCACTAGTGACAGATGCTAGACGAAAAGAAAACACAAAAGCATTCCCCATTCCACCAGCACCTCTTCCTGCAAACGACCATGTTTACCTTTCATTTTAGAGGGAAGGGGCGCAGAGAATCCTGTCATGGAGGACATGATGTCGCATTCTCCTAACTCAGTAAAAACAGTGTCTATCTCAGTATCCGCTGAGCCACACATGTAGCAAAAGACACACAATTGGTGGACGGAATGCAGAACATGTAGCCCATTCGTCATCGTGCATACATTAAATCATACATGGAACTCAATGAAAGGAAAATAAACTCAAATTTACAAGCAAAATATAATAATGCTACTTCAACTTTAAAACACTTGGAAAATATATGACTCCTGCCCCCATCACCGAAGACACATGCACCCCAGAGCCCTTGCACCTTTGATGTATTTATGAACCGAAAAATCAGAAAAGTGCAGCAGGCAAATTCCTTTCTATATAATTACTGTTCCCATCCCTATGCAACATGAAGCAAAGGGTTTACGTTTTGTCAACTTACCTCGTTTGTGCAGGATCCTGGATTCGGCGAAGCTTAGGAAAATTACAAGTGAAATTATAGTTACCCACTTCATGGCTGTAGATTTTTTGGGGCCTGGACAAAACAGAAGCCTGACAAACCTAGTGGACGGGATTTCTTATATACGATTTCAAGACTGTAGCTGTCAATGATTGGCTGACAGAAGGCCACCATTAATTAATCATTGTCCTGCTGACTTTTGGCAGATCTTCCTGAATCTTGTCAATAAATGCATCTGATAAAAAAGGGCACCGGTCCTGTTTGTGTGCTGGACCCCCTCTCCTGGAACAGACAACAGGCCCATGTATTCAACCTTCAGCCCAGACTTTTGCAAATCCGCTTATCACTTTACAAACAAAAGGGCTCAGCAAATGTTCGGCTCTGCCATTACTATGCTCTTTGCCCCGTGGTGCCATTTATGTAACAAAAAAACTTTTATTTAACTAACTAAAGGTGAACTGATGTGATGCTGAAAGGATCTGCTACCCTTATGCACTTGGCACAATTTTCCAATGTTTAACTTTATTGCAGGGAAAACTCAAATCCTTCAGTATGGGTAAAGAGCAGAAGGCCTCATAGATTCTGTAGGGTCTGACTCCGAAGCACTCTACGTCCATCCATCAAAACCAGCATAAAACTCATACCTTTTTAGGTATACTACTCAAGGTGCACGTACCCAGCTCTGCACCCTACCGCAAGTCTCCTACTAGGGAAATAAGTCAAGAGGATGTGAGTGAAGTTGAGCCTGGCACAACGCAATGCCCCCACAGGCTGCTTCTAAGGAAGAGACTTTGGGGCATATTATCAACGGCCAGCGATAATTATCGCTGGCCGTTCACAGCGTGAGAATAGTTATCGCCGGCTACCGCAGATAATTATCGCCATGCTAGCGCTGTATTAACAACGCATAGCGCAATGGCGATAATTATTCCTGCGATAGCTTGTTTTCCATGGAACATCGCTGGTTTCCAGCGATGTTCCATGGAAAACGGCGATAACTCTTGCTGATACGACCCTGTGGTCGTATCAGCAGAATCCATCTCCCATGTAAAGTATGCTTAAGTCAGGAATTTAACAGACGTTAAATTCCTGAGTTAAAGCTGAGGTAGCGCGATTTCTTTTATCGCTGCACCTCCTTGTTAATATCGCGAAGCTGCCTTCGCGATATTAACTGGTGTTGTTTTCACAGCCACGCCTTCTTTGCATCTCATTAGCGATGCAAGGCGAGGCTGTGGAAAACGGGCTCTACATCAAGAAACACGCGCTAGCGTGTCCTGATGATATTGCGATATAATTATCGCCGCTTTCAGCCCAAACGGACGCTAAAGCGGCGATAATTATATCGCCAGCCCTTGATAATATGCCCGGCATATTATCAAGGGCTGGCGATATAATTATCGCCGCTTTAGCGTCCGTTGGCAAAGCGGCGATAATTATATCGCAATATCATCAGGGACCCGCTAGCGCGTGTTTCCTTGATGGAGAGCCCGTTTTTCACAGCCTCGCCTTGCATCGCTAATGAGATGCAAAGAAGGCGTGGCTGTGAAAACAACACAAGTTAATATCGCGAAGGCAGCTTCGCGATATTAACAAGGAGGTGCAGCGATAAAAGAAATCGCGCTACCTCAGCTTAACTCAGGAATTTAACGTCTGTTAAATTCCTGACTTAAGCATACTTTTCATGGGAGATGGATTCTGCTGATACGACCACAGGGTCGTATCAGCAAGGTTATCGCCGTTTTCCATGGAACATCGCTGGAAAACCAGCGATGTTCCATGGAAAACAAGCTATCGCAGGAATAATTATCGCCATTGCGCTATGCGTTGTTAATACAGCGCTAGCATGGCGATAATTATCTGCGGTAGCCGGCGATAACTATTCTCACGCTGTGAACGGCCAGCGATAATTATCGCTGGCCGTTGATAATATGCCCCTTAGTCTTGCCATATGAAAAGCTGTCTATCACACATTTATACAAAAGGCACAGCGTTATTTCATATACAAATTTCCAGGGATAGGAATGCCTCGGATTTTTCACCAGTAATAACTTTGTGCCCATTTGACGAATCTCCACGAAACTTTCCAGACCTTATAGCTTTTTCTACATTGGCAGAGGATGGAAATATTTGTGGTGATTGGTGAAGGGGATGCACAGATAAAAGGGGGCCCCAAAACGAGTTTATCCACCAATGCATTTTCCACAGACATCTGCATCTCGTGTAGAGGGAAACGGCTCAACAGATTTCCATGAAATTTGGCAGGATTGCACATTATGGTGCGTAGATGATTCTTTTGGATACTACAGGTAAGTAGAGTAAGTATTTTTTTAAATTATAAAGCATTTAAACTTAGTGATATCTGTTGTCGCAGTGCTTGAGCAAAATTTCACTCTATTTCGCAGAAGTTCCATGGCACATAGGGATGACAATTTTGATTAATTTTGAATAATTAATTTTGATTGACTAATGACTGCCTCTACAAAAGTTAGGCAACCATGCTGTTTTTAGGTACACTTTGGCTGTGTTCTGCGTTACGATTTCAGTTGTAGGTAAGCATTAGGTTTGATATTTTTCACCTACTTATTACTACTTTATTAAAGTGGTGCAAGGTAGGGAAAAATTTATATACATTTCCATATATTTTTTTAAAAATGTACCGAGTACTGCTAAATTGCATTGGGAGCACAACAGTACTTAAAATAAATAAAAGAAGATTATCTTATAAAATTAAAAATACACTATATTTTACAAATATAGTGTACTTAAGTGCATATTCTATTTTTAACATATTTAAATACAAACAAAAAAGTCAACGGAGTAGCGCAGTAATACCTAAAAATTACTGCACTACTTAAAGAATGTCTATAAAAATGCACAGTCCTCCCTAAACTAATATAAAAATATATAGAAAATATTAATTCATTTCTTTACCTATTACCACTTTACTAAAGTGGTAATAGGAGGGGAACAACAATAAAATCTACTACATACCGATATCTAAGACCCTACCCTGGAACACAGCAAAACGCAGAAGGCAGCCAAACTTTGCTAAAAACTACATGGCTGCCTTTTAGCTTGGTAAACACAGCTATTAGCAATCAAACCCTCCTTGTCATATGCATGTACTGCGGTATACAGCAAACCTATTGCAGTGTACTGCAGCACAATATATAATTAATTATTTTAAAATGTGTAACTTTAACACTACTTACTCTATTCACACATACTACCAAAAATTACCATTTACAGCACATATTGTATATTCCTGCTACATTACCTCTACATCCATTCACACACGTTCGCACTACCTGTTTCAATTACCATGTTCCACTCTACGCCAATCCACTCTATGCCACTCTACTCATCACTATTACACTCTACGTCATTCTACTCTATGTCACTTCACTATAAATGTCTCCACTCTATGCTAATCCATTGTACGCCACTCCACTCTACCCCACTCCACTCAACACCACTCCACTTTACACACTCCACTGTACGTTATTACATGCTATGCCACTCCATTCTGTGACACTCCAGTCTATGCCACTCCACTGTAAGCCCCTCCAATCTATGTTACTCCACTGTACGCTATTCCACTGTATGTAACTCCACTCTATGACAATGCACTCTTTGCTACTTTATTCTATGCCACTCCACTGTAAGCCACTTCAGTGTGCACCACTGCACTATACACTCTTCCACTCTACACAGCTCCACTCTTCCCAACGCCACTGTACGCCACTCCACTATATGCCACTAAACTCTAAGACAATCCACTGTACACTATTACACTATGCACCACTCCATTCAAGAGCCATCCATTCTAGAGCCATCAACTCTCTGCCAATCCAGTCTACCTTACAACACTCTACCCTACTACACTCTACGCCATTCCATTGTATGACACGCCACTCTACCCCACTCTACTCTAAGCTGCTCCACTATATGCTACTCCTTTCTGCGTCACTACACTGTATGTAAGTAAACTCAAAGTTATTTCACTCTACACCACTCCACTGTACACTACTCCTTTGTATGACACTCCATTCTACACCACTCCTCTCTATGCTACTACACTATACACTATTCCACTGTACGCCACTCAATTCTACAAAACTCCACTGTACACCACTCCACAGTATGCTATTACACTGTATGCCACTAGAGTCTACCCGCTCCACTCAACAGCACTCCATTGCACGGTATTCCACTTTTACAATACTCCACTCTTTGCTGCTCCACTGTATACCACTCCAGTCTGCACTATTCCACTTGCGATGCTACAATGAACTTCACTCCAGTGTCTGCCACTCCACTTTATGCTACTCCACTGTACGCCACTCCACTTTACATTATTCCAGTCTATGCTGCTCCACTCTATGCCACTCCACTCAATCCCACTCTCGTGTATGCTCCACAGCTGTCTGCCACTCCACTCTAAGCTATTCGACTATGCACCCATCACATTGTACACCACTCCATTCTATGCCACTCCACTCTACGCTACTCCACTCTATGTCACTACACTCTACACTACTATATTCTACATTATTCTACTCTACGACACTCCAGTCTATGCCACTCAACTGTACTTTATTCCACTATATGCCACTCCACTCTACGGCACTACACTGAATGCCAGTAATCTCTATATTATTTCACTCTAACCCACTCCACTGCACACTGTAACACTTTGTGCCACTCCACAGAACACTATTACTCTGCACACCACTACAGTCTACTCCACTCCACTCTAACCCACTCCACTCTACAACACTCCACTGTACGGTATTCCACTCTACAACACTCTACTCTATGCAACTCCACTGTACGCCACTCCACTTTATGCTACTCCAGTCTACGCTATTCCACTGTATTCCACTGCACGGTACCTCACTCCACTCTACACCACTCCACTGCATGCTCCTCCACTGTACCCCACTCCACTCTACGATATTCCACTGTATGCCACTTCACTCTATGCCACTACACTCTATGCCACTCCACTCTACCCCACTCCAGTGTACACTACTCCACTCTACGCCACGCCACTCTACGCCACTCCACTCTACGCTAGTTGACTGTGCACAACTACACTGTATTCGTCACTCCACTCTACGCCAGTCTGCTTTACAACACTCCACTTTATGCCACTCCACTCTATGCCACTCCACTCCACTCTACGCCACTCCACTCCACGTTATTTCACTGTACGCCAGTCCACTCTCCCACACTCCACTCAAATCCACTGCACTGTACACCACTCCAATGTGCGCTATTCCACTGTATGCACCTCCACCGCACGACACTCCAGTCTATGCCATTCCACTACATGCAACAACACTGTACAACAATCCACTCTACACTATTCCACTGTATGCAACTCCACTGTACGACACTCCAGTCTATGCCATCTCACTCTATGCCACTCCACTCTATGACAGTCCACTGTACGCAACTGTCCTATATGCTATTCCTTTGTATGCCACTCCACTGTATGCCACTCCACTCTTTATGCTCTATGCCACTCCAATCTATGCCACTCCACTGAATGCTACTCCACTCTACAGTATGTTAGACTAGAAATGTTCCTGCCTACGCATTATCCCATGTAAGTTAGCATTCGCGGCACCATTTTCTGTTAAGAAGCCATTTTGACTCATGATCAAATCTAATCCTTTGCTATTTCTGAGAAAAGGCTTCTGCTAAGGTTCGCTTCCCCAAGGTTGGGTTTTGCTTCACTAATGAATAGACTGTTTTTATTAGCGCATACCTTTCTCACTAGATACAGGCCTTCTCCCACTTGTCTGGTGACGAGCCCACCTGGAGTAACCTTGGGCTTTGAAAGTTATGAGCACTGAGATTGTTTTTTCTCTTGTATTCCATTGCTTTGCAGCACCTGCCTGGAAAATTCCATTATGGGCGTGTCCTAGCCCAGTTGCGAAATGTACATAATGTATCTCTATGCTTGTCGATTTCAGTCCCTCTGCAGTACTCCTAGCGACTGGGCAGATTGGGCTCCGCTCTGCGTGTATCTGAAATAAACAATTATTGGTTTGTATTCTCTACTGTCTGATCGACTCTTTATTTGTATGGAAGGCTGAGAGGTGGTCATTAGTGACCCGAGTGACCCGAATCGGGCCACTTCCTTCAGTTGGCGCCTGAACAGGGACTCCTTCAGGTGAGTGACCCATCCCCTTTCCGTGGAAGGGGGGGGAGGTTGAGGCTATCATCGGGTCGGACTGACGGTTGAGGGATCCCTGCACAAGGAGTACTGATTGCTGGCAGCTGCCCCTTCCGTCCTGCCGGACGGTGCCTCGCCCAGTGGTCATCCGGACTGGAGTCCTGAACGGTGAAACCCTTGGATCTGACCGTTTGGTCTGAAGAGTCAGCAGTGGAGAATCGGTTCATTTGTGCTACTCATATCAGGTGAGTTTGTTTGGGTTCTTTGTGGATATGGTACCATTGTGGTTTGAGTTTGGTGCAGTCTGAGGACCGTTTTGATAAAAGCATTTGCAATTGCTTTGCCAGGCAAAAATAACAAATTTGTTTTCCTTTTGAAAATGCCTGGAATCAGTAGGTTTTTCTCTTTGTGTTGTCATTGTTGTTCTGCAAATGCTCGACTAGAAGAAGCCCAGCCGGCGCCTTTCAGAAGGTACTCCTAATTTTGATATGTATGTGAAGCATGGTTTTGGCCCTATTATGTTTAGTACATTATGGCACAAATGTACGAGGGCCAATGCTGAGTTACAGTGGCCGTTGACGGGCACTTTTGATGAGCAAAAGATTAGGTTCTTGCAAGAGCAGTTATTTAAAAGACGAAGCAGGCAGTCTATGTTTGATTCCCTTAGAACGTGGCAGAAAGTAGGTAGGCAGAGACGATTGAAGATAGAAAAAGATGCACGGAAAGGGAAAATGCAAACACTGACTCAAAAAGCTGTAGCATATGATAGAGAAAAGCAAGAAGCAGAAGTTGAATGTGAAGATAGGAGGTTTCATTTACAGATTGATAAATCTTATTTGGCCCAAGAGGAAAATGATACTTTTATGGAAGAATTGTTAGACACTCGACCCCCGCCCCATATGCCACGTAGAGGATATATCCTGTTGTTTCTTCGCTACCACAGCATCCTGTTACGCTGGCTCCAACCGCTCCTGTGTCTACTCCTGTCGTTTTGACGGCTGCGGCCATGGCACCCCCTGCTCCTTCTTTGTCTTCGTCATCTTTGGCCACTGTTACTGTTAGCACACCTACTGCCTCGACTCCTATACCTCCTGCTCTCTCGCCTCCGGCGCACCAGCCGGTGACGATTGTACCTGTTACTTCTGTTGCTTCTCCTCTACGGTTCTTCATCCCCCGATATTTTCGAGTGTTGAGACGCCAGTACCTGGATTTGAGGATAAAGATTGGACTAAATTTAAGGAGCGGATGGGCCCGTTGGTGCGCTCTGGGGTGGGGGATGAAGAGAAAAAGGTAGTAGCAGATCAGGCTGCGCAGTGGGGTCATAATCCCATTTATAGTGTGGAGGATGTTTGGCAGTTATGCAAGATTTTGAGCCTTTTATACAGCAGCATGCTCTTAAGCATATGTCTGCTACGTTGATTGGTCTTTGGCAGCAACACTTTGGAAATGATGCACCACAAATTCTATATGATATTAGAGAGCATGTGTATGCTAGTGGTTTGGAGCCCAGCCAAGTTTTTGGGAATGTTACAACGTTAATTGCTTATAGGGGTAGGTTGCATGAGAAGAGTCCTACCCCGGTATCTCAGTTCCCGATGCTAGAGGTTCACCCTATATATCACCCAGAAATACCAGACTTAACGGCTCAGCACAGTTCTGTTACCAGACCGGGTGTAGCGGCCCGTTTTCAAGAACAGTGGGTTTATACTCTGTGGAAAAGAAGTGAGGTTTTGTCCCTTAAGACTCATTTGCCTGATCCTAGGAAAAATCCTACTGCTTATTATAAAGAACTGACAGAGGCTGCCTCTTCTACTGAAATGAGCCTTGCTGATATTGAAGTGTTTTTTGGCCTTCTTGTTCCAGTTGACATTTGGAGACAGGTTCATACTCAGGATCATGTTGCAGAGTTGGTTGGTACTTGGGACCAGATTAAGGGATGGGATCAAGAAAGGAAGCCAGGTGATAAGCCCAGAGCTGAGATACTTGCTTTACGCGATCGTATTATTACATATATGCATTCTCTTATTCCACCGAAGAAAGTAAGTTGGAACAAGTTGACAGCTTGTAGACAAAACAAGGATGAAAGTGTGTCTGATTTCTTTACCCGGCTTAAAGACACCTTTTTAGATTATAGTGGGCAGGATATGTCTATTGAGGGAGGAGCTCGGTTGTTTGTTGACAGGTTTGTTTCTAATCTGCTTCCTGAAATTGCGACTCATTTACAGGCATCTGAGAGTACTTGGTCTACCTCTTCCCATTCTGTTATTTTGAATATGGCTCAATTTTATGAACACAGTGATCAAGAGGAGAAGGAGAGGACAGATAAAAAACATAAGGATTTAAAGATGAGGGTGCTGTTGCAGCAAGCGTTTAGAGGGAATGGCAGAGGATGTGGTGGTCCTGCTAGACAGTTTCCATGCACTAGTAGACAGCCGACCACGACACCTTTGGGGCCGAATCAGTGTGCATATTGTAAGGAGGAGGGCCTTTGGCGTAGTGAGTGTCCTGTGCTTTTGCAAAAGGTGGCGGTTCCTAGAGGGCGAGGTCCTCGTGGGCGAGGTCGTGGGACTGATAGAGCACAGAGTGCTGCGGTCACACAGGGTCGTTCTGATACCAATTATTTTGATGACCCTCGCGATGGACAGTATTATTATGATGATTACGATATGGATGAGGTAACAGGGATGTCTCATAGCTAGGACAGCCAGGGACAGAGTGAGGGACCAGTTCCAATACCTGTAGATCAGCGTGGTCCTTATGTCACTGTGCATTTGCAAGGCTCGACTAAGGATTTTTTGGTGGACACAGGTGCGATGAAGAGCTCTGTTTCTCGACATATGGTCCCTGGTGAGGCTCTGTCTGGCCATAATAATGTTTCGGTAGGTTTTTCAGGTGTACCGGTAGTAAGTCCCATTTCACAACCCCTTGCATTGACTGTTGGTCCTTTTACTGTGGATTCTCTGCTTTTGCTGACATCCAATTGTGGTGAAAATTTGATGGGTTTGGACTTGTTGAAAAAATTGCCTGCTACTATTTATTGTTCCCCGGAAGGTGTTTATATGACGATGGGCCCAAATGTGAGTACTAAACAGTGTTTGTCTCACCCTCTTCCTGTTGAATTTGCTAATGTGCCATCCTCATTATGGGCGACGGGTGATACAGATGTAGGACTGTTGCATATACCACCAGTTTCGATACAGGTCAAAGACAATGCTATTTTGCCTCGTATTCCCCAGTATAAGATACCTCAGGTGGGAGAATGAGCCCTTCTACAAATTATTCAGGATTTGATACAAAAAGGAGTGGTTGAGGCGACGTCTGCTAATCTTTGCAATAGTCCTATTCGTCCGATTCTTAAACGGACACCCTCAGGTTCCCCCGATGATCAGGAGGATGTTTATCATTTTGTGTTTGACCTGCGCGAAGTTAATAAGATCGTGGTCCCCCAGTTTCCGGTTGTTCCTGATATTACCACCCTTTTGACCATAAATCCTTCTACTGCTAAATTCTTTTCTGTTATTGATTTGAAAAATGCATTCTTCAGTATTCCTATTCATCCAACTAGTAGGTATCTGTTTGGTTTTACCCTAGCTGGTAGGAGTTTTAGATTCTGCCGAGCTCCTCAGGGCTATTCAGAGAGTCCGAGTATTTAAAGTCAAGCTTTGAAGAGTCAATTGGATTCTCTTTCGCTACCCTCAGGTAATGTATTGGTGCAGTATGTTAATGACCTCCTCATTGCTTCTGATACCGAACAAGGTTGTAAAGACAGTACAGTTAAATTGTTGCTGCATTTAGCTCATCATGGACATAAAGTTTCCCTTTCTAAATTTTAGTATTGTCGACGGGAGGTCACCTATTTAGGTCACCTACTCTCGAAGGAGGGTAGGAGGTTGACCCCTGAGCGTATGAGTACTATTGTTAAAATGCCCATTCCACAAACTCAAAAAGATGTACGCACTTTTATAGGTATCACTTCCTACTGTCGCCAGTCTATACCCAACTATTCCTTACTAATCAAACCCTTGCTTGCACTAACAACTAAAGAAGTGCATGAGCCTTTGCCTTGGACATCTGAATGTCAGCAGTCTTTTGAGCAATTGAAAACTGCGCTTTGATCGGCTCCCGTGCTTGGTACACCTAACTACGGTAAGCCATTTGTGTAATACGTCCATGAGATGTCTGGTTGTGCGCTTTCTGTCCTAACACAAATATTTGGGGATAAGCAACGGCCGTGTGCTTATTTCTCCGCTGTGCTTGATCCAGTCGCGAGAGCCCTTCCGAGTTGTCTAAGGGCGGTCGTGGCTGTGGCCACTTCGATCAGACAATCGGCTGGACTCGTACTTGATACTGATCTCACAGTCATGGTACCCCATGCTGTGGACATGCTCTTGAATAAGACAAAGACACAGCACCTCACCAGTGCACATCTTACCATCTATGAATTGACATTGTTTGCTAAACACATTACAATTAAAAGATGTGCTACTCTGAATCCAGCCACGTTACTACCCCTCCCTTCCGAGAGTGATGAAGTTGACAATCATGATTGTATTTTTCAAACGGAGGAAGAGACGAAAGACGGGTAGACTTAACTGATGTACCCTTATCTGACCCACAAGGGGAACTATATGTCGATGGCTCTTGTTTTAAGTTACCTGATGGCACTACGACTGCAGCCTACGCTATTACCACACTGCGCACGGTAGTAGAGACATCACGGGTCCCTTATCAGTCGGCTCAAGCTGCCGAGCTAGCTGCCCTTATTCAAGCTTGTGAATTGAGTGAGGGACTGGTTGTCAATATCTATACTGACAGTCAGTATGCTTTTGGGGTCGCGCATAATTTTGGGCGACTCTGGGCGGAGAGGGGGTTCCTTACTTCGCATGGCACCAAAATCCAGCATGGGCACCTCATATTGAGGCTTTTGTCTGCTTTGACACTCGCTATGAAATTGGCAATAGTGAAGTGTAGTGCCCACTGAGAGTGACTGATGATATAGGTAGAGGAAATGCTTTTGCAGATCAGACAGCTAAAGAAATGGCTCGGACAAAAATGAAAAGAATGTTTGTAGCAGGTCCATCTAGATGGGTTCCTGAGGTTGTCATGTTTGAAGATGCCCTTGTAAAAATGTAAAAGAGATACAAAGTGAGTCCACGACAGAAGAATTGGCGGTGTGGCAGGAAAGTACAGCACAGTTGAATGACGAAGGATGTTTGATTGATAAATCACGGAAGCAGAGATGGATGTTGCCAGATGCATATGTTCTTCCTGTGGTCACTATGGTCCACGGTTCAGCTCATATTAGTGCTAAAGGCATTTGTAAATTATTAGACCCTTTATGGCAGAATGACAATATCTCTAAGACAGCTGTTCACTAAGTGAAGTACTGCATGGTATGCATGATGAATAATCATGGGAAGGGTACCCCTACACCGTCTGGTAAGTTTGCACCACCCACTTTCCCTTTTGAGGTCCTTGAAATGGATTATATCGAATTAGAAAGATGCAATAATCTGAAGTATGTTTTTGTGGTTGTATGTGCATTCAGTAAATGGGTTGAGGCTTACCCCACTATAGACAATACAGCTATTACGACTGCAAAGGTACACCTGAAGGAGTTCTTTCTTCATTTCGGCTTCCCCTGAGTGATCTGGAGTGACAACGGAAGTCATTTTAATGCAAAAGTGATTCAATTGATTTGTGAGGGTCTCCATGTTAAGCAAAATTTCCATGCTGTCAATCATCCTCAGTCAGCGGGTTTGGTTGAGAAGTACAATGGTACTCTCAAAATGAAATTGGCAAAAATTCAGGAGACAACAGGGTTACAGTGGCCAGATGCTTTACCATTAGCACGCTTGTCGACAAGAACGACAGCTCATTCTAGAACAGGATTGTCACCGTATGAGGTCGTGTTTGAACACCCGGCAAATGTCTGGGGCGTCCCACGTCCTCGTAGGTTTTCGGACATTGAGTATTCTGTGTTGATTGATTATCTTGGCCAGTTAACTGAAAGTTTACGTTCTATTCACCAACAGGTGAGTGAATCTCTGCCGTCCACACCATAGGAACCTAGCCATGATATCAAGCCCGGCGATTATGTATTATTAAAGAATTTTCAGAGAAAGAAAAGTTTGGAGCTCTGGTGGAAGGGGCCGGAATAAGTCCTTTTGGTGACGCGCACCGCTGTGAAGGTTGATCGCCGCAAGAATTGGGTGCATGCGACTCACTGTGGTAGGGTTCCTTTGCCCTTACCCTATGACCAGTGGGTCCGGGATGGCATCGGGGACTCCGAGTGCGAACAAGTGTCTCGGTTTGTTCCCTTTAGCAATGCCCAACGGACATGGACGCAAATGGATAAGGAGAATGAAGACGTGTTGAGTGCGGCTGTTCCTTCGGAAATACGAGCTATCCAGGAGCCCTTATTTGTTGATCATTCTGTGCCTTGAGCTATCAGGTACAATTTGCACCCTCGCCTGAGGGAAAGTGAATCTGAGGAGAAAAGAGATTAGGGATGGACTGCGTAAGTTAGGTTGTACTGAGTTATAGTACCAACAGAGATCTTTTGAGCTTGGTGAAGGATTTCTGCTTATTTTAGTTAGTTGTTTGAACATTAGATAGGGCAGATCGAAGTATATACCGTGGAGGTATACCATTGTGATCGATGTGGGATACGAGCTTAGGACAGAGCAAGCTCCCCCTCCGGTGCTCAAGAGCGCCAACGTGTTGATGGACAATAGGAGCCTGTACCAGTGAGGCTCTGACAGACACTGGGAACTTGTATATTTCCTTTGCATTTTGCCCCCATTGCATCTTTTGTCATGCGTCCCTTTAGTAGGTTGGTTGCCGAGGAGCAGCCAGTGATTCTTGTTGCCCTGCATAATGTAGTGTGGACCCCCAAGAAGAAAATAATGTGTGTTGCTCTTGTGGTTTTATTGCTGATAATATTGTGCAGAGTGTCATGGGTTTTGGAAAATGATCAAGATGTTTCTCTACGTACTAAGGTTAAAATTCTTTCCCCACCAAGAAAGAAAAGAACAGCCCTGAGTAATGTGTTTCTAGACACGCACAGAAGTTTTTTTGGAGAAGGGACCGCTTGCTACCCCACTGAGTCCGTCACTAGTATATGGACTGCATACCCATTATCTCTTGTGAATTATACCTACACTTGTCCAGAGCAATTTACTGAAGTAAGAGGAGTTTTTGGTTTTTGCTATCCAGGTCCTTGTCTATATTATAGAAAGCCACAGGGAATGGGTTATCCAGGGTGTGATAACAACACATATTGTGATAATTTTTACATGGAAGAACAGAATGTCACGTTGGTGGGTTGGCACTATAAGGAATTGATAGTTACCTGGGAGGCTGGTCATTAGCCTGCTTGTTGCCCCATCGTGAACAGTACGGATACTTCTTTGTATATTAATTGTTCTGGGATAGTGCTGTAGAAAAATACAATACCCCTGGTGAATGATAAAGATCCAAGTACCTTTGGAAAGAATACCAGATATGCCGCAGTAGATTACGAAGGACTGATTTATGCACACCCAGGGTTTTAATTTCTATCTAACGGTACTTACTCTAATGTTCATATTTGTACCGATGATGTTGCTCTCGGGATGGTGTTGCCCTTAGGTGTGTCTTGTAAATATGCAAAGCCTATTATTCGTTGGGGGTAAGAGGACTTTGACCAAAGAATTTTGTGAAGGAGTGACTGATATAGAGGTCAGTAACTATAGTAATGGGATCACTTTTGGGTACATCCTTTCGTCCATCTTCACTTTGGGGGGTACCTCTATGGCCCGAGGTGAGAAAGGAGAGAATATTTTGGGTGCAAGTTGCAAATATTGTCTAACACTACCGTGGCTGCTTTACGGGACATCACTACGCAGTTAGAGAGTATGCGAATATATTCTGAACAGACTAGATATGCAGTGGATTTTATTCTAGCCAAGAGTGGTGGTGTATGCGTGGTAGTGGGCGACCAGTGTGTAGTCGGGATTAAAAATATGGAAAAGAATATAACTAAACACAAAGTAGACATCCTCGAGAATGTCAAAGGAATGGAAAGTGGAAATTGGAGTTGGTCTCTTTTTGGTGGCTGGGGTTGGATTCTCGAAAAAGTGATCTATTTGATTGTGATTTTGGTGATTTGTTGTGCCCTTATTCAGTGTCTCCCCTTCTGTTGCTCTTATTGCTCTTATTGTACTACTCTTCTCACTCCCAAGAGAAAAATATCGATTCATGATACCAATGCCGCCATTGTGGTGCAGAAAGAGATAGATGACCTAATGCAGATAGATGAGGGCATTTTTTAGTCTTCTTCCCTCCTTAAAGTCTCCCTTAACGATACTGAGAACATGGAATGCTCATAAGGGTTTACTGTTATTAGTTATTAGTGTTTATAGTTTCCTGTTTTCCTGATTTTCTGTTTTCCTTGTTGTTGCTCGAAAAATTTTAGTCTGTTAGACTAGAAATGTTCCTGCCTACGCATTATCCCATGTAAGTTAGCATTCGCTGCATCATTTTCTGTTAAGACGCCGGTTTGACTCATGATCAAAACTAATCCTTTGCTATTTCTGAGAAAAGGCTTCTGCTAAGTTTTGCTTCCCCAAGGTTGGGTTTTGCTTCAATAATGAATAGACTGTTCTTATTAGCGCATACCTTTCTCACTAGATACAGGCCTTCTCCCACTTGTCTGGTGACGGGCCCGCCTGCAGTAACCTTGGATTTTGAAAGTGTGTAAGATATGAGCACTGAGATTTTTTTTTCTCTTGTATTCCATTGCTTTGCAGCACCTGCCTGGAAAATTCCATTATGGGCGTGTTCTAACCCAGTTGCGAAATGTACATAATGTATCTCTATGCTTGTCGATTTCAGTCCCTCTGCAGCACTCCTAGCGACTTGGCAGATTGGGCTCAGCTCTGAGTGTATCTCAAATAAACAATTATTGGTTTGTTCTCTACTGTCTGACCGACTCTTCATTTGTATGGAAGGCTGAGAGGTGGTCATTAGTGACCCGAGTGACCCAAATCGGGCCACTTCCTTCAAGTACTCCATTCTGCGTTATTCCACTGTACGCAACTCCACTCTCACCACTCCACTCAATGCTATCCCACTGTATGCCACTCCACTGTATGCCACTCCACTGTACACCACTCCACTATACATCACACAGTTCCCCCTGCTGATTTCAGACCTTTGTTTGCCATTGGAAAACTAGAGGCAACATCTACAGCCTTCCTTTTGCCCATTATTTGGGTTTGGCACTACTGTGAGAATTCTGTGCAAGAAAAGGCGGACCCAGCAGCATGCGCTCTATAAAATAATGTACCCCCAGGTGTAGCAGTGGGGCCAGGGTAGACAAATAAAAGAGGAAATAAAAGATAAAAGTACCTTTAGGGCTTGTAGTCAGAGGTTTGGTCCAACCCAGCCTCTTCCGGGATCTGACATGCACAGGACGGGTCCAACCTTGGGTCGGGTTCACCTGGGTGCGGCCAGCACGCATTGCGATGCAGTATTGCAGAGGAGCTTTAATGCCGATGAGAGGAGTCACCACCTACCAGAAGCAGGAGACTGCAGGCGTGCCTCCTGGTGCATGTGTAGATGGGGGAATAAGTCCCCTGGTATCCTGACTGTCCGTAGTGGAAGGACACCCCAGAAGAAACTTCAAGTTGTCCTGTGCTGCAGGATTGCAGAGGAGCTTTTTTGCCAGTGAAAGAAGGCCCCACCCCTAGAAGCAGGAGGCTGCAGCTGAACCTCCTGGCTCATGTGTAGATGGGAGAATGAGTCCCCTGGTGTCCTGAGGGGCCGAAGGGGAAGTGTGCCCTAAAAGTAACTTCCAAGCTGTCCCCCCACTACACTATACAGTATTTCACTCCATCTCACTCTATGCCACTCCACTTTATGCCACTCCACTGTACGCCACTGTAGTATACGCTATTCCTTTGTAGGCCACTGCACTATACACCACTCCACTCTATGCCACTCCACTCTACTCCACTACAAACTATACCACTCCAATCTACACCAATCCACTGTATGCTACTACACTCTATAGTAATCCACTCTACATAATTCCACTGTACACAACTCCACTCTCGCCACTCAGCTCTACCCCACTCCACTCTACGTCATTCCAATGTGCACTATTTCAATCTACTCAATGCCATCCCACTATACACTATTGCACTCTACGCCACTCCACTCTACCACAGTTCACTCTACACTATTCTACTGTATGCCATTACATTGTACCTCCCTCTATTGTATGCCGCTCCACTCGATGCCACTGCACTCTATACTACTACACTGTATCTACCATCTTCTATTCTATGCCACTCCGCTCTTCTTCACTCCACTCTACAACACTCCAATGTATGCTATTCCACTGTATGCCACTCCATTCTACGTTACTCCACCGTACTCCCATGCCACTCTATGCCACTCCGCTATACATTATTCCACTGTACGCAACTTGGGCCCTTTCATGAATGGCCTCCGCACTTGTGGCAGGGGTCCCGCAGTCATGGCAGGGGTCCCGCACTCATGATGTGACCTCCGCATTACAGCTCATTGAGGTGGTTCAGTCACAATTGTGGGCCCCCGGCCATGACTGCGGGGCCTCAACCATGAATGCAGAGACCCTTTGTGATTCATGCCCTTAAACTCTACGCCACTCAACTCTATGATATTCAACTCTATGCCACTCGCCTATACACTATTACACTGTATGCTACTCCGCTGTACCCCACTCCACTCTACGCCACTCCACTGTACACCACTGCACTCTACGCCACTCCAATTTATGCTATTCCAATCTATGCCACTCCAGTCTATGACACTTCAATGTACGCCACTCCACGCTACACTACTCTACAGTATGCTATTTCAGTGTATGCTAGTCTACTGTACGCTATTCCACTGTATTCCACTGCACTCTATGCCACTCCACTCTACACCACTCCACTGTACGCCACTCTACTGTATGCTAGTATACTGTACCTCACTCCACTGTACACCACTCCATTCTACGCCACTCCACAGCACTCCACTGTATGCTATTTCACGGTACGCCACTCTACTATATGCCAGTACACTGTACCTCATTCCACTGTACACCACTCAACTCTACAGCACTCCACTGTAAGCTATTCCACTGTATGCAACTCCACTCTACGCCACTGTAGTCAATGTCACTCCACTGTACGCCACTCCACTCCACAACACACACTGTACATTATTCCACTGTACGTAACTCCGCTCTACCCCAATCCCCTCTATGTTATTCCACTTTATGACTTTTCACTATATGCCGGTCCACTGTACGCCTCTCTACTGTATGCTGTTGCACTGTATGCCACTCCACTCTACGCCACTCACTGTACGCTACTCCATTCAATGCCATTCCACTCTACCAAGCTACTCTAAGCTCCACTCTACTGTGCTCCTCTCAACAACAGTATACTCCACTCAACAGCAGTCTATGCCCCTCCACTGTACCACACTGTACTCCACTATATAGCACTGCACTGTACAACAATGTACTCCTGTCAATACCAGTGTAAGGCACTCTGCTTCACACTATACCACTTTATGGCACTGTACTCCACTCTATGACATTCTACACAACTCCCTCTATGGCGCTCCACCCCAGTTAATATACTGTACTCTATAAGACGCTACTCCATTGTACGCCACTCCACTGTACGCTACTCTGTGCCACTCAACTTTACAGCAGTCTATCCCACTCGACTCTATCAAACTGTACTATACTCCACGCCACTCCACTGTAACAAACTTTCATCCACTCTGTGACTCTCTACTCTACTCCACTCTACGACACTTTCTAACATTGTACAAGACACCACTCCACTCCACGGTCCCACACACCATTCCACTCTAGAACACTTTACTCCACTGTACATTGTGCCATTTCACTGTACTTGACTCCACACCACTCTGCTGTAGAACACGCTACTTCACTCCAGCTGTGCCACTCCACTGGACTGCACTCCACTGTACTTCACTGAGTGACACTTTACCCCTCTCTATGGCACTCTTTAACACTTCACTCTACACTACCCCACTGTTCCACATTCTATTCCACTCTATGCAAATCTACTCTACAAGACTCTACTATACTGTGTGCCAGTATAGAACACTGTACTCCCCTCTATGCCCCTACACTACACCATACAACCCCCTACTCTAGTCTATGCCCCTACACCACAGTGTACAAAGCTGTACTACACTCTATGACACTTTCCAACACTTTCAACACACCACTCCACTGTACTGTACAAGACGCCACTCTAATTTATAACACAGTCTTTGTCTCCACACTACGCCTGTCTGCTCTAATGCACTCTACGCCACTGCACTATTCAGCATGCCACTGCACTATATGACAATTTTCTCCACTATACGCTACTCCACTCCACTATACTCCACTCCGCTCTACTCTACAATACTGCAGTGTACTCGACTCCACTCTACACCTCTCCACTCTACCCCACGCCACTGTACCGCACTCCATTCTACAACACTCCACTCTACGCCACTCCACTTTACAATACACCACTGTATGCTATGCCACTGTACGCCACTCGACTCTACTCTACTCTACGACAGTACACTCTTCAATAGTACACTGTACGATACTTTCCTCCACTCTACTGTACCACACTCTACGTAATGTCAGTGCACTCAATGACAGTAAAGTCTATGATTTGGAATACATATTTTTTTAAAATAAAAAACTATTGAAATTCAAAGAAAGAAAACGAAGGTTAAACTGTTGTTATAGTGTGGAAAACTTTACTTTCAATTACTAGCAAACTTAAAATACACAAAGATTTAAAATTCTAAAGTTATAGTTACACCTTCAATTTACACATTGTGCACCACTTTAAATTAATATACTATAATGCGCGCCTTTTCCAGGCACTGCTTATACTCTTTTATATTATATCACTTATACTATTTAAAATAATAGTATTTACAGTAATAGTTATGACATATCAAAACACATCTTTGTTGAGAACAGAGTGAATGGTAGAGTTATATTTAATGTAGTGTAGCTACCGAATCAAATACAGTGTGTATGGAGGTGCGCGAGGTATAATAAATCGAAGGTGTTGCCTAAACTATAAATTAAAGGTATAAGTAGAAGTTTTCAATTTTTTATTTTTGTGTAGTTTAAGTTTGGTTTATAGTTAAAGAATAAATAAGCTTGCATTAATTTAAAGTCATGTGTAATGTATAAATTGAAGGTATAACTATAACTTTAGAAATTGTAATGTTTATGTATCTTAAGTTTGATTTGCATAGAAAGAATAAGTAGCATTTTCCTAACTATAACAACAGTTAAACCTTTGTTTTTTTCTTTTGAATATAAAGATATGTATTTGCTGAAAAAAACAAAGGTGAACCTAACGGTATAGTTAGGTGAAAATGGCAGTTAAAACATACCATTTTAAACTACCAAAAACACTTAAAATCACCATTTATCTTTATTTCAAGTAACTGTAACTCATGTCCTAAGGTAACTACAACTTGCGCCTCCACTATGCACAGTCTTCTCATCAATGATGTAATTTCAAATGTTGCAGTCATGCTATCAATTATGTCATAGATCATGTTATGAGTGACGTAATATGTGGGGTAATTAGCAGTACATGGCGACGGCACGAGTTACAGTTATCTTAGAGCATAAGATACAGTTACTTGGGATAAATATAAGTGGTGAATTTCAGTGGTTTTGTTATTGTAAAACAGTATGTTTTAACTGATATTTTCACCTAACTATAACATTGCTTTAACCTTTGCTTTTTTCAGTGAATTCTTAAGGTTTTTGAACGTAAAGTAAGATAATTTTAATTCCTAACTATTACGTCACTTTAACCTTTGTTTTTTCAGTGAATTTCTAGTTTAAAAAAAAAAAAAAGTAATATTTTATCACCCTATGTAAAGCCAACCCCCTCCCGCCGCACCAGTCCGTAGGCAGATGATCCCACTCCAAGCATTTCCTCCCAGCATGCGCAGCGTGTGGTTGGTCTGGCAGGTCCTGGCTGCACTCAGGCACACTTAATGAATTTGTCAAAGAGTCACAACACCAAAACATAAAGAGTGGGCCTATTGGCTTTATCAAGGGGTGAGTATATCAATATACATAAAACACATCTATCATCTTTCTCCAAAAAACACCAATATTTGTAATCAAATGTATATTTCAATAATTCACACATTGCAATCTTTAATAGGAACTATTATAAGAATATTTAATTAAGTTTTAATGAAAAATGAAATCAACATGTCTATGAGTCTTTCTTTTAGCATTGTTCACATGACTGAATGTTGTGAGCTACCATTGTTTTAAGATTGAATTTTGTGGGTTGAAAAATGTTAAAAGAAAGACTCAGGCATGTTGATTTTTGTTTTTTTCCAAGAAATCCAACATGTCTCTGAGCCTTTTTAGTTCCACATTTTTCAATCCACAAAATGCAATCATAAAAACAAACACAAGAGGGCCTTTCATTTCAGCTGAAGAGCAAGGAACAACAGCTAGGAGTGGCTTATAAAAATAAGTTAAGTTCTTCTGGCTTCATGGGTTTAATGACCTAGGATACTTACTGTTTCTTTTTTCAAATGTTGTTTGGGGGTTGCTACTCTCCCAGTAGCACTCCACAACATTAAGCAAATGCTTAGTGGTGCCCCGGGTTCTTCTAGGGGCAACACAGATTGAAAATATGCTATTGTAAAATACCCTAGGGCATTATGGGGCCTCCTTCCCAGGTAGTCAATAATAAATGTGTGGCTTCTGTCCCTCATTTATTATTCATTTTCTTTTTTAAATTTATTTTGGGTGTCCCGGTGCCCACTCAGGAAACTCAGATCTTTTTTTGGGTGGGGGCTGCGGGGAGGCTCGGGGTCTTCAGGGCCCCAGAGACTCCCCTGCCAGCACCCATCAGGGGTGCCGATGGGAGGCGGAATTTGTTTTTAATATTGGGGAGGGGTGCATGGCCCACCTACCTGAGCCTTTAGGGCCCCAGGGCCACATTCCCCAGGCCATTTCATTTAACTAATGGGAGAGTGGCATGCAGTCCCCCTCCCTGCGCCTCTGTGGACCCAGGAGACACCATCCCCAGGGCCTTTTTTATTTTAAGGGGAGAGGGTCACGTGCCCCCTCAAGCTAATAGCGGCACCTGGGACCCCATTCCCGGGGCTTAAACATATATTTAAAGGAGCGAGGGGCATGTGGCACCCCTCCTGAGCCACTAGTGACCCTGGGGACCAAATCCTCCAAGGCCTTTCCTTTTTTAAGGGGAGGATGACTGTGACACCCCTCCCCGAGGTATGACGGGTCCCAGAGATCCCATCCCTGGGGGCTTTCCTTTTTTTAAGGGGCACAGAGCACCCTCACTGAGCCAATACTGGAACTAGGGACCCCATCCCCTGGGGCCTTAATGGGTGCCTTGGGAGCCCATCTAGGGCACCCACACTGTTGGGGGTCACAGGGGCTGGTATTGCTATTGCCTGGCGGGAGCAGGTATTTTCCACTGCTTCTGAAGAGCAGGTGCAATCTGAGCTTCCCTGCCAGCAAGAGTGTGGGCAGGGAAACATATGTCTGCTCTAACTCGGCTGGAGCATTTTCAAAGCTTCCGCCAGGTGGGAGCAGCTGGCATGCCTTCCCTGCCCGCTCTCCTGCAGGTCAGGGAAACTAATGTGTCCCCGGTGTAGGCTCCCCGGGACACAGTCATTGATCAGGCTCAGGGAGGACGGGCCTTGCACCCTTCTTCCCTTGCAATAATTTTCTTGGCCCCAGTAGATAGGGTCCCCGGGGCTGAAAACTACTGGGGGAGGGGAGTCGGACACACCCTTTCCATTTTATTTCATTATTTGCCCTGGAGGGAGGGGTCCCCTGGGCCTTAACAGGCTTGGGGAGGGGGGCCATGCACCTTCCCTTTTTTTATATAAGGCACTGGGGGATGGGGTACCTGGGGACTTTTCCTCCACAAATTGGTGGCAATTTTTTTTTTAAGTTTCCTCCTCTGGGACCCTCCCGCCAGGCCTACGGGGCATGGTGTCCCTATCCTGCCCTCTTATATCAATTGTTTGCAATTTTATTTCAGGACTAAGGATTGAGTGCCGATTCCTCAGATAGCTGTTGCCACATCGTTGTTGATATGGTGGCAGCCAATCACAGCTCGGCTTGAGATCTGTTGGCACCGCGGATCCTCCGTGGGGTGAAATATACAATTTTTTTTAGCCTTAATAGATCAAAAACTACAGAACGGATTTACACCAAAGCACAAAAAGCGCTCTTTCTGTACCAAGATCTAGCTTTCTGCCACATATGGTGTAAATCTATTCAGCCATTTGGCCTGTAGCTGTGGCTAAATATTTTTACAGAAAAATTAATGGAGAGAATGTGTTTTGGGATCTCACCTTAACAGATCACCCAAAAGCTTTCCAGGAAGGAACTGGGTTGGAAGAATTTTTTTGGGGGAAACTTTTGTGAAGGCTCCTCAAATGGCGCCAAAGTTATTAGGAAAACAAAAAAAGCTTTTCCTATGGAAACACACTCCTTACTATAGCTACCCATGGTCTATTGAAGAGCTGGAGCCATACAGAAGGTGTGTACAGGAAATGCTAAAATTGAGAGCTCTGTGTGCCTTTTCATGGCTGAAAAGTTTGAGTTCCTTTTTGCATTACTTATTCTTAAACAAGTTGTGGGATAAACCAAACACAATAACAAGAATATCAGGGAAACCAGTTAATAAGAGGTATTGGACACATGTGAAGGAGGGATAGCGTATTGAATAAAGACTTGGAAGCATTACAAATAATTTTCTAGACTTTAAGAGTGAACTGAAATTTGAGGTCTTTCTGGATGACATCACACCGTCTGCTGTCAAACAACTATATCTTAAATACAGGCATGGAAATATGTGTGAAACACTTCAGTTGTAAATGATAAGTTAGAATCCTTAGTCCCACTTCTGTACTGCTAGAGAATAGAGCAATGTTTTAACCTTATTTTTAACTTTAGTTTATTTTAACTTTAGTTTATTTTTAATGGCTGAAAAGTTCACTATTGCACTGATTCCTTGAGACTGCAGATAAGGTGTAACCTTTTTTAAAAATAAATGGACCACTTAAATACAATATCAATTGCTGTCATTATTATGCTGACCTTGAATTCGCCGTAAAAACAGCCAAAATGCTCGCAATCTTCCCCGGTCCACCGCAGCTTCCTGTGCTGCTTGAGTGGAGGGAAGTACTGAGATTTTGGTCCCCTCACTTCCGGCGGGCCATTCTGCGGTCGCCATTTTGGGAAGAAGACGGTCTAGTCTCCTCCCCGTGCACCTTCCTTCCAGTATTTTAACCAGGGATGGCGCCGACGCGCAGCTGATAGTCGCAGGCAAGTTTGGCTAGAGAACAGAGCATTGTTTTAACCTTATTTTTAATTTTAGTTTATTTTAACTAGTTTATTTTTACTGGCTGAAAAGTTAACTATTGCACTGATTCCTTGAGACTGCATATAAGGTGTAACCTTTTTTAAAAATACGTGGACCACTTAAATACAATATCAATTGCTGTCATTATTATGCTGACCTTGAATTTACCGTAAAAACAGCCAAAACGCTTGCAATCGTCCCCGGTGCACCGCAGCTTCCTGTGCTGCTTGAGTGGAGGGAAGTACTGAGATTTTGGTCCCCTCACTTCCGGTGGGACACTCTGCAGTCGCCATTTTGGGAAGAAGACAGTCTAGTCTCCTCCCCGTGCACCTCCCTTCCGGTATTTTAACCAGGGATGGCGCCGACGCGCAGTGGGCATGCCGCTGGCGCGCCAAAGGCAAGCCCGTCTGCGCCCGTCCGCGTCCGGAACGTGTCCAGCGCCAGAAATGCTGCCCAAATTATGCAAAGGGCATGCTTTACACGAGAAACCCTTTTGAAACTTAACAATAACACCCACAACTGCAAAGACTCTATTGATGTGACCAAATGGAGTGGCCTCATCAGCTGTAGAATCTGCAGTACAACTTTTGAAACCACTCAAACCACACCGATCAGAGACAACTCTAAATCCATCTATTTGCGAGGAGGGCTGATCAATGCCTGATCGCTATGCAAACACGCTCAACACATTAATGATCTCATTATTAACTGCAACCTAGACTGTCTTTTCATGACAGAAACCTGGCTAAAATCCTGGTGTAATCCAGACATTGTTTGCCCCCTCCCTCCTGACTACCTTATTCATAGGCTGGACAGATCTGAACCCCGAGGTGGAGGTCTGGCTATTATCTACCGCAGTTCTCTGAGATGCTCTGCATTTATAATATCCGACCTTAAGGGGGCAGAGAGCATTGGTTTTTCGTTTCAATTAGAGGAGTCTTATGCCTCGAAGGAGCCCTGGTCTATCGCCCACCAGACCCCAGTAATGACTTTTTAGAAAGCATAGGGGACATTGTGACCTCACTTACCCTTAGATTTGCCAATTTCACCCTTCTAGGAGACTTCAACATTCACTTAGACGTCCGAAGTGACCCTAGGACAATTCAATTCCGAGAAACTATGGCTACGCTTGGCCTCAAGCAGCACGTATTGACCCCCACCCACGATGAAAGTCACACTCTAGATGACATCTGCTCAAACCTCTCAACCCTTACGATTAAAGAGCCAGTATGTCTCACCTGGTCTGATCACAAGCTTATACACTTGGAAATCAGACGTCAGCCTGCGACAAAACACAAAGAGCACGCATACTCCAGCCTGATCTCAAAGCCTAGATGGAATGATATGGCCACCCATCCTGATCTCAGTCTAGCAGCCTCAGTAGGTAAGCCTACAATAATAGGAGACCCAACGGAAGATAACAAACGTTTCACATCATGGCTAACTAAGTTGAAGGAGCACTTTGTGGCACCTGGTCCCGAGAAACGCCGCTTGCTAAAGAAGCCCTCAGCCCCTTGGTATACCAAAGAGTTAAAGGAAATGCAGAGCCACTGAAGAAAATTAGAACGCAGATGGCGACTCAACTATACTTAGACAGAGCTGACCGGTTTTAAGGCTGCCCTTCAAAAATACCATCTGAACATAAAAATTGCCAAGAAATCGTACTTTACCGATATGCTTGAACAGGCTAACTCTAACCAAAAAACTATTTTTAATACTGTGAACTCCTTTTTAAACCCCACGTCACTCAAACAAGAAATCTCCCCTTCACAAGCTCTCTGTGACCGCATTGCGGATGTCTTTGAGGAAAAAGTCCAGCTGCTGAAAAAAGACTTTCCCTCTCCCCCTTTGTCCCCTACTCACCCTAAGATTGTGCCGGATAGCAACCAACCCTCCCTCCAAGTATTTCAAAATCTCAACCTAGATAAAACACGTCAAGCTATCTTGGCTGTCAAATCTGGGTCTCCTTTTTATCCCTGTCCCCCTTTGATCTTCATGCCCTGATAGATATGGTTAACCCAGTCATCCACAATATAATAAATACTCACTGTCCACAGGGAAGGTACCTAATGAGTGGAAACTTGCAGCAGTTAGACCCTTGCAAAAGAAACAGCTTGCTGATCCTACCACCCTCTCTAATCTTCGCCCTATTTCCCTTCTCCCTTGCCTAAGTAAGATCGCGGAAAAACTGGTCAATTCACAACTTACGACTTACCTGGAAGGAGCTAACATTCTACACCCAAACCAATCAGGGTTCAGATCGCAGCACTCGACTGAATCTGCCCTTCTGTTGACGGCCGAATCCCTAAAAGCTGCCCTGGACCAGGGAAAACACGCTGTGTTGGTTCTTTTGGACCTATCAGCGGCTTTCGACACGGTCTCACATGAGATTCTCCTAGACCAGAGGTCTTCAATCTGTGGGGCGTGACCCCCATGGGGGCCGTGGAGTCATGGGAAGGGGGTCGTGCATTCCCGGACCTCACTTCTGGCAGGATTCTTGAAAAAAAAAAACGTCCCTGGACAGTTCATAATGAGATTAAAGTTTTAAAAGCTGTAATGCCATTCTTGGAGTGTTTACTTGTGAAACCGGAGCTGATGCCTTCCAGGATGCCTGCTTGTCTGAATGGAACGGAAAGATGTGCTACCAGATAATCTGAAAATATAAAGGGCAATTTGCAGCTGTAAAGAATGTTTGGGAGCCGGTACTGGCTTTCATTGATCCAATCACTGGAAGTTTTGTGATGAGCTGTGAAGTGCGTGCTTCTAATTGTAAATATATCTACATAGTGCTTACTATCCCGAAGGAGGTGTTGAAGGCCAGTAAGGAGCAAGAAAAACAAGCATTTGCAATGCAATAGGTCTCGCACTTTAGAAACTTTGACCTATTGGTATTGTAAATGACAATGCCTTTTATTATTGCAGGTGTTTTGTAAACACATAAATAAATGGCATTGTCATTTACAATGCCAATAGGTCAAAATCTCTCAATTGTGAGACCTATTGCACTGCAAATGCTTGTTCTTCCAGTGGCCAAGTACAAAAAAATTAACGATTCTGGAATGTGGTCACTTTTTTTGGGAGTGCCCCGGCCTAATTATGATCCCAATCCCACACTGATGGCTCATGCTGGCCATATGCATTAATATTTGGGGACTGTTTTTCATCAGGTTCTAACCCAGAGAAAGAAAGAGAGAAAGGGGAGGACAATAGAAATCAGTGACAAATGGAGAAAATAAGCATGAAAAACAACCAGCAAAAGTGAGTTAAAGATACACGGAAAGAAGGGTGGTGGTAAAAAAAACAGGTAAATCAAGACTAGGATCCTTGGTGATCAGTAAGCACAGCATTCAGTATAGCACTAGCTGTGGGCTGCTAAGAAAAAATGTGGGCCGCTACTCTTATGTTTATTACAAATTAAGCGCTGGCCCAGTGTCCTAAACACAACAAATACGAGACAACGGACTGTGACTCTAAGTTGGCCATTGATTCCTGAGAGCCAAACTTGTTTAGCGTCAGTGCTTAATTTGAGCCGGTGGTTACCGGTGGGGAACATAGGCACTTATTTTTGGAGACCAGCACTTATTTTTCTGTATCAGATATTTACAAGTAAGAGAGGGAAAACACATAGATTGGGAAGACAGAGGGAAAAACCGGCAAGCAGTCACAAACAGAAAACACAAACCTGCAAGTGCGGTCTGTAAAAAAGGGGCGTGGAGTGTCTGTAGTTGCAGGTATTCGGTGCGCAAACGTTTAATTGCACCTGTTGTCGGCTTCTGAGCAGGGCTTCGGGCACCACTACTCATTCTTTCACAAATTAAGCACTGTCTAGCTGATGTATTGCCAGATGTACCTAACCGCTACCTCCATCTCCCCCGATTTTTGTTTGTATGTATTGCCAGATGTATCCATCTCTGTAGCAACAACTGACAGACACAATACATATCTCTTTTTTTGGGGTGATTTTTTATCTTGTGTGAGTGCAACGCTGTTTTGTATTTACTGTTTGAAAAGATTTCATGTGAAGAAAGTGCAGACGCTTGCTTTTGGTCCGAACAGAAAGTGCAAGGATTAGGCGTTGTGTACAACCAAACCCCTTTTCCTTTAAAGTGCGGGTGTTAATACACTCTCGGGGAAAGTGTGAAAATGCATGAGTTTTTCTCTTTTCTCTCCAGAGGCTGCGTCATGAACATTTCCTTTCCTGGTTCCTACATGCGAAATTGGTTGGGAAATTGTAAATGTAATTTTTTTTTATGTCTTTGCTGCTGTATATCCTCCGAACATGTGGTAAACTGTGCGGCATATGTACAAGCCCCTATCGCCACCACAACGTTACTTTTATCGACGCTGTGGTGGCGATAGGGGCTGCGCCTTATTTACAAGGCAGCGTTAAGCCACTAAACGTGGCCTTTTTTTCAAGGCAGCGTTAAGCCACTAAACGTGGCTTAACGCTGCCTTGTAATAAGGACCCTTTCACGCTATTGTACAATCTTCTAACATGGCAACAGGCTTCACAGAGAAACAAGGTAGGCTAACAAAAACAAGCTCTGTGAAGGAGAAGCACTTAGGAAGACGTGCAGCTGGGAGCAGTGAGGTGGGAGGGAACCAACCTGTGTATAAGGCTGCAATGCCCATACAGGAGGGGGAGGAGGGGCCATCACAGCTGTACAGTGTGATGGCCAACCAAAATGTTCTCTGATTGAAATCTCCGGAAAGGGAGCAAAGCACACAAAGGAGTGATATTTACAGAAATGCAGCTACACCAACCCAGCATTTCTGAATGCCACATATAACAACCAATGGCAATCGGTGGGTGTGCCAGAGCCAATAGAAGAGGATACAACACGTCATGCAGACAGTGCAAGCGCGTCGAGGCTGGATCTAAAAAGGAAAGCTGTGGTAGGGCAGGCAGGCTGGAAAAGAAATTGTGGTGAAATGTGTTGGAAGAATGGGAGTGTTTTATACCGAGAGAAGTGCCCAAACACCTTTTAATATGCATTACAGATTACTTCTGTAAACTGTCACTTACCTGGCAGGCACATTGCGAATTCCTATTCTGACTTTCCTGTAGCTAACTTTTTTAACAGCAGATCAGTAGCCCTGATGCATTTTATGGGAGCTGAAAATAAGTTAAAATGTTGGGGTACTTCAGTTTCATTTTCAAATTAATTTTCACAGAAAGTATCAATGTACTGAAAGACCTTACTAGAAAAGGTGTTTCTGAATGGACAACTGAGCTCTGAAGTGCATGCTTTTAATTGTAATTGTATTTACATAGCGCTTTCTATCCCATAGGAGGTGTTGAAGGGACAGTTATGCACAAAAATTACATTGCGTATGGTCTGGGTATTACTAAAATCTATATTTTGGAAGCACCACTTTATCGTAAAACAGTTTGCACTTTTTGTAGCACTTTATCTTATAATGTGTGTAATGCAAGTATAGTAATGATTTACATATTCACAGTGCTTTCTGTCACAGGCTGTGACCTAGTAGCACTAAAAATACACAAATCACTATTCTCCACTGCACCAACCAAGATTTAATTCTGTGGCTCTCTAGTTACACACAGACCGTTTATTAAGGTGGATTAACTACTAGAGGTTTAATAATGTACTATATTGCATTGCCCACTGAGTAGCACTTTTTTAATTTATTTTTAATTTAAGCTGACCCTTAATTTATTTGTAGCTACCTTTGGTGAAGGACCTAAAAAAACATACAGAATATTTAGTTTTTAGCCAAACCGATGACCCACCCAAGCACTTACACTCTCAAGGCCCTCCAGCTGCCCCGTAAACATGACTGAAATCAACAACAGCAGCAAACTGATATAACCAGTAGTCAGTTTTTGCTAAAATAGAAGAGTCTGTTTTCATAATGTTAAAAATAAAACCTTTTTAGAAAAACAGTGTGAAAGAAGAATAAGGGACAACTTCCTCCCCTGGAATTAAAGAAAGCATCCTACGTGGACCTTACAGTTCATCATTAACAACTGTAAATGGTATTTTTCAATGATGATGAATGATGTTCAGCAACCTCCAGTTCCAAGCAGCTGTAAAAGCCAAGCCACCAGCATCCCATGAAATATAGTATGGGTCTCCTCGGATGCCTTGCACTAAAGTTGCAGCCCATGCATTACAGCCATTATACCCAGGGCCACTGGGATTATGTTATTGTGCAACCGCAGCGATTGTCACATAATTATAGATTTCCCACATAGTCAGTCATCTGTCACATAAGCTGCTGATTGTAACAAAAAAATGTGTTTATAGCTCGACCAGTTCACTAGTTACTAAAAAGCAGCGACACGTGTTGCTGCGCAGTAAGGGCTATTTGTAAAGCTGGATTGGTCACCGTTTTGTTGCTTACAGCTATATTTGGGTGTTAAACTGGTATTTATAAGGTGCAAACACAGATTGACCGTCTCTCTGGAGAAAAACAAGCACACTCATCACTTTAGTTCAGAAAGGTGTTAAAATCCAAATAAGTTTTGCCAAAATATGTTATATTTGTGAAAAGGTATCATTGTGAATTTTTGGGTAGTTCTTTTTGGAGACTTTTTGTTTGAACTGTGTAGTAAGCCTCTGATATCAATCCACAGTCACCCACAAACCTTTGGTTTGCTAAACACTGTTTAATATTGTTTCCCCACCATAAAAATGATTTGCCATGGGAATTGGTGACGTTTATGGTTGTCCAGGATGGTTGTACCAGGTTCCAGAAATTTTTGTCAGGAGGGGGTCCTTACGCCTAAATATTTTGACAGGGGGGTCTCGGCATCAAAAAGTTTGAAGACCCCTGTCCTAGACCGTCTCGAAGCCTATGGAATTTTCCACCTTGCACTGGTCTGGTTAAGGTCCTTCCTCCAAAACCGAAGGCAAGTCATTACCCTTGGGCAATATCAGTCAGCAGAAAAACCTCTGCTCTCTGGGGTCCCACAAGGTTCCATCCTTAGCCCAGTTGTTTTCAATGCATATATGGCCACGCTAATCAGGTTAATTTCGTCCTTCAACATCGAGACTATATCATATGCTGATGATACTCATCTGGTATTGGTCCTAGACAAAAATACGACACTGGCTGAGGAAAACCTCTGCCACTGCCTCACAGCTGTCTTCCACTGGATGAAGACAAACCACCTGAGATGCTACTCTGAAAAAACAGAAATTATGCCACTAGGGAAGGGTAACAACTTCTGCCCCAGTCAATGGTGGCCAGCTGATACCCCCTCTCCCCCTAACACTGTAATTAAAAACCTGGGGGTCAGATTCGATTCTGCTTTGTCTTTCCATCAACAGGCACTATCCGTAGCTGGCACCTGCTTTCACTTAATCAAATCACTAAAAAAGTTTTTTGATCTACTCCCCTTTTCGACAAGGCAGACGGTTGCTACAGCCTTGATCACTTCTAGACTGGACTATTGCAACATCCTTTCTGCAGGAACTAATACATCAGTCCTTCATAAACTTCAGATGGTTCAACATGCTGCAGCAAGATTAGTACTCAAATGGCCCAGGAAATCCTCCGCATCATCTGCCCTTAAAACACTACACTGGCTTCCTGTTCACAAAAGAATATTGTTCAAACTTTTAATAATCACTTTTAGAAGCTTTCATTCCTCTGGCCCCCAGTATATTCGATCTAGATTTACCCACTACGTACCTTGCCGCACGCTCAGATCTTCAAACTCAAGTCTCTTAAAACCTCCAACCTTGTATCTCCAAAGGAGGGAAATCGATTGCAGTATGTAGTAACGAAGGTCCACGCAGGTATGTTATCTTAAGGTGATTTATTCAAGCAGGTAACAAGTAGTATAACAAGTAGATAAGTTATGAAGGAGAGCCCCACCAGGAGCAGCCTGTGTGCTGCTCAGCCCATGCCTAACTGTCACTTCACCTCTCTGTGTCCCAACATTCCGAGGCTCATCAGACTCCAACATTCTATTGTGATCAGATCACAGGCACTGGCTAAGCAGGTGGGTGGAAAATACATTACACTACATATGCAGGATACTACATATCCCTTTTCCTTCCAACAGAAGAACAAATGCAATATATGATAAAATATAATGTGTGAGAACAAGGGACAGAGAGCTAGGAAGGAACAACGGAGTGACAGAGAGAAAGTCAAGGAACAGAACAAGCAAAGCAGAGCAAGGAGATAGATGGGAGAAGACAAGGAGGAGAAGGTAAAGTGTAAGAAGCAAATAGAAAAAACCCATCCTCAACAACAGCGAAATAGAAAGTAAGAGACAGTGAGACGCAAGCGAGGAAGAAATAGCGAAGATACAGACGTACCCAATGCAACCCCTACGCACACCCACTGGCCAGGCAGGCAAGCAAGGAAAGAAGGACAGGGCACGACGGGAACAGAACAGAAGACATACCCAAGCACAAGGAGAAGAGAAGGAAGAGATTCCTCCTGAACAAGGAAGAACGAGAAGAACACTGCAGAAAGGGAAATACTGAAGACCCAAGAAGAATAACAGTGAAATGCGTATGGAACAGATTCCAAAGATGAAGAGGAAGTGAACATCAATAGGAAATCTGAACTGGAGAAAACAGAGAGGAAGCGAATGGACACAAACAGTATCACAATACTCCTCCCCATTTCCCACTGGATAATACAAATAAGAATTGAGTGTAATTATGCGTATATGAAACAGCAATGTAACAACATAGAAAATACAAAGGAAATACCAGCCAATGGGACTAAGACCCATGGCCGTCCTCTACTCCTAGGCAGGAGGGTGAGGAGCACTTGAATGGGACAAAAGCCCATGACATAGCAGGCGGTGTAAAGTCAACCCCCATGTAGAGGAAAAACAGTACTGCCCTGTAAAGATGGGACTGTAACCCTTAAGACGCCCTGTGTGAGGGTGACTGTGTAAATGTGAATGGGACTGTGACCCATGAGACGGTGCCCTGCATAAGGATACCTGTGTAAATGTAAATGTAAATGGGACTGTGACCCATAATGTGAAAACCCGTGAAAGGACAACCCCCGCGTAGATAAGTTTAGCAAGTAGATAAGTTATGAAGGAGAGCCCCACCAGGAGCAGCCTGTGTGCTGCTCAGCCCATGCCTAACTGTCACTTCACCTCTCTGTGTCTCAACATTCCGAGGCTCATCAGACTCCAACATTCTATTGTGATCAGATCACAGGCACTGGCTAAGCAGGTGGGTGGAAAATACATTACACTACATATGCAGGATACTACACAGTATTAGGCACAAAGGCTTGGAACCAACTCCCTTGTAACTTCCGACTCATCCAGTCAGAAACCAAGTCCCTTAAAACCTGGATTTTCACCTCTTCGGATGCCCGATGCAGAGCCCTGATCTAACTCTTTCAATCCTGTTCTTAGCTGCTGTTGCACTATACCTGCTACTCAATCATCTATAGCGCCATGATGCTCCTCGGAGTGACAGCTGCGCTCTATAAATACCACCTAACATAACATAACATGCCTGCCCTATGTGCTCATTGGAGAGGGACATGGGAGAGTATCTTCTGTACTGCCTATATTCACTTGCCTAGACAGTGAATAGTTTCTATTTATTGCCTGCTAGCCATGAACATTTTGAAGCCACTTTGAGAATACTTCAATCAGATACTAGTGGTCCCATTGTGTTTAGTGTGGCTAGGCTCCTTTTTTATCATGGTGCTTGAGAAGTCTGGAAATTAGAATACACCGTTAAGTACTTCAAAACTTGGAGGGGGTGTGGCCAAGCCAGCCATGATGGCGGACGTCTCTGCCTGAAGCTCCGTGTGCCAGCCCGACCATCGTCAACCATCCGCAATAGTGGGGCCGCACAGGAGGGCAAAACAGCGGTAGAAAACTCACCGATTCAGACAGTGCCCATACCACAGGCCAGGATTGGCGCCATAGAGGCAGAGATGGAGGGCAGCGAGGAGGAGCCTGCGCTCAACATGGGGGCACCAGACGAGCAGTAGCAGCCGCGACGGAAGAGGTGATGATCCGAGGCATCCCAACCAGCTGGAGTGGGCCCAGAAGCAGATGCACACACCCCCTGAAGCAGTAAGCACAATACTACACCGGACTAGGGAACCCTAGCCAGGCAGGAGAAGCTGACACCCGGAGCTCGACCCACAGACTGGGCCCAGTAATACCCGGGAAGAAGAGTCGAGCCGATGTGAAAGGGCAGAGAACGGCTGAGACGTGAGGTGGCACAGTGAGAGTCAATGGAGGATCCATAGAGACCCAATTGCTGTCGATGCCCCCCCCGAGACACACATAGGGCCCGATTCACAGAAGTAATCTGAGACAAAATCCTAAACTTACTACTTTTGGTGTTCACAGAAGGCATTTAGTAGTAGTAAAGTTAGGATTTTGTCTTAAGTCTGTCTTAAGTCTGTCTTAAGTCTATCTTAAGTCTATCTTAAGTCTGTCTTAAGTCTGTCTTAAGTCTGTCTTAAGTCTATCTTAAGTCTATCTTAAGTCTGTCTTAAGTCTGTCTTAAGTCTGTCCTAAGTTTGTCTTAAGTTTGTCTTAAGTCAAACTTAAGACAAAATCCTAACTTTACTACTACTAAATGCCTTCTGTGAATATCAAAAGTAGTAAGTTTAGGATTTTGTCTCAGATTAGTTCTGTGAATCGGCCCCATAGACATTTGCATGCAAGATCCAGCTGTAACTAGGCCCGGGGGAAGACCACGGCGGAAGCGTGCTGAGCCAGTATCCCGGAGACCGCCCTGGGGGCTGCGGACGATCGGGCCGGTGGAAGCAGCAGACACAGCCACGAACAGAGGTGAGCCCAAGGATTCTAGCAGGCAGTTCGGTGCCAGGCCTCGAGGCGCAGTGAGGGAGGTTGGGCCCCCCAGGGACGAGTGAAGAAGGGCGAGGCTGGGGCATGAACAAGTGGTGGGCAATCCCGCTTTCCTAGTACGCAGAGACAACTAGGCGAGAGACCCCCCTTGACGAAAGGGATTGCAACCATTGTTACTGGCAGGTACAAATACACACAACTCCTTCCTGGAGGTAAGGCGCCTCCTCCGCCAGAGGGAGATGCAATACTCCCAACTGTTCCTGGCACAACTCAAGATAATACACGAGGAGGTCACCACTTTATTCACAGACCTGACTGAGGCCTTCAACTGGCTGGAATTTCGCAAGCCAGACCACCCATGTACAGAGCCAGAGTGAAAGGCACGAGTACAGGAACCTCGGAGCAGGTGTCGCCACGGAAAAAAAGTCAAGCGAGGCCACACATCGCAGACCAATGGCTCCATGACGGGAGCTCCCAACCTGGAGCAAATAATCGCAGAAAGCAGGAGGGCCCTACAGGCGGCAGCAGACCTGGGTCCTGCCTCCCTTAAACTCAGATGGTGAGAGAGGTCCCCACATTTACATGTCGGAAGAAGGCTCTAGCGACACCTTCACCTCCCGAGCAGGTTCAGTAATCCCACTACTGGTGACTCCTCAAACTGCGGACACACTCTTCTGAAGGACAACTGTAGAACCTCTGACTCCCCTATCGTGCCTTCTTCTCACCCCTAGTCAACCTAGATAACTACAGCACACAACCATAAAGATAGAAACATAGCCCCTCCGGGCACTAGGTCCCACCAGACCTCCTAGCCCCCCATTGGCCCTCAACAACACTGGCGTGAGACACATACAGGTTGCCCCCACAATACACTAGTGCGAACGCACCATGTGAAGTATGGATGTACCGCCCATCGCAGTAGGTCCCCAGTATTGGAACTGCGTCGCACCACAGTTCTTATTCCTTCCCTTGCTCCTCCCTGACACCCTGACCCTTATCACACAGTGGGCCGGCATCATTGATCATAACAACAGGCTACATATAGGGTAAAGGCAAAATCCATGTAGCAATCCCTTTTGCGCCCCCATCCCTCCATCACCACTAAGACCCTCTTATGATCCCCACAGCAGATATTAATTTATTAATTTCCTTACCCTAAATGTTTGAGGAATGCACACAGCGTGAAAACGCTATGCTGTGTATTCCTGCATTAAGCGCAAACAATTGCGGGTGGCATTACTCTAAGAAACACATTTAACAACAGGGGAACTAGATAAACAGCGCAGGCACTGGCGGGGTACCTTCTGCACCACTACCTACTCCGCATATGCCCGAGGAGCACTAATTTGGCTCCGGCCCGGAGTCCCATTTCAGGAAATCCACAGCGAAATAGATTCAGAGGCGAGGTATGCACTTATAGAGGGACTCTTAGATGACCAACTGATATTAATAGGCAGCATTTACGCACCGAACACTGAGCAAGGGAAATTCTACGATTCCCTGTCAAGCGTCCTAGCCGAGTACACCACATCACCATGTATCCTGGGAGGGGATTACAATTGCATGCTCAACATATCCAAGGATAGATCTCGCCCACCCCTCCACCAACTCACAGGCAAGACACTTCAGCACCTGGGTAAACCATAGGTCACTGCTAGATGCCTGGAGATGTCAAAACCTGACGGTCAAACTTTATTCGTTTCACTCCGTCCCACATGATCTGCATGTACGTCTTGACCGCTTCCTATGCTCGCCAGTGGTTGCCCCCCTGATCCAACGGGCAGAATATCTGGGTCGGGTCCTATCCGACCATGATGCACATCTCATGACCCTCAGATGGAGACCCCCCTTACCCCGATTCTCACCTGGTGGCTACCACGCGATTGCCTCGAGGACCCAGTGTTCCACCATGAGCAGGAAAACAGCATACAAGGCTATTTTTCCAAAACGCTCATATGGCATCCTCCAGGTTGATAGAATGGGACGCCTTCAAAGTCATCACTAGAGCGGCCTGCATCCTGCAGATTGCAGGGGTCCGCATAACCCTAGAACATAACATGCAAGCAACAGAGCATAAATTGGCAGCTCTAACCAAAGCCGCGGACAGGTGCAGGTAAACGTATTCCTGCATGATAGTCAGTAAATCAAATACTACGAAGTACATTATAATTTAAAAAAGAGTGCACCTAAGCAGCTACTAGACAATGATCACACAATTAAAAAGAAACAAGTTCATATAAAGGAATTAAAAATGCAAATATCAAGGTTTTGGAATATTATTCAATAATTGTTGAATTTGCATTGGCTGGTAGCCACCTAATACATGGAAATTCAAGACATACTTCACTCACAAAGTCAAAGTACTAGATGAGTCTGTGGGCATTGTTATATAAACCAAATTACAAATTGAATTACATCCAAGAAAAAGTTCCAGAAGAAATAAAGAAAAATTATGCCAGCACCTTGGAGTTGCTCATAACAAAGAGAACAAGGGGGTGGGGGTGGCCAACCGTTGAGGTACATGGCCGCTTCTTGAAGCGGCTCTGAACGAGCGCACCCGTTCCGCCATAAATCCACTCAGTAATCCGCAATAACTTTGGGCAATGACTCCAGATTCGTGTTCCTGACCATCGCGGGAATCGATCGAGCCGCGACACCACCAATTCTAGCTGGCGGTGCCAGAGATCGGCTCGACGTCGCACTCAGCCTGCTGTGGCGGTGCTCGTAGTGGAGGAGGGGCGAGTGAGCCCCGGTCACTGGCGGCATTGCATCACCAGGCCGCCGACCCCCGTGTGCGCTGCTATGCCCGCGCCCACCCGCCGCATTGAGACATCGTAGAGGGCCGGCCGGTGGCTCCTGAACGCCCTCTGAGTGGTCAGCTGCTTGCCTGGGAGGAGCGTCGACATCGCGAGGCCCGGCAGCCGATCGGGCCTAAGCCTTGCTGGTCAGTGGCACTGGGAGTGGCTCGCGCCCCGGCGGCGGACGCCCCGCACCTCTTTCACCCAGCACTGGGTCTGGTCGATCCCCCCCCTCCCCGAGGCCGCTGAAGCTGTGGTTGTCTGCTGCAGAGGCCTGCCGGGAGACCTGGTGAGTGAGGAGCCTGGGTAGCAGCATCAACAGAGCTGCCGGGGGAGTGATGTCTCGGGGGCTCACAAATCGACCCCGCAGTGACTACGTCATCATTGTGCCGAGCTTGGTGGCCGAAGTAGCCTGTTTCCGCCCGGACTCCTTGTGGTGGTGGGTCCGATCGGATTTCAGGCCCTCACTGTTGCTGGACCTTGCCTCTTGCCATTGTGGCCCCCTCACTGCCTACCAGCAGCATTGCGTCATTGCTCTCCCCCCTCAGCAATTAGTGAACTCTGCCCCTGGCCTGGTGGTCAACTACTTGCTCAGCACCTGCGCAGGTTTGCTACTTGTGTCACTGGGCCTGGGCTTTACGCGTCGAGGGGTGTTTGAAACTCTGTCTCCCTCTGAACTTTGGGTATTCTCCCCCTGGACACCGCTAGCATAATCCCCCTCAGGCAGTGTTGCCCGGCTGGGGCATCAAGCGCGGGCTAGTTCTCAGACCCCTGGTGTTGCAGTTAGGGGTCAGGCGTGGGGGTGCCGCTGTGGCCGGAGGACACTGTGGGCTCTGTTGCACGGCCACATACTCGAACTACATAGTCTGACTGTCTCATGCCCTGCTGTATACGGGCCATCTGGTGCAGCAGTGCTTGGTCACTTGTTATCATCAACAGCCCTGTGGGAGGTGTCCCATTGTGCTTCCTGGCGCAACAAGATAATCGTGGAGTGCCTGTGTGCTACTTGTCTCTCTACTCGCTTCCTGCCTGGAGCGCTCTGGACATGGCTGGGGGACGCAGCTCCAAGGCCTCGACGCAGGCCAAGCTAGACAAGTACGCCTATGATAAGGGCCCTGGCGTGGACCAGAAGGGGGCAGATGCCCAATCGGAGAAGCAACAGTCGGAGGAGGGGGCGAAGGAACCAACGTTACAAGATATCCTCACCGCTATTACCACAGTTCGTACGTCGCTGGAGTCACGGATTGACTCCATATCCTCAGAGGTGTCCCTCATCAGAGCAGATATGCGCTCCATGAACACTAGATTGAAAGATGTGGAAATTAAAGCAAGTTCGTTGGTCACCGACACTTCTGACCTGCAGCGAAGGGTGGACTATCTTCAAACTCTTACAACGAAACTGGAGGCGCAGCTGGATGAGTATGAAGGGCGCTCCAGGCGCAACAACGTCCGTATACTTGGGGTTCCGGAAAAAGCAGAGGAGCCAGCAGCGGACCTATTTGTCGAGGAGCTTGTCACTACTTACCTGAAACTGACTAGGTTGTCTAACTTTTTTTCCGCTGAGAGGGCGCACCGCGTGCCGGGGGGTAGGCCAAAGCCCGGAGCCCCCCCCGCGGCCTATAATCACTAGGATTTTCAACTATAGGGACAGAGATGTTATCCTGCAGGCCGCTAGAGTCGCGCCCCCACTCGAAATCCAGAATAGCACTGTAACCTTCTTTCCAGACTTTACCCTCAAGCTCCAACGACAGCGGCATAGTTTCTTGGACGTCAAACGTGAGCTCAGAGAGAAAAACATCAAATACGCCATGCTGTTTCCAGCCAAGTTGAGGGTGGAGTCGGACGGGAAGGCCTGGTTCTTTGCTACCCCCGAGGAAGCATGGGACTGGCTTGACGGCTGGCACGTGGCAGGACGAGGGAACAATCGTACTCAAAAGCCTGGTAAGGGCCGGGCCCAGGACGAAACAGAAGGGGGCGCCTCGTTGGGCAGACAGGTTGCAGCAACGGGTGGCGTTGGATAGCTGGTCTGTATCTTAATCCTCTTGTGTGTTGGCCCCTCCTCATCGGCCAGTTGGACCGTGCAATTATTGGGTTGTCTCAGTGGCAGACCTCGCTACGAGGCTATGTGTGTGGGACTGTCTAGTAAAGGATTTGACCGTTAACTAATGTATAGCACGATGTAATCAGGACTACGGTTCCTTTTGTTTTATTGTTTAATCGCTCGCCCATTAGGTACGGAGCGGGTGCCCGGTTGAGTACACGCACCTTCTAGTTTAAGGGATGGGCGAAAGGCACTCTGCAAGTTTGGGGTGGCGGGAGGTTCTGATTCCGCCAAGCAGGGAGGCAGGGAGGGGGGTCGAGTTTGAAATGTTGGGAGGGGTGGGTAACCGTGCACTATATCTTTCCGTTAAGAACTGTAATCAGTGTGATCCTCTTGGGTTCCTTTTAGTGCAGGGTGGGGAGGGAGGGGATGTTTTAAGTTGGTTAGTTTTATGTTGTACTGGTATGACACTCTTGATATTATTTGAGAATTGGCAACTACCGAAATATGCATTTTGTATTGTTGTCTTAGCGGGCAATGGACTCACGGGCTTGTTCTATCACATTGACTTCCGGGGGGGGGGCCTACGGCTTTATATCTACACCCTTAAGTCATGACTGGAGTAGCATCTAGGAAAGCGCTCAAACTGCTGTCATGGAATGTGAACGGGCTGGGGGATAAAATCAAACGTGGTATAGTGCTCCAATTTTTAAAGCAAAAGAAACAATTGATGGACAGAATGCTGGACAATGCAAACATTCACCCCCAGTCACAAGGATCTGGGTTAAATCCATCATTCTTTTGCTCACCACACCACCCCAGTTTGGACCCAGCCATATGCAAATCAGTCTTGACCCTGTTCCTTGTGGGAACAGTCCAGCCCGAACTGCCAAGCCAGGTCCTCCCTGGACCAGAAACAAGCATCCTGGGACCGGTTTCAGGGCATCACCCTTCTACAGCCAGGCTAGTTTGAATCCAGTGGTGTAGTGAGCACGGGACCCACGTCTGGGCATACCCTTCCCACTTAGGGCGACAAATGCAAAAGAAACAATTGATGGACGGTATGCTGGACAATGCAAACATTCACCCCCAGTCACAAGGATCTGGGTGAAATCCATCATTCTTTTGCTCACCACACCACCCCAGTTTGGACCCAGCCATATGCAAATAAGTCTTGACCCTGTTCCTTGTGGGAACAGTCCAGCCCGAACTGCCAAGCCAGGTCCTCTCTGGACCGGAAACAAGCCTTCTGGTTTGCATTGTCAGCATTCCGTCCATCAATTGTTTGCTGTAACACTTTTCGCCCTAAGTGGGATAGGTATGCCCAGACGTGGGTCCCTTGCTCACTGTGTCACTGGATTCAAGCTAGCCTGGCTGAAGAAGGGTGACATACCCTGAAACCGGTCCCAGGATGCTTGTTTCCGGTCCAGGGAGGACCGGGCCTGGCAGTTCGAACTGGACTGTTCCCATGGGGCACAGGGTCAAGACTGATTTGCATATGGCTGGGACCAAACTGGGGTGGCATAGTGGGCAAAAGAACGATGGATTTAACCCAGATCTTTTGACTGGGGGAGAATGTTTGCATTGTCAGCATTCCGTCCATCAATTGTTTGCTGTAACACTTTTCGCCCTAAGTGGGATGGGTATGCCCAGACGTGGGTCCCTTGCTCACTGTGCCACTGGATTCAAGCTAGCCTGGCTGAAGAATGGTGACATACCCTGAAACCGGTCCCAGGATGCTTGTTTCCGGTCCAGGGAGGACCTGGCCTGGCAGTTCGGTCTGGACTGTTCCAATGGGGCACAGGGTCAAGACTGATTTGCATATGGCTGGGTCCAAACTGGGGTGGCGTAGTGGGCAAAAGAATGATGGATTTAACCCAGATCTTTTGACTGGGGGAGAATGTTTGCATTGTTAGCATTCCATCCATCAATTGTTTGCTGTAACCAATTTTTAAAGCGTCATTCCCCCGACGTGATCCTATTACAGGAGACGCACCTGCTTGGAAATGCCTGTGGGGCTATGTCGAGATGGGGATTCAAGCTGGTGGCACATTCAGCCTTTGGGTCTGGTTCCCGGGGTGTGGGTATAATGGTAAGGAAATCGTTCCCTATGGCGATAGATCTTGTTCGCAAGGATAGTCTAGGCAGGTTTGTAGCCATTTCTGGGAGGGGAGTAAACTGAATCTCCTTTCTGTATATGTGCCGCCGGGCCTCCACACCCAGGCATTTGCGGACCTCAGAAATCTCCTCTTGGGGTTGCCGGAGGGTAGAGTCCTGATCGGCGGCGACTTCAACTCTATTGTTTCTGACTCCCTAGATCGTTGGCCTCGGAGGGCCCTGCCCCCCTCCCGACTGCAGATTCACAGTTTCCTGGGAGCACTGGGTCTGGTAGATATCTGGCGGAAACTACATCCCGTTGAGCAACAATATACATTCTATTCAGGCGCGCATCATAGTATGTCTCGCATAGACTATGTCCTTACGTTAGCACACCAGATTGACAGTGTTAAAGAAATTCAGCACTTGGCTAGGGGTATTTCCGACCACTCGCCTATACTGTGTCGCCTGGAGATGGGGGAGCCAATTATAGGCCGGACGGCCCTGATTAACCCCTGGTACCTTAAAATTCCAGATTAGCGACAAAATCCTGGGCGATTCTGACCTGTATTTTCAGGAGAACGAGGGGTCAGTTGACTCATCAGTAACGCTATTGGAGGCCTACAAGACCGTCATTCGGGGGGTGGCCCTGGCACAAATCGTGGGCTTGAGGAGGGAAAGACGCGTGGATATGACCCGCTTGGAGGGGGACATTGTACGGTTAGAAGGGGCACTTAGCGGGCAACACTCGGAGGAGACACAACAAGACTTGAAAATCAAAATCAACGAATATACTGACTTAGCGACTGAGGCCGCCAAATCACACCACAGAGTAACCCTCAGTAGGATCTACGACGTAGGTGATAAAGCCGGCAAATTGCTTGCGTGGCTGGACCGTAGAGATCAGGCCCACCGAGTGGTGGTTGAAATAGAAACGGACAGCGGCGCCCATCTTACCTCCCTGCAAGACATCGCCAATGCTTTCGGCCACTATTATCAGACCCTCTACACATCCCAATCCCCACACATGGAGGAGGAGGCATCCTCCTTTCTGCAGGATATTTCACTACCATCACTTACTGAAGACGAGCGCCTTGACCTCGATCTCGACATCACTGAGACGGAGGTTAAGAAAGCCATCTACGATTTGCGGGGGGGAAAGCTTCGGGCCCCAACGGCCTTCCTATCGAATTGTTCAAACTCACCTCGGGTAAGATTACTCCTTATCTCACCAACATGTTCCTTGAGAGTAAAGAGGCGGGGCTACTACCTGTCGACCAGAGACTAGCAACTATTCTAGTTATCCATAAGGAGGGTAAGCCGAGTAATAAATGCTCCTCCTGTAGACCGATCTCCCTTCTCAATGGCGAAGCTAAAGTCCTGGCGAAAGTCCTTGCCTCTCGCTTACTGACGGTCATTGCCCGTCTGGTTCATCCGGATCAGTCGAGATTTATGCCCGCTAGGAACACCTCCCTTAATTTGCGCAGACTCCCTGGTGTGCTGAGCCGAGCTGCTACTATTCTTGAAGACGCAGTAGTGGTTTCTCTTGACGCGGACGCGGCATTTGACACCATTGAGTGGTCCTACATGTTCACAGTGCTCCACAAACTTGGTCTGGGCCCTGAATACATTAAATGGGTTTGTCTCCTCTACCGGCAACCACTGGCCCAAATAATGGTCAACAATAGGAAATCTTCCACTTTTGTACTTGGTAGGGGCACCAGGCAGGGCTGCCCCTTGTCTCCGCTTCTTTTCGCCTTGACCCTGGAGCCACTGGCAATGTGGGTCCGCAGGGACCCTATTGTCAGGGGGCTCAAGTGGACCCTTGGCTGGGAAGACTGCATCTTGTTATACGCGGACGATATCCTGCTCTATCTTGCTTTGCCACCACATCCCTAAATAGGGTCCTGAATATTTTTCGGGTGTTTGGCAGCTTTGCCAGATATAAAATTAACTGGACCAAGTCGGTGCTTTATGTTCTCAGCGGAGCAATGCCTCGGCTTCCCGGTGGGTTCCAACTAGTTGAGGCTACAGATGGCTTTAAATACCTGGGGATCTGGGTCTCTAGGGACCCATGCAGGTTTTATGAGCGCAATCTCCTACCACCCCTGCAGCGCCTCAAATCTGACGTCCGACACTGGAAAGCGCTCCCTCTTTCTCTCTTGGGGCATGCGGCCCTTTTTAAGATGATGTCTCTCCCGAGATTCCTATATGCTTTGCAGAACACTCCCCACTATGTTGACTCTTCATACTTCAAGGAAATAGATGGTCTCCTATGTGATCTACTCTGGGAGGGTAAACCCCCCCCCGGATTGCTACATATAAGCTCACTCTGGGGTGGTTTGACGGAGGAATTGGACTGCCAGACATTAGGAGATATTACTGGGCTTCACACCTTGCTGCTATCAACCAGTGCACGTATCGACCGCAGGGTGATCCTGCTTTTCAGATCGACAGGTGGCTGCTGCTGGGCGGGAGTTTTGAAGGGGCCTTGTATGTGCGCTCGTTGAGGCCTGCCTTGACTGGCCCCATCGGACATGCGGTGCAAGTGTGGAAAGCAGCCACAAGGTGCCTGGGGTGGAAGGGTAGGATTACACAGGCTACACCACTCTGGCACAACGAGCAGTTGGGTAGACTTATCCACTCGAAGGGATTCGACCGTTGGGACCTTATCGGAATATCCAAGGTGGGGGACATGTGGAAGTCAGGCGATATCATTCCATTTACACAGTTGCAACAGGAATTTGAGCTGGCGGACTCTGAGTATTTTCGGTATCTGCAGATTAGACATGCTTTGCTCACCGTGCTCCCCAGAGGCGAGTCACTACCCGAGTCCTCCCCACTCGAGGATAGGGTGCTAGATGGGTATTTGCCATCTCATTGATTTATAGGAAATTGATCAATAACATGTCCGATCCTCTGGTTCAGCTAAGGGCAAAATGGGACCATGATGTAGCAGGTTTGGACGACGAGGAGTGGTTGGCAGCTGTGGCCTCTCCTTGTGAGGTAGCCATTCCCTCTAGGCTCCGGCTAATTCAGCTAAAGATCCTGCATAGGTCCTACCTGTCTGGTCCACTACTTGTTCGAATGGGGTACAGGGAAGATGGCGGCTGCTCCAGACAATGTGGGCAGGAAGGTACCTTTGTTCATACACTCTGGGAATGCACTGTTATTCAGAGGCATTGGGCGGCAGTGGTGGGACTCATGGAGGAGGTGTTGGGGCAGCGGTTCGACTGCAACATCAAGTTAGCTATCCTGAATGTATGGGGCCCAACTGACCTAAACTCCAAAGAACGAATATGGGTAACTTTAGGACTGATGGTGGCAAAGCGTAACATTGCAAGATTGTGGAGGGCCCAGACCCCGCCTACGATAGGGGACTGGAGTAAAGACATGGATTGGTGCATGGTCACAGAAAAAAAACGTGTATGAAGCTAGGGGGTGCCCTGCCAAGTGGACTTTGATATGGGACAAATGGAATCCTTATAGAGGCGGCCTATGTGAGCCCCCGAGGATGACGACAGAATCTGTCATCCAAGATCTTAATATGTCATAACTGAGAATTTTGTGCTGTTGTTTTGCTACTATCTTGCCGGTGATACCCTTGTACCACACTTTGTTGCCATTATATGTGTCATATGCCATTTTTGTATGTCATGCCTTGATTTCAATAAAAAGTATTGTTAAACAAAGAGAACAAGTTTTCCAGAAATCAGAATGAAACCTTATATTAGGAAACAAAAGACAATATTTAAAATGTTGATATTCCATTCCAGAGAAAATCTATGGAAAAAAGATACAGAAATTCTTAGAGAACGTTTTGGCTATTGTGGGAAAATGCCCTTTTATGCGTGGTCACCCCCACTTTTTGCTAGATTTCCTAGCTAGGTTTTGGACTCTGCACACTGGGAAACTGTGTCCAGTGTATGTGCTCTAACCCCTAAAAACATGACCAATTGTTATACTCCTAATTGGCATATTTAACTTACCTATAAGTCCCTATTTTATGGTACAAGAAGTACCCAGGGCGTGCAAGTTAAATGCCACTCTTGGGCTGCAGTACATATTGTGCCACCATTAAGAGTAGCAATGTGAAGCCATCAGTAACATGGTTTTAAACTGCAAATTCAACCTGTCAAAATATTCCCTTTTGACAGGCCTAATCCCTCCTTTTAAATATAGTAAGCCCCCCATAAGTAGGCCTTAAATGCCCATTGAGGCAGGGTGCATGATATTTCAAAGTAGGACATGTAAATTTTAATGTTAAACATGTCCTTACAGTGACAATGCCCTAAAAGCTATTTTCAATCTAGCAGGGTTCCATACGGAAGTAGTGGGATACTTTATTAAGGTTAATAAAGTTATCACCACCTAGAAGCCAGATAAAAAGTTCATTCTTTTAAAAAGTTACCCTTAGCCTAGCTAAAGTGTCTAGAGGCGCATTTGCCTGAGCTTTCAGCTGTCACCCAGGAGCTGACTATCACCTTGATTAGGTGTGAATTGGCTGCAGAGCTGAGACATAGGTCTGGGATGTGAGTAGGGGCCTGTTCCTCTGAGAGGAGGACCATCTGCGCCGTGCCAAGAACTTAACTATCTTCATAGGGGCCTGCTCTTTCACAGGCAGACGCAGATCACATCTGAGCCTGCTCCCTCTATTGTCGTCCTAGCCAGCCAGGCACCAATCCGAGTGGAGAGGAGCTGCCGCCAAAACCAGTTTTGAGTGACCACAGTGGAGGGATTGCTTATTTCCCTGGCCACACCTCTAGGATAGGCACAGGAGCTCTGCACAAGGGAGGAGAGGCTCTGCCATCTTGGTTTTAGGGGCACTGTGTGATTGTTTGCAGTGAGGCACACAGGAACTGCTGCAAAAATGGGTAGGGTTAACCCAGGAAAATGTTTCCTTATTGGCTAGGAAGGGGACTGGAGTCACCCCCACCCCCAGGCTAGTGCCAAGCATAATGTGGCCCCCCTTTGCACCGTGTCCAGAACACTATTAGATGTGGAAGACAGATGAAGGACTGTACCTGATGTTGTGACCTGCGGGCCAATCCCAACAACTGTACCTGCTCTCACTTATACCCAGAACTACAAGTTTCCACAAGGCCGCTTCATCTCCAACCCTCAATGCTGCCATCAACTAGCACTCGCATGCCTCCAAAGACTGCCAAGGTGCAGAAATACGAACTTCTCCCACCTTCTTCGCCATCCTCCTGCAACTCGTCACCGTTGATCCCCTTCTTCACCTCCCACCTGTTGCTGTTGATGCAGATGAACCCACTGAAAACCCTTCAACATCCAGGACTGTGTCTAAGAAAGAAGGTAACTCTGACTGGGCTGAACCGAGTCATTGTACCTGACCAGTGGATGGCCTTATCTTTGACTTTCCCCTGATGTAGCGTGACCAGTTGCTTGTGGTTGGCGCTTTTCACTTTTTGGTGCTATTTTTATTTAAATCTTTAAAAATTCATCAATCTAGTTCCCCTTATTAGATTTTTGTTGTTTTTGTGTCATGTTGGTCATTAAAATATCCTCTATTTAATAAATTGGATTGGAATATTTACTGTGTTGTATTTATGACTTTTTAACCGATGTGGTGCTACTAAATGCTTTATACATTTTCTTAAATTAAGCTTGTCTGTTTTTACTGTGCCATGGCTACTAGGGGTTGCCCGAGGGATTAAAATACTGAAACCTTTACTGGACCTAACAAGAATAGTACCATTATTACTTCAACTCTGTAGCCACACTACATTAACAATAACTCTCCACTCTACCATGCACTCTATTCTCACAAACGATGTGTTTTGTGATGTCATAACTATTATTGTGAATACCATTATTTTAAATGGTATAAGGGATATATTCAGGCGTGTTGAATTTAATAAAATATCTACTTGTCCATGGGGCAGGTTGCTTCATAAATCTACTTGTCCTGTAACAAAATCCACTTGTCCCTTTCGTGCTATGTAATGCGGCGACAAATTATAGCAGCAATCTCATTATATAAGAGCTCTGATATAGCCTCTCTGACTATGCCATGGCTCCTTCCATAGAGGGTTTGAATACTAGCAATCCCCTTATGTTGCCACGTTTCTGCAGATCTACATACTGGGGCTGAAGGTAATGGTAAGCAATAGTTCCAGGGTTGGAATTCCCTTTTGAGTCTGTGCAAACCTACCAACTTGCATGATTTAAGGGTTTTCACCAACTCTTCTCTAATCTTTTCCCATACTGAGAAAAGTTGGAAATTTACTCCTGACAATGGCAGACATAAAACTTCTTCCAGGGTTGGGAAAAAATTGGTTGGAGGGAAAGTGAACTTGCAAACAGTCAGGGGCAGATTTACAAGGAACTCACGCATCTGCATAGATGCGTCAGTTTCTCTGCGCCAGCGGCAAATGTCCTTGCGCCTCCATGGCACAAGGATTAACAGATGAGTCAGAAATTCTGACGCATCTGTTGGCCCAAAAGTGACGCATTGCTGGAGTTGCTCATGAAAGTGACGTAAGTCCAGCAATGCGCCACAACAGATAGGTGAGTCCCATTCCAAAAGCCCTGCGTCATTCCTTACGCCTGGTGTAGGGATTTTGACGCAGTGAAGGCGTAGAATGACGCAGTGAAATGTTGTAAATTTCACTGCGTCAGTTCTACATGGGTTTTTGCGTTGGAACGCCCACCCTGCATACATTATACCTGATTCAGGTATAATGTGACACAGGGCTTTACAACGTGACGCATCTCCCTAGATGCGTCACATTGTAAATTGGCCACATTGTTTGCACCACCGTTGTGTCAAAAACAGTGATGCAATGGTGGCGTAAGGAGGCGCAAGTGGCTTGTAAATCTGCCCCTCAGATTTTCGCATGAGCAAATCTACACCTGCATATTTGCTCATGCTAAAATGCAGTTCACAAATATTTTTTAGAAATGCTATTTCTTGGCCTACTGCTGTAAAATCTTGTGAATTCACAAAATCTGTATATCTACACTTAATGCAAGGAGATGGATGCACTTTTGAAACTTTATTTAATAATTGGGCCCCTAATTAGGTCTGGTATTAACGATGACCTTTTGTGTTTATTAAAATTCTGTCTTTCTCTCTCTCTCTCTCTCTCTCTGTCTATCGGCTAGCTTCACTGTGAGTGACAGCATTCTGTTATTTCACAAGGAGCATATCGACCAACAGTTGTTTTGTTCAGTGGCAGGAACTACTGTGGCAATGTGTGCTTTTTGAGACCAAAAACAATTTTTTGCTTTTGACAGTGTTTGTTATAATGGTGCAGGCCCGGCAGCTCCCACACCAATAAGGTTTTACAAAAACCATGCCAAAACAAGTCACGCATTGACCAAACCAAAAGGCTGACCAACAATATCTGACCTACTGGCTTTATCAATGCTTGTTTATTTTTATGTTTCCCATGATCTTATTATAACTGATTACACTGATTTTCCATTAGAAATATTTTTGGGAAATACTAGCATACACCAACACATTTTACTAAATGATGCTGCAAAGAAATGGTACCTAAAATTTTACAGTAGTTTAGCGAAATGTTTTTGCATTTTTTTGTGAACTTTTTATTTTGAAAGCAAGGAATCATCAATTTTGCTTTCAAGCTTCTGGAAATATTTGCATCTAATCAGAGAGCATTATGGGAGCATTACACATAGCCTCATATTGCTAAACATTGAAAAAGTGTGTACACATTTTTATACTCGAACCACTGTCAGTAGTGCAGTCTGAGCTTGCAACATTTACTTGGAGTGCTCACCCTAATAATAAAGGCTTTGCATTAATGAACCATAAATACAAGTTTGTACAACATTTACACATGGGTGTAAATATTACCTTAACTGCAGTCAATGCCTTTTTCTGATCCAAAATGTGGTCCTGTAAGCTGGCAGTCAAAGGGTTGGTGCTTTAGGGGTTTGGACCTACTTGTCCCAAGGACAAAATACACATGAAAACTTGTTGCAATTGACCCCAAACAATATGTCCCAGGCAGCAGGCTATGGGAATTCCACATCCCTGTATAATATAAAAGGGTATAAGCAGTGCACAGACAAGGCACAAGTTATAGCTAATTTAGTTTCTCTACTGAGTTGAATACACTGAGTATGGAGATGCACAAGTTATAATTAGTTGAAGGTTTTGGGTAAATTATTAATGAAAGGTGTAAGTAGAAGTTGTCAATTTATAATTTTTGGGTAGTTTGTTTGGTTTGTAGTTAAAAAATAAATAACTTTATATCAATTTAAAGGTGGTGCATAATGTATACATTGAAGGTATAACTATAACTTTAGAACGTGTAATATACGTGTATTTAAAGGTTGTTTTGTATAGCAAGAATAAATGAAGTTTTCCTAAGAATAACAACAGTTTAACCTTTGGTTTTTTCTTTGAATTTCAGTGGTTTTTTATTTTTAATAAAAATGTGTTCCAAATCGTAGAGTTTACTGTCATCAAATGCAGTGTCATTAAATGGAGTGTGGTGCAATAGAGTGGAGGAGACCATTGTACAGTGTACTGTCATTGACTGTACTGTCAAAGAGTGGAGTGTGTTACAGTGGAGTGGCCTACAGTGGAATGGGTGTACAGTGGAGTGTTGTAGAGTGGCATGGCATAGAGTGGAGTGTTGCAGAGTGGAGTACGGCACAGTGGAGTGGAGTAGAGTGCAGTGGAGTAGAGTCCGCGGAAGTGTCGCAGAGTAGATTAGAGTGTAGTGGAGTACATTGGAGTGGTGTAGCGGACAATGGAGTAAATTATTATATAGCGCATTAGCATGTTGTATAGTATAGTGTCGTTGAGTGTACTAGAGTGGACTGACGTAGTGTAGAGTTGAGTAAAGTGTTATAAATTGGAGTGGTATCTTGTACAGTACAGTGCACTGGTGTGTTGTAGAGTGTTGGAAAGTGTCATAGAGTAGTAGAGTGTTGTACACTGGGGTGTAGGGGCATATAGTGGAGTACAGTGTTGTATAGTGGCACACACTGTACAAGAGTCTTGTAGAGTGGATTTGCATAGAGTGGAATAGAGTGTGGTATAGTGGGGTGGTGTAGAGTGGAATGCTGTAGAGTACCATTGAGTGGGGTAAAGTGTTGTGCAGTTGTATAGTGGAGTCCAGTGGAGTGGTGTAGCATAGAGTGGAGTAGCGTGTTCTACAGTAGAGGGGCATGGAGTCGAGTACAGTGGAATGGCGTGGTATACATTGAAGTGCTGTAAAGTGGATTGGCATGTGGCACAGTGAAAGGGTGTGTTGTAGAGTGTTGGAAAGTGTCGTAGAGTGGAGCAGAGTATAGTGTCACAGAGAGGATGAAAGTGTTATATAGTGGAGTAGAGCACAGTGAGGTGCAGTATGATAGAGTTGAGTGTGATAGACTGTTATAAAGTTGAGTGGCATAGAGTAGTGCATAGTAGAGTGGCATAGAGTGCAGTAGTGGAGTACAGTGGAGTACTGTCTCATAGAGTAGAGTATATTAATTGGGGTGGTGCAGCGTAGAGGGAGATGCGTAGAGTGATGTAGAGTGGAGTACAGTGTCGCAAAGTGCTATAGAGCAAAGTAGAGTGCTGCACACTGGTATTGACAGGACTACATTGTTGTACAGTGCAGTGCTGCACTGTAGAGTATAGTGTAGTACAGTGGAGGATGTAGGCTGTTGCTGAATGGAGTATGGTGTTGTTGAGCGGAGCACAATGGAGTGGCATGGAGTGTAGTTTGGAAGAGTGGAGAGGCATAGAATAGAGTAGCGTACAGTGGAGTGGCGAAGAGTGGAGTGGGGTAGAGTGGAGTGGAGTTATGTACAGTGGAATAGCATAGAGTATAGTGTCGTAGTGTGGAGTGGTGTACAGTGGAGTGACATTGACTGCAGTGGTGTACAGAGGAGGGGCTAACAGTGGAATAGCGTACAGTGGGGTGCTGAAGAGTAGAGTGCCTACGGTGAAGCCGCATAGAGTGGAGTGCGGTACAGTGTACTGGCATACGGTAGAGTGGTGTAGAGTGAAGTGTCGTATAGTGGATAAACATTCAGTGGAGTGGCATAGAGTGGAGTCGCATAAAGTGCAGTGCTGTTGAGTGGAGTGGGGTAGAGTGGAGTATCATACAGTAGAACAGTGTGCAGTTGAGTGGCGTACAGAAGAGTGGCTTGTACTGGAGTGGAGTAGATTGGAATGGCGTACAGTGTAGTGGTGTTGAGTGCAGTGGCGAATTGTGGAGTGATGTAGAGTGGAGAGGGGTACAGTGGAGTAGAATGCAGTGTAATAGCTCATAGTGAAGTGGTGTACACTGGAGTGGCATAGAGTTGAATAGCGTAGAGTTGAGTGGCGTAGAGTGTAGTTGCGTACAGTGAAATAGTGTATTGTAGAGTGGCATAGAGTGGAGTGGCTTACAGCGGAGTGGTGTACAGTGGAATAGCATACAGTGGAGTGTTGTAGAGTGGAGCGGGGTAGAGTGTAGTGGGGTAGACTAGTGGCATACAGTTTAATAGTGTACTGCGGAGTGGTGTACAGTGAAGTGTTGGAGAGAGGAATGGCATACATTGGAATAGCGTACAGTAGAGTGGGGTAGAGTGAAGTGCTGCATACTGGAATAGCATAGAGTGTAGTAGCAAAGAGTGTAGTGATGTACAGTGTTGTGGTGTAGAGTGGAGTCGCGTACAATGAAGTGGTGTACAATGGAATAGCTTACAGTGGATTGTCGTAGAGTGGAGTGGTATATATTAGAGTGGCATACAGTAGAGTGGTGTACCGTGGAATAGAGTACAATGCAGTGGTGTACACCAAAGTGGCATAGAGTAGAATAGCATAGAGTGTTGTGTTGTAGAGTGGAGTTGCGTACATTGTGTTTGCTTTGTTGCATACAGTGGAACAGCATACAGTGAAGTAGTGTAGAGTGGAGGGGCGTAGATTGGAGGAGCATACAGCAGAGTGGCATAGACTGGAGTGTCATTGAATGGATTGGCATAGAGTGTAATAGCGTACAGTGGAGTTGTGTAGAGTGGAGTGGCTTAGAGTGGAGTGGGCAGAGTGGAGTGGCTCACAGTGGATTAGTATAGAAAGGATTGGCATATAGTGGCGAGACAAAGAGTTGAGTGGTGTACAGCGTAGAGTTAAATGGCGTATAGTGGAGTGGTATAGAGTGGAGGGGTGTAGAGTGGAGTGTGGTAATTGAAACAGATGTAGCTTGAAAGTGTGTGAATCAATGTAAATGTAATGTGGCAGGAATATATAATTTGAGGTGTAAATGGAAATTTTAGTAGTATGCTTGAATAGTGTAAGTAGTGTTAAAGTTATAAGTTTTAAAATAATTCATTATATATTGTGCCACTGTTGGAAATTGGGCTATTAGTTGTGCAATATGAGAGGCTTGTGCAAGTAATAAGTGCAAAATTACCCCTTACTGGGAACAAAGCACGTCATTGTAGTTCTTGACCCTTGTCTGGGTAGCAAAACAAAGCAGTCCAAGACCTTCTCTGGGGACGAGGTGTGGGCTAGTAATCACCATTTGCAGCCACGCAATAATAACACAAAATAAATGATTGTCTAGTGAAGTCAGTGCTTTTTCTCTTATATAGGAAAAGTATATTTATTACACTTACACAACTAAACACTACACATTAGTTTAGAAACACACATAAGGCAGATTGAAAATACCCTAGATGACAGTGAATTCACATTTTACCCCTATAGGGTCATGACCCAAAATCACAGTAACCCTCCACTTATGTCAGATAGCAAATCATTATATATGGGGCTATCACTTTAAATAAAAGAGGCCAATTGGCTTTATTAAGGGAGTCACAATATTACCAGAACAACAAACCACATGTTAAAAATACCATCATTTCGTAAGTAAACGCAACGATCAATAATAGCCATCAGTAAATGCAATTAATAATGACAATAAAACATATCAATCTTCATTAGTAATCACTGTCAGCATTATGAATTGAATAAAACATTTTAAAATGAACATAGAAAGTGTTTGTGTGATGTCTGTATACTTTCAGACCATATACAATGCAATCATAAAAACAGCCCCTAGAGAACACTACTTTCAGACCACATAAAATAAAGCCATATTTACAGTCACTAGAGAGCACAGCACTCCACAGATCTTCTTTAGACACCTTGAGGCATCATAAAAGGCAATCATACAACCAACCCCTAGAGAGTACTGAACTGCTCTCTCAGCTATATATATATATATTATCTACTGGCGGTCGCCAGTAGATAGTTATAGTTAGGACCTATTTTCCATAGGAAATCCGCGACATTCTATTTGAAATAACTCTTGAGTCGGTTGACGAATCTTCGCGAAATTTTCAAACTTTATGGCCCGCTCCGGTCCGCTCCTACCCTGAAAGTCTCAGGGTGATTCGTCAAGCGGGGGCCGAGAAAAAGGGGGGTCCCAAAACGTGTTTTCCCCATTCATTTTCCCATAGGAAACTTTAGACACGGCTACAGCCCGAACTGCTGAACGGAATTACACCAAATTTGGCAAAGAGGTAGTTCTTGGTTCAAAAAGAACCCTTTTTGTTAAATGGTGTAAATCCGTTCAGTAGTTGCTGAGAAAATCAAAAGTAAAAACACATATATATCTGGGCGGAGCCTAACCACACATGTCATCGTGAGATCTGATTGGCTGTCAGCACTTCATCCTGGAATTGCTGGCAGCCATCTTGGGACCAATATAAATGATAGTACCCCTTTGAAATGCATTGTAGTGAATCGAAGATTTTGAGGGTTACCAAAAGGAGAACTATAAAGGGTGATAACAGACTTTAGTTACATTAGAATTCATTTGTTGATGGTACCATACTAATTTCAGGAATTGTGGTGTGTTCTAAGGTGATTTTACCCTGTGAAAAGCCTTCTGGGATATCATGAATCATGTTTGAGAGAAAACTATTTTCACATGCTTGTCCCATACAGTTTTGGAAGGTGCCCCAGAAGCTAAAATGAGAGCATATTTTCTGTAAATTCACATTATCTTTCTCAGTCATGTGAGAATGAAGTCTGACATTCTCAGTAAAACATGTACATCCAACAAGGGCAGAGACTGTCAGTTGATTCCTTTGTGTTCTACTGCAGCTTCCCAGAGTGTTCTAAAGAACAACTAGAGTGCTAACAGCCTTACTTATGACAAAAGTATGGCACACCTGAAGCCATCTTGATTGGAATAAACTGGTAACACTTAAAACATTTAATTTAAAAAGGAACAAAATGATGGGGTTCATCTTGTCATAGAAATTATGGTTAGTGCTCTGGAAAGAAAAATTAGGACATGTTTCAAGTGTGATCTCAAATATCTTCCTGTTATATTTCAACAGGAGCAGCCTGTCAGTTGATGCCTTTGTGTTCTACTGCAGCTTCCCAGAGTGTTCTAAAGAACAACTAGAGCGCTAACAGTCTTACTTATGACAAAAGTATGGCACACCTGAAGCCATCTTGATTGGAATAAACTGGTAACACTTAAAACATTTAATTTAAAAAGGAACAAAATGAATGGGGTTCGTTTTGTCATAGAAATTATGGTTAGTGCTGTAGAAAGAAAAATTAGGACATGTTTCAAGTGTGATCTCAAATATCTTCCTGTTATATTTCAACAGGAGCAGCCTGTCAGTTGATGCCTTTGTGTTCTACTGCAGCTTCCCAGAGTGTTCTAAAGAACAACTACAGCGCTAACAGTCTTACTTATGACAAAAGTATGGCACACCTGAAGCCATCTTGATTGGAATAAACTGGTAACACTTAAAACATTTAATTTAAAAAGGAACAAAATGAGGGGGTTCATTTTGCCATAGAAATTATGGTTAGTGCTGTAGAAAGAAAAATTAGGACATGTTTTAAGTGAGATCTCAAATATCTTCCTGTTATATTTCAACAGGAGCAGCCTGTCAGTTGATGCCTTTGTGTTCTACTGCAGCTTCCCAGAGTGTTCTAAAGAACAACTAGAGTGCTAACAGCCTTACTTATGACAAAAGTATGGCACACCTGAAGCCATCTTGATTGGAATAAACTGGTAACACTTAAAACATTTAATTTCAAAAGGAACAAAATGAGGGGGTTCATTTTGCCATAGAAATTATGGTTAGTGCTGCAAAAAGAAAATTTAGTGCATGTTTTAAGTGAGATCTCAAATCCTCTTCTATTTCATTAGAAAATTCTGACATGCAGACTGAAACAATCACTTTCAATACCAGCAGTAGACTTCCAGTTAACTCCTTGGTGAGCAGTAGCTTTACTACAGTGATCTAATGAACAACTAGAGTAATAACATTCTGAATTTATGGCAAATGTGTGACACATCTGAATGCCTTCTTGATGGAATCAAAGTAAAAAACTGAAAGCATTTCCTACTGAGGAGACTGCAGTAAATGAGGAAATTAGGAAACTTCATAACAAAGAAGTCTTCCAAGATGGCCACCAGTGAAAAAAGAGCCCAAATGTAGCACAAATATTACCCATATATTGGGCCCACATATAGCCCAATGACAAAAGTGTGCAAAACACTTTTTATTTTTAGTTTTTTTGCAGTTTTATGTAGTGCAGACTGGTCAGGTATTGGAGTGTTGCATCTTAAAACATGACCCCCCTATACTACAAAAACACCACTGCACTACCCTAAACCCTAAAACACTACCCCAGCATGACCCCCTACACTACACAAGCACCACTGCACTATCCTAAACCCTAAAACACTACCCCCAGCATGACCCCCTACACTACACAAACACCACTGCACTACCCTAAACCCTAAAACATAACCCCAACACCACTGCACTAACCTAAATCCTAAAACACTACCCCCAGCACGACCCCCTACACTACCCAAACACCACTGCACTACCCTAAAACATGACCCCTACACTACACAAACACCACTGCACTACCCTAAACCCTAAAACACTACCCCCAGCCCGACCCCCTACACTACACAAGCACACCACTGCACTACCCTAAACCCTAAAACACTACCCCCAGCACGACCCCCTACACTACACAAACACCACTGCACTACCTTAAACCCTAAAACACTACCCCCAGCACGACCCCCTACACTACCCAAACACCACTGCACTAACCTAAATCCTAAAACACTACACCCAGCACGACCCCTACACTACCCAAACACCACTGCACTACCCTAAACCCTAAAACACTACCCCCAGCACGACCCCTACACTACCCAAACACCACTGCACTACCCTAAAACATGACCCCTACACTACACAAACACCACTGCACTACCCTAAACCCTAAAACACTACCCCCAGCCCGACCCCCTACACTACACAAGCACACCACTGCACTACCCTAAACCCTAAAACACTACCCCCAGCACGACCCCCTACACTACACAAACACCACTGCACTACCTTAAACCCTAAAACACTACCCCCAGCACGACCCCTACACTACCCAAACACCACTGCACTACCCTAAACCCTAAAACACTACCCCCAGAACTACCCCCTACACTACCCAAGTACCACTGCACTACCCTAAATCCTAAAACACTACCCCCAGCATGACCCCTACACTGCCCGAACACCACTGCACTGCCCTAAACCCTGAAACACATACCCTAGCACGACCCCCTACACTGCCCGAACACCACTGCACTGCACTAAACCCTGAAACACCACCCCCAGCATGACCCCCTACACTGCCCGAACACCACTGCACTGCCCTAAACCCTGAAACACCACCCCCAGCATGACCCCTACACTGCCCGAACACCACTGCACTGCCCTAAACCCTGAAACACTACCCCCAGCAAGACCTCCTACACTGCCCGAACACCACTGCACTGCCCTAAACCCTGAAACATCACCCCCAGCAAGACCCCCTACACTGCCCGAACACCACTGCCCTAAACCCTGAAACACCACCCCCAGCACGACCCCCTACACTGCACGAACACTACTGCACTGCCCTAAACCCTGAAACACCATCCCCAGCACGACCCCCTACACTGCACGAACACCACTGCACTGCCCTAAACCCTGAAATACTACCCCCGCAAGACCCCCTACACTGCCCGAACACCACTGCCCTAAACCCTGAAACACCACCCCCAGCAAGACCCCTACACTGCCCGAACACCACTGCCCTAAACCCTGAAACACCACCCCCAGCAAGACCCCCTACACTGCCCGAACACCACTGCACTGCCCTAAACCCTGAAACACCAGCCCCAGCACGACCCCTACACTGCCCAAACACCACTGCACTGCCCTAAACCCTGAAACACCACCCCCTGCACGACCCCCTACACTGCCCGAACACCACTGCACTGCCCTAAACCCTGAAACACCACCCCCAGCATGACCCCCTACACTGCCCGAACACCACTGCACTGCCCTAAACCCTGAAACACCACCCCCAGCACGACCCCCTACACTGCCCGAACACCACTGCACTGCCCTAAACCCTGAAACACCACCCCCAGCAAGACCCCCTACACTGCCCGAACACCACTGCACTAAAGCCTGAAACACCACCCCCAGCAAGACCACCTACACTGGCCGAACACCACTGCACTGCCCTAAACCCTGAAACACCACCCCCTGCACGACCCCCTACACTGCCCGAACACCACTGCACTGCCCTAAACCCTGAAACACCACCCCCTGCACGACCCCCTACACTGCCCGAACACCACTGCACTGCCCTAAACCCAGAAACACCACCCCTCAGCACGACACCCTACACTGCCCGAACACCACTGCACTGCCCTAAACCCTGAAACACCACCCCCAGCACGACCCCCTACACTGCCCGAACACCACTGCACTGCCCTAAACCCTGAAACACCACCCCCTGCACGACCTCCTACACTGCCGGAACACCACTGCACTGCCCTAAACCCTGAAACACCACCCCCAGCACGACCCCTTACACTGCCCGAACACCACTGCACTGCCCTAAACCCTGAAACATCAACCCCAGCAAGACCCCTACACTGCCTGAACACCACTGCCCTAAACCCTGAAACACCACCCCCTACACTGCACGAACACCACTGCACTGCCCTAAACCCTGAAACACCACCTCCAGCAAAACCCCTACACTGCCTGAACACCATTGCTCTGCCCTAAATCCTGAAACACTAGCCCCAGCATGACCCCCTACACTGCCCAAACACCACTGCACTGCCCTAAACCCTGAAACACCACCCCCAGCACGACCCCTACACTGCCCGAACACCACTGCACTGCCCTAAACCCTGAAACACCAGCCCCAGCAAGACCCCTACACTGCCCGAACACCACTGCACTGCCCTAGACTCTGAAACACCAGCCCCAGCATGACCCCTACACTGCCCGAACACCACTGCACTGCCCTAAACCCTGAAACACCAGCCCCAGCACGACCACCTACACTGCCCGAACACCACTGCACTGCCCTAAACCCTGAAACACCAGCCCCAGCACAACCCCCTACACTGCCCGAACACCACTGCACTGCCCTAAACCCTGAAACACCAGCCCCAGCACGACCCCCTACACTGCCCGAACACCACTGTACTGCCCTAAACCCTGAAACACCACCCCTGCAGCACCCCTACACTGCCCGAACACCACTGCACTGCCCTAAACCCTGAAACACCACCCCCTGCACCGCCCCCTACACTGCCTGATCACCACTGCACTGCCCTAAACCCTGAAACACCACCCCCAGCATGACCCCCTTTACTGCTCAAACACCACTGCACTGCCCCAAACCCTGAAACACCACCCCCAGCACGACCCCCTACACTGCCCGAACACCACTGCCCTAAACCCTGAAACACCACCCCTGCACGACCCCTACACTGCCCGAACACCACTGCACTGCCCTAAACCCTGAAACACCACCCCCTACACTGCCCGAACACCACTGCACTGCCCTAAACCCTGAAACACCACCCCCAGCACGACCCCCTACACTGCCCGAACACCACTGCACTGCCCTAAACCCTAAAACACCACCCCCAGCATTACCCCCTACACTGCCCAAACACCACTGCACTGCCCTAAACCCTAGAACACTACCCCCAGCACGACCCCCTACACTACCCAAACACCACTGCACTACCCTAAACCCTAAAATACTACCCCCAGCACAACCCCCTACACTACCCGAACACGACTGCACTGCCCTAAACCCTCAAACACTCCCCCAGCACGCACCCCTACACTACCCGAACACCACTGCACTGCCCTAAACCATAAAACACTCCCCCAGCACGACCCCCTACACTACCCGAACACCACTGCACTGCCCTAAACCCTAAAACACTCCCCCAGCACTACCCCCTACACTACCCAAACACCACTGCACTGCCCTAAACCCTAAAACACTACCCCCCGCATGACCCCCTACACTACCCAAACACCAATGCACTACCCTAATCCCTAAAACACTACCCCCGCATGACCCCCTACACTACCCTAAACCCTAAAACACTACCCTCGCACGACTCCCTACACTACCCAAAGACCACTGCACTACCCTAAACCCTAAAACACGACCTCCTACACTACACAAACACCACTGCACTACCCTAACCCTAAAACACTACCCCCTACACTACACAAACACCACTGCACTACCCTAAACCCTAAAACACTACCCCCAGCAGTACCCCTACACTACCCAAACACCACTGCACTAACCTAAACCCTAAAACACTACCCCCAGCAGTACCCCTACACTACCCAAATACCACTGCAATACCCTAAATCACTACCCCCAGCACGACCCCCTACACTACCCAAACACCACTGCACTACCCTAAACCCTAAAACACTACCCCCAGCACGACCCCTACACTACCCAAACACCACTGCACTACCCTAAACCCTAAAACACTCCCCCAGCACGACTCCCTACACTACCCAAACACCACTGCACTACCCTAAACCCTAAATCTACCCCCAGCATGACCCCCTACACTACACAAACACCACTGCACTACCCTAAACCCTAAAACACTACCCCCAGCACGACCCTCTTCACTACCTAAACACAACTGCACAATTTGTTACAGGCGTTGCAATGCAGGCCTGTGGTGCTTACTGGAAGTACCTAGTGGGCTAGTTGGGCTCCAGGGACCCTCAGGATTCAAGGGGACTTAATCCCGCAACTTAAAACGCGCCCTGTAGCGCGTTTTAAGAGGTAGTTTTAATCCCCTGCCCTATTATGTACTAGGGACTTGCAGAGGAGGTTATGCTAATCACAGGGGTACCCCAACGCATAGTGTTCCCTAGTGTATGTAGGTGTTTTCACTGTATTCTAAGTGTCTTTTAGCATAGCACTGGCTCTGGTTAGTCAGTCAGTTACCACCAGTACCTGTCTGAAAAAGTTGTGGGCACAGGATGATTTTGCAACAAGGCCTCTTTCTGCTCCTCTGTTGGTTCTTTCTGCACATCTTTTGCTTCTTTCTGTGCGTTTTTTCTTCTTTCTTCACATGTCCTACCTCTGTAGGCATTGTTAGAAACTAGCATTTAAAAAAACGTTTGAAATTCACTTAAAAATCATAGGTTTCAGGCACGTTATAGTTAGAAATTAGCATTTAAAAAACCTTTGAAATTCACTGAAAAAACCATAGGTTTCAGACACGTTATAGTTAGAAATCAGCATTTAAAAACCTTTGAAATTCACTGAAAAAAACCATAGGTTTTAGGGACAGTTATAGTTAGTTGGACATTTCACTCGTACAAAACCATAGAAATTCCCCCGTTATAGTTAGTTCAGCTAACTATAACTCGCGCCCCGCAATGCACTGCTGATGACGTCACATATTACATCACTCATGACATGGTCAGTGACATCACTGATGACATCACTGATTACATCTCAAATGACATCACTGATGACATCATCCATGTGATAATTTCATGCATCTTCTCACACCCTAATATAACTTTTGATACACCCACTCTAAATTACAGACTGCCATTCTCAAAACCATACACACTCCAATACCAAAAACTACATACCCACTCACTGATTCTTAGGTCTACACACACATCCACTCACTCACCCGTACAGTCACTCATACTTAGTCACTCAGTACAGGACTATCATATGCACTCATACACCTATATAAACACTCACACACCGCCACTCATCCATAGAGGTACTCACACACCCAGTCAGTCATGCAAAAAACTTAATCACACACCCATTTACTCACCTATACAGATATACACACACCAGCTCACTTACTCATACAAATACTAGCACATTCTTACGCTCTTATACAATCACTGATACAAGTACACACTCATCCATACAGCCACTCTCACAATCACACACTCTCACTTATAGCCATTTATATACTCCAACACACATATATACTGCCTTTCACATATGTAGTTACTCACACATGTACCACTGAGATATACATTCAATCACTAACACACCCATACACACACTCACCCACCCATACAGTCCATCACAGATGCACTCTTGAAACCATGCACCCAGTGAATCACCAACTCACACATCTATGCACAGAGTCACACACACCCCACCCACACAAACACTCAGGCACCCATACAGATACTCAGACAATCAATCAATAACCCATGTAGACACTCATGTAGCTATTCAGAAAGCCATGCAGCCGCTTACAAACCAACAGATAGACGGATACAGACATTCACACAGTTTAGTCACTAACCCATGCATTCAGTAAAATACATTTAATCACTCACTTGTAGAGTCAGTCACTCACGTACTAAATCATCCATTCAGACACTTATACACCCACTCATTCTTCAATACGCCTTTCCCTATATATATTAAACATATTTAAACTTTACAGAAACACACAGTCACTGGATGATGTCATCAGTGATGTCATCAGTGATGTCATTTGAGATGTCATCAGTGATGTCACTGACCATGTCATGAGTGATGTAATATGTGACGTCATCAGCAGTGCATTGCGGGGCGCGAGTTATAGTTAGCTGAACTAACTATAACGGGGGAATTTCTATGGTTTTGTACGAGTGAAATGTCCAACTAACTATAACTGTCCCTAAAACCTATGGTTTTTTCAGTGAATATATATATATATATAGAACAAAAGCTTCAGTCTTCGGAGTGCTTTAAAAAAATGTGAGAAAATTCTAGAGGGTCATGGATTTCTTGACTCCTCAAACATAGGGTCAGTTTTCGAATATTACTTCTAAGTTGGCTGCTATAACTCCTACAGCACCCCAAAACATTTTCCAAATTCCCTGGTGATGCCCCTGTCCTCCTAGAGGCACCACAAGGCAAGAAAATTATGCAAATGTACAAGCTCTGCACGGCATTATAGGGGAGCTCCAGCTAGGAGCAGTGATTATGAGTTGCTTTTGGGAGAGCCGTGCTGCTTGTAAGTCACCTCGCGCCACCGTTTCCTTTCTCTGTAGGGATGTGCCAGTCCCACCAGGTTCACCTCCAAGCTAAGTAAAGCGGTGGCGGCCGCGGGGGGAACCCCAAGGACTCCGCTACCTCGGCCGGCTCCGTCATGTTCGGCCTTCTTCCTCAGCCCGCATGGCAGCCAGCCTTTCCTCCTTCTCTTGCACACGTTCAATGCAGTCGGGAGGCAGTCTACTGTGGGCCCTCAGCCCCACATACATGGGCACAGGGGCATAGGAGGCCCTCTGGGAGCATACTGATGCTTGGGGTCCCAGGGTTGGGTTCCTGGGCCCATGTAATAGCTATGCATCGGCCCTGGGGAGATGGGGTCACCCAGGGGCAGGAATGTCCTGGCAAAGGGGCCACACACACACACCCCTCTCTGGATAGAAAATAAATAATACTACTTGCGCCGACCCGCAGGCCCTTGCCCACCCGAGGGCAATTGTTGACGATGCAGCAGAGCCCCACGTGCTTCGTTTCTTGAAAAGAGGTCAAAGGTCACTAGTATTGGATGATTTTGTGTTAATTTTACTCCCAATGTGAGCTCCAGCCACCAGGAGCACTTCCAGATGGGGTATTTCACAGGGAGATGCTTCCACTGGTTCCCTGCACCAACTCTCCTCCTGGTCTTTGTTCCTGGATTCAGAAGTGCAGAACTTTCCCCCAACTGGTCCTCATGGGGTGTAAAGGGGTCAGTCTCACTGGCCCTTGGAGAGACCCAATGGTCCTGGCTCAACTGAGGCAGAGTCCTTTGTCCTTTTGGGCATCAGGAGGCATCCCTTTCCAGTTGCCTATGGCTGTTGCAGTCCCACAGTCCTGCAGCAAAGGGCACAAAAGTAACTACAGGCCCTTCTCTCCCTTGTGCAAGAGTTTTCAAAAGGGGGTGGAAGGATATTGAAGTCAGGCACCCCTGGCCAAACCAAAGGTACCACATCACCTCTCCACCCCTATTCCAACCCTCCTGCACAGCATGCTGGGACAGGTCAAGATGATGTCATCCAGGAGTCACTTGTCACATCTGCTCCTGGGGTCTCAGCTCTGCCCCTAGCTGAAATCACTGCCAGGGCATTTCTCACCACAACTTCAAAGAGGAGCCCCCTCCTGTGTTAGCTCTAGTTGTCTGGGCTTCCTCCTTTGTTCAATGGGCATAGGCTGTTCCCAGTCATGGTACAGTGTGACAGGTAATTAACAGACGCAGATTTTGTATATGCACCCATTCCTCTTTAGGAGCTGAGGGAACCACTGTTAATTACTCATTTTGTGTGGGGCAGCCTTTGTTCCCACTGATGGGGAGTAATGTAATTAACTTGGCCCAGCAGGGTGACAAAAGGCCTGGTATAATATCCTATGGGATTTATATTTCGGCAGAGGGAGTAACCCATCTGCCGAAATCTAAATCAGGCCCTTAGACAGTCATATTAAAAGTATAAATTGCAATTCTGATGGATATAAGTGCATTAAGTAATAAAAACAGAATACCTTTGTGTAAATACCTGAATACATGAAGATTAGTCAATGGTATTAAAACGCACACGTGTAAATATACATGAGAACTACAATTCGTTGTTACTGTAAGAAAAGCATTAATGTACACACGTATATAAATGTCGAGATTACATGGCAAGTGCGCTTTCTATATGGCTTTAAGTGCACTTGTCTTCATTAGTCACATTATACTACATAAATACATAAGGCCCTTAATAAACGTATATGTGGCCTAATCAATAATGACAAGGGTGGAGCCAAATTTACACTGTTCCACAGTCACAAGGGGACAGCCTACCCCTGATCCCCTCTGTATAAGCCATGGCTGGGGGCAACTTGTGTGTATCAATGAGTCCAATGTGTTTTAAAAAATGTAAATTTCCATAAGAGATACACATCAGTAAATAGCATTTTCACAGCAATAAATTAATAGTGACCCCATAAAAACAACAGACGTCCCCAGAAAACAACATCTTGTCACTATGTAAGCCACTAACTAAAAAATCTGATTTGACCCAGTACAATTAGCAATCTTCATTTGTTAATTGGCTAAAACAAAGCCTCTAAATTCATCCTTCATCATGATTGTTATATCACTGCAAACCAAATTATATTTATCAAGTATATGGCAATGTTAATCTCCCAAGCACTCCATTTAAAGGGGTGTACTATATTGGGTTCTCACCAAGTCTTTACTCCTACATAAACGTATAGTTTGTCTCATGTAATCATTTTGTCAAAATTGGCTTCAGCTAGCATTTTCTAAACAACACTAAAAGTAGGGCGTGAAAAAATGGAAGTGAATCTCATCTTCAATGCACAGTTACACTGAATGGGGTTACCAAGTAGCCATTTTGCAGGGAAGTGTGGCAAGAGAAGAGTACATAATCTAAATTGAATATATAGGTACCCCATAAAATGGCAGGGCATGGGATGCATATTCTTTCACCACGTGGCAATGCTTATAGTGCTGGTATTTGTGTCCCCACAGCGCTGCTGTATATCAGTTAAGGTGATAACATTTGATTTACCCAAATATCTATCTTAAATTAATGCTATAGTTGTTTTTGTGACAGGACAAGAGTTTACCCAAATTATGTCAATCATAATATTTCTTAAAGTGCCACCAACAGGAGTCAGAGGACCTTGTAAGTTCTTAAAATATCCTATAGCCTTCTGGATAGGTGGAGAGCTTTTTAATTGCACATTCTTGCCCGCCCAAACTATCACAGATTTAATTGTCACCACCTGTGTCACACACATAAAATTCAGCTCTATTCTCTATGAACTCCCCAGAGTAAGTTTAGGGGGATTGCAAATCTTACTAAAAAAACTATTCTTTGCTATACTTGAAAGGTTTCAGATTTCTTGGCTCCATGACTCTGTCCCATTTTAGAATCATACGCTGAAATAGCCTCTCCTCAACTAATTGATATTGCAGTGTTTGCTACAGTTGACCTATGTTCCCAACTTATTCAAATTAGAGATGGGCTAGATATTCCGTTTTGCCCATGGAATTGACGGAATTGTGGCCACTCTGTGTATTCTTTAACACGGAGTTCTGGCCAAATTCCACAAATCACTACGTGGAATGTTTCTCCCGCGAGGCTCCAGAATATGCGAGCTGGCGAGTGTGGGAACGATTTGGCGTCCCCTAGAGCAATTTTCAAATGCAGGCCGTCGCTGGCATTTGTGAGTGGTCGTGGTCAGAGGGCTACCGTTCGAGTAGATTTTGTACCACTCGAGTAGATTTTTTACTTAAGCGCCTGCAAAATCACCTCAAATGGGTGCACGCTCTTGCGCAACGCATGGTGTCGTTCACACTGATTTTCAGAGCTGCTCACACTACCAGCGCTACATTGCAGTGCAAGCTGAATATTTTCCATCCATTGGCAGAATTCCAATGAATCTCACAGAGTTTTTCTGTAGCTCCACAGAATTCCTTGGAATGAAACACTGCAGGTTCTGCCCACCCCTAAATTTAAAATACAAATCAAGGTACTCAAATTCTTCTTTTGCTTCCGACTTTTTTTGGTATAGCATGAGCAATCTCTAGGACAAATCCCCTTTGACATTTTGCTGCATTAGATGATAAAGCTTCAAATGTCAAAGGGAGACTGAGGAGGGCTTTTTCAAACCTTGTCAACAGTACTGCATCATCAGTGTACAGGACACAAGGAGTTAAAACACAGTTATTGATTGGGCAGTAAGTACATTTCTTAAAGTGCCCTTTTGATATTATTGACTATTTTAAAATTGGGTGCCAGAAGCATCCTTGCCTAACCACCTTTTTTTTAAGTTTCAAAAAATAAAGTTTATTGAAGTAAAAGAAAGAAGGAGAAAATACAGCAAAAGGTACATATGCAATATGACATGAAAGCGTATGGTTACACATGAATTCTATGTCAGGACTGGAGGCGAGGATTATCCCTTCTCTCTTCACTTTATTCAAATAGCAGCACATTAAAAGATTTAACAAAGACTACGTTTCCCATGAACCCTAGGGAAAGGTAGTGAGGAAAAACACATGGTAACATCCAATCAAATCAGGATAACAGTGTCCAATCAGGGGCCTCCTAGCCCAACATAGTCCTTTGTTAATGTCCCTTCGCCCTCTTTCTTCGCTGCTACGCAGCCAGATAAGTACCCTTCAGGCTTTGTTCCTTGTTTGGTGTTACTTTTCTTGTCATGGTACTTGATTGCATTTTATTGACTTCGTTTGTGTTTACAGACACGGTTTTGCCGAAGTGCGTTTTGCGCTCGTTTTGCGTTTTCCTCAGGGAAATTGAGTTTTGTCAACGGCACATTCGTGCTCAGTGTCGCTTGGCGCGTTAGGTTTTTATTCAACGTTTGATGTTGCCGCGGGACGGGTTTTCCGATCCTACACGGCTTATTGCTGCGGCCTTTCTGACAGTCAGCCTGCTCTACTGGCAGGGACTTCCCCTGCTCTTCCGCCGGCCACCCTAACACTGACCCGGCTGTGGCAGGTGATGCAGACTCTGATCCGGGCCCTTCTAGACCATGGCTTCCGTCCCGTCCTTCCCAAACTACTCAGAGCACATCAGATATGCTCGATCCCAACAATATAGTGCACCCACGCTCTTCTGAGTGGGCCCCGGCCGATAAGGTTGCCACTTACGTGGCAGGGCACATCCGTAGTCCGTTAGAGAAGGAGGCCCGCAATTGTTTACGGGCAGAATGTCCACCCGTCTCTAGAAGGGAAAGTGGCCCTTACATCTGAGATTGACCCCCGCATGGCCACTTTTCTGCAGAAATTTATTAGGGATCCTAAGAAAGGGATCGACCGTTCATGGAGGGCATGTCAGGATAAACTCCTGGATGACCTCGGCCCCATTACAAAGATTCTCGACATGGCTGAGGGAGTCAAGGAGTCCGGCTCTATCATTTCTCCTGAAATGTTGTCAGGGTGGGCCCAGAGGGCCGTAATATTTTTGGGCAACGCGAATTGTGCCCTTTCAACCGAGCGCCGCCGCTCCCTTCTTATCAAGATCGACCCAAAATTGGGGGATCTGGCGGACTCGGAGGCGGATGCCGTTGCCCAAGGAGGACATTTTGGCAAGCCTTTCGTAAAAGAGCTCGGAAAATTTGTTAACACGTTCACGTCATTGGACAAAGCTCAGTCCATGATTAAAAAAGTCTTCCCTCGTGTTTTTCACGGGGCCGGCCGAGGCAGGGGCCGCTCGGCCGGTGGTCAGCCACACCAAAACACTCAAAGAGGCTCCAGACAGTTCTAGGACCAGTCCCGCTTTGGAAATTTCTATCCGACCAGAGGTCGCCGCGGCAAGGGTAAAGGCTTCAGAGGAGGAGCAGCTACCTCAAGCCCCGGTGAGTGTTCTCCATTTTTCCCAACTAAAAATAGGGGGGTGGCTGGCGAATTTTTCCCAGGCATGGGGGTCCATCACGCAGGACGCTATGGGTGCTGCAGACAGTGCAGGGGTTTCACATAGAATACCTGGGGAATCCGGTTCAACGGGCCACACCCCGTCCCATTCAGTTCTCTACCCAAGATGCCCTCCTGGTCGACGATGAAGTCGCATCCCTCCTCGACAAGGGCGCCATCTGCCTGTCCGCCCCTCACCCCAGGGGGTTCAAAAGCAACATCTTTTTGGTCGACAAGACAGATGGCGGTCGAAGACCTGTTAAAAACTTAAGCGAGTTCAACGAATGGCTGGTTTATCGCCATTTGAAAATGGAGGGGATTCACCTCCTCCAGGATGTTCTACGTCCGCAAGATTGGATGGTCCGCTTAGACCTCAAGGATGCGTATCTGGTGATCCCGATTTATTCCCCCCACAGATGCTTCCTCCAGTTTGTTTGGCGCCAGCAAACTTACGAGTTCACGTCACTCCCTTTCGGGCTCTACTTAGCTCCCTGGTGCTTCACCAAGGTGCTCAAACCCGTGGTGGAGTTCCTGAGAGTCCGAGGTATCCGGATGATCATTTATCTGGACGATCTCCTTCTTATGGGTTCTTGCCCCCTTCAATTGACCGCCCATCTTCGGATAGCTGTAGACCTGCTTCAGAGCCTCGGCTTTGTCATCAACGAGCAGAAATCTCTGTTACAACCTGCTCAGTCCGTTACCTTTTTGGGGTTCATCATAGAGTCCACCGCGTCTACTCTCAGCCTGCCTGCCAGGAAGGTGACCAAAATCCGTCATGAACTGAGACGTGTCCTTTCCAGACAGCAAGTATCTCTCCGTCAGCTGGCTTGGGTGGTGGGCCTCCTGTCGGCATCCATTCAGGCCATTTTCCCAGGCCCGCTCCACTACCGGGCTCTTCAGCGCCTCAAGGCGTATTTTCTTCGCAAGGGTTACCCTTACTTCCACAAGGTCTCCCTGTCCAACGATGCCCGGGAGGAGATCCAGTGGTGGTTGGACCACATAGAGGCCTGGAACGGCCATGCGATTTTCGGTTCGCTCCGGATCTGGTTATAGAATCAGACTCCAGCAGGCTAGGCTGGGGTGCCAGATGCGGGGACCTCTCCACGGGAGGATTGTGGTCTCCCGACGAACAGAAGTTGCATATCAATTGCCTCGAACTTCTGGCCGGGTCCTTTGCCATCCACTGCTGGACAAGGGACTTGGTGCAGTCATGTGTCCTTCTCAAGATGGACAACATTTCAGCGGTACGATATGTCAACCATCTTGGGGGCACGAGATCCAAGGCCCTCTCGGACCTAGCGGCGAGTTTTTGGCAGTATTGCCTAGACAGTCAGATTTCAGTCACGGCATAGTATCTGCCAGGGCGCGACAACCAAGAGGCGGATTTCCAATCTCGCCACTTCAGGGATTCCAGCCTTTGGATGCTCGACCGGAGCGTGTTTACGAGATTGAGCGACCACTGGGGTCCATTCTCAGTGGACCTGTTCGCGTCCAAGTTGGATCACCAGACTCCTCGTTTTTTCAGCTGGAGGCCGGATCCCTTGGCGGTGGCCACGGATGCGTTCCTCTAAGATTGGAGTGTGGAGAGGGGGTACGCTTTTCCCCCCTTTGCGATGATCACAAGATCGATAGCCCAAGTCCGCAGGCAGGCGGCGGACCTAGTCCTAGTAACGCCCCTTTGGAGGTCGCAAGTCTGGTTTCCAGTTCTTCTGGAACTTTGCTGGGATTTTCCAATCCTACTCCCCCACTTTCCGACTCTACTCCTGAATCCTGACAAAACTCCGCATCCTCTGTTGTTGGCGAACTCACTGTGGCTCATGGCGTGGCGGATTTCCGGGGCCGATGGGAAGCCCCAGGCCTTTCGCAGGAGGCTGAAACATTAATCTCCAAGGCTTGGGCGGACAGTACCGTCAAGAGGTACAGATCTGCGTGGGGCAGATGGTCCCATTGGTGTTTGCGACGGGCTTTTGATCCCCTGGTCGCGGACGTTGGTCATGTGGTGAATTTTTTGGCAGTATTGGCCTCCAGCGGTATGGCATACTGGTCTATCAACACCTTCCAGTCTGCCATCTCGTCTGGCCATGTCCCAGTTAATGGTGTGACAATGGGTGAACACCCAATGGTTTGCAAGCTGTTGCGTGGCATTCGGCTCTCGCTTCCGCCAGAACCTCGGTGCTCCGCTCTTTGGGATGTGAACCAAGTCCTCAATCTGTATTTATCCTGGCAGCCCAATCGTTTTCTTTCCAGGAAGGAACTCTCTGCCAAATTGGCCATGCTACTCTGTCTTATCTCCTGCAGACGCGTCTCCGACGTTAGAGCTATCGACATCACCAACAGGATGTTTACTCCCGATGGGGTGGCTTTCACTCTTCTCCGATGGACAAAGTGCCATACCAGGGTAATTTCTTATCCGGAGTTTCCGGATTCTCCAAAACTATGTGTGGTTAGATGCCTCAAAGCATACGAGGAGATGATGGAAGAATTCCGTCCCCCTGGTGAACGCCAACTCCTCATCACTCTCCGGAAACCTTTTAAAGCGGTTTCCTCTCCGACCATCGCCAGATGGGTTAGATGGGTGATGCAAGAGGCTGGTATCAGTCTCCATCATTTCGGAGCTCATTCCGCAAGAGGAGCAATGGCTTCTAAAGCATTCGGCTTGGGTGCCCACTTGGAGGACATTCTCAATGCGACACATTGGTCTTCAGACTCTACGTTCAAGAGATTCTACTTCAAGCCGGTGCTGAAAATGGCTCACCTCGTGGTGAGCAAGCTTTGAACTAGGATAATCCTCGCCTCCAGTCCTGACATAGAATGAAATATTTCCTAGCTAACGTAACGGAAAGTTTCAATTCTATTAAGGACTCGGAAGCGAGTATTATCCCGCCCTAGGTCCCAAGAAGTGACATCCCTCCCCGTACTGCAGTAAGTAATTTGCTTCAATGTATAAAGGGATGGGATAGTCTTGCTCTGCTGTGCTAACTGTTTGCTTCCATTGCTGTCTATAACGGTTATGGCTTGTTGGTAATTTGTCCTTGTTCTTGGCAGGTTCTGACGCGAACAAACAAGATGCATGAAGAGGTTGCGATGGCTGTCTTCGCGTGATGAAAGAGGGAAAAGGGACATTAACAAAGGACTATGTTGAGCTAGGAGGCTCCTGATTGGACACTGTTATCCTGATTTGATTCGATGTTACCATGTGTTTTTACTTAATACCTTTCCCTAGGGTTCATGGGAAACGTAGTCTTTGTTAAATCTTTTAATGTGCTGCTATTTGAATAAAGTGAAGAGAGAAGGCATAATCCTCGCCTCCGAGTCCTTAATAGAATTGAAACTTTCCGTTACGTTAGCTAGGAAATTTTTCATTCATGTTTACAGTATCAGTAAGAGAATGAGTAGAAAAAAATACAGAGTTATAAAACAAGTTTGGTATTCATTAAAGACACAACAACACATTGCTATTAAATGTATTTAAACAATGCTGAAAACAGAAAACAGAATGTCAAGGAGGCTTTAAAACTTTTTGTTCAGAGTTGGCACGTGTGTGTGAAAGTTTAGCATGACAATCAATAAACTTCGTAACCGGGGACCATGGTTGTAAACGTTTTACAGCAAGAGACACGGGATATACATAAGCTGTATCCAGTCTATGATTGTGACAAACCGCATACCACCAAGCCTGGAAAGACAAATCAGACAAAGATTTCCAGTTTTTGGTAATCTGCTGAAATGCTACTCCCAAAAGTAAATCCAAAATTTGCATGTTTACATGAGAATGAGACCAGTCATCAGAAAGAGAACCCAAAAAAATATTAGTAAGTGAGAGGGATAACGTAGAATTAAAGATTAAGGTAATTTGCCTCCAAACACATGTCCAAAAATCATGTACATAAGGGCAGGTACAAAGCATATGTTTTAAATCAGCATTAATGGAGGAACAAGACCAGCAGGTATTAGGTATATCAGCATTTATCTTATGAAGAAGTATGGGGGAAAGGAGTAATCTATTATAGATAAAGAAGAGTGTTTGTGTAACGTTAGCCGCTCTAGAGGATTTTCGTATCGTAAGCCAAATTTTGTTCCATAGGAAAATGGGCCAGTTTACATTCAAATCACGCTCCCAGTCCAGTTCCACTTTAGTTTTGTCTCTAGGAAGCTTTGATTTGCGCAAACAAGCATAGATGTTTGATGCTTTAGGACATGTGCTGAGAAATTCGCGGGAAATATTGGTGTAAGCGTTGGATGAAACAGGAGTGGGAACAGTTTGATCAATGACTAGAGTTAAAGCATTATGAAGCTATTGATATTTTATTACAAAATGAGATAGGGAAATCAAAAATATCCTTAGCCTGATGAAAAGGTATGATTGTATCATTCTGAATTAGTTGGTTAGCCCAGATAAGACCTCTCTGTCTCCATGATTTCCAATATATGAGTTTGCCTTTAATCAGTATGTGTTTGTTATGCCAAATAGTGGATTGTAAGAGTGAACCCATGTCAGTGGAGTTGTCTAACAAAAGTGGACCCAATAACTTGTTAGTGTGTTGAACAATAGGATTGGACAATTTCTGGGGCTTTCGAGTAAATTATAGATATTCCTGAAAAGAGAAGGGGGTGAGGTATGAATGTTCAAGTGTAACCCATAAAGGAGAGTCCGATGAAGAGCCAAGTAGCCAATGAGATGATTGACATAAAATGAAAGCTTTATAGTAAATAGGAAAATCAGTTAACACCACCTTCCACTTTAGGACGAAATAGTTTTGATAATGACATACGGGCTTTCCTGTTATTCCAAAGAAAAGATGATATTAAGGAATACATTTTTTTTTTAAACTTCTGAGGTATGGCAACTGGAATATTAGAAATAGTAAAAAGAACAATTGGAGATAACATCATCTTTATTGTGTCCAATCTTCCCCACCAAGAGAGGTATAAAGGGTGCCATTTGTCTATCAGGGAAGATACTTTCAAAGAACACTTATCTAAATTAATGGAGATTGAGGATTTGATTGATGTAGAGAAGTACACACCTAAGTACTTAATATGTTGGGTATTCCATTTAAAATTAGTTATTTTAAAACATCCTTAAAAGTAAACTTAGTCAAGGGTAGAATTTCTCATTTGTCATTGTTTAGTTTATAGCCAGAGACAGAGGAGTAAGCCTTTGTTTCTTGCAGGAAATTAGGAAGGGAAGATTTGGGGTTGCGAGAGAAATAACATAATATCATCCGCATAGGCTGATAGTTTAATATGAGTTTTCCCAGAAGCAAATCCAAAAATAGCTGAATTTTGGCAAATTTTAGACAAAAAAGGTTCTAACGCTAAATTGAACAAAAAGGGGGATAAGGGACAACCTTGTCGAACACCTCTTCACAATGTAAAATAGGAAGAGGTAAGGCCGTTCGCAAAAATTGCCGCTTTAGGGGAAGAATAAAGAAGAGAAATTAGATTGATAATTTTAGGACCAAAACCAAACCATTTGAGTGTTGAAAAAATAAAAGGCCAATAAACTCTGTCAAATGCCTTTTCCGCGCCTAAAGCAATAGCTGCTAGAGAATCGGAAATGTGAGATGATTTAGAGAATATATAAAAAAATAGGCGCGTATTGTCTGTCAAGTAGCGGCCCTTAAAAAAACCTGACTGTTCCCTACCTAAGAGACCAGGGAGAAATGATTCTAATCTTAGGGCCAAGGACTTTGAAACATTTTTGTAATCAATATTCACTAACGAAATTGGTCTGTAATTTTTACAGAAACGTAGATCCTTATCCTCTTTGGGTATTAGGCAAATTAGGGCCTCCAAAAAGGAACCAGAGGAAGATCCTGCTTGCGAAAAGGAGATTAGAAGTTTGTGTAATTTAGGAAGGAGTAGTTGGGAGAAATGTAAGAAAAATTCGACAGTAAAACCGTCGGGACCTGGGGCTTTATCTTTTTAAGCGTGAGTAACGCAGTGTGTAATTCTTTCGATGAAACATTGAGTTCCAATAAATCAAAATTTGGGAGAGCATCAAAAGATCTTTCAACGGAAAAAAGATAGTCCGAAATGGAGTCCTCGGTAGGTGAAATTTCAGGAGTATATAGGGATTCTTAAAAACTATAAAATTCTTGGAGGAACGCAGAATCTTTATACTTGGGTAGAAGTCGATCGTCAAGTATCGACTCAATGTTGGATTTGTGTTTTTTAACTTTAAGGTAATTAGCCAACAATTTTCCAGATTTATTTTGGCCACCATAACATTTTGCAGTGGATTTGAGCAGGTACAGAGAGCCATTCTCAGTGTATTCCTTATTGAATTTAAGCTTAGTAGCTATGAGATCAGCGAAGCCAGCCTCCGATCTGGTAGTATAGTAGGAATGTTCCAATCTCTTTATCTTTGTAAAAAGGTCCGTGGCTGTCTTGCTGGCATGGTGTCATTTTTTAGAGACATAACTGATGATAAAATCACGTGCTGCAGCCTTAAAAGCATCCCATACTGTATGAAAAGGGAGAGTGTCTGATTCATTAAAGCGGAAATATTCTTCAAAAAAAGAGGTGAAAGAGGAAATAAAAACAGGATCAAGTAACAGTGAGTTGTTAAATCGCCAACTTCTGGGGCCAGAAGGTTTATGAAGAATGTCTAATGAAATAAAAACAGGGGCATGATCAGAAATCAATATAGAGCCAATTTCCGCAAAATGTATGGATTGAGTGATGTTATGAGAAATGAAAATATGGTCAATACGTGATTGTGTCTTATGGACTGGGGAGAAGTAAGTATATTCCCTCAGGGTGGGATTGCATAATCTCCATGCATCAATCAAGCGTCTATGTTGAAAGGCTTGTAGAAATGATTTATGTGCTTTAGAGGGCATAAAGGAAGTGAAAGAGTTTCGGTCTATGAAGGGGTCTATGATCTGATTACAATCTCCAGCTAAGATGAGGTTGTCTTGGGAATATTGCATCAACTTTTGCTCAAGGTGAGACCAAAAGAGGGAATCACTCGTAGTTGGTGCATAGATATTGAGTAAAGAGAGTAGAACCTTCCCAATCAATAAATCTGTAAACAGCCAGCGACCCACATCGTCATTTTCTTGAGAAAGAAGTTTAACATGAAGCGATTTGTGACACATTACGCTCACCATCACCTGGAGAAAAGAAGGCACCACCAACCCAGTCTCTCTTCAATTTTAAGGATTCAGATTCTATGAGGCGTGACCCTTGAATCATTGCTATATCCACTTTCAATTTAGATAAGTGTGTTAAGACACGTTGCCTTTTGATCGGTGAATTCAGACCTCTGACATTCCAAGTAACAATATTCAATGACATAAATGAACTATTGAAATAACAATTTGAACGAGACCAGACAGAATATAAACTTGGTATAGAGAAAACCACAGCATCGTGTAAATAAGGGAAAATGCAACACTGAGTATAAGAGGAAAGAAAGAGAGTGTCAGAAATGAAAAATTAGAGAGATGGCAAGTAGAAAAATGAGATACAAAAAGAAGAAATAGTATCTGCAGGTAGAAAAGATTTGAAGAAGGTGAGAGGGTCCGCACCCTCTGTGTTTTCTGGTAAACCATAAATGCGTAGATTATTTCTTCGATTTCTATTTTCTAAATCCTCAACATGGTTCTGTAAGGAGGATACTTGTGACTGAAGAACTTGAACCTTACTCTCAGTTGCATTGTAAGAAGAAACACTCTGCTCCACTACGAGAAATCTTTCATCTAATTGGGACCATCTGTCTGTCAGAAATTGAAGTTTAGAATTTGTCTCTTCCATAAAGGTTTTTAAGGCGCGCATTTCCTCCAATAACAAATCCATTGAGACAGGAGGTGGTGACTTTGCAGGGGAGGGAGGGTCTTTTTTGAGGTGCTTGGAATGAGCTTTGGCAGAGTTTGCCAGATTGGGTACTATTGATGATGAAGGTGGGGGTACGCCAACCTTTGGTTGAGAAGCGGAGGCAGATTCCATTGCAGCAAGCTTCGTGAAGACAGTAGAATTTTTGATGAATCTGCGTGTAGGAGATGAAGTAGAGGCGTTAAGCCTCCTTAGCCTCCCCATAAACTGTGTGAGGATAAAGCTGAGAGAAATACAGATTCCTTGATGTGGAAGAGGCAGTTATGGCAAAAAAAAAAAAATAGCAGAGTATTGAGTAGGATCAAATAACTGGCATGAGTAGTTATGGCGTAGACCAGTTGGGGAAAAACCCAAGACACAGGACAAATAGAATAGGTCACTTAATATGAATATAGACCCACTTTTATCCAAATAATAATGACAGGAACGGTAAAAAATAGAAATCAGCAACAATGGATGATGTGAGCACAGTGCTGAATAAGGTCAAATATCAGTCAGAGATATTGAGAAAGAGCGCCATATTATGACCTGAAGATCTTCTGTTGTCGATGTAAGAGAAAAAATATATATATATTTTTACAGCACACGGTTGAAAGTGGGTATTATCTGGTAAAAAGGTTGAATAACGGGGAAACTGAGGCACGCGACCTCAAAGCTGTAAAAAACAGCAATTGTAGCGACCACACTCGTAAAAAGGGAGAGTAACGGTCGTGTCTGAAAGATGTATGCTTTATTCCTTCATCACTAATGCGCCTTGTAGCAGCAGGAGCTCGCCGAGCAATACACTAACTGGGCTTCAGCATGCTGGTGAGAGCCCACAATATTCCAGGGTGCCAAACACTGAGGGAGATTAGGCGCGTCACTTCAGCGTTTTGAGGCGGGAGGCTGCATGGGCCGCATTGCAAAATGGTGGTCGCGTCTGAGGCGGCTGCAGAAATGGAGAAATACCTTGGTTCGTCGTTGCTGGTGTGCTGCCTGCATTACCAGGAGGTCGTCGGGCGGTTCATTATGTGGAAGCCCCACTTAAAGATGAGAGTGGGTCGCGGGACCCGCGAAAAATAGTCCCCAGCTTGCGCTGTCGCGCCGGAGCTCACAGAACAGCCGCCATCTTCCTTGGGCATCAAACCACGCCCCCCTTGCCTATCCACCTTAATGACATTAAAGGGCTTCAGTGAATTCCCTTCTTGTCCCACTGTTCATGGTCATTCAGGTACGCATAAGCAAACATATAATGCCACCTATCAACTCACTTAAGACCTTGCATGTCACTAAGGTCTACCTCAATAATCCTCTATAGACACTGTGAGATGCTCTCTCCATTGAGGTCGCAATAGCCTTTCGATTGGTATATTATATTACACACACTGACAGTTACAGATCCTGTTCCACAATATCAATAAGAGACATGAAGCCAATTTGGCTTTGAAATCAAGGGCCTTATTTATGAGAAGTGTTGCATTGCTGCAACAAAGCAGCGATGTGACACTTCTCAGTGCGCCCTCCTTGCGACACCATTGATGCGCTGTATTTACAGTACGGTGCATCATGTCAGATACGTCAGAATTACTGACGTATCTGTATGCGCAAAAGTGGCGCATTGCTGGGGTGTGTCTGAAAACAGACGCTACTCCAGCAATGTGTCCTTTCACATGTGGCAAGCCCCATGTGAAAGGGCCTGTGTCACCCTCACGCCTGCCATGAGGCAGGCGTAAGGTTTTGACGTAATGGCGTCCTAGAAGTGGCGCACTGAAATCTTATAGATTTCAATGTGCCACTTCTACGAGGCTTTGATGTGGGGGACCGCCCCCCCTGCATACCCCCTGCATACATTATACCTGACGCAGGTATAATGTAGCGCAGGGGTTTATGAAGTGTCACATCTACCTAGATGCGTCACTTCGTAAATATTGCACAACGTGGCACATTATTTATGCCGCTGCAGCGTCACAAAAAGTGATGCAACCACGGTGTAAATGTGACGCAGGGCTTCCTAAATAAACCCCCCAGTTTTGTTCTATTCAGTAGGGTGAAGTAAGCTGGTGGGCATTGCTTTCCCGAGCAACACAATATTAGGGAGCCAAGGTGGTAGCCATCCTTCAGATTTTACTAAATAGAACAGTCAGTGGGCCTTCACAGACATCAATATCATGTACAATGAAATCAAAACAGACCATATCCTGTCCCTAGTCTTTGTCCACTTTCATCCCAAGAACAGCAGATACTTGCAACGTCTGCTTAGACGCTGCAGTTGTTGCTGCTTTAAAAACGTGGAGGTGAGTGGTGCCTATTTTCTGGCAGCTTGAAACAAGACTGAAGAACGGTCCTCATCATCAGTACGCTTTATTCGACTGTTTAAAAAAAAAATCAAAAAAGCACATAAACATTAAAAAAAGCATTACTAAAATAAAAAAATAAAAAATGCGAAACTATTTGACACTGGGGAAAGAATCAATAACATCAATCCATGTTTAAAATTTAAAATAAAAAATAAAAATTGAATTCATTAGGTTTACCTAAAGCAGCTTACAAAAAACACCCCGCAGAGTAACATACAAGCTGATTGGGTAGCATACCTAAAAAGTACAGAGCTTGTTTAAAATAATAAAATACATTCGATTTACGACCAGGTATTAAAAATGTCTTCATAAAAGGTACATAATATTTACAAAAAGAGATAAAATGGGCCAAGGTCTGGACAGATGATTCATCACAGGGGCAAATTAGAAGAGATGTGATATCATATTGGCCACGGGGAAATCACAGCTGGCTTCTAACAATCGCAAAATCTTTATTTTGTAAAAAGCAGTCGTTCCCACGTGTTCCTAACCCAGGTCAAATAGGATTCAATATCATTGGTAGTTTAAAGTTTGCAGAATCCTGCAGGATAGGTTAATCCTTTGCCTTTGCTTCTCTGGCCCCATTAGAAAATGATGAATAAAATGTTTACACTCTGCAAATATCAGCCGTCGTTAGCAATTGATGGGATGTGCACGGGTCAGGTTTACCTATGGCTTCGGTAAAATTTCTAATATATTTAGCCCATGGGATCATATGGCCACTAGAGCATGACATACAGTCGAATATAATTTCTTGATAATGGCACGCATGTGTGTTACCCCTATTGATACCCAAAGTAGCAATAGTGCTTATTTCTGCCACAGAAATTATACCTAATTCCTTGTGAGTAAAAAAATGAGGCATGGAAGGTGGAAGGCCTGATAAGCACCTACAGAAATGGCTATCTTCTACTTGCAATTTTGCAACATCATGATAACCCCAAATATCTGCCCCATAAGACAAAACAAGTAGACATTTGCGGTCATAAATTTCCAAAAAGCGCTGAATTGGTTTACTACCTATACTGCTTGCAAAATCAAACAGCACACCCACAGAGCAAGTGAAACGCAAACATCAATTGGAAAGGCAGAACAACTATATGCTACAGGAATCAAATATCACCCCTAAGTATGGGAAATCATTTACCAACTCTATTAGCTTCCCCTTGATGTGGATAGAACCTGTTTCTTTTTTTCTGGCCGCTGGCCATGGACTTAGTTTTTAAGATACTAATCTCTAAATACAGATCATTTAAATCTGTGACTGGAAGTTCTTTTGGTGTGCCCTAGTGCTGCGGTTAACTTAGCCTGCATAGAAGCCACCAGTCATCCCACAGAGTCATTAGACACTGTTCCGGTATATGTTGAACCCTCACTATTTCTCACCAGAGACCAGAGGAGAGCTGCCCAAGTTATCTACTGCTACAATTGCATTTGAGCTAAGTGGTGATTCTTCCTAGCAATCACCACTTTTTGTCGTTATGTTCTTTGTTTGACCCCCCACCCCCCCACTTGCACTTAAGTCCAGCACCCGGTTGGCTCACAAGCTGGCGGATTGTTTGAGTCTTATGATCTGAGATTTGTGTGACACACTGTTGAAACCACTCAGTGCTACAAACAAGAAACTAATTATTTCATTTTAAACCACCTAATACATCATCATCATCATCATCACATGCAGCTGACTAGTGCTAGATTCCTGAAAAACATGCCTGATCTCTTGTGATGCTAAATAAGCATGGGTTTGAGCCAGGTGGCTTGACCTTTTGCCTTTTCTAATCAGAGGACCAGCATAGGCTACGCCAATCAGGCAAGGTGTAGCTTACATCCTTCATTTCTCCCTTTATTACATGACTAACAAACAGCATGTGGCTACCCTAAGTTAAGGACAGTGTTAGGAAGAAAGGAGACCTTTGTCCTAATGAATGCCCTCAGCCACTAAGAGCCGGAGATTGAGTGACAGAAGCAGTTGATGGTTACTCAGGTCCTGTGTTGCAGAGTTCCCTCAGTACACTGATTTTAGGGACCAATACAATCCTCTGAGTAGTTTCCTTTCTTTATGCATTTTTTTCCTTTTATACCCAGGTCTCTATGCACACTTCACCATTAGGGAGACACATATCTTTTCTCCTCTTAAAGAGCTCCAGAAGGAGCTCTCTGAGTTTAACCTTCAGGTAACCCCAATGAGGAGGTGCCGACGATGGAGCATGTCATTTGGGTGAATGGGTGTCTTTGTCCTTTTTAGGGAAGACCCCCAATTGGTTATCTTCCTCCATGGTATCTATTCCTAAAAATAGGAGTCCCAGTACGCTTCTTTCTGTGCCTTACACATCTGTGTTACTGTTAGACCTGATATCCTTAGCGTGGTATGCCCCCAGACCTTTAGCCTTCACTTCTTGATTTTTGCTGAACTCATTATTGGTGGCATTAGCACTCTGTGTACTTTCCCCCTGCTAACTAGTTGCAAAGTGCTTCTGCTCTCTCCCTTAAACATGTTAAAATTGGCTTACTCCCAAAGGGAACAGTTAATTTACTTGGAAGACCTGGGAAATGGTATTAAATGTACTAAATTAAATGCTAAATGTGGGCTGTGGAACCCATTGTTCCACCCATTAAATTAGCACTGTAAAACATGTCTCAGGCCTGCCACTGCAGGCTGTAGCACAATTGTACACTGCCTTTGCAACCTGGCAAAAGAAACGTTTTTTCAGGCCTAAACCTTCCTTTTTAATATTTAAAAGTGACCCCTAAGGTAGGCTCTAACTATTCCCAGGGGACATGTGGATTCAAGTTTTACATGTCCTAAAATCGTTTCTCACTTCTGTAAGGCCATCTCTCCATAAACTAACACTGAGTTACCTTATAACACTTAATAAGTGATAACTTCAGTTTGGGAATGGATAAGGAAGTGGTTTTTCACCTCAAATGAATTGAAATTTAAAGTCCTCTTTAATGGTTAAGTTGGATTGTAAATTACAATTTTGAAACTATCACTTTAGAATGTTGCCATTTTTCTGTCCAAAACAACTATGCCTTATTGCCAGTGTCCTGTGTCACATTGCTGTGAATGGCTCTCCTTTGTGGGTTATGTATTCTACCCAAACATTGGGATAAAAGAGGTCTAGGTGTGAGGGGCTAGGGTCTTCTTGACAGCATAGTTGGGGAGGAGTGATGCTCCTCCCAGATTGCACTTCAAAAGGGCCTTGCCTACAGCACAACACAAAGGAATCATCTGACACTAGGCCTGTCCTTGCCTTTGTCACTGCACAAAGTATGGAGTCAGGACCAGAGGAAGAGGAAGAACTGGCCAGAACCAGTTTTGGAAGTAGGCCACAGAATTCCTCCACACAAAGGCTGGCACCAATTATAAACGTGTCACCTTCAGAACCTCTCATTAGAAGACTCCTGGAAAAGAGGAATATTCAGAAGAAAGACTGCCCTGTTGTCTAAAGAAGAAAGATTGGACCTGCTTGCCTTGAACCCAGGCTTGCCAGAAGTGACTCCAAGGGTCAATTGTCTGAGCTCCTGTTTGAGCGACAAGGACACAACACACTTCCTGAGGTCTCCCTGCAACTTACCAGATGACTAGCACCAACTGGATCTGCCTGAGCCCTGCCACTGGCCTCTGCTAGAGTGAGTCCTGATCTCCAAGATGTGACCCCCAGGTTCTGGTCTCTTGGCTGGCATTCGAGTGTACTTCTCCTGAACCCAAGGTGAAGATACAGAAGTTTTGGGCTCTTCATGACTGCAAAGTGACCTGACCACCTGTGACAAGCGCTAACATAAAGCTCCAGTGGTACCTGCACTTTGTATCGACCGCGACCATCCGCGACGACCACCAACGCAAGACTCCATCGAGACCTGCACTTTGTGCTGACAGCGACAGTCAGTAGCAACCGCCAATGCAGTGCTCCAGAGGTGTCCAGTTCTTTGCACCAAAGCAGCAAACATCCTCAATGCCTGACCTGTTGCTCCCACCAACAATGACCTCCTCGCGGCCCCTGCCAACACGAACAGCATCTTCTTGTGCATGCTTATGAAGGTAACTTCCACGGGACAAACTTGCTCCCTGTATCCAACCCACATTCCATCATGGTCAGCCTGAACTTATGACTTCCCCCGGTCCATAGCTACCAGATATACATGAGTGGCACTTTGGACTTTCAGAAGCTATTTTCACCTAGAACGTTGTTGAACCTGTCATCCTTAGGATGGTCTTTCCCTCAACTTTTAGCATATTTCTTCCATTTTTGCTGATTCTTTTTGTTGGCATTAGAACTCAGAGCACTTTATCACTGCTAAACAGTGCTAAAGTGCATGTGTTTCTCCCCTAAACATGATGACATTGGTGTATACCTTATTGGCATGTTTGTTGTACTGGTAAGTCCGTTGTAAAGTGGCATACCATATACCCAGGACCTGTACTTCAAATAATACTAGTCAGCCTGCAGCACTCATTGTGCCACCCACAGAAGTAGCCTTTCAAACCTGTCTCAGGCCTGCCACTGTAGTGCCAGTGTGTGCAGTTGACTGCCACTTGGACTGGCATTTAAAACTACTTGCCATGCCTTAAACTCCCCTTTTTTACATATAAGTCACTCCTAAGGTAGATCCTAAGTAACCCTAAGGGCAGGGTGCTATGTAATTAAAAGGTAGGATGTGTACCCTTATGTATTGCTTGTCCTGGTAATGACAAACAGCCTATTTTGTTTTTCACTACTGTGGGGTCTACCCCTTGCGTAGGCCAGCATTGGGAATTCCTTAATATACTTTTGAGCTATCATTTCTGATCGTAGAGGAGTATATTTTTCATGTTTGATATTGGAATGGTAATTATAAATCCTTCTTACTTGTGAAGCTGCATTTAATGTTACCGTCTTAGAAATGCCACTTTTAGAAAGTGTTATAAACTGCAAAGCATTCTGTTGGGTGTTGCAATTTCTTGGCGTGAAGAATAGGTGTTGAAATGTCACACCTATATGAGAAGATCAAATTATGTTCCTCAAAAGGCTAGGGGAGTATGGGCCTATGCTGACCCTTATTCAACACCCCCAAAGCACATCACCTAATTAAACAACATACAACAACAATTATAATTATTTAGTATATTCAAAGTCATATATCTAAATAACATGCACACATTTTACTTTTTCATATAAGGCTGTCAAAAAACACAAAAATAAATCAAATGACATGACTTGGTGATAAAGTGACATACTGTGAAAAAAATAATGTTGACATTACACAAAATAGACAAAAACTGATCTTAACATGATATACATAAAGAAAATATTACAAAAAGGTCTGTTCTCTCTCCTATCCACAGTTCAACAAACATCCTATATTGTTATTGGCACTTCTTTAGGATGGTTGACAGAGAACATGAAACAATGGGATTGCGGTCGGCGTTTCGACCCTATGTCTATGTGTTGGTAATTAGACATCACGGTGGGTCTTCCTCAGGACTAGAGAGATCTAGACAGATTGCATGGGGAGATAATTCCTCACATGAGAATCGTGTGTGTTGTTTTAACAAGGGATTTTTCAAAAATGGGCTCAGTGACAGCTTGACAGTTACACGCTGTGCATTCCCTCTAGACAGCCACAAACACAGGAAGGGCTGGGTTTTACAGAGGACTCACAAACCCAGGAAGGGATGGGTTTTACAGAGGACTCATCTGAATTAATCTGCATTCTGATAGCCTTCCTCTGTAGGGGGTGAGGTGGCTCACACTTACATCTGAATAGACTGTGTCCTGTCCTCATACAAATCACTGATGTACCCCCCAGGGTTAGCCTGGCAAACAGGACTGGGTTGAAAGGGATCCTTGTGCACTTCAGAGAGTTCTTTTGAAGTCACCCTCTACATCATAGGCACTTTTAAGTATAGGTACTGACCCTCTAAAATCAGAGACCTCTGGATCTTGAACTGAACCTCTGTCAGAAGGACTGCTTAAAGGACTCAACTGGACTGCTTTTCTGGAAGGACTGATTTTCTGCTTATTGCCCTGCTGCCTGCTGTTCCCTGACTCTGCTGAAAGGAGAGCTCGACTCTGCCTTTCCTTCAAGTGATCTCCAAGGGCTTGCTGGCTTGCCTCCTGTTGTCTGAAGTCTCAAGGACACAAAAGACTTCCTAAAATTCTGATGGTGCTGCTGGACTCTGCCTCCTACCCTTGCCTGAGGTGCCCACTCCAAGCTCTGGGTCTCAGAAGTGGGTTCTGCAGCTGCTTTCATCACTATGAGCTCCTGGGCCCCTGAAATCAAGCTTTTGGGTTCTTTGCAACCAGAATGGGCCCGTTCACATTGGCACTGCACCTCTCACTCGCTCGAAGGATTAAAACGAGCTGCCGCAACATCGTTTCCTCGCAGAGCAAGCATCGCCACCCGCAACCACGAGGTCCTGTATGCTGCCCGCGACGCCAGGCCAAGACTTCGTGCCTGCAAACGGGGCTCTCGGCTATGCTTGAAAAGGTAAAACTTCAATTGGACCCCTTTGGATCTGTATCTGACCCGTGCTCCATCGCGGTCAGTCTGATCTTTGGATTTACAGCAGTCTAGTGCGACCTAAAGTAACCTTTTAGTGCTATTGACTTCTAGGCCCTGTTTTTCGTTTAATCTTTAAAAATTCATAACTCTGGTTCTACTTATTAGATGTTTGTCATTTTGCTCAGATAAATATTCTCTAGTTTTCTAAACCTGTGTGGAGTCTTTTTGTGGTGTTTTCATTGTGTTAGTGTGTGTGTGTGTGTGTGTTGCACAAATACTTTACACATTCCCTTTGTAGATAAGCCTGACTGCTCTGTGCCAAGCTACCAGAGGGTGCGCACAGATTATCTTATTGTGTATCTAGCTTACCATGACTTGAGTGGCTGTTCCTTCCTGGGCTCGGGGCATACCTCAGCCAACCAGGATTCACATTTCTAACAAACGTTAAAAACAAATATCTTGATAATTTTCTACTCATTGGATTTTTATCATTTTGGTGTCATTTCATTTATGAAAATTTAGTCCATTTCCCAAAATTGGTTTGGAATTTTTTCTTGTGTTCTGTTTTCACTTTATTACTGCTTGAATGCAGCATAAATATTTTACACAATGCCTAGAAACTTAAGCCTGACTGCTTTTGTGCACACTACCAGAGGGTTAAGCACAGGCTCATTTAGTGACTTTTGTGGTCACCCTGGCAGGGACTGTGCTTATTATTTGAGTGGGGCTTCCACCCCTCTCAAATAATAATTCAATTTCTTACAGTTACAAAGCAGCACTTTTTGTCATTATATTCTTTAATTGACCCACCTGATTTTACTTTATACACCCAGGTGCCTCATCAACCAAGTGGACTGGGTGAGTTCTGTGTGGTCTTTAGAGACGCCCTTTCTGTGTTGCACTTCTAAAACAATTCATCTTTACACACAGGGGTCCCATTCTCTCAGTCAAAGCCAACTAACATATCATCATCATTTGTTAAGTATGCAGCAAAGGCAGAAGTTCCTTCTCTGGCCCACCTACTAAACCGTCAGTCATCAAATTTAATTATATCAACCCCTGATGTGAAAACATACAGAAAAAACTGACAGAAAATAGCACCATGCCAGTACCATCCTATCCCACCCCCTGTCCCTCCAAACAGCATTCCCCAATCGTCCTCTTTTAACCTTATCTCACATGCTGATCTAATGAACATTCTCAAAGGTACATCCCACAAAAATGATGCTCATCAAATCCATCTCAAGAGAATTGCTCTCTTCGCTTCTCAAAATAATCACCACCACCCTCACACAAGGATTCTTCCTAGAAGATCCTAAGGCACAGCAAATTCTCCCCATGTGAAAAAACAGACTCATAACACTAACAACACATAAATACCAATCTTCTCCTCCACAACTAGCAATCAGGCTCCAGATTATGCTGCATCACTGAGACTTCCACAATACAAGAAGAAGACAATACCCTCCTTACCAGTGAGGAGAATGATCCCTGCCTCTTGGTCCTTCGGGTGCCCTCCACTGCCTTCAAAACATTTTCCACCCTTTTTCCACACTCTGTCTTCACAAATAGGTTTGTGCATCACTCTCATGCACCCTCCAAACATGGTACCTTTTCCTCACCAACTGGCACAACTTTGTTCAGAAGAGTACCTCAAGATCCAAGAAGCTCTCCACCACGTGCTGACGTAAAGTGCCCAAGGTCAGACTCCACCTTGAGGAGGCCGAGACTCCATTTTCTTTATTTTATCCTAATCATTGAACTGTCTGCTTTTGATGCATTTGTTGTCTGTCCTTATCTTTCCAATAATCTGCGAAAGTGTTAAGTCATTCAGACAATGACATGGATAAGAACATCTGATGCAACATCAGTCTGGTAAAAGTGCCTTGTTATCTCTAGCTCAAGGTCAGATACTAATAATAACTTAAACAGTGCAGTATGAATTGAAGTATTTTTACCTTATTTGTGTATAAGAATGTGTCTAAGACTAGCATATTGATGCACATAGGTTATGTCAGACATTCCTAAGGTTATGTCAGATATTCACAGTACACAGTACACACAGTATAAAAGGTCCAGGAATTAACCACTTGGGAAGAGAGGCCCTTTGCCCAAGATTATCATGTAAGATACTGTCAGAAGACCTTGACAGAAAGAGCCAGACGGCTGTGATGCCAGAGCTTCTTCTTCTGCAGTGAAAGGTGATACCAAGCCGAGCCCTGGAGGAGAAGAGCTGATTCTATGTGTATTTTTCTTTTGAGGAAACACTTGCTATAGCTACTAATAACTACAGCATTTTGCTGTAAAGAGTGCATTGATTCCACCCTAGAAGCTCTGCATGCAAATTACGCTACTCCGTGCTCTCTTAGCAAGGTGCATAGAAGTAGGTTTAGGGTGTTATGTTGCTAGATGATATTTCCATTATGGTAGAAATGTTCATTTCATTCTTGTTGTTCGCAACATGCATTAGTGCTGTTTTAATATTATTCTGTGTGATTATTTTATATGTGCTAAGCAACATGATGAGACTGTTGAAATAAACACTCTTTCTGCTTAGTACAGTTTGTGTGTGCAATATTGTAAAGAATGAAATCGGGCTTTCAGAGTAAACTGCATTCCTGGATCCCTGTTTACAGACTGTTAATAACCTAAAAACACATGCACCACTTAAATTATGTGTTGAGTGGGGTGTGTGGGGCTACAACAACCTGCCTCTTAAGATTCAATGGCAGATGCATTGAAATAAGTTCACTTGTGACACCAGTGGGTATGAAGGCAAAACTTGTAGAGCTGAGCCAAAGTCTTAGTTTATGCAACACTGCAGACTTCACAAGGGTTTATCCTGTCACCTGTCATTAATCATTAATCAATTAATCATATCATTTGTAAAGCTCACTACTCACCCGTGAGGGTCTCAAGGCGCTGGGGTGGGGAATGCTGCTACTGCTCGAAAAGCCAGGTCTTGAGGAGTTTTCTGAAGGTCAGTAGGTCTTGGGTCTGCCGTAGGTGGATGGGGAGGGTGTTCCAGGTCTTGGCGGTAAGGTGGGAGTACGATCTGCCACCGGAGGTCGCTCTTCGGAAGCGGGGGACAGTGGCGAGGGCGAGGTCAGCGGAGCGGAGCTGGCGGGTGGGGGTGTAGAAGCTGAGTCGTCTATTGAGGTACGTTGGTCCGGTGTTGTGGAGTGCCTTGTGTGCGTGGGTGAGGAGTTTGAAGGTTATCCTCTTGTTGACCGGGAGCCAGTGCAGGTCTCTCAGGTGGGGTGTGATGTGGCTGTGGCGAGGGATGTCGAGGATCAGGAGTGCAGAGGCGTTCTGGATGCGTTGGAGCCGTCTCAGGAGTTTGGTCGAGGCTCCTGCGTAGAGGGCGTTTCCGTAGTCCAACCTGCTGCTGATGAGGGCCTGGGTGACCGTTCTTCTCGTTTCAGTGGGGATCCACTTGTAGATCCTGCGGAGCATGCGGAGGATGTTGAAGCAGGCAGAGGAGACGGCGTTGACCTGTTTAGTCATGGAGAGGGTGGAGTCGAGGATGACCCCTAGGTTGCGTGCACGGTCGGTGGGTGTTGGGGCGGTTCCCAGTGCGGTCGGCCACCAGGAGTCATCCCAGGCCGAAGGGGTGGATCCGAGGATGAGGACCTCCGTCTTGTCCGAGTTCAGCTTCAGTCGGCTGTTCCTCATCCATTCAGCGACAGCCTTCATTCCTTCGTGAAGGTTGGTTTTGGCGGTGTGGGGGTCCTTGGTGAGGGAGAGGATCAGCTGGGTGTCATCGGCGTAGGAGATGATGTTGAGGTCGTGCCGACGGGCGACGTGGGCGAGCGGTGCCATGTAGATGTTAAACAGAGTTGGGCTGAGGGAAGAGCCCTGGGGTACACCGCAGATGATCTCGGTGGCTTCGGAGCGGAAGGGGGAAGGCGGACGCTCTGTGTTCTGCCGGAGAGGAAGGAGGTGGTCCAGTCCAGGGCCTTCTCTTGGTTCCCGGCGTTGTGGAGGCGTGTTCGTAGTGTGTGGTGGCAGACCGTGTCGAAAGCGGCTGACAGGTCCAGGAGGATGAGGGCCGCCGTTTCTCCGTTGTCCAGCAGGGACTTGATGTCATCGGTGGCGGCGATGAGGGCAGTCTCGGTGCTGTTGTTGCTGCGGAACCCGGACTGGGAAGGGTCCAGGATGTTGTTCTCCTCGAGGTAGCGGGTCAGTTGTTTGTTGACGGTCTTCTCGATGACCTTTGCCGGGAACGGGAGCAGGGAGATGGGCAGGAAGTTCTTGAGGTCCTTGGGGTCCGCCTTGGGTTTCTTGAGTAAGGCGTTGATCTCGGCGTGCTTCCAGGAAGGTTGCTGTCTCGAAGGAGGTATTGATGACTTTCCGGAGATGGGGTGCGATGGCTGTGCTGGCTTTGTTGAAGATGTGGTGTGGGCATGGGTCTGACGGAGATCCGGAGTGGATGGTGTTCATGATCTTGATGGTGTTGTTGTCGTTGATGTTGGTCCAGGAGAGCAGGCAGTTGGTGCGGATGGTGGTCGTGGGGGCAGAGGTCTCAGTGGTTGTCGGGGCGGTCGTGGCGTTGAAGCTGTCGTGGATGTCTGCAATCTTGCGGTGGAAGAAGGTGGCCAGCGAGTCGCACAGGTCTTGCGAGGGTGGGACGTCGTTGGTGTTGGAGCTGGGGTTGGAGAGTTCCTTCACGATGTTGAAGAGCTCTTTGCTGTCGTGCGCGTTGTTGTCTAGGCGGTCTTTGAAGGAGGCCCTTTTGGCGGATCTGATGAGGTGATGGTGTCTGCGGGTGGCGTTCTTGTCGGCTGCGTGGCTGTCCGGTGTTCGTTCACGGAGCCAGATCTTCTCCAGCTTTCGGCAGGTTTGCTTGGAGGCCCGGAGGTCTTCAGTGAGCCAGCTGGCTTTCTTGTTGGTGTGACTGTTGGAGGGTTTCTTGATCGGGGCGAGGGTGTTGGCGCAGTCGTTGATCCACTGTCTGAGGTTGCGGGCGGCGGTGTCGGGGTCGGTGGGGTCGGCAGGTGGGCTCTGGGCGAGGGTGGTGGTTAGCTGGTCATCAGTGACTTTGCTCCAGCAGCGGCGAGGCATCTGTTGGGTGCGGTGGTGCGTGGTGGGTTTCTTGAAGGTGAAGTGGATGCAGCGATGGTCGGTCCAGTGGAGTTCGGTGGTGTGGTTGAAGGAGACGTGGGGGCTTGCGGAGAAGATGGGGTCAAGCGTGTGACCGGCGGAGTGGGTGGGTGTTGTGACGAGTTGTCTGAGTCCGAGGTTGGCTAGGTTGTCGATCAGGGTGGTGGAGTTGGTGTCGTTGTTCTCGAGGTGGAAGTTCAGGTCCCCGAGGAGGATGTAGTCCGTGGAGGCGAGGGCGTGTGTGCTGACTAAGTCGGCGATGGAGTTGCTGAACTGTGGTCGGGGTCCGGGGGGTCTGTAGACGAGGGTTCCTCTGAGGGTGGTGTTGGGATCGGTGTGGATCTGGAAGTGCAGGTGTTTGGCAGTGCTGAGGGTGTCGTCGGTGTTGGTTGAGACTCTGAGAGTGTTCCTGTGGACGATGGCGATTCCTCCTCCTGCTCCGTTGGTGCGGGCCCTGCGGGTGATCTTGTAGCCTTCCGGGACGGCTATGGCTATGTCGGGTTCAGCCAGGTCTCCGTCAGGAAGGCAACGTCTGGGGAGGTTGAGTCGAGTAGGTCCCAGAGTTCAACGGCGTGTTTGCAGGCGGAGCGGGTGTTGAGAAGGATGCATCTGAGGTGGTTGGGTTCTTTCCTGGTCGGCAGCATGGTGGGGCGGATGCTTGTGAAGCTGCAGTTCCGGCAGGTGAAAGCTCCATGGGTGCGCTTCAGGACGGCCAGGAAGCAGGTGTGTGATCGTCCGGTGTTGAGTGCGTGGAGGGCGGGGGAACCGGGAGAACTGGGCACAGGAAGGAAAAACAAGTTTAGGCAAGAAAACAAAATCAGGCACAGAGGAATAAATACAAGTCTGGGCAAGAAAGCAAGTTAGGCACAGGGGAATAAAAACAAGTCTGGGCAAGAAAACAAGTACAGGCACAGAGGAATAAAAACAAGTCTGGGCAAGAAAGCAAGTTAGGCACAGGGGAATAAAAACAAGTCTGGGCAAGAAAGCAAGGTAGGCACAGGGGAATAAAAACAAGCCTGGGCAAGAAAGCAAGTTAGGCACAGGGGAATAAAAACAAGTCTGGGCAAGAAAGCAAGCTAGGCACAGAGGAATAAAAACAAGTCTGGGCAAGAAAACAAGTACAGGCACAGAGGAATAAAAACAAGTCTGGGCAAGAATGCAAGTTAGGCACAGGGGAATAAAAATAAGTCTGGGCAAGAAAGCAAGTTAGGCACAGGGGAATAAAAACAAGTCTGGGCAAGAAAGCAAGTTAGGCACAGGGGAATAAAAACAAGTCTGGGCAAGAAAGCAAGTTAGGCACAGGGGAAAAATACAGGATTAGGCAAAAACAATGAAAGCAGAGCTGTGCAGCAGCGTGGGGAGCGACCTGCCTGCGAGCAGGGTCACGTTCAAACCATGCTTTGGGATTCCTCTGAACTCAACTAACTGACAGCAACATAAAATGTCATCAATACCCCAAAACTACAGCACACCATCAAAACATCTACCAACCTTTAGCATTACGTGACTCAACAACGGTCTCCACTTCAGGCAAACCTGGATGGCCAGCACCTTCCTGAAGCTTCCTGAAGCTGTAGCCATCCAAGACTGAATTGCTCCTGTTCACAAACAATAAACATGCAGGATTCAAAACTTGGCTCAAGAGATGAAGATGGTCAGCTTCAAACCCAAACGAACAGCAAATGTAAGATCACTCGGATTCACTCTTGATGTCACCTCTGCTTCAAAGAACACATCACCAAAAAGAACAAGATGAGATGGTACTACTTCTTCTTCCTGAAAAAAGGGATGTCTTCCAACAACTCCATACCGGCCTTCCAAGCCGTCATAATCACACATTAAGACAGAAGCAAAGAATTGCTCCACAACTTCCCAACACCACAATGTCACTTCCCACCCCAAGAGGCTTCCAAGAGGTTGCTGTCAGTCTTATCTAACCGATCTGCAGCACCGCATATGTCACATACATGCTTCCAATTCATGGTACCATCATTTACTGGCCTTTTTTCATTAAGGGAATTAGTGCACCTCAGTTAACCGTTTTTTAGCAACTTTACTGCTGTCAAAAACAATATGACCCATATCCATCGGGGTCTGTCCTCTCTTTCTTTCTTTTTTTCGAGGGAGTGCCGAAAACCAGAGCACGCCGTCAGGCGGCTATCAATTGTGATGCCTGCCGGGACGTCCGGTTTTGGCGCGAGTTTTGCCTAGGCATTCAGTTATAGTACGAGTCCCAGCATCCTCGCATTTTTCATTGCACCAGTGGAGACTGACGGAAGCGGCTCCGCGTAGTGGCTGCGCACGTTCTTGCATTCCGGACCTTTACATACCATACAGGTAAGAGGCCTTCCTCTATTCACGCAAGCAGGTCTCTTTTACTATGGGGCACCTGATCTAACCCCATCCCCTCCTCTTATTGTCTATAGGCACACGGATCGTCGTGGCTGTTAATAATTATCTGCTACCGCGAGTCAGAGCAACCATATTCTTCTGAATTCCAGGATCCCTTGCATTTCTGGCTCCGGGTAACTATGGTTTTCTACTGCATTTAGTGTGTACACATTGTGGTAGTCCAAGACAGTAGTAATACTCTCGTGTCCTCCACAGAGGCCTTACTGGACTACACAGATTGTCGTGTCTCCAGTTTCCTGTTCATCCAGCTCCACAATTTTGTGGCTCAGCCTTCACTGTCCGCTCCCCCTCCCCTCACTGGGGTAAGTTCATTACCATTCTATTATTTCCACCTAGCCATACCTGCTTGCTAATTTGATGCCAAGTATACATGAAATGCTGGTTCACCTTCCCTTACTATTTTTATTCCCTCTATCACATGTGGGACCCATGTGAGTACCCGTTTTTACTCTTGTCACTTCCCTGAGGTGCACATCAATCACGCTGGCAGATCCTCCCCTGTCTCAAGTACAGGCCGCCCCAATATGTTCCTATACAGCTAGGCTGTTGCCTTCACGGCTCACCTTCACCATTTTCTTTTTCCCTATTTTATTATAGATGTCATTAGGTCCTGAAGAGACCCCTCATTTTCATAGGGGTTGAAACGCCATCGGCAAAAGCAAAGCGAACCATTCATCAGCGCCTATTATTATATAAGGACGCTGTCTGTATTACCTATTGTTTCTGACGGTCGACCTTTACAAATGATGGAAACCAAGTGTATATGTCACAAATAAGTCACTACTTTCTAGGTTCCATGTTCACTGGGGACACACTGCACTGTTTTTTTGAAAAATTGCATTAATATTTCTATAAACAACTATTGTTTGTACCAAGTATTGAGTTGTATATGGTTTTTCTCCATTGGATATCGACCTAACCCTTATATACATTGCGATTGCGCATTCTAGCATCATTATTAATTGCACTGTTCCACAGGAACCATTGTTTCTGTTAATACAATGTTAGTCTTATCTAAGGCCTGGGTAAATTCAATTCCATCACACCAACCATGATGGATCTTCACTGGTTACCTCTCCAGGACCACATCAGCTTCACAACCAGCTGCATCACTTACAAGACTACCATAAATGGCCCACCTGCCAATATGACGGAAAGCAAATCCTCCTTTGCTGGATTATGGCAGAACATTGTGAAACTGAAAACTAAGAACTCCAAAAATAAAAAATAGTAAACAGGCAATGTTTATTTATGCTCCCAGGATCTGCAACAGCACAACATTCCTGTGAACATCAGAACCACTCTAAATCCTACTCCAGAATAGAAGGAACTGAAGACTCACCTCTCCAAAGAGCACTACATCTCAACAGTATGAACCCGCACTCCTCTTCCATCTGCTTATGGTATAAGTGTTTGCCCACTCAATTTCTACTATTTTCCCCGTTCAGCAATATGTTGCTCTTAGTTAGGTTTCTACTATGTAAATATCGATGCATACACACTTTTAGTAAACCTCATAACTATATAGCGTGCTAAGCCAGATGTCCTAGTTTAAATAATGATTTTTTGCTACATTCATTGTGCATGGTTTATTGATTGTATACACTCTGGTGTTTGCCTTAATATTTGAAATTAACATATTTATAGGACTTCTGTCTTTTTGAGTAATTTCATTAATGAAGAAAGTCAGCCTGACAAAATCAGGCTGACGAAATTCCATTGTGGAGAAATAGGAAAATGTAAAACTGAAGAATTACCTTTTGCATGAAAATAGTATGGTTTGGGGGAAAAGGTATACGTCTAGCAGGAAAGAGCTGCACTAAGGCTAGACAGGGAATGTAGTTAAAGAAAACGCAGAGGTGAAGCGGCGAGGGCAAGAGATGCAATGTGAAACTCTCCCTTAAAAAAAAAAACAAGGGAGGCAGGGGGAATCTCTCTTAAAAGTGATAAAAATTAAAAACAAACATGAAGAAAAAAATGTTTCTTCATGAATAGTTTTCTCCAGGTTGGTTTCGTCAAACTTGTAAAAACATTCTGAAACAAAATATTGTTAATAAACATTCAGTCCTCACAAGCGTGGCTGAATATTTACATTATTTTGAAGTTATGATAATCATGTTGCATGGTACCTAGTCTCGCACTACCCCACCTCCCTTGAACTAGGCCTAGACTGCTCAACCATATAATAGGGGAATCAAAAGTACTGAGTGAAGACGACTTTTCTTTGTAGACCGAAAACAGCACCATTGTTAGGAAGGAACTCTGGATTGTTACTTTTCAAGTTCCTGGCGTCTGCTACAGCTGTGAACCACAGACATAAAGGATCTGGAAATCAGCTGCTGATATAATGTTTGGACATTGGAAAAATAAATGTCAGATATATAAAGCAAGGAGGGCACACCTTAAAAAACAAAACACTGGAATAAAGGATGCAGGTTTACACCAATAAATGGTGGCAAAACGCAACAGAAGTCAGCTTAATATAGGAGTACGGACGTCAGGATTAAAATTGCCATGAACATCATAAGTGTCATAAAGTACGATGAACTGAAACATGATGAAATAACAAGTTTGTCCCTTTTCCCACTCTTTCCTAGTTAAAAGCCTTTTATTTGTTTTTTAGGTACCGGGGCAGGGACAAGCCCGTACTTTTTTTCTGTCCTTACTGATGACTTCATGTCCAAGAAGAGGGGTAGTAACGAGAGTGTCAGGAATACGAAATAGCAAGCAAGGGATAGCACCTTTCGTCCATAACTAGAAGTTCATTGCATTCCCAAAAACAAATGAATCCACTAGAAGCATTGCTAGCTGAGATTTCAACCAAAGAAGGCCACACAAAAACAAAACACTGTTCAAAACATGCCACCACTTTATTAATAAACAACAGTTTTCTAAAAAAAAAAAAAAAAAAAAAAGAGTATGAGCAAGGAGCACCCTTCTCTAAAGTTGCTCACAATTTGGCCTACCAAGTTGTGCTTGACATGGTACTATCTCCACAAAATACAAAAAGCTATTCCCGTTCAAGAAAGGGATACCACTGTGAGGCCGGGTTATCAATGCCCGCCAAGCAGCAGGATTCTGATTGTGTCTACTCCTGGTTCGACCACATGGAACCTTCACAGGAGATAGTTAAAGTATAAAAAGAGGCCAAGGAAAGGTACTCTTTACATTCAATGAATGAAAATGTACATCACACGCATACGAAATGGTCCTTAAAGATGGACTGTGTATTACATCGATGATAAACAATACTAGCAATAAGTGTTCAAAAAGACAATAGTTTGGGAAGCAGCACAGAACTTAGGAGGAGTGCAAGGTAAATGGACTTGAGGTAAAAACAAGATAGGATGTACAACCGCCTCGTGGCACTTCAGTAGCATAATAGACAAACTAGGGCATTTCCCAAGTTTTGTCATAAAACAAAACATCACATCTAGGCATGAATATAATTATGCATCAATGTTTCGACACATAAAATGTCCATTAGTTGGATACCGGGTCTTCATCAGGGCGAAGTCATAGTGGAGACACCCTGAGTGATAAAGAAATTCAGGTATGAGGCATGTGAGAGAAATGTGTACACTAAATATTTAGTGGGTTAAGCATGTAACTCACCTCCAAAATGATAGATTTGGAAAGGTGAAGTAAATAGCTGTAGCATATAAGCTAAAAAGCTACACGGTCAGAAATAGATACAACAATATATGTGGTGTCAGATTGCAACCAAGTGTATTCAAATAGTAATAAAAAGTGAGGTAATACTCACCAAAAATTAACAAAAACGGGCCCTTGGTGCCAAAAAAAGGGGAGGTCAATCAAGGCACTCTAATTAATCTTCAGAGTGATAAAAGCTATATTGATCACTCAGACAAAAGATGCCTGCTTTAAATGGTGTAGAAACTCTGCTCACCAAGATGTGGATACTATCAGGGTTAAGGAACTCAAATTATCGTTCGAGGTGGGGCAAGGTAAAGTCACCTTTCTTCTTACGTGCTTTTTCACTATTCCTTTTCATCCCTTAGGGTCGCACGCATTTGTGCATTTTTTTTACACATTATTGACAGATACCCCATTGTCACATTGTCAGAACCTGAGTACCCCTGGCCACATTTACCTGTATGTCCCTCGGAGTTAGTGTTAGAGCTTTTGAAAGAAATGCTATAAGCAGTGAACCACCGAAGACCAAAGAGCAGATCAAATAGAAGTTGCATTCATCACTAGTAAACCATTAGCCTTGCTGAACTCTATGATTCTCGGGGTAATGTACCCAACAGTTCATTTCCCTGTAATGTAAGTCTCCGAGAAGTTCCATGCGCACACAGAGGCACTAGATCAAAGTCAGGGCGTGCTTTTTCAACGTGAGTCGTAGAATTATTGAAATGGCATAACAGTAGGGTTGAATACTAAAGTTCCCATTCTAGTCATTTAATCCAGTAGAAACTAGTTGTAGTAGGTCGTGTGCAGTTTCCATCAGGAACAACTTAGCTATTGATTGCCAAATGACGCCACACACTTCACCCACGCTTGTTCTCAGAGGTGAATGGACTTATGGGGCAGTACCAGTGCAAACTGCAATGATGTGTGGGATAGACTGCATCGATAGGTGTAATGCCAGATAACTGGGACCGGTTTTAAGCAGCCTATTTGCTTAGCTCTATTGCTAGAACACCTGCACCATTAAATTATCTGCCGTCGTACACCCACCTTTTCTTCTGGAACACGCTCCTTCTTCCATGTTTTCTACAGCTTAATTAGAACATTATTCAGCTATTATGTTCAGCTCTCCAAACCTGGCAATTGTTAATGAAGATTCGTTTTGCATTTCTTCACAGTTAAAACTTCATCAATAAAGATGTACTCTTACATTTTACAAAAATATCAGAGTTTCTTGGAATTCACAAAGAGTTCCAAGAGTATTCCAGGTAATCTAAATCTCAAATACCCAGGTGTATACTCACATACATAGGCATTCAGCAATGTAAGTACTATATATTTCCGATTGTGAAAATCTAATATATGAATGAATTCTCCCTCTGCTGCCTTTCATTGCAAAAAGACTGCTGGGTCAAGCACTAATCCTCTCTAGACTTGATTACGCCAATGTGCTGTACTTCGGCTCCCCGTGCTCAACCATTAAAATACTACAAACTGTACAAAAATGTGCAGCACGCCTCCTTATGCGGGTCCCTAACCGGGTATCCGCAAGACCACATATCGCCTCTCTTCACTGGCTTCCAGTTGCGGAACGAATTCAGTTCAAGGCACCGTGCATTGTCCATAGAACTCTCTCAGCCAAGGGCCCACCGATCCTTCGATCTATCATATCCTCCTACCATCCTAAGAGATCTCTACGCTCCGAGAATAAACATCTAGCAGTAGTTCCCAGGATACACAGATCGCGGAGCGGTGGACGTATGTTTGCATATACCGCAGCAAAATGCTGGAACCAACTTCCTAACCACAAACGCCTGGAGGAAACTATTTGGCCTTTCGTAAATCCCTGAAAACTTTTCTGTTTCCATGATTCCTGACTATTGCACGGTGGTGTTTCTGCCTTTAGCGCTGGGAGGCCTTTTTGGTTACAAGAGGCTTAAGGAGTATTAACTCCTACATTACATAGTATGTATTTTTGAGTGATTGATGACATTGTATACTCACGAACTTAAACAATTACCCTAGCCACATAAATAGAGTGTGTGTTTTCTGTTATATGTATGTGTCTTGTACGTTCTCTGTCTTCGTCCACAGGTCTTCACATCGATAAACAGTGGTATTGATAGCATTAAGATCACGCTACAGTCACTATGTGGTCTCTTCACCTTTTTTCCTTTTCAGAATTCGATCGTTTGCGCATGGGAAAGCGCTATTAATTGTACTTTCTCTTGCAGATTGACATTTACATGATACTATTAGGTATCGTATAGAGTGCATAATTTACGCTCTTTATTATATTTTTTCATCACTTTTGTATATATAGCACACCCATTTGGGAACAATCAACATAGTGGATATTGAGGGGATCTTCTTAGTCCTGATGAAGAAGCTTTGCTTGAAACATGTTGACTCTTTAGGAGCATCCGCACATTATTGGCAGGATCTCTCCGCATCACTTTTTAACAGGTCAGCCTCAATGACCTATTAAAGTTCTTCTTAAGTCCATGAGGCCAGGTCCTTTTTAAATCACCTACCCATATCCTTTCTCGACCCCTCCTCTCACTACCCCATCACTACACATAGTATAATTAATATTAGTGCTCCCGCGTAGCCGTAGGTCGTAGCACGCCCCGTCCCGTGGCGGGACGGGAAGACTAATGATGAAGCATGACACCAAGGGTCCTTTTGGTGTGTGAGGAGTATTTAAGCAAACGCTGTGTGCATCCACATTTGGATGACTCAACACACTTTCCTTTTCATTTCTAGTCCCATGTGGTGGATTCATTTGATTTATTGACTTAGCATCAGAGGAGGATATATCCGCCACAGTGTCCGTGTGAGACACTACCTCTTCACTCCCTCCCTTTGTTATATAAGGCCTTTTTGGTAGCCATGCGCTCTAGAAATGCATATTCATTCATTCGATCTTGATAGCTTTTTTTCTTTTTCAATATCCACGAGGGAAGTATGTCTCCGTGGAGAAACCCCTTTTCTAAGACTTTTTGGGGTATTCCCTTTCTTTCCCACCGAAGAAAATGATATTACTCCTATCCTCAACAGAAGTAAATCTCAGATCATTTTCAGAGCGTAATCTGCCTACAAATGTTTCGTGAACACCCTCAAGCTTGTGAGCGTTTGCTTGTCTACCAACTTTTGCAATTAGCCCAAGGGTAAAAATACCTACTACCCTCCTCTGTGAGATTTAGTTATATTTCACATTTTCCCAAACTGGTTAAATTTCTCATGCAAATACATTTATTCATTTCTGGTGAATAACAAAGTTGAGTTTACATCCACGAACACAGGTATTTGTGTAACTTGTCACTCAAATGCCTTCGCAAATCGTGTTATCCTTGGCATAATGAATATGTTTTCTGTTGTGTTACCACTCTCCTTAAATCAGTGGTCTTCAAACCTTTTTATGCCGCACCCCACAGTGCAAAAAAAAAAAAAATTGGGCCCACCTCATAATTTTTCACAATTATTCTGTTAAATAGACAATGTTTAAATATGTCTTGACTTATTTAAACATTGCAGGTAAGTTCTGTTACCGTTTTAAAAATGCAATCAAATACATGATTGCCAAACATACTATTCTGGTCAGGCAAGCCTTACTAAGGTGTAAAAGTATCCACACTGTGATTATTAGAAATGGGGGTGGGGGTTTTGAAGAATATTTGGAGTCCCTTCCCTTTTGACACCTTCTCCCAGCCAGGATATAAATGACAAAACATCTTAGTGAAGGCCTATTACAGAGTGGCTTAATGCCTCTCTCTCATTTTTTCCCCTGAAAACAAAGCACTGTTATCAGCAAAATGCTTCTTTTGGCTAGAGCCTGGCGCCCCCTGGAATCACTTGAGGCCCCCCTACGGGTGCCGTACGCCCCCCAGTTTGAAGACCCCTGCCTTAAATTTTACCACAGGATGGACAGCTTGTACCAGTTACTTTGCTACTAATAAAGCGTACGAAATGGTGGCATAGGTGCTTTTAAGGACAGAGGACAGGCAGTGATATCTGGAAATAAACATGGACTCTGATGCATTTGCAAATGTGCTATTTGTTTAATGGGGAGGCCTCTTTTGGACTATTCTACTACCTGCTAACACAGCAATATTGTACAGGGTAAAACTCGGAAGCCCTCTAAGGTGACTGGCAGAGCGAGCAGATGAAGGTGCTTGCAGATTGTAATCTACTGTCAATACAATTTCCAAAGCTGCAACGTAAACCATTGAGAAACATCAGATTGGTAAATCATTGTGTTCTTTCTCCCTGTTTTTTCTACCAACACTTGCTTTATTTAAGGATGTGGTAGGTTTTAAGAGAACTGTACTCAGGGCTGGACTAGGATAGCAAACCAGCCCTTGCACATATGTCTCACCGACCTCGGTGGGGGTGGGGGGGTGGAGGGGGTGCTGGGGGGCCACTGCTGCTGCTTTTTTGTTACAAGAGGCGGATTTTGCCCCCGGTAACAAAAACAGCCCCCACCGGTCGAAAACCAGCCTTACCCTTCCAGCCCACCAGGAAAACACCTGGTGCCGGCTACGGCCAGTCTGGCCCTGACTGTACTGCCCACAGAAGCTGCTGGGTTCACAGCAGTTGTCTGAAAATGCGCAGAGTTCATTTTGGGATAGATGCGTCGTCAGTGTAAATCTACAGGTTGATATTGCGACCATGATATTGTGGTGCAAGATCCTGCTTCGCTCCAGAGCTAGAAGTGCGAGCAGGGGATGCTCGGGGCCATGGAAGGATACTATAGAAGCATTCCTCTGCTTCCAACTGACCACCTGCCTTTGTCCTGACCCACTACCCTCACAAAGTGACCTGTTGAGAGAGCAGTCTCTGTTATATCTGTCTCATCGCCCCTCATTACTTCAGTGAGATTACGGTGCAGTAATAATGCACCCAGTAAATGCGGATATCCCAGTGTGTGGCATGTACTGGGCGCAGTTTAACAGCATCATGCCAGTTTCACACAGAGTTGAATATTCTGCCCAAAAAATGTGTGTCCTACCCATGAGGTCAAAAATTCAGAATGTTGCAGATTTCCCCAGACACACTCCACCATGTTTTATTTGCCTAAATCCGTGCTGAGAAACCCCCTCAGAATGCAGCAGTCCCAATTCAGGTGTCAATCTCTTCTCTACTCAAGTGAGCATTTCTGCTTTTCTACGGTACATACAATAAGGCTAATAGTCTTTGGTAGTAGTGAATTTGAAGTAAACAGTGTAGTTTAAGTTAGTGCATTATTCATTGTTTCTCACTCATTCTCTCTGCATTACAGTTAATACTGAGAATATTATGTCTTCTTGGACAGAAGCGTTAGAAACAGGGAAGATGGTGTAGTTAAATTCTGTTCCGCTTAATCAAAATGAACACAAATATGGACAAATCACATCCCTGAATTAAAAAACACAGGGAAAAAAGTTTAAATTAACTGCGACTTAACCTTGCATGACATCAGATTTTTTCCTGTCAATCACTGTCCTTAATCATTTAGAATGTCTTCATGGAATAACTATCTCTGTGGGAGAATGCTCCCGAATACCTCGAGACTGGACACCCAAGTCTTTGCTCTTCAAACTTAAGATGAAAGGTTCTTTTTAAGATAATCATCTACGAAGAGTGTCAGTTTCTGGCATTTTATTGTCAGCACTAGTCTGTGGTGAAAAGTATTTTGCATGACCTGAAAGCTGCATCCCTTCCTAGGGAGGCACTGATAATGTTGTCTTGGTTATTCAAGAAGAGAGGTCTGAAGCTCTGTGAAGTAGCTGAAGAAGGACTTAAGTACAAATCACGCACACTGAATGATATTGTGGAGTCTGGAACTGCCACGGCAGAAATTTCAGATAGGACCAGAAAGTATTTCAATAAACATGGTCCAGAATTGAGAGAAGAATATATAGAATGTTTATGTCTTCTTAAGTGACTCACCCACCAGCTCCTACCTTCTTACTGTTCTCCTTTGAAAGATAAAGCCAGCAGTGTTCTATGTTAATTCATTGCCTGCCATGACCTACAGAAATTCCATTACAAGGTTTGTGTCCTCCTAGGGTAGGGTACCACACACCTTCCCCTTTTATTCACAAACTTGGATTTGTTGTAAAAGTTACATATTTCATCTTACAAATAAGATATGTAGATTTTAGAGGGCAAAAAAATATAAAACTTTAAATATAAATCTGAACTGTACTGATGAAATCTCAACAGAAATAACAAAGCAATCACATATGGTCTCATGCCTCTGGAAAAGTAACTAAATATAGTCCTTTAAATATAGTGGTCTTTTGCATAATCTCCTTACTTCCCCCCTTAGTTGGTTGACTTCAAAGTCTATAGAACGTTTTCTTAAATTTTCTCAGGCTTTTTGTTCAAATAATTTTTACGCCATTTTCTTCATTGTTCTTGAGCACATTACTTCCTATACCACGAATTTGGACTACCCTGCTTAAATTTCAAATTCTCAGATCTTGTGCATTGGTGAATAATTAAATGCCCCCAGAAGCTCAGAATATTTTGACTATTGCCTATTTCCCACGGGTGCTTTTAGTCTTACCAAGTCTCCAACAGTCACCTTGGTTTTTCTCTATGCTTTTGTTTCATTATAGAACTCTTTCCTCATTTTGACCTCCTCCTTCTCTCTAACTTTCCATTTAGTCTCCTTGGACATATCATTAACTTATCTCCCTTCCTTTACCTTGTCTGGACGTATGATAGAATCAGCCTTTCTATTCCTGAATAGCTCAAACTGAATTGTTCCAGTTTTTGGTATTACCCTCCGCATGTCAAACTTTTCCTCCATATCTTGCCAGTTGAATGGTATTGACTAGCTTCCTACTGAGCCTCTCAACCACTCCATTTGCTGGATGATAAAATGCACATTATAGGTGGTGTTTCTGTTTACTTAAGGAAACTTTCCATTTCCCTTGAAGTGAGTTGAACTTCTTTGTCCATTAAAATAATGTTAGGAAATCTTTCCCTTCTAAAAATGTATTTTAGAAACTCTACAACAGCCTTTGTATAAATGCTGTACAATATTGCAGTTTCTGGCCACCTCCAGTACATATCAATGTGCTCTTATTCAATTTTATTTAATACCTTGTGAAGGTCCTGTCATGTCTAATGCAATGTCACCCCATGGCTCATCTGATCATTTTCTTACCATCATAGGCTGTGTTAGGGTTTTATGTAGTTTGTCACCAAAATTGCATTCTGTATACTCTCTTATCATTCTCTAAACATGCTGCTGCATACCTGGCCACCAATACTCAGTTCAATTCAATTAACTTTATTCAATTTTCATGTTAAAAATCATGAAAGCATACAAAATATAATTGTTAAAATATTCAGTTCTTAATGTTTCTTAAACATTTTCATATACTTATATGTCCATCATGAGCAAAGTGGATTAGTTTGTTTCTAGGAGCTTCTGGAGGAATTAATCTCTCGTTCCTAAATAGAAACCTATCTCTATCTGGTTATTTCGATCTTACATTACAAACTTTTTGGCACTCTTCATTGCCTGTTTTTTCATTCCATCTTGCTCTCTCTCTTCTACTCTTCTTTTTGTATTATCCCTTTAGAAACATCACATGCCTATCGTCCTTGTCGACTTCACTGTCATTCGACTGTATCCTCCAACCTCCTTCATTATCAACATAGAAAGACAACATGAACACCTGAAATGTATTCAACTTCATATGGATACTCCTGCAAATCCACATACCACTTATATACCTTGCTTGATACCATATGACTACCTTCCTTTTTAAATATGTCATTTAGGGCCAAATGTCCGACCCTATTTTGCATGCGCAAACGGGTTTGCGTCCCGTTTGCGCATGCAAAATGTGAAAGGGCCATGTACAATTCCAAAATAGCGAGTCGCAATTTATTTGAGACTCGCTATTTAAGAATGCAGATCGCTAATAGGAAGGGGCGTTCCCTTCCTAATAGCGACCATAACCCATGTATGAATGTTTTGCGACCGGGATTGCGGTCGCAAAACACTCATAAATACCACCCTCTTCAAGAGGGTGGTAATGGAAATCGCAAATGGGAAGGGGTCCCCAGAGAACCCCTTCCCTTTGTGACTGGCCCCCAAAATATTTTTAAGGGCAGGCAGTGATCCCAGGAACCACTACCTGCCCTTAAAAAATGAAACGAAAACGTTTCATTTTATTTTTTTTCAAATGCATTCCGTTTTCCTTCAAGGAAAACGGGCTGCATTTAAAAAAAATAACCTGCTTTATTTAAAAACAGTCCCAGACATGGAGGTATGCTGAGCCCAGCAGGCCACCATCCCTGGGAGTGCACGCCATTCCCAATGGGGTCGCAAATTGTGAGTGGCTCATGTATATTCATCAGCCTCGCAGTTTGCGACCCCATTGGGAATCGCAAACAGTGTCTCAGACACTGTTGTGCATACCAATTTGCGAGTCGCAAATGCGACGCAATTTGCGACTCGCAAATTGGCGGAGTCGTACATCTGGCCCTTAATGCATTGTAATCTGTTTAGTTCTGAAATTTTATTTGTTCCCCTCCAGATTCTATTGTTATTTATGCCTGGTTTAAATAACCTCATATTTCCATTCAGCATGTTACAATATGAAACCAATTTCAATCTTGCTCCTAAATACAATAACTTTCTCACATTTGATCTTTCTACTTTGACCAAATGGACCATTCTCTTTTCACCTACCACTTTAAGTACTATTTCCTATGCCTCGATATTCATGTTATTGATTCTTTCATTTATATTCTCACTTCTACAATTCTTGGCATAATCACCATTGTGTCCACAAGTAATTTTCCAAGCTTAGACAGTCTTTATATACATTGGTAAAACCTCCCCTGAAATGTCTCAGCTTGAGATTCAATTTGTTTAATTACTTGTACATTGTTGTTGGACTTTCAATTTTTCTTCCCATACCCTAAAATTAAGTGAGAATACCTCTTCCGTTTGCCCTGTTACAAAGCTGACTCACCCATGGTAGAAAGAAAAAATGGCATTTTGCATGATTGGAAATATCTATCAATTGCAATGTCTTGAACTGTTTGTAAACAAACACACAGACACAACGCAGAACACACGTAAGTATTTGGTTTAGTACTCAAATTTCTACACTTGTTTTGAATGTACTCTTATACACCAGTACTCAATTTAGTACTTGTTTTGTCTGTTTAGTATGTAGTCTGACACCTGACTTGGCATCCAAGACTTCCCATAGCCAGTTAGTCTTAAATTACTTTTTTAATTTTGTATTTAACTATCCACTTTAAAGCAGGTTCTTGCAATCATTTGCGGGGAATGGCTATTCCAATGTTACCATTTTGAATTCTAAGAGAGTTTAAAAAATGTTTTTGATTGGAACAAAACTGAGTAACCTCATGGTTTGCCTTCAATGGCATGCAATCTTTAGATTACACAGAATAGTATTTTAGTAAAATTTATTTTCGCGCACCTATGTCGTCTGTTGATGAGTGTGTTTTATTTTGATTGCACAACTTTTCAATATGATCACCAACTTTGTTGTATTGTATTGCAACATTTATATTACACTTACTATTGGTATGTGAGACACTCCAGCATATGCCTGTAGGGTGTGTGATTTAAAGGGTTTTGTCTTCGTTTTTGAATTATGCAGGAAGTGTTTCCATGTTGTGCATGATGGCCACCAAGATGTGGTTATTGTGTTATGGAACTCAACACTTAGGGCCCTATAATGATGTCGGTTCGAGTTGCCTCCGACCGACACCATCTCGGTGTGGGAACCGACCGACCGACCGTATTACGATGCGACCGCACATGGTGCGGTCGTAAACTCCCATTTCTCTGTGGGAGCTTGTGGTGCAGGCGGAAACCGCACGCGGTACAAGTTCCCATAGAGAAATGGGAGTTTATGTAAATCCCTGCACCATCACAGTGTCTGCCACACAGTGCAGGGATTTAGAGGGGGGCACCATAGGTGCCCCCAGGCCCTCAACTGTAGGCCGCGGAGGAAAGGGGGCCCCCAAAGTTGCTTTACTCCAGGCTTTCCATGTTGGAAAGCCCGACATGGAAAGCTTGTTGGAAACTGACATCATAATCCCGACGGCGGAAACGCCGTCCATATGGGATTATGTGTGGCTTCCGACTGGCCGACGGGCTCCTTGAGCCCATCGGAAGCCAGTCGGTTTGACCGGCTGGTTTACACTCCGGCCGCCGACGTTATAATTCGAGGATCAGACTGTAAACTTCCGATGTCAGTTAGTAAGCCTCCGACGAGCGGTCGTAGGCTTACCGACCGACATCATAATGAGGCCCTTAGTAGTGAGGGGTGTAAGAGACAAGTGCAGAGTTTATGATTTTTAGTAAGCTGGCAACATTGAGCAGGTCTGCAGGTCCTTTTATGGTAATTTGTATGCACCACCTTTAAATTACTATGACTTGCGCACTTCCATTCACAGTGTTCTCAACTCGCTAGCCACAATACAATAACTTTAACTCGCCACTCTACCATACACAGTGTTCTTTCAAATTATATCAATTGAGATGCCGCAAGTGTTGTTAGGAATGCTATGATTTCACATGATATAAGTGACGTAATATAAAAGGGTATAAGAAGTGCATCGTAAAGGCGCAGGTTATAGTAAATGTAGTGTGGCTAGTGAATTGAGAACACTGTGTTCGGAGGTGCGCGAGTTATAGTACTTTGAAGGTGGTGCTTAGATTATAAATTCAAGTTATAACTATAAATTTAGAATTTCTAATTATTGTATAGTGGGTTTGTATAGAAAGAATAAATAAAGTTTCCCTAACTATAACTATGTTTTAAACTTTGTTTTGTTTCATTGAATGTAAATGATTTTTAAAAAATGTGTTTCAAATCGTAGAGTGGACTGTGATAAGTGGAGTGCCATAGAGTAGAGTGCAGGAGAGTGCTGTAGAGTGTAGTGTCGTACAGTGTAGTATTGTACAGCGGAGTACAGTGGAGTGGCGTAGAGTGAAGTACAGTGTCATAGGGTGTACTGGAGTGTCGTAAAGTGGAGTGCCGTGTCGTAGAGAGGAGTGAAGTGCTGTGTCATACAGTTGAGTAGAGTAGCATATAGTAGCACAGAGTGTAGGGGCGTAGAGTGGAGTAGAGTGTGGTAGAATGCAGTGGCGTAGAGTGCAGTGGTGTGTTGTACAGTAGAGTGGAGTGGCATGTCAAAGAGTGCTGTGTCGCACAGTGTCGTAGAGTGGGGTAGATTGGCACAGAGTGAAGGGGCATAGAAGGGGGTAAAGTGTTGTAGAGTGAAGTGGCATTGAGTGGAGGGGCATAGAATGGAGTAGAGTGTTTTAGGGTGGGGTGGCGTACAGTGGAATGGCATCTTGTGGAGTACAATGGACTTGAGTAGTGGTGTAGAGCGGAGTACTGTGTGATAGAGTAGAGTGGAGTAAAGTGATGTGTAGAGGATCGTAGACTGGACTACAGTGTCATAGAGTGACATAGAGAGGAGTGGAGGGCGTAGAGTTGAGTAGAGTGGAGTAGAGTGGAGTAGAGTGGAGTGGTACCCAGTGGAGTGCTGCAGAGTGTCCTGGCATACAGTGGCAAGGCGTAGAGTGTTGTGTCATCCAGTGTCATGGCATAGAGTGTTGTGGCATAGATTGTAGTTATGTAGAGTGGAGTGGGGTAGAGTGGAGTGGAGTGGCTTAGACTGGAGTGGCACATAGTGGAGTGGTGTACTGTTGAATAGCGTGTCGTACAGTACAGTTGTGTTTCACAGAGTGGAGTGACATGGAGTGCCGCACAGTGTGGTGGAGTGTCCTAGAGTGGAGTGGCGTGTTGTAGAGTGAAGTGGGGTGAAGTGGGGAGTCATACTGCAGAGTGGCATATTACTGAGTGTCATACAGTGGAGTGGCAAACAGTTGAGGGGCATACAGTGGAGTACAGTGTTGTAGAGTGGAGAGGCGTAAAATGGAGTGGCATGTTGTGCAGTATGTTACAGTAGAGTGGCATAGAGTGTCGGAGAGTGGAGTGGGATACATTGGTGTTGAGTGGCATAGCGCAGAGTGGACTACTGTTGTACAGTGGTGTAGAGTGGAGTACTGTGTCATAGAGTAGAGTGGAGTAAAGTGATGTTAAGGGGCATAGAGGGAGTTGTGTAGAGTATTGTAGACTGGAATATAGTGTCATAGAGTGGCATAGAGTGGAGTGGAGGGCGTAGAATGGAGTACAGTGGAGTTGCACTGAGTGGAGTGCTGCAGAGTGTTGTGGCGTACATTGGCAAGACGTAGAGTGTTGTGTCATCCAGTGTCGTGGCAAAAAGTGTTGTGGCGTAGATTGTAGTTGTGTAGAGTGGAGTGGGGTAGAGTGGAGTGGCATAGAGTGGAGTGGCTTAGACTGGAGTGGCACACAGTAGAGTGGTGTACTGTTGAGTAGCGTGTAGTACAGTACAGGTTGTGTTTCACAGAGTGGAGTCACATGGAGTGTCGCACAGTGTAGTGAAGTGTCCTAGAGTGGAGTGGGGTGTCATACTGCAGAGTGGCATATCACTGAGTGTCATACAGTGGAGTGGCAAACAGTTGAGGGGCATAGAGTGGAGTATAGTGTTGTAGAGTGGGGAGGCATGGAGTGGCATGTTTTGCAGTATGTTACAATAGACTGGCATAGAGTGTTGTAGAGTGGAGTGGGATACAGTGGTGTAGAGTGGCATAGCGCAGAGTGGACTACTGTTGTACAATGGTGTATAGTGCAGTAGTGTGTCATAGACTAGAGTGGAGTAAAGTGGCATGGGGTGGTGCAAAGGGAGTTGCGTAGAGTGTTGTAGAGTGTCATAGAGTAGCACAGAGTGAAGTAGAGTGGAACGGAGTGGCATAGAGTGGAGTAGAAAGTTCTTGAGTGGATGAGTGCAGAGTGGAACAGAGAGTTCTAGAGTGGTATAGAGTGGAGTGGCATATGTGAGAGTGGAGAGGTATGTAGTAGAGTGGAGTGGTGTCTTATAGAGTGGAGTGGCGTTTTCTTAGAGTGGGGTGTTGTAGAGTGTCATGGCATGTCTTAGAGGGATTGGTGTGTCATAGAGTGGAGCAGTGTCATAGAGTGGAGTGGCATGTCGTACAGTGTCGTAGAGTGGTGTACAGTGGAGGGGCATAGAATGGATTAGAGTATTGTGGAGTGGCTTAGAGTGTAGTGGGATGTCATAGAGGGGAGTGGCATAGAGTGGAGTGACATGTGGTAGACTAGAGTAGCATGTCATAGAGTGGAGTGGCGTACAGTGTTATGCAGTGGCGTGGACAGTCTTAGAGTGAAGTGGCATGCTATACAATGGAGTGGTGGAGAGTGGAGTGGCATGCCATACAGTAGAGTATAGTGATGTGTCATAGAGTGGTGTGTTGTACAGTGTTTTAGAATGGAGAGGGGTAAAGTGGAGTGACATAGTTTGAACTGGGATTCTGTAGAGTGGAGAGGCCTACAGTGTCATTGTGTAGATAGAGTGCCTTAGAATGGAGTGGCGTAAAGTGTAGTGGTGTACACTTGTACAAGTGTACAAGTGTAGTGGTGTAGAGTAGAGTGCTGTACAGTTGAGTGGAGTGTTGCACAGTGCAGTGGTGTGTCAAGATTGGAGTGGAGTGTCATACAATGGAGTGGAACATCGTAAAGTGGAGTGGCATATTGTAGAGTGAAGTGGGTGGTCCTACTGTGTAGGGCCGTATCATAGAGTGGAATAGAGTGGAGTACAATGACAAACAGTGGAAGGGCATAGAGTAGAGTAGAGTGTTGTAGAGTGGCATGGAGTGGAGTGGCATATGTTAGAGTGGGGAGATGTGTAGTAGAGTGGAGTGGTGTCTCAGAGAGTGGAGTGGCATTTTTTAGAGTGGAGTGTTGTAGAGTGTTGTGGCATGTCTTAGAGAGATTGGTGTGTCATAGAGTGGAGCGGTGTCATAGAGTGGAGTGGCATGTTGTACAATGTCGCAGAGTGGTGTACAGTGGAGGGGCATAGAATGGATTAGAGTATTGTGGAGTGGTGTAGAGTGTAGTAGCGGGTCGTACATTAGATTGGAGTAACATGTTATAAATTGGTGAGTCAGAAAGTGTCTTAGAGTGGAGAGGCGTAGATTGGAGTGGCGTAAAGTGATGTGGGATGACATAGAGGGGAGTGGCATAGAGTGGAGTGAGATGTCGTAAAGTGGAGTGGCATGTGGTAGACTGGAGTAGCATGTCATAGAGTGGAGTGGCATGTCATAGAGTGGAGCGGCGTGGAATGTTATGCAGTGGTGTGGACAGTCTTAGAGTGAAGTGGCGTGCTATACAATGGAGTGGTGGAGAGTGGAGTGGCATGCCATACAGTAGAGTATAGTGATGTGTCATAGAGCGGAGTGTTGTACAGTGTTTTAGAATGGAGAGGCGTGAAGTGACATAGTTTGAACTGGGATGTTGTAGAGTGGAGAGGCGTACAGTGTCATTGTGTAGATAGAGTGCCGTAGAATGGAGTGGCGTAAGTGTAGTGGCGTACACTGGAGTGGCATAGAGTGGAGTGCTGTACAGTTGAGTGGAGTGTTGCACAGTGCAGTGGTGTGTCAAGATTGGAGTGGTGTGTCGTACAGTGGAGTGGAACATTGTAAAGTGGAGTGGCGTATTGTAGAGTGAAGTGGGGTGTCATACTGTGTAGTGCCGTATCATAGAGTGGAATAGAGTGGAGTACAATAACAAACAGTGGTAGGGCATAGAGTAGAGTAGAGTGTTGTACAGTGGAGAGGCATAGAGTGGAGTGGCCTGTTGTACAGTGTGTTAAGAAAAAAGTGACACAGAGTTTACCAGAGTGCAGTGGCATACAGTAGTGTGGAGTGGCATGGCGTAGGGTGGAGTACGGCAGTACAGTGGAGTATAGTTCAGTAGTGTGTCATAGACTGCAGTGGAATAAAGTGGCTTGAAGTGGCATAGACGGAGATGCGTAAAATATTGTAGAGTGGATTAGAATGTCGTAGAATGGTATAGATTGCAGTTGAGTGTCGCAGAGTGGCTTAGAGTTGAGTAGAGTGTTTTACCGTGGAGAAGTATACATTGTCGTAGAATGAAGCAGAGTGTTGTAGAGTGGCATAGAGTGGAGTGGCATATTGTAGAGTAGAGTGGCATGTAGTAGAGTGTAGTGGTGTGTCGTTGAGTGGAGTCTGGTTAAGTTGAGCGGCGTGGAGTGGCATAGACTGGCGTAGAGTGGAGTGGTGAGTTGTAGAGTGGAGTGGCATGTCATGGAGTGGAGTGGGGTGTCATAGAGTGGAGTGGTGTGATTTTCATGAAAAAGGATCATTTCCACAACATAAGCTATATTTCTGCCAAATTTCAAGAAAATCAGTTTGGCCATTTTACATGAATGATGTAATATGTGACGTCATCAGCAGTGCATTGCGGGGGCGCAAGTTATAGTTAGCTGAACTAACTATAACTGCCGAATTTCACTGGTTTTGTACGAGTGAAATGTCCAACTAACTATAACGTCCCTGAAACCTATGGTTTTTTCAGTGAATTTCTAAGGTTTTTTAAATGCTAATTTCTAACTATAACGTGCTGAAACCTATGGTTTTTTCAGTGAATTTCAAAGGTTTTTTAAATGCTAATTTCTAACTATAACGTCCCTGAAACCTATGGTTTTTTCAGTGAATTTCAAAGGTTTTTAAATGCTAATTTCTAACTATGCCTACAGAGGTAGGACATGTGAAGAAAGAGGAACAAAGGCACAGAAAGAAGCAAGACAAATGCAGAAAGAGGCAACAGAAGTCCAGAAAGACGAAGAAAAGTGCAGGAAGAAGCAAGAGATGTGCAGAAAGAACCAACAGAGGAGCAGAAAGTCCTCCTGTGCCCCCAACATTTTGCTGACGGGTACTGGTGGTAAGTGACTCTGACTAACCAGGCCTAGAGCCAGTGCTATGCTAAAAGACACTTAGAATACAGTGAAAACATCTACATACACTAGGGAACACTATGCGTTGGGGTACCCCTGTGATTAGCATGACCTCCTCTGTAAGGCCCTAGTGCATAATAGGGCAGGGGGATTAAAACTACCTCTAAGTCAGAGGTGCAGAAAGATGCTTCTTTAAGTAGTAGTCACGTTTGCAGAGTGGTGGAGAAAGGGTGCTGGGCCTCCGACCAGCGCTCAGGAATTCCGCTGCGTAGGACTTACAGGAGGTACCAGGAGGGCTTCTTGGCCCCCAAACTCCCTCAGGACTAAATTGGACTTCATCCCCCATCCCGTAGTCTGCCAGGAGGCGCGTTTGCAGAGTGGTGGAGAAAGTGGGGCATGGCCTCCGAAGACGTCTTAGCAATCCCACTGTGTGGGACTTACTGGAGGTAACAAGAGGGTAGTTGGCCCCCAAGGACATCCTTGGGGGCCAGCTCCCTCTATTACCTCCAGTAAGTCCCTCACAGCAGCATTGGTAAGTACTTGTACCAGGCCACGCCCCCTTTGCCCACCACTCTACAAACGCTCCCTGGCATGCTCTTGGATGGGGATTGAAGTCCCCTTCGCTGCTGGGGGTCCTTTAGGGGCCAACTAGCCTACCTCTTACCTCCAGTAAGTCCCGCGCAGTGGTATTGATGAGAGGTAGACAAAGGCCACGCCACCTTTCTCCACCACTCTGCAATCGCGCCCCCTGGCGCGTTGTTAGTTGGGGAATTAATTCCCCTTGAATACTGAGGGTCACTCGGGGCCAACTAGCCCACCAGGTATCTCCAATATGCGCCACACAGCTGGATTGCAGAGAGGTGGTCCGAGGCCACGCCCCCTCTTTACACCACTCTGCAAACGCGCCTCTTGGTGCACTGCTGCTCGGGGGATGAAGTCCACTTGTGTCCTCAGGACACAAGAGGACCTCATCTCCCCACCAACAGTGCGCCAAGAAGCGCGTTTGCAGAGTAGTAGTAGGTAATATATATATATATATATATCACAAAAAAGAGAGTTGCCTCCAAGTAAGAAAGCCACACACGGCAGGTTCAGTCCATTTATTCTGGGGATGACAAAAGCAAACAGCCTGGCGCTCCTCACACAAATAACATAGCGAAACGCGTTTCGGGCGTACTCCCGCCCTTGTTCACTGGCCAGAAGGAAACAGCGGCTCAGGTGAGATACGCGCATTAAATATCCCCGCCCCGGTGGGCGTATGCGCAATGAATCTCGGTCCTTGTAGTCCACCCTTATAATAAAACCACAATGGGCACCACAGTACCTTCAAAATGTCCATGTTGTACCCCAGTGGGTGTGTTGGGAGCTGCCCAGGTCGAAGCCTTGCCATGAACCATCCTCAGAACGGACCCATCGTACTTGCAGCACCTCTTTGTCGTTGGTGCGTAGTCCCGCTAATTAAGCAGTGGGGCCTTCTCGCGGCTAAGGCAAGCCGCAAACATCACAAAAAAGAGAGTTGCCTCCAAGTAAGAAAGCCACACACGGCAGGTTCAGTCCATTTATTCTGGGGATGACAAAAGCAAACAGCCTGGCGCTTCTCACACAAATAACATAGCCAAACGCGTTTCGGGCATATTCCCGCCCTTGTTCACTGGCCAGAAGGAATCAGCGGCTCAGGTGAGCTACGCGCATTAAATATCCCCGCCCCGGTGGGTGTATGTGCAATGAATCTCGGTCCTTGTAGTCCACCCTTATAATAAAACCACAATGGGCGCCACAGTATCTTCAAAATGTCCATGTTGTACCCCAGTGGGTGTGTTGGGAGCTGCCCAGGTCGAAGCCTTGCCATGAACCATCCTCAGAACGGACCCGTCGTACTTGCAGCACCTCTTTGTCACTGGTGCCGTAGTCCCGCTAATTAAGCAGTGGGGCCTTCTCGCGGCTAAGGCAAGCCGCAAACATCACAAAAAAGAGAGCTGCCTCCAAGTAAGAAAGCCACACACGGCAGGTTCAGTCCATTTATTCTGGGGATGACAAAAGCAAACAGCCTGGCGCTCCTCACACAAATAACATAGCCAAACGCGTTTCAGGCGTACTCCCGCCCTTGTTCACTGGCCAGAAGGAAACAGCGGCTCAGAATGCACCATCGTAGTAATTCAGCAGCCTGTAGTTGTGAATATGGGCCACATGACCACTGGGATTTAAAAATGACACTCACCTGTGATCAAGGCGGCAAACGCTGAAACGCGTAAGGAGGAAATGAGTGGTTTTAATGCTGCTGCGCAATTTGACGAATAAATATCTTGAAAAGAAGTCGAAGTTGGGCTCTGCATATTATCAAAACCTATCATAACAGGATTCTCCATTCCTGCTCGTAGAGCCCGCCCTGCAGGGTCGGGGGCCCCCGGTAAAATGGAGCCTTTTGTGAACATATATATATATACAGAGAGAGAAGGGTAAGGGGTAATATCGGCCAGAAAAAGCAATTTTGAGAATACATCTAGGTATGTCGATTTTTATCTTCAAGAGTTTGTAGCTTCCCTGCCCTCTTATATCAAAGATTCTAATGATTTTCTCCTACAGCTAAGTGGGCAAATATGGTCCAATGAATTCTTGTTTATTACTCTTGACAACACATCTTTATATACCAGCATAAGGCACCAAGATGGCATTAATGCAGTAGAGTTTTACCTCAAAAAAAGACCTATTGAACTATATTCTCACAATAAAGTTTTGATAAGTATGATTAAATGGTGCCTGTATAACAATATTTTTACATTTGATGGGGCCTTTTTTCAGCAGCTACAAGGAGTAGCTATGGGGGCATGCTTCTCCCCCAGCTACGCCTGCCTGCATGTGGGCTGGTGGGAGGAGCATGTCCTGTGTAAAGAACATCGCAATGCATGGGAAAAACATGTGGTGAAATGGTGGCGATACATTGATGACATTTTTGTCATCTGGCGGGGGTCATTTAGTGAAGCTGAGGAATTTGTAAACAAATTGAATGTGAATAACATGAATTTGCAGTTCACGGCACACATAGATCAAGTTAGTACCAATTTTTTAGACATCAAAGTACAGGCCTCCGCAGACACCATAGAAACTAGTCTTTATCGCAAGCCCACCGCCGGTAACACCTTACTGCATGCTAAGAGTTTTCAACCGGCACATACCATCACCAGCCTTCCATACGGTGAATTTCTTCGTATTCGTAGAGCATGCAGTACGGAAAGGGAACTCCTTTATCATCAGAAAGCAGCAAAACAGAGATTCTTAGAAAGAGGCTATAACTCTCTTAAACTAGATGCAGCCATGAAAAAAGCTAACAAAATAAATAGACTAGTTTTACTGAAAGGTGCGAAACATCAAGCCAAAGCCAAGTGCATGCCGAAACAGGGCAGTGGCGAGGATATCAATACTGACACTACACAGTGCAGACTAATCACCACTTACAGTAAACAAGCTCAAGAGATCAAAGCCATAATCATGAAACAATGGCCTATAGTATTAACTGACAGTACCTTGAAAACAGTGCTCCCTGGTAAACCTACTTTTACTTTTAGAAAAGCATATTCCATGCACAACGATTTGGTTAAAACCAGTCCAGAACTGGATAATAAAACCGGTTGGTTGGTTCCGAAAAAAGGTTTTTGTAAGTGTAGCACCTGTCGGGCCTGTAAATTCGGAATCAATACCAGTACATACACCACGCCATTCTCTTCTACCATCATAGAGTTAAAAGGGCATTACACGTGCAGGTCAGAATATGCGGTCTATGTTTTAGAATGTAATTGTGGCTATAAATATATAGGGAGCACAAAGTTACAGGTACATGTTTGTATCTTGCAACATCTACGGGCCATCGTAAATTCTGATCCAACGTACCCGGTGGCCCGACATTTTAAAGCAGAACATGGGAACGATCTTAAATGTTTAAAATATTTCGTGATAGATACAGTACCACTAGACAAGAGAGGAGGCAACAGAGAAAAAAGGCTACGTCAATTAGAGTCAAAGTATATTATCGAGCTTGACACCAAGTACCCACATGGCCTTAACACAGGGGAGGACATGCATAACTTTTTATAATTTTATGCCTCCATTATTACAACACAATTTTATGCCTCCGTTGGGGTAACAATATTTGCCTGATATCTTCACTGCAACATTTTTATCCATTTTGTTTTTAATTGGTCATTGTTAAGTTTTAGATCCTTGTGCATGTTATGTATGTCTGCCTGCTTCAAGAAGGTATTATGAATTAGTGATGCTTAGATCTCCGCAATACCTGTCAGAAGATTCTATATATTACTATTGCATGGTTTTAAGATAGGACACAAATAGCACCGATTTAGTTCCACAATGTAGTTTTGAACTAGTGGCCTGGATAGTCCTTTTGCCTGGTATTTTGTCATAAAAGTTTTATACTCAGTGTATATACCTATATATGGGGGGCTCCCTAAGTTAAGCAAAATGTGGCGTTTACTGACGAGTTCTATCTAAATTATAAATATTTTCTCGTGTCTCTGCCATCTGAAACAATGTTTTTATACATATTACCTAGCACTTTAGACTCTTTTAAGTTTTTTGCACTTTGCACATAAGGTTTGCACATTATGATTATATATGAGAGCTATGTTGATGTATCAGGATAGTTGATATGGCCATTCGAGGCCTGTAATCTTTGCACTTGCAGTATTTGCACAGACATTTTAAGTTTTTATCAACTATTTATATATAATATGCATTAATATTTATATATTTATGTGGCGTGTAATATGTACAACATTTGACTATTTTTAATGAGTTGATGCAGCTTGGGGATTTTAGCATTTGTGCCATGATATTTATGATAACTGATGAGAAATGCTGTTTTCAATTCATCCATACAATCAAAATTGTAATGATTTACCAATAGAGGTTTTTATGCATGACAGTAATGTTTTAATTACCTAAATGTGTTTCAATGAGTTTGTACAGTATGATTACGCCACAGGAGAAAGTGTTTCTTCTAGCTCTACAATTATAGTCACATGCACGGTCAGGTGGTGGTAGTATCACCAATAAAAACTCTACATGCACGCAATGCAATCATGTGACCAAGGGCTAAGAGGCCCGAAACGCGTCATGAAGGAGATTTGCACATAACTTTTAACAAATAAAAGAATATCTGGCACCAGCTAATGAAGTTGTCCGTACCTGTTTTTGTGCGTTCAGTGCACAAGGGAGCGTAATTTGATATATATATATTATCTACTGGCGGTCGCCAGTAGATAGTTATAGTTAGGACCTATTTTCCATAGGAAATCCGCACCATTCTATTTGAAATAACTTTGGCGCCGGTTGACGAATCTTCGCGAAATTTTCCAACTTGTTGGGGCGCTCCGGTCCGCTCCTATCCTGAAAGTCTCGGGGTGATTCGGCAAGCAAGGGCCGAGAAAAAAGGGGGGTCCCAAAACGTGTTTTCCCCATGCAATTTTCCATAGGAACCTTTAGTCGCAGCTACAGCCCGAACTGCTGAACGGAATTACACCAAATTTGCCAAAAGGTAGCCCTTGGTTCAGGGTTGTGCCTTTTGCTTAAATGGTGTAAATCCGTTCAGTAGTTCCTGAGAAATTTGAAAAAGAAAACACATATATATCTGGGCGGAGCTTAACCACACATGTCATCGTGAGATCTGATTGGCTGTCATCACTTCATCCTGGAATTGCTGGCAGCCATCTTGGGACCAATATAAATGATAGTACCCCATTGAAATGCATTGTAGTGAATCGAAGATTTTGAGGGTTACCAAAAGGAGAACTATAAAGGGTGATAACAGACTTTAGTTACATTAGAATTCATTTGTTGATGGTACCATACTAATTTCAGGAATTGTGGTGTGTTCTAAGGTGATTTTACCCTGTGAAAAACCTTCTGCTGGGATATCATGAATCATGTTTGAGAGAAAACTATTTTCACATGCTTGTCCCATACAGTTTTGGAAGGTGCTCCAGAAGCTAAAATGAGAGCATATTTTCTGTAAATTCACATTATCTTTCTCAGTCATGTGAGAATGAAGTCTGACATTCTCAGTAAAACATGTACATCCAACAAGGGCAGAGACTGTCAGTTGATTCCTTTGTGTTCTACTGCAGCTTCCCAGAGTGTTCTAAAGAACAACTAGAGTGCTAACAGCCTTACTTATGACAAAAGTATGGCACACCTGAAGCCATCTTGATTGGAATAAACTGGTAACACTTAAAACATTTAATTTAAAAAGGAACAAAATGATGGGGTTCATTTTGTCATAGAAATTATGGTTAGTGCTGTAGAAAGAAAAATTAGGACATGTTTCAAGTGTGATCTCAAATATCTTCCTGTTATATTTCAACAGGAGCAGCCTGTGTCAGTTGATGCCTTTGTGTTCTACTGCAGCTTCCCAGAGTGGTCTAAAGAACAACTAGAGCGCTAACAGTCTTACTTATGACAAAATTAAGGCACACCTGAAGCCATCTTGATTGGAATAAAATGGTAACACTTAAAACATTTAATTTAAAAAGGAACAAAATGAGGGGGTTCATTTTGCCATAGAAATTATGGTTAGTGCTGTAGAAAGAAAAATTAGGACATGTTTTAAGTGAGATCTCAAATATCTTCCTGTTATATTTCAAAAGGAGCAGCCTGTCAGTTGATACCTTTGTGTTCTACTGCAGCTTCCCAGAGTGTTCTAAAGAACAACTAGAGTGCTAACAGCCTTACTTATGACAAAATTATGGCACACCTGAAGCCATCTTGATTGGAATAAACTGGTAACACTTAAAACATTTAATTTAAAAAGGAACAAAATGATGGGGTTCATTTTGTCATAGAAATTATGGTTAGTGCTGTAGAAAGAAAAATTAGGACATGTTTCAAGTGTGATCTCAAATATCTTCCTGTTATATTTCAACAGGAGCAACCTGTCAGTTGATGCCTTTGTGTTCTACTGCAGCTTCCCAGAGTGTTCTAAAGAACAACTAGAGCGCTAACAGTCTTACTTATGACAAAATTATGGCACACCTGAAGCCATCTTGATTGGAATAAACTGGTAACTCTTAAAACATTTAATTTAAAAAGGAACAAAATGAGGGGGTTCATTTTGTCATAGAAATTATGGTTAGTGCTGTAGAAAGAAAAATTAGGACATGTTTTAAGTGAGATCTCAAATATCTTCCTGTTATATTTCAACAGGAGCAGCCTGTCAGTTGATGCCTTTGTGTTCTACTGCAGCTTCCCAGAGTGTTCTAAAGAACAACTAGAGCGCTAACAGTCTTACTTATGACAAAAGTATGGCACACCTGAAGCCATCTTGATTGGAATAAACTGGTAACACTTAAAACATTTAATTTAAAAAGGAACAAAATGAGGGGGTTCATTTTGCCATAGAAATTATGGTTAGTGCTGTAAAAAGAAAAATAAGTGCTAAAACACTACCCCCAGCACGACACCCTACACTACCCAAACATAACTGCACTACCCTAAACCCTAAAACACTACCACCAGCACGACTCCCTACACTACCCAAACACCACTGCACTACACTAAACCCTAAATATACCCCCAGCATGACCACCCACACTACACAAACACCACTGCACTACCCTATACCCTAAAACACGACCCCCTACACTACACAAACATGACTGCACTACCCTAAACCCTAAAACACTACCCACAGCATGACCCCTTCACTACACAAACACCACTGCACTGCCCTAAACCCTAAAACACTACCCCAGCACTAACCCCTACACTACCCAAACACCACTGCACTAACATAAACCCTAAACACTACCCCCAGCACAACCCCTACACTACACAAACACCACTGCACTACCCTACACCCTAAAACACTACCCCCAGCACGACTCCCTACACTACCCAAACACCACTGCACTACCCTAAACCCTAAATCTACCCCCAGCACGCCCCCTACACTACCCAAACACCACTGCACTACCCTAAACCATAAAACACTACCCCCAGCATGACCCCCTACACTACACAAACACCACTGCACTACCCTAAACCCTAAAACACTACCCCAGCATGACCCCCTACACTACCCATACACCACTGCACTACCCTAAACCCTAAAACACTACCACCAGCATGACCCCCTACACTACTGCACTACCCTAAACCCTAAAACACTACCCCCAGCACGACCCCTACACTACCCAAACACCACTGCACTACCCTAAACCCTAAAACACTACCCCCAGCACGACCCCCTACACCACCCAAACACCACTGCACTACCCTAAACCCTAGAAAAGAAACCCCCACCCCATGCCCAATCCCCCTTACCTCTCACTCCTCATGGTTCCTCTCTCCTCGTGGTTCCTGCTTCACGTCATCTCTGAGGGGCGGTGCACGTCATTGTGAGGAAACAGAACAGCCTCTGTTTCCTTACAACGACATGGATCATCTACATGTTTTTTAGAACGCATGGTCATTTACCATACATACCTTTACAACAAAATTTGTTGTAAAGGCATGCGTGGTAAATGACCATGCGTTCTAAAAAAATGCGTGGTAATGACTTCGTGATGTACAACGCATGCGTGGTAATGCATGCATTGTAATGGTATCGCAAAGTAAAAAAGTCGTTGTAACGGCTGTTTACCGATCGAAGCTGGCCCCTGTTCTTCAGTGAGATGTTTATTTGATTAATTAGGAGGAAGGAATGTGTTTTTTTGAACGAAAAGTGCATTCCCGGCTGTTGTATTGTGAAAGTGTCCGCGTGGCCTGGTTTCACTTCCGGTGAGAGAGTGGAAGAGTCTGTTTGGATCTAAAGGAGTTTGTTGTTGGACGGGGCCGGCGCGACATGTCATCAGAAAACATAGCTAATGGAAAGCGTCCTCCCTGAAGTGTGGAGCAGTGCCATGAGAGGTCAACGAGTGTGCGTCCCACCGCAGTATGACCGTACCGCGTGACCCATGTGCCGCCTCCAGGGTACGGGAGGCAGAAGCGGCATCACAGGTCCTCTTGAAGACCGTTGTAGCACTAATTCTACATTTTGGTACTAGGGCATTTTAACTTCGTTGTTCCTGCCAGATACAAAGAGAAGATCCTGTGTTATTCAGTGCCCTCATTACCTTTTTTGTGTGTTGTGGTGCTTGTCACTTCGCTGCCCCGCCGGTGCACACGACTGGGCACCCCACCTCGTGTGCCATCTGCAGGGCCTCTGCCCTCGGATCACTGGTTTCGGTTTCTGGAGTGGCAACATAAACAGTTGCTCCCAAAGGACTAGCCTGAACACTTAGGTGAATATCCCCTGCACCAGCATTCCACGGAAATTCTTTCCTAGCTCTCCCACGTCAACGAGCACGGCTCCGCTCGCGACACCGTATGATGTCATCGGAGCCATAAGAGGACCTCGTTGGCGTGCTGACGTCAGTTCCACCCATTTTTTCCATGCCACCGAGGCAAACAGGGGACCGAGACATTTTCACATGTATACATAGTATAATAAATATATATATATTCACTGAAAAAACCATAGGTTTCAGGCACCTTATAGTTAGAAATTAGCATTTAAAAAACCTTAGAAATTCACTGAAAAAACCATAGGTTTCAGGCACGTTATAGTTAGAAATTAGCATTTAAAAAACCTTAGAAATTCACTGAAAAAACCATAGGTTTCAGGGGCGTTATAGTTAGTTGGACATTTCACTCGTACAAAACCATAGAAATTCCCCCGTTATAGTTAGTTCAGCTAACTATAACTCGCGCGCCCGCAATGCACTGCTGATGACGTCACATATTACATCACTCATGACATGGTCAGTGACATCACTCATGACATCACTGATGACATCATCCAGTGAATGTGTGTTTTTCTGAAAATTACATATGTTTTATATATGTATATCTCAAGGTCGATGGAAGAATAAATGGGTATAAAAGTGTCTAAATGGATGATTTTTTTTGTAAAATTGATTGTATAACTGACTAAGTGTATCTTAGTGAATACTTGGGTTAGTGAGTAATGTTTAAATATGAAAATATCTGTATCAGTCTCTCACTTTGTGTATAAGTGGCTGCATGGGTTGGTGAGTAGCTACATGAGTGTCTCTATGGGTTATTAGTTGGTTTTTTGAGTATCAGTATAAGTGTCTGAGTGTCTGTATGGTTCGGTGGGGGTATTACTTAGTGCATAGATGCATGAATGAGTGACTCACTGTTTGTATGTGTTGAAGACAGCATGTGTGCAGGACTGTATAGGTGGATGAGTATGTGTATGGGTGTGTTAGTGAGTGAATGACTGTCTCAATAGTGTCTTTATGAGTAACTACATATGTTTTAAACTAGTATATGTGAGTATTGGTGTATATAAGTGAGTATATGTGAGAGTGAGAGATTGGAAGAGTTCCTGTACAAATAAGTAGGTGTTTCTATAAGTGATTGTTTAAGAGAGTAAGTATGTGTAAGTTTCTGTAGAAGTAAGTGTGGTAGTGTGTGTATAACTGTATATGCAAGTAAATGGATGTTTGATACTTTGTTTGCATGTGTGACTGTGTGTGAGTAACTCTATGGATGAGTGGCGGTGTGTAACAGGATGTATAGGTGTATGAGTACATATGATGAGTGAGTACATGTATGAGTGACTGTATAGGGACTGTTGGTGAATGAGTGGATGTGTGTGTAGATCTTGGAATTAATGAATAGGTGTGTTGTAACTGGTATTGGTATGTCCATTGTTTTGAAAATGTTAGTTTGTATTTTTGAGTGTATGTATCAAAGGTTATATTAGGGTGAGAGGAGGTCTGCCACTCTATCACAAGGATGATGACATCAGTGATGTCATTTGAGATGTCATCAGTGATGTCATGAGTGATGTCACTGACCATGTCATGAGTGATGTAATATGTGACGTCATCAGCAGTGCATTGCGGGCGCGCGAGTTAGTTAGCTGAACTAACTATAACGGGGGAATTTCTATGGTTTTGTACGAGTGAAATGTCCAACTAACTATAACGCCCCTGAAACCTATGGTTTTTCAGTAAATTTCTAAGGTTTTTTAAATGCTAATTTCTAACTATAACGTGCCTGAAACCTATGGTTTTTTCAGTGAATATATATATATATATATATATATATATATATATATATATATATATATATATATATATATATATATATATATATATATATATATATATTATCTACTGGCGGTCACCAGTAGATAGTTATAGTTAGGACCTATTTTCCATAGGAAATCCGCGACATTCTATTTGAAATAACTCTCTTGCCGGTTGACGAATCTTCGCGAAATTTTCAAACTTTATGGCCCGCTCCGGTCCGCTCCTACCTTGAAAGTCTCGGGGTGATTCATCAAGCGGGGCCGAGAAAAAGGGGGTCCCAAAACGTGTTTTCCCCATTCATTTTCCCATAGGAAACTTTAGACACGGCTACAGCCCGAACTGCTGAACGGAATTACACCAAATTTGGCAAAGAGGTAGTTCTTGGTTCAGAAAGAACCCTTTTGTTAAATGGTGTAAATCCGTTCAGTAGTTGCGGAGAAATTAAAAAAATAAGAGTCAAAAAATCAATTTCCCATAGGAAACTTTATGCAAGGCTACAGCCCGAACTGCTGAACGGAATTACACCAAATTTGGCAAAGAGGTAGTTCTTGGTTCAGAAAGAACCCTTTTGTTAAATGGTGTAAATCCGTTCAGTAGTTGCTGAGAAAATCAAAAGTAAAAACACATATATATCTGGGCGGAGCCTAACCACACATGTCATCGTGAGATCTGATTGGCTGTCAGCACTTCATCCTGGAATTGCTGGCAGCCATCTTGAGACCAATATACATGATAGTACCCCATTGAAATGCCTTGTAGTGAATCAAAGATTTTGAGGGTTACCAAAAGGAGAACTATTAAGGGTGATAACAGACTTTAGTTACATTAGAATTCATTTGTTGATGGTACCATACTAATTTCAGGAATTGTGGTGTGTTCTAAGGTGATTTTACCCTGTGAAAAACCTTCTGCTGGGATATCATGAATCATGTTTGAGAGAAAACTATTTTCACATGCTTGTCCCATACAGTTTTGGAAGGTGCTCCAGAAGCTAAAATGAGAGCATATTTTCTGTAAATTCACATTATCTTTCTCAGTCATGTGAGAATGAAGTCTGACATTCTCAGTAAAACATGTACATCCAACAAGGGCAGAGACTGTCAGTTGATTCCTTTGTGTTCTACTGCAGCTTCCCAGAGTGTTCTAAAGAACAACTAGAGTGCTAACAGCCTTACTTATGACAAACGTATGGCACACCTGAAGCCATCTTGATTGGAATAAACTGGTAACACTTAAAACATTTAATTTAAAAAGGAACAAAATGATGGGGTTCATTTTGTCATAGAAATTATGGTTAGTGCTATAGAAAGAAAAATTAGGACATGTTTCAAGTGAGATCTCAAATATCTTCCTGTTATATTTCAACAGGAGCAGCCTGTCAGTTGATGCCTTTGTGTTCTACTGCAGCTTCCCAGAGTGTTCTAAAGAACAACTAGAGTGCTAACAGCCTTACTTATGACAAAAGTATGGCACACCTGAAGCCATCTTGATTGGAATAAACTGGTAACACTTAAAACATTTAATTTAAAAAGGAACAAAATGATGGGGTTAATTTTGTCATAAAAATTATGGGTAGTGCTGTAGAAAGAAAAATTAGGACATGTTTCAAGTGTGATCTCAAATATCTTCCTGTTATATTTCAACAGGAGCAGCCTGCCAGTTGATGCCTTTGTGTTCTACTGCAGCTTCCCAGAGTGTTCTAAAGAACAACTAGAGCGCTAACAGCCTTACTTATGACAAAAGTATGGCACACCGGAAGCCATCTTGATTGGAATAAACCGTTAATACTTAAAACATTTAATTTAAAAAGGAACAAAATGAGGGGGTTCTTTTTTAAATAGAAATTATGGTTAGTGCTGCAGAAAGAAAAATGAGGGCATGTTTTAAGTGAGATCTCAAATCCTCTTCTATTTCATTAGAAAATTCTGACATGCAGACTGAAACAATCACTTTCAATACCAGCAGCAGACTTCCAGTTAACTCCCTGGTGAGCAGTAGCTTTAGTACAGTGATCTAATGAGCAACTATAGTGCTAACATTCTGAATTTATGGCAAATGTGAGACATATCTGAATGCCTCCTTGATGGAATCAAAGTAAAAAACTGAAAGCATTTCCTACTGAGGAGACTGCAGTAAATGAGGAAATTAGGAAACTTCATAACAAAGAAGTCTTCCAAGATGGCCACCAGAGAAAAAAGAGCCCAAATGTAGCACAAATATTACCCAGATGTAGCCCACATATAGCCCAATGACAAAAGTGTGCAAAACACTTTTTATTTTTAGTTTTTTTGCAGTTTTATGTAGTGCAGACTGGTCAGGTATTGGAGCGTTGCATCTTAAAACATGACCCCCTACACTACAAAAACACTACTGCACTACTCTAAACCCTAAAACACTACCCCAGCACGACTCCCTACACTACACAAGCACCACTGCACTATCCTAAACCCTAAAACACTACCCCCAGCATGACCCCCTACACTACACAAACACCACTGCACTACCCTAAACCCTAAAACACTACCCCCAGCACGATCCCCTACACTACCCAAACACCACTGCACTAACCTAAATCCTAAAACAATACCCCCAGCACGACCCTCTACACTACACAAACACCACTGCACTACCCTAAACCCTAAAACACTACCCCCAGACGACCCCTACACTACACAAGCACCACTGCACTACCCTAAACCCTAAAACACTACCCCCAGAACGACCCCCTACACTGCCCGAACACCACTGCACTGCCCTAAACCTTGAAACACCAGCCCCTGCACGACCCCCTACACTGTTCGAACACCACTGCACTGCCCTAAACCCTGAAACACCACCCCCAGCACGACCCTCTACACTGCCCGAACACCACTGCACTGCCCTAAACCCTGAAACACCACCCCCTTCACGACCCCCTACACTGCCCGAACACCACTGCACTGCCCTAAACCCTGAAACACCACCCCCAGCACGGCCCCCTACACTGCCCAAACACCACTGCACTGCCCTAAACCCTGAAACACTATCCCCAGCAAGACCCCCTACACTGCCCAAACACCACTCCACTGCCCTAAACCCTGAAACATCACCCCCAGCAAGACCCCCTACACTGCCCGAACACCACTGCCCTAAACCCTGAAACACCACCCCCAGCACGACCCCCTACACTGCCCGAACACCACTGCACTGCCCTAAACCCTGAAACACCACCCCCAGCACGACCCCCTACACTGCACGAACACCACTGCTCTGCCCAAAACCCTGAAACACCAGCCCCAGCACGACCCCCTACACTGCCCGAACACGACTGCACTGCCCTAAACCCTGAAACACCACCCCCAGCACGTCACCCCTACACTGCCCGAACACCACTGCACTGCCCTAAACCCTGAAACACCATCCCCCTGCACGACCCCCTACACTGCCCGAACACTACTGCACTGCCCTAAACCCTGAAACACCATCCCCAGCACGACCCCCTACACTGCCCGAACACCACTGCACTGCCCTAAACCCTGAAACACTACCCCCAGCAAGACCCCCTACACTGCCCGAACACCACTGCACTGCCCTAAACCCTGAAACATCACCCCCAGCAAGACCCCCTACACTGTCCGAACACACCACTGCCCTAAACCCTGAAACACCACCCCCAGCAAGACCCCCTACACTGCCCGAACACCACTGCACTACCCTAAACCCTGACAACACTACCCCCAGCACGACCCCCTACACTGCCCAAGCACCACTGCACTACCCTAAACCCTGAAACCACTACCCCCAGCAACGACCCCCTACACTGCCCGAACACCACTGCACTGCCCTAAACCCTGAAACACCAGCCCCATGCACGACCCCCTACACTGTTCGAACACCACTGCACTGCCCTAAACCCTGAAACACCACCCCAGCACGACCCCCTACACTGCCGAACACCACTGCACTGCCCTAAACCCTGAAACACCACCCCCAGCACGACCCCCTACACTGCCCAAACACCACTGCACTGCCCTAAACCCTGAAACACCACCCCCTGCACGACCCCCTACACTGCCCGAACACCACTGCACTGCCCTAAACCCTGAAACACCACCCCCAGCACGACCCCCTACACTGCCCAAACACCACTGCACTGCCCTAAACCCTGAAACACTATCCCCAGCAAGACCCCCTACACTGCCCGAACACCACTTCACTGCCCTAAACCCTGAAACATCACCCCCAGCAAGAACCCCTACACTGCCCGAACACCACTGCCCTAAACCCTGAAACACCACCCCCAGCACGACCCCCTACACTGCCCGAACACCACTGCACTGCCCTAAACCCTGAAACACCACCCCCAGCACGACCCCCTACACTGCCCGAACACCACTACTCTGCCCAAAACCCTGAAACACCAGCCCCAGCACGACCCCCTACACTGCCCGAACACCACTGCACTGCCCTAAACCCTGAAACACCAGCCCCAGCATGACCCCCTACACTGCCCGAACACCACTGCACTACCCTAAACCCATGAAACACCACCCCCAGCATGACCCCCTACACTGCCTGAGCACCACTGCACTGCCCTAAACCCTGAAACACCAGCCCCAGCATGACCCCCTACACTGCCCGAACACCACTGCACTGCCCTAAACCCTGAAACACCACCCCCAGCACGACCCCTACACTGCCCGAACACCATTGCACTGCCCTAAACCCTGAAACACCACCCCCAGCACGACCACCTACACTGCCTGAACACCACTGCACTGCCCTAAACCCTGAAACACCAGCCCCAGCACGACCCCCTACACTGCCCGAACACCACTGCACTGCCCTAAACCCTCAAACACCAGCCCCAGCACGACCCCCTACACTGCCCGAACACCACTGCACTACCCTAAACCCAGAAACACCAGCCCCAGCAAGACCCCCTACACTGCCCGAACACCACTGCACTGCCCTAAACCCTGAAACACCACCCCCAGCAAGACCCCCTACACTGCCCGAACACCACTGCACTGCCCTAAACGCTGAAACATCAGCCCCAGCAAAACCCCCTACACTGCGCGAACACCATTGCACTGCCCTAAACCCTGAAACATCACCCCCAGCAAGACCCCCTACACTGCCCGAACACCACTGCACCTAAACCCGGAAACATCAGCCCCAGCAAGACCACCTACACTGCCCGAACACCACTGCACTGCCCAAAACCCTGAAACACCACCCCCAGCACGACACCCTACACTGCCCGAACACCACTGCACTGCCCTAAACCCTGAAACACCACCCCCAGCATGACCCCCTACACTGCCCGAACACCACTGCACTGCCCTAAACCCTGAAACTCCACCCCCTGCACGACCCCCTACACTGCCCGAACACCACTGCACTGCCCTAAACCCTGAAACTCCACCCCCCAGCATGACCCCCTACACTGCCCGAACACCACTGCACTGCCCTAAACCCTGAAACACCACCCCCTGCACGACCCCCTACACTGCCCGAACACCACTGCACTGCCCTAAACCCAGAAACACCAGCCCCAGCATGACCCCCTACACTGCCCAAACACCACTGCACTGCCCTAAACCCTGAAACACCACCCCCAGCACGACCACCTACACTGCACGAATGTAGGAGAGTAGGATCTGCTTCACATGGGTACCCCCACTTTTTGCTGATGCTTCACTGTTTTTCGACATTAGTCTGGCTGGGGCCCTGCTAATCAGAACCCCAGCCTAGCTGCTTCCTCTCTAAAATGGTTTCCATGTGCCTTAGGCACATCACTGATTGGGATCTGGAGTGCCCTTATAAGTCCCTAGTATATGGTATACTATGTACCAAGGGCATAGGTACCTCAGAGGCCTGCCAGGGGCTGCAGCATGTATTATGCCACCCCTGGAAGGCCATCCAAACTGACACCACAGGTCTGCTACTGCAGCCTGGGTAAGGTGGTGCATGCACCCCTTACTGTGATATAGGTTACCTATATCACTAAATACATACACACATATAAACCTATAAGTCACTCCTAAGGCAGGCCTTATCAATCCTAAAGGCAGAGTGCATGGTTCCTATGTGAGAGGGTGCCCCTGCATGAGCAGGGCCCCTCTGCAGCGTTCGGAGACCATCTCTGATGCTGTTTGTAGTGCAGCCTGACCATATACTCTTAAGCGCATTATATCCTCGCGGTAAAATGCTAACTTTGGAATGGCTGCACCTAAACATGTCGTGTTTGGTGTCAAACATCTTGGAATACTACCCCCCGCCAATCCTGGCGGCGGGGGTAGCATTCCACCCTTCTAGAGGGAAAGACATGTTAACTCTGACTAGTCCGGTAACTTCTTTCCAGAGCCCTGGCATCACAAAATGGATGCTGCTGCCACAGACACGAGTCTGGCCTCCTGCTGCTGGACGAAACTCCGGCAGGGGAGGCCTGGACAATAGGTTTCCTGTCCCAGGGAGGTGTGACCACCTCCCCAGACAGGATAATGTGTATTGGGGCTGGGCGGGAGCACTTTCGGGTGCTTTGAAGTCCTGCACTGGGGGCACATTTGGTGTCCCTGTGCATACCCCAGTTCAAACCGGATCAGGGGCTTGCAGCCCCTGCTTTGGCGCGAACTGGACAAAGGGAAAGGGGTGTAGCCACCCCTCTGCCCTGACCCACCCATAGGTGGGGCCACAGAGTAGTCCAACCCCTATCTTTAGTATAAAGGTAGGAACCCAGTCCTTAGGACTTTAGATTATCCCTGGACGAAACTCTGAAACTGAATCCTGGACCTTCGACGCTCTACTCACGATTAGAGGACTAGAAGAATCTCCCTTGGGGTCAAGGAGTGACTCCCCTGCTTGGCAGGCACCAAAGAAGCATCTGTCCGGTTCGCATTTCTGAAGCTCCTGTCGGACGCCGAAGTCATCGCATCACCAGAGGTGGATTCTCAGACTTCCCCGAGGCTACCCTGAGTCCCCAGCAAAGCTGAGGCCCGTGGCTATCGTGGGTGACTTGAGACCGTGACCCCTGGACACCGAGCACATTTGCAAGTGCATCCTCTTCTGGGTCTCCCAAGAAGTCGTGCTTTGGGCTCCGAGTAGCCCTAGCCTCCAGCACCACCTGCACCGAAGATCACTGGCCCCCACTCCACGAGTGTCCTGTAAGCCAGATCCACGTGCGGCGTCACGAGGCTCCTTCGCGGTCGCTAGCCCGTTGGCTAGTAGCCCTTAACGAAGGCCAATCCTTTTCTTACTTGGCATCCTGGTTGCTCCAGGCCTGCCCTCACTTACCCTCGCTGGGTGAGTTCCACAGACCTTGCTGGTCTGCACCATCGACGATCTACATCTTCACCAAGACTTGCCGTTGCCAAGGCTTGTTGGGTCCAATCCGGTCGCCGACACCTCAGCACTCGACAGACCTCGTGTACCAGCCCGAATCCTGCTCCTGGTCGCCGACAACGCCTCCTGGACCTCGTGGCTGAAGAGTCAAGACGACTGTCAATGCACCTGAAGCACTCGACATCGGTGGGCATCTGTCCATCGCCTTCCTGGTCACTGGCTAGTGACCCAGACTCTGTCCCCTCTGCTTTCAGGTTCTTCAGAACTCCGATCCACTCTTGGATCCACCCGGACACTTTTCTCTTGGCCGCCAGCAGCACTTTGCAGCAGATCGCCATTCGAATCGACGACGAAACCCGACCCCGAAAGGCACCTATGCACCCGGCTTCCCTGGGTGAGGTAACACGAGTACTCCGGTGCTCCCGTGGGTAGAGACTCTTCAAAGTCCTAGATCTCAAAGGGTTTTGTCCTAGTCCTCTTTTAAGTGTCCCTTTTCTCTATTTTCCCGATCCCGACTTTCTCCATAGAAGTCAACGGCGTATCGCGGTTGTGTATTTACACTGCACGCGTCTCCCGTAGGTCCCCTGTGTCACTACCTTGGGTGGTTCCTTGTGGTCCAAGCACTTCTAGAGGCTCTAGGCCTAGTGTCTAGTTCAGTCGTGGTTCGCATACCACTTTATTGGTATATGGTTTGGTACGCCCCTAGGGCCCAAACGTGTATTTGTGCTATTACTGTGATTTAATAACTTATAACTTATGTACTTCGAACTCTAGCCTCATAAAGAGACTAGAGGGGTGTGTTTAGCAATAAATACATATATTTTGAATATATACCTGGTGTGGTGCTCTTTCATTTGGTCACTCAAGAGATTATAGACTGGTAAAACAAGCTGCTTTACATTCCTTCAAGACTTAGCCTGAAGGCTGCTCTCCATAGCTACCACTAGGATAGCTTTCAATAAGGTTGTCTTTAACCTATCTCCAATAAGGGGTTGTTTGGACTGGTGCAAGGTGCCCACTATAATTAGTGGACAGCATATACCAGGCCAACTTCTCACATTGGTGTGCAGCGTGTGGGATTCCAGCTTGCTATTGTTTTACCAGATAATCTCAATTGAATTGATCAACTGAAAACCACTAAAGGTACCTAAGGTACATATAATTTAAGCTTAGAATACAGTAAGTTCTACTGAACTTAGAGTTGTGTGTTAAGGGATAGCACAACCCTTTCTACAACTCAAGAGAGTTTAGTAGGCCACACTAGAGTAGGTAGTGCATACACCACACCACACTAGTAATGTCTTTAAGGGCAGGATCCAAAGAATCCTTGCAGGAAGCCATTGAGCTTCCACCCTCCAAGTATGATACACTCCCATTCTTGGAATTGAGAGCTTTATGTAACTTGAGAAAAATAAGGACAGGCCAAAGCCCCACCACCCAACACCTCAAGGAGTTGTTGGTGGCTTATGACCTTAGTAAGCCCGTGGGGACTGAAGGGGTAGGAGCTGAGGGTGGGGCAGGAGAAGAGGAGGAGGCCAGGGGTACCAATACCCCCAGCCCCCCTCTGAAACTGGCCAGGAGGGTGACAATGACCCTGACCTGGATAACCCAATCCCTCCTGTGGACGATGATGAGGATGATCAGGATGACACCCTCTTTGTCCCCCCAGGAAGGATTAAGAGTGTGCCCAGGAAGTCTAGATCTCCTTCTCAGGAGTCTAACCACTCTGGCACCTCTATAGGGAGCTCTGTCTCCTCTCACAGGAGGGAATCCTCTCATGAGAGGAGAGCCAGACTGGTCCAGTATGAGGAAACTCAGCTGGAAATCAGAAAAAAGCAATTGGCTTTAGATAGGGAATCCCTAGATCTCCTTAGAGAGAGAAGAAAGTTGGGACTAGAGTCCCATGGTGGCAGCCATGTCCCTAGAGACAGGGAAAGGTCCTATGACCATAGGAACCTGAGCAAGATTGTCCCTCCCTACCAGAGTGGGGATGATATCCACAAATGGATAACTGCATTAGAGAGGGCCTGTAAAGTACAGAAGGTCCCTCAGGAGCAGTGGGCAGCAATCTTGTGGCTCTCCTTTGCTGACAAAGGTAGAGATAAGCTCCTCACTGTTAGAGAGGAGGATGCTGATAATTACAAGGTCTTGAAGAGTGCTCTTATTGATGGGTTTGGCCTAACCACTGAACAGTACAGGTTGAAGTTCAGAGACACCCAAAAAGCACAGACTCAAGACTGGGTAGACTATGTGGATTGTTCTGCCAAGGCTCTGGAAGGCTGGTTGATGGGCAGTAAGGTGTGTGACTTCTCAGGATTGTACAATCTGATAATGAGGGAGCAGATTCTTAATAACTGTCAAAATCAGCTGTTGCATCAATACCTGGTAGACTCTGATCTGACCTCTCCCCAAGAATTGGGAAAGAAGGCAGACAAATGGGTCAGAACCAGGGTGAAGCAGAAGGTACAGAACCAAGGTGGGGAAACCAAGAAGCAAGATGCTAAGAACTCTGACAAGGGTGGGGAGAAGGGTAAAGATCAAAAGTCTTCATCAGGCCCCCAAAAATCTTCTTCTGGTGGGGATTCACAGTCTACCAAAGGGAAAGGCCAAAGAAAACCATGGTGCAAGGTCTGTAAGCAAAAGACCCACTGGACCAGTGATTGCACCAAGTCCAAAGACTCCAGTCCAGCACCCACCAATGCCCCTAAGGCACCTGTTCCCCCTAGTACAGTTGGTGGAAGTGCTCCAGCAAAGGGTTTAGTAGGGTTCACCCTGGGAACTGAGTTGGGCTCTGACTTAGTCAGAGAACTGACTCAGGCTGTGTTAGTCTGTGATGGAGGCATGGATGTGACCTCCACTGTGAGTCCCAGTAATCTGGGCAAGTACAGACAACAGCCTTTAATCAATGGACGTGAGGCTTTGGCATTTAGGGACACAGGGGCAAGTGTCACAATGGTGACACAAGACCTTGTGCTTCCTGGGCAAGTTATGCTTGGTGAGATGTACCAAGTGACCAATGCTAGCAATGTCAGAACAGACCATACTCTGGCAGTTGTTAACTTCTCCTGGGGAGGGGTAACTGGCCTTAAGAAGGTTGTGGTAAGTGCAAACCTACCAGTCGAATGCTTGCTTGGCAATGACTTAGAGACTTCTGCTTGGGCAGAAGTGGAGCTCAGGACCCATGCAGAAATGCTGGGGATCCCTGCAGATGTGTTTGCTGTGACCAGGTCACAAGCCAAAATGTCTAGCACTGAACAGGCCTTGGATTCTGGAAGAATGGACCAAGTGCCTTCCAAGAGGAGGAGTAGTAGGGTTAAGGCAGTGCCTTCCCCCTTGGCTCAGGAGGAAGATCAGTCCCTTGAGGGGGATGATCTCAGCCCTGAAGAAGGAACTGTCCCAGAGGAACTTGAACCTGACCAGGTTGAGTTCTTGGGGACAGGGGGACCTTCTAGGGCAGATCTGAGCCAGGAGCAGCAGAGCTGCCCCTCCCTTGAACCCCTCAGACAGCAAGCTGCTGCTGAGGCTGCTGGGAAAGCTAGTGGTCCCCATACAGTGTATTGGGATGATGGACTCCTGTACTCAGAGAGTAGAGACCCCAAGCCTGGTGCTACCAGGAGGTTGGTAATACCTTTGAAGTTCAGGGGCTTCCTATTGACCCTAGCCCATGATATTCCCTTAGCAGGTCACCTGGGCCAGAACAAGACTTGGGACAGAATTGTCCCTCACTTTCACTGGCCCCACATGTCTGAAGACAGTAAGGAGTTTTGTCGCTCCTGTGTAACCTGCCAAGCCAGTGGCAAAGCAGGTGGCACTACAAAGGCCCCCCTGATACCACTACCTGTGGTGGGGGTGCCCTTTGAAAGGGTAGGGATTGACATTGTTGGTCCCATGGATCCCCAAACAGCCTCTGGGCACAGGTTTATCCTGGTGGTAGTGGATCATGCCACCAGGTACCCAGAAGCTATTCCCCTCAGGACCACTACAGCACCTGTGGTGGCAAGGGCCCTCCTGGGAATCTTCTCAAGAGTGGGCTTTCCTAAGGAGGTAGTATCAGACAGGGGTGCTAACTTCATGTCTGGGTACTTAAAAGCAATGTGGAAGGAGTGTGGAGTGACTTATAAGTTCACCACACCCTATCACCCACAATGCAATGGTTTAGTTGAGAGATTCAACAAAACCTTGAAGGGCATGATTAAAGGGCTCCCAGAAAAGCTTAGGCGTAGATGGGACATACTCTTGCCCTGCCTTTTATTCGCATATAGGGAGGTGCCTCAGAAGGGGGTTGGTTACAGCCCTTTTGAACTTCTGTTTGGCCACCCTGTGAGGGGTCCACTGTGCTTGGTGAAGGAAGGATGGGAGTTACCTCTCAAGCCCCCAAAGCAAGATATAGTGGACTATGTACTTGGTCTCCGCTCCAGGATGGCTGAGTACATGAAAAAGGCAACCAAAAACCTTGAGGCTAGCCAGGAACTTCAAAAGGCCTGGCATGACCAAAAGGCTGTTCTGACTGTTTACCAGCCAGGACAGAAGGTGTGGGTGTTGGAGCCAGTGGCCCCAGCAGCTCTCCAAGATAAATGGAGTGGACCCCACACTATTGTTGAGCAGAAGGGTGAGGTCACTTATTTAGTAGACCTAGGAACACCCAGGAGTCCCCACAGGGTTCTCCATGTCAACAGGTTAAAACCATATGTGGACAGGGCAGACATGGGCTTGCTCATGGCTACTGATGAAGGGCAGGAGGAAGAGAGTGACCCACTCCCTGACCTGCTCTCACAGAACCCTGACGATGGGTCAGTTGATGGTGTAGCCTTGGCAGGCAGCCTCACTACCCAGCAACAAACTGATTGCAGGCAAGTCCTCAATCAGTTTAGACATATGTTTTCACTGACACCCAGTCAGACCACCTGGTGCACTCATGAAGTGGACACTGGGGACAGTCTGCCTATTAAAAACAAGATTTATAGGCAACCTGACCATGTCAGGGACTGTATCAGGACTGAAGTCCAGAAAATGTTGGAATTGGGAGTTATTGAACCCTCAGATAGCCCTTGGGCTAGTCCAGTGGTCCTTGTACCGAAACCTCACACCAGTGGTGGAAAAAGAGAGATGAGGTTTTGTGTGGACTACAGGGGTCTCAATGCAGTCACTAGGACTGATGCCCATCCAATACCCAGGGCAGATGAGCTCATAGATACTTTGGCCTCTGCCAAATATCTCAGCACATTTGACCTAACAGCTGGCTACTGGCAGATCAGACTAGCTGATACTGCAAAGCCCAAAACAGCATTCTCAACCCCTAGTGGACATTATCAATTTGTGGTAATGCCCTTTGGTCTGAAGAATGCACCTGCCACTTTCCAGAGGTTGGTGAATACAGTTCTCACAGGACTGGAAGCCTATAGTGCAGCTTATCTAGATGATATTGCTGTCTTTAGCTCCACCTGGGAGGATCACCTGGTCCACCTCAGGAATGTTTTACAGGCCCTGCAAAAGGCAGGCCTGACTATCAAGGCCACTAAGTGCCAGATAGGGCAGAGTCAGGTTGTGTACCTGGGCCACCTTGTGGGTGGAGGCCAGGTTCAACCTTTGCAGAGCAAGATCCAGACCATCATGGACTGGACTGCTCCCACTACCCAGACTCAGGTGAGAGCCTTCTTAGGCCTGACTGGGTACTATAGGAGATTTGTCAAGGGGTATGGATCAATAGTGACACCCCTGAATGACTTAACTTCTAAGAAAATGCCCAAAAAGGTTCAGTGGACAGTTAGCTGTCAAAAGGCATTTGATGACCTCAAGCAGGCCATGTGCACTGCTCCAATTCTGCAGAGTCCTGATTACTCCAAGAAGTTCATTGTTCAAACTGATGCATCTGAATTGGGGGTAGGGGCTGTACTGTCACAATTGAATGAAGAAGGTCAGGATCAGCCAGTAGCTTTTATTAGCAGAAGGCTGACCCCTAGAGAGAAACGTTGGTCAGCCATAGAGAGGAGGCCTTTGCTGTGGTCTGGGCTCTGAAGAAGTTGAGGCCATACTTGTTTGGTACACACTTCCTGGTTCAGACAGACCATAAGCCCCTCTTATGGCTAAAACAAATGAAGGGTGAAAACCCCAAACTGCTTAGGTGGTCCATTTCCCTACAGGGGATGGACTTTACAGTGGAACATAGGCCTGGGAGTAACCATGCGAATGCAGATGGACTCTCTAGGTATTTCCACTTAGAACATGAAGACTTAACTGGGCAAGGTTAGTTTAATGTCCCTACGTTTGGGGGGGGTTGTGTAGGAGAGTAGGATCTGCTTCACATGGGTACCCCCACTTTTTGCTGATGCTTCACTGTTTTTCGACATTAGTCTGGCTGGGGCCCTGCTAATCAGAACCCCAGCCTAGCTGCTTCCTCTCTAAAATGGTTTCCATGTGCCTTAGGCACATCACTGATTGGGATCTGGAGTGCCCTTATAAGTCCCTAGTATATGGTATACTATGTACCAAGGGCATAGGTACCTCAGAGGCCTGCCAGGGGCTGCAGCATGTATTATGCCACCCCTGGAAGGCCATCCAAACTGACACCACAGGTCTGCTACTGCAGCCTGGGTAAGGTGGTGCATGCACCCCTTACTGTGATATAGGTTACCTATATCACTAAATACATACACACATATAAACCTATAAGTCACTCCTAAGGCAGGCCTTATCAATCCTAAAGGCAGAGTGCATGGTTCCTATGTGAGAGGGTGCCCCTGCATGAGCAGGGCCCCTCTGCAGCGTTCGGAGACCATCTCTGATGCTGTTTGTAGTGCAGCCTGACCATATACTCTTAAGCGCATTATATCCTCGCGGTAAAATGCTAACTTTGGAATGGCTGCACCTAAACATGTCGTGTTTGGTGTCAAACATCTTGGAATACTACCCCCCCGCCAATACTGGCGGCGGGGGTAGCATTCCACCCTTCTAGAGGGAAAGACATGTTAACTCTGACTAGTCCGGTAACTTCTTTCCAGAGCCCTGGCATCACAAAATGGATGCTGCTGCCACAGACACGAGTCTGGCCTCCTGCTGCTGGACGAAACTCCGGCAGGGGAGGCCTGGACAATAGGTTTCCTGTCCCAGGGAGGTGTGACCACCTCCCCAGACAGGATAATGTGTATTGGGGCTGGGCGGGAGCACTTTCGGGTGCTTTGAAGTCCTGCACTGGGGGCACATTTGGTGTCCCTGTGCATACCCCAGTTCAAACCGGATCAGGGGCTTGCAGCCCCTGCTTTGGCGCGAACTGGACAAAGGGAAAGGGTGTAGCCACCCCTCTGCCCTGACCCACCCATAGGTGGGGCCACAGAGTAGTCCAACCCCTATCTTTAGTATAAAGGTAGGAACCCAGTCCTTAGGACTTTAGATTATCCCTGGACGAAACTCTGAAACTGAATCCTGGACCTTCGACGCTCTACTCACGATTAGAGGACAGAAGAATCTCCCTTGGGGTCAAGGAGTGACTCCCCTGCTTGGCAGGCACCAAAGAAGCATCTGTCCGGTTCGCATTTCTGAAGCTCCCGTCGGACGCCGAAGTCATCGCATCACCAGAGGTGGATTCTCAGACTTCCCCGAGGCTACCCTGAGTCCCCAGCAAAGCTGAGGCCCGTGGCTATCGTGGGTGACTTGAGACCGTGACCCCTGGACACCGAGCACATTTGCAAGTGCATCCTCTTCTGGGTCTCCCAAGAAGTCGTGCTTTGGGCTCCGAGTAGCCCTAGCCTCCAGCACCACCTGCACCGAAGATCACTGGCCCCCACTCCACGAGTGTCCTGTAAGCCAGATCCACGTGCGGCGTCACGAGGCTCCTTCGCGGTCGCTAGCCCGTTGGCTAGTAGCCCTTAACGAAGGCCAATCCTTTTCTTACTTGGCATCCTGGTTGCTCCAGGCCTGCCCTCACTTACCCTCGCTGGGTGAGTTCCACAGACCTTGCTGGTCTGCACCATCGACGATCTACATCTTCACCGAGACTTGCCGTTGCCAAGGCTTGTTGGGTCCAATCCGGTCGCCGACACCTCAGCACTCGACAGACATCGTGTACCAGCCCGAATCCTGCTCCTGGTCGCCGACAACGCCTCCTGGACCTCGTGGCTGAAGAGTCAAGACGACCGTCAACGCACCTGAAGCACTCGACATCGGTGGGCATCTGTCCATCGCCTTCCTGGTCACTGGCTAGTGACCCAGACTCTGTCCCCTCTGCTTTCAGGTTCTTCAGAACTCCGATCCACTCTTGGATCCACCCGGACACTTTTCTCTTGGCCGCCAGCAGCACTTTGCAGCAGATCGCCATTCGAATCGACGACGAAACCCGACCCCGAAAGGCACCTATGCACCCGGCTTCCCTGGGTGAGGTAACACGAGTACTCCGGTGCTCCCGTGGGTAGAGACTCTTCAAAGTCCTAGATCTCAAAGGGTTTTGTCCTAGTCCTCTTTTAAGTGTCCCTTTTCTCTATTTTCCCGATCCCGACTTTCTCCATAGAAGTCAACGGCGTATCGCGGTTGTGTATTTACACTGCACGCGTCTCCCGTAGGTCCCCTGTGTCACTACCTTGGGTGGTTCCTTGTGGTCCAAGCACTTCTAGAGGCTCTAGGCCTAGTGTCTAGTTCAGTCGTGGTTCGCATACCACTTTATTGGTATATGGTTTGGTACGCCCCTAGGGCCCAAACGTGTATTTGTGCTATTACTGTGATTTAATAACTTATAACTTATGTACTTCGAACTCTAGCCTCATAAAGAGACTAGAGGGGTGTGTTTAGCAATAAATACATATATTTTGAATATATACCTGGTGTGGTGCTCTTTCATTTGGTCACTCAAGAGATTATAGACTGGTAAAACAAGCTGCTTTACATTCCTTCAAGACTTAGCCTGAAGGCTGCTCTCCATAGCTACCACTAGGATAGCTTTCAATAAGGTTGTCTTTAACCTATCTCCAATAAGGGGTTGTTTGGACTGGTGCAAGGTGCCCACTATAATTAGTGGACAGCATATGCCAGGCCAACTTCTCACAGCTACACTGCCCAACACCACTGCACTGCCCTAAACCCTGAAACACCAGCCCCAGCATGACCCCCTACACTGCCCGAACACCACTGCACTGCCCTAAACCGTGAAACACTAGCCCCAGCACGACCCCCTACACTGCCAGAACACCATTGCACTGCCCTAAACGCTGATACACCAGCCCCAGCACAGACCCCTACACTGCCCGAACACCACTGCACTGCCCTAAACCCTGAAACACCACCCCGTGCACAGACCCCTACACTGCCCGAACACCACTGCACTGCCCTAAACCCGTGAAACACCACCCCCAGCACGACACACCTACACTGCCCGAACACCACTGCACTGCCCTAAACCCTGAAACATCACCCCCAGCAAGACACCCTACACTGCCCGAACACCACTGCCCTAAACCCTGAAACACCACCCCAGCAAGACCCCTACACTGCCCGAACACCACTGCAATGCCCTAAACCCTGAAACACCAGCCCCAGCACGACCCCCTACATTGCCCGAACACCACTGCACTGCCCTAAACCCTGAAACACCACCCCCTGCATGACCAACTACACTGCCCGAACACCACTGCACTGCCCTAAACCCTGAAACACCATTCCCCTGCACGACCCCCTACTCTGCCTGAACACTACTGCACTGGCCTAAACCCTGAAACACCATCCCCAGCACGACCCCCTACACTGCCACGAACACCCCTGCACTGCCCTAAACCCTGAAACACTACCCCCAGCAAGACCCCCTACACTGCCCGAACACCACTGCACTGCCCTAAACCCTGAAACATCACCCCCAGCAAGACCCCCTACACTGCCCGAACACCACTGCCCTAAACCCTGAAACACCATCCCCAGCAAGACCCCCTACACTGCCCGAACACCACTGCACTGCCCTAAACCCTGAAACACCAGCCCGACTGTGAGAAGTTGGCCTGGCATATGCTGTCCACTAATTATAGTGGGCACCTTGCACCAGTCCAAATCGACTCTTATGGTAGGTAGGTTAAAGACAACCTTATTGAAAGCTATCCTAGTGGTAGCTATGGAGAGCAGCCTTCAGGCTAAGTCTTGAAGGAATGTAAAGCAGCTTGTTTTACCAGTCTATAATCTCTTGAGTGACCAAATGAAAGAGCACCACACCAGGTATATATTCAAAATATATGTATTTATTACTAAACACACCCCTCTAGTCTCTTTATGAGGCTAGAGTTCGAAATACATAGGTTATAAGATCTTAAATCACAGTAATAGCACAAATACACGTTTGGGCCCTAGGGGCGTACCAAACCATATACCAATAAAGTGGTATGCGAACCACGACTGAACTAGACACTAGGCCTAGAGCCTCTAGAAGTGCTTGGACCACAAGGAACCACCCAAGGTAGTGACACAGGGGACCCACGGGAGACAGCGTGCAGTGTAAATACACAACCGCGATACGCCGTTAACTTCTATGGAGAAAGTCGGGATCGGGAAAATAGAGGAAAGGGACACTTTAAAGAGGACTAGGACAAAACCCTTTGAGATCTAGGACTTTGAAGAGTCTCTACCCACGGGAGCACCGGAGTACTCGTGTTACCTCACCCAGGGAAGCCGGGTGCATAGGTGCCTTTCGGGGTCGGGTTTCGTCGTCGTTTCTTATGGCGATCTGCTGCAAAGTGCTGCTGGCGACCAGGAGAAAAGTGTCCGGGTGGATCCAAGAGTGGATCGGAGTTCTGAAGAACCTGAAAGCAGAGGGGACAGAGTCTGGGTCACTAGCCAGTGACCAGGAAGGCGATGGACAGATGCCCACCGATGTCGAGTGCTTCAGGTGCGTTGACGGTCGTCTTGACTCTTCAGCCACGAGGTCCGGGAGGCGTTGTCGGCGACCAGGAGCAGGATTCGGGCTGGTACTCGATGTCTGTCGAGTGCAGAGGTGTCGGCGACCAGATTGGACCCAACAAGCCTTGGCAACGGCAAGTCTCGAGTAAGATGTAGATCGTCGATGGTGCAGACCAGCAAGGTCTGGGGAACTCACCCAGCAAGGGTAAGTGAGGGCAGGCCTGGAGCAACCAGGACTGCCTTAAGTTTCTAAAGAAAAGATTGGCCTTCGGTGAGGGCTACTAGCCAACGGGCTAGCGACCGCAAAGGAGCCTCGTGACGGCCGCACGTGGAGCTGGCTTACAGGACACTCGTGGACGTGGGGGCCAGTGATCTTCGGTGCAGGTGGTGCTGGAGGCTAGGGCTACTCGGAGCCCAAAGCACAGACTTCTTGGGAGACGCCAGAAGATGGTGCACTTGCAAATAGTGCTCGGTGTCCAGGGGTCACGGTCTCACGTCACCCATGATAGCCACGGGCCTCAGCTTTGCTGGGGACTCAGGGTAGCCTCGGGAAGTCTGAGAATCCACCTCTGGTGATGCGATGACTTCGGACGTCCGGCGGGAGCTTCAGTGATGCGAACCGGACAGATGCTTCTTTGGTGCCTGCCAAGCAGGGGAGTCACTCCTTGACCCCAAGGGAGATTCTTCAGTCCTCTAATCGTGATGTAGAGCGTCGAAGGTCAGGATTCAGTTTCAGAGTTTCGTCCAGGTATAATCTAAAGTCCTAAGGACTGGGTTCCTACCTTTATTCTAAAAATAGGGGATGGACTACTCTGTGGCCCCACCTATGGGTGGGTCAGGGCAGAGGGGTGGCTACACCCCTTTCCCTTTGTCCAGTTCGCGCCAAAGCAGGGGCTGCAAGCCCCTGATCCGGTTTGAACTGGGGTATGCACAGGGACACCAAATGTGCCCCCAGTGCAGGACTTCAAAGCACCCGAAAGTGCTCCCGCCCAGCCCCAATACACATTGTCCTGTCTGGGGAGGTGGTCACACCTCCCTGGGACAGGAAACCTATTGTCCAGGCCTCCCCTGCCGGAGTTTCGTCCAGCAGCAGGAGGCCAGACTCGTGTCTGTGGCAGCAGCATCCATTTTGTGATGCCAGGGCTCTGGAAAGAAGTTACCGGACTCGTCAGAGTTAACATGCCTTTCCCTCTAGAAGGGTGGAATGCTACCCCCGCCGCCAGAATTGGCGGGGGGTAGTATTCCAAGATGTTTGACACCAAACACGACATGTTTCGGTGCAGCCATTCCATAGTTAGCATTTTACCGCGAGGATATAATGCGTTTAAGAGTATATGGTCAGGCTGCACTACAAACAGCATCAGAGATGGTCTCCGAACGCTGCAGAGGGCCCTGCTCATGCAGGGGCACCCTCTCACATAGGAACCATGCACTCTGCCTTTAGGATTGATAAGGCCTGCCTTAGGAGTGACTTATAGGTTTATATGTGTGTATGCATTTAGTGATATAGGTAACCTATACCACAGCAAGGGGTGCATGCACCACCTTACCCAGGCTGCAGTAGCAGACCTGTGGTGTCAGTTTGGATGGCCTACCAGGGGTGGCATAATACATGCTGCAGCCCCTGGCAGGCCTCTGAGGTACCTATGCCCTTGGTACATAGTATACCATATACTAGGGACTTACAAGGGCACTCCAGATCCCAATCAGAGATGTGCCTAAGGCACATGGAGACCCTTTTAAAGAGGAAACAGCTAGGCTGGGGTTCTGAATAGCAGGGCCCCAGCCAGACTAATGTCGAAAACCAGTGAAGTATCAGCAAAAAGTGGGGGTACCCCTGTGAAGCAGATCCTACTCTCCTACACAACCCCCCAAACGTAGGGACATTAAACTAACCTTGCCCAGTTAAGTCTTCATGTTCTAAGTGGAAATACCTAGAGAGTCCATCTGCATTCGCATGGTTACTCCCAGGCCTATGTTCCACTGTAAAGTCCATCCCCTGTAGGGAAATGGACCACCTAAGCAGTTTGGGGTTTTCACCCTTCATTTGTTTTAGCCATAAGAGGGGCTTATGGTCTGTCTGAACCAGGAAGTGTGTACCAAACAAGTATGGCCTCAACTTCTTCAGAGCCCAGACCACAGCAAAGGCCTCCCTCTCTATGGCTGACCAACGTTTCTCTCTAGGGGTCAGCCTTCTGCTAATAAAAGCTACTGGCTGATCCTGACCTTCTTCATTCAATTGTGACAGTACAGCCCCTACCCCCAATTCAGATGCATCTGTTTGAACAATGAACTTCTTGGAGTAATCAGGACTCTGCAGAATTGGAGCAGTGCACATGGCCTGCTTGAGGTCATCAAATGCCTTTTGACAGCTAACTGTCCACTGAACCTTTTTGGGCATTTTCTTAGAAGTTAAGTCATTCAAGGGTGTCACTATTGATCCATACCCCTTGACAAATCTCCTATAGTACCCAGTCAGGCCTAAGAAGGCTCTCACCTGAGTCTGGGTAGTGGGAGCAGTCCAGTCCATGATGGTCTGGATCTTGCTCTGCAAAGGTTGAACCTGGCCTCCACCCACAAGGTGGCCCAGGTACACAACCTGACTCTGCCCTATCTGGCACTTAGTGGCCTTGATAGTCAGGCCTGCCTTTTGCAGGGCCTGTAAAACATTCCTGAGGTGGACCAGGTGATCCTCCCAGGTGGAGCTAAAGACAGCAATATCATCTAGATAAGCTGCACTATAGGCCTCCAGTCCTGTGAGAACTGTGTTCACCAACCTCTGGAAAGTGGCAGGTGCATTTTCAGACCAAAGGGCATCACCACAAATTGATAATGCCCACTAGGGGTTGAAAATGCTGTTTTGGGCTTTGCAGCATCAGCTAGTCTGATCTGCCAGTAGCCAGCTGTTAGGTCAAATGTGCTGAGATATTTGGCAGAGGCCAAAGTATCTATGAGCTCATCTGCCCTGGGTATTGGATGGGCATCAGTCCTAGTGACTGCATTGAGGCCCCTGTAGTCTACACAAAACCTCATCTCTCTTTTCCCACCACTGGTGTGAGGTTTAGGTACTAGGACTACTGGACTAGCCCAAGGGCTATCTGAGGGCTCAATCACTCCCAATTCCAACATCTTCTGGACTTCAGTCCTGATACAGTCCCTGACATGGTCAGGTTGCCTATAAATCTTGTTTTTAATAGGCAGACTGTCCCCAGTGTCCACTTCATGAGTGCACCAGGTGGTCTGACTGGGTGTCAGTGAAAACATATGTCTAAACTGATTGAGGACTTGCCTGCAATCAGTTTGTTGCTGAGTAGTGAGGCTGCCTGCCAAGGCTACACCATCAACTGACCCATCGTCAGGGTTCTGTGAGAGCAGGTCAGGGAGTGGGTCACTCTCTTCCTCCTGCCCTTCATCAGTAGCCATGAGCAAGCCCATGTCTGCCCTGTCCACATATGGCTTAAGTCTGTTGACATGGAGAACCCTGTGGGGACTCCTGGGTGTTCCCAGGTCTACTAAGTAAGTGACCTCACCCTTCTGCTCAACAATAGTGTGGGGTCCACTCCATTTGTCTTGGAGAGCTGCTGGGGCCACTGGCTCCAACACCCACACCTTCTGTCCTGGCTGGTAAACAGTCAGAACAGCCTTTTGGTCATGCCAGGCCTTTTGAAGTTCCTGGCTAGCCTCAAGGTTTTTGGTTGCCTTTTTCATGTACTCAGCCATCCTGGAGCGGAGACCAAGTACATAGTCCACTATATCTTGCTTTGGGGGCTTGAGAGGTAACTCCCATCCTTCCTTCACCAAGCACAGTGGACCCCTCACAGGGTGGCCAAACAGAAGTTCAAAGGGCTGTAACCAACCCCCTTCTGAGGCACCTCCTATATGCGAATAAAAGGCAGGGCAAGAGTATGTCCCATCTACGCCTAAGCTTTTCTGGGAGCCCTTTAATCATGCCCTTCAAGGTTTTGTTGAATCTCTCAACTAAACCATTGCATTGTGGGTGATAGGGTGTGGTGAACTTATAAGTAACTCCACACTCCTTCCACATTGCTTTTAAGTACCCAGACATGAAGTTTGCACCCCTGTCTGATACCACCTCCTTAGGAAAGCCCACTCTTGAGAAAATTCCCAGGAGGGCCCTTGCCACCACAGGTGCTGTAGTGGTCCTAAGGGGTATAGCTTCTGGATACCTGGTGGCATGATCCACTACCACCAGTATAAATCTGTGCCCAGATGCTGTTTGGGGATCCATGGGACCAACAATGTCAATCCCTACCCTCTCAAAGGGCACCCCCACCACAGGTAGTGGTATCAGGGGGCCTTTGTAGTGCCACCTGCTTTGCCACTGGCTTGGCAGGTTACACAGGAAGCGACAAAACTCCTTACTGTCTTCAGACATGTGGGGCCAGTGAAAGTGAGGGACAATTCTGTCCCAAGTCTTGTTCTGGCCCAGGTGTCCTGCTAAGGGAATATCATGGGCTAGGGTCAATAGGAAGCCCCTGAACTTCAAAGGTATTACCAACCTCCTGGTAGCACCAGGCTTGGGGTCTCTACTCTCTGAGTACAGGAGTCCATCATCCCAATACACTGTATGGGGACCACTAGCTTTCCCAGCAGCCTCAGCAGCAGCTTGCTGTCTGAGGGGTTCAAGGGAGGGGCAGCTCTGCTGCTCCTGGCTCAGATCTGCCCTAGAAGGTCCCCCTGTCCCCAAGAACTCAACCTGGTCAGGTTCAAGTTCCTCTGGGACAGTTCCTTCTTCAGGGCTGAGATCATCCCCCTCAAGGGACTGATCTTCCTCCTGAGCCAAGGGGAAGGCACTGCCTTAACCCTACTACTCCTCCTCTTGGAAGGCACTTGGTCCATTCTTCCAGAATCCAAGGCCTGTTCAGTTTTAGACAGTTTGGCTTGTGACCTGGTCACAGCAAACACATCTGCAGGGATCCCCAGCATTTCTGCATGGGTCCTGAGCTCCACTTCTGCCCAAGCAGAAGTCTCTAAGTCATTGCCAAGCAAGCATTCGACTGGTAGGTTTGCACTTACCACAACCTTCTTAAGGCCAGTTACCCCTCCCCAGGAGAAGTTAACAACTGCCAGAGTATGGTCTGTTCTGACATTGCTAGCATTGGTCACTTGGTACATCTCACCAAGTATAACTTGCCCAGGTAGCACAAGGTCTTGTGTCACCATTGTGACACTTGCCCCTGTGTCCCTAAATGCCAAAGCCTCTCGTCCATTGATTAAAGGCTGTTGTCTGTACTTGCCCAGATTACTGGGACTCACAGTGGAGGTCACATCCATGCCTCCATCACAGACTAACACAGCCTGAGTCAGTTCCCTGACTAAGTCAGAGCCCAACTCAGTTCCCAGGGTGAACCCTACTAAACCCTTTGCTGGAGCACTTCCACCAACTGTACTAGGGGGAACAGGTGCCTTAGGGGCATTGGTGGATGCTGGACTGGAGTCTTTGGACTTGGTGCAATCACTGGTCCAGTGGGTCTTTTGCTTACAGACCTTGCACCATGGTTTTCTTTGGCCTTTACCCTTGGTAGACTGGGAATCCCCACCAGAAGAAGATTTTTGGGGGCCTGATGAAGACTTTTGATCTTTACCCTTCTCCCCACCCTTGTCAGAGTTCTTAGCATCTTGCTTCTTGGTTTCCCCACCTTGGTTCTGTACCTTCTGCTTCACCCTGGTTCTGACCCATTTGTCTGCCTTCTTTCCCAATTCTTGGGGAGAGGTCAGATCAGAGTCAACCAGGTACTGATGCAACAGCTGGTTTTGACAGTTATTAAGAATCTGCTCCCTCATTATCAGATTATACAATCCTGAGAAGTCACACACCTTACTGCCCATCAACCAGCCTTCCAGAGCCTTGGCAGAACAATCCACATAGTCTACCCAGTCTTGAGTCTGTGCTTTTTGGGTGTCTCTGAACTTCAACCTGTACTGTTCAGTGGTTAGGCCAAACCCATCAATAAGAGCACTCTTCAAGACCTTGTAATTGTCAGCATCCTCCTCTCTAACAGTGAGGAGCTTGTCTCTACCTTTGTCAGCAAAGGAGAGCCACAAGATTGCTGCCCACTGCTCCTGAGGGACCTTCTGTACTTTACAGGCCCTCTCTAAAGCAGTTATCCATTTGTGGATATCATCCCCACTCTGGTAGGGAGGGACAATCTTGCTCAGGTTCCTATGGTCATAGGACCTTTCCCTATCTCTAGGGATATGGCTGCCACCATGGGACTCTAGTCCCAACTTTCTTCTCTCTTTAAGGAGATCTAGGGATTCTCTATCTAAAGCCAATTGCTTCTTCCTGATCTCCAGTTGAGTTTCCTCATACTGGACCAGTCTCTTTCTTCTCTCATGAGAGGATTCCCTCCTGTGAGAAGAAACAGAGCTCCTATTGAGGTGCCAGAGTGGTTAGACTCCTGAGAAGGAGACCTAGACTTTCTGAGCACACTCATAATCCTTCCTGGGGGACAAAGGTGTGGTTCTCTAGATCCTCATCTTCATCTTCCCCAGAAGGGATTGGGTTTTCCAGGTCAGGGTCATTGTCACCCTCCTGGTCAGTTTCAGAGGGGGGCTGGGGGTAGTAGTACCCCTGGCCCCTTCCTCATCTGCTGGCCCACCCTCTGCTCCTACCCCTTCAGTCTCTGAGGACTTACTAAGATCATAAGCCACCAACATCTCCTGGAGGTGTTGGGTGGTGGGACTTTGGCCTGTCCTTAATTTCCTCCACGTTACACAAAGCTCTCAGTTCCAAGAATGGGAGTGTGTCATACTTGGAGGGGAAGCTCAATGGCTTCCTGCAGGGCATCTCTAGATCCTGCTTTTAAAGACATTACTAGTGTGGTGTGGTGTATGCACTACCTACTCTAGTGTGGCCTACTAAACTCTCTTGAGTTGTAGAAAGGGTTGTGCTATCCCTTAACACACAACTCTAAGTTCAGTAGAACTTACTGATATTCTAAGCTTAAATTATATGTACCTTAGGTACCTTTAGTAGTTTTCAGTTGATCAATTCAATTGAGATTATCTGGTAAAACAATAGCAAGCTGGAATCCCACACGCTGCACACCAATGTGAGAAGTTGGCCTGGCATATGCTGTCCACTAATTATAGTGGGCACCTTGCACCAGTCCAAATCGACTCTTATGGTAGGTAGGTTAAAGACAACCTTATTGAAAGCTATCCTAGTGGTAGCTATGGAGAGCAGCCTTCAGGCTAAGTCTTGAAGGAATGTAAAGCAGCTTGTTTTACCAGTCTATAATCTCTTGAGTGACCAAATGAAAGAGCACCACACCAGGTATATATTCAAAATATATGTATTTATTACTAAACACACCCCTCTAGTCTCTTTATGAGGCTAGAGTTCGAAATACATAGGTTATAAGATCTTAAATCACAGTAATAGCACAAATACACGTTTGGGCCCTAGGGGCGTACCAAACCATATACCAATAAAGTGGTATGCGAACCACGACTGAACTAGACACTAGGCCTAGAGCCTCTAGAAGTGCTTGGACCACAAGGAACCACCCAAGGTAGTGACACAGGGGACCCACGGGAGACGCGTGCAGTGTAAATACACAACCGCGATACGCCGTTAACTTCTATGGAGAAAGTCGGGATCGGGAAAATAGAGGAAAGGGACACTTTAAAGAGGACTAGGACAAAACCCTTTGAGATCTAGGACTTTGAAGAGTCTCTACCCACGGGAGCACCGGAGTACTCGTGTTACCTCACCCAGGGAAGCCGGGTGCATAGGTGCCTTTCGGGGTCGGGTTTCGTCGTCGTTTCTTATGGCGATCTGCTGCAAAGTGCTGCTGGCGACCAGGAGAAAAGTGTCCGGGTGGATCCAAGAGTGGATCGGAGTTCTGAAGAACCTGAAAGCAGAGGGGACAGAGTCTGGGTCACTAGCCAGTGACCAGGAAGGCGATGGACAGATGCCCACCGATGTCGAGTGCTTCAGGTTCGTTGACGGTCGTCTTGACTCTTCAGCCACGAGGTCCGGGAGGCGTTGTCGGCGACCAGGAGCAGGATTCGGGCTGTTGCTCGATGTCTGTCGAGTGCAGAGGTGTCGGCGACCAGATTGGACCCAACAAGCCTTGGCAACGGCAAGTCTCGAGTAAGATGTAGATCGTCGATGATGCAGACCAGCAAGGTCTGGGGAACTCACCCAGCAAGGGTAAGTGAGGGCAGGCCTGGAGCAACCAGACTGCCAAGTAAAGAAAAGATTGGCCTTCGGTAGGGGCTACTAGCCAACGGGCTAGCGACCGCGAAGGAGCCTCGTGACGCCGCACGTGGAGCTGGCTTACAGGACACTCGTGGAGTGGGGGCCAGTGATCTTCGGTGCAGGTGGTGCTGGAGGCTAGGGCTACTCGGAGCCCAAAGCACGACTTCTTGGGAGACCCAGAAGATGGTGCACTTGCAAATGTGCTCGGTGTCCAGGGGTCACGGTCTCAAGTCACCCACGATAGCCACGGGCCTCAGCTTTGCTGGGGACTCAGGAGTAGCCTCGGAGAAGTCTGAGAATCCACCTCTGGTGATGCGATGACTTCGGCGTCCGACGGGAGCTTCAGTGATGCGAACCGGACAGATGCTTCTTTGGTGCCTGCCAAGCAGGGAGTCACTCCTTGACCCCAAGGGAGATTCTTCAGTCCTCTAATCGTGACGTAGAGCGTCGAAGGTCCAGGATTCCGTTTCAGAGTTTCGTCCAGGTATAATCTAAAGTCCTAAGGACTGGGTTCCTACCTTTATTCTAAAAATAGGGGATGGACTACTCTGTGGCCCCACCTATGGGTGGGTCAGGGCAGAGGGGTGGCTACACCCTTTCCCTTTGTCCAGTTCGCGCCAAAGCAGGGGCTGCAAGCCCCTGATCCGGTTTGAACTGGGGTATGCACAGGGACACCAAATGTGCCCCCAGTGCAGGACTTCAAAGCACCCGAAAGTGCTCCCGCCCAGCCCCAATACACATTGTCCTGTCTGGGGAGGTGGTCACACCTCCCTGGGACAGAAACCTGTTGTCCAGGCCTCCCCTGCCGGAGTTTCGTCCAGCAGCAGGAGGCCAGACTCGTGTCTGTGGCAGCAGCATCCATTTTGTGATGCCAGGGCTCTGGAAAGAAGTTACCGGACTCGTCAGAGTTAACATGCCTTTCCCTCTAGAAGGGTGGAATGCTACCCCGCCGCCAGGATTGGCGGGGGTAGTATTCAAGATGTTTGACACCAAACACGACATGTTTCGGTGCAGCCATTCCATAGTTAGCATTTTACCGCGAGGATATAATGCGTTTAAGAGTATATGGTCAGGCTGCACTACAAACAGCATCAGAGATGGTCTCCGAACGCTGCAGAGGGGCCCTGCTCATGCAGGGGCACCCTCTCACATAGGAACCATGCACTCTGCCTTTAGGATTGATAAGGCCTGCCTTAGGAGTGACTTATAGGTTTATATGTGTGTATGCATTTAGTGATATAGGTAACCTATACCACAGCAAGGGGTGCATGCACCACCTTACCCAGGCTGCAGTAGCAGACCTGTGGTGTCAGTTTGGATGGCCTACCAGGGGTGGCATAATATATGCTGCAGCCCCTGGCAGGTCCTCTGAGGTACCTATGCCCTTGGTACATAGTATACCATATACTAGGGACTTACAAGGGCACTCCAGATCCCAATCAGAGATGTGCCTAAGGCACATGGAGACCCTTTTAAAGAGGAAACAGCTAGGCTGGGGTTCTGAATAGCAGGGCCCCAGCCAGACTAATGTCGAAAACCAGTGAAGTATCAGCAAAAAGTGGGGGTACCCCTGTGAAGCAGATCC